>CM061348.1:144614256-145868899 GCA_030867105.1 Liasis olivaceus
TGAGGTCTCATGTTCAATCCTGGCATTTCAGATAAAAGGATTGGGGGAAGCAGAGCTGAGAAGTACCATTGTCTGACCCTCTGGCAAGATTGTGCTGTAAGCAGCAGTATCTATAAGAAGCCACAATGATGCTCAAATGATGCAATGTCTACAATGATGTCACAACTTAAATGCCACCAATATGTTCTGATGTCACAATGTCTGATGCAAGTGCATACATTGTGGCCTTTGTGTGAATGACATCATCACACACACACTGTTATTCCCCCACCCCCAAGGATACCCATGCTGTTAGGGTAATTTTATTGACAAAGCCTAAGGCACCCCCCTGTATTTTAATGTTCTCAAAACTTCCAGATCTACAGAGTTTTCCTGGTTGTGTCCGCATATGGTTACACCCAACTGATGCTCCATTGTTCCTCTTCTTTCTGCCCCCTCCCCAGATAACACACTGTATGCTGGAGTCCACGTGGATTTCATGGGCACCGATGCTGCCTTGTTCCGAACCATGGGGCCGCGCCCAGCTGTACGCACTGAGCAGCATGATTCCCGCTGGCTCTATGGTAGGAGGCCAAACGCCAGCTAGAGAAAAACAAGGGGGAAAATTGGACTGAATGATGAGATAACAGACCATTGTGGATAATGCGCAGGAGGATGAATTCCTACAGCGCAAATGTCCTATGCAGCATGGGGGGCGGGGGGGATGATGACATCAGGATAGCGCCAGGATGTTTGTGGACATGCCCGTTGCCCAGAGAAAGAGAGGGCAACTTTTCCAGGGTGAGGGCTGCTCTTGGACTTTGACTGGCACGCAGTCAGTGCAATCCAAGAAGTGGGCAGGATCAGGAGAATCATATTGCATTGCAAGCAGTTTGTAAGATGACTCTTCCATTGATTTAATGCTTGTTTCTGTCGCATTAAAAATTGTACTCCAGTGACCACCACCTTGGCTACAAGGCATGGCTTAGGGGTGCTGCTTACCCCGATGGAGCCCGCAGCCAGTGGAGCCCCTCTGCCACAAAGCCAAAGCCTGCAGACTTGATTTTCTCTCCTCCACTCTGTTGTAGCCTCTAGGCCCTGTAGACAAAAGTACCGCAAGGCACAGGAGTCAGTAGTGACTCGCAGATGAACTGTACATACCAAGGCGATGCAATCTTATACTTTGGACTTGCTTTATGGCAGCACCCCTTCCTGAAAGTTTGCTCCAGGCTAAGCTAGAGTGCTTGCAATCTCCATCTAGTGGCGAGCCCAGACAATGGCATCTCTTTTTCCCCTTCCTCAGACCCTGTTTTCCTCCAAGCCCATGTCATTCCTGACAGCTCCGACCACAATGATGACAAGCTCTACTTCTTTTTCCGTGAAAAAGCGCTGGAGGGTGCCGTGGGGCCTGCCGTACTCGCTCGGGTGGGGCGGGTGTGCCTGGTGAGCAGCACTTAAGTTGGGGTTTGCAAGAGGAAACCTTTGCTGGGCGGGTGGGGTGGGCAGAGAGCTCCCTGGGCTGAGAAGGACGGAGCTACTGGGGGTTGCTGCTTGAGGCGCCCTTTGCTGGTGACCTCTTCCGCTGCAGAGCTGATGCTCCACTCAGGGATCCTAAAAAACGTCCGAGGAAATGGGTTTGATTCAGGAAAATCAAAATCAATTCTACTTCCACTCTATATTAAGAAAGAATAAGTGGCTGTCGCTTGTAAACCTCCCTCTCTGAGGTGCCTGGCTGGATCTTTAAGAGCAAACATAGTGGGCAAGTGCTGATGGGATGGGAAAAGAGTTTCCGGAGAAATAAGCAAGAAGTGTCATATGATGAGGACCCTCCTAAGATTTGGGGAAATGCCAACCGCCTTTGGAGAGGGAAAAATAAAGAGTGAACAGAACGAGCTTTACAACTGCAACTGAACAGGGAGGACCAAGCAGGCTAAGTGGCCCTTGGCGGGAGGAAAATGGAAAGGTGTTGGGGGCAAGGGAAAGGCACACAGAGGTGCCTCTTCATAGCGAGCAAACCTGTCCCATGCCTGTTGCAGAGCACACACATACCATATGGGCAGCCTAGATGGTAAGTGTGCAAGCAGCCATTCTCTTCTCCAGGGGATCCGTAGTCGTGAACAAAATTTACTGGGACATTCTCTTGAAAATCGTCCCTTCTTTTCATAAGGGTTTGCGCTGGAGAACTTCCTGGTAGATTTTAAAATTTCCTGGCAAATGAAAGGATGGCCAATGCAACCCTACAGTGTGGTGAGAGAGCAGTTGCTATGTTGCACTTCACGGTGAGTTCTCAGGAGTGCAGGCCCTATGAAGGGCTGAAATGGTACTGCACGGCCAAATGGCTTGTTCAGCCCTGGTGAGGCCCAGAGTCCACAATCAGAAGAGGGGAATGAGATCTCCCCTGGAGCCCCATTGTTCTCTTGGCATAGCTCTGTGTGGTGGGAAGTTGCAAAAAGTATTTAATCTGCAGATTTTAAATCAAGGGTGAGCAGTTGTTCCAGCCAAAGGAATTCAAGCCTTTGGCATGCCAGCAACCACATGTTAAAAAGTTAGGTGGGGCCAGGATCAAAACTAAATTTGATTTAATGATATATATGTTTCAATTAAATTAAATATAAATTTAATTAATTAAATCTTTATAGCATGTTGATTCCTTGTCTTTTAATCATTCCCCCCTTCGGTCACATTACACATGGCAATTGGGTGACAGCTGTTGGAAGAACCAAGATTTTTTGAGACCGCGTGCCAAGGTTGTACATCTTGGCTTTAGAGTTAAAGCTTCCGTGGCATTCAGTTGAGGCCTTCAGATCTGTACCAAGCCTCAAGGTGGCCTTTCTCAAACCGACCCGTGCTGGCCTGGGTCAGTGGTAGTTGTAGTCCAGTTCATCTACCGGTCCTAGGATGGGGAACGCTGTCCTACTCTGTCCTGCACCCTTTCAGCATTATTTCTGCTGCTCCCATCCTGCAGGCTGGGATAGTACAAGAACTCCTAGGCACAAACAGCTCTTTTAGCCACCTTGCAGCTCGGAAGTGATTCTGTGTCTTTCTTTTCTCAGGGTTTGTGCATCTGTGCCCTGAGGGATCTCGGGGCCCTGGTAAATCCCTTGCTTTTTTTCAGAATGACGACGGGGGACAGCGTTCCTTGTTGAACAAGTGGACGACATTCCTTAAAGCTCGGCTTGTGTGCTCTGTGATCGGAGACGATGGCGTGGAGACTTTCTTTGATGAGCTGCGTGAGCCCTTGTTTTGGACAGAGGGGTTTTTAAGAGAGAGGGGACAGGTTCTGGGTTTAGGGATAATGATGAAGGTATGACCTTTGAAAAGAAAATTGGGACTTAGTGAATGAGGTGGGGGAGGGTTGTTAAAGGATGGGAGCCAAAAATTCTACCTAAGGATTGGGTAGAGATTCCAGCTGAAGGACTTAAAGCATGAGCTACGCTCTAACCAGTGACAGAAACAAAAATAGCCATTGAAATCTAGCATTGGTGCATTATGGCCATTCTGAAAGCCTGTTCTGTTCTAAGTGTTGAAGGCCCAGATGCAGAACTTCAAGCCAGTATAATCTAGCATCCATTTGGACTTGGCAGTGTTGTTTGGTTCTGGCCCTTTTATAAACAGTCCCTGAATTCAGAATGTGAAATGGTCATTCACAAAAAAAGCCAACAACTTATTTCAAGGTCTTTCTCTTTCATTTGCTTCTTCGGCATGTCCTTAAAATGACATTCTTATGCCAGCTGGGAATTTGGAGCATTTGCAATCCCAGCACATCTGGAGGGTTCCAGGTGGGGAGAGATAAACCTCAAAACATGGCCCTGAAATAGACGGGACACGGCGTCTGGAGCTGTGCATGTAAACCACGCACACGTCTCCCTCAAGGTGCTCGGTTGGTTTGTTTCCTTCCCTCAGGTGACGTTTTCCTTTTGCCGACTCAGGATGAGAAGCATCCCTTGCTGTATGGGGTCTTCTCCACACTGGGGTGAGTAAACCCCACGTGATGGGGGTGGGGAGAGTTGACTTAGCCTGTGCGGGAGGTCCCAGGCGTCACTCCTCTGTCCTTCTGCTTTGGCCATTCTCCTCCAAGGTCGGTGTTCCGTGGCTCGGCAGTCTGTGTTTACTCCATGGCTGACATCCGCACTGTATTCAATGGGCCCTTTGCCCACAAGGAAGGACACAATTACCAGTGGGGACCATACACAGGACGTGTGCCCTACCCTCGCCCTGGAGCCGTGAGTCCCAAACATCTTACTCCCCAAGGGTTCAAGATTTCATTTCCTGTTTCCTTTAATTCTGTAAACTCCTTCCAGTAACCTCTTGGCTCACTACTAATTTTGGATTTCTACTGGATTCTGAGTAAAGCAAGGGAAGAAAAGAAAGCCTGAATCCTAATTGTCTAGTTTTTCTCCAGTTATGACTTTATGGGATCTTTTTCTTTTTTAGTGCCCTGGAGGAACTTTCACCCCAGGCCTTCGCTCCACACGTGAGTTTTCTGATGAACTGGTAACCTTCGTGCGGGCCCATCCTCTGATGTTCCATGCAGTGTACCCCCTGCAGCGCCGTCCTCTCCTGGTGAGGACCAATGTCCCCTATAGTTTCACCACCTTGGCTGTGGATCTCGTGGATGCAGTAGATGGGCGCTACGAGGTGCTCTTCCTTGGCACAGGTAGGTCCAGCACTGTGGATTTCACTTTTCAGCTCCACAAGGGCATATCTAAGATTGTGGCGCTGGCCTGTGTTACTTTTTAGCTTCTCATTCGAAAAGGCAAAACGGTTGTAATCTGGTTTACTTTTTGATTCTAACCAATAATAGTGAGAATAATAATAGAAAGTATTTACAGTCAGACCAAAAAAAAAAAAAATTCAGTTTCAATTTACCCAACAGCAGAATAAAAGAAAACACCCAATGAAAAGACAGTGGGAGATACAGTGGGAGCTATTCCAGCAGCTATGACAGGGTTGGCTTCTAGATTAGCAGGTTGTAGTTAAACCACAAGGCCCCTTATAGCAAGTAAGCAGAACCTGGCAACCTTTCTAGAAATTTCAGTTGACAAATCAGCTAGTAGAAAGATCATGTTTTTCTTATCCAAACTCTCAGGACGGTTGACAAGCAGGAGAATTAAATCAAGGTACTCAACTTCATAGAATGGATATTACAACAGAACATGAAACCAAGAGCAGGAACAACGAGTATCTTATGAAGGAGTAGTGTTATAGCTCTTTTCTAAAACCAGAGAGAGCAAAGCATTGAATTTTGCCCAGGAAAGGCTCTTCTCTGCAGGATGGACGGAATGTTTATGATGCTATTGGCAGGAACGAAGGGGCTTCTGAGCAAATACTGGGGGGAATACTCCAGGGAATATAGCTAAATATACCATGAAGTGCCTCAAGTATAGAATAAACTCCACTGAATTCCCATCTGAGGTAAAGCACTATTGCTCAAAATCTTCAAAAAGTTTGGGGACAAGAAAGTGTTTGCCTGGCAACCTAGATTCACAGCTTGCTGGAGAACAGAAATCCATAGAAGGGGGAGCCCACTGTAAAATAGTCCCCATGTTCCTTTGCTTCCCCTTCCCATTTCAGATTATGGGTATTGGGGCGGGGAGTGATGATCTCCACATACCGGTAAGTTGACATGAAAACAAGTTTTCCTTCAATGTCCATACAGAAGTGGATTTTGAAGGTAAACAGCAATAGCTTGATTGCCCTCAGAAATGGATCAGCTCCTATCTCTGGAGTCATGTGCCTTGTATTGAGCAGGCATGCGTGTTGCCTGATTAATGCTTACATCTTCTCTCTCCAGACCAAGGTACAGTACAGAAAGTGATTGTATTGCCCAAGGAACAAGGGATCTTGGAAGAACTGACTCTGGAGGAAGTTGAGGTGTTCAGGGTGAGCAAATAGACAGCCCAGTCCTGACTCCCCTTTGTTATTGTTGTTTGACCACCTCCGTTTCTGCTCTTCTCAAGTTCTCACCCCCCCCATTGTTGCCCTATAGGTACCAGCTCCAGTGAAGACACTGTGGATATCCTCAAAGCGAGTAGGTGGTTGTTCAGGATATGTATTGCCAAGAAATTAAATAGGGCACGAGCGTTCCAGTTGCAAGAGTGCTGTTACCTAAAGGGTTACGATATGAGTTGCCTCTCAGTGGGGGAGGGGAGAATGGGATTCTGTAGTCTTGCCTTCAGCTCATGAGAGGCAAAGGGGTCTGGGAATAGCAGAGGAGTAGCAAAAGCCCTGGATTTATTTCACTCTCCTTCTTTTTGTAGCAACAGCTGTACGTCTCCTCTGACATGGGCGTTTCCCAGCTGAGCCTGCATCGATGCCGGGAGTATGGTGAAGCCTGTGCTGACTGCTGTCTGGCCCGGGACCCTTATTGCGCATGGGATGGGCAACGTTGTGCCCGCTACAGTCACACAGGCAAAAGGTGAGTTTCCAAAAATGCTAATGCACCTTGCAGGGTTTGGAGGCAGAGCCAACCAGGGAGAGATTTCTGTGCGTCTCAGAGAGATGGCCAGAATCATGATGAATGTTGGAGGGAGTGAAAAGGGCAGTTCTATCTAGCCAATTGCCTGTGAGAAGCAGAATGTGGCAAGACCAATCCGGACTCCTTGGCCTATGTATTATCTGCTCCCAGACTGATCTAGCAGGTGGCGGCTTCCTCTTTTCACTGAGCTGGCATTGCCCTATTGGCCTGCTGACAGGAACAGAAAGCAGAGCGGCTTAGCAGTCGAGCAGAGGGTTAAACTTAGGGTGTAATTGTGAAACAGACTTTCAGTCATGCACAGATAAACAGACATGAGTCAAGGCAGGTTTGTACACATGGCAAGAAAAAGTTGAGTCAGTTCAAGACAACAGAATCTGGAGTCAGTCCATTAAAAGAGGAGATCAGGGACAGCAAGTCAAAGAACTGCTTGAGGTCTTTGTTTAACTGAAACAGAAAACTTGTCTATATGCGTGTGTGTATATTTATCTAGACCCTAGACAGGACCCAAGATGCAGACTGTGCAGAGAGGCCTCAGAAACAGTCCAATACATAGTGGAGGGTATAAGATGCAGGCAGGAACAGCATACACTGAATGGCACAACCAAGTAGCTGGCATTGTGTACAGTAACATCTGCAGAGTGTATGGGCTAGACCCTCCCAAGTCCAGAAGGGAGATTCCACAGAAGATTGTGGAGAATAACAGGGCTAAGATCCTGTGGGACTTCCAGATCCAGACGGACAGGCAAGTATTGGCCAATCAACCAGACATCATGGTAGTAGACAAGGACCAGAAGACAACAGTGCCATATATCACATATATCAGTGCCAAGTGACAGCAACATCAGGAAGAAGGAGTATGAGAAGCTGGAGAAGTACCAGGGCCTGAAGGAAGAACTAGAGAGGATGTGGAAAGTAAAGGCCAAAGTGGTCCCGGTGGTGGTAGGAGCACTCGGGGCCGTGACTCCCAAGCTGGGAGAGCGGCTCCAACAGATCCCAGGAACAGCATCAGAGCTCCCTGCCCAGAAGAGTGCAGTGCTGGGAACAGCTGAGATACTGCGCAGAACCCTCAAACTCCCAGGCCTCTGGTAGAGGACTCGAGACTGAGGAAGACACATGCCACCCATAGGGGTGAGAGGGGATTTTTAAAAATATATCTATGTATCTGTATATCTGTATATCTATATACACACACTCACACATAAACAATATGTATCCAAGGTCAGGCCCCCTAGGCCAATCACAGTATGTTTATTAAATTTTTTTCAGAGAAAATGATACTGTACTTAGGACTGTACAAAGGTCATGCATCAAATGAGTAAGGTAGTGTTTAGAAGAAAAGGGCAACCAGTTCAAACATTTACTACAATTTATATAATACACTGTCCATGGGGCCTTATTTTTGGTACCTGTATATATAAGCAAGCATTGGAGGGATTGAAAAAGAAAATTTATGTATACGTGTATGTGTGTATTTATGAAATTCCACCTAACCAAGCTGTTGATAATCAAAGCCTCCAAGTTTCGTATTCTCAAGAAACTCAGTTTCTAAGGTCTTACTATGTCTTTGGCTACACCAATAAACACTGATGCTTTTTAGGGCTTGATGTGGTTCCACCTTACTGACACTGAGACATTTGCCACTTTTCTAAAACTTCCACTCATCCTAATTGTCTTCCTCCTCTTTTTCCTCCAATGAGGAATTATCCAGAGGCATGACATTACTTGGGAAAACTCCCTGTTGAGATTAAAAAGAACACTGTTCATCAGCAGCTGTGTTCCTACAGTATGGTTGATCATGATATCCTTACCACCTCCATGAGCTGGCAAATGCTCTGATGTCCTGGATTTTCTAGATTCTCCCAGCTGCCGCAAATTACAATTTCATGTATATATGTACATATGTATGTATATGGTACAATTAATGTCAGCACAGCAGCACCACTTACCCCAGTCCCTAACCTCGTTCTGCCTGTTTTTTCATATACTGTATATACTGCTTGTGTGGCCATGTGGAAATGAAACGCTAATTGAGATGAAGTGCCTAGAAAAGAAACAGGGCCTCTAGGATTTCATCTCTGTCACAAACATTGAAAGGGACAGTTAATTTTCAGCTAAATTAGTTTACTGGTGGAAGTTAGTTTAGCTCTGAGCAAACCTAGGTCTGTTTGGAGCTAAAACCAATCCTCTCTGGATTAATTGCCTAGGTAATTTCACTAGGTTTTCCTGTTTGCCTCAGCTGTTAACCTTCCTCAGTTAGCAAGTGTTGTGTGAACAAGATCATTATGCATAAAAGTTGCTTTGAAGAGAAGAGGATGGGGTGGAGTTCCTCTGAAAGTTATCATCAAGTCATAAAGAGGAAACATATGGGGAGTAATCACATTGTATTTGTTGTGAATAACATATATCCTCAGTTGCTGTGTGGGAAAGAAAGTGGGAAATGAAGGAAGTAAGTTTGATCTCTCGTCTCTGACCAGGAGGAGCCGTCGCCAGGACATCAAGCATGGGGATCCCTTGAGGCAGTGCCGTGGCTTTAATGCCAAGGGTAAGTCTCTCCAGGGCCTTCCTATGAATGGCTGCCAGTGTCTACTCGCCAGCCAATATTGTGTTTTTCTTATAATGGACACAGAAGTAATTTAGCAGCCTTGGGAACAGTCCGGCATAGGAAGACTACTCCACTGGGGATCAAAGGCAAGTTTTGCTCACATCACGTCCTCAGGTTAGGACATCTACTGGCCAGTATTTTTGGAAGAAACACTGGAAAGAAGGCAGTGAAGTAAAATTTAGCTGTAAGGTTGGGCTGCTGCAACTCCAGTCAGATTTTCTTCTTAAACAAAGAGTAACAGCAAGGCTATCAAATCTGGGCTGTAAAAATCTGAGTGTTCACTAGATAACAGCAAAAAAACATGGAAAATGCTAATTCTTTGCATGTCCTCTGGATTTTTGCAGCAGAGATCTGCTAAATCTATGCCTTAACGAAGGATAATAGAAGTATATGTACTTCTTGGTTAATGACAGTATTGGGACTGAGAACTCTGTCACTTGATGGTACAGTCATAAAGCACAATGTCACGTGACCACGCCAACTTACAATGGCAGTTCCACCGGTTCCAGCTGCAGTTGTTAGGCAAATCCCCACTGACTTTGCTTGCCAGAAGCTGGCAGTAAAGGTTGCAAATGGTGATCACATGACCACAGTACACTGCAACCATCATAATTGTGAACTGGTTGCCAAGCACCCGAAAAACAATCATGTGACTGCAGGGCTGCTGCGACGGCCGCAACTGGACTGGCCATAAGTCTCCTTGTTCAGTGCCATTGTAACTTTGAACAGTTGCTGAATGAATGGTTGTTAACCGAGGACTACCTGTACAACCATAGTTTCCTGGAAAATATACCTACTTTGGATACCAAAAGGAATCTTGTCATTTCTTATTTTAAGAAGTATCAGGAGATACATGATGATAATGCAATGGGAAGAGTTGCTGCCAGTTAGTAGACAATAGGTGGGTGAATCAATTGTCTGAGCTGTTATACTAGGCAGATTTCAATGCATGTGTTATTTCAAAATTGGAAGGGGAAAGAAAGGTTGTAGTTAGAATATTAAATATAATGGAGATTTATAAGGTGGAATTGCACTTATTTTCCAGCATTCATTACTAGAGGTCAGCCTCATACTGAAGCAGGAGCAAAATTTAATTGACCACCTGGGAAGTTGGCTAAATGTAAGGCCAATTCTTCTAGAAAGAGAAAGCAGGATCGAGGCTCCATAGAACAGGATAATTTGTAGTGAGTTACAAAAACAATACGTTTCCATGGATGGAGAAAGTTTGCGTCAACTTGTCTCGCCAGCAATGCAAGCTAGTGTTATCCTTAGCTGTAATGATACTATGTAAATACACATTATTAGCTTGATTTAGCAATTGGTCATAATAACTGAAGGTACTGGAGGCTGTAATGTCAACACATCTTGGAAGCTACTAGATTGGGAAGTTAATTTAAGTGTTGCTAGCTGAGTTACACAAATTTTCTGATTCTTTCCAAGAATCCAAAATCCAGGAATTTTCCTCTCTGGAGCATGGAAGTATTGGGTGATGACATAAGGAATTCCTAGGTGTTGCTGTTCTTCTACTGATGGCTAGACTCACTAGAGGAACATAAAGGAATTAACAGCAGAAGCTTGGCTGGCTACTGGAATGGAAACCAGGAGATAAATTGGATGTCTGATTGGCCAGGCATATATATCGGAAAAGGATGCAAGTTTGTACAGTGGGAAATAAAGTTTATCTGGGCAAAAGCACTGTATTTTAATTTAGCTCTTCCTGTGCCTTGTTTTTTAATGCTATTTTCATCATTTATTGAGAGCCAGATACATCAGTTTTGTACAGCTATAATTAGATGACAGCTCCTTGACATTCAGTGTTGGAGTTCATGATCTTAGACTTTCCTGCATTCGTTTGTTAGCAATGGGGCCTCCTCCTGCTTTGTGAATTGTGGTATCTTTGGTAATGATTGTTTACGATCTCCCCACTCTGGAAGTGAGAGAGCTGGGTGGAAGAGGGCCTTAAGGTCCCAGAAAATATCAGACTGGTGCTAATGTCTGAAAGCCACCAGGCTGGGAAAACTAGTGTGATCTATACGTTTCTATTGAAGTCTATTTCGTAGTAACTTTTCTCTCAGTTGCATCTATCTTCTTTACTGCCTTTGGGGCTTTCTTGTCTTTTTATCTTTGACCTCTAAAATAGCTGTATCACATTTTGGTTTTTAACTGTTTAGATTTTCTGAATTCAGGATCTTATTTATCAGTTGATATTGTTTCACCCTTAATTGGAAAAGTGAAATTGTACAGCAACATAGAATGTGGTATTCATTGAGTAAATGTACGCACTGCAGCTAGGCAGATTTAAGGAAATAATTCTCTTGGGGAACTGCTAGTAGTATATAGCCTAAAAAAATCATCCTGATGATTGGGTTAATGAATTGGAAGAGTTCACACAAGCCACCTCTGCTAGTATTGTGTCAGAGAACTACTACTACCTAAATCCGTATAGGAAGAAAAGGTGAACTGTGCATTATGGCGCAAAATCTAGCAGTAGCTCTAGTGATTATCTCCCTACAACACATCTAGTGTAGCTTCTGCCAGCTAGGGTGACCTCTTTCAGATGCTTGGCTAGATTGGGAAGTTGAGAAACATTCCAGATGATGATTCTGTAGCCCAGCCAAGAAAGTTATATGGAGTGGATCTCAACTCCAGTGCATCTTTTCTACTGTCCTATTTTTTGGTAACTTAACCTCCATGGAAACTGATAAAGCTCTAAATCAAAAGGCACATGGCTTGTTTGTTTCTTTAGGCTCCTTGGATAGCTTATTAGCACTTTTGCAAATAAAAGGGCTGCACCTAGTAAGGCATTCTTCCTGATACAGTTTATAATGATATCATCTTTTGAACAGAGTTCCTAATTTGGTGGCTTGGGTTAAGAAACCGTTCCCTTATCCTGGATTGCATTTCTTTACAAGCAATCTTCCTAAGGCCAGCAGTGGATGAATCGAAAGCCATAGTCACATATTGATTCATATACTCCACCTCTCTCTCAACTTTTACTTATCCAGCCCCATCACACACCCTCTGCGTATTCAACTTCTCACACACATATCTGCTCAATTATTATCCATCCCACTGGCTCCCACCCAAAAACTGTTTTCCTTGCACAGCTGACTTGTGGAAAGCAGCAAAAGCCTCTTTCTGACCTCAAAGGGACCTAGAATCATGCCTTTTTTGTATGAGTTCCCCACTGGGCATGCAAGCCACCACTTAGGTAACCCTGCTTTACGTGGCTGAACCCATTATCACTTTCCTTTAGTAACAATTAAGAGAGGACTGGGAAAGGAACAAAGATGTCTAGCAACAGATGATATGCTTCTATAAGGCTGTAATTGTGGACATGCTCTCTTCAGAGTGCTGTGGAATGAAAAGGGGCCTACTTCTAAGCGGTCCTGGATAGATTACGTTGTTAATATCTTCCAGATGTTTTGGACTTCAACTCCCATCAGCCCAAGATAGCACACACACTGGCAAGGAACTGAGAGCTGTTTTGCAAAACGTTTTATTTTCTTGCCTTTGTAGTATTTAAGAGTTTAACCAGGAGTCTGCTTTGGCTTTGCACACATTTTTTTAAAGTGAACAACTATCTGTCCTTGCTCTGACCAGGACAATCCAGGGGCTTCTACCTTGACAGGTTCTGATAATGTCCATTGCATTCAAGGGCCATTTCCTACAAGTGCTTAATCTTTTACTGTGATCAAACTGGAAGAAATCCTTGAATTTTGTTCTCTCTTCCCAGGTAAAAGTTGAAAGACTGTAGTAGTACAGTACTTTAGAAATATGAGTCAAAAATGAGAATTTAAATCCTATTGTGTTCATTTCGGGAGAAATTTGATGATAGCTGCTGGGTTTCTTAGATTAAATATTTTTACAGCAACAACTGTTGGAAGCCAGACTTGCGCTTAGCAGACTGTCTACTTCCAGTGTTTACTGAAATGCAGTGGGGTCTCAGAACTCAAGGAATCCTGTTCCCCTCCCGGTTCCCCTGCCCCCATCACAGCAGAACAGCAATTAAGTGAACAGATTCAATATGGACTAGAAGGAGGAAGTGTATTTCTGGAGTGTGAACCCCGATCTCCCCACGCGACCATCAAGTGGCTTATGCAAATAGATGATTCTACCAAACGTAAAGTGGTAAGTCCTGCTAAACATTACTGCATATAACTGCATTATATTGTGTGTAATGAGACTGTGGGAACTTGAAATTAAACTGACGATTGGAAAATCTGATCACACAATGGGCCTTTTATTTATTTATTTTTTAAAAGTTTAAAGTCACTGTCTTATGGTGGATGTTGAAGTTGGCAGCTGAAGCTTTCCTCCATTCACACAACCGGTCCACATAATGCATTAAACCAAAACCAACCACATGATGGCTGATGCAAACCAGACCACTGACTAGTGAAACAGCTGTGTAAGATGGGAATTTCAAAAGCAAAGTAATTTTAATTATGTCACATGCTCTTTCCTTCCCAGTTGCCCCGGGACCGTGTATTGCTTCAAACACCTCAGGGTGTGCTTTTAGGCCCAATGATGCCTTCTGACAGTGGCCTCTACCAGTGCATAGGCATTGAGAATCGCTTTCGCCACACACTGCGGCGACTTCGTCTGCATGTCCTCCCACGTGCTTTGCTGGAGGGGGCCATCACCTCTGAAGAGGTACCTTCCCTGGGTATTTGTGAGAGCTACTGGCAACAGTTCAACAGAGCTCAAGTCATCCAGCACAGCCAGAGTGGCCACCAGTCCCATACTGGACCTAGCCTGTGGGGTTCTGAACAGCAGTCCAACTGGTACCGAGCTGCTCAGCAGCATTCATTGAACTGGACCACCAATAGTCCCCACCACTCCCAAAGCAGCAGCGGCAGCAGCCGCCGTCGCCACCACCATCGCCACCACCACCACCACCACCACCGCTCCAAGCCATGGGCAGGGCACCGAACTCCACCTCGAAGCTGAGCTGGGTGGAAGACAGTGGACAGGGAGAGGCTTTAACCTAATCTTTGGTGCAAGAGAATGACATTCCAGTGGACTCTTTGTAAGAGCTGAGCGGATCCAGAGATGGGGAAAAACCTCTTTGCTTCCTCCAGATTGCGGGGACAACACTATTGCTAACAAAGTGTGTGGTGTGGTGTGTCCAGGCTAATTCCAGGGTTTTGCAGGACCAGGGCTCACTGGCTTTCCTGAAATGGTAAGGTGACCAGTGCTAATTGCAAAGGCTTTGGCTTTAGGGTTCATTTTTTTACAGTATTCATTCCCAACCCTATCCCATCTTCTCACATCATAGAAGGAAAACTGGGGCTTCCTTCAACATTTACACCATCATTTTATTAACCCTATGCTGCAGAAGCATGTAGCAGAAAATAAAATACCAGTTTATTTTCTAAACGAAATGGAAAAGGGCCATTGTGAATTTGTGAAAGGAAGAACATTTCCATGCACAGTGAGCCCAATGTTACAAGTAGTTTTAAGATCCAGCCTTGTTAGAATCAAGCCCTACCGTGAACTGATAGAGAGCAATGTTAGCAAAGAATTTAGTGGTTTATTCTGAGTACTGCCTACAGCACAGGTATTAAACTGAACCCTTGCTTCAATGGAAGTACTCACATTGTTCCTGTTTTTGTTCAGCCTGTAACCAAGTAAGGAAATACAGAAAATGAGCTTGGTGATTCAGTGGGCACACAAACACCAGTCTGTATACGTATCAACTGCTTTCAGTCAAAATATGCAGCAGGCTTTAACACGTTACAGATGCTAGTTGGGTGTTACAGTTGCAGCTTCTCTGGAGGAAGTCTTTAGGTTTATGGCAGAAAGACGTGTACTTGTGCCTTTATTTGCTATCCCCCCCCCTTTCTGGTAACTGAAACAGAAACAGTTAAGAAGCCTGCAGATTATCTGAAAACAATGATCAATTATGCTGTTCCAGAACAAGAACAAACAGATTCTGTATTAGATCAAGCCGAGCTCCATCTACAGTTGGTCCATACTGTGGAGCATCACCCCCACCTGTAATACACATTTAAATTTCATTTACTTTGCACTGTTGATAGGTCTTACCAGCTTTGTCCTTGAAGAATGTATGTAATATTTTTAAACAGCCACTGGATTCTGGGGGAGGGGGGGAGAAGGGGGCTTATCACCATGGCTCCTGGAATGAATTCCAGAATATGTGATTATGAGAAACTCTTTTGAAGCTCTTTTCCAGGCTGGTTGGGATTCCAGAATCTAGATCCAGGGTCAACTTGGCTATTCCCTATTTATTTCTGCTATACCTCATTTCTTAAATTTAACTGAGCAATTTGGTGCCATTACTTGCATTTTTCCTAGTTTTATAGCTAGATATTGAGGCATGGGAAGATATACCCTCTCATCTGATATAAGCTTTGGTATGAGATTTTTGTGAAAAGCATTTGAAAAGTTCAAGTACACAACGATCTTTTGATGTTCACTAATTTCACATTCGAGACACAGAATTCTAAGATTTTTCTCTTACAGAATCCATGCTAGTTCTTCCTCGGCTTGTCCAAGGTGTATTCAACTACCTTCAGCATAATAATGCTTTCTACAAATATACAGAAAATGCCATTTTTTTTTTTATAAGTCATACATTTTAGCTCAAACTTTTATATTAAAATTAAGAAATCTTGGTTAAATAATATGCAGCCCAGTTGATATTAACAGTTAGTTTCTCCTTCAATTATCATAAGCCCTCTGATCATTTCTGCTTAGCATATCTGAAGGTGCATTCTCCAAGAAAGATTAAGTTCATCTGGAATGAGAACTGACAGAATTCATGATCTTCTCACTTGCCTTATCATATTTCTGCTTTTTTGTCTTCACCTACCGGTCTTACTACTTCTCTGGGTGTTTTTTTGTTTCTAAAGTATTTCAGGAAATTTTATTACTTTTCAACGATCTGAACAATTTGTTCCTAATATTCTTTCTTAGGTTTTTGTCATTGGCAATATATTATTTTTGCAAGAATAACTGCAATTCTCTAACTCTAATGATGTGTATCTAACAACTGGAGAAAACAAAATAGAATTATCTACAACTATTAGTAATGTGAAAGAACCATTTCACACTACACCTCACTGAGAACCATGATACAAAAATCCAGGCTTTGAAACAAGGAAACAGATACTCGGGGCTTCTCATTACTCTATGGTCATGCTCCTACATAGTAGGAAATTAGAAAACAAGCTACTGACAATATGTTGTGTGAAACTGGGCATGCTCACAACTGCCACCACCAACTCTAACTGACCAGGTCGCCTTTATCCCAAGATCCAAATAAATTTGTTAACCTCCAAAGTTTAATAATAATAAAAAATCATAATACAATAAAATAACACACCCCTCCCTACCCCCAACATCCCACCCTTCTCTGCTGGAGAAAATAAAGGAAAACACTAAAAAGAGAAAGACAAAAGATTTTTAGTGTCAGAGCCTGAGGCAGTATGGGGCCCATGATCTGGGGGTGGGACGATGAGGGTGGAGTAGTGGCTGGAGTGGAACTAAAATATTCCTTGCCTTTTCCACCACCCTAAAGAATAAAGTGGTTACCACGATTCCTATAAAACCCAACAGGTACCAGGAGGAGGATAGGGGTGTCTAGGGAGAGCTGCCCCTCTGTGCAACAGGAGGTGCTGTCCCTGCAGTATCCAGGGAATGCTGGTACGAGGAGGAGGAGGAGGAGGCTTCCCTCAGGAGGGGCCCCAACTCCTTTCACTGCCTGAAGCGAGCAGCTGGGTGTAGTCCCAGCATATTCTGCTACCACCCATGCCAGATCTCTGCAAGGCTTCTGTCCTTACAGCAACACGGTGGGGCCCTCAGCTGCTTCTGCCAAAGAGAACATGGGCCCTGCTTGTTGTGACCCCTGCAATGCCTCCCCCTTCCACGGTATCAACAATACAAAAGGAGGAGAAAGAAAATAAAATATTACATCATCTGAAAAATAGTCTGATGCAGGGCCAGTGCCAAGTCCTGGGGGTGGGGGGAAATGCAGCCTGCAGCTTCTAGGGCTGAGTGCCTCCCCATGCAGAGTGCCAGTCAAACCAACAGGGTGACCTGGGGCTGCCAGAGTCCCTTACAGTGCAGTATAGTCCAGGAAGGGGAATCCAGGCATCTTCTAGCCGTCACAACTGCTAGGGAAGAGGCAGACAATTATGACAGGTTAGGAACTAGTCAGCTTGTTATAAAAAAACCCGACGTGTCCTGTAAACACCCCCACAATGTTGTGACATCCATCTTCCTCACTTACTCCAACTCCATTGTGGCTGCAGTCTGTGCCTGCTGCAGGGGGAGCGCCACCTTGGGACAGCACTGGGTCTGCCCCCCGGATCTTCTTTGGCTCTAATTCCTCCTTAGGCAGGGCTGGGTAGTCACCACGCTCTGTCTTGCGCTTCCGCCGCCGCTCTGAGTCCCGGCCTCGCCCGCGGGTGACACGCCGCTCTGCTTGCTCCAGCTGGAAAAGGACAAGAAATCAGGACTGAAAACTAGGCCTGTTCTTGTAACATGTATGTGGCATCATATGGATGTATTCTATAAACACAATAATGTGGCTAAAAGGCATAATTACATGTTCATTTTTTTCACAGTAATTACATATTTCTGGTTGTCATAGCTGCAGTTCTTGAAAAGGGGGTTATGTTGAAGATGCAACCCCTCCACCACAAAACACTGAAGGAGGCTTCTATGACCAAAAGAGCTTTTGTTCATTTCCCATCTTTTTCTCCTCACTAACTGAAGGCTTTACTATTCCCCACTATATAAGAACACCAACAAAGAAGCAAAATCCGTGAACATTCACAGACACAGACGATAGCTGCTGAGAAAATGCCTGATATGGAATACAGCTAGAAAAAGAAGAGGGCTGGAATGCTGCAATTTTGTCCCTCTGAGGTTCCAGAGATACCAATTGCCGCCATTATTGGAAGGGGGGGGGGGCGCTTAAAAAATCTAGGTTTCAGAAATGATCCACATGAAAGTAAGATCCCTAAGAAGTAAATCAGTTGTTTCACATTAGCTGTTAGCATACGAATCAGCTCCTTTCGACTTGTATGTCCCAATGCACTTTCACCAAGTTCTCCATACAGGTAATGTAACTTTTCAGTCAAATGATTTCAGCATCAGTAAGTGACATAAAAAATCTGTATTCAGATTTCCTGGCTTGTACCTCTGTTTCTTAATATAAGCCATCACAGCACGAAGGAAACCCATTTTGATATTTGTAGTTGATTGTCACTCTTTTGTAGTAAGGCAGCATACATATTTGATTTTCCTGAGTGACACCAGCTTTCATAGACTCTTGAGATCTGTACCCAGCTCCTAAGACACTAACGAAAGTGGCAAATGTTGTGGCTAAAAATGCTTCACTAGCCTTTTTGTTAAAGAGACAGTTATGACACATTCACAGAGAAGATATGGAAAAGAGTCACAAATCCACACACGTGAGAACAGCTCAGAGTGTTTGCTGACCATCGGAATGACACTCACATCCAGCAGCTGCTGGAATTTGTCCAGCTGGGGAGCACAAGCAGCCTGTAACAAGCGCCAAATGCTCTGGCTCTCATCTAGCGTCACCTCGAGAAGGTCCCCTTCCATTAGCAGCTCTTCCAAGGGTAAACGGACGGCATCTGTCAACTCTAGGACAGGGCCCTGCAGCTGTGGCAGGTAAGAACAAAGCATCTCCAGGTCTGTAAGGGAAGCACAAATATACCCTGATGTAAAGAAAGAGAGCTCAACTTCCTTATTTTTACCACAGAGAACTGTTAAACAAGTCTCAACCCAAAGTGATGGGGGAGAGGGGGAGAAGAACAGCACCCAAATCCGTATTTCAGCTCTTAGTATTTTAAAGGAAACAGGGAAAACAGGCTAGTTACTTACTCAGACTTAACAATACAAGGACTTTACTAGAGTAGTACCTGAGGCACAGGAGCTGTTCTTCTCTGGAGTTGTGGCATCTCCATTCTCTAAGGAAATCTGAGGGAGGGGAGGGGAGGGGAGAAGAGGGAAGAAAAGGATTTCTGAGCCACAAATGCAATTTCCACATCATGCCTCCCAGGACCTACACTGGCCCTCTAGGTTATGGCAGGGGCAGGGCAATGGCTCTTGTCGAGATCCACTCGGCTTTGTCAATGCAGGGTAACATAAAAGATATTGACATATAAAAGATAGGGCAGTGAATCTCCAAGACAGATTTGCTGAGCTGCTATGATGGCAAGAAATATCCAGCTCCTTCAGAAACAAAACTCTGGGCAGTCTAGCTTCTTTGAGGAGGAAAGACCACAGAGCTGTGAAGAAGTCACAGGACGTTGCATTACCTTGGGAAATGAATGAAGGGTGCAAAACAGGCAATATAAGTCTACAGAAAGGTTTGGGGATTAAGAAACTATGCTAAAAGAGAGCCAGTGTGGTGCAGTGGTTAAGGTGTCAGACTAGACCAGAGAAAGCCAGGTTCTAGTCCACCCTTAGCCACAGCTGGATGACTATGCCAGGCATGTTCTTGGCCCTACCTACCTCACAGGGTTGCTGTTACGGGGAACAAATGGAAGGACAGAATATTATGTGTGTCATTTTATGCTGGTCTTTGGCAGTAATAAAGTTTTGACTGAGCTTGATGTGTGTCATTCTGTGCATACACAGGAAAGCTGAGATATAAATCTAAAAATTGATCTGCGAAGAGGCAAGAAAAACATCCTAGCTTTTGAGAAGAGTTTTTAAGAAAGCAGAGCCAAGTAGACAGTGCTCTGAGAAACCAACAGGCAAGGAGCTTGTAAAGAAAAGCAGAGAGAAAGCTGCATACGAGCCCCAGAGAAAGAGAACTGCACCCAGAAGCAGGAAGGTGCTAGATTTTGAGAAATTCTGCCGATGATGATTTCTATCCTGAAGGGAATAATGTGGCCAGGACAGTGAGGGCAAAACAGCAAGACTGTGTGTCTGTGGAGGTCCATGTATATTTATTGGCTTCATGCACTCATCTAACTCAACCAGTTATTTGACTTTTAGTACAGGTACAATGTTATAAACTACAAGCACAATGCAGGAGTGGTGAGAGAATTTTGTTTCTTAAACAAATACCTGGCTTCCCCTACATATAAACGCTTTTATAAAAGGAAATTGATAGTTGCTTCAAATCTCCCTGGTTCCTTCATTAATGACAATTTTTTCAAAAGCCCCAAATACAGCAGGCAGGCTAAATTCTACAAAGCGTTCACACTGCAAGTGAGAGCCTCAAATTCTGTCCCTACAAACATGTGCAGCAAACCTAGTGCCTGCCTCACCTTCCCCTTGGAAAGCCAACTAGCCAGGCCTGAAAAAGCTCATCTCCTGCACTCACCTTTGTTTGTTCATTGCAGCTGCTCTCTCTGAGCGCACCTGCGTCCTTGGCCGAGTCCCCAAGCAATCGCTGCCGCAGCTCTGCTAAACGTCCCAAGGCAGCAACTACATCGGAGGAAGCTAGGAGCTGGCGAGCACGGTCCTGCCACATAATGGCTCGTTCGGTCAAGCATTGGAGGGCTTCTCCTTCAGGCAGCCGGACAGGAAGTTTCTGCAGAGCCACCAGCAAGGCCAGGATTGTCTCCAGGCGGGGCCGGCGGGAACGCTGGCATAGAGGACACAGGAATTTTGCTTCCCACTCCCACCATGCCGGAGAGGGCCGGGGGTTGCCCAGGCGGGGCCAAGCCACACAGGTGGTGTGGAACCAGTCCTGACACAGTTCACACTGCAACATAGCAGGGCTTGGAGGCTGGGAGCACACACAGTACTGGCTCCCAGAAGGGCTATGTGTGGATGGCACAGGCTTCTGGGCATTTGACTGGCGTAGGCGGAGGATCCCTGCTTTCTCCTTCTGCTCGCCTTCTTTGAAGACCAAAATCTGCTGGCACAAGATGAATGGTTGTGATTCTCTGGGCCCTTCTGAGCCAGCAAAGCATACACTTTCTTCTTCTTTTTCTCTAGTTTTTGTTGTTTTTTGTTTCTTACTATATTGTTTTTATATTGTTTGGTGTATTGTAAGCCACATGGCACTGAATAAAATAAATACATAACTCCAAACAAGCAATTAGCAGTCACTGAGACACATAACCTCTTCTCCCCAACTCTTCCTCCATCTGCATGATTTTCCTAATACTAGTCTCCGTGTATAGTTTTGCCTCAGTCCTTTTCAGCCTCAAAATAATAGTTCTTGCAAACTTTTTAGCTGAATTCTGCCTTCACTGATACATAGAGCTTGACCAATTTATCAGGTAAAAAGCATTTCATCCTGAGATGACCAATCCGGCTATACTAGGATAGCAGACCAAAAATAAAAAGCTCTGCACTGTATTAGTCACACTGACACCCCCACATTGCCTAAGCCAGCTACTCACAACAGAGCCAGGGTCCCTGAGGTCCTGTGCTGAGAGGCCCAGGCTCTCTGTATCTGAATTGTAGAGGCCTGGCTCCTTCTCCCGCTGCCATTTGGTGCGTTTGACACTATCTGAGTCAGCATCAGCGCATGGGCACAGCACCTGACAGAAAGACATTAAAGAATGAAGTCTTTGGCCCAAAGGTTAGGCTTTAAATCCCCATCGTTCCCATGGTATCTATTCAAAAAGCATCCCTAACCTCAAGCAACGTGTAGCAGGAGTTCTTTTTGAGGAAGGTCTTGGAAGCCTTTTCCCGCCAGGAATGTGCAGTAGCCACTTGTATTTCTAAGTGATGCAATTCCTCCAAGTGCACTGGCAAATCTCTACCCACAGCCACAAGGCCCTCCAAGTCATCTAGGCAGGGATAATGGTCTCCATTCTGTGAAGAGGACACAGCATAAACTAGAGTACTCTGGAGTTGAAGCAGCAAACTCACATTCCACTGCCCCATTCCCAAGGCTACAGCCCACCTGGATCTCCTCCACGTCAGCAATCCAAGCCTGTGCTTTAGACAGTGCCTCCTTGAGTGACAGGATATTGGGTAGGTGCACTGGGATGTTCTCTGCCTCCTTGATAATGGCCTCCAGTGTAGCTGGCAGATGCTTCTGCCTGCAAGAGACCAGGAATGGGCAGGAATATCAACCAAATTGTCATGGGACATCTCTACAAAGCAATGTTTGGCTGCATTGGGATGAACCTCCCCTTAGGATCTGTAGACCCCCCCACAACTTAAACTTACCTGGCCTCCAGGCACATTTGCGCTTTTTCCTCCCAACGCTGGGCAATAGTGAGCAACTCCTGCAACTCAGCCATAGCCTTATCCACAGCAGGACTAGGGGCAACCCCACAGCCAGAGGTGATGAGCGCTCTCATGACAGATAGCATAACCTTATCCTGGGGTGAACGTAGAGTCTGCTTGACCTCTTCCAGCCAGACCGCCTGCTGCACCTGCCTCTCTAGCAGCTCCATCTCTGGCACCTCCACCCCCAGTCGTGTTCCTTGTGCCAGTAATTTGTGCAACTCTGGGGAATTGCCTGAAAGATCTTGTAGGGCCTCCTGAACTTCCACCTGGAAAGCTTCCACCTTCTCCAACACGTCCTAGAAAGTGACACACGGCAATTACAGCCAACTCACCCCTGCAACCAGTATGTCATCCAGGTGTATACTAATTCATCCCTCTATTCTCCCATTTGTGGTCAATAATCTTACCATATCCCTGTGTTGCTCACCTGGACCTCCTTTATCTGGTGCATGACACAGGGCAAGTTCGTCATTTGCTCTAGGAAGGCACGTAATTCCTCTACTGTCATATGGACTGATGGCTCCCTGTAAAAGCAAGCAGGAAAAAGGTGGGATAAGTTTCATTAAAATGCCAGAAAATAATCTGAAAAAGAGCTTGACATGAAAATACCAAACAAATAAAGAGAGGACACCATTAAATATGAGAAAAGCCTTCCTGAAAAGGACAATTATCTATCAGAAAAAAAAAAGCAAGAAAGGGATTTTAAAAAGCTGCAAGGCTTCACCGAATGATTTAAGCTGAATGAAAGGATTCTGTGTGGCATCTTGTCTTATCAATACAGTTATAGTTAAAACCGACTCTGCACTCACTCTGTTTCTTGGATACTTATCAGACCCAGGGCCTCTGAGACACACTTCTCTGCTTCACTCAAACAGGCTTTGAGCCGATGAAGAAGCTCATTCTCAGGGAAGTTCCTCTCACGTGCTTCCGATTCCAGGGCACGCAACTCCTCCAAGGCTGCAAAAGCACAGAATGTTGTGGCATCCAGACCCATTTGATCTGCCCGGCTTTACTAGCTACTCTCAACTCCACGGAAAAAGCAAGACTCTGGGTTTTATCAATGACAGTCATCTGGCCCTCAGCTGCTTTATTATTCCTCCCATTCCTGACTCTGTAGTTCCCTTTGACCCAGAAGCCCTTGTCTAGGGCTCAATACTACCATTTCCATTTCCATTCTCCCAAACATACAATCAATAAGGATTCAAGTTCTCCTCATAACATACCTGAACAAATCTGATAGCAATTACTTAGGGCCTCAAGGGCACATGCGCATTTCCTCCACCAAGGCCCCAGATATTAACTTCATTCTTAAAAGACCCCAGTGCATTAGAATCAAGGAGCCCAAGGATGGGACCACCTACTTCTCTTGCGTCCATCTTCCACTTCCAAAGCAATGCGAACTTTGTTGGCCCATGTGTCAAAGCACTCTGCTCGGACCTTTAATTTATGTAACATGGCTGGGAGTTCATCCAGAGTATACCGATACCTGGAAGAGGAAGGACATTCAAACAGAAAAACTGTAAATGTATTTGTAATAGAAAATTGCTTCACCTCAATAAATCAGCACCACAAACAATGCTTTTTCACAACATTGGCTGTGTTCACACTACATTAAACCATAACTGGTTCTCAAATAAATATACATGAAAGAACCACTAGGACAGCTCTTCCCAAATCATGCTGGAGTAACTTGATTAATGGGGATGGTTCTCCTCAACTAGCCCATTATGAATCAAGGAGACTCCTGTGCTCAGGGTTTCCAAGCCCACCCGTGTCTTGTTGGTTGAAGGCTAGAACTGCCTCAGAATTTTATTGGAGATGGAAAACACAATATATGAGGAAAATCATGTTTACAGATGACTCCCGATGGTCCAGGAAGGAGGTAGAGGATCCATTTTTGCCCTCTTGATCTCTCAGCAACTTGCTATCATGGTAGCTTTCTAGACTGACTTTGAGGTTTAGGAAGGGGAGGTACAGTGGTGCAATGGTTCTCCTTCCTCCAGGGCCATTTCCAGTTGGTGTTATTTGGCGGTGGGGGTGGGGGACTCTCTTTCTCTCTATTCTTACTTAACATCTACATGAAACCATTAGGTGAGGTTATCCATCAGTATGGAGTCAGAAATTATCAAGATGCTGATGATAATCAGTTATACAACTCAATTGTAGGCTGATGCCATTAAGGTTCTTTCTCAGTGGCTGAAGGCTGTGGAGGTCTGGAATGGGAAAAATAGTTTTCAGCTCAACCAAGCAAAATGACATTGCTGTGGGTTTTGGAACTCCCTGACACTGGGGATTCTTTATCTCTTGTCCTGGATAGGGTTACACTCCCTCTAAAAGAACCAGTACACAATGTGTTGGTCCTGCTGAGGTAGCAGTCACGGCTGGGAGGATCTTTGCACAAATCCATCTTACACATCAATTGTACCTGTTCCTGGATTGGGAGGCTTGCTTATGGTCATTCATGTCCTGGGCTACTGCATGTCTGGGCTACTGCAACACACCCTACTTCTGGCTGCCCCTGAAAATCACCTGGAAGCTGCAAGTGGTCCAGAGTGCAGTAGTGCAAGTAGTTATGGGCACACCTCAGTACATGCATATAACATCATAGGTTTGCAAGCTGCGTTGGCTTCCTATAAGCTACTGAGTACAGTTCAAGGTGCTGGTTATCATCTATAAAGCCCTTCATTGCACAGGCCGGGTTATTTGTGGGACTGCCTGTCTCCAATTATCTTTGCTTGGCCCATGAGATCCAGCAGGCATGCTTCAGATCCCTTCTATGAAACAGTACCACCTGATGGAACCCAATAGGCATGCCTTCTCTGTTGCAGCGCCTGCCCTATGGAATGTCCCCCCTATGGTTCAGATCAGTGTTTCTCAACCTTGGCAACTTTAAGATGTGTGGACTTCAACTCCCAGGATTCCCCAGCCAGCATGCTCCTACAAACTGTAAGTCACCCAGAGTGTCTTTTTGTGAATTGGGTAGCCATATAAATCTAACAAATAAATGACCATATTTTAAATTAAGATGACTCATTCATGGAATTGCCCACGTTTCTACTCACCTGAGGTATTGCCTGCTGCTAGGGCACTTGCAGAGGTCATTGATGTGGTAAAGGCAGACAAGACAATTTGGACAATCATTGCAAGCCAGTGCTGACAAAAAACAGGTTGTCTTGCATTTGTCACATTGGCGCTCATCATCTGGAAGCAACTCAAAGGCCTCTCGTTCTGCTTCAGTGATTCCCTGGGGCAGGAGGGAAAATTGATGAGCTGCCTGATAATTCCCAACTAATCCTGGCTTCAGATAGTATTCACTTGCCTTATCAACCCACCTTGTCAAGGAGAGCCTTTCGCAATTTACGCTCCTCTTGCACCAAGATAAACATCTCCTTATGTACAGCAGCAGCCAAGTTCAAGTCCAACTTTTCAGGGCAAGCAGCCATTTTGCAGATAAGCTCCTCATGAGAGAAGACACAGTAACGGCGAAGGCGTCGATAGTGCTCAATGCACTGGCGACCAGCTGGCAACTGAGTATGAGGTAGGGTGAAAAAAGAAATCTAGCAACCTGCAAAGAATTTTGGCTCCCAGGAGTACCAGGCACAACTTTCACAGCCCAGAACTATAAACTGCAACCCTGATTCTCCATTCCTGAATCCTCTTTTGTGTTACCACTGTGTCCTTTTAAAAAACTGCAAAACCAAACATGAGAAATTCCTGGTTATAAACTTACCCAGTCAGCAGTGCAAAAGTTGACTGCTTCAGCAAAGTTATAGCCTTGGTTGAAGCCACTGTGATAAGCTCTAGGGAAAGTAATAACAAACTCTCCAGCACACTGATTGGTCCGGACAACCTACAGATGCAAGAGAAGAGAAACAATGAGAGCAGGGACTTTTCCTTCTCTAAAAAGGCACATCCAAGCATATAAAGATGACTCACAGGGACGCCATGAGCCATGAGCGTATTAGGATTCATGAGTGTCACCAACTGGTGCAACAGGTCTGGCTGGCTCTCAAAAAGCTCTGGAGTCAGTTTCTTCATAACATCTTCCAAATGTTCAGCTGCAAAGGATGGGACCCCATACCAAGTCTTAGGTTCACCCCTAGAAAAATAAGCAAATCAGAAAATACTGTCCAAAAAAGGGAGAGAAAACTGAAAGAATGTCACAGGAAGATAAGCAATGGGTTGACTCTTTCTGAAAACTTTTTTTAACGGAGAGTCCAACTATAGTTCCCTTAAAGCAAGAGAGAGCAACATTTTGCTGTTTGGAGCCATACCTAATGGTTTTGAGGGATTGCCACCAAATGTCATCGATGCAATCAGGGTCATTAAGGAAAACAGATGGGATGCTGAAGTGCCACATACTTTAAAAGGTATTTAATTCTATACAAGGTGCCATTAAAAATAGACTTTACTTCATTAGTCTTCTCTTTCTATTCTTATCTTGTATAAATAAAAAAATAACTGCAGTTTTGAAGTATAATTGTTTTAATAAAAATTGCCGTCCTATTTCCATTTGTGGAAATCACTATCACTACTTCACTACCAAAAAGTTGCTCTAGATGGCAGATTTATTTCCCTCCCTCCTGAAGTCTCACCAGTGGAGGTAGTTAATAGAGTAACTCCAGTGATCCTCGATGTGCCAGCAGAAAGCAGAGAATACCATGCCCACATAGAGCCATGGCACCTTCATGCCTGAAATATCAGCGTTGATGTGGCATAGCACCGACTGCTTCAGCACTGGCATCACATTGAGGTTCCAGCCGCTGGCTGCGTACTCCTGCAATTCAAGGCAAGGGATAAGAAGGTGGGGCCAACCATAGAGCGTCAGCCTTGAGGGGTAGAACAAGAGGCTCCAAACATGGGAAAAAGGAGACTACTGCCTTACAAAGGGGACATACTTCTTCCTCTGGAGAAAGCTGCCTTTTGCCATCATTGATGGGGAAACCACTTCCAAATTCTTTGGAATGAATGTCAGCCCCATACTCCACTGTCACATCCTCTTCAATGCTATTCACCAAGCGCCAGAACTCCTTTTCTACAAGCTCTGTTGGCACCATCTGGGAAGGAAGTAGGAGAAGCTGTCAGGAATATAGACCCTATATCCTCAATTGCAGGAAACTAGAAACACACATGACGAAATTGCCCAGAATGTAATGTAATGTGGATTCATGGTGGAGTGTGGACTTGGATCTGGGCCTTTTGGTTCTTAAAAAGACCCAGATCCAAGTCCACACTCCACCATGAATCTCACTGAGTAACTCTGGGTCATCACTCTCTCTCAGCCCATCCACCTCACATGGCTGTTGTTGTGGGGATAAAATGAAGAGATCCTTGTGTATAAATACCTAGAGTCTCTGGAGGAAAGATGGGATATAAATGCAATAAATAAACCCATGGTTGGTATTATTTGTCCGTGCTCACAACAAAAGTAACAGAACTTACATGGACTGGCATGTTGAAGTAGTCAGCCTTGAAAGAATCTGCCATTTCCCCAAAGCTCTGTAGTGTGTATTCCCGAGTGGCCTGCTCAAAGCCAAAAGCCTCTGGGGGACGCTTACACTCCTGGGAAACAAAGGAAACGTGTGAAAGGATTCACAAGTAAGGAATTATTTTTGGCCATGCAAACTGAATAACAAACAGAGTCCACGTTATGCTCTTGAATAATTTTGTAATCAATAGCTCAAATCTTAATCTCAGATCTTTCTATATCTGATTCCAGTTCAACGCCAGAATATCTAGTGAAGCAAGAATGTTCCTTTGGGCCTGCCAGAGGTAAATAAAGATTCCTTACCGCCATGACACATTTGGGACATCTCCAGACACCTTTAGGAATCTCAGGTAAAGGAGGCAAGAGGCAGAAGATGTGATAGTTGTCATCACAGCCATCACATAACAATAGCTTGTCATCCTCATCGCCCCGCGTACATATCCGACAAACATAAGATTCAATCTGAAAGAGAAGGTAAATGTAAGAAATGCTGTCTTACAAACAAAAGCAAATATAGATGGTTTTGTTCAATATTTTTTTTGGGGGGGTGCCTTCAAGTATTGACTCCTGGTGACTGCCTACACAAGTCCCTGCACTTTTAAGCATACCCAATGATTTTTTTTTTCCAGGCAGCAACTACTACTTCAAAGGAGGACAATATGCAGAAATTCAGCCTAACTATTATTTCCTTTCATGCATTTTTTAAGTAGTCAGAAGGCTATGGATGTTATGTCAGAGCCCACAACTGCCAGCTAGTAATTCTCATTGGCCAGTCTGGACGTATTAATGATAATGAAGGAAAAAATCCCGATGCTTACAAAAAGCTCACAGAACAGAACCTGACTGAAGTGAGAATACAAACTTACAAATTGAGTGTTGTGATTGCGTCGGAGGCGCATCGTCATCTTGGTGCAAGGTTCCGGACTGTGCCTCAACTCTTCTTTCGTATTTGCATAGCCTCGGGGTGAGGTGGGCTCCAGCTTCACTTCAGAAGCAGGAGCTTCCTCTTTTACTATCACTGTTGGGGGGCACTCTGGCATCTCCTTGTCTACATTGGAAAGACATAAACTTAGAACCAAGAGAACCAACTCCTCCTTTGGCTCCCTAATTGTGGGGCCAGCTCTCCATTCCCACCTTTCTTGCGCATGTTCTTGTCCTTGGCTACAAGCCCCAGACCCAGCATTTTAGGACCGGCACCATAAATCTGCAGCTTCTTCAATTCTGGGTTCTTCTCAATGTCTTCCTCTGTTGGCTCTGGCTGCAAGAAAGGTATAGTTAGGACAGAATGACAATGTGAAGCCATGAACCTTAAAACTGTGTTCCAAAGATTCTCAGAAAGCAGCAGTAGTAGGGGAAAAAAAAAAGAACAGCAAACAATAAATCAGGGTGTGGAGGAGAAAGAACTAATTGCAGAAAGACAATTGGTTAATGGTAGACATTGCTGAGGTTGTGACTGAACACCTGTGGCAGAAATGTCATCTTGCTTTGGAGCATACCTCTTGGCTAGATACAGTGACAGGGTGAGACATTCCCAGAATGCATTGTGCACTGAAGTAAAGCAGTGCATATTGGGACATTTAAGCCATATCTCCTGCTGGATGGGGTCCAAGGACTTCCAGCCATGAAGCAGGACAAATAAACAGAGTGAAAGAGAGACAGGAGAGGTGGACAGAACAGGAACAGTACCCATGCTTGATGCGCTTGCTCAGGTAAAAGAGCTGGGGCGCTCGCAGGTTCAGGGCATGATTCGGATTCCTGTAAGAGGACAACAAAATGTGTGGGGATTGGGAATCAACAGGGCTCTAGAAATAGTAGAAAGGGCATCAGCAAGAGAAATAAAAGGGAAGATCATTGTTGGATCATAGTGAAGGAGCTGGGTACTGTTTCCTCTTAACTGCCCAGAGTCGCTAGGAATCAAGCGGCATATAAATGTAATAAATTATTATTATAATAAAAAGTGTAAGGATTATGGTGTTTTACAACAAGAGAGCTAACAAATGGAAACATTTTAATAACTGGAGAAGACATGGGGTTTATGATTCTTTGAAAATTTCCAGCATTTCAAAGATAAGGAGAGAAATCACAGTGATTTTTTATTTCCTATTTTAGAAAGGAAGAACAAAAGCATGAGGGTTGTTATTCAGGAACACAGAAAAACTTTAAAAATAACTTTGAATATTACTTTACCTCTCTTTTACATAAATTAATCAGGCACACAATATAGATTTTGGTCAGCTTTTCAATAAAAGCTTTCGCAGAAAAGATTGGGATTCCAATTCACTTTCATCATTTTGGGTGTGGAATGATGGAATCAGGGAATAGTTTCAGATTTTATGTGAGGATCTGCATATAAGATACATACTTGTTCTTTTCTAATTTTGAGAGAAGGATTCTGCCTCCCTGCATTCAGATGTGTCTCCTACTACAGAACTGGAAATACACTTGGAGATTAAGCTCCAGCTGCACATTCCCAACAAGAGACTCAAGTTTCTACCAAACCCTGGAAAACCACTTAATAATCTGGGATCTGGTAAAGATTGACAGTCTGTTTAATAAGGCAGTTTGGAATAATCTACACCCAAAAGGCAGGAGTGTATCTTTGACCTCTGAAGACCTGTTGTCAGAGTCCTTGAATTTTATTGAAAAGGCAGACTTTTACCCCTTGAATATATAGTTACAAGAGTCAATGTTTCCTTAAACTGATGGAAAATCAATAGTCATGCTTTTTACCTTTAAAAACAAACACAGACACAACTTAAGCGCATATATACCCCAAACATTTGATAAATAGCAACTAACCAAAAAGGCTTACAACTAAGTTGTTAACCCATTAAGATAAGTAAGAAAAAGGAAACAGCATCCATTATATAAAACAAACAAACAAAAAACCTTATACAGGTGAAACTCGAAAAATTAGAATATCGTGCAAATGTTCATTTATGTCAGTAGGGCAACTCAAAAGGTGAAACCAATATATGAGATAGACGCATTACATGCAAAGCGAGATATGTCAAGCCTTACTTTGGTATAATTGTGATGATTATGGCGTACAGCTTATGAAAACCCCAGATTCACAATCTCAGAAAATTAGAATATTACATGACATCAATAACACAAGGATTGGAAATAGAACAATATCGGACCTCTGCAAAGTATAAGCATGCATATGTACTCAGCACTTGGTTTGGGCCCCTTTTGCAGCAATGACTGCCACAATGCGGCGTGGCATGGATGCTATCAGCCTGTGGCACTGCTGAGGTGTTATGGAAGACCAGGATGCTTCAATAGCGGCCTTCAGCTCCGCTGCATTTTTCGGTCTCATGTCCCTCATCTTTCTCTTGGCAATGCCCCATAGATTCTCTATGGGGTTCAGGTCAGGCGGGTTTGTTGGCCAACCAAGCACAGTAATCCCATGGTCATTGAACCAGGTTTTGGTACTTTTGGCAGTGTGGGCAGGTGCCAAGTCCTGCTGGAAAATGAAGTCAGCATCCCCATAAAGCTCGTCTGCGGAAGGAAGCATGAAGTGCTCCAAAATCTCCTGGTAGACGGCTGCGTTGACCCTGGACTTAATGACGCACAGTGGACCAACACCAGCAGATGACATGGCTCCCCAAATCAACACAGACTGTGGAAACTTCACACTGGACTTCAAGCATCGTGCATTGTGTGCCTCTCCATTCTTCCTCCAGACTCTGGGTCCTTGGTTCCCAAATGAGATGCAAAAGTTGCTCTCATCAGAAAAGAGGACTTTGGACCACTGGGCAACAGACCAGTTCTTTTTTTCTGTAGCCCAGGTAAGACGCTTCTGACGTCGTTTGTTGTTCAGGAGCGGCTTGACAAGAGGAATACGACATTTGAAGCCCATGTCCAGGATCCGTCTGTGTGTGGTGGCTCTTGATGCACTAACTCCAGCCTCAGTCCACTCCTTGTGAAAGTCCCCAACATTTTTGAATGGCCTTTTCCTGACAATCCTCTCCAGGCTGTGGTCATCCCTGCTGCTTGTGCACCTTTTTCTACCACACTTTTCCCTTCCACATAACCTTCTATTGATGTGCTTTGATACAGCACTTTGGGAACATCCAACTTCTTTTGCAATTACCTTTTGGGGCTTTCCCTCCTTCTGGAGGGTGTCAATGATGGTTTTCTGCACAACTGTCAGGTCAGCAGTCTTTCCCATGCTTGTGATTTCTACTGAACCAGCCTGAGAGACCATTTAAAGGCTCAGGAATCCTTTGCAGGTGTTATGGATTCATTAGCTGCTTAGAGTGGGACACTTTGAGCCTAGAATATTGAACCTTTTCACACTATTCTAATTTTCTGAGATTGTGAATTTGGGGTTTTCATAAGCTGTACACCATAATCATCACAATTATACCAAAGTAAGGCTTGACATATCTTGCTTTGCATGTAATGCGTCTATCTCATATATTGGTTTCACCTTTTGAGTTGCCATACTGACATAAATGAACATTTGCATGATATTCTAATTTTTCGAGTTTCACCTGTATATTTCAGGCTTTTATCCACCCTGGTGTAACCTAGGTTTGTGAAGACTACCCTAATCCTGGAGTGAAATGCCAGGTGCCACATGTCACAAAATGTGCAGAAACAAGACAAAATCTACATTTGATTTACATTTAATACAGAATTATTTGTATTTACTCAATGTTTATATCATTGAAGACTCTTTGTAATTAAGAAAAACAAACAAAAAGTTAAAACCAGAAACATTGAGACCGTTTTGTGTGTGTGTGTGTACTCATTCTTCAACAATTAAAAACCTGAAAGAGACTGGCGTTAAAGGCCTTTTTAACAAAACAGTGAAGAGATCAGTCCCTCCATTCAATGGAGAGCACATTCTATAGATTTGGAGAGGCTGACTTCCAGGGAAGAAATGGTGAACTGACGACCACAGCAGAATGAAGAGCTGGTGAATGGACCAGCTCTTCGGGATTCCTCTCTAGACAAGATGTGGGATCGCCCACAAGCACTCCAGACAGTTTTTCCTTGCAAGGAGACTGCATGACAGTGGTCTCCAGCAGGTTTAGAGGTCTGGGAGATGAGGGATCATCATCTTTGCCCAAACCGTGGTTGGCACCTTTATGGACACAGAGTTTGCATACTTCCTTTCTTAATCACTTTTGGAAATTGCTTGTTAACTGCTTTTCAGAACAGCAAGTTTTACTACACTTGGTGAATTTCCTTCAATCCTTAGCAAAAGAAGTTATACAAGTTTAAGGACTTAATACTTTTTTTTGGAATAAATAGCAAAAGGGTGATTAGAACATTGATTTTGGAAAGTTACAAATGGACTAAGGGTCCAGATGAATTTGAAATAAGATTTTGAAACTAATTATAAGAATACTTCCCATGGGAAAATGCTGTTGTTTTGAATACTTTAAAAATAAATATATAAGATGGGATTCTGAAGGTTGGAGACTAGAGAGAACCAGAAGGAACTGAAGATTACAATTAAAGGAGAAGAACACTTAAATTTCACTTACTAATACAGAATGGAGCAAAATACTTTAACATTGGATGTATTGAAGGATATTTGTGAACAAGGGATCCAGAAGTTAATTTTAAGAGTGTCTGCTATTATAATGATATGGAAGAGGAGCAAGTTTTACTGGATAGGACTGAGGCTGATTTGAAAGTGGATTTAAAAATGACAGGCTACAGGAATGATGTGGAAGGGATGATACATTGGATATACAAATGCAACTGGCTGATGTCTTAACAAACCAAAAGAGTGACATGGATAACTTTTTTATACTGGATTTATAAAAGAGACTTGTTAAAGTTTTGAAGAATTTTGTGAGAAGGGACAAAGAAAAAATTAGAAGAAATCAAGTTCTAGGACATAATTTGAAGGGATTAAAGATCAAGACTGTTAAAAGTAAAGGGATAAAATTGTTGTTATGAAGGGGGAAGTCATTTCTTCATACATTTTTTTTTCTTTACTATATTCTTATTTTCTCTTTTTCTCTTTTTTTTCTTTTCTTCTTTTCTGAACTTTCTATTTTTTCCTTTATTCTTTTTTTGTATTAGTTTTTATCTTTTTAATTGTAATGTTCAATAAAAATTACTATTAAAAAATTTGGAGAGGCTGCACAAAATGCTTAACTCCAAGTCACCCCGATACAAAAGAGGAATACTGTGCAAATCTCCTCACTTAAGTTCAGAGAGTGGGGGGATCATACTGAAGCAAGGGTCAAACCATATTAAATACAGTTAAAATGACTGCCCCTTATGTATTTAAAAACTCTCATATTGCATTTAAAATTACAATTTGGGGGAACTAAAAAAGATTTCAGGAGGCCAGATTCTAAAAACTGTGTGTGTGGGGAGGTAACGTGCTCCTGGGGCCAGGGGTCGTGCACATATGACCTAACAATTGAACTTGCTCCTTTCTCAAATAATTGGATGCTTTGTCTCAGAGGGCACGGAAGAGATATTGATTAATATTTCCCATCTTCACATTCTAGTAGGACCAGACTTCTTTGACAGGTAAGTGGCCCTATCCCAAACCTGGGAAAAAATAATGCTTTCTGTTGAGTCAGAGCCCAGGGTGTGTACAATTGCCCTCAGAGTTATGAACTGGCCCAACCCAAAACAAAATTGTAATTAGGGTTGAAGGTGTGTGAGACACTCACCTCCTGTTGCAGACGCTTGGCCCGCCGCCCATAGCTGTTGAACTTGGAAGGCTGCACTGACTGGCGCAATGGGATGCTATGCGGCTTATACTCCTTGTCCTTCTCTTCATTATCAAATGGGTGAGTATTGCACTGCTGGGGGAAGGAACAGCATTAAGACTGAGTAAAGCTCTTCACTGCACCTGTTTCTCATCACTAGGGATTAAAAAGCAAGGGCCTAACTCAACTATCCCATGGAAGAACAAAGACATGACAAGTTTGGATATGGTGTCCCTGGGTAAGCATGAGCCCCTGCTATCTTCCCTAGCAAGCTATTCTCTTCCCAGGATCGGAAACGATGTCCAAGGGGAGTCTGTTTAGAAAGAGGTTTTCTTGTACTCATCTACAACATCTGAGGAGGAAATGGAACTGAAATTAAATTACAGGAGAACTTCATACTCTGAGACTCAGTACTCACCACCAGGTTAGCACCAGACTGGTACATTTCATATGGGTAGATAATACGCTCATAGTGGGAGCGAAGAAGGGAACCAATATTCTTTCCTGATGGGTAGGAAAGTCGCTGGGCCACCCGTGCCCACCGGCGATCCTTGCAGATGGCTTCATATCCACCTTCCTCCATCACAATCTGAAATATAGGAATATTGAAAAACTACAAATTATCACAAATTCTGCTAACAGCTTGCAATCACATAAACATATACCTATTTAAATAAGATACCTGATTTTTCTTATCCCCAATTCCAAATTAAGACCAACAACTTCTCTTCAACATTACCAAGACTCATCAGTAGCACAGATGAATTTTCACTAAATCTGCCAGTGTCCGTAATTAACCCTATTAGCTGTAATACAAAAAATTAACTGTTTCTCTAAAATTCTCTTTGGGAAGAATATAATTATAACTTACTTTACTCAAGCTGTACAAATCAAGGATACGTCTCTCTACGTTTGGAATTTTCAGTGCAGAACCTTGAATCTCCCAGAACTTTGCAATCTGGTCTAAATAGTTCAGTTTTACCCTGGTCTGTGCCTGGTAATGGAACAAACTGAAGTCAGTCCTTCTCAAGCCAGTAACTTATAACAGCTTCCCATTTAATCATGCATATTTCAGTGTGTTTTTATGGTACTGAGATACAATAGTATTAGTGAAGTTGAAAATAGTATATATACACACTAAACTGATTTGGGACCTGTTTGATTCCATGTATCAACTACAAGATGGGGAGATTTCCTGTAACAGGGGCTTATAAAGCCATACATGCTATCTATCCCAATGCCCCAATGGAAGGATTTTTTTTTTTAAATCAGATGACATGTCGGTATCTGGCCATTCTAGAATGTAACAACTGGATATAGACAATTGTTTTCAAAACCAAAGAGGAAGAAAGGACTGTGTATTTTGGACATGTGATTACAATAATAGTTCACCTTCCTATCCACATAGCCAAGATTTGTGCGTTTAATTATATCATGAGAAACAGTGCAGTGTAATTGCCAGGGTGTTGGATTAAGACAGGTGAAGTCCCAATTCAAGTCATGGAATTCCAGAGGGTCAGTCACTGCCTCTCAGTCTAACATACCTCACAGGGATGATGTTGTGAGGGTAAAATTGGAGAAAAGGACTACAATATATGCTGCCTTGGCTCCTTCAGGGAAGGTGGGAAATAAATCTAGCAAATAAATAGGAATACATTCATTCTAAAAAGATGCTGTGTTTCCTGGTTACCATCTTAACAGAAGAAGAGTCATTCATATGGATGCAAATTTATTTAAGGGTGCTGTCTAAGATACACACACTCATTTCACATAAATGCAAGCCAAAAGATTTGTGAATATATTTTGCAAACAAGTTCGGTCAAAAATATAAAAACCTGGATAATTAAATACATTACACACAGAGAGGAGAATTACCTTTACAATAAATCACAAAACCATTCACTTGTTCACGTATAAGCAAGCAACCTGACACAATTTTTGGAGTCAATTCTTTCAATGGCAGTCTGACATAGGTGCTGGAGGACAGTTGATTAAAATGAATGCATTTTGTTTTTTTGTTTTTAATTATATACTATTATATTTTGAAATTTATTGAAACAATTCCTGGTATCTTCTCTTGTAAAATGATTTGTGGTTAGTTAGCCTATTAAGTGTAAAGAATTGTGAATGGCACTATACCACTATTCTATTACCTCTCCTGCAAAGGACTCACCTCCAGTTCATTAAGCCTTTGTATCCGTGGAGTAAACCGGAAGTTATCCACTTCCACAGCAAAGGGAGGTTGCCAGTCCTGAGGAAGAAACAGAAAGGCAATATAATTAGAATCCCAGCATCATACATTTCAAGTCTGTTATCAGTTCCAACGCTTTTTCTAATACACGCACACCACCATGTTTAAGGATTAAGCCAAACATCTACCCTCACAGTCTGAAAACAGAGAGCCCTAGAGAATCAGAATTCAACTTCGCAGCTAACAGAATGTAAGTAAAAGAGCTGATTACACAAATCTGAGAGAATGAAAGGCCCTTCATTTTGCAATGAAACAGTCTATGCAATATTCAGTACTGAAAAGAGACAGAGGCTCAAGCAGATAAAACTGACATCTGAAGGAAACCTAGTTTAATGCATGAATACCTCCTAATGAAGCATGGGCACACTAAGCACTGTAAAGTGCTTATCTTAATCTTTACTGTTTATATATAGGGAGCCTGAAAAAAGTACAGGACAACCCTGATGTCTCTTTAACCAATCTACAAATATTCTACCCAAGGCATTACACATTCAAGATCTACTGTTCTGGTGCAAAGGAGAGACTTCAAAGGTGGAGTAACTATTGTCATGGGCTGCTAAAGACAGTAAGACAGGGAAAAGCCACTGAATGTGTCTGTGTGTGAGAGAGACTCAAGACTCTCAAAACAAAAGTTTACCAGAAGTGGGTCAAATTGACTATACAAAATTTTGATTTCTGGAGGTTGGAATCACAATTAGGTCTCCTCCACTCTCTTGGTGAACTTCATGAATATATATCCTTCCTTGTACTTTTAGCAATACAGGGCAATAGTAAATATTTTTAATAGTATGCCAAAGTGGGAGGTAAGTTAAGTTGGAAAAGCCTTGGTGCTAATTTGTATGTCAAAAGCACAATAAAAATGACAGAATTATATTTCCATAATTTTTGTTACACATTAAAGCAAATTCACTTTCCAAATTCAAATTATTTAGGAAATGCTAAACAATATTTTTTTTAGTCACCCTCAGAACTTTCAAAGGAAGGGCAAAAATGAAGTGTTGCTAACAAGATAATACTTTAGCATTATAATGCTTGAGACTCACACCAGCAAGACGACAACTGAATTGTGATAGAAGATTTTGATTTGAAGGCTACAGACTAACCTGAACTAAAATTTACACCCTACAGAAAAAGAGGAGATTCATTTTATTTAAACTTACTCCTTCACCATATGCACTGGATAAGCAGATGCTAATATTTTGCTGCTCCAAGAAAAAAAAATCACAATGGCTTCTCAGTGAGGCTTAAATAGGAGAATGGCAGAAGTGTTTCTTTAATTGGGACCAGAGAGTAAGAGATCTGTTTCAGCATCTTCTGCACTCTAGCTGCACAAAAGAAAACCAAGTTCCTCAAATATTTCCTAGTCTTTCTCTTGTTCCTTCTTAGACAAAGACTCTGCAACTGGCAGTCATACAGATGTGATGTTATTATGAAATAATCAAAAATATTATTGAATGGACTCTTATATTTTTTGTATTGACTATGATGAGGTTCTCTGCATCAAGAGAATACAGCAGGAAAAGACTTGGAAAACCTCCTTCCTGCTATACTTAATTACAGATTTATTTATTTTTTTACATGCAACTGAGGCCTAGCTGTAGGATGTAGAGGAAAATAACAGAAGTAGGACATTCAACAAGTTTTCCAGCGTGGTGAAAGAGCAAGCTGTTCAGAATGGTAACAGCTACATGCCAACACAGGCACCACCATTATCACAGATATAGTCAGCTTATGTGCACAAAACTATTGAACTTGACTATCAGAATAAAGACACAAACCTCTTATATACCCACTATCCAAAACAGATCCAGTCCCTATAGTATGTGTTTTACACTACTATTTCCCACATTATATTCAGATCTTCATCTCAGTACTGACTATACCACAGAGGATGCTTTTGCATACAAAAGATCATCTAACTTCCAAACAGTGTATTTGTCATATCTGCCTTCAATATCTACATATATTACCTACCCCATAACATCATGGGAGGCACCTACATTTTTCAACTCCCATCAATTCCATAAAGCAGTCTTCCCCAACTTGGTGCCCTTCAAATGTACTGAACGACCAACATTTCTAGTCAGCATGGCCTGATATGTAACTTCTACTACCCACTCTATTTTTCCTTTGAAGCAGGCCTGTGTTCAGTTATTTCTTTCAGGCATTACAATAGTCTTATTCTTCCTCAGAAACACTGCATTTGTATCCAACGTTCAACTCACTCAATGCTGTGACTGTCTCCACTAACAAATGCTCACAAGAACTCTTTCCTATCTAAAGACACACTGGTTCAAGCCTGTAACCCTCATCCACTGACAGATGAGCACTCCAATACATTCCTTCCATCCAATTGATTAGATTCACCAGAAGAGACATCACTTTTAATAGACATCACTAGCTCTAAGCATCTGTGAATCACTTACACTAACCCCCAAATCTTGCTTCTGCTTGCCCACTGGCAGTTTTTCCTAAAACCCAACAGCCCTTCCTGGTACTTACGGCGGGAGGGCGGATCTTGCAGATACCACTTTTTTCTGCGATGGGCCGGATCTTGGCAATGTAACCTAGTGGATCACTGAATTCGGCCCAACTAGGCTCAAAGACAGGACACTCAGGTGGTGGCAAAAAGTCCTCAGGAGGCAACAGAGGGTCAGGATCTCCAGCCCAGGATGGGCCACGTTCCATCCATTCGCCTTGCTCTGCCCCCCACAAGCCACGGTCTGCCTGGTCTGACGCTCGAGGCAGTCGAAGAGTTCGATCAGCCCGGGGACCCCCGTCGCCCTGTTCGGCCTTGTCACTCCGGGGAGCCCGCTCACCCTTTGCAGTCCGTTCACTCTTCTCCATCCTGGAGGCACGTTCTCCCCAATCCCCATGTTCTCCCCTCTCCCCCGAAAGGCCACGTTCCCCCCTCGAGCCCCGGCTCCCCCTCTCCCCCTTCTCCCCACGGGACACCCAGTCTCCCTGGTCCCCAAGGGGGCCCTTCTCCCCCCAGGTCCCTTGATCTGACCCTTCGCTCTGTTCCACCTGCTCCTCTCTGGACTCCATACCCTCCACCCGCTCCTTGCTCTCTGGGAGGCCCCTCAGGGGGCCATGCCCGGCCCCTCCTCCTCCTCGCTCGAGCACCAGGCCTAACGGGCAGGGGAACTAGGCCGCTCAGCCGTAGCTTCTCTCCCCGGTCCCCGGTTGTTCAGCCTTGCCCCTCCTCCTCTCCGGGATCTCCCGGCGCCTTTCCGGGCTCAGAGTCGCTCTCGTTCTCTCCCCTCCCTGAACTCAAGGCCTGCCGGGTCCTCTCGACCTGGCAGCGACCGCCATTTTGGACTTTCTCAATATCCTCCACAGACGCTGCCCATCAACAACAGAACGTCTCCCTCCGCCAGCCTCCAAAGATCCAAAGGAACCTCCTGCAAATGTCACCACGCCCGGCTAGAGGAATCTTTCCGATGCAAAGACTGCCACTTATAAGCCTCATCAAAGGCCGCTGATTTGCGATGGAAGCTTTAGAAGTAAAAGAAAGCAAAATAAAAAGTCCCTTAGGTCCTCGGCGGAAGAATACAACCAACAAGAGAATGTGATCGCTGGAACTCCTTGCGCACGTTTAAAGGGCCGCACCGCGCCTGCGCCAGAGGACAGAAAACAGGAAGAGGAGGGAGGAGGGGGAGGAGGATAAGAAGAAGAATTGAATGGGCGGAGCTAATCATAACACCGCCTATTCGGTTGTCAGAACAACGAGAGCCTCGTAGCTGTCAATCGGGTTCGGCTGAATTCAGATTTTTTGACGGGTTTATAAATGCATCGTGGTGTCATTTTATCCTCTTATCTATGTAATGTGTGAGCTATCCATGGCAAGGCCAACTTTTGAAACCTGGCTTCTTTTAGTCTATTGTTAAATACATTTTGGTCTAATTTAGTTTTGGACTTCAGCTTTCCAAACACCTCTGGCTGGTGGATTATGGGAAATAAAGTCTAACACATCTAGAGGCAGGTTGAGGAAGACTGCTCTGTATTAAATATAATATTGCTCACAGGTGATTATCCAAAATCTTTATGCAACAATGCCTTTATTAATACCAATTTAATATTTATAAAATGACAATTGCCAGAAGTCTTGCAAGATTTTTTCCTCAGGCAAAATGGTTAAATAAAGTGGGGGAGGGAAGAAGAAATATTGTCGCTGAAATCTGATTTATGTCTATAGCAGAGTGCACTCTTAAATTGTGTGATGAACAGTCTTTGGACGTGCAAACTGAGACTTACAGGTTACAGAGGCAGTATTAAATTGCACCAAAAATTCCCCCAAAAATCTGCGGGAGGAAGAAACAATCTGAATTGGATATTTCCACAAATGAAAATCAGTTATGCGTGTTATACTATGCATAGTTTAATGTTTAGCAAAGTAAGGTACACAGTAATATGCAACTGTATATTCTATCATATATACTATATACTGTATACTATCATGTTACTCCTTTGGGGATAAGTAACATACAAGATGCAGAAAAAATGTAGAAAGTAGCAAGCAAAAGAAATTACAGGGAGGTGAGAAAAGAAAAACTAACAAAATTTAGTTTAGATCAACACATTTCACTTTAATTCCCTGTCTTTGTAAACCAGGGTTCCTCAACCTTGGCGACTTGAAGATGGCTGGCTGGGGAATTCTGGGAGTTGGCCCACACATCTTCAAGTCATCAAGGTTGAGAAACCCTGTTGTAAACCATACTAGCTTCCAATATGTCCGTACACCAGTTTGTACGTTGCCTTTTGTGAATTCAACTTCTCACCTCTTTTTGAGTATCTCAAGGTACTTATCTAGTAAATATGATTACCTGTGTAATTTGGCCAAAACTGCTTATTGCCAGTCCCCCTCTCTTTTGTTGGTTTCCCTGCAACTTTTCTGCTGACTGGCAAATTAGTCTAGGGGTACCAGATCTGGGTTGCAAATCTCCAGACGCCAACAGAGCAACACAAGAAACAACACCTTTATAGTCATGCAGATTAATGTAGTCCAGATCTGGCAGCCTTGACTAGTTGTCACCCTACCAAGAAGAAAAGCCCTGACTCTTCCAGCCGGGCCTGGACCAGGGAGACCTGAGCTGAGTTCCATCTCTTTGTGTCCTGTTAGCATACCAACATACGCTCAGGGTAAAAATAAAGCAGTGACACTGTTGCAGGAGCAGCTCTGCTTTAAGGCCACTCCTGAATGTAGCCTCATTTTCCTGGAGGACTAATGGCAGCTTAACCATTATCTGCCTATTACACAGGATTCATATGGCATATTGGGCTTTACTTAAGGTAAAATAAACAAAATCAAGCTTAACCACAAAGATGCTTAGGGCTTAGATGTCACATTAAGCTTGCCACAAGAGGTTTAGGGTTTATCCTGACAGAACCCTATCACCGATTGTGTCTGTATGTTATGATAATCTGTAGTTTATTTTAACCAAGTTGTATTGAATAAGCCACAGTAGCTAAGGTGACACATCACTAAGTTAAATTATGTTAATTGGTTAATGTGGCACATGGCCCCAGCCATTGTTTCAGGTCGAGCTAAGGTTCTGGGGTGGCAGCACAGGTTCCCTGGGGACAAAGAATGACCCTCCACAGTATACAGACAATACTTCCCTGTTGTTTTAAACAGAAGGGGTAGATTTCTCCAACCCATATTTAGTGTGTAATTTGTATCTTCCCCAGGCAAAACCTCTTCTCTCAACAAAGATGGGTCCCATCAGAAGAAGGTGCCATACAGATGCGGTTGCTGTTATAAGTAAGTCAGCTGAGGAAGAAAGCATTCTTAGTGTGAAGACAGAAACCCACATATAAATGTATGGAAGAAGCTTAACTATGAGGGAGAAAAACAGTGATTTTGATGCTGTTGAGAAAGGAGGCCCTGTTGGGCAAAAGGGGTGGGCTAGGGGGAGAGGGATTGTTCATGTGGGAAACTAAAAGAGTGACATGATACATGCAAGCCCTTGACTGTTGCTTCATGCAGACCTGATTGGCTTGGCCCCACACTCTTTCCAGGATATTTGTGGGTTGTACCTCTAGATTTGAACCTGGGACTGCTTGTACATGAACCCTAAGCTGCTTTAATAGGCAGAGCTCACTTTTGGGCTCATATGGGCCTGGTGTTTAGGGTTGATTCTTTGTTTCATCTGAGGGAGTGTCTCTGTGAAGCTGGCCGTGGTAGGATTAATTCCATTCTCTGGTAAGGAAGAATCAGTTCAAGCAATACAGTATATTAAAACATGCCAAAGGAAATTTAACTGGATTGTTGCGGTAATATGAACAGACCATTCTCATGTGGCAAATAGGAATCACAGTCATGATTTGAGAGGTCTGCAATTTGCTGTGTAACTATAACATCATAACTATGATGTTGGCATTATGTCTTAACTGATAATCCATAACCATGGCCACTGTTCTGCCTCTGGAGGTCATAGAAACAGATGTGCTGTAGATGGAAAATAAAGTAAATCAAACAGCCGTAAACCATAGTTTGCCTTTATGCTGAAAACTCAAACCATGGTTTGGGCTCTTCTAAACCAGCATCCTCCAGTCTGGTGCTCTCTAAACTACAATCTCTGTAAGTCTGGGTACAGTATTGTTATCCCAACTTATCTGGAAGGCATCAAGTTAGCGATCTCTATATAAGCTATCAGCTACACAAACTGTGGTTCGGCAGTATGTTGGAACTGAATAGAAGTCAAAATATTGCTCTCTTGTCCATCATGTCCCAAACGCCACTATGGTTTGGTGGTTAAGGTGTTGGACTAGGATTGAGTAGAATCACATTTAAATCCACTCCCAGTCATGGAAATTCACTGGGTGATTTTAGTCCAATCACTCTTTCTTCTAGCCCAAACTATCTCATAAGGCTGCTATGGGGATAAAATTGAGATCTTCATATAATCTGCCTTGAGCCCTTGGATTAAAGATGAGATGCAGATATAATAATAATAAAATAATGTCTTGGTGTTTCTGCAACATGCTGAAAACCTGTGATTTGGCTCAAAAGATAGTTCCTATCCCTAATTTCCACTAGAAGGCATACCATTCAGTGGTAATCAAAGGAGATCTCTATAGTGTGCAAGCTACCTTTTGCTCCTGGATAAAAGGAGGGATATAAATCTAACATATAGATTAAGTTGTAACAAACACACATGGCATCTTCCAAGAGTGGGTTCACAGGTCAGGAAGTCAATGAGTTCATGCTGAGAGTTTCACTTTCATTTCACTGAGATGGTAAATTTACACACAGGCTGTGCCATTCAACATTGCAAGGATGAGCTCACCCAAGGTTAAATGTTCTAGGAGGAATATATTATGTCCTAGGAGGAATATATTATTAGAAAAAATTTACAGCAATGAGAAAGGTAGACTGGAATCCTTCTTTTTAACATTTAATTTTCTCTGTTGAGGAATCTTTTGTGAGTGAAGGAAATTACTGTGTTGAGACTGCTGAGTGCCAGGGTGGTATGCACAATCAATCTTGATTTTAATGTGTTCAGTGAACTGTTCTGAGTCCTCCCCATATTTATATCCATTTGGGGGGAGTAGTTCAAGTTGTATGCACCAGGGCCATTTGAAAATTCCACATCTGTCTGTGTGCGTGTGTATAATTATACATATTTGGAAAGCAGTACAAACACCAGCATTACCAGTGGAAACAAACTACCTGCTTTGGTAAGTGAGAACCAGAACTAGCGAAGCAAAAGATTACAACGAGTGGAAGCATATCTTGAATCAGCAGCAAGAAAATAAATTAGCAATTAGAAGGTGAGGGAGCAGGAGCAGCAATCAAGAAATATTCCAGATATTGCCAGAGTCAGCTGTTTGTGCTTGCTTTACATTATCCTCAAATGGTTGCTGACTGTTTTGGCAATTGTTGAAGAATGTTTTGTGATGGATAACTTCATGAGCAGCGGTTGAAAAATAATGCTTTGTATTTGGCTGGCGAGTAATATGGCAGTTGTGGTTTGGTTTGTAGAAGATTTATTGTGCAGTTGCGTGTTGGATGCTATGTAACCAGGCTTGAGGACATACAGATGCAGTAGACCTGCTCCAACCTCTCAAAAGGCAGGAGCAAAAGCTGATTCGATAAGAGCTGAATATTACAAAATAAAGCTGCTAATGCTAATCCCAAAGCAAATGCTGTTCATTTTCTCCATACAGAAGGCTGAAAGAGGCTGCAGCTGGGAGTGTCGTCTGGGCCTTTACTGTAGGTTTGGATGAAGTTGGAACAATTTGTAGCAAAATCTAATATTAATTTTGCATATTGGTTCTGATTCCTAGTAAAAAAAAAAAAGGTTCCCTATTCTCAAATTCTGGCAAAAGTTAATCAGAGTTTCTCCCATGTCAGATCAGACGCTACTGATTTACATGCATATTGCTGCATTCTTAAATGTACAGGGTTTTTTTTATTGCATGTGAAGAAAAACCTGTTACAGTAGGGATTCCTGTTTTTCATGCTAATACATATTTCAGCCAACCAAAGGCTTAGTTAATACTTGCATGTCAGAAACACAGAGCTGTATCTTGTTCCTCCTAATAGCAACCTCAGGAGGCTGAGTATACTGTATCTCTGTGGGTATCAGTGGGAAAGCCAAACAAGGTGACCCCAAATTAAGGAGAGATATCCTTTGGTTGTCAAACATATTCAAATTGGAAATTTAAAGACATAGAAACACTCACACGTACATTGGCCTAACAAAGAATCTACTCTCAGATTCCAATATTTACAGGTTATTTGTGGTAGTCTAAGCCAGAAAGGGAAGGTCTAAAAAATAGGAATGGACAACATTTCTGGACTGGTAGCACGTCAGAAGCTGCATTCCAAAAAGTAATGATGGAGAGGAGCAAGACAAAACCACTCGGTTTGATTTAATTGTAATTATAGTGGGTGACAGCCATAAATTTAATTATCTTTCCTCTTCCCTCACATTAAAACATACATTTTAAAGGACTCTCAGGGCTGCACATGAGGCTTTTTGAGAGTGCATTGGGATTGCCAGTTTAAATCAGTGGTAGGCAGCTTTTTGAGCCGGGGTGCACCTGGAATTTCAAGAGCATGAAATGAGGATGCACATAAAATGGTTGCCAAGGGAGCCATGCCTGTTCACAGAATGGTTGCTTTGATGGGCATGGCTAGTTGCACTCCTTTTACCAAGATGACACTGCCTCCCAAGGGCACTACGTGCCATTCCAGTGAGATTATTGTGGGACCCAGAAGTATTGCTGCAAAATAATTATGCTGTTATATGCTGGTGCGATTTCCTATTTAATATTATTTATTAAACTAATCATTTTTAAAAAATTGGTGAGACAAGTGCCAAGGGAATATATAAGGCCCACTGCCTGGCCTGGTCTAATGCAGTGTTTCCCAGCCTTGGCAACTTTTAGGTGTATGGGCTTCAACTCCCAGAATACCAAGCAATGGTCATGCTGGCTCGGGAATTCTGGGTACTGAAAGGCAAGGATCAGGAAGTTGACAAGGTTGGGAAACACTGGAAAGGAACCAGAAGTCAGGCAAACTTTGCTCCAGACTATGCCTCTAGGTTCAAGAATGTCACAGATCCTGCTCCCTTGCCTTCATGTGGACAAAGGAGACACACATCTGTGTTTAGCTGAATCCATTATAGTATAGGTTATAGTACTTCACCCACATGGGACCTCTGTGTGCTGGATGGTCCTAATGCTATAAAGTTTTACTGCTCCTTCAGCTGAATGTGAGTTGGAGGCCCAGTATGGTAGAACAAACCAGTGGAGTGGCTCCAGTTCCCTCTGGATTAATTTCTGCATATGAATTATAGGGATCCAGCAATTCAGTCTTTTACCCATTTAGTTAGCAGTTGAAGCAATTTCAAAGTCGTAAGAGAGGAAAAAGGGAAAAAAGGGCACAGGGGTTGGAACACATTTGACCTGCATATTATTAAGTTAAAATTATTCTTTCTTCTACATTATAAAAGGATGTTTCAGAAGTGGAAGAAAGAAGAGAAAAAACCAAATTGTTGGGTTTTGCATACTATAAAACTGCATTTCCCCCTTGTAGCCCATATGCAGCTCTTGGGTGGGGGGCCAAGATTTTGGATGAGTGTAATACCCTGTGGAGGTTTAAGGCACCCATTTCTTCCTTAAAACTCCAAACCCTCCAAAATGGGCTCTGGATATGTCCAGTTCTGGAATGCAGCCCTGGATGTGCCAAGCATAGCCTAGTACAGTGTTGATGGCATTAAAAACTCTGCATTCCTGCTCTATAATAGTTGTTCCACAGTTCCCTCTTGTTCATTGTGGCTTTTAGTGTTTGTGATAAGAAACTGGGCAAACCTCTTTTTAGCCTACTGTAAATTAAAGGCTAAGAATGAAACCTTGCAGTTTTCCCAACCTGGTTCTCTCTAGCTGTGCTGGATTACAACTTCTATAATTCTCAGTCAGTACAGCATAGCTAGCGGTGCATGATATACTAGGTTGAGGAAAGCTGCATTGTATCAGGAGAATAACAGTACATGGGAGTTTCATGTATACTGAAACCCTGGAAATTGGAATTAATGTGTAACACTATCTGCTGTATAAACTGTAGCTTGTTTACTGCTGACAGTTTATTATGCCAAATATAATGTAACTTGAAATCTGCCAGAATAGTTTAGAAATTTTAGAACCATGGAGCTGTGGATGTAAACTAAAATATCAGGGAAGGGAGAGGAGAGGAGAGCCAGTTTGGTCTAGTGGTTAAGGTGTGGGCCTAGAAACCAGGAGACAGTGAGTTCTAGTCCTGCCTTAGGCATGAAAGCCGGCTAGGTGACTTGGGCCAGTCACTCTCTCAGCCCAACTCACCTCTCAGGTTGTTGTTGTGTGGAAAATAGGAGGAGGAAGGAGTATTACCTATGTTTGCTGCCTTGAGTTGCAATATTTTTAAAAATAATAAAGGTGGGATAAAAAAAATCTTAAAAAAAAGGAAAGGACAGCTATTTATTAACCTGTGGTGCAATGGTGGATTAATTAGGTGAAAGACCATAAAAGCATGGGTGGGTGATTTGTGCCCAGTCATCATCTGGTATCTAGTGACTTACTCTGGAAAAATTGAAAAAGGAGAGGAAAAGCAGGCTCTAAATCTAACAACTTAAAAAGTATTGCTCTCTCGGCTTAGCTTTATTTGGTATTCTTTCCCCTCCCCTTTCCGAGGCGTAATTTGATTTCCAGGAGACTCCAAAAGGTGCGTCGGGGTGGCCGGGTGCCAACCTAACACCTACCCGCAACTCTTTCAAGCGGCCGCGACTTTTCCGGGACTCTCGGAAACGCTATATTTCAGACGAAATCATAGCCCTGGTCTTTACGTCAGTTAAGCCCGGTAAGAGTATATTCCTCGTGAGTAGGGGCGAAGTGGAATAAGGGAATGAGGCCAGTAGACCGTGGGAAAGTTCCGATTCCCGAGGCGTGTCCGACCGGAATGAGCCTTATCGCGAGGGAGGGCGGCGGCGGCGGCGGCGGCCAGCCGCGGAGTGGGTGGAGCGGCTCCGTGCTCGGCGTGGAGCGGGCGAGGGGCTGGGATGCGCACATGACCGAGCACCCCAGAGGGACGCGCCGGGAGCGGAGGCGAGCGAGGGAGACGGGGAGCCCTCCGACCGCCTCCGCCTGAGCTGTTCTACCCAGTGGACTGGGCGGAGCCGCCGACGGAGGAGGAGGAGCTGCTTGCTGGCTGCTGCCGCTGCCGCCGCTGCCGCTGCCGAGCAAGAGCAAGCCGGAAAATTTTGTCCTGCGCTGGAACCGGGCGAAGCGCCGCTAGCCGCTGGAAGGCCCGCGCAGATTGCTTTCGCGACCGAGTGCCTCGAGGAAGCTGCAGGGAACCATGAGGCGGCTGGGGTGTTTGGGAGATGAGTACGTGGGCAGCGGGGAGGGTTCAGGCAGCACAGGGGAGGGCGGCGGGTTGAGGAAGAGGGAGGCCCTGCTCGAGGGCGCGCGGGACTGGAGTGCTCGGCGCGGGGACGTGGGTGGGGCTCGGGGGACGCCTGCAGAGTCGCGGCCGCTGGGCTGTTGGCGTGGAAAGAAAGATCAGAAGCCGCCCTCGGATGGAGCTCGACTGTGACGACGCGTTCGTGCAGTTCGCTTGGCAACAAAATGGAAGTGATTTGCCGTTCCGTCTCCCGCGATGTTTGCTCGACCTGCTCCAGTCCGGTGCTCATCCCTGGTTCTCCCAGTGATTTCCCACCAAGTACAAGCCGCCGGTCCGACCCTGCATAGGTTTTTTGTTTGTTTTGGGGGGGTCAGCAGCATGCAGCCATTTGCTCTGGCTATTTTAGTAGAACTTAATTTCCGAATTGTTCTCTTCTGGACACGGTCCGGTGTAGTTCCTATAGGTTAAGGGATAGAAAGACACAAGGTTCAACCTACGTAGGTGAAGAGAGAACCTAGTGGCCTTCCTATTTGCAGCTCATAAGGGAGGGTGGAAGAAGAAAAGAACGGGGGGGGGGAGGGTGAGAGAGCAGCAGTGTCAGGACTAGAGGAAGAAGGGGGGTGCTCGTAACCATAAAGGTCCATATTCACATCTATGAATGGGAGAAGGCATAAATGGGACCTTATCTCCCATGGGAATCAACCCAGACACTTGCTTTGGACCTGGAGGTGGGATGAATTAGTAGCTCTAAGTTGTTCAGAGGAGGAGCTGAAGTTGGTCGAGTGAATACTGTAAGGTAAAAGAAGGGGGCGGGGTAAAAAAGTGTTTTCTGCAAGGTGAAGCAAGAGTGCTGCAGAGCTCAGTGTAATTCAAGTAAAACTGGATACAGAGGGTAGGGTTTCTGTATACTTAAAAGTAGTATCCTGCCCCGCAACCTAAACTGACACCATTTTGTTGAGGTCTTGGTTGAATTCTGAGCCTTGCTGTTATGTGTAGATTTTAGCAACCCCCTTGGAAACCAACAAGTTCCACGCTTGCTTTAGTGATTGCAAAACATTTTTACCTGCAGACTGGCAAAAAGAATGGGAGGAAATTCTGCCTTGCCCTGCCCTGCCCTGCTCTCAGGAATTTTATATATTTATATTTGTGGTTCTGCATCCACAGCTAGCTATTAAGTTTTATGTCACAAGATTAGACTGTTGTAATGGCTTACCTTTGAAAAGTGTCCGGCAGCTACAGTTAATCAAAAGTATAGCTGCAGAAGTCCTGTGGCAAGCAAATTCAGAGGTCCTCTACTGTATTGCCTGCTTTGAGGGAGCTGCCTCAGTTGTCCATATGCAAAGCAATTTAAGCTGCTGGTTTGGTGGGATACTTTTTAAAAAAATTATTCAAGCTGAGTTTAGTTGTAATTCCATGTTGAATGGGTTTGGTGTTACGTGAAATGGCCTGCAGCCTAGCCATGAAAATCATACCAGACGGTTTGCTTGATTTCTGTTATCTATCTGTATGTTATAATTTCATATATGTGTGCTTGTTAGTGTAGAACTCCTGGATACTTGTCCTGAGTATTGCAGGAGTTTTATCTTCCTTGGGTTGACTCTGACTGCCATTTCTGATCTCTGTAGTTTGAAGGGTACATGTGACTAACCCACCTCAGACTCCCTCACCCATTCTACTACCTCAGGAGCCTAATAGCACTGGATTTCCACTGGTTCTGGACACTCAAGGGGCCATGAGACTAGCAGGTGAGCTGTGGCTGGGAGAGAAAAGTGAGGGCATGAGGCAGCCCTTCAGACAGGAAGATAACAACCTTTAGCCACTGACATCCAGTAGGCCCTTTGGAGCATTTAAGCTTCTGGGACAACAAGGGGAAGACATGGCAGCTGCTACTGGATGACTATAGTGTAGCAGTTGGGTTCAGTCTTCCTTCAAGGTTTCCTTTTGGCTTTGTTGTTGGCCTGACTTTATTTTTCTTAATTGTCTCAGGTCCTCTTCGCATTGTTGTGATCGTCTTGACGGCAGGGCTGACCTGGATCCTTGTCAGCATCTTGATGGGGACCCAAAGCAGTTTCTCTCGGCTGCAGCAGTTCCTCAGCAGTAAGAACAAGAACACTAAGAGAGGGGAAGGAGGAAGTATGGAGGATTGCTAGGACATGGAACAATTGTTCCCTTGCAGCAATCACAGTCTTTCTTGTGCATACTCACTGTGCTTTGCTATTAGCTCGGGATATGCAATGGTTCAAACCCAAAGTAGAAAAAATGCTTCACAGCAGCCATGGGTTTGCATACTTCACCTGTTGATGCCTCCTTCAAGAAGCTGCCTCTTCTCCTGGGCTCGCTCACATAGTAGTGGTGCAATCCCAGGAAAATGCACATTTCAGGTAAGGCAGTGTTGACAGGGTGCAGTAAGGTGCCTTGCAGTAGAGATGGGCGTGTTCTTCATGCCTCCTTATTTTTTTCTGCTTTGGATCTGAAGCGCGGCACTTCCCTACTCTTGGCCTTCACTAAGTTCAGGAGAATGTTCAGTAGGTTGGCAGCAAAATACTGATAAGAGAATGTTTAGATAGGCCTTTTGTGATCTAAGTGTCCTCCAGATGTCTAGACTTCAGCTCCCAGAATCTCCCAGCCAGCATGGTCATTGCTGAAAAATTTGGGAATTGACATCCACATATATGGAAGTTGCCCAGATTGGGAAAGACCTTTGAATGGCCATTAGGTATAAAAGCTAAATGAAACCTCTGTATATGGAAATATACCTCCACGTACTGGGGACAGATAGCAAAGGAAGCCCGCCACCTTCATTCTTTACTTCTGCATTTCCAGAAGCATCTGTTAACAGCTTGGAACTGCCAAGCCACTGAAGAAATCCATATGCTGCCATGAGGGTTATGTGATGAGTTATGGAGGAAGTTTGATGGCAGTGTGGACCTCTTTTTATGTACTTCAGTGACCTGGACTGGCCTTGTACCTTGCAAATAAGTGAAACTGAAGACCTTTATGATGCTGAGTTAAGGTGCAGCTATAGTCTATGTGCCAGTTATACCTGAAATTAGAACAACAATTTGGATTAAAGCAGAAGGAATTCAGAGAGCCCAGCAGAGATCTTCTGTAATTTACTGAGCACAGTTTATTGTATAGTCAGACTTAATTACCTTGAACTTTTAACTTTTCTTTGGTTAAAACCCCATGAATTCTAATTGCTTCTGAATGCTCACTTCCACTTTCTGTTCCAGTGCAGTTTAATTACTCCCACTTCACCTGGTTTATGTGATGCATGCGTTTATTTTGCTCAAGGGCTTATTGCATTTATGCTCACAACAATTTCTTAAAGTAGGCTCAATACAAAAAAGAGGCAGCGTAGAGTCACTGAGTGAGACTAAATAAGGATTTGGAATGTGGAAACTCCTCTTCCAGCTAGCACTGATTTATTCATTATATCAAATGCCCAATACATATCAAAGTATAGCATGCTATGTTTTATTCCTGGCAGCTGAGAATGTATTCTTAGATGTTCAATCTCCAACTAGCTAGCCTTCAGAAAGCATAGCTGTGTCTATGTCCTCATGTTTGAGTTTTCCTGTTTTTAATTCATGTCAACCTTGGATCAGTTCATGCCACCAATTACAAATTTCTTTTCTTCCATGATGGAATATTGAAAATATAGATTCTTGAATAACTTTGGAAATCATGGATGCTTGGCTGGAGGACACTATTCTAATTTTTTCTATGGTATGAAAGTGATGTGCTTGCCTGATGTAGTGGTGCACAATCATTTTAAAAGTGGACGTGGAAGATTTAGTAATCTTAGAGTAGTTTAGCAAACCTAGTGACACTCAAGTTAAAGCTGTAAGCTATCATTTTAGGTCAGTCAAAAGAGGCAAGTGTTTCTTAGCTTGCTGTTTTGAATATACTTTTCAAGCTTAATCAGAAACAAGCCTTTTAAAAGTAATCCCTTGGCACATTCTGTGCTGAAGTATTGAAGAATCAAGGAAAATTTGATACTGGCTTCTGGGTGCCTCTGTATGTTTGAGGAGATGAGGCAGGACATTTGTGATAACTCTACACTGAATACCTTGCTGATGCTACTATTTCTTTGCTTCCTTGCAGGTCCAGAGAACACTCCCACTACAGGTAGATGATTGGCTACATTTCTGCACAGTTCCCACCAGCCTCCCCCAACCTGGTGCCCTCTCCCTTTGTTCATAGTTAGTTGGAGTAACAGGTTTGCAAGCAATACATGCATAGAACAGCCTTCTCTAACCAGGTGGCCCTTCTGATATATTGGATATTGACTCCCATCATCCCTAGCTGTCTTATTGCTGGTGATGGGAGTCTTCATGCATAAAACATATATGTAAGAGGCCAGAGTTGGGGTAGGAGGAATCTACACGCTTGTTATTTGCAAACCCATGGCTGAATCTGGCCTTGCTAAGATTTCATGAACAATTAAACCATTGCAGTTTTCAAACAGATCTTGAACTGCATCCAGCTAAACCAGAAAGCATCTTTTAGCACAGCTAAAACAAGTCAAGACAGTGCATTAGTGTTTTCACAATGCTGCTTGTCATGGCTAGGGGAAATAACAAAAATGATTACCAATTGTTTAACAGAAATTAAACGAAATGAAAGAGTTGTGGGGGTCAACGAATTCTTCTGCCCAGACACCAGTCATACAGCATCACTAGCTGAGGGGCATATAGTTTGGCCCATACAAGGAAGAGTGAATCAGTCAAAATTCAGACAGAAATTAAGTAGTGCAGGGCTGGAGACGGGAAGCTTGCATTGGCAACTCTGTGCTTTCTTGGGGAAACCAGACTGGCAGTAATCCTTATCTGGTAACAGAATTCAGTTTCTTTGCTGCACTGTGTACAGGTACCAGATATAGGGTAGGGAAGGATGACACATTGCCCCCCTAGCTCAGTGACAAGTGAGTTTTCTGTAGCCAGAGTGGGAGACAGCCTTACGGTGTATGAAGTCTTTTTCTATCTGCTACCCACTAGTTGTGATGGACCAGCTCCCAGAATTCTCAGTTAACATGGCTAAAAAAATAGCTAAGGAATTCTGAGAGGGAAGGCAGGTAGGGGAAGGCTGGTGTTAAGACATTGCAAGGACCGGTGGGAAGCCAAGGTCCCACACCACTTACCTGTCTTGTCTGTCCTGGCTTTGTGTCTCTCTTGCTGTCCCTGGAATCCTGACTCTTTATCCATCATTGTCAGATTTGGACAAGATACAGATCAGAGTGGTCTCGGCAAAGAATTTTGCAGGCAGCAGCAATAGTCATCGCAGTGAGTTCAGAGAAGTTGAAAGGGAATTGGGGGTACAGGATAGCACAATGGACTTTTGCATAGTAGTTCTAGAAAGTTGGTCACATTTCCTGTCTTCCTTTTTATCCTTATCTCAGACACTCCCTTGCTCATGCAGGAAAGTTGTTCTTCCTGTTTCTCTAATTCTTGAATATAGGAGGCTTGTGTATGTTTCCTGATTCATAAGGTGGTTTTTAGCTGGGTGGTGGAGTGGACTGCTCTCTCTCAGGTAGGTCCTCAAAGCTCTCCAGCAGTCCTGGCACCAGCTCTTCTTTAGCTGGTTTGAATGGTCTCCTTCAAGCGCTTGGGACACTGAAGGCTGAGTGTAGCGCCCTGGCCCTTGGGCTAAGTCCCCAGAGTTAGAATGGGCAGGACTGGTAGGATCCTTAGGATAAGAGCCATAGGGAACCTTATAAATCCATACTTATCTGGAAGTATTTTAAATTGAAATCAGGGAGACGTGCAGGATACCTTCCACTTCAGTATACTTCTGGCCAGGGACTTGAAGGTCTCACCTTTGCTCTCTTTTCAGAACCAAGGCCAAAGAAATACAAGTGTGGCCTCCCTCAGCCCTGCCCAGAGCATTCATTTGCCTTCCGGATCACAAGTGGTGCAGCCAATGTCATTGGGCCCAAGATCTGCCTTGAAGATAAAATGTGAGCCAGGCAAAGTCTTCAGGGCTGGATATACTTGTGCAAGTCCATGGGGGCTGGCTGTACTAGACTCCTGGGTACCCTCCTTTGAAGGATCTGATCTGCCTTCATATTTCTTTCAGGCTAATGAGCAGCATGAAGGATAATGTAGGCAGAGGTCTGAACGTTGCCCTGGTGAATGGTGAGATAGACTTACGAGAATATGTATGTTAAAGTTGTATAATTTTCTAGTGGCAGAAGGCCACTAAAGGGGCTACAGTCATGGGGGCTCTGAAGCACTGTTTCAAGGGACACACAGCTCTACTCTCCAATATATCTAATGTTGTATCCACAAAGAGAATGTTAGACACATATACCATGATATCATTCCTAATCTTTTATTTTTTTGGCTAAGGTCTTCATTGCAGGGTCATGATGTCATGGTGAGTGGGATGTTAGAATAAAGAGGACAGGGAAATACAAAAAATTGAAATTCTAACAAAAGAAATGGCACACTTAAAAAAAAAAACTTAAAATGGAAATGAAGTGTACTATCAGATTTCAATCGTGTGATGAGGGAGGGGCACAAAAGGATGATAGGGGCCATAGGCAGGCTGCCAGTTGCCCACCCACGCTGCAGAGTGAAGTAAATCTGGCCATTAACCCTGCTCTGCTTTGCTTTCAGGTGTGAATGGAGACCTGATTGATGCCAAGTGTTTTGACATGTGGGCAGGAGGTGAGTATGTGGTAATGGAAAGGATTTGGTATTGATGGAAAAATAAAAGTGGCCTGGAGAGAAGCTGAGACATTTCTCTGAATAAATGAAAGGATGTTGTAGATATGGAGGGAAGGCTGGGTTAGGCTACCTTACTCACTCTAACTCTTCTCATCTCCTCCAGACGTGAACGAGCTGCTAAAATTCATCCGGCCATTGCATGAGGGGACACTGGTATTTGTAGCATCTTATGATGATCCTGCCACAAAGTGAGTGTTGAATGATGTTCAATCTAGAAATATACTTCTGATTCATGTGATGGAATTTCATATTGACATCAAAGGAACATTAAGAAACACTCTTATGTGCACTATAGCATTCTCCCACTCAGGATTCTGAGCAACTGATACCCAGAAGTTACATAATGTGAAAGTAACATGTATCCAGTATGGCTAGTAGCTACTGAGAGCCTAAACATTCTTGAATGTCCTAATCATTAAACCTTTCTAAGTTGGCTTTAACCACATCCTTCAAAAGCAATTTGCATAGTTTTAGCAATGCATTAATTAAAAGGATTTCCTTTTGTTTGTTTGCATAGTTTGATTGTTCAACCCTTGGTCAACAAGCCAACCAGCTTTTGTAGACAAGCATTCACAAGTCACATTAAATGATCAGTTGATGATCATATCAAGTTTATATGTCAGCCCTTAATTAAGTCCATGTATTTAAAAAAAATAAAACGACACTACATAGTAAAATCATGAGAGACAAAATTTCCATTTGATTTGGGATGGTTCCTTTATGCGCACAGGTTGATGTTTGATGAAAATGCTGTTATCAAATGATGGGATGGGATGTTCGAATAGATTCAGAGAAAAGGAGGATATAAGGCTCAGAATATTGGGCTTTGCTATCATCTGCACAGCTTTTGTCAGTTCAGGGCTGCTGAAGGCACTCAGCAAGTTATGGGTTCTGTCCAATAGTGGGCAAAGCCAGAAGCCAAAGTGGACCTGAACTTGGAGGGTTGTGTGGCTTTAAGGAAATCGATGCAGCAGTTTAGGGGATTCATTTTGCCCCTTAAAATGTCCCCCAGGTTCCCCCCACATACTGGGTCCCTGCTCACTGTGAGGGCCATGAAAGGGGTGCTGATGCAGCCCAGAGGCCCCGTGTGTGATACCCCAATTTAGGAGCAAAAGTTGGGTTGCCGGGTCTGAACAAGAACAGTCTTGCACCTATAGGAGTTGCCCAGAAGAAGAACCTGGGCAGAAGTAGCTTCTCCCATTGATGCAGCACACAGATGGAAAAGAAATTCTGATTGTAATTATTGACTCAGAGTTAGCCTTAGCAGCCTCTTGGGATCACATGGATCTTTCTCTAGAAGAGGAAAGGCAGCTGTTTTCCCATCTTCCAAAAGTTGTGCTACTGCCTTTTGTGAAATCTACATTCTAGGAGGGCTACTTCACAGTAGACTTTCTAGCTGGAGTTCTCCCTACTGGAAGATCTCAATTTGGTATATATGTAGGTACATGGATCATTTCAAATATTAAACCATGAAGTGCTGAACTGGTCTTTTTCAAGCTATAGATTTCCATGGGTTTCAGTAGATCTCTTAAAGAGACCTATTTCCTTAGAAGTAAATCTCTTCAAGTTTGAGATTGGAGTCCTCTGCATTAGCAGATCTTCACACAAAGCATATGAGGATATCACTTGGAACAATATGGAGGAAATCTATTACTCTTCTAAAGAGGAATGTGTACTTCTCTCAGCCACTCAAAAAGGAGCACTGAGAATATTTCCAGTTGTTATAGAGATATATACTGGGGAAACAAACTGTTCCAAATCCTTTTTTAAGCCAGTGCCTTTGATTTAAATAAGTAGGTCAGTGGGAATGAATAGAAAGTGAAAAGGAAGTTGCTTAAATCAACCCGAAAATACAAGGGGAGAAGAGGAAATGTGCAGATGGAGTAGGAGAAGTGAACCATAGAGGTTTCTTTGCTCAATTTTCCTCTCTGCTCCACTCTAGAATGAATGAAGAGACCCGCAAAATCTTCACAGCACTGGGCAGCAAATTTGCTCGAGAGCTGGCCTTTCGAGACAGCTGGGTCTTTGTTGGAGCCAAAGGAGTGCAGGACAAGAGTCCCTTTGAGCAGGTATTGGTCTCAGGACCTTGGAAGGTCCCCAAAGTCAATTGAAAAAAATGTCTGGAAAAGAGCCAGGCCCCATACAGACCCTACCTTTGTTCTTTTTGCAGCATATAAAAAACAGCAGGAGCTCCAACAAGTATGAGGGCTGGCCTGAAGCCCTTGAGATGGAGGGTTGCATTCCACAGCGAACCGTCGAGATCCAGTGAGGGTCCATTTCTTCAAAACCTCAAGTGAATCTTCTCATGGGGATGGGAGAAAAAGTCTCCACTCTTCCACTTACTCGTCTTCCCGTATTGTGGCAGCTGTCCTTTCTCCTTCTCCAGAGCAGCCTCTTTTGGCAGTGCCTTAATGAGGCCAACCAGTTGCCCTTTTCAGAAAGGCTTTCTTGCCCTGGACTCTGGGAAGAGAGAGAGTGGAAACTCCCTATCGCTGGACTAGTTCTCAACTCTCTTCTCTAGTGCCTTAATATCTCTCCCGAGTGGAGGGGTAAATCCTCCTTGCCCGCTTCCCTACTGTAAATTTGCGGAGCCAGTTGATTTCCTCTGCTGAGAATTTTTTTCCCTCAGAAGCAGTCTGGGGGTTTTGTTTGTGATAATTTAAAGCAGGAGGAGGAACTCTTGGGAGGGGGGGCTAGGTAGGAAGTACCATTGAAAGTGAAAAGTGGGAAGGTCCCCTCATTTCTTTATCTCCACAACATGCTTCTACCATGCCTTCTTCACACATTTGCACCTTTCTTCTATCCATGCACACCTCAGTCATACATGCATTCTTTGTATGTGCAGAATCCCTGCACTGCTCATCTGAAAAGCATGGAGGTCAAGGAAGAATCCTGTGTTCATGGGGTTCTGCCAAAGGAACCACTCTTGTTTGAATCACGGTTTATATATTTCAACACCCCTGCCATTCCAAATGCACCCTCTTAGTTTGCTAAACTTGAGAAATGCCCAGTTGCTGTTTCCTGTAAAGTAATGTTGGTGCTTCAGTTTTTGAGGGAATGGGATGAGGATTGTGAGCCCTTCATTCATCCTTCTGCACATTTGTTGTTGTTTTTTTTATATAGAATGTAGTGGAGGGAATCCAAGCTGAAAGTTTCCATTTTCCAAATACTTGTTGCTGAACAGCGTCTTCAATAAATAGTGTGCGTAACAACTGAGGTTTGCTGTTTGAAATGGCTGCTGGCTCTTAAACTTGCCCCCACTGGAAACAGTTGGTTCATCCCATGGGATTCACAATTAGGGACCAAGATAATGTGATTAGGCACTTGTGAAATTTTCTGTTGCAGCTTTACTGATTACTACTGCCAGCATTTTGGCTGGTAGACTCTTGTCCATTGCCAGTTGACCTGTCTGTGCACCAGTTCATGTACTGGCAGAGTTTTCTCCTCTACCGTGTATCTTGCATGTAAGCTTTGATGCTCCAGAATGCTGTCTCATGTCTCATTTCTGCCTCTCCTTTACCATCCTTCCTTACAAAGGGGGAGAAATCACATGGGGACAGCCCTGATTACCATACTTGGAAGGTAAGAGAGAGGACAGTTGTTGTATATCAACCAAAAGTTACAAGAGCATCTGCACTGTAATTTACTTTCTCCCCATCACCACCCTTTCCCTCAATGGTCTCTTCTCCCACCCCTGATGTGTCTAATTGATTTGATTTATATGGCCACCCAACTCACAGAAGTGACTCTAGGTGGCTTACAAATAGTTAGAAGCATAAAAAACAAAGGAACCAAAAACCAAAACACAACAAACATTGAAAACAGAATAAACAAACCAATCACAGTGTCTTCCATTCAACCCCTTTCAATTCTGAATGGGATCATCCCATGCTCTGGCTTAATGCACAGGGGAAGGCCTGGTTTTCAGCATCTTATAGAAAGCCAGCAAGGTCAGGGCCATCTGAACCTCAGGGAGAATCTTGTTCCATAGGGCAGGCACTGCAACAGAGAAGGCACACCTAACTTCTAGATCCCACCAGGTCCCAGGTAGAAAAGACGTGAAGCATGCCCACTCTGCTGGATGTCATGGGATGAGCTAATTAAAGATAGGCAGTCCCACAAATAACCTGGCCCTGTGCCATGAAGGACTGTATAACTAAAGTGCCATACAACCAGCACCTTGAATTGCACTCAAAAGCCTATAGGGAGCCAATGCAGCTTGCAAGGTAGTGGTGTTATCTGGGCACACCATGGTGCACCCATAACTACTCATGCTGTGCATTCTGGACCAATTGCAGATTCTGGGTGAACCTCAAGGGCAGTTCCATGTATAGGGCATTGGAAGAGCTCAAATGAGTGGTGACCAAGTCAGGGCCCCCTGATCCAGGAACAAGTGCAGTTGGCACACAAAATGGATTTGTGCAAAGGCCTTCCTGGCCATGTCTACCACCTGCTCTTTCAGCAAGAGTTGAGAGTCCAAGAGGACCCCCAAATTGTGCATCAGTCCCCAGAATTGGGGAATCCCAAAACCCACAGCTGAGCCAGTTTGGTGTAGTAATTAAGGCACCAGGCTAGGAACAGGGAGACTCTGAGTTCTAGTCCTGCATAAGGCATGAATCCAGCTGGGTGACTTTGAGCCAGCCTCTCTCTCAGCCCTAGGAAGAAAGCAAGGGCACACCACTTCTGAAAAATCTTACCTAGAAAACTGGAAGTACTAATCTAGGCAGTTGCCAGGAGGCAAGACTGACTCAAAGGCAGCCCCCACAAAACACACACACACAGCCACTCAGTCTTGCTTCTGTTAAGTTGAAGTCTGTTCAACAGATACTGGGAAAAAACTTAGGCAACATCACTTGGTTTGGCCTAGGGTATAGATTTATAACTGGGTATCATCAGGTTATTGATAGCTGACTTACTGATGGATGACCTCATCTAGCAATTTCATGTAGATATTAAATAGGATGGAAGAGAGAGAGAGAGAAAGCAGAGGTCTCAAGCTAGATCTATTCCACTCCACCAACACTGACTGGAAGTGGCTCTGGAGGAAGGAAAAGAACCATTGGAACAGTGTACATCCCACTCCTAAATTTCAAAGTCAATACAGAAATAATGGTCAATGATATTGAAAGTTGCTGAGAAATCAAGTAGGGCTAAGATGGTTGCACTATCCCATCCTGGTCCTGCCAAAGATAATCTACATGTGTGATCAAGGCTGTTTCAGCACCAGGTCCCTATCTGAAACCACACTGAAAGAGATCCAGATAATCTGTTTTCTCCAGGGTCCTCTGGAGCTGTAAACCAAATACCTTCTCAACAATCTTCCTTAAAAGGGACGGTTGGAGACCAAACAAAAATTGCCCAGTACCATTGGATCTAGGGATGCTTCTTGAAGAAGGGACAGACCATTGCATCTTTAAGAGCCAGGGGAACCACACCCTCCATCAAGGATGTATTTACCACCTGGATCCAACCACTTGTTTTTCTCCTGAGAAGGCCTTAACCAACAAAGAGGGACAAGGATCTAATACACAGGTGGCTGTGTTCACAGAACTGACAATTTTGTCTAACTTCCTCAGGATCTTTCCTCTTTCCAGATAACTGCACCAGACTGTATCTTAGTCTATTCTAAGAGTCTAACTCAGTGAATCAGAGCAATTTTATCTGACAGATGCTTAGAGTAATCTTCACAGTGCCCCTGTAGCTATTCCTCCAGCCCCCTCTTTCCCCAGAGGAGACTGCATTACCCTAAACAAGGTAGTTGGCAGAAAAATGGCTATGATAATCCTTAAGAAAGGCTCTTACCCGTGCTCAGTCAGATTTACTCTTCTTCCAGCAGCATGGTAGACATCTCTTCTGCTGCTTTATCTCCTGGAGTTCCCCAAAAAACCATGGAGCTCTCTGGAATCGATGGGCAGTGAGAGTTTGCACAGGTGTGGTTTGATCCAAGGCCATGACCATTCCTTCATTCTAATTGGCAACCAAGGACTCAGTCAAACCATGCATCAGGAACAACCCAAAATTCCTCTGAAATCTAACAGGGTCCATCAACCTAGGGTAGGCTGATCAAACAGATTCACCCTCCCTGCAGTAAGGAATGGCTAGAGATTTCCAGGGCTAATAGTGAGTGATCTGTCAATGGCAAGGGACGGATGGCAAGGATTCACCCCCACAGTCATAGACTGCATGCAAGAATAATCTAGCCTTCTGTGACCTAGTGCCATCCAGATGTACTGAGACTGCAGTTTCTGGAATTCTCAGCATTACTGAGGAGAGGATCTGAAGTCCCAACACACCTACCAGCTGCTGTTTCCTTCCAAAAATGTTTTCACTGGCAGCTGGTATCTTCAAGTACAAGTTAAAAGGTAATGAATGAAAGATTATTTGGGGCAGTAAACTTGTCGGGGCCTCAGATCTTGATTTTTTTTATTGCTTTTTTTTCCCCTTCAAAATATGTAGCCAATCTAAGCATGCTATCAGAAACATGGATACATAACATACCATGGGCATGTATAGCACAGCACAGCATAGTATAGTACAGTATTTAGAGTAAGTCTATGAAATTGGGTAGGTTGCAACTTGTTAATATGCTTCACTGAAGTTTATTAGGAGCCATCTAGAGATTAAATCAAATTGCTTATTGAAGAAGGGGTAGAAGTGAAGAAAGTGCCAGTCTAAATTAAGTAAGGAAGAGTTCCAAGTAATTTAAAATGCCTTTTTGTCTGTCTTTCACTGATTTGCTCTTCCACCAACTGTATGCAGTTGATAAGTGATAGTGGTGATGGAGCCGGGGCTGGGAAAAGACAAGAAAACTAAAAGAAGATTCCTTGGATTAGCAGAAAAGCCATTTCTTATATTTCTGTTATTTAACACAGGAGTGAGTAAAGTGTGGGTGGTCCCTTTAATAGAAACTGCTCTTTCCACGATTGCTGTTGAAATTTAACACCAAAGTACCATGTCATGTTTAAACTTTTTTGTTTTCAATGTAATTTGGAATGGATTTTTCTTATGGTTGGGATTTTTTTTAAATCCTGGCCCTATCTTCTTTTTCAAAGCATTGCCCTTGGCTTGCCATTCAAAGATCAAATGCTACCTTCCACCCAAAAACTTGTCCATCCTTGACCTGAGGCCAGTCTTATTTTAATGCTTGTCAGAATAATCTACTCCAATATCATCTGTTGTCCTTTCCTCATGCAAATTACTCAGGACATGAGAAAGCTGGCCAGGTCAAGGCCCTGCAGGGAACCATGCTGGCATCTGAGGAGCATGCCTTAACCAATGGGGTTGTTGTATTCCCTTTTGTTGAAATGGTCATATAACTCTCTTAAGCAAACATTTAACAAACGTTTTCTGAGTAAACAATAGTGGGTTTTTGAAGCACCTTAAACCATAAATCACCTCTACAAATGACAAAACAAGCTAAGCCACAAGCAAACACATTTTGACTTTGTCTCTTTGATGGAGGTGCTGCTGTTACAGAATTGGAATGGTGTTCTTCAGGGTGGTGCCTTCAGATGTGATAGACTCAAGAAAATGCTATTAGAAACCCACAAGAGAAGCAATAGGCAGGTGGGGGTTCACATATCATGCTAAACCATTATTTTTATACCTTACTGTTAAACCAGTTATTTGGGTTTACATGCAGAGCCACAAACAAGCAGACCATATTATGGCTTCATGCAATGCCTGAGCCCTATCCAAAGCTGGAGCAATCTGATGTTGGGCCAGTCAGTTCTGTACATTTTTTATTGATTGATTATGAGCAATTAAGTTGGTGTCAACTCTAAGTGACCACATAGAGAGGTTTTCTCCATGATAATCTGTCCCTAATCTGGTCCTTCAGGTCTTCCAACAGTATATCCATTGCCACTGTAACTGAGTCCATCCACCTTGCTGCTGGCTGTCCTATTTCCTTCCACCTTTCCCAGCAGTAGAGCCTTCTCCAGTGAGCTAGGTCTTCACGTACTGTGTCCAAAGTATGATAATTTGACACTGGTTGTCTGTACCTCGAGTGAGAACCCTGGGTTGATTTGTTTGATGATCCATTTGTTTCTTTTCTTGGCTGTCCGTATTCTCAGGAGTCTTCTCCAACACCAACATTCAAAAGCATCAATGCACTTCTTATCCTGCTTCTTCAAAGTCCAATTTTCACCTCCATAGTGTGTCATAGGGAATACCATGGCTTGCACAATTCTGATTGTTGTAGGTATAGACACATCATGGCATCTGAATATCTTTTCCAAGGCCTTCATTGCCACTGTACCAAGTGCTAGTCTATGGCATATTTCTTGACTGCTGGTTCCTTTACTGTTGATGGTTGATCCTAAAAGGATGAAGCTATCTATCACTTAAATGTCTTCATTGTCAATTCCAAGGCTGGTTGTTGTACCTGTTGTCATTAGTTTGATCTTCTTTATATTTTAGACACATTTTTTCACTATGCTCCTTGACTTTTTACTATAGCTTGCAGATCCTTTGCATTTTTGGCTTTCAAAGCAGTGTCATCAGCATAGCACAGGTTATTGTTGTTTCTTCCTCCAATTTTAAAACTATGCTCATCTTCTTCCAATCCTGCTTCTCTTAATATATATTCAGTGTGTGTGTGTGTGTGTGTGTGTGTGTGTGATGTATGCCTTTGAGTCAGTGTTGACTCCTGGTGACTGTGCCTGAACAAGTCCATGCAGTTTTCTTGGCAAGATTTCAGAAATGGTTTGCCATTGCCTGCTTCCTAGGGCTGAGAGAGAGTGAGTGGCCCAAGGTCACTCAGTTGGGTCCATGCCTAGAGCAAGACTAGAAGTCATGGTCTCCCGGTTTCTAGATTAGTGCCTTAACTGCTACACCAAACTGGCTCTCTATATTCAGTATATAGGTTGAATAAATAAGGGGAGTGTATATAGCTTTGTCCCACTCCTTTGCCTGGAGCCAGTTGCCATGTTCTGTCTATTGTGGCTTCCTGACCTGTATATAGGTTTTGCATGAGGACAGTGAGATGTTCTGGGATTCCAATTTTTTTAAGTGCATCTTTACAGCTTGACATGATCAACACAGTCTTAACGCCTTTTTATAATCAATGAACCACATTCTGACTTCTTTTTGGTACTCTTCAGCTTTCCCAATTATCCAGAGTGCATCACCAATAATATCTTGTGTTCCTTGGCCTTTTCCAAAGCCAGTTTGAACATCTGCCATCTCTTTTTCCATGTAGGACTCTAATCTGCATTGGATGATCCTAAGCATTATTTTGCTAGCAAGTGAAATTAAGGATATTGATTGATAGTTTGTACACTCTGTTAAGTCTCCTTTTTTGGTACTGGGATGTATATTGACCTCTTCAAATTTGTTGACCACTGTGTCATTCTCCAGATTTGCTGGCACAGCTTGGTTAGAACCGTTACTGATTTTTCTTCTGTTGCTTGCCATATTTCAATGGGTATTCCATCAGTTCCTGTAGCCTTCCAACTTGGTAAAGACTCAAGTGCTGATATAACTTCAACTTTTAGTATTAGAGGTTTTTGTAAGTAAGGAATAACTTCTAAGGTATCTTGGATGTTGACATCTCTACTGTACAGTATTTCAGTACTGTACTCCTTCCATCTTCCTCTGATCTTTGAATCAGTTAGTATCTGTTCATTGGTGTCTTTGAGCATATCAGTTCAAGGTTGGAACCTTGTTTTTCCATGTCTGTTTCCATCTTCAGTATCTTTATAGATGTTGTTGCAATATTGCTTCTTGTCTCTTCTAACAGCTCTCTAAAACTCTAAGTTCCTTCCTAAGATTTCTGTCTTTCGTGGTTTTGGTTTCTCTTCTTTTCTCGGCAATTTCTATGGTTAGTTAATTCTGTAGATTAGTACTTCCTAAAAGATAAACCCTGGTTCCACATATTCAGCAACAATAATCCCCAGAAATTATAAGGCAGATTAATGTAATCTCATAGTTCACACGTCATGCAAAACCCAGGTCAGGTTTGCATAGCGTTTGATCTAGTTGAAAAGTGTGAGTCCAGCTGCCAGCTCATGAACTATGGTTTATGATTCATATGATATGCGAACCAGCCACTATGCTAGTTCAGCGTGCCATAAACAAGACATTATTTAGTATAATGTATGAACATAACATAGGTGATATGCTTTCAACATTCATTCTAAAAACATGCATATCTATCTATCTGAACGCTTACTATATTAATCTCTGTACAACTTCAAGCTTCTTCCTGAGGGACACTGGATTATTGTCTAGCCAGGAAATGACATCCAAAACCTTCCCCTCATGTCCCCAATTTCCTCTGTTTTTTGCCTTCCCCCACCTTCCCATTCCCACATATAGCTTCTTAAATTGAGGAATAGGAAAATGATGTATCCCTGAATATTCTTTCCTGAGTTCTAATCCCAATTCAAAAGATTCTAAATCAGTTAATTTAATTGGTATAACTGAATTCATAATCCTAGCATAGCAAAATAATACCCAGGTCAGTCAATCTGAGGATAATAGTCCAATAAAATAGTAGGATGTTTCCTATAATCTTTTCCATCACCGCCTAATCCTTTTGGGATATAGAAGGGTATTTCTGTTTTTTCTAAACGAGTGACGGTACATTTCTGATCTAGCCAATCAACTAACAACTTTATTTAATGCCTCCTGGAGCAAAATGTTCCGTTAATTTTCTATTTCGGGCGGAAGTGGATATCTACTCTCTCCAATCAGATCGCAGTCATTCCCCAATGGTATTTCACAAGAAACACTCTGACGTTAATACTGCCTGCTGAGAGATGTGAAATGCGTTTTTTTTTCATTACAAGGCAAGAGATTAACATTCTTCCCACCGAAACTGGAGATGATGTATTTCTGCTTTCTCGCGTTTCTTTTTTTAAACTACAATTCCCAGGATGCCCTAAAGTCATGGAGGGGTGGCTCCTACCATGAATTCGCATTCTTGTGTGGGCGTGGTTATGACTGTGGCGCACCACCCGGTGGGCGGGGCCGGGCATGGAAAGAAGGAGCGGACGAAAGCAAACAAATCAAGCGGTTTAGTTTAGGTCGGTGCCGGCGAGCGAATGCTGGGAAGAAGCGAGGCGAAGGTAAATTGCGGGGGATCCTCCTCCCCGGGGGTGTTGATCGCCGTGCTAGAAGGATACTTGGGGCAGAGATGGGGAAAGTAGTGAAGCTTGGTTGTTTCGGATCCGACCCGCTTTGCGGAAGCTGCTTTCCTGGTGAGAATTGCGTAGGTGGTGTCAGGGCGCCCCCCCCGCCACAATGAACGAGAACCGAGATATCTCCCTTCTCCCCGAGGGGAAGGAGGAGCGCAGTCTCTGAGTTTAGGGGAGCCTGATGTGGGAGGGGCATAAGAGGAAAGAGGACGATCTGATGTTCCTCTTATCTTACTAATAAATCCGGGGGAGAAGTTTTTGGGGCATCCGCTTCTTTCCCAACAGGTGTTTGTAGCTTTAAGAGAGAAGTGACTCAGCTGAATTGAGGAACAGGAGAAATAAAGGGGAGGGGGACTTACCTGCCTTGAATCCGCCGATTCACCGGTCTCCGCTTTCTCACCCCTTCTGCTGCCGCGGGAGGGACTGTCCGGAGGGTTCTTGCTCTGGGCTGTCAGTAGTTGCTCGGAGATGGCCCCACCATCGTCTTTTTTTCCCTTCCCGTTAGGAATAATTTTTGGCAGAGAGGGCTGCGTTTGGAAATCTGTTTTGCCTGGGCAAAGCTTTAAACAAAGGGAAGATGTTTAATAATATTCAGTGGGGTCAGGTCAAAGAAAGCTCCTAAAGGAAGTCAAGATTTGGGGCTGAGGAGGGGGTTGCCAACAAACCTCATATATCTGAAACAATCCTAAGGAGAGAAGATGTACATGTTACAGAAAAAGCAGTGGTGGTTTCGAAACTACTCTGACATCTGCTCAAGGCATTTAGGAGAACACAGAAGCAAAGCTGTGCCAAGGATTTTTGTTGCCTCAGGCAAAATAACATTTTGCCATTGTATTATTTGCAGCCTGAGACTAGTATAACTGTAGAACATGATGGCTTCAACTCTATATATGTTCCGCATGGCAGAATTTTGTGCTAACGCATTCAGTGGAGCGTTAGACTATATAGGATGTGAATGATAGAGGCTGCCAGAGATTTGGATCAATTGGCATAAAGTTCTCATCTTTACAACTGCAGATATTCTGGTTCTAGTTATTGGATCTATTCTCTCAGATTCAGGGCTTTAAGACATGTCAAAATCCTCTGTGGGGGATTTTGGCCCAAGTCCCAAGACAGTTCTACTCCTTGTCCCTGCAAAGTTGGAGACACTCTTCTTGTGGCTTAAGGAAGCATAATTTTGGAAAAAGTTGGGAATGGTGAGCATTGGAACAGTGACTTTCTAACAGAAATGCAGTTTGTATTATGTCAGCCCCAGCTGCAAACCCAGAACACCCTGCCTGGATGAAGTGATTCAGCCTTTATGTCTGTTACCTCTCTGATCACTAACCCAACAGTTTCTGCCTTTATTTCACTGCATAAATTATTGTGTGCCTCAACGTACTCACTGTCCTTCTTTGATTAGGTTGAAGGTCTTCATATAAATGCATCAAAGGTGCCTATGGATCTGAGGTTAAGAGGAACATGATCCCTGCTGAGTGAACACAATTCCCATGGTGCTGGAGCAAGGAGACCCCTAATGGAATGAGCCCACAGCATGCCTTTGCCAGCCTTCTGCACCATGTCTGGGACATACATTCTCTTCCTCCTCTTCCTCAATCTTTTTGTAGCTGGCTGGACACAGGAAGCAACAGTCAGTGCCCCTTATCTGAATGTTGGGGATGGAACAGTTCTGGAATTCAGCTTCCCGGAGCATAGCCAGGGTGTTTTGTTGGTAGCATGCCATTATCCAGGGCCAGATGCCTGGCTGAGTGTGTCCTCCCTGGAGCCTACGGTTGTAGTCATAGAGAATGTCAGTGCCTCCTGGGGAGGAGGCTTCATGGTCAGATTCCAGTCTGGCTTGGTCGGTCTGGCCCCATTGCAGCTGAGGTTGTTGGAACAGAATCGCCTCATTGAGGAACGAGCTGATTTCCGGATCCGGGTTGACGCTTCTGATCTGGAGCCAGCAGTACAGATGGGTCTGGGCCACTTCTCAGAGAACCCTGTCCTCTACGCCCTCCTGCCTCTTATCTTCCTGAATAAATGTGCATTTGGCTGCAAGGTGGAGGTGGAGGGTCTCCGAAGCCTGGTTCACCAGCCTCATCCTGTCATGTTGGGTATCCTAGGCCAATTTGTTGTCATGCCCCTTTATGGCTACCTCATGTCCTTGGCCTTCTCTTTGCCTAAGGCACTGGCTCTGGGACTGGTGATTTCTTGCTCTTCCCCTGGTGGTGGTGGTGGCTACCTCTATAGCCTTCTACTGGGAGGAGATGTCACTGTGGCCATCTCCATGACCCTCCTATCCACAATAGCAGCTACTGGGCTCATGCCCCTCTCCTCCACCTTCTACGGCTGGCTGTTGGGGGCACATGAGACTCTGCATGTGCCCTTCCTCAAAATCTTCATCACTCTCCTCTTCATCGCAGTGCCCATCTCTGCTGGCATGCTGGTCAAGTGCAAGCTGCCCCGCGTCTCCCGCCTCCTCCTGCTCCTCATCAAACCTTTCAGCTTCACCCTTATCGTCGGAGGCCTCTTCATGGCTTACCATATGGGAGCCTTTATCCTAACCAGCGTGCAGCCCCCCATCATCCTGGCTGGTGTTACCGTGCCCATCTTCGGCTTGCTGCTGGGTTACCTGCTGGCTTGGTGCTTAGGACTGCCAGGGCCACAGCGTCGGACGGTTAGTATTGAGATCGGGGTGCAGAACAGCCTGTTGGCCTTGGCTGTGCTGCAGCTCTCCTTCCAAAGGGCGCAGGCTGACTTTGCTTCCCAGGCTCCCTTTATTGTGGCCCTGAGCAGCACGTCCGAGATGTTGCTGCTCGTCTTAGGAAACTTGGCCTACCACAAGCTCTGCTCGACTGGCTCTTGAGGCCCCTGGGAAAGTGGAGGCAGATACCAAAGATTTGAACTCTGGGTGTGGCCTGATCCAAGATGGATACCAAAAGCCTTAGGAGCTGGCTGTGAGGCACCCTCTTGGTAGGGGTGTGGCTGACTAAGACCTCAGCCTGAAACCCATGATGGGGTGCTCAGATACCAAGGGGCCCTTTGCAGTGACCCATCCCACAGGCTGTGGTGTGTGGGGTACCTGCATTGTCTGGACTTCTGTGTTCTTTTTAAATTCAACTTGTTTTTCTAGTACCTCCAGAGCTTAAAACTTGAGTTGCACAGACCGGGCGGTAAAATGGGGGTGGAACTGTCCTATTTTGCCTCACCCACTCAGCGGGATACAGGGTTTGAATAAAACGCAACTGAAGATAATCTATTCTGTCTGTCTTTTTCAAAAATAAAACACAATAATTTCACTGCTTGAGGGGAGAGAGATGCAGAGCTTAGTAGGATAATGTTCAAAGCAGGGGTAGCTAGGAGGAAAAATATTTACACCCTCAGTGATTAAGCAACTGCCTTGAGAGCATGCCTGGAGGGGAGGTATCAATGTAAGAAAAACAAATGCTCAAGCAAGATTGGAGCTGGATGTTAAGTTTCCTTTGGAGAATTGAAAATAGTAGGAAGAAACACTTGGCCCTTCTATATTAATATGCGCAAACACACAGCCTTGGGTTAGTTTAATAACTAAGAAATGTGTTCTTGCCTGAGCTCAGGCAATAATGCATTTGTTAGTCTTTAGAGAGCCATAAGGCCTGTCCTGGTTATGCTGCAAAGGGTTGAGTGGGTTTCTTCCCTGTGGAATTTCTGAAAGGTTCTTGCTGTGGAGTGAGGAACCCACGGCCTGCTAGAAGTTCTGGGATTACAACTGCCATCTTCGCTGTATTTCCTAGGAATGATGGAAGTTGGAGCCTAGTCACACGGTGTAGAGGTTTTTTCTCCCATGGTAAGTCTGGAGCAGAGCTGTGGTCCTTCTGGCATGTATGAATTTTCAGTTCTGCTCCAGCTTCTGCAGATCCAGCTTTTGTTTTGTCATTCACACTAGTATTGCTGCTGAGAATATACAAGCTGTGGATAGAAGCAAGCAATTGGATTGCTCCAACCTGTTTTTCATGACTTCCTGGTGGTATGTCATCATCATGTGACAGTGCTGGGAACATTGGGATTTGTGTTTTCAATGCACTCACCCATCTGCTGGTGCAGAGAAGCAGCACAGCTTGTTCTGTGGGCAGAGCTGCTTATGAACTGCAGTTGGATGTTCAGTCAACAGTGTAGGGAGGGAGGGGTTGGCATCTGGCCTGAAACAGCAAGAAACATTAGCTTTACTGTTACTTTATCTTCTCTCTTGTCCATCATCTTAAAGCCAAGCCATTCTTTCAACAACAGCCTGAGTTCCTGATGGCTATGTTTTAAGATACCATTCTCCCTTCATTTGCCCATGTGGCACTATAAGAATATCGTTAATATTTGGGAAAGTATACTGTAAATTGGGCTTGCGCATCACTCTAACCTTAGGGCTACCGTATTTGGACTGCAGAATCCCAGATGACCCCTAGGTGGCAGCAAAGGGATACAGAAAACATTAAATCTTTGCTGCCATCTAGTAGTCATCCAGATTTTAGCAACCCCAATCTAGTAGTCTTAGCAAAAGTATAATGTGGTTGGTTGGAATTTGGTTTAGTGTGTCATGTAAACTGAGACATTACGTCTTACAAACCATGCCTTATTGCTTAAGAAAGTTAAAAGCAACCAATTGTGATTTATTCAACACATGGCTACACACACATTAACTATGGCTTAATATGTTAGGTGATCATTGGGAAGTTGTCTTGTTTGGTTAACTGAAAACATCTTTAAGTGGGAAGAGGCTGTTTCTGTTTCTTCAAAACTCTAAAATTATTCATAGGGCATTACTTTTTGTTTTTTCTCTGTGCCACATGATGGGGAAGCAAGCTGAAGACCTCATGATCTCAAATCTCTCATCATTCTTGCTTGGGATTCAATCCAGTTGAAGCTCAGCAGGTGTTCTTTCCAGAATAGAAGTGCATTGCCTAAGATGCAGAGTGAGAGGTGTGATAGGAAGAGACCTGGATATAAAGGGATTGTTACTGGACTTGACTTTTGGAGGTCTGGGTTCAAATACTCACTAGGACGTGTGTTATTAGCTACTGGGCTCCTCTACTTCTCTGTTTCTACTATTATAAGGATATGATGGACAAGGAAAGATATCCATGGATGCCCCCCCCCCAGAACTCTTTGAAGGAAGCATAGAACTGTACAAGCAGACAATCTTAAATTAGTGAGGATTAAGTTAGTTCTACATCCTTACACTTTGCACTAACTGGAGATCAGTTTCTGCTATTCTGGACTCATTTACCAGAAATGTAAGCCTCAATTGACTCTGAGGCACTACTGAAGGGATATGCAGTGCAGAGGGAAGTGGAGATAGCAAAGGAATGCAAAAACGTTAAACAAAACGGTAAAAGAGACGGTAAGTGAAATCTCAGCCCTGGGGAAGAAGGAAGCTAAGAAAGCAAAATAACCCCGCCTTGATTCTGCATGGGGTAAGAGAGGATGGAGAGAAACTGGCAGGCTTTCAAGATTCTGTTATTATAGCCTACAATAGGTTTCCAATAGTCCTTGCAGGGTCTGATTCCTGACCTGGCCTACCTTGAAGGGCTGACAGTGTGGTATTGTGCATCACAAAAACTAGTGGGGCTGAAGAAAGTAAAAAGGGGAGTGATACTGTCTGTGCATTCAGGGGTGTGCTGCAATGTAGTGGCAGGCATTGGCAAGAATTGGGAGGCATCATGACCCGTGGGAAAGAGGTCTGCAATCAGCTGGCAGGCTGTCCGAGGGCAGTAGATGAGAAGTAGGATTACAAATCAGAACGATGTGATGCCCTGGTGTTAAATCTAATCGCCATAAAGCTCCCACCTCCTGTGATCCTTTGTCGGGCATTCCCATCTGGAATGGTTTGCGAATCGCCATTACTTACCGTAGTTGTGTGTCTATATTGGGAGATTATTTTCCATCCGAGAAATAACTTGGACGGATATCCCAGAGCAACTCAGATCTAGCACTTTCCCGGGATCGGTATACCCATGTGGCCAACGCCCTGTCCTGAGATGGTGCATCAGGTGGCCAAGCTGGAATGATATTCCCCTTACAGCTTTCCCTCCTACTCAGGAGACTGTAGCGGTCATTATAGGCTTCATAGTTCAGGGATGGTAGTCTTGGAATTAACAGTTATAATCAGGTCCCAGCAGGAGTGCTAAACATGGCAAAGGACCTGATTGTGTAGAAACAGCTTTAGCAATACCAACGCAGGGAGTAACTGCTTATGTGTTTTCTACACGCGAACAGTTGCCTAATTATCCCTCTCAAAATGCAGCAGGCCTGAAATCTAGTTACCTGGCACGTAAGTATGGGGTAAACATTTAAAGTTTGCTATTTCTCCCCTTGGTCTAACATTTCAACCTATGGGGAGCAATTACAACTGGCAAGCGCTCACTGCACCCTTCTTCATGTTTTGGCCACGGTGGAATTAGTGAAGTAAATAAATATTTCACACTTTTTGATAGAGGAAGTGCATACTAAATTCACAGTTTCATAATGGTTTTGGTTTGCCTGAAGTTAATGTGAGTGGTTACACCCAGTCATTATTTTTGTATGGAGAAAAAAACACAGGATTTGAGGTGGGGAGTAGGCAACTGGATCCTGAATGTTCAGCCTGGCCCAAATGAGTTTTTCCAGATGGTTCCCAATCCATCCTCCACTCTGAAGGACACCATGTGTCTCGGATACTTTCTTCTATGCTAACCATAGCAAAGAGGTCTTTTTCTACTGAATATATGGGTAATGATGTCAGAGTTCTCTTACTAGGTCATTCTGAGGGTCACTCCAGTTCACCTCTTTGCCCATTTCACACAAACATTAGAATCAACTAATGTTAGGCTACAGATGATAAGATTGGCTATAGATACAGATATGTATCTTCTTTAATACATCTACATGTGAAACCTAGGGCAATTTACAATAGTAAAGTCCAGTCCCTGATGGAAGGATGCCAGCAGGGAGTCTCCTCATATACACCACTCCTTGAATCTTAAACAAGGAAATCCTAATTCATCCTGACAGCGGGGGCCTCCTTCTCCTCCTCACAACTGTTGCTTTTTCCAGAGATGTACTAAGGTTTGCTTCGGATTTTTTGTCATTCCTGGTAGGTGGGGGGAGAACATTTAAAAAAAAAATTCTTTCCACCTGCAAATGGAATAAATTCGTTACTGTGGTGTAGAAGTGGAACTTCCTGTGCAAGAAATGCAACTGGCAGAAGATCTTGCTGCAATATTACTCACTGAGCAACAATATCTGTTGTTACTAATTTTGCACCAGTGGCTTTTTATTTCTGGGTGGACTTTTCTCTAAAAAGCTTGGAAGGTGGCTACTCCCCCCAAATATCTCCCTGAATGGTCTATTCAACACCTATAATCTCATTCTAGATAGCCTCAAAAATGCTTCCCCGGAAAACCCACCAATTCCGGACTTAGATCCTGACAAGTATTGGATGGACACACACAGCATTTCTGGGATCCGTTTGGTGCTGCTTGAGGTTAATTATGAAAAGTTGTTTCATTTGGGTTACTGTTGGCTTTCAGCTATTTGGGGCCTATATTTTTGTTTTGTTAGTTTTCTAAGATAGCATTATGCTAGTTCACTTTGTTACTTTGTCAGGGGGGTGGCATTTAGATTGTATTTTATACCGAAAGATGGGACATGCTTTCAAAAGAAATAAAATGGATATGTAGCTTAAGGCTTGGAACCACGTAGCTAGAAAGCAAGCAAGGTTCTGCTGAAGTTTCTCTGCTACCCACACATTGGGAATAAAAATTTAAAGCAAAGGAGGGAAATGTTTGGCCTGCTGAGCGTATATGGCCTGCCACCCTCTTTCATCTGGGTCCACAAGTTCTTGGATAGAAACTGCCAAGCTGCATATCTTGTCTGCTTAGGAGAGATACCTTTGAAAATACAACCCAACAGGCATCTGTATTTTCAAAGTTCTTCCTTTCTAGGACTTGTCTACAGTGTCCTCAAGCCACCAAGCTGTCAGTAAGACCAATAAGGGCCCCCTCTCCCTCCTCTCCATGGGCTGGTGGCTCTTGACTGAAAAATACGGTTCTGCATCCATGGGCTGAGTCTTTTGCGCATTTATTTATTAAACAATTCTCCATGGCCACCCAACTCACACACAGTGACTCCAGGTGGCTTACGGAATTAAAACCCATAATACAAAAACCAGTAACCCCCACCCCCACCCCCCTGGCAGCAACAAACACACTCAGACTAACCATTTGATCAGCTCTGTATTAGCCTGGGGTCCCCAGGCCTGCTGACAAAACCACATCTTCAGGGCCTTCTAGAAAAGTATCAAGGTGGTGACCAAGTGGGGAATGATATTCCATAAGGAGGGAGCCACCACAGAGAAGGCCCTTTTTCTAGGTCCCACTAGATGTACCTCCCTCATCGAAGGGACCCACAACATACCCTGCCTCCCTGCTCTGGAGGGCCAGGTAGATATAACTGGGGAAAGGTGGTTCTTCAGGTAACCTGGCCCTTCATGAGTGATGAAGCTTCAATTATAAATGAGTAACCAACCTGGAGGCCCTTAATGGAATGAACCCTATAAGGGAGAAGCTCAGCATAACCCAGCTGAAATACTGTCCCCGATACTTCATGGTTGGCAATATCTGTTTACGTGGATGGGAAAATCCAAATAGTTCTGGATTATTTTCCTAAGACCCTCTACAGCTAGCCTAATCTTCCTTGGTTTTTCTTCATCCCCAGGCTGCTGTTATATTAGCAAAGTACCTTTCCCTAAAAGTCACATTGGGAGTTCTTCCTGCCCCCTCCCCACCAAAAAAAATGTAACACAGAAATATTCCCAGTAGGTACAAATATATTCTTGTGCAACCAAGTTGCATAAGTACATTTGCAAGAATCTAACCCGTTTTCTGGAGAGGAAAATGTAGTAATCAGGAAATTGTTAGTTTTGTGACTTTTCTTTCTACATCCCTTTAGAATGGTATTGCCAGGAGAATCAAAGAACATTCTTATCTTTTTTATAACACCATAGCCATTTCCTCTCCCTGTCTGGTTGTCCTTCCCTTCCAGAGTCTAGAATTAATTTTTGCCCCAGAGCAAGTAGGAAGAAGCAGACTAATGGGCCAGAATTTCCAGCTTGTAATCCTTCTTTGAACAGGTTGATTTGGGACCCATTTCTCTGATTATTTTCAGGAACTAAAGTTATTTGTCCTTGAGAGGCAGGCTTGTTTTCTGCTGAAGGTTCATAGACTGAAGCTGCATGCAGATATACATGAGAAAAGCAGTGAGCCTCAGAGAAAATGCATGCCACGTTCAGGAGAAACAGGTTCTGCCCATGTATCTTAGAAGCCAATTATATATTTGCTGGGCTGGTTGGCTGGAACCAGTGTCATTGCAACAACTGTTCAGCAGGAAGAAAGTGAATACAGATACATATTCCATTTAACGATTATGCATAAAGTGGTATGAAAATAAAAATAGTGCACTTGAAACATAGGAGGAGGTGCACGATAGAAAAATGAATTTAAAAAGCTTGATTGGATAACAACAACAATAATATAATTTATTAAACTTGCATGTCACCCACTCTGGGCAACTCACAACAATCAAAGAAATTACAATAACATCAATAAAACATAACAGACAAAAATGGCAAGCGTGATGAAGAAGGTACCCTTCCGGGGTCCTGATAGATGACATTGTTTAAATGAAAGAATCTGGAGCATGCCAACCCTGCAGGATCAAATTGGCCAGGCAGATGTTGTGGGAGACAGGCAGTCCCTCAGGTAACCAGGCCCTATGCCATGCAGGGCTTTACAGGTAATAGCCAGCACCTTGATCTCCAAACTGGATGTCTTGATCTCCCTAAGACTGGAAAACTCCAATTAAAAGTACGTACAGAAAAATGAACTGATGTCTGCCAAATGCATTCCAAGGGCAGGCTGGAAATTGGTCTCCTTCCACGAGAGAACAGAAAAGGTAAGTCCTACTTCAGACATCTACCTGAAAACAGTGTAGGGGGAAAGACAGTCATCATATACTGCAGTTGATTTTCACAACGGGACTGAGTTTCTGGAGCAACGCTGTTTTTAATGATCAGCAGAGAACAGTATACATGAATGTTTATCCACAAGAACCTGGCTGTGGGAAAACCAGCATATCAGGAAGGTAGTTTCAGCCTACTCTTCTCTCTAACATGTTAATTTTATGCATGCAGGATCTTTTTAGTATATATGGAGCCAACTGTAATTCCATACACCTACCACCTAAAATAACATACACTGTAGTCTGAGAAACACTGCTGTGGCAGGGTGGATGCGCGCTGGATCTCCTCTATTAAACAATGCCATCTAATGGGACCCAGGAAGCATGTCTTCTCTGTCACAGTGCCTGCTCTACGGAACAACACCGAGATTCGGATGGCCCCAGCCTTGCAGGCTCTTCCCTCCAGCACTGGGCCTGGTGTCGGGTGAGCCCATTTACTGCGATGGCTCTTTTGCTGGTGTTTTGTTCCACATACATCATGCGTTCTAACTGTTTTTAATTATCAGTGCGGTTATTTATTGTTAGCCACCCAGAGTCATAGGTTGATTGGGCAGCCATATAAATCCATATAATAAATAAGTAAATAGATAAAATACTACTTGAGTTACCTGCATGTTAAGATCAACTGTAACATATGGTGATTGTTTCACTTCATAAGATAAGACTGAATATCCCCTGTCCAGATAAAGTACTGCAGCATACACTGGTTAAGTCCAAGCCAGTTTCATGCAGCTCTGCTGTAAATTCTAGGTGTGATGGATTTTTGCTTTATGTTAACAGTTAAGCTCTGTTTTGAAATTGTGAGGAAGGCAAGGTAAAATGTTTGCTGAAAAAAAAAACCATTGTGTAATGAAACTGTGTAATTGTGTACACCCATTGTGTAATGAAACATAACGCCAACTTAAAACATAAGGCCAACATAATGATTAATTCCTTGAGCTGGCCAGTTTTTCAGGTACAGCCGGTGTGATTAATCTGTCAGTTCTTGTGCCACTGACTTTTAAAGAGAATTTAACAGGCTCATTATAGAGGTAAGAGGGAGGTTGCTCATTATTCAGGAGAACAGATTAAATTATATCTTTGGTCCATCCGATTCTTAGCCTCTAATAATATGACTACTATCTCTTACAGGACAGACTTGCATCATTATATTATACACAAATTAGGATAAAATTGACAGCTACCTAAACATCTGGTTTAATGTTTTCACAAGTTTATAATTTAAAAATCCTCCCTTTCTGGTTTCCTATAAGCAGTAGCAAAATATCTCTCACTGTACCAGACAATACATGTTTGCATGTTGAGGAAATAAGGATCTGAATATTCAGGAAAGAAATGATGTTTCTCTTGTGCTCTGCATACAATAATCTTCCTAGCACCCTCCAGATGTGTTAGCCTATAGGCAGTGCTGGCTGATGGATAAAAGGAATGGTAAACCAGCACATCTGTATGGCATCAGGTTGGACAAGAATGAGATCTGGGCAGCATGTAAATTTAATAATAAATTTAAAAAAACAAAAAAAGCTGATAGACACTACCACTCTCCCCACACAACTATAGAATCTCAGGAATAGTAGGCAGGCTTATCCACCATTTCCCCAAAGTGCTCATGTTCAAAGTCAGCCATACTAGCATGAGAGAAAGCAAAGAGGATTAGCTAGGAACTAAATTTACATCTGGCCATAGTGGAGACTGGAGTGGAGGAACATGTTTTGTTCTTTTCTTAACTGTGCCTCATATTGCAGCATCCTGGCTTTGTCCCTTTGAAATAAATGAGAATTAGACTCTGGCTTGCTTCACGTTAGCCATGGTTTGTTCAGTAGGCCACACTTAGGATAAGGTGTGAACCTAGCCTCTGCCTACATGACCTTATTCCGACTTTCATTTCTTGGTGTAAGCTGGACTATAAGAGAATTTTGGAATGGAGTTCATGTCTCTTTTAAACTTTTCTATTATAACTCTGAAGCAGGATATAATATTTTTTATAATTTTATTTCATAAATTATAAAAAATTATTTTATTTTATAATTATAAAAAATAATTTTATTTCTCTTCAAACGTCTCACAAAAAATGCATCACGACCATTTTCCAGGATGCCCGGGATGTGCATTGTACTGGGCGGAGCAGAGCTACACAATCCCTACTAGGTGTGGGCCAGTCGCTCCTGGTCTCTCCTGGGGAAAGGCCACAGCTCAGTGGACACTGAATCAGGACATTCAATTCCCAACATCTCCGATAGTGCTGAGGCAGCATCTAGTTTGCAGCCCTGGGGAGCCATGGCCCGTCACACAATTGACCACTGCTGGGCAACACCGAGCGACACCAATAACTTAATTTGCCATAAACCATTTTTCTGGATTGTTAGGAGAGTACTCAAGAGGGGCTGGCAATTCTGATGAGGGGTAACTGGGTCCACCTCATGTTTAGCTATGCTTAGTTTGGCTTAGCACGTGGTATGAATCCAGCCCCCATGGTGTTAAACCATGGTTTATGACAGGGCGATGCCAATCTAGTCATTGGTGGCAGCATATTTCAGCAGGTTCAGTGTGTGGCAGGGGGTTCCACCGTAAACCCAATTTTGCTCCTACTGTCTGGGCACAGAACAAAAAAGAATCCTTTCTATTTTCTTTCCTCTATTTGAGCAGGCGAACCGCTTTCCATTTACCAGATAAAACATCCAATGGTTTCTTCCGTCCAGAGCATTAGGTGATTATGGAGCAATTATGTGCAAGAATTAAGGGACATTCTGCAGACTAAAAGCTTAAGCTCTATAGACGGACTGGTTCCCCTCATTGCACAAGTAAGCCAACGTTGGCAGTACTCATATGTTATCCTAAGCCACAACCAAACCATATTAAAACCAGCAAACAAATTACATAGAATTAGTTTCCTTCCTGCTGTCCCTCTGAGTGAGGCACAGAGGCAAAAAGACGGTGATGAACACAAAAGGAAGGTGTAAACTAATATGAGGGCAAGGTTAATCTATCCTGACAAGGCAGCTGGAATGTAATCCTCTCAGCAGACCTGTGTGCTCATATATGCCTTGGGTGGTGACTCTGGAGGTGGGGAAATTTCCATGAGATAAGATCGGGTTGAGTAATTACTTCCACTTTACAAAAGATATGACACCCTCTGCCTGTGTAAGGAGAGAGGTATATGTTTTTAGCTCTAGAAAATTATTCTACAAGCTCAGGGAAGTTAAACCCTGCCCTATAAACCTATCCCATTTCAAGATAGGATGCAATGGAGCTCACAAAATGTCTTTCTCTGTGTCCTAAGTAGAACCTTGTATCTTAATACTATAAAAATTTCCTAATAAATTATGTAAAAAAAGAAAGTCAAGCAAGGGACACGCCTGTAGATGTTTAGCCATCCCACTCAGAACTCTTTATTGAAATGTTACCTTGGGATCCGATACAATCTTTGTGCTGTTGTTTCTCAATTTACTCTGGCTAAGCATTGGAAGGTTCATACCAGTCAATTATGATGAAACTTTACTGATGGCTAAAGATTATGATCTGGCACGCTAAATTGAAAAAAGGTGGAGGTTTGGAGTAGAGTTCCCTTTTTCCAGCAGTAAATACTAGCTTTCTTCACCTTCTGCTTTCTTTTCAAACATCTGTGGCCATATCCTTAGGGACATCGCTAATTGCACTAATAAGAATTCAGCTGAGCCTGTCCCAGCCACCTCCTTCTTATTTAATCCATATGATAATTAGCTTGGTGGAGCAATAGTTAGAAGCAGCTCCCGCTGGTGAGATGTGAGTTCACTTATTAAGCCTGGTCCCTTTAGAGACCAACGAGCTGGAAAAAATAAATGTGTGAGGTTCTTAGGTCTCTTAGTAGAATATTTACTAGACATTGAGATGGGACTTATGCCAATACCTCTGTCGACATAGTTCCTTATTTATATATTGCTGTAGTCTTCTCAAAAAGGAAAAGAACATGCTGCCAGCTAAACATTCCCTAGATTAAGATATGGTACTAGCAGCAGCAATTGGAATAGCCAATGTGAAAAGAACTCGAGAGCAAATAAAAATCACACCCAGTTACAGTGATCAGCCTCCGGCTATGCATGTTCCAGGTGATACTAACAAGCTCTGTGGCAGAATATGACATAGCAGGAGATGGCCCTAGGAGAAAGTCATCTGGGGCAACACTAAGTATGCTTTTTGAAGCCTATCAAGCAACTGTATAAGGTGGCAGTCAGCAACATTTGGGGCCAGATGGCACATCTGGAATTTTGAGAGCATGTTATAGGGAACTCTCACAAAATGGCTGCCATGGTGCCCATGCCTATCCTCTCACAACCTTCTCATTTACCAGAAAACAAATTAATGAGCTTGTTCCATGACGCCCTCTCCTACCTCCTTGGATGCCCTCTGCTACCCTAGATGACCTCTGACTTTTTTTCTAGGCAGCTGGGAGCACTTGAGAATGAAGCTTAGGCTGGCACCAGCCATCATTTTGTGATGCTGATTTAATCTGCATACCACTGTTCCTCCCTCAAGATGATGCTAGAAGATGGCACTTTGGCGCATGCTCCCTTCCCATGCATTCCTAATTCAGCATTTTAACAAAATAATAACAACATCAGCTGGGCAAAAATCCTGTTGGATGCAGGTTGCCTATAGGAGGCTTACGGATGATTGGAGGACAGACCCTCGTGCATGTCTCTCCCTTTCAGGGTTGCCTCCATCTCTGATACTTTACAATAAAGACTCTAATGTGATTCTTAGAACTCAGTTTTCTTCATTCAGCAAGACCCATCTTCACCTGGCCTCAGGAAACAGGTTGCTCATTCCTATTAGGGCAAAGACCTAACCCTAACCCTAACTCAAAGCATCAGTCTTTATTCACCGCTATTTTTAATGGCTCCTTGTGTATAGGTGGGGGAGCATTGTTATGCATGTAATGGAAGAAGAAGTTGATCCATTGAGGGGGACAATCTGGCTTTGTATGACTGGAAGGCAACGTTGCAGGGATGCTGCAGTGTGATCTTATTGTTTCGCCATGATGTGTTATTCAAAATTGTGTGTTTTCACCCTCCTGTCCTTGGCTTAATGAACATAAGAGTTTTTGGTTGTTTTATCAATGTCGCCATTGTATTTCTCTCTGCATGGTATGATTTGCATGGCCCATTGAATTACAATACAGTATATTACACAATCAGGGGAAAGAGACTTAAAACATTCCAACCCAGAAAAAGTTAGCTATATTTAAGTGGCACTGAAGTCAGTGCAGCATAAATTCATTGTGATGATTTTGTTCTATGAATTTAACTGAACCTATTGTAGATCTAACTTTCTGTGAACTGGACGGGGCTACATAGGATACTTTGTTCCATCAAGGTAAAATGGAATGTCCTTCTTACTATGGTGAATCTGGAAAATCAAAAGTTGCTCAAGTTACTAATAGCAAGAAAGAGAAAGAAAAAGAAATCACTGACCAAAACAAATAGCTCTGTTACAAAGCATATGAATTATCATTCTACCATTTAATAGATAAAAGTAATTGTGGACCAGGAGGTAGAGAACTATTGCTCAGTTGCAAATATCCCCTTCTTGTACAAGATATTTGAGAGGACAGCAGCAGATCATTCATTCTTGGAAGATATGGATTATCCAGACCCATTTTAGTCAAGTTTCAGGCTGGGTTTTGGCACTGAAAACTTGCCTTGATTATTTGGACAGATGATCTGCTCTAGGGGAAGATGGGGAATGCAACTCTGTTGATCCTACTGGACTTCCTGGGGCTTTTGATAGCATGAGCTATGGAATCCTGCTGAGTTTAGAGCTGGAGTAGAAGAACTACTTCAGTTATTGTCCACCTGCATCTAGTCAGCTCCAGAGGGTGGTTTTAAACTACTTCTACCAGGCCCTCTGACTACAAAGGGATCCCAGAAAGTTCCATTTTGACACCTGTGTTGTTTAGCATCTACAGAAGCCACTAGGTAGGGTATCAGGTATGGGGTTGGGTGCTACCAGTGTGCTGCTGACACTTGAATCCGCTTCTCCTTGTCATCAGAATCGGGTGAGGTAGTACAGATATGGGGACTAATGTCCCCAAACTGTAATAGGCTGGATGAAGAACAGTACACTGAAGCTGAATCCTGACAAGATTGAGGCACTGTGGATTGGCAGCTCATGGGCCAGGGAACTGGTTAGGTCTCAGACTCTGGATGGGGTTGTATTCCCCTCAAGGAGCAGGTGTGCAATCTTGGTGTACTCTTGGGGTATTAATCTCTTTCAGTTGAGCTCACTTAGCCAGCTGTGATCTTTTTGAATAGGAATGGCCTTTCCCTGTAGTCCATATTCTTGTAATAGATTATTGCAACACACTCTACATGGAACTGTCCTTGATGATCTCAGAAACTGCAGCAAGGCTGTTCAGATAATATATACTTGTCCTAAAAGTACTGCAGCATATTCCTTACTGGTTGGACTTTGTGCTTTTAGTAATTATCCTAAATCTTAAGAGTTTAGGATCCCAGTGCTTGACGGAACATCTCTCCCAGTATATACCTGCCCTGCAGGAAGAACCCTTTTCAGAGTCCCACAGCTAGAAGAAAGTTAGGTGAGTCCTGCACATCTATCATGCAGTTGCTATGTTCGGGAGAATGAAGGACCAAATAATATATTTGCTTCTCTTGTTGTTTCTTGGATAAAGGAGATTTAAATATCCAAGGCAGTGAAAGAAGTGAAAGGAGACTAACAATTTTGCTAACTTTTTTTTGCATTTTCCCATTAATTCCTATATACTGGTTCTCACTTTGTTCCGCATATGGCGGATTTAAACTGTGCAAGTTAAAATCGGAAATTTCATTAACATCTTCGGAACGCCGCCTCAGTGCTTAACATAAAAGAAGTTCTCTATCTGACGTTCTACAGTCCACCTTATTCTCACTATACAAGCGACCCTTAAACTTGCACGCACTGCTTTGAGCGTGATAGACGCTCTAGCACTCTTCCTTCCACTCTATATTTAATCACTTCCGAGCATGTGACGTACACTCCTTTTTGGGAAAGCGTAGGCTTTTCCGGTTTCCGGTCGCCTTAACGCTATCGGAATAGGAGGTCCTGTTTCCGGCCATAGAGAGTTTAGCCTCTCCTTTCCTTCCCGTCTCTCTATGGTATCTTAACTTGTGGCTCTCGTAGAGATGGGAGGCCGGGGGGGCTTTTTCCGCCTAAAGTATGCGTTGTTTTGACCCCCCTACTGGATCGCTCTGTTTTTGGTTGTTCCTCTAGCTGTCTATGGTTCTCTTAAAGGGGCCGCTTGGCTTCCAGAGCTGCGGGGTCCCGAGATGCTACTTACGGTGAAGGCGCTCCAGGGCCGGGAATGCAGCCTCCAGGTAGCCCTTCTTCGGGGGCCAAGGTCGCAGCGGATCGGCGCTGGGGGCTTGCCGGGCAGGCGCCGCGGCTGTCCCCGAGGGCAGAGGGAGGCGGGCCTCCTGGAGGGTCCGGCCGCGGGGGGAGCGCGCCTCTCCCTGGGCCTTGGGCCGGGCAGGCAGAGCGGTCGGGGCACGCGGCGCTTCCGCTGCTCCCGGGGCAGGGGGGCGTCGGAGCGGTTCTGGGACTCGATCCTCTTCCTTTGCCGAGGCCTGGGCGCTCGGGCGCAGCGTTGCCTCCTGGAGGGGGAGCAGACCCTCCCTGACCCTCCTTAGGGGGCCTTCCCTTCCCAAAGAAGGGAAGTGGAGGGAGGCTGACCCGGGTTTGCAGGATGGGTGACATTACTGTATCGTTTGCACCCTGAGTCTTGCATCACGGGTCTTAAGAGGCATGCAGAGACGTGAGTCCCGCATCCTATTCCCACCGTAGTCAACCAGATACGCTGGTAAATCCACACCCTCTGTTTTGTGTCGCCCAGCAGCAGATATGGAAAGGCAAATGTCTCTAAAGGTGGTAGGCAGCCATTATGAGGTGTTTTTTTTCTCCCTGGCGTTTTTCCCGCAGGCGCAGGGTCTGCTCATTTTAGAATCACCAAATGTTGATCCCTTGTCACCCAAGGGACTGGAACTCACAGCCTGGTGCCTTAACCACTAGACCAAACTGGCTCTCTGTAGCCATTGATGAGTATTTCTTTATTATTTCAATTTATACAGCTGGCCATCTCAAATACATGACTCTGGGCAGCTTACAGCACTTAAGAATAATAGAAGAACAAAATACTATATGTATGGTTTTATTTATTTACCTATATTACTTCATCTTTTTTGAAATAATCTGTAGATTCAAACTCCATAGTTTTTCCATGAACTGGATCCAGAATCTCTTGTAAACTCCATTCTTGTCAGTGGAGGACTTTAGGTTCTGTCATGGTGAGAAACAGAAAAAGCACCCTCTTCCCTATCACACTTAAGTGAAATCATTAAGGGAGTTTATGTAACGCAGACCTAACATTTGATCAGGTCCAAATCTGCTTAATTTTAGCAAGGTAGATACAGTTTGCACCTTCACAGTTTTAACAAAGCTTGAGCACAAAGTACTTAATGTTGGAAGTATTCAGATATGAAATTTTTGTACTATATTTTACTTAAGAATTTCACATGTAAGTTCTCTGCAATTGTGTAAGGGAAGGCCATATCTTTGTTACCATTACCAAATGGGGGGGGGGGGCAGGAGAGAGCCAGAGGTACTCAAAAGCAGCAATGTTTCTGATATTTAAGAGCATGAATTTCCAAGTCATAATTTGCATTTTTCTCCCACAGAGAAGATATAACAGTGAGCTTAAGTTGAAAAGCAGCAATAACGCAAAGTAAAATTATTTCTTTTAAAACAGTTTGCTAAGGGGGAAAGCTTACTAGAACAGCTGCTGAAAGATAGGTATCCTTAAGATGTATGTGTTGCTAGGTGGGCCTAGCTGGGGTTGAAACAGTTTTTCTCAAATTCCTCTTCCAGTTTCTTGATCATGACCTGTATTCCCTGAAATATGAAATGGAGGCACTCTCTTTGTAGGCCTAGTCCCACCTCACAACATTTTTCCTTCTCAGGTCTCCCCTGATGAGCGCATCTCCTCTCTCAAGCGTCTGGTCTCAGAGAAGCTGAATGTCCCAGTCTCCCAGCAGCGCCTGCTCTTCAAAGGCAAAGCTCTGGCAGGTGGGTGCTGAGTAGTTAATCATGAGGCAGTTGGTGATGCAGAGATGGCAAGCAGGCTCATCCAAGGGGGCAGGTAGAAAAGCATTTATTTCAAAGGCCATAGAAGACATCTCAAGAAGCAGCTTCATTAAGAGGAGTGAGACCAATAGTTTCTCTGACCCCAATTTGAGAGAGATGAACTCAGAGAAACTAGCTCTCACTTTCTGCCAGTCTCAAAAATTTAGCAATACAACCTGTTCTGATAGTGTTTCTAGCCTTTTCCTATAAATTGGGTGTGGCCAAAGAATTCAAGGTGATGGCCATGATAGTGCAATTGAAAGCCCGCCTGTTTTTTATCTCTGTTGCATATATGATGCCCATAAAAAAACAGGTGGAGTTTGAATGGCACCATCACATCCGCCATCTTGACTTATTTTAACTTATTAACACCTCTGGGTTCTACAGTAGTATCTTCGCAGGAATAGGGCTCTATCTTGCTGACTCCTGGCTTGTATTGTAGTTTGTAGTAATCCATGCAAACTTTTGATGTTTGTGTCGTTTTCTGTATTGACAAAAAGATTAAACACCATTTGTGTTGAAGTGTAAAAGAATTGGTGGGTTTTTTAACCCTATTTTCTGAACAAAGCTTTTATTTGTAATTGGAGTATCCAGCTAAAATTTTGCTACAACCAAATGGGCCTTGATATTTGCCTTTCTTTCTCTTAAAGGCATCCCAGCAAGTAGCTCTGATTACACAGGTTTTTATATGGTTCTTTTTAAAATCAAGTTGTCTTTATTAGTTTTGACCTGTACAGCAGTGAGTTTCATGGGCTGACAGCACATTTCAGAGAAAAGTAGAGGCTCCTCTGATTTGCCAGTTGCAAATGATACTCTGCTGTGGGACTGGATGTTTGTGACAGTATGGAAAAAACTCTGCTTGCATGAAATATTTACTTCATAATGTCCATTAAGAACTAAGGAGCCTCACCTTTGGAGGTTTATATGCTTTTGAAATGGAATAACAGCAAATGATGTGTCTGTTCTTTTTACAAACTGGGCAAGCAGCTGGATAAATGCTTTGTTCTCTGGCAAAAACTAGCAAGAGTTTCCTGATCCCATAATGGAAAAAAAGTATTATGTGGATTTGGAGAACCAGAGTTCACTTTCTCAGATTCAAGGTGTTATTTGCAATTATAGAACGTGGATTTGATGATATAGACTCTGGTCCTCAAAATCTACAGTTATTAAAATTGTGTTCATTCTTAAGGTCTTGGTGGTTTTTCACTACCATGTACTAAAACAGCCAAGCTTCTGGAAATAAAGATTTGTTTATTCAGTGGGGAATGGCAGCTTTCAAATCTGCTTGATCTGACTATTGCTTTGTGCCATTGGCCACTCAGCAGCCTCATCCTTCTTTCCTAGATGAACATCGTTTGTCTGATTACTCTATTGGACCTGAGTCAAAGCTCAACCTTGTGATCAAGCCTTTGGAGAAGGCATCACCTGAGGATCCTAGCTGCAGAGCTGGTCTCCCACAGAGTCCGGCCATCTGGCACATGCTGGCCCAAGTCCTGAGCAGGCATTACAGTGTGGCTGATGCTGAGAAAGTGCTGGAGCAGGTGCAGAAGGTAAATTTCCCTTAATATATGAGTGGAAATGTAGGGGAGGACAGGAGATTGGTCTGATCGGCTCTGCTAGCATTGTATAACACAGCGTAGTGTCCTTGCATAGACATAAACCCCTGTTTGTAGGTACACCAGCATAACCTCAATGTAGCAGTAGTAGATATTACGTGGGTAGTGTTACTCCTCCATATTAGAATAGTTTTGAAAGGGCTCAATAAATTCAGTCCTCTACGAAGAGAGGGATCAGTCCCAGTAGTCCACTGGAAGGCAGGAAAAGAGAATCAAATGAGGTATTATTTGGGGGCAGGGAGAAAATTATAAATAAGGCAAGTAAGTAAATAAGTTCATTCATACATAGAAGTTGTTATTGAATTTTCCCTTATCTTGCATGTTTGCACCAAACCATAATGTCTGGCCTGAGAACATTACAGTAGCAGAACAGACATATTTTAACTGAGGTCTCCCGGGTAAAAATCTATCACTATATTTAAAGAAGAGCATTAAGTTTACCTTTTCCAGCTTCCTAGATAATATAGCATACAGCCCATTTAGTCACCCATCTTGGTATTAGATATTAGAAGTGCTGCCAGAGAGTAGACATAGTGTGTGTGTAGAAAAATAATCTCTCTCTTTCCTTGCTTATTCACCTTCTAGTAATATTCTGGTTTTTTTAACATAGAGTAAGAAAAAGCAGGCAACAGTAGTCTACCCAATTGCTCGTGAACTTCCTCTTTTTATCCAGGATTGAAGGTAGTAATAATGAGGTAATTGTAGGTCATGAAACAGCTCAAATAATGGCGGAGTGATGCTACATTCAGATGTGGGGTGCTCCAACACCAGAAGATGCACAATATCCAGGTTTTGCTATGTGGGAATGAACAAAGCTGGCTTCTTGGTTTCTCTCTTCTCAAAGGCAAAAGTAAAGAGGTTCTCACACATTCCTATATTTCCTTTGCCTCAGCACAGAAGTGGTTCACCGCTGTCTTTGTTCAAGAAGTTTTCTTGACTTCCTACGCTCTTGATCTTTCTTGGTGATTTCCCATTGCAGAGCTAACCAAGTCCAACCTCGCTTAGCTTTCTCAGGTCAGCCAAAATCAGCTAGGTGCTGCCACCTAGTGCTCAGAGGAGGGGATGCAAAGAATCTTTCTTGGACCATTTTCTCAGGAATCGGAGGATTGAAGCCTCCATCACTTTAAATGTATTGTTCATGTGTTGGCATTAATGCATGCAAACATTAGTGTTTTGTGTGTGTGTGCGTGCATGTGCGTGTGTCTTTATTTGGAAGTGTTCTGGCCATTGCCTGGCAATTTTATTCAGTTCTTTCTCTCCCTTCCTTCCCTTCCCTTCCCTTCCCTTCCCTTCCCTTCCCTTCCCTTCCCTTCCCTTCCCTTCCCTTCCCTTCCCTTCCCTTCCCTTCCCTTCCCTTCCCTTCCCTTCCCTTCCCTTCCCTTCCCTTCCCTTCCCTTCCCTTCCCTTCCCTTCCCTTCCCTTCCCTTCCCTTCCCTTCCCTTCCCTTCCCTTCCCTTCCCTTCCCTTCCCTTCCCTTCCCTTCCCTTCCCTTCCCTTCCCTTCCCTTCCCTTCCCTTCCCTTCCCTTCCCTTCCCTTCCCTTCCCTTCCCTTCCCTTCCCTTCCCTTCCCTTCCCTTCCCTTCCCTTCCCTTCCCTTCCCTTCCCTTCCCTTCCCTTCCCTTCCCTTCCCTTCCCTTCCCTTCCCTTCCCTTCCCTTCCCTTCCCTTCCCTTCCCTTCCCTTCCCTTCCCTTCCCTTCCCTTCCCTTCCCTTCCCTTCCCTTCCCTTCCCTTCCCTTCCCTTCCCTTCCCTAGGATTATGAGCGGAGCCTTCGATTGCTGAGCCTGGATGACATAGAGCGTTTAGCCACACGCTTGCTTCATCCTGAAGTAGCCGAGGCTGTGGAAATGGGGTTTTTGGATTAGCTGCTGAACTGGAGGATTGAGCCTTATGCATCGCTTTGGACAGAAAACCCCTGGGCAGGGCCCAGTTTGGGGCCTAATGGGAGTGATCTCTCTGGACTGCTGTTAAAGGGTCATGAAGCATCTGTAACTTCTCCCCATCAATTAAAGGTGGTGATAGGTGAGATTAATCTGCTCTGTCTAGTATGTTCAACAGAAGTGGGAGAATGGCGTTGTTTAGAGAAACTGCTTGCCCTTGAGAGATACAGTTACCTTTGCAGTTGAGGATGGCTTTGTTTATATTTGGATTTCTTGTTTAACCCCGAAGCCTGGTTGCATCTAATAGACTCCTGTTTACTGTTTTACCCAAAGGCCTTTCCAAGAATAAAGTTCACTAAAGCTTACAGGCAGGAAGTCAACTCTGAATAATATAAATTTGAAGTATCTTTTCAAAACTTTAGCATTGATGCTCTCCAGAATGAATATGTAAGCTTTGGCAATATAAGAGCTTATTCTGAGTTCCCTGTGTAATCAGCATTGTTAGGCAAGAAAAGCTTTTGTCAAATGTTTTAGGTTGTTAAACTTTTCAAGATACAAGACAACTGAATGTTAATCAGATGACTAAGCAGTGTTTACCAGCAGAGTAAAGATGTATTCTGTACATCTGATATTTCCTAGATTAGCCCAATTGAGTCCTTGTAGCGCTGTATTCAGGGGCAACCTAGACCACACTCCTAAATTTGCTGGCTCATTGCCAAAAGCACCCTTCCCCAATTTAGGTGCATTCCAGATGGGTGAGGAGGGCTTCAACTTCCAGAATTCCCCATCAACAAGTCCAGATATCTGGAGGGCACCCAAGTTGGGGAAGGCTGGGCTCAGGCATTGTTAGAATGAGGCAGCAGGTGCCCCCGGAAGAGCAGATCCACTGGCTTGACTAAAAATAAGCCCCCTCTAGCTTACCCCCCCTTCACCCGGCAGCATTTTTGATTGCAGATCCTGAAAACGGGGTAGAGTTACAGGTTGATCATGAGGCACACAGGGAAGGGTTGTGTCTATGCCAGTCTGACCCCTTATTTCATGGGTGTGTTCCTATTCCTGATGCAGAGCTACACCAGAGCAGGATTTGGCTAAGTCGCTCTTGACTCCAGTGAAAGAAGAAAAACAAAAGATCTCCTGCCTAATTTCTTTGTGTTGTTTTCTTATCCCTTCGGAGATGGTTTAGATGAAGCAGATAAAAGTATGGCATCCAGCCTTCCATGAAAATGTGAATATGATTGCTCTGTAAATCATTGGTAAATCATGGTATTCAACCTCAGTTTTAGAATTATGACTGTCTTAGTAATTAACGTTTGTTTAATTTTGAATGCAGCAAGAGCAGAAAGAGCTGTGCTTATCCGTTACAAAATGCTTTCTGTCGTTCCAAGAAAGTACAGAGGTTTTTGGTTTTGTTTTTTTTTTAACTCTATGTTCCAGCAACTCATTTTGTGCAGAAGATGCAAGAGGTCCCCTCGGCCTGTATAATGGCACTCAGTGTGGCAGATCTTCCTTTGGGATATTGCAAACATAAGGGCAGACCTGCTGGATCAGGCCAGACCGCATCTTATTCCAGCATTTTGTTTTTCACGGGGGACAACCAGATGCCCCCCCCACAAGAGATGGAAACATCTGCCTCTCCTGCTGTTCTCCTACAACTGGTACTTGAAGGCATGCTTTCCCCAAGCTGAGTCTCAAAGATGAATGACCATCATAGACTTGTTCTTCTTTAATTCATCCAATCCCATTTCATAGCCATTCTGTCTAATGGCTATCACCGTATCTTGTGGTAAAAAATATTACAGGTTAATTCTGTGTTGTGGAAAGAAGTGCTTTATTTTGTCAGTTCTAAATCACCTTTTGGTCAGTTTCATTAGATGGCCCTCAGTGCTAGTGTTTTGAGAGGGGGGGAAACATTTGTCCATGCCATGCTTGATTTTATACTTCTCAAGGAGGTCCCTCCAATGTCACTTGTTTTTTAAGTAGGGTCCCAAATGTTCTAGCCTTTTCTTATAAAGAAGGCATCTGATACCTCTAATCATTTTGGTTGCCCTCTTCTGTACCTTTTCTAGCTCTATTAAAACTTTTCTCAAACATGGCTACCAGAATTGTATGGAATATTACAGATGTGGATGTAAGAACATTACAGTGTTGGCAGTTTTATTTTTGGTCCTTTTTGTAACAATCTTGCATAGCTCTTGCACACTGAATCAGCACCTTCATTGAGCTGTCAACTGTGATTCGAAGATCTTTCTCCTGGTTAGCGGTTGAGAGCTCAAACCGCAGCCCTGAAAATGGTAAATGTAATTATTCTATACCTGCCTTCCAACAAAAATGGGAGCTTCTCATAAGTTTCCAAGTGGTGGTAGAATAATTCAGACTCAGTCATCTGGAGCCACACAATTTAGAAGGGAACAAAAAGCAGAGCTGTGTGTTTTCCACAATGCTGTAATCTCAGCAGAATTCTGTACCACAAGTTGAAATAGATACCGCAAGAATTGAGCTCTGCTTCCGATTAGGGCAATGGCACCGGGAGATGGAAAATTCTCTGCTTCTTCCTGCCACAATATCTAATGTCATTATGGGGTCAATGTTCCCCCCACCAAATAAGATGCTACGGATGCCTAAATTAGGAAAATACTGGATATGGTGTATCAAAGTTGTATGCTTGTGCGCGCATGTGTGTGTAAATATTAAAAAATGCAGGAGTTGTAGGAACTCTCCACTTGTGTACGTGTGGTAAAGGGATATAGTGACACTTCATATTCCACCTCTGGAGGCTCTGCCCCAGATCTCCTTCATGTATTTTCAGCTGCAGGAATGCATGTAAAGTATGTAGCTTATATGGCAATGGGAATTCAGAATAATCAACAAGATGTCTTCACCTTGGGTTACAAGCATCCAAAATAATAGTATTGCAATAGTATTAATGATGCTCTCAGGTTAAGATACTGAATAGACCAGTTTAGCTTTTTCCTGGCACCCTTCAAATGGATTGGGACTGAAATTCCCACCCGGCATCTGGACAGCCCCAGATCCGGGAAAAAGTCAATTCATGAAGGTGCTGCCTAAAGCAGGCCATTGCATTAAGCCACACATTAATTTGTTTGGGCACATCAAGGTATAGGAATCGTGGTTTGTTCACCTGGATTTAGTGTGTAGTGTGAGCCAGACACAGAGAGGGAGCTGGAGCTGGGAGTGAGAATGGTAGGGTAGCATTGATAGATGGGAGAACTGTAGGGAGGGAGGAACGGTGTATGAAAAGGGTCTGCAGCTTCGTACTATCCAAATATTTGAACTTCGTCTCCCATTAGCCCAGCCAGCATAACCAGTGGCAAAGGATGTATTAGACTCTTGGTGCTAATTACAAACCCTTCCGTGTATGGAATTTTTCGTGACTCTCTAACCCTATGTTTATTTTTTGGTTGTTGGGTTTTTTTTAAAGGGGGAGATACAGTTTGATTAAATAGAAGTCGAAGAGCGAGCAAGGTTTTATCTGCTTCCTAAGTCACTCCCCAGAGAGCTGAGATGCAGGCAGACAGTTCTTTAATGCCTTTCTCCCCAGTAATCAGCTTCTGTTTAATTGCAGCCGTGCTTTTCCCTTACGCACTTCAGCTGCACAGTCCAATTCATGTTGTTTTGCTTTCGGTACAGGAGTGAGCAGCTGAGGTGTGCAAGGGGAAACATTTATCAAAACTGCAATTGTTATTGGACTTGAGGCATCTCACTGGGTGGATGCGATAAAGAGCCCTTTGCTAGAGGGTGGGTAGAAGGCAGCTGATGCACATAATAAAGTTGAGATGCTTCCTCCTTCCTCGAGGGACTGGTTTCTGGCCTGTGGGCTGCCAGATAGCTCTCCCTGCCCAATGGTTATTTTAATATACGACTCTCAGCGGTTACCTGCCAGAACAAAACAACCTGCTGTGCCGTGTTTCGCTGTTGTGGTTGCTCTGCGCTTTGAGATCGGATCTGTGCTGATGGGTTGCACCTACACAGCAGGAATGAAAAACGTCTGCTGCAGATGCTTGGAGGCGCACCCTCTGCTTCATGCCTTGATTAAAAGTAGACGCATTTAAAATAATACTCTGGATGGAACCTATATTTTTTCTTCGGACCCTTCAGGGTGCTGTGATGTAGTTGTACAGGAATGGTGTTCCTGCAGGTACTGGGTTCAGGAAGTCAGAGACGATTTTGCCCTGGGGGCAAAAAGCAATGCTTTACGATCATGAAAGCAGATTAAGGGTTTAGACATATTTTGATAGAAAATTAGGTGTGACAGCTACATGGAACCTCCGTATTTGAGGGCAGAATTTCAGCTTCTAGAATCCACAAGAGGAAAGAGGTTTTTCTTTCTACTCTGCTCCTGGACTTTCCAGAAGTGTCTGAACATTGTGCTAGGCTGGCTCTTTGGTCTAATCCAGCAGAGTTTCTCTCTTATTTTCTTACAGTGGAATACTTTCCCTTAGGCTTTTTGCTGATAATCTAACTTTCCAGGCTAGATTTCTGCAATACTCTTTACCTGGGGCTGCCTTTGAGGACTGAGCACAAGTTGTAGCAGTTGCAAAAGGAAGATCTGTTGATGAAATAAATCTACATAGCTGATTTCAGGGTGCAATTTCTAGACTTTAAATTTATTTAATGGCTCAGGATCTGATTATCTGAAGGACCATTTCACTCTTACACCCTGTCTATATGCAGAGAGCTACTAGATGCTCAACTATTCACTTAAGAACAGTGAGCAGGAGTACAGAAAAGAAGATTTCTCAGTGGTGGCCTCAAACCTGATGAAATCTTCATAAATTTGCCTCTTGCCCTTCAGTACCAACTTTCTTCTTCATGATTGTTTTTGTTGATATCTCTGGAGTTTATATCTCCAGAACGGCATCACAATATAGTTTGGGCATTTGTTCTGATGAGATAATTTGGCAATTATAGTCTGTTAATCACTTATTTTACTGTTTGTTGCTTTGTGATGCTTAAAAAGTGGCTTAAAAAGATTTGAAATACTAAATAAGTGGATGGGATAATTATAAGCAGCTGCATCTTCACTTGCACAAGCTGTAGGAGCTATTTCTGGATTTTAAGCAACCTTGGTGTCTATTTTACAAAACTAACTTTGAAACTGGCTCAGCCTTTGGAGAGAGGAATGGAGGAAACTACAAAAAGAACCTTTATTGTATCTTAAATGCTCAAATGCTCCCAGAGAAAAATTAAAAGCAAAAATCCAGCAAATCGGGTGGTTACCAAGATGGCCCAGATTTTAAGAATTTTACTTTGATACCATATCACTCACTCAGTGAGCCAGACAGGCAAGTGCTTTTTCAAGTCATTCAAGGTCAAATCCATGGAATATCCAAGTTCACTTTCACACATGGGTGTTTGTGTTTCAACTGAGGCCTTCAAAGTCTGAATGCATCCGCACGCATCTAACTCTGCAGACAGAACTTTTGTATCAGCTCACATCCTGTCATGCTCAATATTTTGTGACATAATTCAAACATTCAGTAATAAGAACTGATTTAACTCTATAGTATCTATAAATGACTTGCATGTGTGAATGACCATCATAGATGCATCACCACAAAGGGAACTTCACAGTGCCTCACAGTGATTCAAAGGTAAAGTTTTCCAGTGTATTCTATTATTCATATACTCTGTTCCCTCATAAGTCGATTCACACATGGATGTTTGTTATCTGAATTATGGGAATGGGCAATCAAAGATACCAAAAGCAGAAAACTGACATCTCGGAGCAATGCTTTTGGGTTGGGGATCAGTTTGGATCCTCAGCCCCAGGTCATAGTGTATCAAGCAGGGAATGATCAGATTCTGTCATCATCCCAACTAGCTAATAAAGTCAGATTATGAGAAGTGGCTTGGCATACTTCCTAAAATGCCAGGCAGTTTTTGTTTTGTTTTTTAATGGCAACGCTTCAAGTTACAGAGTCAGAGATATTTTGATCTCAGAAGGGGAAGTGACAAATGGCATTTGAAGGTGCTTTCCAATTAAAGACAAAGATAACACGCATTGATGTCAAGAGATAATATTCCATTTATATTCTGTTTTATCCCTAGGTATCAGGGCAGGTTTATTTTGGAACATGAAAATGTAATCTACAACAGCTAGTGTCTGAAAAACAGGCAGGTTGGTCCCAATTCTGTATACTACCCTGTTTATCAAGAACAAGGACTTGATTTTTCTCTGTTCTTCACTCATTCATTCATTTCCCCATCTTGGTTCACTCAGACATATTTACCATTTAATTTCTTAGTACGTGATCCCAGCATCTCTGGCTGGTTCACAAAGGCATAGAAGTCATGGCCGACACAGACTGAATTCTCATAATTGCCTTCAGTACAATATTTTATTTCCAAAGGAATCAGTTTGCATATTCAACAGACAAGTTGTCAGGTGCAGAAAACTCAAGCAATCGATAGCACTATCATGAAGAAGGCAGTCTAGGGAAAACTTAAATTGGTTAGATTTTTATGGTGCCACATTTTGAAAAAAAAAATGTAACAAAGTTAACATGGCAATCTCTCTAGTAACTTGATTTTTTAAAGTGCAGTACAAAATGTAAAATGAGAACCAGTTTGGTCTAGTGGTTAAAATGCTGGATTAGAAGCCAGGAGGACAGTGAGTTCTAATCCTGCCTTATGCATCTGGGTGACCTTGGGCCAGTCACTCTCTTTCAGCCCTAGGAAGGAGGCAAGGGCAAACCACTTTTGAAATCTTGCCAAGAGAACTGCAGGGATTTGTTTCTGTGGTCACCAGGAGTCAAGGTTGACTTGATGGACAATAACAAAATGCAAAACATGATAGAAATTCTGCCTTCAGGATTGCAGTTTAAAAGACAGGACCACATGCCCTGATTAACAAATGTGGAGGGAAGAGTTTTATAATATGGGGTTTACCATTTTAACCTTGGGTATCATGGGTTACATGCTGGGTTGCTGTTTGATCTTTGTATGCTGCCCAGAGTCACTGTTGTGAGATGGGCAGCCATATAAATAATTTAGATAAATAAAAACCATACACAGGTCCTGTATGGAAGTGACTGGCCTGCCGCCCAAAACATCTGGAAGGACGTACCTGAGTTACAGACGGCAGAGAATAACTGTTGAAACTTATCAGCCTGTGTACGGTGTTAGCATTTCAGAAAGCAACTAATACTCTGGACTGCTGTTTCAAATATTGTTATTATTGTTATTAGATTTTTTTTTATCCTGCCTTTTTATATATAACTCAAGGCAGCAAATGTACCTAATATGCCTGCCTTCTATTTTCCCCACAAGAACAACAACAACCCTGTGAGGTAGGTTGGGCTGAGAGAGAGGGACTGGCCCAGAGCCACCCAGCCGGCTTTCATGCCTAAGGCAGGACTAGAACTCACCACTGCCTGGTTTCTAGGCCAGCATCTTAGCCACTACACTCATCTGGCTTTCCTTTTTTAATCTATATACATATATTTACGTTTTATATGTAAGCTGTATGTTTTAATCTATATATAGCATTTTGTAAATTTTAGTGCCTCCCTGGCTCATGCATCTAATGGTAATGATGTTCAAGATGATGATAACCTGGGTATTAATATGAATTAAGATGCAAAAAATCTTTCGGTCCCCGCCCCTGACAACCAGCATCTCTGGAGCCATCCCTTTCCACCCACGTGGCTGGGCGGAGCGTCGCCGCGGCATGGCTGTCCCCGGGCAGGGCCTCGCGTTGTATCCAGAAGGGGCACACGGGATCGTGAGAAAGACCCGCTCGGAGGCCGGCCTGGGCAGGGCGGGCGAGAGCGGGGTGCAGCCAGGAAAGGGGGAGACCGGCGGGGTGGATCGGAGGACTTGGGCGCCGGGTCCATTTTCTTCCCAAAGGCAATGGCTGTTAGGAAAGGCTTCCTCTTTTACGCAGGAGGCGTGATGCCCTCGTCTCCTTAAGCCTGCAAATGCCTTCCCTCCGCGGATGGGTGCGGAGTAGCAGTTAGGTGGCGGGGAAACTAGAGGCGGAAGAGGCAAGGGCGGTGGGTATCAACAGCGTGTAATTATGGTGTGTTCAAATCCCCGCGGGTTTGTGTTGAGGTCTATGCTGAAACAGCGACTAAATAAAATAAAATAAAAAGAGCCTAGGTTGCAATTTTTAAAAGTTTTGGCGGGAGGAGAGATAGGCGTCTCTAATAGGCGACTATCACGTTGATGGTTTTGGAAGCGTTCGCCTTTGCTAGGGTTGCGGGGGTCTCCGGCAATGCTCCACTTAAGAGGTGGGGACCTTAATGAAAATATTGAATGATATCCTACAGTTCAAATCGATCCCACGACCTTTTAAAAGCAGGAACTGGAGCTGAGGTCAAACAAGAGGGCCACCTTGCCCTGCAGTTTTGGCTTTTGGTCTTTTCCACCCATAAAAAAAGAGATAAATGCTCCCTTGAGTCAAGCTCGGTTCCTGGTAACTACATGGATATGTAGTTTTCTTGGCCATAATATAGAAATTGTTTCCTTTGTTTATTTTACAGTGGTTTTTTTTTCATCTTCTCAGTCTAGCCTTCAGCTGTTTGCCAATCCAAGTACTAACTAGTCCAACCCTGCTTAGTTTTTATAAACTCAGCTACAAAATGGGCATTATTAAACACATCTAGGGATTATAATGTCTAACCACTTATTTATTTGTCTAGATAGTACATAGATAAGATTTATTTACTAAGAGGTAAGTCATATGCTGTACTTTAAAGCAATAGTACAGTATAAAAATCTAAAACACAACAGTAGGAGCAAATGAATGCAATGTTATAAATAAAAATAATATAATAAAAATGTTATAAATAAAAACTGAGCTAAAAACTATTCCCCAACATGTGAAGGGATTAAGATAACAGTAATTAAAAGATTCTGAGAAATTCAGGTGTGGGGGAAGAAAAACAAGGGGAAGGAAATTATGTTGGCGCCAGGTGAATTTCCCTGAGGAAATGATACAGCCAAAAAGCTGTAATTAAACAAGTCCTGTCTTTGGTATCCACCTCCTGGGCTTCAGGATGAAAGATCTTGGTGATCTGGTGGATACTGAGATCACAAGCTGTGAAGAGGCCTAAGCTTATCCCTTGAACTGAGCTTGAAAACCATTGATTAAACAGAGATTAATATGTTCCTTTCTTAAAGGTAGAGAGAATGTATGATGTGAGAAGACAGGAGTATGAGGGAAGGGGGGAGTTGGCCCATACTCTTTTCTATATTTTATGTTCCTTATGATTATCTCAACATCAGTGAGCTGAAAATTCCTTTTCCATCGTCGACATTGGCCAAGATTGCCTTGGGCTCCCTGGCCCCAGATCCTGAGCCTCGCAAAGGAGGGATCGCCAAAGAACTAAATGTGACAGGAGACACCTTACATGTGTGAGTGTGGCTCATATGCCCCCATCTATAGCATTAACCTTGGAAGAGGCAGGGGGCATGTGCTGTCAAGGGAAACAGCCCTGGGGGAACGAGGAGGAGGGGTTTGGCCTCTGCTCAGTCATGCAGTTCTGTGTGTGATGCTGAGTTTGGCATTATCTCTTGGGTTGACTGAGCTTGCTTTCAGAACAGGACATGCTCCTTGGGGACTTGAAAGTAACAGCATTTGGTGGTCAGGGCCGGTGTGATGAAAGACCCAGCATGGTGTAAGGTTTAGCGTAGTGGATTGGGACTGGTTTATATTCTTGATCAGCCATAAAGCTCACTGTGAGCCAGGGTTGCTCTCTGTCAGCTTTACTTATTTTATAGAGTTGTTGGGAGGATAAAATTTGAGAGAGATTATTACATATGTCACCTTGAATTCCTAGAGAAAGGTGAATTATAAGTGCAAAAAGTAAGGGGATCCATGGGAAATCAGTGAGGTCTGTACTTTCAGACAACAACTCTAATATATGATGTTATGGGAAGTACATGTTGATGTGAGACCAATCTTGTACATTTAACAATGCGCCATTCATTATTTTTATTACTATTATTTTCAGGCGATGGAGAGCTGAGGAAGCCAGGATCCTGCGTGTTTCCATCAGCTCCTTCTTGGAGCACCTCTCCTTGGTGGTGGAAACAATGGATTTATTTGGACCACCCATGGCTTGATAAACTGTCACACCAGACCACAGAAGAATATGGATTTTGTTGGATTCTGGACTTGCCCATTCATTGCTGATGTCAGAGAAGGCATTGGACAGTCCATTTTTGCAGCCAGGATGGAAAGGAGATGAGTACTTTGCATTGTGATGCTCAAGAACCCTGATAAACCATTGTGCACCAAGAGGCAGGCAAGTTTGGAGCTGCCTTGGCCTGTCTTCCCTAACCTGATGCTCTCCATATATGTTAGACTTCAACTTCCATAAACCACAAGCAGTCTGGCTAAAGGTTCTAGGTTGGGGAATACAGATTTTAATAAAAGATACATTTATAGAATATATATTTTATTATAAATTATCCCATTCATCTTATAGCCTGCATATATTAACTAATAAAATATTTCTGGCCCTGGGTGGAGACTGATGGACCAATGATATGGTCATAAGCAAAATCTTTAAAAAAATGTGTTTTGGAGGGCTCCTGAATTAAAATGACCATGATGCAAACGTCAGGGGAAGCTGATGCACAGTGTTCAGAAAAGGAAACCATCTGTGATCTAGAAATAGAAACAGGAAAAGCCATCTATTCTTTTCATTAAATATGTCAAGCAGGCAATGCTGCAGTGCTTATGAGTTTATGACTGGTGACTTCTCCAGTAAATGCAGTTGACAGATCTGTGATTTGGTTCTACCATCCAGCTGGTTTGATAGGCCTGCTTTGAAATGGTAACAGGAAATTGGTCATCTGAGTAGTTTTTCCAAATCAAAGCCAGAATATGTTGGAAACATTAATTTTGTCTTTTTTATTGTTCCCTTGCTCTAATGTTTTTTTCCTTCGAGGTCACACTGCAATATGAGATTGGTAGTCTTTAACATGAGGAAATCTGCCCAATCCCATTTATGTAGGAGTAATTCCGGTTGAATTTAATGGAGTTAAAACCCATGTAGATCTGCACAGAGTTATAACTGAAAATGGACTATTTTGTTTGCGCTTTTGCTGAAAGCACCTGGCACTTTGTGTAACACTGAGTGAATGAATCAGATTTTTTCCCCCAAGTCAATATGAGACAGTACAAAACTGAGCAAAGATTATGGGTTACAGTAACAAAAACATGAGCTGACCTCATTAATATGAATGGCAACCACTGCCAGAAATATTGGGAAATGTTTGGGGTAGTCAGTTTCTGAATAGGGGCTCATGGCAACAATGCATAGGTAGAATTGCTCTTGTAGCACATCCCTTCACCCTCCACAAATCAAGATGCTGAATCATGTAGGGAGCCCACACGGGTGCCAGAGATTCCCTGTGAAAGGTATGCAGCCTTCCAATACAGTACCTGGAAGTTGGCAAATTAACAAAAAAGGATGCAGGTAACAAGTGTGCCCCTGTTTTGCTCCGGTTGCTTACACAATGGGGAACATCCATGGCTCGATTTGGGGTCGCGCTTGGCCCATTGCCTTAATTCCCAAACTCTTTGCAATTCAGACCTCTGGCAAAGGTGATATGGCAATTTGCTCTGTGGAAGGAGATTTAGAAAAGCTGAAGGAAAGAATTAACCCGTGGAAACTGTGACCGCAGAACGAGGTGGTAGCCACCACCTTGGCTTTAAAGGTGAATTGGATAAATTCACAGCGGACAGATCATCAGGTATTGAACTTGAAGGCTCCATGTTATGTCCAAATTGGGGGCAGTATACTTCCAAATAACAGTTGCAGAAAACAACGCTGATAGATGTATACATCTCCATCTCCTGCTTGCAGGCGCCCTGGAAGTACCTGCTTGGCTGCTGTGAGAAACCAAACACCCTAAGATGGGCCTTGGCCTGATCCAGTAGGACTTTTTTTTTTAATTTAACCAATTTATATAGCTGCCCACCTTACAATACAATGGCTCAAGGTGGGGAACAAGGACTAAAACCAAAACAAAACCACAATATAGGTCACGATCAGAAACAACAACATAAACATCTAAGAACATTCCCTTACTAGTCCAAAGAGTGGAATCAAATGGATTAGCCAACAAGGCTTGCTTAATCTCCTGGCCCAAAAGTGTGGGAGAACAACCAGATCTGTAATGCCTTACAAAATTATTGGGGCCATCTAGATCTCTGGGGGAATGTAATTCCACAGGATAGGCACTTCAACAGAGAAGGCACAACTAGGTCCTGCCATATGGCACACCATAATAGATGGGACCTGCTGGCTCTGCTGGGATGTGTAATTGGAGATAGGCAGTGCTGCAAATAACCTGGCCCTGTGCCATGCAGAGCATTATAGGAGATAATCAAATGCATATGGAAGCCAATGTAGTTTGCAGAGCAATGGTGTCACATCAATGTAAAGTGAAATGGACAAAACTGTCTGCGTCATGGCATTTGGGACCATTTGCAGTTTCTAAATGCTTTTCAGGACAGCACCATGTAGACTGTGTTACAGTAATCCTATCAGGAGGTGACCAGGGCGTGAGTCACTGTGATCAGGGCTTCCCAATCCAGAAACAAGCACAAGTACACAAGGTGCCTGTGCAGTTCTCCTGCCACATCTGCTACCTGTTTTTTGAGTGGGACGACCACCAAATTGCCAACTTGCTGTCCAAGGGATGCAACTCCATTCACAGCCAGAGATGGAAAATCTCCAGATCACTCTCCCCATCAACACTGACTGGAACTAGCCTCAGAGAAAGGAAAAGACCCACCACAACACTGTGCCTCCCACTTCCAACCCCCTGAGCTGGCCCAGAAGAATGCCATGATTGATGGTACTGAAGCCTGCTGAAAGATCAAGGAGGGCCAGGAATGCATTCATCCCAAGCCTGCAAGAGGTCCTCAACAAGCACATCAATGCTATGAGTGGTATAATCAGGTCTGAATCTCAACTGAAAAGGGCCCAGATAATTTACATCCTCCAGGGCCCTCTGGAGCTGCAGGCCAACATCTCAACAGCCTTTCCTAAAAAGGGAAGGTTGGAGACTGGGTGAAAATTGTCCATTTCCATTGGGTCCAGCAATGGCTACTTGAGGAGAGGGCAGATAACTGCCTCTTTAAAGACAGGTGGTATCACCTCCTCCCACAAAGAAACATTAACCACTGCGGTACCCAACCATATATCACCTCCTGCCTTGACCAGCCAGGAGGGACATGATCTAAAACACAGATGGCTGAGCTCACAGCTCCGAAGACCCTGTCCACTTCATCACAACTAACAGGTTCAAACTCTTTCCAGAGAACTAGGCATAAGATCTTTACAGCTAGACTCCAACTCTGAGCAAATCCAAGCAAGTGTATCTGACAGATGCCTCAAATAATCCTCACAGTGGCTCTACAGGTATCCCGAGCCCTTCGTACCCAGGAGAGACTGGGTCACCTTAAGCAGGGCCACCAACTGGCTCTCTGTGGACACAATAAGGCCAGAAAAATAACTGTTTTGCTATCCATATCACTGTGAGGCAGTGCCTAAGAAATGCACTTACGTGGGCTCAGTTAAATTCACTCTAGGCATCTCTTATCCCCACTGATCCCTACAGCTCAACTTTGCAAATAGGGTCTCACCACCAGCTACCTCTACAGCAGCAACCCTAGAAGCCAGCAGTGTTTCTCCGAAGACAATGGCTACATCTCTACGCTGGCCCTTGGTTCATAGCCAGTGCCACACACCAAATTTGGCAAGGCAGGTCTCTGATGGGAGGGCCCTGCTCCTCCACCCCAGTGCCAAGCCAGGTTTTGGTCATGCAGACAAAGTCAGCCCTCTGATTCACAATTAAGTCATGGATGAGGGAAGCTTTGTTACAGGCTGAGTGTGCATTAAGTAGCATCAGGTGAATGCCAGGGGCTCTGAAGCCCTGGTTACCAGGCCTTGGGGTAGAACACAAGGGGTTTGAAGGCAGTATGAGTACTAAACCCTGGGGTCACCTTCCCTGTGAGCAGCCCACCCTCTGATTCATGCCAATCTCCCTCTGCCAGTCACCATCATTATAGCTTTGCCTGTCCTCCCCATTCACTCTAATCCCCCCATCTGTTTCCCTTCCAGCCTCAGGGCCCTGTCCAACCTCCTGAGCCTCCAACCATACTGCCTAGCAGCTGGTGCCAGGTTCAGGGATGCTTCTGATGAGCACTCAAGCACCCCCTTAGTCAGCTGAACCAGCTAACTAGCCTCCCCACTCCCTTTCTAGCCACCTCCCAACCTATACCACTCCAGCCCATCCTCTAATTACCCTGTTCTTACCCAGATAATGGGGGGGGGGGGATGGGAGGGTAAGAAATAATGCTCCAACAAGGTAAGATGACCCATACTGCACCCCTAGACCCCCATCTCTTAACTGGGAAAATAAACAGTGCCACCCCGGTTAACACCCACCCACCCCCAACACCTACCAAAAATCTTCTAGTCCAAAGCTCAAAAGTCCAGTAGCTTATAGGCATCAACTCTTTAAACAGCAAGAGTAGGAGAACCTTAAAGCTGATAGATGAAATTGGTCAGGTGGCCACTGATCCATACAGATAATTCGATAGAAGCTGCAGACCCACCAGCCTGCTCCCAGTCCCAGTCCATATTTGTACTATCTTCAGCCTCAGCATCTACCATGAAGGTCATAAAATTAAAAAACATTGTAAACATTGTAAAAGGTGCCAAAAAAATACAATGGCCAACAGAACAAATAAGAACATTGGCCCTGAAGAATGCTTGCCTGCCTGAGTCAGTTTCCCCATGAAGCTCCAAATAGGTTATTTCTGCATGTATGCGACTCTCAGTAGGCAAAAAGGCTACTAACTACTATCATGTAGCCACAATATAAATTCATTTCTTGATGGTTACAGTATTCTCCTACAGGGGCTGCTTGTGCACAGTAGTAGTAATGCTTCAGAATGTATTCGTGTAGTTGGAATGTGCTGAAATTTCTTTAGCATCTCATTCTTAGCATAAGCATTTATCTTATTTTTAGCAGGGAGAGTGATTTGTGCAAGACCAACAGTCTATTGCATGATTTATTACTACAGGCTGCACGTTCATTTACATATACACGACTAAGGATAATCCTTGGAGTGCTGCATTATTAGACTTCAAAATTGACCAGCCTTCCCATTTTTAACCAGCGTGCTTACATTCTGCAGTTGTACTTTTAATTTACTACTAAGTTGTGATCCCGCAGGTTTTAGCCTTGTACTCATAAGATGGTCAGCTTCGTCAGTCTTGGATTTCCCATGATTGAACATTTGTTCTACCATGCAAAACAAATCTTGATTATAGAAAAGTAATGCATGAAGGAGAAAAGTTCTTTGGTGGCCTTCCAGACCTTCTGGCTTTTTATATGCTGTTGATACAGAGCTAGAACAGGCGACCTCTAAGCGTGATAGCATTGCCCATACTGGCTTTCTGATAGCTAAGCCTGTACCACACCCAGAGGAAATTCATCACCTTGGCCCAATGGAATCTCCAAACAACAGGTGAGGGGTCACCTGATCAAAGAGCTACAGACCTGGTGCAGGTTGGTCTATAAGTCTTTGTGACTAAAGGAAACTGCAATGGAAAGTCTCTGGACATAAGGAAAGCCTGTCAGAATTGACCCCTGTAGTGATTTTGCTTCTGTTTGGTATTCTTACTTCAAGGCAATTACTGGCCTAGATTCTGCATCTTTATTTTGCCAGGAGGCATCACCCCAAGCAGATGTTTGGAACCTTCCTGCTGATGGAAAAAAAACCCAGAGATCTTTCTCCCAATTCCCCTCTTCCTTGGCAGGCTTCAGCTACTTCCCTTATTGTGCAGTTTTTCAGGAATCTGCAAGCAGGGGGAGGGAAACTTGAGAAAACTTTCCTCCTCTGCTCAGCTAGTGGAAAAGCTGGATGAAAAGTCTGCTGGCTGGAAGTACCGGTACCTTTTGGTGCAGGGGACCCTTTTGCTGGATCAGGCCCATAGAAATAGATGTGTGATTATCTCTTTCCAGGGTGGAATGTGTGTAAGTGTGTGTATGTGGGTGTGGGAGGGAGGGAGAGGGGAAGAGTCTAGACTGGATCAAAATTGTGCCAAGTCAAGCAATATACCAGCCACACACAGACCACATTTTCTTTGTTATGTCTTGAATGCTTTTCAGCTGCCTATCCCCTCCACTCCATCCACCTCCTGTACTGTACATTCCATCTTCCCACCGTCTCCTGTTTCTGCTGATTTCTTCTCCCTCTTCTCCTTCAAAAGAGCCATTTCTTGAAAAATAAGGAAATGATGTCAGTGCCTTGCAACCGCCTTATAAAACCACTTTGTTTGGGGGACTGAGAGGAGCATGTCAACCCATTGATTGCTTTGAATTACTGTCTCACAAGATCAAAACTAAAACGTTTTTCTTTGGTATTTATTATGGTAATTATTTATAAGGTCTTCAAGCTTAAAACTCACACTTAGTGGTAGCACCTACCTGATCTTGGCAAAAACTAAGTAGGATCAGACTGGGTTAGTACTTGGATGGGAGACCATCAGGAAGCACCAAAGTGGTAGGCTAGACTGGGAAGTCTAAAAACATCCTGAAAGAAGGGAAGGGCAAACCACTTTGTATTCTTGTCAAGAAAGCTGCATGGACGTGGACATGAAATCTCCAGAAGCTGAGCTTGACTTCAGAGAGACTTTATAGATTGAAAAGTCTATAGTCCCTGCCCAGAGGCTTACAATCTAATAGACATGACATGAATGGAAGAAAGGATGAAGAGGGAAAAGAGCAAACAAGCACACAGGCACCAACTGTTGCGGTCTTGTCTCAGTCAATGATACTGCCAAGGTTGAAGAGGCCCTGGTTAAGCCTTCCCATCCTGGGTGCGCCACTTGCCTGTTTTTGCCAGCATTTGCATTTTAGAGAAAGGTTCATCGACTGAACTGCAGCTTCTTCTGAAGCTGTTCAAAGATCTGGGGCTCTACATTTCATTAAATTAATAAGCGGTGTGGTGAACTGAGGGCAGCTTTCAGACATAAACAGCCGCACTCCTGAGTGAGTGGGCAGTCTTTGCCTGAGTTCCAGCTGATGGACCCAGGAAGGTGGTCCAGAACAAAGATGTAGGGACGTTTGACAAGCAGCAGAGCTGCTGTTTCTGCCTCAAGTTGTCCAAGGCCTTCCATCTGCCTCAGAGGCATCCACAATTGTCTGGTCTTCTGCAAATTATGGTCACAGATTCAGGTTTGAGTAAGCAGGCTCAGGTTGTGGCCACACTGAAGGCTACTGAATGTGCTTTCCACAAACATCTGCAAGCCACTTGGCCAGCCCATTTGACCAGCAAATGGGTCATCTAAGAGTAACCCAAGCTTCCAGCTTCTCCTTGAATGTATGGAAAGGCAAAACTAGGGTTGCTCTGGGGGAAATGTGAAAACAATTGCCTGTAGTAACGCTCTCTCTCCAGGACTGAAATTTAAAAAAAAATGAGCATAACCTTCTCATAAATTCTGTCCATCAGAAAGAGGCCAGTGATGGCATTTAGCTGTGGGGAAATACGGTGTTCTGGCTTGCCCGGTCACTCAGAGATGGTGCTCCCCGATGGTCCTCCTCTTCCACCCTCCCTTTGCTTCCCTTTTGCACACAAAACACATTTGCCCATTCCTAAAAAGGGTTTATGGCAGGATATCAGAATTCCAGCCGTGTGAATCACCCCACACCAGGTCTCTCAGTGGTGCCAATTATAGCTCGTACGTTTTTTTGTTTTAATCCTCCCGCCTCTCCCGGTTGGCTTCACCAATGAGAGTTCCTCCCTTTCCCTTGTTTATTCCTTTTGGAGGCCTGTGTTGCTGGGGGGGGGGGGGGGGGGGGCCGGAATAAACGAAGTGCCCTTTTAGCCAAGCTCCTCTTTGGCACCTCTATGGATAGAGATTATCTCTCGGGGGGAGCGGGAGGACTAAAGGGGGGGCGGCAGATTCCTGGGTCCGATCCCTCGTTCCTTGGGAATGTGCGTGTGTGAAAAGGATGGTTTGATGCTCCAGAAAGGGATTAGAATAGGCTGGGATGCAAAAGCTTTCTTACTATAAAAGGAGCGTGTTGGAAGAGGGGAGGGGGAAGAAGGTTGCTAGATGGTTCGGCGACAGATGAAAGGGTGTGGAACATCTTTTTGTGCCGGGGAGGGGCGGCGCGCAAAATTAGCTCAAGGCGCTCCCTGCTTTTGCTGAAATGGATCGGTGGCACCAGATGGCGCCGTTGCCTCGCCGTATAGGCTGGCGTCCCCTCGGCTCTCCAAAGCCCCGCTTTAGAGAAGGACTCAGACGCAGGAATCCTTGCCTCAACCCGCATTTCTTCGCACTCCCTCTGACATCCGACCCCGATCGCTGCGCCGCCGCGGATGGCTCGCAGGGTCTCTTTCCTCGCCAGGAGTAGCTGCATTTCAGCATTCGGAGAGCGGGGAGCCCGGCCGGCCCGGCCCTTCCCATCGCCCCCAGCTGCTGAAATGCTGCGTGCCCGGGAACCAAGAAGGACCTTTCTTGTTTTCGGTGGTTAGTCTTTTCTGACACTCCCCCCGCCCCTTTTTTTTCTTTTTCGAAGGGGCGGAATCATTACTCACCCCGAGTGGGTCTTTTTGACCACGGGGGGGGGGGGGGGGGCGCAGGCCCGGGCAGACGGTCGAGGAGCACGTGCCTCTGGAAGCAGGCGAGGGTTCCAGACCTCATCTGCAACCCATTTCCTCGGGCGGAGATCTCCAATAGCAGAACAAGAGCCGTTAGCGGAAAAGGCATTTACCTCCCAGACCCTTCCCTTCTTCAGGTCCCGCTCCCACCCCCGTATCTTCACCTACCCCGAAGCTCCCAGAAGAAGCCAGAAATCCTGGCTGCAGGAGTGTGAAAGAAGTTGGAGGCAGGGGAGACCTTAGACCGACATCACCCTGCATCCCAAAATGAACCTTTTCTCTCTGATTCTTATTATTGATGCTTACTTCTCTCTCACTTTGCCCCTAATAACAACAATAAATATTAATTAAAGACAAAGAAACAAGAATGTGATTATTGCTCCCTAATCTGGTTCTGGGGCATCCCATCTGTTTAAAATCTGGACGTTTTGGCTTTCCTACTGAAACAGCTATTCCTGTGGGAACCAGATTCGAGCTTAGTTGTGGGAAGACCAGGGCAAAGGAAGGATTCAGCACTGCCTCTCTGCCTGCTTGAAATGCTGATTTGTTGATCAGCTTTCATCCTGGGCTCCTTCTGACTCATCCAAACTGGTTTCTCCTGGATCTCCCAAAGCCAGAGCTTGAACCCTGGACTCCAGCTTCTGAATATTCCCACCTCCCAACCCCCCAGTCCTTGTTTCTAAATCTGAGGTACATGGCAGGGGAGTTAATCTCTCTCTTCCATTCCCACCTCTCCCTGGCTGAAGACACAATTGGCATACAATGCCAGTGCAGTACGCAATTAATGTTCTAAAAGGCCCCTGATTGTAATTAATCTTTATGAGGCTGCTCTGAACTTCTAGCCGATTCACATTATAATCTTTTGCTTCTCTCTACCCAGAGGCAGAATGGGGATGAGGGGGAGAGAAGGGGGAGGTGTTGGGGCTGGAGATTTACAGGCACACAACTGTCTGTGGCCTAGTGCTTGACTGCTTTTAAATTAGAGAGGAGTGTTAAACACCGCTGGGGGTTTCTTTGGGACCACACCCTGGTTGCTGAGGAGAGAGAGCAAGTGGAAAGGCATGGGGGGCTTTGGCAAATGGGGGTCTTCCAGAGATGTGGAATTGCAGTTCTCATTGTGCCAACAGAAAAGGGATAGAAAGGTTGGAGGGCTGGTCCTATCTGGGGCACAGGAGAGGGCTTGGGTTTCAGGATTCCTTCCAAACAATGTAGTGAAATGGTTGAAGCCACACAACTACAGGCAGTCCCCAGGTTAAGAACGGGTTCCATTCCTAAGTCTGTCTTTAACTCAAATTTATATGTAAGTTGGAACTCGTACTTACGAACAGACTGCCTATTACTAAAAATGGTGGACAGTGTTCTCCTTCCTCGAGCCAACGAACCACTGAAGCCGTGCAATGTTTCGTGAACTGCTGAAAACTGCTGAAAACAGGCTGTATACTGAAAACACACATTTTCAGTGGTTCATAAAAACATTGTGCTGCTTCAGTGGTTCGTCGGCTCGAGGAAGGAGAATGCCGTCCGCCATTTTTAGTAATAGGCAGCCCGTTTGTAAGTATGAGTTGTCCGTAAGTCAGATATTCTTAACCCGGGGACTGCTTGTACTTAGGAGTTTATTTCCTCCCCCCCGCAATGTCTGCTGCTTGTGGCAAAACACTACACACACCAGAACTGTGGAGTGTGGGCTATGGGTCCTGCTTGCTTCACCTTCCACTAGCAATGTTTGTTTGTTTATTTATTTGCTCCATCTCCTTAAGCAGAAACACTTCCCTGTGGCCTATGCATTGAACCAGCGGGCTGGGGCTCTACATGCCTAGAGTTGCTCTGTTCGTTCAGGCCACGTGTCCCCTTGCTCAGAAAAGCCCTATCCAACAACATAAGAAATGTGTTGGATGAATGCAAAGGTCCACCCAGTCCACAGGGGCTGGCTAGATGCCTCAGAGAAGCCCACCCACCTGCTTTTCCACAGTGATTGATATTCAGAGATAGACTGCCTCTGGTCCAGAAACAGTAAATGGTCACCATCAGTGGTAGCCAATGATGCCCTTATTTGCTACAAATGTGTCTTTTAAAATTAGTACGTGTGTAGACCCTTTTCCTATCCTGACTGTGGTTGGTGGGACACCATTTCCACTACAAGTGGTTGAGCAGAGTGTGGCAGTAGCACTAGCCACCTGCCCCATCTCACCAGTTCCTTCTCTACATTGCAAACCTAAACCGAGGCAACAGAAATTTGGATGATGTGGATTCTTTCTACAGGAGAAGTAGTGGGATAGTGAAATAAAATAAAAAGCTCCCTGACTAATGGGCAGAACAGGAACTTTCCCCCTATTTGCAGTTCCCATCTGTTTTTTTTACCTGCAGTGGGAGGGGGCATTAAAAGAGCATTAAAATAATCTTCCACTGTAGACTCAAGTGATCAAAGTTCAGACTGCTCTTGTACAAGTCTACCATTTAATTCTCCTACATAGGGAAGGAAATATTGTTATGGAAGCAGGATGAGGGAGGCAACTATTTCAAACATTAGTAGCCAGAACCTAGATTTCTCAAAGGGAATAGGTAGTCCTCATTTAGCAACTGCCTCATTTAGTGACAGTTTGTAGTTACCGCAGTAATAAAAAAGTAACTTTATGACCAATCCTTGCATTTACAACCTTTGCAGGTCTGTAAAGCAAAAGAATTCTGAAGTAAGTTCATAAGCGCAGTTGTGGTTTCACTTAGTGACCACTTTACTTAATGACTGAGTTGCCAGTCCCAATTGTGGTCGCTAAATGAGGACTACCTGTACTTAATCCAACTGAATTAACAAAGTGGTACATGTATTTGGAATACGTGTTTATGGTAAATTTCATTTCTATCTTCAGTTCCCTTCCAAATCAACACAGTGCCATTCAAGGGTGTTGCAAGATCAGTTTGGCTTAATAGCATGTATGTTCAACTGCAAGGGTGTTTGTGGGTGGAGATCAAACCTACACATCTTGTCCCAAGGCCCACAACAGCATTTTCCTCACTTAGGTTACTACAGTTCACTACCCCTCCCAGATTTTTAAAAAGCACAGGAACCTTTTCTCCAAATACCCATCTTTATTCTGTTATAACAGAAGTCCTGGGCAGGATTATTAACAGCCGCTCGTTTCATTCTAGCTGCTGCCCCCAAGCCTCTTCTCAGGCAGGGAAGCAATTAACAATGTTAAAGCCTTTATTAATGCTTCCAGGAGCCCACAAGGTGAGGCCTAATGAAGCAGGGAAGAACAGTTGCAGTATGTGCGGTTTGGTGGCTGTGGCAAATGGAGGGCAGTGGCAGGATTCATCTGCAAATGAGCCAGACTCCTTAGCTCAGAAAGCACAAGGTCATTCAAGTATGGGCAATGGGCACAGGCTGAATTTGCATGACACCCTAAACCACAGATTCACTAACCACATTGTAATCTTAAGTGCTGTGCAAACCCAGCCCATGTATTTAGTTCAAGTTAACCATGAGTAGGCCTGTTTTGTGAACACTCCCTCTTACAAGTCCAAGCTTCTGTCTCTTGGTTACGCTAAACAATTAGAATCTAGTAAAAACGGTTTTGGTCACGGCATCTGATCCAAAGCTAGCTTTCTCACACCTGCGGCTTCCTGCTCCTGTGTCAGTGTACATTAGAGCAGAGATGCCATGGGGGAAGTGCATGAGACTCCAGATATGGTCAAACTCCACCTCCCAGCTTCTTCCACTGTCAGGTAAGCTAGCGGGGGGCTGTTGGGACTGTAGTTCAACAAGTATCTGGAGCTCCGGAAAGTCTCACATCATGATGATTCCCACTAAGATTGCTTTTAATTCTTCAACCTGGAGATTCTGGGCTTTGTGGGCCCAACATAACTTAGTCCAACAGGGCACTAACTTGGGGCAAAGGGAGGCTGAATAAGCCCAACTCTGACAACTGGCTGATGTGTGGTGACTGTCTTATTACTTGAGAGGGGTTCATTTGTATGAGCCCTTAAGATTCAAACCTCCTCACAAATTACATTTTTCTATCATCTTGCCTTATCTCAAATCTTTCAGTATGTCAGTTCACCCATTCAGCTACAAAGGATCAGATGTTGAAGAAGGAAGTGATGCCTGTGCATGAATGAAATTATTCTAAACTCTTTGAAGGGTTCAGCTAAAAATGTAAATGGACAATCCGGGGATCCGTTCCCCACCCCCAAGATGAACCATAAACCCCACATTTCCCTAATTCATTTTTTTAAGTATTTAGCTCAGTCTGCTCCATCTCATGCTCTCCAGATTATGAGATAGGTTGGGCCACAATTTTTATACTGCCAGCCATGCTCCCACCTTTAAATTAGTCAGATTAATAAGGTAATAATTTGCAATGACTGACACAAGTATTGTCCAGAGAAAAAGAACTAGTTGATTTGGTCTCATTTTAAGGTTTTTATTTGATAGAGCAGAGAGTCATCCCTTGAAGAACCATGCTTGCTGTCCAACAAAATACAGCTGAAAAGATCAGGGATCTTATAGGGTATATCTAAAGCAAAAGTCAGAATGCAGGGATTTGCTTGAGCTTGTGAGCATTTAAAAATATTACACTGCCAATGCAGATAAGCTCCTTCCTTGCTATGCCCCTACCATAGAGGCTGGGGCCATGACTGACCTGTAAAATTGCTACTTTGCTGGGGAAGGAGGGCAGGCATTAAAGTAATATATAGTAAGCCTACAACAAAGTCTCTAATTGCCAGATTTTATTTATGTTCTTTTATGGAAATGCACTGGGGGAAGGGCCGAAGTTCATGACAGCAGCAGCATAAGGGCTGGGGGGTATGGAAACATGAGCACGTGAAGAGATGTTTCCCAGTTGCTCCATCATCTGCTACCAGGCTACCATCTTGCACCAATCCAGGGTCAAAAACGTGGGGCAGATTAATAGTGGTCTGTACCCTTGCAGCACAAAACATTACGGCATATTTATGCAATGGCTCAGAAGGCAGCATCATGAAACAGTGCCAATTTGAAGTTGTGCTTTTGACAAGGTGTACATTAGGTGGCAGTCACTTAACCAAGCAGGACATATGCTCAGGGCAAGTATAGTCACATATGTTTCAAATCCTGTAAGTAGGTAAAAGTCACATGCCATTTTGACTGGAAGTTCATTGATGGGAAAGTGCAAACAGAAAGCGTAGCCCACCTCTGGCCTTTTCTAGCAGGAACATATGTGAGCGCACAATGTTATGACAACTCAATTTATTGCCTCAGCATCCTTGTTTTATCTCTCTGCTATGTTTATTTAACAATGTTTTGAATATACATAGCTGCTGTTGATGCAGTTTGTTTGCAATTTGGACTTTATTGCTTTATTTTGTATTCCAATTTGTACCATCAAAGAACCTCTTTAGGGTCCCAACGAAGAATAAAAGGTGCCTTATTTCTTCATGTAGAATGAGACCAAATATAGTCAAAAGCCACATTTGAGCGTTTCAATCCGTTCCAAGGCAGCTAAAAAATCTCTAGAACTTGCTTGCTCCTTTTAAAAGTCTTGTCCACATACCTCTCGAAAGGACTTGTTCCTCCAATAGTTAATCTTTTCTATACAGTTAGATTCTACATTACCTCATACCCTAGATGCCTGGAGTTGAAGATTTGACTGATTCTTTCAAATCAGCATGCAGATGTTGGCCTTCCTGTCACCAGTGCAGCTCTTAAGTCATCGGCAGTTGTCCTCACAACTCTCCTCCCCTCTCCAACCTGGAATTTCAATCTGCCACTGAGTCTTCTTCTTCTGCCAAACTAGTTCCTCAGATAACCAGAGGTCCTATTTGGAGAGGACACTTGTCCACCTGAAGGCATCAGTTCCAAGTCCAAGCCAAAGATGAAGAATCATGAGAGAGGTGGGAGGAGTCTTGGAAATACCTGTCAAGAGGCAGCTCCTGGAAAGCAGACCGAGCAGGTACACAGGACGCCTCCTCAGGCCTCTCCACAGAAGGGAGCCATATTGTGCTTCTAGGTAAATTAGGCAAGACAATCTTTCCTTGCTGGAGATGGGAGCAGGGACACCAAGTTACCAGGCAGCGTGGGGATTTGGACTCTTTTTCTTGGTGTTTCGATGTGGGTGTAGGAGAGGGGAGCGTTATTTATTTTTTTCTGACTGCATTTTAATCAGCAGTACCTTATTTGCATGCTTTCTGCCTCCAAATGGCAGGAAACTGTTCTGCTGATTTTTGGCAATTGCCCTGCCCAAATTCAGTGAAGAACTATATCCTCCATTTTTTTTAAATGATGTACTTCCTCTTTTTTTTTTTTTTTTTTTTTTTGCCTATGGGTAACTTGAATTTTTCTTTCTTTCTCCAACTATCTAATTCCTCCAGAATGCTTCCACCACTGCCCAAACTATTTCACTGCCTGAAGTAGAAAACTCATCTCTCCCTCAACATAAATGACATGCTAATGTCTCACCCCTTTAACTTCCCCCCTAATTAGGGCCGCCCCACTGTGAATAGGCTGAGGGCCACATTAGGACCATTCAAGCAGCAATTGAAGAAGCTGCCTCACAAAAAATGGAGGCAACTGGGCCCAAAGTGGGTGGGTCCACTGGAAGATTAGTGCAATGTTTAAATTCTGTGTCTGCCCTACAACAACCTACCTTGTGCTGCTACATGGCCAGGCCAGTCCTGACCATGCTTGCTGTCAGCAGACCTGCTTCTTTTCAAGGCTCCTTTTGTCTCATTTTCTCCAGACTATTTTCTACCGCCATTTTACTGTCATCTAGCCTGAGGAGTTAAGAGGCAGTATATGCTCCGCCCCCTTCAGACAATGGGTGACATAACTTTGCAGATCAAATGCATACGGTGTACCTAGTCCCGGCCCTTTGCCTGGTTTGGATGGAGGGAAGGCAACAGACAACGTTTGCTAAGTCACCCTTTCTGGAATGCTCCTCCTATTTCGAGCAAAGCAGTGGTTGGCTTTTGGCAGATTGTGGTGTGAAACACATCATTAACTGGTGAGGAAAGAGGAGCGGCACAGCCAGGGAAACGGAGGCAGAGTGCAGGGATGGGCAGGAAGAACGGTTCAAACCCCCTCATTCCTTTGGCTGCTATCCCCAGGTCAAAAATCCTCTTGTGAAACACTTTTGCTGTCTTTGGCTGATGGGAAAGACTTCCATCTCACTTCCCTGCCTCTTCACTCATTGTCCCTGCTTCCCGCAAGAGAGTCTGCTTTTATTCTGCTAATCTCACTGCAGTGAAGGATTTGATTATTTCAGACTGGGATCCGCTATAATAATCAAAGGTCTTGCTGACTTAGATTTGCATTTCCCACTGGATTGCCAGGACTGGGGTTGGGAGGGAGAACACGGAATTACAGCTGTAGAAATCTGAGCTTCACTGGGGTTTGGGTTGCTGCCCCATTGGTTAGAGCAGTGTTTCTCAACCTTGGCAACTTTAAGATGTGTGGACTTCAACTCCCCAAATTCATGTGCTGGCTGGGGGATTCTGGGAGTTGAAGTCCACACATCTTAAAGTTGCCAAGGTTGAGAAACACTGGGTTAGAGCCTATTATAGGCCAAGGAGAGAAGATGTCGCAAACCCGACTGTTTCCACTTGGAGCCCTGGAGGCTTTGCACAGAAGACAGTGAGGTCTTTCCTCTGATCCAGATTAACCCATGCCTTTCCCGAAATTGGGATTCTGTCTCAATAAAGTTGGGAGCAGATAGGGAGAGTTGCAATCCATAACATAACACCCTCTCCTGAAATGAGCTGTAGCTGGAGAGCAGGAAAGTAAATCCATTCTTTCTTCCCCCTCCGCAGTCTTATTCTGAGATCATTGCCCACCTCCCCCCCCCTTTGCAGAATTTATATCTTGGCTCTTTTTCTCTCTGGATTTTTTTGAGACAGAAACAATAAAATTTCATTTACGAGGCCATTAGCAGCGGCTGGTGGGTGAAATCACCGCTGGGGTGAGGGGAGAGGGAAGGAGGGCTATGACAGGCCTTGGGTGGGATTGATGCTTCCCCCCCCCCCGCCACCCTGCTTTCTGCTCTTGATAAAATGTTATGTGTGATGCTGCCAGCCACTAATGGACACCAGCAACTGGTGACGGCATGAATCACACCTCATGGCAATTCGGGAAATGTAACTATACAGCAACTCTTCTCTCCCCCCCCCCCACTCCCTGGGTTGAAGTAGAAAGACAGACCGTGAGTTTAGGGAAAGTGGAGTCCTTGGGGTTCTCTGAGCTTGGTTCTTTTCTTGCAGATGTTTCGTTACCCGGCTAGATAACATCTTCAACACTGAAGCACTGAAGATGTTACCTAGCCAGGTAATGAAACGTCTGCAAGAAAACAACCAAACTCAGAAACCCCCAAGGATTCCACAGTTCAACCCTGGGCTACATATATTCTCTTCTTTAGGGAAGGCGTTTTTGGAAAGGCTGACCTAGATGACGGAGGCAGTGTGCTCTTCACAACACCTTCTGCAATCTTCTCTAGCAAGGCCTGGCTCATAGAGTACTATATAAATCAGGGAAGAGCAGGCAACACCAAATTCCAGAGAACCCTGTCTAAATCAGGGTCACCACATCTGAACAGTTCAAACCCAGAAAGTTTGAGAGATGGAACCGCCAGACTAGAAAACCTTATTAAAGGTCTGTGCTGCATTTGAAACAACTTGCTCACCCATCCCATGATTAAGCAGCGCCCTGAAGCAGGCATAAACTCCCACTCCTCAAAGGGAACAGTGGGCTTGCCGAAGAAGAATTGTCTTCACTTATCCAGAAAGCAATAAGGATACACCTTAGAAGGAAGGTAACAACTTAACATTGAAAACTGTCTTTAAAAAATTATGTACTGTAAGCCTATTGTGGAGGTTATGCTATTTTTGTGCACTTTCTGCCTTAAAATCTAACATCTAATATCTGTTACGCTTCAACTTATCAACTGAGGCAAGACTCTTTATTCAGCTAACCAAACATCTGTCTTTACACTTCAATTATTTGATTTATATTTTGCTTTACTACTCAACTTGAGCACTCAAGACAGCTCAAACTGAACTCACATTTCCAATGCACACATGCATGCTACAATAACTATAACCAACAGTGTGTACACTCCCTGAATTCATGAATAGGCACGGTAGTGACAGCTTCTGCATCCATGCTAATATAAAAATGGACTACTGTAATTTGCTCTGCTTTGGACTGTCCCTTAGAGACCAGCTGAAACTTTCTGATGGTGTTATGTTGTCACATAACACCAGGATTACAGGATCCAGTTTGTTTCTGGATGCAATTCAGGGTGTGAGTAGTAACTTATAAAGTTCCGTATGGTCCTGGGCCTGTGGTATCTGTGAGCTCACTTGCTCCAAGTAGAATCTGCCTGACCAAGGCATGCTGGTGGAGACACCAAGCTAAGCATTCCTACCTCCATGAGGTGTGCTGGAAGGGGGTTGGGAGCAAGCACTCTCAACTAAAGCTGAATTCTCATTATTAATAATCGGAAAGACAAAGACAACTTGATTGTTTAGGCAGGTAGTTGGGGATCAAAATTTTGATGATGATGCAGTGTACCTGGGAATGGATAGTCACCCACTGATGGCTGTGTGTTACTATTATTATCCACTTGAATTATTTTTGGATGATTATTTATGGTTTATTACTTTTGTAAGCCACTTAACTTTATTTTGAAGTGGCATAGAAGCACTTGTAATATTTTTACACTATCAGCTTCAGATGTGGAATATTGTCCAGCCAGCCTTATCTGATGCTGTGATGAGCTGAACCTAGGATTCTCTCCATGCACTGCATTTAGTCTACCCCAGATGTTCTTGGTAACATCTGTTTACTGCTGCTCTCCTCTTTTCTACAGCTGCCCAATGGATCCATTGCCGATTTCCTGCTGGATCTAGGGAGAGGTAGGGAACTCTTTCCTCTTCAGAGTTGCATTCATCTTAGTACATGAGTATGCGAGCAGGGACTCCTGTTGCAGGATAGGGCCAGATGTAAAGGGAGGCTAGCCTTGCCCTTTTGGCTGCTTGTCTTTTTCATCCTCCTCCTCTCCTTCTTATCTTGATTTAATCCAATGTTTAGACAAATTGGCAGGAAGATTTAAATATATCTAAATATTTAAAATAACTGGGCATTCTTCCCCATCAATAAGCTATTATTAATTAGTAAATTTTCTCTGAATGCTACTGTATGTCTGCAGCACAGCTCCATTTATTGGTGCTTAGAAGGTTCAAACATACAATATGTAAATACAAATTGTCCATTAGTTGGGGACATCAAAGCAACCCTTGATTATGCTTTCTCTTTGTTTTTTGTTTATTTTCCCAAAGGGACAGGGCAATTCTACAGAATCAGGGCTAGAAGGAGAAATTCAAGCCACAGAGTCCAACCTTATTCTCAGTGCATGAATCCAAATTAAAGCATCACTGATAGCTGCCTAGTTTTCCCTTGAATACATCCAGTCTAGGGAAGCCCACCATCTCTCTGGACAATGGTTCCACTGTCAAACTGTTCATAGTTTTTTTCTAACATTCATTCAGAATCTACCTTCTTACATCTTAAATCCATGATTCTGTGTTGTTCATTCTGGAACAACAGAACAAGTCCTGACCTCCTTTTATGCAGCATCCCTTCAGCTTTTTGAAGAGTACTATCATATCTACCCCCTCCCCTGCACATTTTTTGAAGACTTAAGCTTCTCAAGCCCCTCAATCTATCTTCATAGTTCTTAATTTCTAGTGCCTTGATATCCCTGTTGCTCTCCTTTAAATCTGTTCCAGTTTGTCTGAATCTAGACTGGTACCCATATCTAGACACAACATACAAGACTGGGGAGTCTAACCAATGCAGAATATTGTGGAACTGTTACTTCTTATGATTAGAAACTACTTTTGGTGTTGACTAAAATAGAATTTGTTAGCAACATTACACTGCTGATTCATATTTAGTTTGTAATCAATAACTATTTCATTTTTTTTTCACCAGTGCTATCACCAAGCCAGGTATCCCCCATTCTGAACCTGCGCATTTGCATTTAATTAATTAATTAATTAAAAGATTTGTATGGCCAACCATCTTAGAACCACACATAACAATGATATAAAACCAAACATCATACAAAAAATAAAAAATAAAAGAACCAAACTCCAATAAAAGCAAAAAAAAAAAACTTGGCACCACAACCAATTTCCCCTCATGCAGTCAGCAGCACTATCTTTCAACTCTAATTTCACCTTGTTCCATTGCTTGAGAGAAGAGCCAGCTCTTTACAGCTTTCTGGAAGGTTAAGAGAGTGGGGGCCTGCCGGATCTCAAGGGGAAGGGTGTTCCATGGAGCAGGGGCTGCCATGGAAAAGGCACACTTCCTAGGTCCCACTAGATGGCAACATTTAAGGGAAAGGCCCTGGAGTGTGCCTACTCTATCTGATCTGTGGAATGGGCAGATATCTTCAAGGAGAGGTAGTCCTGCAAATAATCTGGCCCTGTGCCATGTAGGGCTTTACAAGTGATAACCAGCACCTGCAGTTGCACCCGGAAGAAAACTGGGAGCCAGTGCAGCTAGTGCAACAGAGATGTAACATGGGTGAACCTAGCAGCGCCCAACACTGCATGTACCGCCACATTCTGGACCAGTTGTAACTTCCAGATGGTCTTCAAGATCAGCCCCATGTAGAGTGCCTTGCAGTAGTCCAATTGGGATTACTTTGCTTCCCTAAATAAAGAAATCTGCATTTGTCTTTGTTAAATTTCATTTCTTTATTTTTAGTCCACTTCTCTAACCTAGCAAGGTAGTTTGAAAGTTATTTCTCTGTTCCAGGTATCTGTATCCCATCCAGTTCAGGCCATCTGGAACTTGATCAGCATCCCCTTCCCCTGTTAATCCAAGTCACTGGCCCAGAGCTAAACCTTGTGGCACATTGCTCAATACCTCACTAGAGTTTGATGAGAGTGTGACTTTTGAATGAGCTATGTATCCATTTAATTGCCATCTAGCCCACACCATTGCCACCAGTACATGATTCAGAAGAAATACAGTACTTCTAGGTATCTGCAGTATTCTTTTTAACAGTGGGCTGGTCTCCCGTTTCAGGGTAGATGGAGCCTCGCAGTGCTGTAGGAGAGATGTAAAGAAAGTGAGCGTCCTAAGATTGTCCTGTTGACTTCATGCTGGCATTTCCCGAACATAACCAGTTTAGCCATTGGCTAGAAGAGTGCCCCTTTTCTCTATCTAATATTAGCTTGGCTATGTTTTTAAAACTGTCAACAGGGAGAGAAAAGGCACAGATAGTTATGAGTTAAATGCCCCATTAAATAAAGCACAATCCTTTCATTCTCTGTTACTGAGCTACATTTTGGTTTTCACATCCAGTTTTAAAGACATTCTTAGCCCTTCTATCAAGTAAAAGTAATAATGGTGTAAGACCATAAGAAGGGCTTTTCTAGAAAGCTTCTCACTGTAGCCTACTAGATGCCAATAAGTGTCCTTCATCTTCCTGAGCCCCACTGAAACCTGGAGATCATCATAATCTCCTTCTGAAAGCAAACTCCATCTCAGAACATGGAAACTTAAGAAGGCAAAACAGACACACACATACACACACACAATACCTTTAAGGGGAAAAAATCCTTGAGACACAGCCCAATGAGAACGGAGCATGCTCAGTAGTCATTAAATAATGACTGGGTTCTTGGGGCCTTGTGTACATTCAGCTCCTTCCATCTCCCCATCCTTGTGTGACTGTAGCAGATGGAACCAGCACTGCACCCTCCCTCAGCTCCTAACCCGTCACTGTCTGCTTCAGTTGATTATTAATTATTCATCCCCTCTGTGGGTAAACAGCTGACACAAGGTTAATGGATGGAGTCAGCAATGGGATTCCCGGGTCTTCCTCTCCTAATCCTCCACATAAGCTATTGCTGAAGCGTAGGGCAAACTGAACGTTGATACTGAACAGTTGCAGGGGGAAAAGTCTGCCCTGTCAGATGGAAAACTTGTGTTACTGAACCCTTCATTGCATAGCTTTATGCTCTTTAATGTCACATTGAGGATGAATCCCTGTAAATCTTAGTGAAAGCATGCTTGGGAGCCCAGGGCAAATCATTACAAGGCTAATGTGAAGGTGACATTTCCCATATACTCTTACAACTCTGACATGTCAACACGAGGGATAGTTTCAGATTTCTGGTACCTTTTTCCTGGCAAAGCCTTGAATGAAATGTTGAATTTTAGAAGTCAAGTTGGGAGTGGCTTGCTGGGAAGATTGATCCCAGCTGTACAGGAATGTAAACACACGGGCACAGATACACAATACTAGTGCACAGTTTCCCTTCTTTCATCTTCACCCTCCCTTGAACTCCATTGTTTTTACAGACCAATAGGGCTTCCTCTGCTTTTTGATGCACTTGGAGAACTGAACTAGTAAATGCTGCTGAATGTACTTGAAATTTCTAGAAACACTCCTGGTGTGATTAATGATGCTATTGCATTTTTTAAAAAGTAAATAGCTATGATTAGTTTATCATCAAACAGGCCAAGAAGAGATTCAGCAATTTTGTGGATATGTGTGGAGCCATGCTGGATATTTCTAGTGAGAAGAGATCAGACATGCTCATTTTATTGATGAGAATCTGGGAAGTTGGAACAATCATAATTCCTTTGTAACTTTATACTTTGTGGGTTGGCCTCATCTCTTCCCCCCAAATGCAATTCCAAGCACAACTGCAGTTATTTAACATCTCCACTCCCTTTCAAAAGAGAAGCTCCTGCCTAGAAGGGAAAAGCACTTGGTCCATGCTTGCAATGTTGCCTTTCCCATGCTGGCACCAGAAACAAGGGTCCAGAGCTCAGCCCTGTCTTCAGCTAATGGGGGTCTTTCTCTGCCACAAAGCAAAAGGTTTTACTGGCCACATAGAAAATCACTTCAAAGAGGCTTGATTCAGACAGCTCCTTCAGGATTAAAGGCAGAACTGCTGCTTCCCCCTAATAAGGAATAATCTTGGGAAGGGGGGAAAAGCAATGGAGAAGCAGAAAGGGGGAGGGGTTGTCACTGATGGGTTGGAGATGACAAAGGACATAGAAGATTTAAATTCTCTCAGCTCCAAGAATTATATTATGGTTGATTGGGCGGCAGGAAGCAAGGGAGAAGAGAAAGAGACCTTGAACGAGGCAGCAAGCAAGAGCTGAGGAGGAGCTACATGCAAGGAGAGGCATACCTGGGGAGAGGTCTGAAGTGAGAAGGGCATGAGCCATGCGGTAGGTAGCTGGATTCAGCTGCAGCCTGTCAGCAGAGCAAGTTTAATGGGACTGAGCATTTCATTTCCCTGAGTGGCCCTTTGTGGGCTGCACTGTCAAAGCTGATGGATCCAGATTGAATTAGCTGGGGGTGGGGGGTGCAGTGTGGTGTTTACAGCTCCCCGTTCCCTTTCAAAGCCCCAGGGCAAGAAGCGGCAGACATTGCCTTCTCGGCCACACCCCTGACAGGGCAGGTAGGTAGCTACCGTTAGTCCTCTTCACATGTTGCATGGCAACTGGAAAACAATCTAGCAGCCACCCAAAGTCTGTTTCCTGCTAAGAAATCCTTTTCCAGGGTTAAGGGGAGTATCACCATCTGTACCTATTGCTATAGATGCTGGTTGTCCCTTTGAGCCTTCCCAGTCTGGTTCCCTTGTAAGGTTAAGTCCAACAGAGTTGGAGGAAACCAGGTTCCAGAAGCCTGTATACTTAATGTTGATCTGGGATTGGCAAGCATGCAGGGAAGGGAAGAAAACAGTACCCTTCAGAGGGATGGAATTAGTAGGGAAGTCGCTAGTTGTTAAAAGATGTCAGGCTGAATTTTGCTGGGGTAAAGAAAGAATAAACATACACGTTTATGGAACAGATTTGTTCCCCAAACATAACCACAGGGTTTTAGCTCAACAATCTCTTCGCTTTGCATCCTTTGAAAATCATAAAACACTCTCCATTTTGCATGCACTATTCTACATGATCACCTTACAGATTAAAAAGGGACATACTTATGCACAGGTAAAATGTGCATGTCTGCACAATCTCTCTTGTACAGACCCCAGGATGGGTTGGCCATAATGGAGGTTAAGGAGAAGAATGGGTACCTTAAGTCTTGCAGATACTTAAGGCAGCCTTCACTGTGCTTAGAACTCAAACTCCCTTTCTTGCCAGAACTACAGGCCATGCCCAGCCCACTTAGAATATGGATTTTGACATGACATGTGAAACTTGGAACAGCCCTGAATAACTTCTTCCTTGCCTTAGACCACAGATGAAAGGCTTACCAGCTGCACATATCCCTTGACAGCTTTTCCATGGCCCACCAAAGGTATCTGTAACTATTTACTGACTGCTTCCTCCTGCCATCAGTTTACTGCCACTGTTGATAACCAATCATTTTGGGGAAGAGGGCGCAGCCAAAAGTCTCTTAGCTTCCTCTTTAGTCTAGCACAATCCTTGAAGTTTCTCCTTCCTCCATCCCCCAGTGTTTCTAACAAGGTTGTTGTTTCCCTGATAACAATAGCCAGCAAACAACATTTCCAGTCGGGGACACTGGAAATTCAAGAAGAAACTTTGTGTCCATGCTAATCAGCATAATGCAGCCAAGGCTTCTGTTTCTCTGGTGGAGGAGGGCGCATGGGTGGGTAGTTTGGAATGCTTCATCCCACCCTTTGGTCTCTGCTTGATGGGCTCCCTTTCCTATCCTCTGCCTAGCCTGCATGGAACAGGTATGGGTACCCCATCCCTTTCCTATCCAACCTAACATCAAGCTGAAAACATGACCTGCCACTGGGACGAAAGAACACAAATGGGAATGAAAGATTCATCAAAACATATCCAGAAAGAGAATATTCCTAGTAAATAAGTCTTCAGTGGAATGCACAAGTTTTCAGTCCTTTTATGAATGAAGAAGAGGAAGAAGACTGACAACTACACACTGCCTTTGCAATATATATTTAAGAGAGGGCAGGTTCTACATCATAGGCCTTCAGAGTCCTATATATCCCTTCTTTCCTCATGTTCACATTATACCTGAGCTAAAAATGCTTTAATTCTGCAAGGCACAATGATACTTTGGAGGCACAATCTTCTCCCTGCACCCTGGAGCTTCTGCTAATGAGGCTCCTGATGCATCCATGACTTATTCATAAACTGCCACCAACAATTTCCTTTTATCTCATTTCTGTCTCCCCTACAGCCACTTTCCTGGGTGCTGCTAGTTTATTCATTCCCACATCCAAAAAAATAAAAATTCACACCATCTTCCATCACCGCCACCACCACCAGACAGCTACAAGTGCCTGGGGAACCCCTGATGCATTCTTCAGTACAACCTCTGGGCCCCATTCCTGAATACCAGTTTTAAAAAATAATAACGAAAAAAAATGCTCCCAAATCTTCCCTTTTCTCAGAAGAAAGGCCTCAGTTGCTAATAGCTACAGAGGCATTGAACCAAATTGTACAGCAGCAGTCCTCAAGCGGGTATCTTCCAAGTGATGGGGGCTGTAATCAAATATAGCTGGAGGGCCCCAGATCCAGGAAGAATGTGCCAAGCGCACAACTTAAAATGATGCACACTCACACCTTTTTAATGCAGGCTAGATGCTTGTTAGCCCTTTTACTAGCCCTACTGGGCACCATGAATTTGATGTACTCCCCACCCACCCTTGAGTCAGCAGGAAATTGTTCTGGCATGAAATCTGCTCTTCCTTATTGCCTATCCTAATCCTGCCTGTGTTTCATGTTCCTGCCAGTCCAAACTTCACTCCAAGACAACGGGTGACAAATCCTAAAAGACTTTGCACCTGGAGGCTGTCTTTCAACCATATTTTATTTTAGCACAGGTACACCTAAGAATGCCTTCAGCCTGTCTCACCAATGGGTTAAGGATGAAGTGAAGAGAACATTATATAAACAAAGCTGTGGGGAAAATGTTGCCAGGGCATGTTTGTGCCATGGTTAGGGGCAAGTAGGAAAAAGCCAGAGTCAAGAGGCAACAAAGTACGTAGATTTATGTACACCTGCCACTAGTCCATATAGCAGTGTTTCTCAACCTTAGCAACTTAGCAACTTTAAGATATGTGGACTTCAACTCCCAGAATTCCCCAGCCAGCATGGCTAGCTGAGGAATTCTGGGAATTGAAGTCCACATATCTTAAAGTTGCTAAGGTTGAGAAACACTGCTTTATACAGTACAGTATTGTAACAGCAAACAGAAGAATAGAGGGCAGTAACTGCTCCAGAAAAAGGTCTCTGAGTAACACAGGTTGCCAACTGATTGGAGCCAGAGGAGGGAGGAAGCAGACCAAATATTTTTTTCTATTTTTTTAAAAACTACCATCACCACTACCAAACTGCATACTGTAGGCGAACAGAGAGATTAAGTGCTGGATTCTGCCTTAGGCTCCATGTAACCAGCAGAACATTTTATTTCAAGAGCTGAAAACTATCTGTACAATTTTTGAGGGGTCCCTGTTTGTATAAGCAGAGGTTGCATGCTTATACATGCTGTCGAGGTAAGTGGTATTCCTTTCTGTAACATTTCATTTTCTCATTTTGAAACAAGGCCGCAGCTTTGCTTCTCAACCTTCTACACAGACACTACAACCTCACACCTACCCTGACTCTTTGGTTTCTGTAAATACTGGGATAGGTAATGAAACATCTGATATGAACCATACAGAAGAGGTGTTAGTTAACTAAAGTTATCTATGGCTAATTATTCTTCCAGAGTTGGCTCTGTTATCCTGTGCTCTTATTTTAGTCCATCGGGCCCAGAATAAATTGCCTTTTGCTTCTGGCGCTCAAATATTGCTCTTGGACAAACTGAAAAGGAACATGCCAGAAGACAGCTAGCAGTGCTATGCAGGGTGAGTAACTGGTGCCCAAAAAGTTTAAGAGGGCTTAAAATTAAAAAAATGCCTGGATAACTAGTTAGCAGGGAAACTGTCTCAGAACAACTAAACAACAGAAGCGATGGCACCCCAGCAGCAATGGGTAACTTTTAATTCAATGGACACTGAACCAGCAAGGATGTACATATAAATGCTAGAAAAATAAACATATGGAAGCGCACAAACATCTGTGATAAGAGATGAAGCATAAAGCAGAGCTACATTTCTATGTAATTGAAACAACTCAGATTGTTTTCACACTCGACCTCCCTAGTGCTATTGAGGAATTGTTTTTTTTGCAGCACATGAAACTGAAATTAAAACAATGGTTCCACAGCACACTTAATTTAGTACTGTACTATATTCTCCCACAACACCAGTTTCTACAGCTTTAATTAGAAGTTTCCTTCTGGCAATTTCTGCCCAATGTTCCAACTGCTGCAATAACAGTGGCATTACGCCTATACATTAATTGTCTCTTGGTTTCTGTTTGGAGGCGCTTTAATGAATAATTTTATTTTTATTTTTTTATTACTATAACACTATAAGTGAACAAAAAGAGAGAAAGAGAAGTCAACCATGAAGTTCTTCTCCTCTTTCAGGGAATAAATTATTGCTATTGTTCAGTAATGTTATCCCCCACATTGAAACAAGGAGCAGAAGCTGTAAAGGGGAGACTGCTAATTAAAGGCACAAAAGCATAAAAAACCTAACAGCACTTTATCAGTTCACATATCAGATAGGCTGGTAAGGCAATCACATTAAAAAAAACAACAACCCAACAACTAAAAGGTCTTTAAAAGGTGGGAAGGCAATACAGGAATATATTGAAATGTTGTTGGCAATTTTTATCGTTTGGGTCTCTACAGAAAGAGAGTGAATGATGGACAGCAAATCCATATACAAGAATGGAAGCAACTTGGTCCCGATGTGATGCAGTGAGAGTGGTGGAAAGCTGACCTGATAAAACAGATTTGAGGTAGATGAACACTTTTTAAAACTGTTTTTTTTCTCTCTCTCTTTTTAAAATAACTCTTTGCAAATAGAAAATTAGCCCAGTTGGCAGTTATCTGAGCTAGAATTTGTGCCCTGCTGGGTTAATGTTACATTTTCCTAGAGAGGTGTTTTATATATGGAAAGATGTTAGTAAATTCCGTTGTTGACCAACCATCAGAAGTGGTACAGCCCATCTCATCTCACCCCAATTCACATGGTACTTGGAGGCCAGTCCAGCACTTCAACAAAGGAATTCCCAGTCCCTCTCAAGGTTCAACAGGCTCCCCACTTTGTGCAGCAAACGCATAACCCGTTCATGACCAATACATATCCTTAAAGATTCTGGTAGACACATTTGGAAAGGTGACTTAACAGCCCAAACCAGCCCAATCAAGAATGGGTATTTAAAGTTATATGTCTTCTTGTTCTGTATTACAAGCAAATTAGTGGCAGCAAACACATTCAGCGATTAAAAAGGGTTAAGCAGCTGGGAGAAAAGAAAAAGATGATGCAGGCAGATGGATCAGCTGGAATTATACTGTAAAAAAGCAACATTTTTAATGCCTAAATGAACTGGCATTATCTCACACTTTAGGTGCAATCCAAAAGAAAAACCACGGATGGTAGACGGTGAAAAGGCTGCACGTGAGGATGTCAAGTCCAAAATATCTCCTTGTAATACTGGAATGCAAAAGGATGGGGCCTGTTTCCTTGGGATTCCTCTTTTCTGGCATTTCCCCCAATCCCTTCACATCATATCAAGAACAACATTTTTTCCAGGCTTTTATTTAGCAAAAGAAAAAGTAATTATAAAATGAACCAATAAAAAGCCCGTGCTGCTGCAGGGGCATTCCCCACCCCACCCCGATTCCTTAATCCCTGATGGGGGATTCTTTTATTCTTATTCTTATTCTTATTTTATTTTATTTCATTTTTGGGAGGAGTGGGGGACTGAATCCCTCCAGGCTGCAGTGCAAATATTTACACAGACTCTAAGAACGAAAGGGCCAGGGGTGGGTGGGATGGAGGACTTTTTACACTGAAATCTCTACACCCAGGGAATGGAATCATTTACAGCCAATAATCTTAACAAGATGCAATAATAAATTAATGAGTAAGGCACTGCACCCAGTGAGGGCACAACAGGTGGGATAGGAGTGAATGTTTGGGAGGGGGGAGCACTGTCAGGTAAGATTAAAAATATCCAATTGCCATGGTTACCAAAAACAGAACAAGGGCAGATTCCACCAGCTACCAACAAGGAGTGGGGATTAGGGGATGATCGGTATGATTGAAGGGAGGGGTCCACAAACATTTGGGGTGAGGGGGTTTCCATTTAGCTGCCAGCTTGAGGGGGAGGGGGCATCATCAGGCTGCACCCCAACCTCATTGCTTATTCCGGGTGGCCCCTCCCAAGGCAGAGGCAGAGGAGCGGGTGCTTGTTATTGCTTCCAGACTGAAGGCTGGGGAGGGGAGGCACCATCGAGGCTTTCGGCCACCCCAGGGGAAAAGGTCACGGGTCTCTTGCCCCCGGGGGGATTCAAAAGGTCAAGTCTGTTCCCCTTTGTGGGGCCACAAGCCAAGTTGGAGGTAGAGTCCCTTCGGAGGCACCTATCCTGGATGCCTGCTGCCCCCTCCCTTTGCCCTCCTGCCCCCCCCCAGCATCCTCAGCTTGTTCCAGAAACAAGAGTGGTGACTTGCTCCAGCTTCAGCCTCAGTTTGTGTTTCCGGCAGGCAGCATCCCGTTCCAACGCCGTCAGGATCTGGGGGCGGGGCGGGGAGGGGGGAGAGATCGGAAACAAAAGGTTCAGATCACGGGGAGGAACAGAGAGAGAAAGGCAAAAGAGGCTGGGAGGAGCTAAGCCCCAAACTCCCAAAATGGGGTATAAGATCAAGGGACAAGGACGGAGAAATATCCAGTAAAATTGGAAAGGGATGTTGAAGGGCAAGGGGTAAAAGAGGCTGACAAGATTTGCCCGCTTACTATGATGGAGTTTTAGGCTGGAGTCAGTGTGTTGGAAACCAGTTTAAGAGAGGCTTCCTTCCCTAGGATAGATCCACAGATTTCTTTTGCTCCTTAGGATTAAACCATCTGTAAAACAAGACCCTCCCTCTAAAAGCTGACACACCTATTTACAAGAGGTGAAAGCATGACAGACATAGAGGGGAAAACTAAAAAGAAGAGGGAAATGGATGGAAGGGCGGAGAGGGTAGAAAGGGTAAGACTCCATTGTCACAGTATCTTCTCCAATGCTGTAAATCATCCCTTGGCTATTGAACCGTAGGACTAATTTTATGAGAGGCCTGAGAATTGAACAGAAGTAGAGGCTAGCAGAGAACACGTCTAATCAGGCACAAGTTTAGATGCCACTCGCTCTTCACTGAACAAGAAAAGTTCTCTGCCACACAAGGTGCAAATGAGGCTCTGCCCTCATGAGATGTATAGTTGATAACTCCCTCAGGATTTGTAGACTGGCTCGGAAGGGGAAGGGGAAGAGGAAAGGAAAAGTTGCGACCTAACCATAGCCTCACCTCATCACGGTACCTTCCCACATAGCTGTAGAGTTCTCCCAGTGCGCCCAATGTGTTAAATTCCCCTGCATGCTGACGGGATTGCTCTACTAGGTAGGCATCCATGTCTTGGTCACTAATGGAAGCCATCTTGGTGATATCCCGGTAGTACCTAGAACACGGAGACAAAATATTGTTTTAGGATTTCATATACCTGCAGATATAGTAGGTGACCCTGCCTAATTGACCCTCTCATCTCAGTAGAGAAAAAAACAAGCACAATCCTAAACAAACTGCTTATGAACATTAAAAACATAAAAACAATTCTACTTTTCTTGATTCATCGTAATTGATTTTTGCCTTGAGCACACCAATGGACAGCCGGCATACAAATTTAGCAAACAACATCCTTGATACTCAGCTGCACTATCTGAAATACTTAGCTCAAATAATGCATAAATGGCATATTTGGATAAACATTGATTTTAATAATTAGTCTGGCATACAAACTTGAGGTAGCGGGGGGCAGGGGGACAATAGATGCCAAATTTGGTATCTGGCAGGGAGAGCTGCAATAGCTCCAAGAGCATTGGGATAAGACAGAAAAGCAGTCAAAAGGAGCATCAAGGAACTACAGTGCCGCAACCTGGAACAATTCAATCTTCATTCAGCCCTCTCTACATGTTTTAGACAGCATCAGCTTTGATCATGGCCAGTTGTCAAAGATAATGGAGGGTGTACTCCAAAAAACATGTAGAAGATACTACACTTGGACACATTCTTTCCTATAATTCCTTAATCTTTAATGCAGTGTAGAGCATGCTGTTACAAATGTTTCCACATAGGTCCTAGAAATGAATTGTGTATATTTTTAATATGGTAATTCACTCCCCACCTCAAAATTAAAATTGTAAGGAAGAATACCAAAGCAGTGTCTAAACCTATCAATTAGCCTTCCCCAATTATGACACTCTCCCAATATGTGAAAAGACTTCTCAAATTCTCAGCAATGTCTACACTGGTTGGGAAATTTGGGGAATTGGTTGGCCCAGGTTAGGGAAAGTTGGACAGATTTATCATGGATTATGTGGATAAATTCTTTTGCTATAATTTCTGGACAGTGTCAAGCTTCACACAGCCATAGCTGTAAATCTTGGCTCTCCAGACAAGTAACCCCTTATTCTATAATTGGCTTATTTGGCTGAAGGCTCACAAACACGACTCGGCAAGATTAATCTTTTTACTGCAGACAAGACTGAAGCCATATACGCAGATAAATCAAAGTTTATATAAATCGATACTCCAAGATTTAAACTCTAGGCTTTTTCGCCCCTACTTTTCTGAGTCAATAGATACTTGGCCTTCTCTTGATGGCCTCAGAAGGCACCTGATCTGTGCTGACATAACAGTCTTTCTAGCATGGAAATTGTTGATTCCTGCCTTGCTAGCTCCATTCCCTACAAATGGGGTAACCTCTAGATCTGTGTTGGTGGCATTCATCATCCAGTCTGGGATAGGCCTTAGTTCACTGGCAGAAGACAAGCTCTGCATGCAGAAGATCCTAGTTAGCAGCACGTGATCAGGGGAAAAGCCTCTGGCCCTAGTTCCTCAAAAACTGATATTAGTCAAAATAAACCATATGAACCTAAGGGTTGTATATATGAGGCAATGTCAGTTGTTTTTCATATGACTTCCCTTCTATTAGCACATAAAACAGTTGACAGGTCTGGTCTTTTTTTTTTTTTTTTTTTGCCCATTTTAGAGCATATAGAGTAATTTTCATGTTCCTTATCTCAAAACTGCAGGAAGCCATACAACTGATTCTTAACAACTATGGTTGGAGGAAGAATATTCTGTACAAACATAGAGAAAACTAACTTGATTGCTTGGTACCTCGTTCCTGTGAAATCATGTAATGGCCCAGGTCTACAAAGACCATCAATGATTACCCATGAATCATCAGCAGGCTGCTGAGAACACTGAGCATGAGGCAGTGTTGCCAGCCATCTTTTTGGTCAAGACAAAGTCCAATTATAGTAACCCAGCACCTCACACATAATTCTCCTGCCACATTGTCTTAATTGCTACTGCAAAACAGCCCCCTTCCATCTTTTATGCAATGGAAGGAAGAGGAGGTCATATATCACATTTCTTTTAGTGATACAATCAAGCAGGATCAGATCTTGTTATAAATGCTGGTTGGGTTCACACAACATGATAAGACTAAGCTAAATGCAGTTGGCTAGTTTGTGATTCCATGTTATGGAAACCCAGCCATTGCTTTAGCATGTTGTGTGAACTAGATCATCATATTATCATGTAAGGTAGTTTATTTGTTTGAATACAACATATAATGTGAACAGAACAATTGTATTTTGTTAACCAGGAGTTAGTGTGCCATGCATATGCAGCCTATGATCTGGAGATGGTACAATTTCCATTTCCTAGAAAGGGAAATGATCTGCCAACTCTTTGCCAACTTTAGTGTCATCATCTGTATTTTCCCCTCACCCAGAGGCTCACCTTTCCACCCAGCCTTTATAAACAGGAATGTCCTTGGCATATAACAGCTTTGTCGAAGGGGAATCCTTGCCCAGACGGTGCTCAGAGGTAGAGCACGAGTCCATGAAGGTCTGGGCCACAACGGAAAGACAAGCGTCCGTGATGCTGCTCTTGTGAATATCAAAAACAAATTGTGGGTTCTTGATGACATTCACCCAAAACCTCAAGGGCAAACTAGAATTGAGAAGAGGTAAGAAGTATGAGACATTGGTATTGGAAGAATTGCTATCACTTTGAGCCAAAGGATCTATCTCAAGGAGAAGAGAACATGAAAGGGAGTTAGAGGCTGATGTTCAGTTCCATTGTTACACTAGATGCTTCTGAAGGGTGGAGTGGTTTTGTTTTAAGTTGTGTGACTTCTGGGAAACATCTGCTCAATTCTGGGTTAGGCAGATTGACAGATAGTTACAGCCATGCTAGGCCTATGGGTTTCCAGCTGTGGATCACTGATTTAGAGCCATAGCATGTGTTGACAAGGGACCAAAATGCAGAATTCTCACCAGTTGCTTTTCCAGGTATGTCGAACATCAGGATCACCAATCTGTCTCCGCTCTGCCTGTTCATCCAGGAAGTCAAACATGTATTTGATGGGCAGGGGAAGGGCACTGGCCCGGTGTGCTGTGCTGAACACTGTCTCAAACAGGTCATCTACAAACTTTTGCAATGTGCCCTGGAAAAGACAAATATTGCTGGGAAATGTCTTTTGAGGTGGTTGGAAAGAACCTCCTTAAACTGGGGAGATCACAGCTGCCTTTCCTAACTTAATCCCCACCACCACCATTAAGGGTTCCAAAATCCCACCAAACAAGAATAGCATAAATGATCAATAATGGTAAATTCTCCCTTAAACTAGGTGGGTAGAACAACTGGCAGGGTAGAGGCTGACCATAGTTTGAATCTAGGAGTATCTATCCCAATCTGACTATGCCATAGAGACTACAACCGAGAAGCTCTTCCAGAATCCTGAAAATGGCAGTTTCATTACCAGATTGAAGTAATGCACACACCTCCTTTGGCAAAGCCAATTTTGCAATCATCAAGAGCACATTCCATTTGTCACCCATTACTTCCACCGGATGCCCAAACTGGCCCATTTTTCCAATGCCTCCTCAATACCATATGATCTTAAACTCCCACACAATGTGTAGATCAGTGCATATAAAATAGCTTCCTAAATTATGCAAAGGGAAAATCATTAATTTTGCAAATTCAAGGGTCCTTATTGGGATCCCACGGTAAATAAAAGGAGTACACAGCTGTAAGAGAATAAATTTAATCTCAATATTTCCCAGAAAAATAACAAGTCTCAGTATTCTGCTTCAGATAATTCTTTCCTAGCTCCTCTTGTATTCTCTTACTAGAGTTTGACTATAAATCTATATCAAAATGTCCCTGATTTGGAACTATAACATTAATTCCTTCACAATCCACAAGCTTAAATTGCATCTACATTTCAACAGAAGCCACTTTCACATCAATTTAAATTATTGCTGCTTCTCCAATGTACCATGGGAATGACTGCTCTGTGAGGATCTTGATAGCATCACTACATATTACCAAAATATATTACAACAAAGTACCAGATAACAATAATGTAATTAAATCAAGCACAGAGAGTGACAGAACACAAATATACACAAGTACCATTCAGACCTCAAATGATACTTGCTTTTCTTCTTCACTACCTGATAATTTACAGCTTTGATTTTGCCAGATCTGATGTTGCACACAGTGTCAATAAAGCACCTGAAACTGAATTTAGATGTCAGGTGGCAAACACTGGAAGTGTGGCAGATTAGCCACAGGGTCCAAAGCAAAGGAACCAATTATCATGCTCCTGCAGCTAGACAGGAGGTAGACTAAAAAATGTTCTGTTCAGAAGGGAAGTTCAGCCTATCTCTGTGAAGAGCTTGGCAAGACTGAACCAAAACTGAAACAGGGAAATGGAGAAATGCCTCTTCAGGAAAGTTTTGTTCAAGGCAAGAGTTCTAGAGCTAACAAAGGCTGAAAAACCTCCTGGTCAACTATTAAAGGACTGGATCTGAAATTGTGTAATTCCTTATCTTCCAAGGAAAGACATCAATTAAGGGTTGATTTAGACTTAGAATATCTTGCTTGAATGCCTTCACTTCAGATGTAAGGTGAAGAGTAAACCTGTTTACTAACTCAGAGATCCAGTTCTTTGCCAACCATACCTTGGTGGCAAGGAGCCGGGTGAGGTAGATCTCAGAAACCATCTTGCTCCCTCGCTCCCCTTCCTTAGGGTCTCCGAGATGCTCGTGGTTCTTGACCAGATGCCAGAGGCGGGTGCCTGAATCTTGATCTGGAGTGAGGATGGGAGCTCGTGAGCGCAAGCTCTCTGGGCTGCTGGAGGTGCGCAACAAACTCTCTGCAGGGATTGGGAGGGGTAAGAAAAGAAACCACCTTGAGTTTGCTCAATTCAGTCCTGGGCCAAAGAGCCAGCCTTCTAGACATCTCCTTCCAGCCCTGATTATACTTCAAAAAAACCCTCCTCTATATCCAGAAAAGAGGGGAGGGTTTTTTTTTTTCTTTTCAGGCTCAGTGCCTGAAATCTAAGCAGAACCACTACTACCATCATCCTTACCCTCCAGGGGCCAAGTAAAGTATACCCCTTCCTCTCCAACCACAAAATGGGAGTGGCTGTAAAATTATAGACATTCCATGCCTGGAATAGCAATGAAAATTACAGCTAGGCCAGGATAATGCTGGGAGGAAGCCCAGGTTATAAAATTCAGACGTGGCAAGAGCTGCTTGTCAAGGACTGCTCATGGTAGGACTGAAACCTTCCTTGGGTTAAGAGAAGAGGGGCAAGCCAGGGAAGATCTCAGGTTTGCAGGGCTGCTAAACACATAGGATGGAGATAGCCCTTCACATGCAAAGAAGCATACAAAGCACCATATAAAGCCTACATGTACATGACAGGGAGAGAGCAGATGCCTCTGCATGCCAGATCACATAAAAAGGCATCTGCTCTCTCCCTGTCATGTACACGTAGGCTTTATATGGTGCTTTGTATGCTTCAGGAGGCTCATCTGCACAAAACTACAATCTCAGTTTATGAGGGCTCAGACAAAAGATGGAGGATAATATCATGACAGCCAACAGACAGGAAAGGCTGTATCCTGAAAACAAGTCCCAAATGCCAGAACGTACAACTGCAAGGGTATTCCTTCCAATTTCAAGAAGGACAAACAAACTGCAGCTCAGCAGGAATTAAGAACAAGCCCAGAAGGTGGAGAATATAGTATCCCGGAATCTCAACTTTCTTACTTTCAAGCAAATTTCTACTGCTTATGTTTATACTAATAGCCTTAACAGCGTAAAGTAATATCTGCTAAATCTGAAGTGCAACCAAATAAGATTTTCAGTGGCTGGAAAATTTTAAAAAATGAGAAAGGATGAAAATTTGTATAATTTATACAGATTGCAGAATTCAGCTCCTTGGTCAGAAAGTCTGGACTGCTCCAGCATACATTTTTAAACAGTTCCTGCAAGTTATACCACATATATGGAACATGTCTTGGGAACAGGCATGACTGGTAGGTGTCATGGGCATGCCCACATCTTCCCCCAAACAATATTTGAATCTGGATCTCGGCATAGCCCTAGTCTCTATCCATCCACTTAAATCTTAATGGACGTGGCCACATTCCCTTGGGAACCTGCTGAAGATTCCATTCTGAGTGAGGCCATCTACACCCATATTTCCTCCCTCTGTTACCCATGCTGCTTTCTTCCTCCCTGGGCAATAAAAATGGATTCTTCCCTTGCCCAGGCATCTTTTGAAAATACAGATAATCTTTTCAAAGGGGCAACCCACCACAGATGACACTTTGGCAGAGGTCCAGGCAACACATAACCCACAGACAGCCCTGCTATGCTTTAGAGATGGTACCTCCAGACCTGAGCTGGATTAAATATTTCTTTGCAATGTTATGTTACGCTGTTGGGGAGAAATTCAGGGTACACAAGTCACTCAGGGCAGACATGCCTCTCTGTGGTGGTGAAGATCCGGGGTGGGGGGAGGTACCATTCCTTACCGTAGCGACTCAGCGAATGGGTGAAAGTGAAGGAGCTTGCAATATTGTAGCCTGATGCCTGCCTAGGAACCAAGGCCACTGTGGAGCCATCTGTTACCTGCATGTTAAAATGCAGGGACGGCAGGAGTGGAAGGGGGAAGAGGTGGGTTTAAAGATAAGGTGGATTGGGGTGGGGGAAGAGAAGAAAAAAGAATGTTGGCCAATTAGTAATACTTAGCATTAATACAGCACAATTCAAACTTTCAATGCATTTTGCACAGTCATTCCTAACTGTAAATTAGGCCAGAATCATTACTCACATTCCAGAGAGTAGACTAAGTATACAGTGGTGAGAGAAAGTTTGTGAAGTTTTTAGAACTATCTGTAGTCATGCAATCAAGAGAATATGCAGCATGCCAATACTTGTCAATAAATACATAGTTGTCAATAAATGCTGTGACCCACACAACGTGATCTGAGCTTCATCTTGGCTGTTTAATTACAGTATCTTCATCTGTTACTAGGACTCAGATGACATCGTAGGTGACAGTAGTTCAGGATTACAGACAGTTGTAAAAGGATCACTAACTTTCTATCATCTCTGTATCTGTGCACTCACTCACTCAAACATCAGGGAGGCTAAGAGAACGCTAGTTTGGGCAAAACCCTCTGATCAAGTTTATGATGGAGCCGAAAGCTGAACAGGAAGCTTTTTAGTTCATAACTTTAGCAGTTTCTAAGGAAATATGTAAGAACAAACCCCCAGCATGAAGATCAACTCTGAGGCACCTAAAGACTACTAAGGGTAACACCTTGAGGTAAATCTTAATCCCAAACCAAGCGCCATTCTGTGGTCTTTACTCATAGAGGCTCAGCTTCCCCCTCTTGATCCCAATGATTCTACTCTAGTGGTGACCAAAGGATTCTTCATAGTGTGTTGGCTGCTGGCAATATTCTGGTAGGCATGACTATTATAATACAAGCTACTCAGAACTTTAAAAGGAAGCTAAAACTGTACACTCACATACACTACTGCGGTTTTTAGTTTTGTAACAGTCCTGAACTGCAGCATACATATTAAGACAGTTAATTTAACCCAGAAATGGGTAAGGAAGGCAAATACCTGATAATGTCCCAACGTGTTGAGCCGTTTCCAGTCTCCCTCAATTTTACTTGTGGCATCTTCATCCTGCAAGATGGTCCGGCCCCCAGCACCCTGACACCACTCTGGGATAAACCGGAAGACCAGTGGGAAGACAGTTGACTTTATTATTCTCTTTTCCTATTTAGTTACAATTCAAGCCAGTGGCTGATTACCCAGGTCCATTCCATGCTCACAACCCCACCTACTTTCTGCCATGTTCCTGTCTTCATACCTAGCTCCATGTCTTCAGCTCGCGGGCGCTGCGAATAGGGTACCCCTCGATATACAGCATCCAGCAGCTTCTCCTTCACTTGTGTCACTGAGTCACAGTTTAATACTTTGACAGGCACTGTAGGTCCCCCGGGTGGCTCAGGAGGGGTACATAACAACATCTAGCGAGGAAAATAAATCTGCTCATTTTAAATCATAGTAAAGATACACATTTATGCACACCCACAGATCTGGGATCTGGAATGAGAAGAAACTGTCCCACTTCTCCCAGCTTCCATAGCTAAGGAAAAATAGCCAAGTTCAGTGTTTTAAAAATTCTATTACTGCCCAGTATGGATGTAGATAACAGAATTGCATTTGGTGTTTGTGAAAGTGAAAACAGAGGAGACCTATTCACAGAAGGACAAAAGACTCTGTTACTTTGTTAAAGAGCCTGTTTTATCTTCCCAACCAGCTGTCTGTAAGTAGTACCTGTTGCCTCTCCCTTAGCTACAGCCCAGCATGAAGCACCTTGCAGAACACCAAATCAAATCCCAGTTCTCTATAGCTTTATAGTATTTTGCACAATGTAATCTTTCATGGTACATCACCCATAATTCCCAGCTCTATCCACAGCTCTGCTTCCTCTAGGCTGGTCCCCCATTTTGAAAGTAAGTTATCAACCCACTTACGAAGGTTTCCAGTTGTTACAAAATGAGAATGCTTAATTAATTTGGTGGCACAGATTCCTCCAAGCCAGGATTGCAAGCTAGAATGACTTAGGTAACAAGCCCCTTCTTACACATATAGCAATGCTTTACTGAAGTGGAATATGCAATTAGCTCCCTGGCTGCAAGGCAGCAAAATGCTTCTGTTGCCACCCCCTACGCTCACCAAGGTCTTGTAATCAATCTGTTGGCGAATGAGCTTGTCCTCGCTCAACGAGTAGCGCGCCTCGCCTGTGATGGCATCTATTGGGCCTTTCTCCATCTGCTGCTTAATAGCACAGAACAGCATGAACAGTGGCTCCCCAGCACACTCCTAGGGAAGGAAGAGACAAGCTTGAAGCAGGAAACCTTGCATACAGCAAGTCAGATCACTTGTACACCTAGCTCTGTATCTTCTATTCTCATCAGCTCTTTCTGTTCTTTTTTAAGGAAAGCCCCAAGGATTAAGGTCTTCCACATTCAAGGCATACGTTCTACCACTGAATAACTGCTGCTTCCCCAACACCCAAAATTTTCTCTCAAATGTCCCTATGTCCCACTGGGCAGAGGCTACCATTAAACTGATGAAATTAATGATGTCAGGGTTGTGACAGAATAAGTCTGAAGACTCAAAGGTCCATGAGTCCAGTTTTCAGGCACTCTTACCTTGAGGAACCTATGCAGCAGAAAAGTAAACCAATTGGTCAACATTTTTTCAGCCACTGACTCCGTCCTGGAACAAGAGAGAGACAAAGCACCATCGCTTGTGACTGTGAGATGGAAGAAGTCCCTTATGCCTGCAGTAGTGTTTTGTGAAGTGAAGATCTCTCTACTCTTCTAATATTGTATCTGAAACTTGTGTTCTGACTATCCCAAGAATATTGTTGATAATACAGACTCATACACTGTTCATCCTTGTTGCCAATTTAAGTATTAAACAGCAACATTCAATGGGACCATGAGGAGAGGGGCATGGGAATCAAAGAAGGTCTCGCACCGACGGAGCAACAGCTTGGGATGGGCACGGTTCTGCAGATTCTTCTCAATGAGGTCAGCCAGCAGCTGCTTCAGCACCCCAGTAGCATAGTCAAGCCTGCCCTGCAGGGCCACCATTGTCAGAGAAGCAACAGCGCCTCTATCTCGCATGGAGAAACCTCGCTGGCCTTCCAGGGTGTGGATGAAGGTCAGCAGGAAAGGCCGAGTGTGCAGCAACTGCCCAAAGAGTCGGAGCCCTTTCTCTGTGCTTGGTGGTGTCTGCAGAGGCAAGAAAACAGAAACCCCTCCCTAAGCCAATATGACAACATGGCCAGCATGGGCAATCACAAAATATTCCTTGTAGCTTTCCACATGCCATTGGCTAGATGTTGCTCACAACTGGGAAAGTCTTTTGATATGCCCTTGACCTCACACACCCGTTCCACCTCTATGATCTTTGGAAGATGCAGACTGCCTTGCTGGATCATACCACTTCATTTCTAGTAGCCCTGAGACAGACAGATAGATAGGGCTCATGAAATATGAAGCTTTCCCCTGTTTGCCTCCACCCTTTAGTACTATTAAGTATATTGCTTCTGAACAAAGCCTTTGTAGTGCCAACAAGAGTGGAAATGAAGATCAATAAGAAGTTCAGCTTGATGGCCATTATCTACAAACTAAAGGGGTCTCTGTGCTGGTCTATGAAAAGCAGGGAATCCTAGATCCCTCGTATCAAGAGAAGAATCAGCCCCAGCAACCCCAGGAACAAGCATCTGAACAGACAAGTTCAGGAGACAGAGATATTGAAATGGAAAGACCTCAGTGTACCAAACCTCAGGATAAACCAATTCTCTATAGCTCAATTTACCCCCAACTTAATATTATTGTTAAGACAAATATTAAGGGAAAACATGTCACCCAGGTTTCATCCTCTATGTCATGCACTCACACTAGTTTCTTGCAGTGCTGGGTGATCATCCACCCCTGGAAAGAGCACACGCCTTGCATATGTCCGATAATCCAGGAATGGGATCTTCACTCCATCCATGTTGTTTGTCAGCTCGTTTATATCTGTCTGCAACTCAGCAAAAGCTGAAGAAAGTAGAAGACTGTTAAAAGTGTGGTTATGTGCAGAGTGGGCTGATCCTCTCCACTCTGCCCCTCAACCAGCTTTTGACATTAAAGGAGCCAAAGGATTAACCACCACACCATCCTTGTCCTGCAGTAGCCCTGCCTCATCAAATCAGGCTTGATTCAGATGCAGCAAAAATGAACAGGTGTATTTCGCATAAAAAAGACTGCAGATCATCCTGCTTAATAATTGTATATACATATTTTGGCAACTCATGATTACATGTAACAGGCATATGCTGAGCTGTTTTGGCCTAATCGAGGCTTCTTGTAAAAGAATCTAAATTCTCAGACTTCATTTCTCCTTCCAGGCCACACGGCAACTGCAACCATGTCACATCCTTCCTTTATGCACATTAGGCTGGCTCGTGTACACCTTCTACCATTTTAGACTGGAATAATGGCTCACACATGTGATATAATATACCTCAAGGTCTTTTTTCTGCTTGTTCTTCCTTTACTCTAAAACGTTCTGGCCTGAAAACTGAGCCTTATCATTAGGCAGAGCTGCCTCAAACCGATTGGAGTGTCATGGTCCCCTCCCCCATTTTTAAGGCATTATTAGCGTACAGTATTTTTTCTTGCCAAGGAGGGGTAAAGAGGCTTGTGGGATCTTCTGCCTCAGGCTGTCTAACAGTCCGTCTTGGATACTATGCATCTGAAGTGAGAATGCCATTTGATGCACTCCCCCAGGCAGTCAAGTTCCTTGGGTTAGTCTTGTAAGATGTTCCCTTGGGACAGCGTGTGTGTGTGTGTGTGTGTGTGTGTGTGTGTGTGCACGCGCGCCTATGCTCGTATGTGTGAGAGGCATGAAAATAAAGTACTACCACTGGCATTCTGCTTTTCAGTATGTGCTTCTTTTTTCTCCAAAATACCCATCTTTATTTTTCTGTGCAAACAAATTTACAACACAGCCATGTTTTTTTTCTTTTTACAAATTTAAGGACTGCTAAATAGGGAGTTTGTCTAAGCAGAACCTCCCCACTGCCCCCCCCCCGATGATTTTCAGGGAAAAAATTCAAGGTGACATCAGACCATTTATCTCTTGGTATCATCAAAGCCAACGTAAAGGACGATACGCAGTTGCATAGTAGAATGTGGCAGCTTTTGCTAGTGAAGTAAAGGTAAAGCATTCCCACACTGCAAAGAAAAATATATTGGTTTTGTCTGTGTTCACTTTGTGTCTCACCCGGTACATTGTGTCTACTGTCTAGTTTTGTGGGCTGTTCACTTTCGTTAGTGAAGGTAAGGCACTGCCACACTGCAAAGGAAAGGATATTGGCTTGGATTTCTCCAATGTGTGAGTCCCATCTGGTGCACTTGGCCTATTGCATACGCATGTGCGTAGAAGCCAAGGTGCCTCTTTCCCCCTCCCTTGCCAAAGTTTAACTCTTGGGAGAGCTGAAGAGGGAATGAAACATTAAGGATTCTTCATGACTTTGTGGCTCTACGAAATACATTTTAACATAGGAACGGAAAGACAAAGGATCCCTCTACAAGAGGCAAACCAAAGTGGCTGGAGAATAAGCCTTGATGTTTTGAGGAGTTGGGAAACATCCTCGACTATTTGCTATGATGCATGTGAACTGCATCTGTGAATATGACGCTAGTCAGGGCTGTATGCCAATGGAGACATTGATGAAATGTTCCAGCCTTGGAAACAAAGACAATGCCCCTCCCTCTTTCTCTGACTACTTCTCAACAGTTTTATTGCGTTTCCTTCAACTTCCACTCCCCTCAGTACCTTCCTTGCATTCCAGAGCTACCCGTGACTCTAGGTTGTCCATCTGCAGCTGCAGGCGCTTCAGAGTACGATCTGCATCCCGTGTCTTCCGTTTATAGGCTACCAGCACCCCAATGATAGCCCCCAGAAGGAGGCTTCCTCCTGCCCCTAAGCCAACCAGAGCTGGCAAAGGCAAGGCTGCCTCAGGATAGATGTGAAGGGTGCCTGGAGAGAATGACAGACCTCCCACTAGGATCTGCAAGGAAAGGAGTGCAACATTAAACTTTCCATGAGAATCGCCTTACTGGACAGGACCAAGGACCTATTTATATGCTATCCTTCAATTTCTAACAGTTGGCAGTGAGATACCCTCTGAACCCCACGAGCGGGCCATTAAGTCTTCCTTGCTTATTAACCCTTCATCTTTCAACCAGCAACCTGTTCAGGAATCAGTACCCACAGTTTAAGTGAATACCTCAAGTTCCCTGATGATTGTTCATGGCTGTTCGTATTGGAGAAGAGGACTTCCTTATGGAACACTGCATCTTCTCCACATCCAAATGTTTCAAGTACAACATTGCACAGATGTGAGTTTGTGGCTGGAGGTTTGTTTGTGTTTGTGTTTATTTGACAGAGCTGGACATGACTGATGTCCCTTGTGTCAGTTTTGAATCTAAACTATATGTCTTTAGGAAAAACATAGGAACTTTTTTTTCCCAACAGATTTCTCAGGCTTACAAAATGTCATACAGGTAGTCCTCACTTACGGACTGCCTTGTTTAGCAACTGTTTGAAGTTACAACAGTGTTAAAAAACAGCTTTGTGACCAGTCCTCACATTTACAACTGTCTCAGTGTCCCATGGTCACATGATCGCCATTCAGACACTTTGCAGCCAGTGCGCATTTACAACTGTTGCAGTGTCCCGCAGTTATGTGATCGCTATTTGTGTGCTTCACAACTGGCTTCCAACAAGCAGAATTAATGGAGAATGCGGAAGTAAAATCGCAAGGCGCAGTCTCGTGATTTTCCCCTTAACGACTGTGGTGCTTAGCAACGGAGTTGCCAGTCCCAATTGAGGTCACTAAGCAAGGACTATCTGTATTAAGGCTTGTAAAATGCCACCAACTGGACAAGTACTGATCTGCCCATGACATTAACGATACTTCCCAGAATGGCTCAAGCCACTGAAGCCCCTTACTCAGCCCCGCCCCCAAATCAGGTGTACCATGACTGGTTGCTCTCCAGTTTGGCTTGGCGAATCACACAACAATTGGGTTTCTGAGATAGTCAGGGTGCAAGGTTCTCCACCAATCAGCACTGTGTAGTTGAGTCGCGTACTGCCAGATACTGCAGGGATCAGGTTCCGGCCCTGAGAGGAAAAATATAGGGATTGTTCAATCATACCACCCTGAGTTTAGATTAGGGAGCTAATTTAATATTTGGGAGTCACTTAGAGACTAGGAGGAGAGACTAAGGGGAGACCAGGACTGTTTTATCATCTCTGCTGAAAGACAATAGCGACACCCTCCTCCTCTCCATGAAACTATATCCTTGTGGTTATTTTTAAGAATATTTACAAATTAGTGCCTGAAGTCGTATCCACACTCCCACCCCAGCATCCTGTTTTCCTACTATGCTATGTCTTTTTGTCTTTTAGTTGGTAGCCTATGAGCAGGCACTGTTTTTTTAATTGATTGTAAGCCATTCAGGAAATGTTTTGACTAAACAGTAGGATAAAATAATGCTGGGATTTCTTGTCCTTCTGAGCGGATAGTCAGGGACATATTGCGCAACATGCCTTGCCCCTTCTGGCAAGCTTTACCTTTCCACAGATATAAACCCTGCATTCTCTGCAACTAAGATAATATATCCAAAAGTTACCTTGAATGCAATTGCATATTTTCCATAATTATCTTATTCATGGAGAAAGACAAAGATTTAGAGTACAGTCCCTGATTCTTAGAATACTCTTTAGGTCATCTTGCACTAGATTCTACTTTTTTTCCAAAAATGCCTTTATATAGTCATGACTCTTTTATGTAGCCAAAGGCCTAAAAAGTTACATTACATGAAAGGGAAAAACCACGAGATACTCAGAACATTAAAACTCGTACTCCTGATCAAATTCTGCATTTGTGTGGCTCAATCACAAAAATACATGCTTGCTATACTGGCATACTGACCCTCTGTTCTTCTGGGCCAGCTTATCTCTGACCAAAAGGATTAAATGTTGCAGAAAATCATCTGTCATGAGTGTGGCTTCCAGCAAGCAGGCTCTAGACCAGTGTTTCTCAACCTTGGGCATTTTAAGATGTGCGGACTTCAACTCCCAGAATTCTCCAGCCAGCATCCTGGCTGAGGAATTCTGGGAGTTGAAGTTCACACATCTTAAAATGGCCAAGGTTGAGAAACATTGCTCTAGACAGACTCATTTTTTTTAAAACACTGGGAAGCTCATTACAATTACATTTTCAAAGCCCCAATACAAACTGCTTCAATACCTTGAGGACAACGTGGGATCCAGGTTTAATTTCCAGTATGCCACTGGGCCCAAACGTCTCAAAGGTGGGGTCTGGGTAGTACGTAAAAGCAGAGCGGTTCAGGGTACGGGTAGCAGCCACATCGTCCAAGAGGAAGCCAAACTCATCAGGGTGAGCACCTCCAAGGGGCAGTGCCTGCTCCCTAGGTATAATGCCCGGGGCCTTGCACAACATTATGGAGTCATTTAGCACCTGGCAACTCTGCAGGGAGGCAAACCAGAAAAAACACACAAGCCCCATAGAGGTCATCCATCAGCCCTGGCCTTGTAAGACCAGCCCTCATCCCGGTGCCCATTCTTAGGCAAAAAAATAGATCGTCTTCCCTTTCAGCTTGGGTCTTTGCTTTTCTCTTAGCTCTCAACTATAGGCATCTTTACAAGGACTTGGAAGGGAGGGCTGTTCCCAGCAGTCCAATGTTCTGGGCATCCTCTATGCATTTTGGATTTGAAACACATTTAAGAACAGCATCTGCTTACAGAAGCAGGAATCCATGAAGAAGAAAATCACGTGGTGGATGGCCTTCTGAATGTATACAATTCAGACTTAACCAGGGCCCACGTACCATTCAGTACTTCAGCTGGATCCATGCCACATGAATCTCCTCATCACAATCAGCTAGATCCCATGGAGAATCACCACATTCTCCACCTCACTCCCAAATGTATCTTTGAGATACCGTAAATTCTTTTTCTCTCGGGTCACTTGAAGAAAGCAACCTTATTTTTAGATCTTGTCATTTTTAGTTCCTGTCTGTCCTTCAAGGGAATTCCAAATACATGATATGGGCAGGTAATAATTTTTGGTCAAGGCCATTTTCACTTAGGAATAATCTGTCAGAGGCTACAAAATGAGAAGGCAGGCTGCGGGGCCATCCTGTCTCCCTTCACCCTCTTTCTACCCAGTGAATGCCTAAGTTAATTTTAATTTTAACTGCAGTGGGTTGTATGCAAACCCAGGAGCACAGATCGCCCAGGGCTGCAATATGTTCTAATGTCATATTGAGCCTTGGAATAGTATGATAAACATGGACTATGCATCTCACTTCCCCACCCCGACCAACAAATTAATCTACTTCTGGAAACAGCCTCTCTCGTTCTCTCTTTGTTCCTTATGCAAGGATCTAAGCTCAGATTCCGCTAGGTTTTCATCTGCCACAGAAGACTCACATTGATGGTTTCTATCCCGCCATAAGCAGCTCGAACCCGTGGTTCTTGAATTGTCAAGAGGTGGGTCCCGCTCACTGTGAGGCTGGTGCTACCACTGTAAAAAGAGGGGCAGAAAAGAAACCATGGTTTTGGTCTGCAAAGACTAAAGAGAAAACTTAGTCAGAGAAGAGAGATTTAGGATTTCCGGAACACACCAGGCCAGCTAGTCCCCATTTTCATGATGGCATCACCCCAGGGGTATTCCCCTAATAATGGGACCAGGGAGGTACTCAGATCAAGAATGCAAACTATACTTAGCAGGACACAAATACAGTCCAAAACAAATGAGTAAAGGAAATTTGCATCCAATAAACTGAACAGGAAGAAAGACTCCCTCAACATTTGTCTTGCTTCCTCCATTTCATAATTCAAGTTTCTCCACAATGTATGGCTGTCTTTGAAAGTTCAGATTTTTAGATGATGTGAAAAATAAGAATGTTACATTCCACAAGTCAGTTGTGAATGCCCATGCACACATAGGCCTGTCTACTGTGCATCCCTATTATATAAAATACAAAAATATTCATATTTTTCAAGTCAATAGATGTCCTTATTATTTGCATGTATTATTTTTTCCAGCTTCTGTAAATTGCAATGTGCATCTATAACACTGGGATATCCTTTTCTGCATCTGTAACATCATTCCTTGCATTTGGAATAAGATATTTGTGTGCAGAAGTGTGTACATGTCTGTACATACATGTCTGCATTCGTGTGCACACAAACAACATATGTGGGTATATGAGTATCCATCTGTATTACTGTGAGTGTGAAACATTTACTCCAATGAAAGAAGCTGGAAGGTATAATTAAATGTATAATTTTTTCCACATCACCCTAAAAGGGTAGGTGAAGCAGGAGATCAATGGCAAATAAACACCATGAGTCATTTTTCTAGGAGAAATCTATCTTCAGGAGTGGAAGGAGATGCAAGAAGTTATCAAGTTTCTTAAACAGAAACAAAACCCAAATGACTCCTTCAGATCAAGTTTGGCTCCTGGTAACTATGTGGATATGCCCATGCTGCTTTTGATCTAGCAATACAGAAGTGGATTGCCAATGTCTTTTTCTGTGATAGTTTTGACTTCCTAGTCTAGCCTACAATCAAGGATTTCTTAGTGGCCCTCCATCCATGTCTGACCCTGCGTAGCTCTTTCCAAGACCAGGCAGAGTCTGCTAAGTGCTCTAGATCAGGGTTCCTCAACTTGGTGACTTGAAGATGTGTGGACTTCAACTCCCAGAATTCCCCAGCCAGCAAGGGGAATTCTGGGAGTTGAAGTTCACACATCTTTGGGTCACCAAGGTTGAGGAACCCCGCTCTAAATGCTGTTGCAACACTCCTCAAAGGGGAACCCTGTTTATTCAGCTGCCCTCATTCCCAACCCAAAGACCAAACCCTGGAAAGAACATGCTCAGGTTCTGACAGCAATACCACATAGGGCTGTCATAGGCTTATAACTTACTTTGCAATGCTCCAAGCAGGCTCTACCGCTGTGACCACTGGGTCGGGACTATAGCGGAAGGAGACAGTCCCATTTGTGCTGATGTTGGCACGGTCAATGCGAAGACTAAGATTGGCAGGGCCTGGGCCTAACGCCGAGGGGGGAGACAGGCAGACAATCTCCCCTGCGCTACGCCTTGGGAGAGTAAGGAAGAAGGGAGCATTAGTTGTTGCTCCTAATAATAGCCTCCTCCCATAAATAATGTAAGGCTGTAAAATTATGGTCTCCCTCTATCTTACACTGTTTCCAACAGTACACAGGTTCCACTGTCACCGCTCCTCATTTCACACCAGCTGGATCTCTATTTTCCCTCCCACGTAGATAATACCTAATCAGAGCACTCAGAGCTTCATGGCCAAGCAAGGTTTGCATCTGGGCCGATGCAATTTCATTTAGTACTTTTGAATACTTCTCCTATGATGCCAAACTGACTCTTAGACCATTTGTTCTCCAAGGAGACCAACTTCTATGACCATTAAGTGTCCCAAAGTAGATTTTCCCACTGTTTTCTTGATATATTGGATTTCAGTTTCCATAATGCTTAAATAGTGTGGCTTTATGTTTAAAATTAAAGTGCCTGATTGACTAGCACTGGTAACAGTACAGCTGGGTCATGCAGTCTGCTAAATCATGGCTTGCTGAATAAGCCATAATGTCATAATTCAAACAACGTAGTTGCCCATAAACCATGGTCTGCAAACCTGTGTCTGGATTTCACACATCACATTAAACCAAAAACATACAAGTCACATTATGCTTAGCACAATGCTAAACCCAGACACTGCAAGGTAACATTGTAATTTCTTGCTTTTTTCCAGTTTGATCAAGAAGATCCCTCCAATTGAAATCTGAATACTACCTGATTAGTCGACATGGTGCTCCCCGAATTGCAACTGTGACATTGCTCCCAGCATCCAGATGGTTTCCTAGGAGGCTGATTTTTGTCCCACCTGAGGTGGGACCTCGTTCTGGGTCCACCCCAAAAAAGCTGGGGGTCTACAAGGGACAAACATCAGTAATGAATTGCCTGCTGAGATACACACTTCAAAAAAAATCTCCCCTTCTCCAAGTAAATCAACCTACCTCCTGAGCAAAACCCACTCTAAAACTCTCTGGGAGATGTTGCTTGCATTATAAACTATCCAGGACCTCTATAATTGGTACCGAATAATGACTCTAACCTATAAAACTGCTTACCACAAAGGTGAAAGGAGTATCCGACTGGGTCCGGTAGTCAGCGCTGCAGTCCCCTACGCAGAGCTCCACGGGACCTGGGGGAGGATCTGGCAAAAGCGACGGCTCAAGTTCACACACCAGCCTGAGGGGAAGGGGTGAGATCTGTCCAAAGAGCCCAGGCCAACCCACTCAGCCCCCCTATACCATAAGCCCCTCTCCACCCCACCCCTCCTTCTATCAGAATGGGCCACTCTCTTAAGCAGGCTTTTTCTCTCTTCTCTCTGCCTCAGGTTGGACGTGCGCGAGGCCTGATTTGGCCCAGAGTAGCTTTAGTAAGTCTCCATCTGCCCCATCCCCTTTCCTAGGAGTGTCTCTTAATGTTGTGGGGGATGCTTTAACAAAAAAGCTGAATATTCATGAGAATTCAGGCTGTGAGGTCTAGGCTGCATGAGACAGTCCTTCCAGACAGCAGATCCTGTGGGGTGGGGAGCATGACTTGTGAGGGAGGGCAGAGCACATGTGCTGCAGAGCAGCAAGTGACAATCCAGGGCTGCAGGGCATGATGAGCAGCCCCTTGGAATCCCATTGGTGTTTCCTAGCATGCCAAGCAATGGTAGCACAATAGCAGGTTTTCAGTGTTTTTCAAAATGAAGGATGTAAATGGAAGCAGGAGGCCAATCATTCCTTTTTCTATTAACTCGAACTCCCCCAAATGCTGTAATTCAGCCATTTTAGCACTCTGTGTGTCTGTCTGTCTCTCTCTTTCTCCTCTATCTACATCTCCTCTCTCCAGCTAGCACGAGGGGAGGAAGAGCACCTCTTGCATTTCAGGGACTAATTCCTCAAAACAAACTCTGAGACTGAACATGTGACAGCCATAGAAAAAAAATCAAGGAATTCATTCGGGTGCTTCCAAAGATGCTGCAGGTAAACTGTGAAGAGCAACAGGGGAGTAAGAGGGACAGTGAGTAAGAACGCAAGCCTCAACAATGAACTCATCGGGGGGCTAAAAGAAGCCACTCACTGGGGTTCAAAAGATTGTATCTTTGCTTATTAAGCCAAAGCATACTGAGGCTTCCTCTTGCACACGTTAAGACCACAGGAGGTATACTCACATCACAGACACTGTCTCAATCACCCTTCTCCTGGCTCTAGCCTGAGTTGCTTAGCTAGGCAAAGCAGAACACAAATGATGTTCCCACTCTGCAAAAGCACAATGCATTGGCACAGTGAACCAATTCCTGCTAGCTGTTCATCACGATCTTGCCAGTTTTAGATGGGTTTGATCATACTGCATGGCTGGGCGGGTCCAGCGGCCTCTTCCCACATCATTTAAGGTAATAAAACCAACCTGCCTTTCCCAGTGCTGTTATAAGGCTCATCGAGGGCCAAAAAAGGTATTACACGTAGTTGTGCTTAACACATCCCGACTTTTGACACATTGGTTTTCAAATGTAAAGCAGGAGCAAAACTGAAAAGGTGGGGGCAGGGGAATTTTGAAGAGAAAAATTAAGGTTCTCCACCCAGCACTTAACTTCAAATTTGATCCCTCCAAGCCAATTCTTGTTTGGGAAAAAAAAGGCTCAGGGAAACTGTAGATGGAGGACTGTTTGGCATGAAGATGACATCTACAAAGTGCTGTGCACAAACTGAAGTACTAGAAACCCTAAATGCAATCTACTACTAGTAGGCTCAACGTTCCAGTATTTCTCAGCCTATTCTGTGGTAGTGGCTGCAATGGGTACTTATGAAATTTAAGCAAAAGTCACTACATCATGTCCAGGAACAAAGCAATCCATGCTGACAGATTCCAGGCTTGGCTGCAGTGAAGAAGCTGAAAGGCAATATTCAGAAGTAGATTTTTGCAGCCTTCCTAGGAAACACTCTTTGGCAGAATAAAGAACACTGAAAGAGGAAATGGGAGGTAAGGGATTTTTCACAGGTACTACTGTTATTATTACAATGAAGTCAGGCTCAATCCATCTGAAGAAAGCGCTCCTTGTTTTAACCACCAGGGCCCAGGAAATTATACTGACAGACCGCACAGAAGCAGTAAAGCAGACCCTACAGTTGACACAGTCTTTTCCTAATCTTTTTGTTTCTGTCTGGATTCCCTTGTTCTATTCTTGTTCTATAGATCCCAGGTTCTACTCTACCCACTTTTTTCCCCCACCCAATCTTCACCTACCTCTCGGCGCTGATGTATTCTGCAGGAAGAGAGCTACATCGGACACCTGCCACCCGGACACCGACCTCATAGAAATGAAGCCCCAGGTTCTCACCCCACACTGTCACCCGAGTCCCACCTTCCTTGGGGCCAGTCAGTGGCAATACCTGCAGAGAGAAGGAGATGAAACAGGGAGAGAAGGAAAAGATATTTGCTGGGGGGAAGTAAGGAGTTCCCAAAGAAAAGGCACGCTTTACTCCTCAGAAACATGGGCAGCTGAATCTCTAGCTATGCTTGCTAGGTATACTTTTCCATAGTTTTCACTTTATTGATTGAAATTTTTTGCAACATTTCTGCTGGTAGGCGAGACAGGTATGAGAAGATTCTGACCCTCATAAAAGTCATACCGAAAGCATCCCTAAACAAGTCATCCAAATGAGAAAGCAGCTGATACAATCCAACTCCATGTTCATCATGTACATTATCAGGGTGGAACTGGGCTTATATTATCCTCCCAAATGCTAAAAGACTATGCCCAACATGCATAGTATTTAATATGTATACCACAAAATGGGAGTTAAGGGAACTAGAGCAAATGTGACAATCAGTAAACAGAAGTGATGGCAAAGTTGGATGGACTCTCACCTTTCCATAATAATATAGGTTCTCTCCATTCCATTCCATTTGATATCTACATAACATTTCAAGATATAAAGGCAAAGCTGCCCAATTCACAGCTATAAATTCAAAGAAATAGTTGCACCTTTTACTGATTTTTTGAGTTAGGTGGAATCTTTGCCTGGTGATGGGGGAAAGGACCACAGTGTTATTCGTGATTCTGTTATTGTAATCAGTTATGAACCATCCTGACTTTTAATTGAAAGATGTGGAAAGCCAGTGTTCCCCATCCTGTAATTCGCTAGATGTGCTGGACTACAAATCCCATCACTCACCAGTCAACATGTACAACAACCATGCTTGCTGAGGGATGAGACCATGCTGAGAAAGATTGGGATATATATTTCCTAAAGAACATATTAAAAAAAAGAGAGATAGAATGTGAAGATTTGCTGATAGGCTTTTTCTTACTTGTGTTATACGAGGGTGGGTACAACGGGCCCCACGCCGGCCAGGTGGCACCCAATTCTGCCGGGAAGCTGGACAGTGGGGGCGCAAAAGACAGCGACGTTCAGGTACACACCAACCACACTCATAACGTGGGTCTGATTTGAGGCACAGCCCACAGCTAGAGCGCTGGGCCGAACACTTGTACAAGAGAGCTAAGGAAAACGGAAAGAAAAAGAAATAGAGATAAAATAATAAAGAATCCGCAGGTTCCTTGGCACCAGCTGCTATCTGATAGTCATCCTATAAAACTGCTGTACCCTTCCCACTAGATAGGGTGCTGGAATAACTTGTAAGATAATGAAGACCCAGTGAACATTTCAGCACATTCAGGTTTCATGTCAACTTGTGCTCTGAATGCATCCACGCTGGTATTTGCCACGGCAGGGTGAACTGTGCAGGAGAATGAAGTGGCCCATTTTGAGCAGCACTATAGGGAGTGGGGAGAGAGAAAGATGGATTTGTGTCTTATTGATGTGGCTGGCCTTGGTAGGAGAGGGGAAGGTTTAAGATATTTCTGTGTGGACAGAAAGCTGCTCTAGACCTTTGTAATCTCATGGAGTTGACCGAGTTCAGTAGCTCAGCTGATAACTGTAATCCAAAGCAATCCAAATATTACAAAAAGTGATTCAAGAATTGATCTTTTCTTTTTGCATTAGTAAAACTGGGCAGAACTTGTGAACAGTCCATTTTCCTACTGGAGGAAATGCTTGCATCATCTCTCCTCCACCAGCATCAGCCACCAGCTGATCCTTTTAGCAGAATGCTGACTTGATTTAGCAGGTCTGAAATTGACAAGAGTTTTAAATCTGCCTTCTCTTTGGCAGGGAACAAGCTGCTTGCAAAACACTGAGCTGCTGCTGGAATTGTTTTTTCTTTTTTCCCCCCCCTTTCGTATGAAATGGGGGAGGTGGAATTTTGGTGACTTCCCCAGAAAGGAAAGGGAAGCAGCAGCAAACTGGAAGTAGTTGCTATAATTCCTGTAGTCTAAAAAGTATGCATTTTTGTTTTGAACTTATCACCTCCTCTCACTCACTTCAGCTGCCACCTTCACTATATTAAGACAAGTGCCTGGTTGCAGAATTGATGACCTGCTATCGTGCCAACTTCATTGCTCACCATAGCATTTTTAATATAGGATGAATGATGGCTTAGTAGCCAAGCAGTTCATCCTGTTACAACTGTTCCTATTTTCTCCAAACAACCAACACATATAGCATGCGCTGAAAATGTGTGTGCATGGGGGTGGGAGGGGAGATACTAGCAATTTCTTTCATTTATTTTTGTGTGATAGGAAGGAGATAAGATTTTTTCTGTTGCCCCAGTTGCCGGGGTAAAGCACCAATTGAAGATTTCTTTTGCAGATTCCTATTGGTCAACTGAAAAAACAGCACTAATGGGCTTACTGTGTTTTTGGTATTTCAAGATTGGCCAGGGAAAAGAGGACAGGCAAGTCTGCTTCAGACTTGTTTGGAGAGACTGGGGTGTAGAAACAATGACATGTGGAAGTAACCTTGGTCTTTGCTTTAAATAGAAGAACATTCTGGACTTGCAGAATTGCTCTGACACATTAAATCCCTGCTATTATTTTATTAGGACGTCTATAATCAAAATATTAATTCCAGGGAACTGGTAAACCAAAATCAATTAGTACCAGCTTTACAGTGACAAAATAAGAGGAACTGTGTGTCCCCTTAACACATACATACATTTGATACCCAGAGCTGGTACCTTTGAATCCTGGTGGCTTGTCAATGGCAAAATCTCCATCCCAAATGACATCAAAGTCCAGAGGGAGTTCCCCTAGCTCCTCACCATCATACCAATACTGAGGAGGAAAGAGACGGATCGCAAATTATGAAAATGCAAAGCTAGAATGCTGCTCTGTAATCATAGCGAACCCAGTGAAGAGATGCCTGTTGGAAAACAGCAACAAAAGAATATACAACATACCTCCTCGGAGCAGAACAAACATTTAACTGCCCCTTCACCAAACAGCCCTGAGTCAGCCCAGTTTTGATCTGCCCTGTGTCTGGATCTTAGACGAGAAGGAGCTACAGTATTTGGTAACGGATTAAATTGGGGAATAAGTGAACTGCTTCATCATTATGAATTTGTCACTAATAAATTTCTTTATTTCTGGTACTTCCTGCATTCTTAGGTTGTCAGGTGGCCTCCATGGAGACACACCCACAGTTGCTAAGAGAAATAGAAGGGTTTCTATGTCACATTTATTGTACACACAGATATTGCACACACGGCTAGGTGACATTAGGTAGGCAACATGTTGTTCTGATGTCATTTTCAGTGCTATTAACAGATGGGATAAAAGTGGAAGAAAAGCCAAAGCAATCTTTTACCCTTGTGAGTCCTAATGGACATGTATTGGAAACAGTGGCTCAGATAGAAGAATACTCTGACGTTTGTAGCCTAATTAAAAGCTTGGCTGAAATTACACAAAAGGATAAAAAATGGAGAAATGTATGGCTTCCCCTGATCAAATACATTTTTTAAGACAGGGTAGAACACCACATTCAGTAATGGAGGGCTGAAAACTTTTGGAATCGAGTTCCTATATCTAGAACAGGGTTTCTCGACCTTGGCAGCTCGAAGCGGTGTGGACTTCAACTCCCAGAATTCCCCAGCTGGGGAATTCTGGGAGTTGAAGTTCACACCGCTTCGAGCTGCCAAGGTCGAGAAACACTAGTCTAGATGATACTCAGCAAGTTCTAGCAGCCAAAACAAAACATGATTTCAGCCTGGTTTCTTCATCCCTACAGGCCATATCAAAATAGCTATGCAATTCGATTGAGAAAAAACCTCAGTTATGCAGAACAGATATTCCCCTTGTTATAACCAACCTTCCTTAACCTGGTACCCATCATATATATTCTATCAGTGACACATCTGGAAAGTCCACAGTAAAAAGCTCTAGCTGTTCCACAGCACAGAATTCATAACTATTATTCTAATCTTTTCCCAGCATTCTCCAATATTCTCCAGCATTTTTGGCAGGTGCACCATGTACAATTGATATTTTGCTGAATGTGATCTACACTGAACCTCTGCTATCTTCTTTCCATAATTGAAAATCAATAACTCAACCAACACAGAGATCTTTAAATGAATATTAGGGATAAGATCATATTGTGTCCTGGACCTAAAGCTATCTCCAGTTCACTGCCTGCCCTGACGCACCAAGGGGAATGGGGAAGACGTCTTTCAAACCATTTATCATGTAAAATTAGTTGCTGATCATGGTTCCAGATATATAAAGGGGATGTCTCCTTCTCAGTATATCTAGTACTTTGCATGTACACTGTGTGCACAATTATTAGGCAATTTTGACCATATCATCATTTTTATGCATATTTTCCACCTCCAAGCTGTATAAACCTGAATGCTTATTGGATATAAGCATATCAGGTGATGGCTATTTGTGTAATGAGGGAGGGTGTGGCCTAAGGAGATCAACACCCTATAGCAAGGTGTGCATAATTATTAGGCAGCTTCTTTTCCTCAGGCAAAATGGGCCAAAAAAGAGATTTAACTGACTCTGAAAAGTCAAAAATTGTAAAAAGTCTTTCAGAGGGATGCAGCACTCTTGATATTGCTAAGATATTGGGGCGTGACCACAGAACCATCAAACGTTTTGTTGCAGATAGTCAACAGGGTCGCAAGAAACGTGTTGAGAAAAAAAGACGCAAATTAACTGCCAAAGATTTGAGAAGAATCAAACGTGAAGCTACCAGGAACCCATTATCCTCCAGTGCTGTCATATTCCAGAACTGCAACCTACCTGGAGTGCCCAGAAGTACAAGGTGTTCAGTGCTCAGAGACATGGCCAAGGTGAGGAAGGCTGAAACTCAACCACCACTGAACAAGACACCTAAGTTGAAACGGCAAGACCGGGCCAAGAAATATCTGGAGACAGATTTTTCAAAGGTTTTAAGGACTGATGAGTTGAGAGTGACTGGATCAGTAATGAGCACAGAGCTCCACTTCGACTCAGATGCCAGCAAGGTGGAGGTGGGGTACTGGTATGGGTTGGTATTATTAGAGATGAGCTAGTTGGACCTTTTTGGGTTGAAAATGGACTCAAAATCAACTCCCAAACCTACTGCCAGTTTTTAGAAGACACTTTCTTCAAGCAGTGGTACAGGAAAAAGTCTGCATCTTTCAAGAAGACCATGATGTTTATGCAGGACAATGCTCCATCGCATGCAGCGAAGTACTCCACTGCGTGGCTAGCCAGTAAAGGCCTCAAAGATGAAAGAATAATGACATGGCCCCCTTCCTCACCTGACCTAATCCCTATTGAGAACTTGTGGGCCCTTCTCAAATGGGAGATTTATGGTGAAGGAAAACAGTACACCTCTCTGAACAGTGTCTGGGAGGCTGTGGTTGCTGCTGCACAAAAAGTTGATCGTCGACAGATCAAGAAACTGGCAGACTCCATGAATGGAAGGCTTATGATTGTTATTGCAAAGGAGGGTGGCTATATTGGTCACTGATTTTTTGTTTGAAATGTCAGAAATGTTTATTTGTAAGTTTTGAGTTGTTTGATTATTATTCTCACTTTAACAGATGAAAATAAACGAGTGAGATGGGGGAATTTTCGTTTTTCATTAGTTGCATGATAATTCTTCACACTAATAATTGCCCAATAATTGTGCACACATAGACATGCTCCTAAGAAAGCCAAAACCTCACTTTTACTTTCTTAAATATTCAGGTTTGAGGTTTATTATTTTATTTATTTATTTATTTATTTATTTATTTATTTAATAGACTTGTCCCCGCCCATCTCCCCCCAATGGGGGACTCTGGGCGGCTTCCAACATATTAAAACAATAAATAAATATACAGTTAAAATTTAAAGAGGACATTTACAAAGAATAAAAGGAAAAGGAAAAATCCAAGAGGCCGATAGGAGCCACACTAGGGGGGCTAGCCAACCCCATTTCTGACAACCTCCCTCCCCGCCCCAGGCCAGATGGCAGAGCCAGGTCTTCAAGTCCCTCTGAAAGGCCGGGAGAGAGGGGGCCTGTCTCACCCCCGGGGGCAAGATGTTCCAAAGGGTGGGGGCTACAGCAGAGAAGGCCCGCCTTCTGGACCCCGCTAGTCCAAGTTCTTTTACCGCGGGGATCCGGAGCATGCCCTCTCTGTGAGATCGGGTGGGACGGGTTGAAATCGTGGGGGCGAGGCGGTCCTTCAGGTAACCTGGCCCCATGCCATGTAGGGCTTTAAAGGTGATAACCAACACCTTGAATTGGACCCGGAAGCAAATCAGTACCCAATGCCGCTCGCGGAGCAAAGGTGTTATATGGGTCCTTCTTCGGGCCCCAAAAATTGCTCATGCGGCCGCATTCTGGACCAGCTGAAGCTTCCGGATACTCTTCAAGGGTAGCCCCATGTAGAGCGTTATTAACATTTTGGATTGACTGAGAGCACTGTAGTTGTTCAATAATGAAATTCATCCTCAAAAATACAACTTGCCTGATAATTGTGCACGCAGTGTATATCAATACACAGTGCTGTCAGACATTTTGCTTCTTGACTAACTGATTTTGACTTTTTGTTGATGCATCTCACTCGCTTTCTTTATGCCTGGTCATCTGGAATTACTTTGTATTGCCTCCAAAACATCTGAACCCCTTCAGAGTCCATCTATCCTCTCTCACATTATTAATGCATGTTAAAAGTAAACAGAACAAGTGCCAAAAACAAATCTCTAGTATTTATTTCTATCCAGTGCAAAAGGAGAGCTCTCAATCTTTATTTAAAGCAAACACAATCCTACCTCCCATCAGTATTCTAATACCAATTAACATATAAAAATGCAAAAATATTCATTAAACAGCCAAGGAAGTGGAAATACAAGAAATAGCTTTGGTTGCCAAGTATCATCCTCAAAATGTCACACAGCATTACCCCAGACTACAGAATCATTAAGCAAAATGAAGTACCACATTCATTTAGACACTATTCATTTTACCACAGACCTTCACTGTTCCATATGTCAAGAACAAGTGAACCTCAAGGAAGTGCTTACTGGAAGAGCAGCTTAAGCAAGTGAGCCAAGCTACATTACTGTACAAGAACTGAACACTGCAAAAAAAAAAAATGATACAATTACTATGATATAGTACTTAAGGAGAGCTATTGAGAAAGGGAAAGAAAGAAGACATTTATCCGCCTGCTGCAATTAAGGGCAAGTTTACAAAATCATATTCAGACAGTATCTTTTCACCTTTCCTCCCATTCAAAGAATGTTGGTATGTTGGCCAAATATTCTGACATATTTCAATAGCTTGCCATGCCCCTATATCTATATCTATATCTATATCTATATCTATATCTATATCTATATATCTATATTTCAACACACATCCAGACTGAGTCCAAGTTCTCATACTATTTACGATGAATCTTCAGATCTAAGCGCTTCTGAAATTTTCTTAACCATGCCCTGTATACAAAAAACGATAGAAATGGCTGCCTTCCAGAAATTAGCCAGTTTCCCACCAACACTCAACACCTGGCACTAAACCAGCCCATGTTCCCTTTACTGTAAAGCACCAAGGAGATCAAAATTTAACCTCAAATGCGTGACATGTAAGCTTTCTCGGTTTGATTGCCCATTCCTCAGGCTGAAAATGCTCCATCAGCAGTTACAGCAGAAAAGTATGAGTCACTGTGAAGAAGTGTGTAAAACCCCACAGAAAAATGACAGCCTAACCTCATTAAAATAAAATGTGCAGAAGTGAGGTAGATATTTGCCAAATACCAAAATTAGCAGAAACAGAAGTCACCCAGAAAAAATGCCAAACCTCAAGAAGCAACCCAGTGGGAGCATAATCAGAAGGGGGGAGAAAACTGTTCTCTTCCACCGATGCATTCAAAATATTTCTGCAAATGGTCAGATATTAAGATGCATCATCACATTTTTGCTAAAGGTTAAATCTAAAAGCCCAACATTTGGTATTTGTACTATATCCAAAATGGCATCTAAGTCAGAGCAGATGAAAATGATTTTTTTATTGGAAAAATGCTTGGCAGAGAAATTTCAATGGTTCATTAAAATCACCCAAGAGACCTACGTGCAGCAGATTTCCCACTCTTCAAAATTGCTCCCTGGATGGCTCTGCATAAAAGCAATGGTGGCAGAAAAATCATTTTTGTTTGCTGCCATCACTGTCAAAAAGAGCTCTGCTCTGCATTTCGTCAAACCTATGACCAATTTTTTGTTGCTTTCTATTCCAGTTGGCGCCCCTGTTGCTTCTTCTCACCCAAAGTTCTGTGGTTTTACCAAGTAGCTGGCCAGGCTTTAATCAGCAGGTAAGGGCACCTAGGAGCAACTACATCAAAGGGTCCAGATTGGTCCAAGATCTCTGTCTGCCATGTCAGAAGGGAGCATTACATTAGGCTATATGACCTGCAGTGTGTGACGGAATAATTTAGCCTCAACATTCTTAACAGAAACCATGAAGCTCAAAGTCAATCTGGCAAGGGTGGATCAACCCTAAGACCACCTCCATCGAAACCCAAGAGGAAATTATTATACCGGCAGAAAATTTGTTCAGTCCAGTATACCAAGTTATAGCTACATGCAAAACAGATGACCTGAATGAAATAATAATTCTTCTATTATTATTATTAGTAGTAGTAGTAGTAGTTGTAGTAGTAGTAGTAGAGCAGCAGCAATAGCAGCAGTTGTATTAATAGTAATCTTACTTGCATACAGATATTCCTCCCAGTAAAATCCAGTGCATTGCACAGAAAAACAAACACAGTTTACAATAAAAACAATAACCAATAAAACTTCACAATAAAACAATAAAATTAACAGCATTTAATATAATTAAAACAATTTATCAAAAGTATAATATATTACTGTTATTTCAGCATTGGAAAGATAAATGCATGGCCCCATTTATTCAATGGATTGAAGACCTGATCGCACTTGCTACTTATGAGCGGATTGCCTATAGACGTAGACTTTGTATGAACAAGTACAGTGGTACCTCGGGTTACGAACGCCCCTCCTTATGAATTTTTCGAGATACAACCAGCTCCGGCCCCAAAAATTTACCTCGACATGCAAACTCCGCCTCGAGCTACAAACCGGATCCGCGGCCATTTGCCCTGCTGCCACGTGGTCGCGGCTTCCTGTGGGCGAGATCGCAGTAGCAAGGAGACGTTCGGTGAGGCTTGTGGTATGTTTTGTGGCGTTTGGAAGGTTTTTGGTGTGCTTGTCAGCATGGCTCCAAAGAAAATGCAGAGCAGGCTTGGCAAGAATATGGTTTACATTGAACCTTATGGGGAAATTTGCCTCGTGGTGTGACCAAATTCGGAGGGCGGATTAGCCGTATTTACATTGAACCTTATGGGGAAATTTGCCTCGTGGTGTGACCAAATTCGGAGGGCGGAACGGATTAACCGTATTTACATTGAACCTTATGGGAAAATTTACCTCGAGTTGCGACCAACTCGAGTTGCGATCAGAGTCATGGAACAGATTAAGTTCGTAACTCGAGGTACCACTGTATAATGAAATATGGGGCTCATTTATACAAAATACACTGGGTTAAAAAAAACATGATAGTCATATAACTCTATTAGAAATATATATGTACTTGAATAATATTTGTATTAGATACACATATATAGAATTGTAACTGTTTACTGTTATAATGATATATTAACACTTTTTCTCTTTTTGTTGTATTTTTTTTCACTTTTATGTTAAAGCACTTTTATGTATTTTTTTCTTTTTTTTTTTGGTAATCAAAAATTTTAAAAAATAAATTAAAAAAAAAACGTATATTACTCAGCAACTAATTTGGAAGCAATCTGGTCCTGGGGCAGTTGCTTTCCTGAAAATGCCTGGGTGAACAAGCATCTCTTAAGCTTCCTTCTAAAAGTAGGCATTATAGAACCAGCTGTATTTCCCTTGGAAGGAAGTTCCAAAATAGGAATACCACCCCAGAGGAGACCACAAACAAGACCTTCCCGGCTAAACTTAGACTAGCCTTCCTCAATCTGATGCCTATCAGATATGCTTAGGCTTCACCCAAAATTATAAGATAGACAGCCAGGCTAACCACTGAGCTGTAGCATCCCGTCTTCTTTGAATCCTTCGTCTATGTCAGTAGCGGACTGAGAACAGGGAAGGACACAGTGGGGACAAGTATAATCCAGGCTGCTTTATACACCCAGGGACAATAATACAAGTCCCCAGGAGGAAGCCTCAACAGACAGCTCTACACATATGGAAAATGCAGAACTAGCTACAATATTCTCAGATTCCAGGACATGATATGGTGCTTGTGATGGCTGTGGATAGCAAGATATGTTGGGCAGCTGAAAAAGCAGGAAGGCTGGATGCCATGGAGAAGGAACAAACCCGGAGGGGAATCATGTCAAACTCCACAACATGTAGAGCTGCTCCTAGTCCTGCTACTCTTGTGCTGTGGCCTGAATAGTTTCAACCCTACTTACAATCCAAAGGTGTTAATAATCAAAAGGACAGGATGTAATACTGGTTTGGACAGCAGAGGGCAGCCTCAGTAAAGAATCTGATGAAAGCTCCATACAAGATTACAGTAGTGAAGGTGAAGAACTGACCGGGGCCAGGGTGGTTCAAGTCCCTTCATCCCCAGCAAATTTAATTGTAATATTAACTGTTTAGACCAGAACTCTGCCATTAGTGGGGTCACAACTCCTAGAATTCAAAGTTGGCATACTATTGGGACTTATAAGGGAATTCATAGGCATGTCAAAAGGAGACTTCCCTTTCCTTTTTTGTCTCTAGCATCAGAAATTCATATGCAAAAAGAATAGATCAAAGTTCTGATACTCCAACATCTTGAATCCCACAGTGACCAGCCTGGTATCTACAAGGATGAGAAAAAATAACCTTGTGCTGCTGGCTCCCACCAGCTGATATTCGATAGCATACAGCCTCTGAACATGGGTAGTTCCATGAAAACATGATGATTAATGGCCATTGATAAATGCACAGACTAGGTCTTTTGAATCTGCTTTAAAGCCATCTAAGAGATTGGCCTTCACCACCATTTTATGGCAATAAAATTCATCAGTGCACACTGTACGAAGAAGCACGTCCTTCAGCATGCCTCAAATCTCATGCCCATCCATTTAATTGGATGGCCCTGAATTCTAGCATGACATGAGAGGGGTAAAAACCTCTCCCCCCACAACCTTGTTTTTCCCACACCCAATTTTATTAGTTGATCTCAAACTCAATATTACATGAGAGAGAAAAGGAAGGCTATCTGTTAACTCTCTTGACAGCCATTTGAAAGAAAAAAGAAATTCCTTTTAAGTTTCTCCTTGTATTCTCCTAACCCAAGAATAGGTAACATGTGGCCCTCCAGATGGTGAACCATGAGAGATTACATGTAGTATAATATCTGGAGGGCCACATGTTGACCACCTCTATTTTAATTTCACCTATCATTTAATTGTCATTTCTAAATATCTTCTAGATATGAGAAGACAAGAACACGCATTTGGATAATTCAACAATTATTGCAATGCTATTAATCTTCTGTCCCTCTGAATGTTCTTAATGCTGAAATGGGCTTTTTTTTTTACCACTGCTACCAACAAATTGACATATTCAATTAATTTGCCCTATTGTGATCTTGTCCCAAGATAGTCATAAGAGCAGAAAAGGAGTTATGATGAAGGCTCATCTAGTTCAACATTTTGTTCCTACAGTGTTGAACCAGATGCTTCTGCAAAGCAATGACACCTTGTGCTACTCTCCCAAGCAAATGATCTTCACAGGCTTCTGCCTCTTATTGAAAATAACATGCAGCTGTCCTGACTATAGCCACCGATAGCCCTATCCTCATAAAACAAGGATACAATACAGAGCGCTCAGTATTGCCTACGTCATTTTTGCGCAACCAGTGGGCCACATGCAGCTCCCTTTGCAATGGCCTTTGTGTGGCCTTAAGTGCAAGCAAGGCAAAGGCCCTGCTCTCTCGTCCACGAGCGAGAGCTCTGAGACCCTGACAAGCAACACAAGCAGAGGTTCTCTTCTGGAGTGAATAAATGGCTTCTTCTTTGATCACTTTTAGGATGTTATTAATTCCAATCCGCATTTAGTTACGTTCAGCATATAGTGCGTTCAACCAAGGTTTAATGCAGCACTATGTATTTATGTGGGTAAGTATGAGCTGCAGATTGATTTGATAACTGGCTGCATTCTGTTTTTCCATTTATACGGTAGGACCATTATCCTGAAAAGTGGGCTAGAAAATGATTAAATAAAGAAATCAAAATAAATGCTGCAAGGGTCAGGGAAGCAGGAAACTTCAGGAAAAACCCAGCTTCTTTTAATTCTAGTGATGTGGTAACTCACTTATGGAACCACACAGGAATCCATTATTGAGGGCGCCAAGTGTATGAATGAACTCTTACATTCAGAAACACTGTAAACCAGGTCAGTATTCCCATATTACAGATAGACAACCAGTAACCATCCAAGCAAGTCCATGGCTCAGACTGAATCCAACACTGCAACCACTGTGGTACTATGAACTGTGATGTGCTTGCAAATTCTGGTTGTTGCCGTTAATATACACAAGTAACTCCACAGATGTTCAAGAAAGTATTTTAAATCTGTAATGCACAGGCAAGTTGAAACAAAAGGAAGATCTGTTAGCACCTGCAGAAAGCTGAGAAGCTGTATCCTGTTTTCAGGAAGTTCTCAGTCCTCCTGGTTGCAGAACGCTAAGAGGGATAAAAATGTAGCTATAAAAGATGTGATTCTCACCGAGGTATTCTGGCACTGTACGCTGCTGGAGTTGAAGCGTACAGCTGGCACCCGCTGTTGGCGACCTTGGATTCCCAAGACACACTCGTAATTCTTCTGGCCTGACTGAGGTTGTGGAAGGTTCTTGGCACGCAGGGTAATGGGTTGTAACACTCCCACAGGAATCAAGATCTCCCCACCAGGCAGGAGCTCTGGACAGCCCTAGCGCAAATGAAAAGATGCAAGCCATGTGCTCAGAAGCCTGAAAGCTCTGGCAAGCGCCACCTGTGCTATTTGCAGGCAGACATGAACGTTCTCAGGACAGGACTGAAAAGGGAAACAGTTCTAAACTCAGACTGAGGCAGGCAGGCACTGCCTTCAAATTAGCAGTATAGGAAACACAGAACATCTTTTTTTTAAAATAATCTGATCCTACCCATGCTTACTAAAAGAAAGTGCATTGATTAAAGTGATACTGCTTCCCAAATACTTTTTTAGGACTGTCATTTGGGTTCCTATGTGAAGGCACCCATAATCATTCCTGGGGGTAGGAAACAGGCCTCTCCCTCCTGTGAATGGAGGTTCCTTCTCACCCAGGGGGCAACAGCTGCCCAACCTTTCAGATCCCAACAGCTCCACGGTGAACAGGGCTAAAGCCCAGGAGTCTGGCTCCCGGCTCTTCCTTTGCCTGTGGTGGCCGCCTGAGAGAGATGGAGATGAAAGAGCCTGCTGGGCGCTCGGAGTTACCATGGAAACCAGAGTCTGGTTAATTGCTCCTTGGTACCAAAGGAAAGGTAGAGTGGGGAGGCGTGCTGGGCTGGCTGCTCTGTTTGCAGGGCTAGCAGAGACACAGGGTGGCCATGACGCTGGCAAGCAATACAGGAAACGTGGTCCTGACCTGGAGAACAATTAAACCCCGGGTGCAGCTTCCTACGGAGGCCTAAGACAATGGGGTCAAGACAAAGGCCCAGCCTGTGGGAAGAGGAGCCTGGAAGCACCGAGCAGTTTTTCCTTCTAGCTCTTTCATTCTTTAGTCTGAAAATACAGTCCACACCAACTCATCTAGAAGTTCCAAGCACACCCTTTTTGCCAGTGCTCCTCAACCTAAGAGTCACAGGGAACGCTTCCCTTCCCACAGCCTCAAAGCCTGCTGTCCGGCCCCCTCCCACCCCAGCCACCACATCCGCCTGCAAACGCTGGCCCCTCTAAGGGAGCTGCTATCAATTACCTACCCACAAAGAGCCCCGGGCGTCTCTAGGTCTATTGATCCCGCTGCCTGGGCCAGACGATTGATCGTGAGCCACTGGCCCCATTACCAGCAAACACTCTGGCCTCCCCCATATCGATCCAGCCCCCCACCCAAATAAAGGCACTTTAGTACTATTATCGTTTCCCCACGCTGTTGATCTGCCACCTGCTGACTCTCCTCTGATTGCCTGGGATTCCCTGGTCTGAGATTCCTTGTATACAGGGCCTGTTGGAGACACTGCACACAAGACTAAACCTAAATGTAATGTGACTTCCAGAAATCTTGCCTTTTCAGTCTGCTGGTGTAGCCAAGTTTCTAGACCTCATGGTTATGAAAACATGTTGTGATGTTGTCAGAGTTGGAGGACAGAATTTTAAAGGAGAGGGAGAACTGCTGTATCTTGCACATTCTCTTCATCCCTTCTCACTACTCTTTTTCTTGTCCAATTCTCCCCTTATTTGTTTCTTCTCCCTGTTTTACCCTATGCACTGGTCAGCAAAGCAATTTGAGTTCTAGACAAAGCCGAAACATTGCAAAGACACTATGAAAAATGTTCCAGTTAAATCTATGCAAGCAGTTGCACAACTTGTATTAATATGGAAACAGAAATTTGGCACCCAAAAATTCACTCCAGTGCTGGGAGAGCAGACTATAAAATGCTACTGCGATTTCTGCTGTTGCACAGAAATACAGAGCTCTTGAAAATGCAAGGAAGTTGAGCTGGGGAGAGAGGGGGTTCAAAGCATATAGGCAGATTTCCCTCCTGACCCCTTCTGCCCTGCAGGTCAGCAGGGGAATAAAACCGCTATGGATTTCCCCAGTGGTGAAGGTTTCACGAAACAAAAGATTAAAAGGCACAGAGTACAGACAGTGTTCGTGTCCAGAAATCATCCTAGGGACAGGCAGGATGAGGAAGTAACACTCCAAGGGCTCTTCTTACCTCAGCGGTGTTGACTCGGCCCTCTAGGAAGAAGCACTTGGCCACATTGTGGGTGCATGTGTGCCTGTATTTACACCAGTGGCATGGATAATGACTGCTGACACAGGACAAGCACCTGTAGAGTGAGGGGGGAAAAAACAGTAAGGGGGAATGAATGCATCCCCTGCTCTACAAATGCCAATTCTTTCTCCTCTTGCTTCCTGCACCTTTATTCCCTGACGGTATTGTTCTGCTTGAGGATATGAAACTCGTGGGAAGCCAGGGGAGGAAAGGGGAGTGAGACCCTGATTGAATTGGCTTTCGTAATCCCATCCAATCCACCTGCTTGTTCTGGAGCCAGCCTTAAGGGAATGCAGACTGAAACTACAGCCACAAACTGACTAGATGGTGTAAACTAGGAAAGCCCCAAAACTGACAGAGGAAGGCAGTTCTTCAGAATGAAGTACCATGAGACTGTGTGCATTTCCTCCTTTACAAAACAGTAATGGAGAAGTACACTATGCCCTGATGGGGAAAAACAGGGCAGTAGAACTACAGCAGTGTTTCTCAACCTTGGCAACTTTAAGATGTGCGGAATTCAACTCCCAGAATTCCCCAGCCAGCAAGTCCACACATCTTAAAGTTCCCAAGGTTGAGAAACATTGAGCTAGAGGGTTGCACAGACACCTCAGAGCCTTGTTTCAGACAAAAAGAGGTACAAGCCGGGCTCAACCAGTCATGGCCTGTAGCTTGAAACAGGACTTGCCAACTAATCCAGGCTGCAAATAATGGTAAAAAAAATATGTTCCCAAGTCCAGCCATTTTTAGGACTGGGTCAGGTCTCCAACATTGATGGCTTATCTGGGACTAAAATCTAGAAATCTTTTACCTCTTCCTCCAAGACTTCCCTAAGGAAATAATTGAAATTGCAATCGCCATGGGGCAGGGACTTAATTGAATGACTGTTTATATTTCTAAGGCCTCCCAATTCATCAACACTGTGAGAGGTACAAAATATCCAGACAGACAGAAATATAAGACGGTTATCCAGGGGAAACAAACATCCACTAAACACCCATAAATAACTTTTCACGGAAGCAGCCCACATCCCATCCCAGTCCAGAGCCTGGGGAAGATCTTCAGAGAGCAGAGTCAGGGCTGTTCAAATCTCTAGGGCAGTGTTTCTCAACCGAGGCAATTTTAAGAGGTGTGGACTTCAACTCCCAGATTCCCTAGCCAGCATGCTGACTGGAGAATTCTGGGAGTTAAAGCACACACCTCTTAAAACTGCCAAGGCTGAGAAACACTGCTCTAGGGGGATCCTGTTCCAGAGGGCAGGGGCCCAACAGAGAAGGCACACTTCCTAGATCCTATCAGATGACATTGATTAATGGATGGGACCTGAAGCATGCTGATTCTGTCTGATCTTATGGGATGGGCAGAAATAATGGGATAGATGTAGGGCTTTGTAGGTGACACCTAACATCTTGAATTGCACTTGGAAGTCTACTAATAACCAGTGCAGCTTGCATAGTGCTTATACCACTATGTTCTGTACCAGCTAAAGGTTACAAGTGGTCTTCAAGGTCAGTCCCATGTACAGGGCATTGCAGTAGTCCACACAGAAGGTGACCAAGGCACGAGTGAGCGTAAGAAGGTGCTCCTGGTTCAGGAATGAGCACAATTAGTGGATGAGATGAATCTGTGTGAAGGTCTTCTTAGCCACAGTTGCCACCTGTTCTTCAATCAGGAATTGCAAATCCAAGAGAACCCTCAAACTACATACCTGTACTTGAATGTATCTACTAAGAGAAGGGTGATGTGGGGGATAGCAAGAGAGAGCAAGGCTATCAGGAAGGAGGGGGTGCCTTCCAGGAAGGGAAAGGAGACCAAAGACAACACAGTCCGCAGGGCGAGCATGGGAAACATAAGAGGTTCAGGATAGCCACTCTCTAGAATCTCCCAGGGTATATCCACTAGTTGCAGTAGTATAGATTTAGTTTGGCAAGATTCTGTCTAGAATCTTGCCAAACTAAGCAAATAAAGGAACTTAACTCAACTAGACTGTTTCACCATTGTTCTTGGGCTGGGCCTGACAATACCAGTTCTATCTGGGGAAGTGAACCCCATTCAGAATTAAAAATGGGAAGTCCTCAGGCCAGGATGATCCATGAACTCATAACCACTCAGTCTCGTTAGGGTTGAACTTAAGTCCATTCCTCCCCATCTGGACCTTAATGGCCTCTGGGCACTGGGACAAGACCTTGACAGCGTCATTTGGTTGGCCAGGACTTGAGATACCAGTGGGATATCATCAGCACACTGATGATAACTGACCCCATGTCAACAAATGACTCACACTGTGACTTCATGTAGTTATTAAACAGGAAGGGTGAAAGCATTGAGCTCTATGGCACCCCACAAATCAAGAGGTTTCAACCTTTCCTTTCCAGGCAACACTGATGAGAACCAGCCAAGAGAAAGGAGAAGAACCACAACTTCATCCCCCCCCACCCAGCTCCTAGTCCATCCAGAAGGTTTCATCATCAATGGTATTGAAGGGCACTGAAAGATCTACAAGAGCCAAGATGGTTGCACTACTCCCATCCCAGTCCACCAAAGGTCATCAGCAAGCACAAGCAATGACACCTCAGTACTATACCCTAACCTGAAAAGGGTCCAAATAATACATTTCTTCCAAGGTCCTCTGAAAATGCAGCCCAACCACCTTCCCTCAAAAGGTGATACTGAACAAATGTTCAAGATTGTTGAGACCAGAAATGGCCTCTTGAAGAGGGGTGAGTGCACCATTGCCTCCCTCATGGCAGGCAGAACCACCGCCTCTCTCAAAGAGGAAGTCACCACATGGACTAAAAGTGATACACGATACACCAATCATGTATCACTTTTACCATGAGGCCTTCACCAACCAGGAGGGACAAGGATCTAACCAGGAAGGACAAGAAGCTAGGTCCTGCTAACTTCCTCAGGAGTAATAGAATCAAACTTGTCCCAGATAACCAACCAAGATAATTCCTGGTTTCTACAACCAGACCTGCCCAGTCCGAGTCCAACTACAAATGATTTTATCTGTCAGATGCCTAGAATATTCCTCACAGTGGCCTTGGAGATGTTCTTCTTGCTCACCCCTCCCCAACAGAGAACAGGTCACTTTGAAAAGGACCACTGCTCAGCTATCTGTGAACATAGTAACAGTGGAAAAACAGTTACGCTTTGTCACTCTTATTGCTATGATATAATCCCTAATATGGTCTCTTACTCATGTACAAACAGATTCACTCTTCATCTTCCTCTAGTGGCATTCTAGGCATCTCTTCTGCCATTCTATCTCCTAGAGTTCCTTGGAAAACCAATTCTCATCAGTCCTAGCATGTGACAACCTGCATTAGTTAGGTCTTGAATATTCTGGGTCAGGTCCATGATTGCTGTAGTGGCCACGAACTCCCAAGCCATCTCCAACTCAACTCAGGTTAAAATCTCCCAGAACTAGCACTCCGGGAAACTCCATCACTAACTCCGCAACTCAGGCAGCCATGTCACGGGGCAGCACAGATCCCAGTATAGCAGCAAGAAACCCAGCTGTTCCCCAGAGCCCAACTTCAACTCTAGGGTCTTACATCTGGTTATCTGCAGCACATCACCTCTGAAAGCCATTAGGGCTTCCCAGATGACAATTGCCACCACTACTACCTGCCCCAGGGTCACAGCTGGTGCCAGACTTTGAAACTCAGGTGAGCGACTTGTCCCTTCACGTCTGATGATGATCAGGTTCTTCTGTCACACATGATACGGTATACACTGAGAACGCTATATAATCTGGAAATCTATTTACAAGACAGGGGAAGCTAACTATCCTAAATCATTCAATAGCTGGATAACCACATCACGCTAAGCAGTTGTGAAGCTTGTTTGATGAGGGATCAATGTGCTGTGTGATGCATTCAACTAATTGTAATTAACAAGATAATCTTTTAGTGCAACAATGTGCAAACATGTCACTGTTTCTATCTTAGGATAAAAATGAAACCTACCCTTTTAAGGTGCCCTGCCTCTTATCTCAGGGATAAGATCTGTCTTCCTCATATAGTTTGGTAATGTCTTTCATGCTAACAAAGAACAGGTAGTCCTCAGGTAACAATGGCAATTGGGGCCAGAATTTCCATCACTAAGCTATGCGGTCATAAAGTTGACATCATGTGACCGCATGATTTAGCAATGCCAATCCCAGCACTCCCCGTTGCCATCGTTAAGCGAGGACTGTGGGTCACTAAGTGAGGACCTCCTTGCAACTTCCTGCCGGCTTCCAACAAGCAAAGTCAGTGGGGAAGCCAGCAGGAAGTCACAAGTCCCAGGCAGTTTGCAAGCAGGCCAGCGGACAGGTAAGTGGCTGCTGCTGGGTGGGGGAGTGTGTGCGGGCGGCGGTCTATTTTTAATATGCTCTTTTATAGGAATGTTGACAGAATTCTCATTTTTGTTAGAATGAAGTTTAATTAGCTGTAAATTGCACATTGTTTGTTTAAATTAATGATATCCTGACTAGAGGTTATTTTTTGTGAGGAAAAAAGCATGACAGTAAATCAGTAAATAAACAAAGAAGTGTGTAAGTTTAATTATGAGCAAAGTGTAAAGATGAAGGAGAACTTATTTGAAGATGGTAACAACAGTTGTTGAAAGCTGAGATTAATCCTTACTTTGCAACAGTTGTAGACAATGACCATGTGGGTCACACTTCTTATTCGTAAATCAACTGATGGGGATTGAAAAAAGAGAGGCATTTCCCCCACCTTACAGCCTGTGCCCAGTTTCAAAACTCACGTGCGTAGAAGGCTGCAATCGTAAAAGACAAAGTTTGTACTAGCAAATTCCATGCCAGTTTCCTTGGACAGAAGTCGGATCCTAACAGTGCGTACATCACCTGACACAGTTATAGGGAGACAGGAGAAAAAGGGGAAGAAGGAAAAGCAAGTACCATCAATCACGATGTGTTTACAAGATCACATTCCTGAATTCTGACACAATCAACTTCTGGTTCCACATTCAGAATCATTAAGCAAAATTAAAACTCCTTGAAATCCCCCCACTCCACCAGTGTAGTCTTGCAAAAGAGTGAGAGACCCATTTGTTTACCACCGTTTCAACATGCCACTTATAACCTTGCAAAAACAGAGCACTGTAAAGTGGCAACCCATCTGATTAATGACCATGGGAGTGGCATGTGAGCAGGAAGGCAAAAAGCAGAAGGGAAAGATCTCTGACAAAATGCCATTTGACTTATAATTCTTACTCCATCTTGAGCATCATCATCTGCTTTAGAACGCTTCCAAGTATTTTACATACAACTTTAGGCTTGTTATGATTATTAGGGAGGAGAGGATCAGGACTAAGGAGAATTTCTCCGAAGCCACCAAGAAGTTTCTGGCAGAGACAAGATAAGGACAGAAAGGTGGACTGTGTCTTGATTTCTAGCTCTGTCCCTTCAACACTACAGTATACTACTGTTTCCCCTCCCATCATCAAGCACTTACCATATTCTCCAGGGGGCTCATCCCTCAAAGTAGGTGAAAGACAGTGGATCCCCCCATCCGTCTGAAGCTGTCCCTCGCTCTCACCAAGGCTCTCAAAAGAGCAAGTCACACCAGCACTCAGGTCTGGGACATTGTGGACAGTAAGCTGAAGCTGGAAACATGGCCCAGAAAAATGAAGTCACCAGATGGGCTAGTATGATTGAGAATTATGCCAAAAGAAGGGAAACCATAATGCATGCTGTATACCCACAGATATAAAACACCTCTCCAGTTTTATGCCATACAGTAGCACAAATAAAATGGTCGTGGTTAATCTGATTTATTCTGCATTTTTCCTATTTTGCAATAGCTGTTGTAGATGAATGGGAAACAAAAAGCTATGCAGAATACCAAAACCCTGATCTCTGACCACTGGAAATTTTATTCAACAGTTTATCTGGCTTCTGAATTCCTACCAGGCATTACCCAAGCATATTTTGGCAATCGTAAAGCTGAACAGTTGCTTTTAAAAAAACACAAAGCAAAGGAAAACTGTTGTTCTTATAAAGCTGAATGGTATGGTGAATATCATATTATTCAGGCAAGGCTTACTCATCATTACAGTTCTGTTTGCCTAGGGAGGATCTTGTGACCTTCCAGATGCACTGAATTGCAACATCCAGCATCCCTCGCCATTGGCCGTATGTGGCTAGGGCCCTTGGGAGTTGTTATTCAGCAACATCGAGAGCAGTGATAGACAGGCAGCCCTCCTGTATTGCTATACGTCAATTCTTATCAGCCCTAGCTAGCACAGTCAGTAATGAGAGGTGATTAGTTGCGATCCAACAATAGCTGGAAGTCTAAAGTAGAGGGTCATGGAATCCCTGTCCCTAGCCTGGACAATAGCAAAGGGACAGATCATGGATCAAAACTATCCTCTGCTACGCTTTTAGTAGCTATTACCAAGGCTGGGGATGACCTTGAAGAAGAGCTGTAATTACCTACATAAATACAATTTAGAGCACTAAACCAATTACTCTTGTTTCCCAAAGGATTCTATACTCAAGGTAGTTTGCAAGACATAAGAAATCTTATCACTAATCAAAGATCCTCTGGAGTTAATAAGTGATTTTTCACGGCATCTTCAAAATACAACCCCCTAATCCATGAGTCAATGGAATATAATGTTTACAGCCTTCCATAATAATTCACTTACTAATTTGAATACATGCAGTCAAAAAAGAGAGCCAAGATATATAATTGTATCTCAATTAAGTTCCAGAATGACTGTAAAATTCTATATTCACAGTGAATGATTGACTTTCTTGCAGGATGCGTATGACCTGCTCTTTGGCAGCAAAAAAGGGTTATTTCTTTAATAACTTGCTGATATTGATTAGGGCTACAGGTTACAGTCTTCCAAACCTCACTTAAAGAAAAGTACAGTACCTATCTTTCCTCTCTCCTCATGCTAGTTTTGTCTAGTATTAGTTTTAGAGAGTCTAGTTTTGTCTATGGATCAGTTTGGAGTCAAATTTCCACTTTCAAGAGTTGTAGCTGGCCTCAGAACGTTGAGGCTCAATTGACAAAGAACATAGGGGACGAAGAGACCAATAGCAGAGAGAAGATACAGTCAGAGAAAACAAAAAGGAGAAAATTAACAATCAGACAGCAGGGTTGGGGGAGCCAGATGTTCAAAGAGACCAGCAGGAGGGAGCAGAGACTCACCACAATACTAGGTTCTGTCACTGAGATATTACTGGGCTCAACCAGCAGCTGCACACATTGTGTCAGAGTTGCTGTGAAGCGGTGGGATTCTGCAGCACGGGGGCAGTCACTTTCTCTACAGCACCTGAGGCACAGAAACCGAAAGGGGCAGGGAGCAAAATGAGAGAGGTCTGCACAACCTCACAGGTTGCTTGTTCCTCTTAACAGCTTCTCCTTCTGCTACCAGTGGGGTGCAAAAGCTCCTAGTGGCCCACCAGGAGCAATGGGTTGGGGGGGAGAGGCAGAGGCAATGAGACAGAACTTGTATCAGAGATCTCCACGGGGCGGGGGGAGTTCACTGCACTTGGCAGCCCAGCTGATAACTCAACCCAGGCGCAGGAAAGAAGTGTTGTGTGGGGAAGTTGGCAGAGGTGAGATCAAAAGGGGGGGGCAATAAAAGCAAGAGCAGGATCAGTAATTTAAGCAAGTGAGGGCACACACACCAGGGGGTGAGGGAGGAAGTCAGCTTGGGGACTGTAACGCGGACCTGCTGCTTCCGCTCAGGGGCCCTGGAGGCTTGTTAGCGTTAGAAGGAGCCAAGGATGTTTAGGGAACTGGGGATGGAGGCGCCTGCCTGGAGAAAGGATAACAGCAACCATACGTTCAGAAGCAGGGTGGGATGGGGAAGGGCAGCAAACACATAATCCTAATTTCCCCCCAGCCCCAGTCAATAAATAAAGAGACAATATCAGAGAGATCATCCTGGGTGGAATGAGACCTGGGCTTGGGATAGGAAAGGATTGTGAAAGCCCACGACTTGCAAACAAGTGGACAAACCAGCTTTGGCTGAGGATGGGAGGCAGAAGCACTTCTCACTTCTTCCAGGCCCCCTGCTCCTTTTCCCCACCTCCCCACTGCTTGGGGGGAGAGTGTCACCTCTGCTTGCGCTCCCCCCTTCTAAGTGTTATCACATAGTTCTATATTAAGGAAGGAGGTGCAAGCTGCAGCACCAGGTGCTGAGACAGGGAGAGGAGATGGAGGGTGGGAAGAAAGGGAGAAAAATATCTGCTGGAGAGACACGGAATGGCAGCTACTGCAGGGCAGGGAAAAGGGTCGCTTTTCTCTTTTGCCTCAGCTTCTTCCTTCTCCCTCCCCACCCCAACTTATGCACTGCCCCTTCCAGGGCAGGAACCCAACATGCAAGACAACATTGGTGCAAGGAGGAAGCACCAGCTTTCCTTTCGAAGAGAGCACAGAAACATCCTCCTCATCTCTGGCAATGCCACATCCAGTGATGGGTTGCTCAGGGAGGGGGAGCAGAAGGAAGGAGAAAATCCTCCATCTCTTACTCTCTTTCCAAGTTGTACCTCCTTGCCTGCACCTCCAACCTCCTCTTGCTCTTCCCGCCTAGTCAGCTGAGTGCTGGCAGCTTTAATAGGATTAAAGCTCCTGCAGCGTTCAGATAAAGGGGGCAGGGGAGAAGGAAGCGGGCAGCTGGCTGCCTCCCCCCTTCTTTGCCCCCAGACTTGGGTGAGAGCACAAGAAGAATGGGGGGTGGGGGTGGGGGTGGATAGGAATGGCAGATCATGGGTTCTTCCTCCCAGCCTGCATAGTTGAAGGTAGAAAAGAGGATCATCTCTCACCTATTGTGCAGGACACACCAGCCACAGTGTGGGTCTCTGGAGCCCAAACAGTCAGCACAGGAGAGGTACTGCCCACAGTTCTCCACAGGAAGCTGCACCACCTGAGGGAAGGGCCGCATCAGTATAGATCTGAAGACCTTTTCCCCCACATCCCCTTCCCATTCATCCACCTGGCCACACTTCTGAGTTTCCCCACATAGCCTTCACTAGCCTGACATCCTCCAGATATACTGAGCTAGGAGTTACTTCCCTAACAGGTCCATAAAGAGTCAAAATGAAAAATGAAGCAGAAACAGGTTCCTGTGATACAGAAAGGCACTTGCTGAATTCCTGCCTGTGCTGCAGGTGTGAGGAAGCACACAAGCCTTCTTGAGGGAGGAGGGGAAAGAACAGGGCTACCAGACTCAGGCTGCAAAAGTTTGAACAATAGTAAAGATGTGGCAGGAAAGAGTTAGGAGTTTTCTCTGTTTCCCTTTGCTGCCATTTAATAGTTGTCCAGATTTTTACAGCTCAGATCTGGTTATCCTAGGAAAACAGGTAGCAGATACACATAGATCCATATTTCTAACAGTCCTTGGTCTCACATTTGCCAATTTTCCTCAACCCTCTTTCTTCAAATTCAGCATCTGCATTTCATACATTCCTTATATTTTGCTATTTGAACAATCCATTCACAGTAAAGAAAATACAACTTGCACAGCACCTCACTCCTTACATTTATAGGCATCTTGTCTATGGAAAAGAGATTTCATTGGTGTACCCATCCTGCCCAGGGCACCCTTACCTTATGCCCTTGATCTTAATTGGCCATAGCAGTGCGGAAAAGATTTTCCCACCCCACTTAGAAAAATGAAATAATCTTCACAGTTACTCTTCATTTTCACATTTTAAACACATTGAAATGTATGCACAGTTATCTTGTCCCAATTTCTAATGCTGATGCAAAGCACACACTTCCCTAAAGCTTAAACTCATCTGGGTTGCAATGCAGCTATTAACAAATAAAAAAGGTACTGAAATTAAATTCTAAGGCTTCTAAGGTCAGTATAAATCTGCTGAAAGAGAAAAACATTTAAAAGTGCTGGGAGCAATAAGTAATGAAAAAAATGCCATTTACACTGCTATGGAATTTCTAAAAATGCCATTATATCTACGTGTATAAAACACATATAGATATCCCTGAATGTACTTTTTTGCATGGAAAGATAGGGCAGAAATCCTACCACTAATGATGTTGTCTAATAATAATAATAATATTGATAACCTCATTACTGTTAGACAATATCATTAATCGTAGGATTTATAACCTGCCTTTCCATGCAAAAAGGCATTCAGGGATATCTCCAAAGAAAACAATTTCTTTGCATCTTGTACTCCTGGAATAAAACCTGCCAGCCATAAATAAATAAATAAACAAGTAAAAAATCAAATCCATCCATCTGTGCGTCCTCATCCCCATCAATTCTTAGTGACCACGTAGACAGACTCTCCAGGATGACCTGTCTTCAACCAAGTTCCCACCTGTGGCTTATTCTTTAGCTTTTCTCCTTCCTAGCTAAGGCGCCACAGAAGCTGCTGTGCCATTCTGCGTGCCCCATCACCCTTAGGCTGACCTGTCTCTGGCTGAGCAAATAGAGAGAGCGCTGGTCAGGACTCAGGACCATGTCACGTAGCAGAGGCTCTCCAGGCATCACTGGCACAGACTCATAAAGATGGGCCTCATCCGGATTGTCCACACGGACCTGTAGGGTGGAATGACAAAAGCAGCTCTTTTTTCCTCTCCAGATTGAAAAGGGTTTTCCCCATCCCTACCAGAAACTAGAGTGCCTCTTGACAGATGGCTCCTAACCTAACTCTTCAAAAGATGGGGCAGGGCTATTTTGTCTTTTCCTTTCTAACATTTTCTTGGCAAGAAAAAAAAAAAAGAAATATTGGGAAAGTACAGGATTACAGATGGAAAATAATATTGTCTAGACCTTTGAGAAAAGAATGAGCCAGGGCCATTCCTCAAGAAAAGTCCTGCCTTGAGTCCAGTATCTGAGGTTATTGAAAATGAAACCTTTTGTGTAGCATGGTGTCGGGAGAAATATTTTTAAAAGGATTGGCTTAGCAAATATGTAACTGGAGTATTTCTTGGACTCCCAAATTCCATTAGCCCATCAGCATGACTTATAATTTTACAATTTCAATTATTTCTGACAACATCTGGAAGGCTGCAGTTTCTCCATGCATGACATACAGGAAAAATTCAATGGATAAAACATAAAACCTAAAGCTGGATTCATTCTGCAGCTTACTGTTCATCTTGTTCAATTACATTTTACAAATAAATTCCATAACCTTATATTTTCATACATCTTAAAATGAGAACAATGACTTGCCTCACAAAGTTGTTATAAACACAAAACATTTCAATATAGCTAGCCCCAAGAGTTAGACGTTTTACTGAAATAATAATAATGTGGTAATGAAACATATTGCAAACAGTGGCAATTGTTGATGAACTCAAATCCTAGCAATCCAAGGACACCGGTAGCCGTTTAAAATAAAACATCCTTTTTGAAGTATTTCTTGAAATACAAGAAACCAACTTACAAGTTACAAATCCAAGTTAAAATGTATGCCCCACACTCCTTGGCAATCCAGTTATCTCCAAGCTTATTTATATGGCACGTTGTACAAGATCACAAAGTACAACCCACTTTTTGCTGTGTAAGTTAAAACAATCATGTGCTTTCCCATTTGAAATACATGCAAGCAGCAAAAATTGTCATCACCCGCCACCACACTTTTTTAAAAATTAAAGTTGTACATTTGTGTGCTGCTCCTAATTCAAGGGTTGTGTAAACCAGCGTACAAAACAACATTGCAGTTGGGAGCCCTAACCCCAACCCTTACTGCTAGTACTGTAGAAACAGCATAGTATTTGCCTCCATAACAGTTCTAAAACACACTGGGCTTATGTGAAGTAACCTACTCAAGATAGCCAATCTGCAGCTTTTAAACATATTTTATTGACTTTTGATTATTTAAATAAGTAAATAAATGTTGTTTTTATTTATTTTTTTATTAAAAAAATGATATAAACTATCACTACAAATTTGCTTCTTCTTTCCTTTTTGGGGGGGTGAGGGTTGATCCTGCGGAAGCTGAAACGGACAAGTGTCTAAACCATTCCTATAACATGTGGGTTCACAAGGAAGCAGGCAGTTGATAAATAGCAGATAAACAATTGTAAAGTGAGTAAAGTGAGCCTCCATCATTTGGGTTGGCATTGTGAAGTGATGAGAAGCAATTTTGAGAAAGGACAAGACACTCTTGAAATTGCTATTTTAAGAGCCCTGTCATGGTGTTTCTTAGTGATTTGGGAAACAGCATGGTTGTACAATGGAGGAGCAGGAAAAGAAATGACAGGCATTGAATGAAATTATCTATCTATCTGGTTTGTTTTAGTGTGATTTAATTCAACCCAGCAGCCTCGCTCTTTGCAATGCAGCTTGGCTTGGCAAATTAAAAATAAGCAAAACTTTTAGATACCAACAGAATTGCAGAAGTTAACCAAAGTGAGTTCTGTATGAGAACAGCGGTGATTAATGCTCCCGTGTTTTTAAACTGTGCCACTTCTGGAGAGGAAGTAGTGCCATGGCAAAAACAGACTGCTCCTTACTAAAAGCCGATTCTTCCCAAAGCTTACAAAATCTGAATTTCTAATACAGTTACTGGTAAATTTATGAGATTCAAAACATTCATTTCTAACACTGAAGTATAATATCCTAATATTTTCAGAAATCCAACAGTGGGGCCCCATCCATTCTTCACATATTTCCTGTAAAATGGTATTCCAGGACAAAGGCCTGTTTAATTGTTTAAACCAGAGCTGGGGAAAAAACACAGGTTTGTTCAGGTTTACACCATTGTTTGTAAAAAGACTTCATCTTCCAGTTACTAGCTATATATCACAAAGGGGAAGCTATACACATGCAGAGTTGGCAAATTCCCAAAAGACTCTGTCTTGCATAGAATTCAGATGGAGCTCCCCAGATACTTTTCAAAATGGCCCCAAAATGTGACAGTGGGACTCCAGCAAGCATTTTTTTCCCTTTTCTTCTTGTGCCTTCAAGTCAATCTTGGCTCCTGGCAACTGCCTGGACAAGTCCATGCATTTTCTTGGTAATGTTTTTGGGAGGTGGTTTGCCCTTGCCTGCTTCCTAGGGCTGAGAGAGAGTGAGATGGCCCAAGGTCCCCCAGCTGGCTTTGTGTCTAAGGTGGGACCAGAACTCAGAGTCTCCTGGTTCCTAACCTGGTACCTTAACCACTATACCAAACTGGCTCTTTCAGGAAGCCAAGGGCCCAAATACCATCTGGCACCCCAAGTACCCTTCTTTCAAGCTCCTGGAACCATTGATGGGTTTTAATAGCCTCCAACTTTGGAATGTTAACTGCTTTGTATTTCTTTTCTCAGTCATCTGATTTTGCTTTGGGTTCGGGGCAGGGGAATACATAATTTAACTGAACAATATTTTTAAAGCTACATAATACATTATAAAGCAAAGTATCTTGCTTTTTATCCCTCTCTCCAAATGGAAACTTCAAACGGTGGAGGAATGACAGGACTCTCTTCCAGCCTACTCTCTGTCTCCTTCCATATTGCATAAAATAAATGTAAGAACCACTTTTGTCCTTGTGATACCTTATTCTCACACTAATGATCATTACTTAAGCTCCCATCCCTCTCCGTCTTCCTAAATTACACTGTGCAGAAGTGCTTTACCAGCGCAGCATATTCTATTCATTTGTCCTCTAATAAGCAGAGTCAATTGCACAATCCCCAGGACTCACTAGCCTTCCTTAATCCATCCAACTTCCCCAGGTATGATTTCAGAATTTGCCTTAACGTTGGGTGGCAAAGAATTTATATCTTTAATTAAATCAGCTGGGCCACAAATGGATTGGAATATCCATCAAGATGAAAACATCTCTGAATTTTGCACTGCCATCATCTAAAAAAAAAATCACGTGTTATTAAAGGGCAAGTTATTCAGAGAAAGTACCTACAACTGAAATGATTTTTATGCGCTTTTAACTTGCACATATTTTCCAGGACAGCACAGACACATACAAAACAAACATGCCTTGAAAATACACAAATAAATTTACTTACAATAAATATTTCCTAGTGTACAAAAACAATGATTATTGTGCTACTCCAATATTGTTAATTTGTTAATGCAGTTGGCTACCAACCTCAACTATAAAACCAAAAAATCATAGCTTTATTGCCTGCTCAGGAAGTTAAAGAGTAAACCTTACCCAGAAAGTTTTACATTGATTTATTTCTTTGCTTGTTTGTTCTATTTATATTGTTTTAAAAATGTATGTCAATGATACAGCTATATCGACTTTGGATTTGTAGGGAGAAGTTTGATTGCGGGCACATGTAACTTGCATGTATTACCTGCTGGAAGCACCTTAAAGCAGCTACATCTTTTCCTGGGCTCCTGTGACTGCCTCCACGGCTGTTAAAAATCCTGGGAAAATATCCATTTGGCTTAAGGCATGCCCAGCAATGCTGCCTGTCATGGGCTCCAAATCATACTTCTCCTTTGAATCTGAAGGGCTGACCAACCCTAATAAATAGCCAGGCCTCAAATGTTTTCTGAACCAGGGTGTTAGCAAATGGAACATAATAGCTTCCTTTCTCTCCAACTTAATAAAAAAGTGCAGTCATGCAATAGAGCCAAGCTTCGTATATTATAGAACAGCTGCAACTTAATCCGATTCAGACATGTTGATGAGCTGGAGAAACTATTACTGGAGGGAAGAGCAGCTATTCTCCGGCGCTGTGTGCCCAGATGTGCATAACACACATCAAATGCACAGATCCAGCTCCTGATAAATGGGAATAAAACTTGATGGACGCTAATATAGCCTTCCACAACCTGATGTTGCAGGTGTGTTGAATAATAGCTCCAATCGGCTGTATCTCAAGACATCTGGAGGGTACCACTTCCAACAAAGCAAAATAGTAATTTAACAGGGAAAGGCTTAAACAGTTAAAAAGCTTCTGAATAAATCAAGACAGTATGAATTATGTGCTTCTTCAGTGTCAAAAAAGTCCAGCTTTCATGGCTGGGGTAGATATTAGAATAGAAAAGAAGGAGAGTAGCATCATCTTCTCCTAAGCTTTCTTCTATTAAAAAAAAAATGTCTTCAGCTCTCCAGAGATGTTGGGAGCAGGGCACACGGACTTCCCAGCCATCCAGCAGGCAATGGCAGTGGCAAAGACAGACGTGCTATCCAAGAATCTTAGAAGCTGCAACCTCAGTATGTATAGAAGACACCAGGTTGGGTAAGGCTGGAGGAGAAAGAGAAGCTGCAATTCCTGAAATGTAGACAAACTCCCTAAAATAGACAATAGGGGAGGGGAGCAGTGAAGGAAACTAAGAATTCAATCCTCTTGGCCCAGGTCTGGAGTATCTATATTATTCTACTGTGCAAACTAAGTTTAAAGACAAAGAACTTAGAAGAGAAAACAGGGTGGGAACTGGAAGTTGCCCATCTGAAGTCAGTGTTTGGACAGCAGGCTGAAGTCTACCAGGCTTCCCCATTTGTATTTACCTTACAATAAATATTTCCAAATTGGCCTCTGTATTTCTAATGGAACATATTAACACATTATGCAATTCTGCCTGGTTCTTTTTTTTCATGCTGCATCCCTTTCTCCTTGCAGTTGCATTAACTGGCACTCTAGCCTAGGACTCCATTTTGATAAACTTCAGTATTTATCCCATAACCTTTTTAGATATGTCAGTACGAGCAAGTCTGGGGAGAAAGCAACTCCCTTTAAAGAGGAGGTGGGTGACAGGATGGAGCTCCTTTCAATATTGATCCTACATGACATAGTACCTCCATCAGTTAAGGTGGAAAGTAGACCTATCTGCCTCTTCTGCATTTGAAGGTGGTAGTGCCCACAATGGGAAGGAGACACATGCTGGCCCGGAAGAGAAAACTCAAAGGGTCTTTCATCCTGACCAACAAAGCTTCATTGAGCCTCCCACACGCACAAGGACAAGACCCCTGGGTCAGTACAGTTATGGAGCTGGGGATTTGGATTCAACCTTCCGTCCCTACGCCAAGGAGTGGGATAATGGCCCTTTTCAGAGTTGATTGAGGGAACAGGCAGGTCACCTCCAGCATAAGGCTCCAGGCTAGGCAGCAACAAGGCAATTAGTGTAGTGAAGACAACAGAGGGAGATCTGGGAATGGCAAAGACACACGGGCAAGCTACCACCCGGCCTCCTGCCATCCTAATTGAATCTCTACCATTTGCATGAGGAACAGAAGGGGGTCATGACCTCCCCTCATGCTCCCTGCTAGAGGTTCAAAAGTTTAAACAGCATTTCTCCTCCACCCCCAACGCACATACAAGCAAACTGTAACTTAATTCCATGTGACCAGATGCCACAGCCTCCAGGGGAACTCTTCCTCCCCCCCCCCCCCGCTTCAAAACTGAATCCACAGCTGGGATGACGGGGGTAGAAGAGAAAACTGGACGGCAATTAGGTTGCTTTTTTCCAAAACCAGCTCAGTCAAGAAGCCAAAAAATGCACCTTGGTTCTCCTTAGAGATCTATCTAAGCAGAATTAGAAGCTAAGAGGTTAATTGCTAAAATCTGGACTGTCAAAGAAGCTACATAAGAAAAACAGGCACCTACCCAGCTGAGCCAGCATTTAATTTTTAAAATGAGAGATGCTGGAGTTCATACTTGCCTCACGATAAGCTGATCTGATTCAGGCTGAAGAGCTTTCTAAGATACCTTAGACTACAAACAATGGAACTGTAATGAAGGGAAAATACATCTGCACATGTTAATGGGCACTAAATAGGTTCATGTGACGGAATCTGCCACCCAAAAGAGGCTCCGGAAATCCAAGACTTAGCTGCGCATTGAATCCTGAATATGAAAACGGCGGATAATTTCCTTAGCTCTCATTCCTTTTCCTCTTCAGTAGCAGCAGCCCCACCACATCAGTCTCTCTTCTTCCGAACAGCTATTCTATTCTGTACTTCCTTCCTACCATCTCTCTCGGTCTCATGCATGCACACTTCAAAAGCAGCAAAATCAGGTTAGAAAATGCTGAGTTCAGGGCAAAATGTGTCTGGGAGAAGGAAATTGCATTTTAACTCTGCAAGGTCTGAATTAGGGACTGTGCAAGAAGAGTTTGTTGGCGTGTTTCTGAGGTTTTGGGTTCCGTAAATGAAACGAAGTGGGAGTTATGACCTGGATGCCGACAAAAATGTGCCTGGTCTGGGCAGAAGTTTTGTGGGGGCAGAAGAACAGGAAAAATCCAATGTCTGATGATGTGTACAGACATTGGTGGCAATGGCTGAGGAGAGGCAGGGCACTGAGAAGATGGAGAGGTGGGTAGTCCAGTGGGATATGCCACGCTGGGGTCCTGTCTCTGGCTGCTGAGACCACTGCAAGAAAGAACAGGTGCAAAGGCCAATAGAGAAGCAGGGAGGGAGGGAGGGAGGAGGGAGGGCAGGCTGGGGAGATCAGGAGTGGGGGAGATGAGCCAGTGGGCCATGTCTCCTGAGACATAATTGGCAGCAGCTGAGGGAGGGGAGTTGCCGTGGCCAACCTGAAATGCTTTGGCAGACCTTCCAGAATGCAAAAGTTAGTTTCAGTTCAAAACCAAAGAGATGTTTTCCATTTCATGCACCTCTTAGTCTGAACCTTCTGCCAACCTTACCCACGACCCTCAGCTTCAGCCTCTGCCAGCCCAATGTCTGGACTCCATGTCCCTCTTCTGGCTCTTGTGCAATATCCCGCTCAGCTCCTCTCGTCTTCCAGACATGGGGCTCTCCCCCTCCCAATCTATCCCTTTGCCCAGCGAGACAGGGGAGGGGTGTGCCGGCTCCTTTGCAGCCCGGTTAATATTTAATATGAAAAGTCTGTTGGGCACAACACTGTGCAGAGTGGTAACTAATGGCACTGGGAGGGGGCTGCCAGCAGCCACCACGACTCCTCTCTGGCTTGCAGCAAGCCCAGGGGAAGAGGCCTGAGAGCGAGCGTGCCAGGGCAGATGTGCCCCTGGAACCTTCTGAGACTGGAGCGACTGGGGCTTCTGTAAGAGCAGCTGGGGGGGGGACAGCGGCAGCTCCCTGGGCGTGCTCAGCAGTTGCACGATCCAGGCCCCTTCTACCTACAAGTTCAGAGGGGAGGACGTAGGGCATCCTGGAAGCTGCCTGGCTTCCCAGTGGGCATGGCCCAATTCCTAAGTACACAGCTCCAGGCATAAAATTATACACCCTCTGGGCATTTCTTGACCAACTCACAAAACAGGAACTGGGCAGAAGGAGCATGACAATAAAAACAAGAAAAAAAGTAAACCAGGACAGAGATTAAGATCTCCTGGAAACTCAGCACCCTGGGTGTATGGGGCCCTGAGAAAGAAGGCCTTCTGCGCATGTACCTCCAACTAGGCTATCTGCCCTGGGCATACTGCAAAGTGAAACTCCGATGTCAGCTTTATTTCCAAAAATACTTTCGGATCCCACATTTGCATTCTTTGAAAAAAAAACAACAACCAGTTCAGTAGTATACCCATCTGTCCAGAAAAAGGGGTGGTAGAGACCATCTTTAAGGACTAGAGAAGAAACCTCATCAATTTGCCTTCTGGTAAATGAACACCTTGTAAGTAGCCTTGCTTACCATGCAGCTATTTTTGCGAGGGCACTCACAACAAACTTTCAGAATTCCAGTGTATCACCAGCAGCCCCCCCAATTTACCCCCCCCCCCCGCTAGCTTGAAGGATGCAATTTATTTCTTCTGGTAAGCATCCACTTGTAGCATAGAGCCATACGAATTGGCTCCTAGTAAAAATGGCTGTAATACCAGGGAAGATTTATTAGGAGAAGCTTCTGAGGAATATTAATTAATTTGCATAGTCCTGATTCAGGTTATTAATATTCTTTATCTCCCTCAGTCATTGCATTGTTCCATCTAGTTTCCAAACCTGGGCAACTTAAACAATGTGTGGACTTCAATGCCCAGAATTCTGTAGCCAATGTAGTCATGGCTGAAAATTTGGGGAGTTGTCCAGGTTCAGAAACACTTATCTAGCTCAACTGTGTCTATGCAAGTTTTCCCCATTCCCCTTCAGATATTGTGGTACTACAACTTCTAGAACAGTGTTTTTCAATCTTGGTGACTTTAAGACATGTGGACTTCGACTCCCAGAATTCCCCAGCCAGCATGCCAAGGTTGAGAAACACTGTTCTAGAATGTGTAGATACATTATTGGGAATTGTGGGAACGGTAGCTCCAGTGCACCTAGAGGGCACCAGATCAGGGACAGCTAGTTCACACTGACCAGCAAAAACTCAGGCTTACCTGGAGACTTAGGGTAAAGCTGGGATCTTCTGTATGCAAAGTGCATGCTTTGTCACCAAGTCATATATGAAGCTTTCTTGGAGAATTATAGGAGCAGGGAGGAAAAGTCCATATGCTTGCATATGTGTTGTGGCAGGAGGATAAAGTCTGATCACATTGTTCTCTTACAGAAAATAATATTACTTGGCCCACCCCACCATTACTGATATTTTCAGCCCATCTTAAACAAAGTTATTAGATGAGTGGTTTTGCAGACAGGTGATAGGGCTTCACTGCTGCCAAGTTTCTTTATTCATCTTTCTTCATCACAGAGGGTGATGATGCTACAGACTGGGGCCAAGCCATGGTCCAACTATCACTAGCTGGGGAGAAACACAAGTTTCTTTAGTTTTACTTGGAGGTAACTAGAAATACTGGGGGAAATGAAAGCCCCTGAACATTTGTATACATACAGCCCTTAGTAATAATCTCCATCCTCCCCATGACCCTTTCTGGGTTCTGCCCCAAACCCTTTCCCAGGCATCAAGAAGAGCATCTGACCTTCTTAAGGTTGCCAGTCCGGGTTCCAATAAAGACGACCGAATGGCCACGATAGGTGTAAGCAGCAACACTGGCCATGCCCTCTGTCTTTTCCTGAAGCAACGGGCGTCCCTCGATGACCTGCAGCCCGCCTAGGGGCTGGTTCAACACCAACCCACAGAAATTGCCATTGATCTGCATGGGCTGGAAAGAGGCAAAGAAGGAGATATGAGGGTCAGCATCACATAGAAATGAGTAACTTGGGTACACAATGGTATCAACAAGCCCCATCTCTGTGCATATTACTCAGATATTTGTGCCCCAGTTATCAAAAAGTAGAGAGTATGTCATTAACCCCAAGGGCCCAAACAAAAGTTCCCAGGTTTAAGCTGCAGTCTTGGGATAAGATAAGACCAAAGGCCAAAGAAAAGGGAAGGCAATTTCCAAAGGCCAGGATGGCTGGGATTCTTATTTTAGAAAGGAATGGAAACTGGCAATTATTAGGTAGGAAGTGAGCAAACAGAGACTGCTTGATAGCGTGCAATACCGTGTTGATGCAGGGCAACTCTTTGTTGAGAAGCCACGGTAGAGACAGTCGCCCTTCCCCACGGTAGCAGGACTGGATACGCTCACGGATGCGTTGATTGACTTCGTCCAACGTGAAAAGGCAGAGCAGGCTCTCCCGGGGTGGTGCTGCCCTGTTCTTCTGGCCTTGCGAGAAGGCAGCGTAAAGCACATCTTGCCCTTCTGCGATGCCCAGCGACTGGGCCAACTGGCGTCCAGCTTTGGCCAGCTGAGCCGCCTGCACCAGACGGTATTCCACCCCGTCCTTGGAGCAGCCCAGGGGGAATTCCACGTAAGAGTAGAACTCAGTGTCGTTGGCACACAGGCGCACAATCTTGGATGAAAAGAAGCGCTCCCCACCCGTCACTCCAGGGCCGACGGGACCTCCGGCAGGCTCGAGGGGCGTCTGAGCGGTGTCAAGCTGCAAAGTGAGGAAATACACGAAACCGCCAGACACAAATGCGGACACGTAGTAGATATCAAAGGCAGGGTAGAGTGAGAGAGTGTCAGAAGGGACCTTGATCTGAGAGGAGACAAACTCGTCCTGATATACCAGGCTGAACATCTCTGGACTGGTGGCATCAGGAGTCAGCCGGCGGCTGGAGAGGGTGGGGAAGTACTCCGAACGCCCCCCGATGGAAGTGCCCACAAAGAACTGGCTGGGCTCTCCCAGCTGCTCCACGATCACACCAACCATGGCATCTGGTTCGCGCCCCCCAGAAAGGTAGTGCTCCTTGCGCTGGTGAGGCTCCCCTAGTTTGGCCAGGTCCTCCAACCGCAAGAGCTGGCACACTCCCTGCCAAACGCTGCCACAGGCCACGAGGCGGCTGCCAGCATAGTCAATCAGAAGCAGCTTGTTGACATTGTCAGCAGGGGACAGCCGGTGGGCACAGAGCCGCACCCCTGGGGGAGGGTAGCATCTGGGATCATCCGGCACTGGTCCCGTAGTGTGAGCCCGTAGCTGGGTCAGGTTAGCTGAGAGCTTGTAGATGCGGTTGACGGCACCCAAGTAGACCTCCCCTGTCTCATGGTGCACAGCCAGATGGGTAAGGGCCATGTCCGGGACCGTGAAGACAACACGGGTGGGCAAGATGCCCCAAGCAGGGGGTGGCCAGGAGAGCAGGACAGCAGCTATAGTGGTGACGGGAAGGAGCAGCCACCACATGATCACTGGGGAGTTGCCTGGGGTCAGGCAGGGCCAGGCACAGGCAGCTCATTCAGCCTGCAAGGGGGAGAGGAGACAGAGGTTAAGGCCCAGGCTCAGTGTGCACTGCAGATGCAAAAGGAAAAATACAGAAAAAGAAAAAGCACGACAGAAAAGGCTGCAAGGTTATAGAGCTCCCTCCAGCTCAGCCCCATGTGAGCCTCGCCTTCACGATTTAGGACTGAAAGGTCTATGGGGCCCATCCCACATACCCTAAAGAGCTATGTGCCCCAAGAGGTTCTGAATGCACCACGACAGCCCCATCAAGCCCAAGCTAGGGAGCCCCATTTCTCCAAAGGAACAGCCGCTGCCTCCAAAAACCCACTCTTCTTGTTCCATGCAACGCCCCTTCCCAGCTACTCATTAGCACCCACCAGACTCATCGTGAAGCAACCCCTGCAGGAGTGAGAAGCAAAGCCAGTGCTGCATTGTGCACGCGCACACCTGCAACAACTCAGAAACGCCAGGCCCAGCAATGGCACCTGCCATGCCAAAGGAGCAAAGGCTGCACTCACCGAAGCAGCTGTTCCCTTCTCCGTTCTCAGTGCTACAGCTACGCACACGCAGGGTCCCAATTATGGGCACCCCAATGCCATGGCTTCTCCATATTCACACCAGGGGCTTCATTTAAATGTATGAAGCAGGAAGTACCTTCTTGTGCAGCACTGCACGTTGCTGCATTCACATTTACGCTAGGCCCACAGCTATCATATGTGCACCATTACTACAGCAGCATAATTGCAGATCCCTGGCATGTTAGCAGTTCACATGCAACAGGTTTGTACCCAATTTAAATGCTACACATGTGCACTAGCAGATGTGCATTATCACAATGGAAATGGGGGGGGGGGGCTGCCTTCAATACTTTACAATGAGACTCAAAGAACTATTCAGAGTTACAGCCCCCTTGCTTAATGGTTCCATCAGCAAGGGAAAATTTTGCATGTGTGAATGAACCGTTAGAAAAATGCCACATTTTCCTATCCACTCCAACAATACTTTCTGCTAAATTAGCTTTCTTCATTCAGCTAGATAGTTAAATAATGTGAAATCAAGCAAGGTGCATGCTAATAGCCTTCAAAATCACTTTATGCCACTCAGTTTTTTTTTTCATCTCTCTTCTCACCTTTCTCAGTATTATAGCATCTTCACAAGCACTTGGAAATAAATCTTTCCTCACCCAGTGTGGATAAATTCACACTTTTAAAATTTCAACTGCATGAATTCACAATACACATTGTCCTCAGATTTACGAAGACCACCCAATCTGACTGTGAACATTTGAAAGTAATGGAAGAGGATGTAAGGGAAAGAGAACAGCAGTGGTGCATTTCTGCAAAGCGGCAGTTAAAGTAAAGTATGTACTACAGTATATAGGGACCAGCAAACAGATAGTCATGGCTCAGAATCCATCTATCCGAAGCCCTATCAAAAGTTATGGTACAGTAAATATCATGCACTCCCACACATTAAAAAAAATTTTTTTCACAAAAGTCAAGAAAAATAGCAATCCCATTTTCACATTTTTTCCCTCTAAATTCAATACCCTAAGCCAGTATTTTCCTAGTTTTCTGTAATCCTGGACCACTGAACAAATTTTTGGAAAATGCAGGAAACACAAACAACCCCTTCTTTTTGTTTTCATTTTTGAGCACAGGAATTCATATTGGCAAATAAATAATGATAATGTTTGCATTTATCTACCCCCCCCCCCACTCCCTCTGTTTTTAAAGGCTTTTTGAAACTAAATTTTGTACAAAAAATCCGAAATTAAGTATTTATTCAATTAAGTATTCACTTCAATTATTTTATGTATTCTATGTCACAATAACAACTTTTAGCATAAACTCCCTGGATAAGAAAGTTCTTCAGTAGTTATCTCTGAATACCAAGGGTCTAGGGATGAATGGATATCTCAATCTATTTAGATATGTATCATTTTATTTTCTATTTAGCACTTTCATGTTGGGGTTCCTTATGCAAAATTGCTATTCCTTATGCAAATGCAGACTGACAATTGGTAGCTGCACTTGAGACCTGTTTGTTACAGTCAGTTTTCTGGATTTTAGTACCCACTTCACTTCAATGAACCTGTTTTCAGCCACTGATCCATCCGGTCAGGTTATGTGGGAAGGCAAGAATTAAGGCAGTGAGTGGACTCTTCCCTGTGAACACAGGGAGGCTGACCTCCTTGGGCCATCAGTGGTGTGTGGACCACGCAAAGAATCACTGCTTTAAACCAAGAGGTACTTGCAGAGTCCATCACACAGTTTGGAAAGGAGCACAGAGTAGCTTCAGGGGTTTCAGAAGTTGACCGGCAGTGCAAACACGCTTTCGTGTACTCCAAGACTGTGCACCCATCTCCCCACCAGCCCATTTAGTAAAGAGAGGAAGCAGTCAGATTAGGTCTCTCTTCCTTAGCATTGCCTATTCTAACTGGTAGATAATAAGCAGTGGTCACCTTAAATCTAGCTTTTCTATCCCAAATCATCAAATTTTAAAAATCAAGAATATGGGATCTTCTACAGAAGCAGACCAGTTACTATAGTTGAGCTACAGGCCAAATCTGGAGATAAGGAAGAGTCTGAAGTTTGAAGGTGCTCGGAAGGATCTGTTGTGAGGTTTCTACCGCAATATACAAACATGCACATACAACAAACAAACAAAATTCACTGCCACTAAGACTGCAATACTGTACACAGGCACAGAATATATTCCCTTGCCACAAATACATTCATAGATTAGTACTGTACCCTCTGCCGCATTTCCATAGTGTTATTGCACTGAATCCTCCACACCCACCATGGTTTCCCACAAGAGACGCTAATAAATAACAACATCAGAATATACTAGACTCTCAGTTTAAAGTTCAATATTTGCCTTCAGATTAATCTAGCCCACATGTACAGATTTCCTTTTCATTCAGTAAAATGGCTCTGGTACCTACAGGTCACTTAGATAAGAAATAATTCCTAGAAACAAAAATCGCTGCTCAGGATATAAACCCTCCAACACACTATTTAAACCCAGCTTTATCCACCTTGCAGTAAAATTCTCCCACCCAAACGTAGCCAATTTTCCTCTCAAATCCCTGTCCTTCCCAGAGAGGCCTGGGAAAAGCGTAACTAAACCTCAGATAGGACAGCAGCGGTAGGCATCTCTCTTAAGGGTGGATACCGTGAGATCCCAAATTCACTCACAAGTGATAAACCCCGGAAAATCAAGATCTATCCATTTTTCTGTTGACAGGGAAGGAGACCAACCTGTTACACATGCATTTCAGAGTAGTCCACTGCAAAACACCAGACTGGGCAACCTGAGTTCACAACAGAATTGCAAGCAGGGCTCCTCCAGGATGAACTTGATCTCTGATTTTTCCAGTCTGCAAAATGGGGATAATTTCATTTGACCCATGGCATTAAAATAGGAAGTGCTTCTAGCAATATAGGCAGTTCTAGGAAATGAGAACACCTAAAATTCTTCTCTTCCAGGAACACATCATCAATCAAATTGACCCAATTCTCACAGTTAGGCAATCCTTCCTCTTGAAATGAAAAAAATCCCCTTCTTTTAATGGCACAGCACTAGGAACGTTGGCTGCCAGCGTAAGTCACAGCTCTATTAAGATAAGGCATGTGAAAATTTGGCTTCTGATTATGGGTTTGGGGTTCGACAAAGAATGGGGTAAGGAGAGATCCTCTTCTTTTTCTACAAAAACCAAGCACCAAATACCAAGAAACACACTGATTGACAAACCCCGGGCAACCACAAGATTAGGGGGTGGCAGGGTGATGCATATTATCCACTAAGCAACCCCCCCACAACGAATCAACCCCAGCTGGAGTCTGATGGGCGTTAGCCAGCCTTCTCCACCCCTCATTGGGCTCTTGCAGAATAAGAAACGGAGCCTTTGTGGGGAGGGAAAAGAAAGCTCTCCTCCCTCGCCCTGATCCAGAGATAGAATCTCAAAATGCCAAATAGTCTCCTTATTTTGCATTCTCACACATATTACCTTACCTGTTCGCCTCGTCTTCCCTGTCGCTCCCCCCCCCCCCGCCCCCGGCCCTGTTTCCTTCCTGTGACGGCCGCACGCTTGCAATAAAAACCTCTTTCCCAATGAGACGAGGAGGGAAACTAGAAATCTTCTTGAATGGTAGCATTAATGAAAGGGTGAAATGGGGAGGGGGAAGGCAGAAAGCCCGTGCAGAACCCTTAACCACAAAAGAAGAGGGCAATAGATGGGGCGTCTGCTCTCACCACAGAGACGGTCACAGGCTCCCCGCCCTGTTTTCCAGAGACCCAACGCAGGAGGGGAAGGGAAGGGAAAGAATCGCCCGCCCCGCTCAGAGACCACCACACCGCGGACCCCCGCAATCAGCTCCTCCGTTTACGGCGACCCTGAAACGCGTCTGCCCGGAATGGAGAAGGGGACGGTCGGTGGGAGGATGTGAGGTGCGGACGTGCGTGCTCTACCCGTCCCGCACTCCGACCCCCGGTCCCCCCCCGCCCCGATTCCGCTGCGACCTGCACGAATCCGAACTCTAACTTGCCGCTGCTGCAGCCGGCTCCACGCCCGCCTGCCAGCCGTCCGCCCGCCCGTCCGCCCGCCCGCCTCCAGCCGCCGCGGTCGCTCGGCGTCTGCGCCCGTCCCAACCGGTCTGAACCCTTTAAATGTGGCCAGAACCACTGGAGGTGGGCAGGGGGGAGGCGAAGGATCAGAGATGGGCGAGGAAGCCCCTCTCCACCCGGCCCCGTGGATCTCTCTTTCCGGACTCTCCGGAGCTGAGCCTCCGCCCCTCTCGTCGGCTAAAGGTAGGAGAATCTTTTCTCCTTCCCCGCCAAATACTCGCCATGCACGCGCGCCCCCGGACCCTGAAATGGTACTGCCCGGGCATGCATTCATTCATCCAGACCAGACCCTTGAGCTGAGGCCAGTTGCAGAGTTGGGGTGTCGGGAGCGGGGCTGCTTCAGCCTCGGCTGAGCTGAGCTGAGCTGAGCTGAGCTGAGCTCCTTGCGTGAGCTGCACAGCCGAGACGGAAGGCAGCCAGGACGGGGAGATGCCTGCAAACGCAGGAGGCAGCCGGGCTGAGGTCTGGCACCGAGTGCGCGAGGGCTCTTCCGATCTCTCCCGTGTGTTTCGTAAAAGGCCGAGCCGGATTCGGGCTTCAAGGGGAGGCCTCCTTCAGCCGTAGCTTGCAGAGGGAGACGAGGTCAGCCTTCAGGCGCGGTTGCACAAGGGGAGCGTTAATTTAGCGGCACATCGTCCTTTCTCCGATTTCTTGAACAGAGCGCCTAGTTAACAGCTCTCATTTATTTGGACGAGGGAAGCCGAGAAAAGAGCTGGAAACCCCCAGACCTCGCGAAGGAAAACGGAAGATGGCTGGATACGAGCAGTGGGGTTGCCCCTTCCCACTTACACCCTTTACCTCCCATCCCACTAGTGTCTTCAGCCGTCCTGGCACCGTCTCTGTGCAGAAGGCGCCCCCTCGCGGTGAAGGCGAAGCATCGGCGCTTCATAAAAGACACTAGTTGCACGGTTGTGTGTAAAACAGAGTGCCTACGCGATTGCGTCTCCTAGTGTCCCCCCCGCCTTTTCGTCACTGGATCCCACTCGAGCACCCCGTGGCCTTTCCCCGCCACGGAGCCCTTGTCCCTTCTCCTCACCCCCTCCCTTGCTAGGTTGCTGCTGCTGTTGGTGTACCATCCAGGGTACGTTGTCATGGCAACAGGAGCCAAGAGATGAGAGATGATGGACACCCCATGGGTGGCGGGGAGGAAGCAGAACACGCCGAGCGATGGAGAGCGGCGGGATGGATCACGGAGGGAGAAGGGAGGTCGGGTGGCGGGTGGCGTGGAGACGTTTCGCCGCGGAAGAGCGGGCGAAACGCTCCACGTCCATTTGACGCGCGCCTACACGCTCAGTCCCATCCCAGCTCTGTCCAGTTTAGCACCCCCTCCCGCCCTTCCTTTTTCTCCCCCAGCATTCATTCGCTCACGATGAGTCATAAACCGCGGGCTCACGGGAGGGGCTATACTGGTGTCCCGATTCAGAAGAAACGGGGGAGGACCCGGTCCAGCCCAACCCAGCCCGGGCTGGGATCCAGGGGAGAGAAAGGAAGGGAAGCGGGTGGGGGGGGGGGGGGTTGGCTTGGATGCTGCCTGGCATCGCAAACCCCCAGAAACCACTGAAACTCAACACTCCCGAGGCCTCTGATGGGAACCAGACGCCACTGTGCTAGCGCTACCGAGCTTGGCAAGGGCCACGTGCGCTGGAGTGTGTGAGGCGGCGGGAGCGAGCAAGGGGCTGCGGGTGTCACTGCACGTTTAAAAACAAACGGGGAGAGAAGGTGGGGGACAGGCCAGCCAAGCTAGCGTACATTTGTCTTGGTCACCGTGCCCTGTTCTGGGAAGGGAAGGGAGTTTGGGTCAGGTGGGTGCCAGTAGAGGGGCAGGATTTAATTCAAACTTGGGCAGCTCTAGAAATGTTTTCCACCGAAGGGTCAGCAAAGGAAAATTACATGCATCATTCGTGGAGAAGTGCCTCTAAACATGGAGAGCACATTCCTTTGGACACTCCTATTGCACTTGATAGCTGTAGTTACTACCCACACAGATTTGCAACAAGCCAGAAGTTTTAGATATTAAATTGTCTGTATGTATCTAATTAAAAAAGACTATTTTTACAGACTTGAACACCATTCAACAATGCAGATTAGTTAAACCAAAAGAAGTTGATGAAAGGAAATCAGAACTGTATACCAAAGACAGGCAGAACAGAGTCTATATAACAACATTCTAATGGTTCAAAATTAGTGTGTGTGAAAGAGAAATCTTCAGGGCAGTTATAAACACATGACAGCAGAATAGCCTTTTTCCCTACACATAAAAGAATGTTCTGGTGAGTTTTTTTCTCTCCTCTTGCTATGAGTTTGTTTTATTCTTCATGTACCACAAAAATGGGAAGTATCTTTCTCAATGGTGATTTGATCTAAAGATTGTTTGTTCTGTTCCAGGTTTGGAAGCAAATTTGCCCATGATCAAAAGGTCTCAAATCCTTTCAAACCAAGCTCAAATACATGGAGGACTGCATGGCACTGCAGACTGATATTTAGTGTAATCAGTAGCTGGGCAAGAGGGTTCTTTCTCAGAGGCCTAATTCTCCCCAATGCAGCAGACCTGGGAGTGTGTCCAGTTCATACACAGGATGGCCAAATGCAAAAGAGATGGTGGCTTTCCACTTTTCATCAATCTTCAGCAAAATTACTGCTCCTACTTTCTGAATTTAACTTCCATCTAACATCCCTGTTTACAATCCTATCTGCAGACTCCACCATGTATGTCTAGCTGTAACTCAGAATAACACTTCACGCATCCAGTGAAGTGGATGATATGTCCTAAAGCTTATGCCACAAAAGGATGCCACAAGACCCTTAGGATCTCAGCTGGTGATTCACGTGATAGAATACAGAAGGTTCTAGCCTAAATTTCTCCCAATAATAATAATAATAATAATAATGATGATGATGATGATGATGATGATAAATATTTTTGTATGAGAAATTCAGTCACATGGTCAGCTTGCATTCTTGCATTTTGTTTTTGCTTCTATATAATTTAAATCCTGGAGATAAAAGTCTGTCCTTTGAAGCAGAATAATCCCACCAATTTGGGATTTCCTGGTAGTCTCCCACCCTAATTGTCACCGGGTCTAACCCTGCTTCCCTCTTTGGAAATTAACACTTTGGCTCCGGCCAGCATTACTCTTCTTGCTTTCATCTAAAAGTGGAACATTTCATTAGATGTTCAGGATTGATAGGAATTGCGGTATTTTATTTCAAGTAGTGTTATTTGTTCTAGGCTTGCCATCCGTTTCTTATTTTCAAGAGAGTGTTCTTTATTTAGTAATAGTACATTTTCATACAAAATAAGAAACAGGTGGCTAAAATTTGTTTCCTCAACATCCAGCTCCATAACTTCATCTCTGTTCCAATAATAGGAGCCCTATAGCTTCTATATTAAGGAGAGAGCATTTTCACCACCCAATCTTCCCTCCACTGCCCAAATGGCATTTGATCAGATCTCCATTTGTGGCCTTTTCAATCCCAGAAGGGGGAGAAAATGGTGAACCTGGATATACTGCAATCAGGTAGGTTCCAGAGGTAGTAGCCCCATTCATCTATTGCTAGCGAAACAACAAAGCGTGTTGGGATGTACATACACGAAAGGTAGAAGGCAGAAATGTCAGTGGGAAGGCCAAAAATTCATGCGTTTACATGAGTTCATGTCTATGACACTTCTGGCTGGGTCTAATGGAAACTGGAGTCCAAACCTATTTAGATGGCCACAGATTCCCCAACCATGCTTTAGATTTCCAGAATCTTCTGGTTTGCATAATGCACTATTAAACTGCGGGCTAATACAGTATTACTTTCCAGGGTTCATCCGCTGCAGCAAAACCAATAAACAATCGTGAGGCAAAGGCCAACACATTTATTATGGTACACGATTTCATGAACTATAGCCCACTTCATCAGACACATGGGGCATTGTTAATCCGTCAGCAAAATATTCCATGCATTCAATGAAGCAGGCTGCAAAACTAGCCAGGGAATCGCATGAGGCCGTGCATTAGCTAGTGTTGAAAAGGCTGCAGTTGGGGTGTGTGAGCTTTCAGGTTTGCAAGAGAATGTGCAGAGAACCTGAAGGCAACGGTGGTGGGTGATCGGGGTATTCCTGTGTGTAGGTGCACATGCTGCCAGTGTAGGTGCGCAGGATACAAACATGATGCTGCTCAGCCTGCACGTGTACAAAAATCACCTAAGGCATAATTCAAACCCAGGCTGAAGCAAATCTGCAGCCTTTGGGTAAGGAAGATAGAAATAGGCAGTTCAAACATTGTTGCACATTTGGGGATTCCTAAAAAATATATGAAACTAAGGGAGGGTTGTTTTTTTTTTAAGCTTTTTGAAAAAGGTGCCTGAACTAGGTGGAGGTGTCATATTCGGATGAGATCATCTTTCTTCCCTCTTATGCAGCTTGTGACAACACCCTGGATGAATTGCCTAAATACCTGCCCGTGGAGGGGCCCATTTCCCTCCTGTGTAAGTGGTGGGGAGGGGAGGGAATGGATTAAGCTAAATGGGTTCCTGCACAATCACACCGCCATCTGGTGCCCACACAGCAGAAGGACTGCTAAAAGTCACTTTCCCTAAATCAAGGTTCCTCTCACCAGTTTCAGTCTTCTGTCCAGAAAAACTCTGGAATAAAATCTGATCTCAGAAAGTCATGAATCCTCACCACAGCGATTTAAGAGCAAGAAAGCAGTGCTGATGACTCCCAGCTCTCCACTGCAGCCTGTTATTGACCAAACTACTTCCAGGATCAGAGTCTTGCTACCGAGCCAGCTCAAGCTTAACCACAACAGCTAGGTTTGCAAAACACATTGAACCCGAATTAGCAGAGCACATTTTAGGCTAGCGTGTTGTGCAATCCCAGCTCTGGTGTGCCCAGAAAGTTGGCTGAGTAAATCATGATTCAGCTAACCACTGGGAAGCATGTAATAGGAATACCTACAAGGGAGACTGAGAAGCACAAAAAAACAATCCAGTTTCTTTTTCTCCGACTGTGGAAGGAAAGGAGCAATAGATTAAAGCAGGCGTGAGCTTCCTGGTGTCCAAGCCCTTATTGGATTCACAAATGTGAATGCACTGACCCAGTAAAGATATGCAGGGACCTGCAATGAGGCAGCTGGTCAGTTACTCCAAATATTATATGATTCTTTAATGCTGCAGCTTCTGTACACAATCTTTTTCTCAACTGCGCCTCCATGTTTCTGTAGGTTTCCTTGTTTCCTCCCAGCACTGGGATCACCACATCTGCAGAGCTACAACTCCCATCACAGCCATGTTGCCCAGGATCATGGAAGCTGAAGTTGCACTCCTTGGGAAAGCACCAAGCTGGGGAAGAGGGGACCATTCCCTTATCCAACTGTTTTTCCTTCGCTATTATTTTGTCTGGGCCTTGATTCTCCCTTTCCTGGTGATGACTCTGCAGCCGTTTCCAGTTCCAGCGTTTATGTTGTAGGGTTGTGATTATGAGCCAAGCAATGAAGTCATCCAGGTTTAAGTGGTACAGCCCTCCTTGACTGACCCAAGTATCAAAGGTCAAGTATGGAGGAGGCACATCCTTGGGAAAGTTATAACGATAGAACCTTGCAATTTCCCTCTGCAGAGAAAATAATTTTTAAATGTAACCTTTTTAGCTGCATTATGAAGCAATGCAATGCCAGAATTATGCCACATAGTTCTCCCAATGGAGTTATTTGCTTGGGCTCAGATTTGAAGGCAGTTATCTCAGGGCAATGCTACTTAACAGAATACAGTGTAATCCTGTGATTATATCAAGCAGTTGTGATAAAATTATTATAGATGATTAGGAAATCACTTTAATTCTATATTGCTATCAACCCTGCATTTTTTTTTACTAAAAAACCTCTGTCTAATCACTGATGAAGGCAAATACTTCATGTGCCTTCTTTTCCCAATTGCTCTGTTTGGTTCCGAAAAATCAGAAATTACCTAAAAGGGTTTTTTTTTAAAGGCAATTGAACGTGACGATGACGATACAAACCCTGTAGCAGCGATTGGCTGATCTGTAGCAATGTCACAGAGAGCTAGACCATGCCAGTTTTTCCTTCCCTGTATTTCACGTTGAAGTTAGTGGGGGGAAATGAAACTGTATCAGCTCCAGAGTGGGCATAAGTTGGATTCCAATATAGGTGAGGTTGTATTGGAAATAGGGGGCTGTGGATCCAACAGTTGGATAGCTCCAGCCAGTGTAACCCTAGCCAACTGCCAACATATCTTCTTTCTCTTTTCTGATGTCGGACTTCCTGATGGCCAGCAGGATAGGATGAGAATGTCAGTATCACATTTCACCCATGGTCCTCAGATGGGGAAATTCAAACAATTCTATGATCCTTTGGAGGTTATCCAAAGGACCACATAATTGCAGGCTTCCATCAGCTTAAGAGTTCATTAACCCATTTTTTAACTTTTTGTATTAAACTGCTATGTAGTACTTTCTATCTAGAATACAGCAATATCAAAGATCTAAAACGGGAATTTGTTCTCAAATGTGGCTTCTTAGCAGTGAACAACTGCCTCCCTAGATTTTGAAAATGCTACCCTACACCTTAAGTTCAAAGGCCTCACTTCTGAAATTGGATTCCAGGCCTCAAACCCAGTTTTAACTTAGTGGCTTTAGAGCCAGAACATCAGGCCTTACAAGCTATGAATACCCCTACAGATCAACAAGACACTTCAGGGTTGGGAAAAGCAAAGTTTATTTCATAGAAGGTTGATACGACGACAGACAAGGTTTAGCTGAAGAGGTGAAAGGGCTAGAAATACTGCCGAAGATCTGGGGTGGCAAGAGCCAGATACCCCACACACACAGAGCATCAGAAGCTCCATCAGTGGCTCAGCGGATCTGTGGGGGGAAGGGCAGAGAAGTTGTGTTATTCCTGCTCCAGACTAGTCTCCCTTCATCAGCAATTTGCTACCCCTGGTCCCTGGACAACCAGAGTGCCGGGATGCTCTCTGCCTCTAAGTGCTCTCCTTGCTTAGTTTAACATAGTGGCTTAAGATGATTATAGAACAGCAAAATTAGTAATAGAGAATGTGAAATGACCTCATAGACCACAGCAATAAACACAAGAGAAGAAATGATGCCAAATGACAAGGCCATGGGCTTGTGGGTTAAAAATCGTCATTTTTGCTGGCGACTGGGGAAGTAATCTAGCAAGAAACCAAACCTGCGTAGTCACAAGCCATCAAGGGAAAACAGTTGCAAAAGGAGCCTTGGCTGGTGTGCCAGTTGCATCCCTATTTGGAAATGGCCACGGTAACGGACACTTTTATCACCTCTAGACTGGATTACTGTAAGGTATTTCACATCAAGCTGCCTTTAAAGATGTTTCTCAAGCTATAACTGGTACAAATGGCAGCAGCCCACCTGCTGGAGGATGAGAGCTGTTACAACCATGTAACATTGGTTTTGTCGATGCTACATTGGCTACAATACATTTCTGGGTTCAGTCCAAAGCGCTGGGCTTAACCTACAAAGCCCTGTATGGCTTGGCTCTGAGATATTTTCAGACCTGTGTCCAAGTTGAACCTGGCTGCTCTGTTCATTTTATCCTGGAGGGGAGCCTATGGATACCTTCTCTTCGGAAAGATGGCCGGGGGCAGGAGGAAGGGAGGAGGCAGAATTGGGTGCAGTCCCTCTCCACTCAGGTAGCTTCCAAGGGTCCAGGTGTCACCTACCCTACTATCTTTTGAGAAAATGTTAAAACAGAGATGTTCTGTGCCGCTTTCAGTGCCTGATGGTGGAGGGCCTTCTTGGCTGAGTTGGACATTGTTGGCCAGTATTGGCTTGGGTATCGTTATTATGGCCTCGACTGTTTTATACATGATTTTAGTGTTTTCATTATTTTATTGCATACTGTATTCTAAACTGCCTGAAATTGAATGAAATGGGGCAGTATATACAAAACCATAAATAAATAAATAAAATCACTCCTCTACTGAAGCTCAGAGCCTCAAATAGTCCCTTTGGGGTTTGTGTGCATGTATGCTTTACAAAAGGGGTCCGTTATTTTTATAGGTATAATTGTGTCTCCTATTTCAATTGCTACACATACCTGTTCAACCTCAGTATCTGACTTCCTAGGTTGTATACAAGGTTATATTTAATATGTAAACTGGCCCTCAAATTCTTTGCACTTCATTTGCTTCCTATATAATAATACAATATTGTGAAATATTGGAAGGGAGGGGGCACAACAATTTGCTTCAGAGAGTTCCTAGCATTGTGTGTGCACTCAATCCATTTCAAATAGCTTATGGAAGCTGAAATGCAAAGCCTGAAGATCATGCTGTTTGTCTCCATGCCTGTTACTTAGAGTGCCATGAAGTTTCCATTCACCTTAAAGATGTGCCTCAAATCTCTATGAAACCTACCAGAATTTATGGCAAGAATGGGGAACTAGAACTGATCAATGGGTCAGAATTCGTCTCCCACCTGACTTGCTGGGCTGATTGATTAGAGATGGTGGGCCTCTAAGGAAGAAACTATATCCTTTCTCAACAATTTCTCCCCCCACTCAGAAGGAAGCTGAGAGTGATGGTTTTCCATCTCTTCCTGCACAGAGATAGCAGAGCTAAACCTGTGCACATGTGCACGCATGCACACACACACACACACACACACACACACACACAAATCCTGCTGTTAGGAAGACCCAGCAACCCAAATGAAGTCCATGGGCTGGACATGCTCCTCCTGGTTTAATGTGTGTGGATCAGGATCTGCTCAATAGAACTGACTCCACAAGAGGCAAAGGACATATGTGGGAAGCATTTGGCTGCACAGATCTCTGATTCATGTGAAGTGTAAGGACTGCAGTTCCTTCCATTTTTATAATGGTCAAAGATGCTTGTAAGCTCCTCACATTTTGAAGAAAGAAATCTCATTAAATGAACTGATATCCTGTTGAACAAATCTGCTCTTCAGAAGGGGGTTTCCTTTCTTCTCTACCCAGGCAATGGAAACAATGTTTTATGCAAGCCAGGAGGTGAAAATTCTGCCAAATATGCAGTGCAAGTGGAAAGCATCGCACAATATTTCTTATACGGCACCCTTTCATTTAAGGATTAGGCTGGTGCTGTGAGCATGCATTTAAGAGCAAGGAAGAGGCCTCTCTTCTTTGACCTAGAAAAGCAAATGGCAGCAATCCAGTTATTATGCAAGCAGCTGCAGCATAGATTAGGCCTAATTTTCAAATCAATAAGAAATGCAGCTTTCTGCCAGAAATAGATTGTCCACTTAGGCCTTGGTGTATTATTGTTTTACTACAGTGTTTAGAAGGGACATAATCCACTAGGATCACAGAATCCTCAAATTGGAAGCGGTCATTCGGGCTATCAAGCCCAACCCCCTGGTCAGTGCAGGAATCCACCGGAAAGCATCCCAGATGGATGGCTCTCTAGCCTTCACTTGGACATATTCAATTAAGGGGACCCCACCCCCTTTCTGAGAAATGGTTCCACTATTGAACTGCTCTTACTGTTAGAAAGGTTTTTTTTATAACATTCACTCAACATCTGCCTTCCTGTAACTTCAACCCATTATTCCGTGTCCTGCACTCAGGAACGGAGCAGGTCTTGACCTTCTTCTGTGCGACATCCTCTCAAGAATTTTCAGAACTGGGCACCACACTTGAGCTGGGCTCTGACCAATTGCTGGGATAAGGAAGACAATTTGTCATCTCCAGGTATTGTTAAACTATAGCGCACACCATCCTGACCCGAGGCCGTGCTGGCTGGGTCCGACTGCAATTAGATTCCATCATCCTTTGCCCTAAGAAATTCTCTTTTACAAGCCTCAGTAATGCCCTCAGGTTGTTTCTATGTTTTTCAGTGGTCTGCAGGCAGGAGATTTTACCTGGATCTTTCTCACACTGAGAAACAATATATTTTGCATTATTAAATAACAGGGGAAAGAATGCATCAGTATGACCTCCTTAGAAATAGGTCAAGTTCTAGAGATAGAGAGATTGCAAAGAATGGTTTGTTGAGTTGGAAGGACATTCTGGGTAAAAGAAAGGGTGACGAGTTGGAAAGTCTGCAAGTGAACTCAGCTGTCACTCTTTTTCACTCAGCACCCCTCTGAAATATAGGTGGAACAACAGTGGCTTGTCTTGCAGACATATTATACATGAATAGCCATGTATCCACAGGGTAATGCATGAAACAGCCATGCCTGCAAGCTTTTCGAATATTCACCAAAAATATGGATTTTTTTCTTTTAAAAAAGAGGTGTTTTAAAGTTTTAGCTCGTAGCTTGATTTGGAAGTAAGTCCACCACTGGCATATAACTTTTGAGAACAAAAGGACAGGCATTTATGCTCACATGATCATCCCCCAAATGTTCCCATCATCTTCGGACACCATCCCACAACCCAGGAGAGGTCCCTTCCCTCCCTACCGTATACTTGTCCCACTTCTTCTCTGGATCATAAGGCTCCCATCGGCTCGCAGGGAAAATATGTTTGTTTTTCTCATACCAGCTGCGAAGTACAACTTTACCGGCGTGGGACTGAAGAAGGGGGATGAGAGAGGAATCAGTGGAACTCAACACCCGACAGATCACTTCCAATAATCTTCCCAATCAGCTCAGTTGGGAAAACTGTTCCCAAAGAACCAATGAAAGATGACATAGAACACTCAAAACAGAGAAAGGAAAGAATTTGTCCAGCACAGATATAATAGGAACGAATTCTTTCTGTTAGCTTGCCCATTAGCTGCTGGATCAATTAGGGTATAAACTATACCTTTCCCAGCTGGCTGGGGGTTATGGATACTTCTAGATAGCACAAGATTGGGGAAGGTATTTTTTTTAGTGGCAAGGGAAATGAAAAAAAGAAGTGTGTTTGTGGAGGTCAGTATGTGCCTGGATAAACAGAAAATAGGCAATTTAATATCAAGGACATGTGTTTCTTTTTTTCAGTTGGGTGGTCCTCTCAGCAGATGGGCTTGCAGAACCAAGGGATTCAGTGAGGCCAGAAAGTCACATCTCCTTTTCCTCACCTCATCTTTTTCCACCGTTGCATCACTCAAAAGCCGGACATCATCATGGACGTCGAAATTGAAGAGCGGCCCTGAATTGGGGAGGGCATGTATGAGGGAGGAGAGATTTAAGAACAAATGAGCTCCCACTTCAGGCCCTGAAGCTTTCTCTCTCCCTCCAGCCAGGATAAAAGTTCAGCCCAGTTGCCTGCCCTAATAACAGCCACCTTAGCCCCCCTGCTGACCTCCCAGAAGGCTTCAATGGGAGGAGGACAAGAGCTGGAAAGGAAGGAGGCACAACAGAAGACACTCACCGCTTTTCCCCCGGGCCTTGGTGACAATGAAATCATAGAAGCTGTGATGCTGGATGGGCAGGAAGAAAAGTGTTGAAGAATCATCACAAAAAGATCCTCCCAACCAACCCTGAGCAAGCCACCTGATCGATTTGCTACACTGGAGGGCAGAAGGCAGCCGCTCCGACAAGCACTGAAAGAAGGGCCACAGCCACCAAAAGGAATTGTAATAATAGTGTTTGGCCCGATACTCTAAGCTGAGTGGTGAGACACCGTCCTTTTTTTTTCCCCTTCCCCCAAGCAAAACTTCAACTGTCTTGTTCTTTTCCAGCCAAGCACTGGCCTTAGCCTATTTCATCCTGGACACCTGTTGGGCAGGTGGCTCTCTCTCTCGTGAAGTACACTGTTCCTAAAGCGAGCATGGAGCTTTCTTAATTGGAAGCATGAGCACGGGTGCTCGGGGAACTCCTAATTGGTCCCAAAGGCAGTGGGGATTGGGGTTAGCAAAGTTATAAAATCTGCAGTGGCAAAAAGATATAGATTGAGAGGCAGTTTGGTTTTCCCTATAAGACGCTGTGGAAGTGTTCAGGCTCACGGGTGGGATACAAAGCTTTCATTAAATGAACAAGCAAACATTGACCATGGGCTGTCTTAAATGGAACTCTCCCTTCTGCACTCATCCCCTGCCTGAGATTGAATCACTTTTGTGTATTAGAGGAGGGCTCCAATTTCTTCCTCTTGCAGCCGGGTAATTGGATATATTGATTCGGAACTTCTAGATCACTGCGATACTGAGAGCACCTCTTATATCTCTGGGGCATAAGGGTAAAGTAGGGGAGCACTGAGGGGAGTGCAGGTGGCAGAGTGGGCCAGAGTCCTCCACTTACGTGTGGGATGATGAGATCCTCCTTGATGTACATAAGCTGCTCCACACCAGCTGACCTGCAGGGAAAAATGCGCACTTAGCATCTCGGTCTACCCAGAGATGCACCAAACGTTTTGTGCCCAGGCTGCCCCGGGCACAGAACAGATAACATGTGGCCCATGCCCAGATCAAAACACACCTGTACTAGGTAGACGTGTTCCAGGGTGGGTGACAGTGAGGAAAATGCAAAGCCATTGGGGGTGGTGTGTGTTGGCAGCAGCAGCTAAGCAAAGATAGGGGCTAGGAAGGTGCTGGGGTGCGCAGGCTGGTGGAGTGTGCTGCACTTTCAAGGGCAGCAATGGGATGTTAAGGGCAAAGCCAGCACTAGCAATATGCGGGTGAGGGAGGAGCTGATGGGCTGATCAGGGAGAGGGATGGGTGGGCTGGTCAGGTAGGAGAGCTATGGGGAATGAAGGAATGGGGAAGATCAGGAAGACAGGTGTAAGGATCAGTCAGGCATGCCACACTGCTATTCGAGCACTGCTGACTTAAAGAGCTGTCATTAAGGAGGGCAGACGAGGCCAGCAAAGAGGACGAGAGAGAGACAAGGCACATCAGCCTTGCCCTACCCAGCCATAAAACACCTCTGGGTTTTTCTTGGACAAAACTCTGGACAACAAAATCTTCTGGGTTTCAGCTCAGCCAGACTGGAAGCCACTTGAATGGTCTGGCTGAACTTCCAAGTCCCAAGACATTTTCTGACTTGTGTACACCTGAGTCTCCTCCCTTGGAAAGGAAGATGTGTAAGCATGTGCTCCTCCTGAGGTCTGCAGACTTTTCCAATGCACATCTGCCAGTTGTGTTACAAGTTAGCGCTGCTGATTCTCACTTACCTTCTGTATTATGTATTGGCCTTCCTATTGCATGCTTCATGTAGTAACCTTCTGGATTAAAAAACTTTTCTCACATTGCAGTCAAGTAGCTGAGGCTGGTACCTTAAGTTGGCACAAGGCCAGGATCGTCTACCAGGGCTAACTCCAATATTCACAAGAAGGTAAAAACTTGCATTCTCAAATGAATGCAGCATAAGGGAAATAGATATGGAGTTATGATGTCCTACCAGTCACCTCCTCCTCACCCAGCTGCATGGAAAGTAAAACTCCGCAAAGTCCTTTACCGAAGCTCGCTGAAGTCCTTGCGCAAGATCTCCAGAGCCTTTTGTAGGAACTGCTGAATGGTGTTGCCCTTTTTCATCTGCACTGAGGGAAAACAAGAGCCAGTTGGGACTGGATTCCTCTCAGACACCCCTAAAGCTAAAACCACACACTGCTCTCTGCAGAATCATCAAAGATTACATGTGTACGTGTATATCTCAGTTTACTCCATTTACCTCTCACCCAAGAAACTCAAGATAATCTGTCTTTCATCCTCACCTCAACAAACACTTGATCATCATACACTAACTCTGGCTAGCCTAAGGATAGTGACTCCTCCATGCTGCAACTTTCACGCCTACCTTGGGCAGTGGAACTTCGAACATTCCAGAACTAGTCTGACACTCTAAACACTTAGCCAACGTGTGAATAATTTCTCTGTCTCCCACTCCTACATGTTTATATAAAAGATTTAGAAGCCTGGTCTTTAACTGAAAGATTAGTCAATTAAAGCTTTACCAGATTTTGTCAGGGTGATTTTTCTTTAGAGGGGTTGTAGATTAAAGGGAACAACTATTTATATGGGGGATTTTTTTTTTTAGTTTTGGTGGGAAAACAGAAATGACAAAAGAAACATGTTTCTTTTCGTGCCCTGTGAGTATCTGAGGTTACAGTATTGCTGGAGGGAAATCATTGTGGACCTGACCACCCTTATGACAAGAGACAACTGGGAACCACATTTAAGTACAGTGTATGATTTTTTAAAATATCCATGATGCACTGCACATCCTGTTCCTGTTTTGAATTAAGAACAAACAAAGCCTAACACTTGTCTTGGAGTGCTAAAGAGTCATGAGGTAGTAGTGTGCATCAGCCATTTTGAGAAGCTGGCCCAGGACACAGAATACCTAGAGATGGTCACACCATAAATGTCAGGGTACTGAATGGAAGAAGCCAACAACCTGAGTCTTGTATCCCAGACACAAGCTTAAGCCACCCATTGGTTTTCCAAAGCTGAGAACAGAATCCAACTAGGCTGGGAGCAAAGCTCACCTTCACTGTTCGGCGGTGCCCAGAGCCATCCCAGTAACTGAATGTGATTTCAATTTCTTCACCTGGCCAAAGACGAAAGAAAGAAAAGAATTAAAAGCACAGCAGACTCCTCTCTTTACAAACAATTGTAACTGTCACCCTTCCGCTTGGAAGGCATGCCAGACCAGCTTCATGTTCCATCACTCACTCTTGATTTTTTCTTGTTTGGCCTCCCACTCTTGGCGAAGCTCTTCTCGCAAGCGGTTTTCTTCTTCCTGAAATCCAGGATGTGGAAAAGAAAAGGATTAAGGAATCTGTGACCCTCCAGATTTTGGTGAACTATAACTCTCAGCATCCATTACTCTTGACTATGATAGCTGTGGCTTCTGGGAGTTAATCAGCACCACCTGCAGGACAAGTAATTACCATACCTCACGGTCACGGTCAGGGAGGAAGCTAGTGTCCACATCTGGGTTCTTCCCAAGTTTCTTCTTTTTTGGAGGCAACTCTGAGGAAAACAGGAGAATCAGGTATGAAAGAAGAGCTTCTTCAAAACAAACATTGTCCTCCACCTCCTTGAACTCAACAATCATTGTCCTCTACATCCCTTCTATACTACTGCTATCATATCACATCAGGCCTAGTTTGGCTTCATTTTCTGTAACGCATCCAGCCCACTATTCCTCACCTTCTTGCTCCAATTCTGCTTCCTCATCTTCTTCCTCGGCTCCATCATCTTCCTCCTCCTCATCCAGAGTGAAGGATAAGCTTGAGATCTTACGTTTTTGTTCCTGCTTGCGTTCCCGCTCCCGCATCCGCTCCAACTTTCTATGAGAAGGAGACAAAAAATCATTTTGGCATGAGATACACACTTGAGGGATCTCTTTAAAGACCTCCGAGAAAGGTTGGGTATTGGAAAAAACATTAAGACTACTGAAGCAAAAAGAAAAGAACAGCTGATTCTGAATGTCAGCCACATTTCTTAAAAGGAAAAGGGACCTTTTTTTAAGAACTGTTATGTTATCCAAAAGGACAGTATAGTTGGTCACAATGACAATGACAGAAAAATGAGTTTTTCAAGTAGTGACTTATCACTACTGATAGTATTCAAACAGCTTATCTGTTGGACAGATCATGCAATTGTTATATTCTGCTCCAGATTTGAGTAAGTCATTCTCAAACAGTTGAAATTTTCCCACATTTAGGAAACTGCTGTTTGATGAAGTGTTTCCTTATTCTATTAATTAAAATTCAGTTCTTATTATAACACTTTAATAAACCAAATTATAACTGAAGGAAAAATATACTGAAAGGACAGATAAGAGTTCAAAATTATTGTTATAACTTTAAAAAAAGATGAACAAATAAATTAATTAATTAAAGAAAAACAAATTTTAAAAAAGTCTCCTATCATGAAATGTATCTGTTCTAAATTGAATGAAGAGTAAACTGTTGCCTAGAGACTTTGTAGCTGATGTAAGAATAGCACATTAGATAAAACAGAAGATCTGCCTACTCTAACAATTTAATTTTGAACTCTAGTCAGATATCCCTGGAATGTTCACAGGAAAAGCAGGAAGGCAAATACATAATCCTTGTCGGTTTGTCTCTGGAGTTTCTTTGATTATTCTGTTACTTAGTGAAATCCTTTTAAAACATTTTAAGGTAGTTTAGTTCACTAGGGTGTAAGTTCCATAAGTTTGCAGGCACTGCATGAAGAAGCATATTTTTTTTGCATGTCCTAAACCTATTTCTGATCGTACTTCTTGAGTGACCACATCTTCTCTATCACAAAAAATCAGTTTTATCAAATAGGTAAACTGGTGCCCTCCAGATGTTTTGAACTTCAGCTCCAATTAGTCCAAGTCAGCACACTCAATATCAAGGGATTATGTAAGATGTGGATCAAAAGAGCTAAAAGATACAAGGTTACCCATTCCCAAATAACAGAAGATATTCTCCAAGTCATCCTGCCCAGAATTCCATGCACACACCCACAACTTACAGTTGTAATTCTTTGGACTGTTCCTTTTTTGCCAGTTGCTTCTCCCGTTCCTTTACAAGAGCTTCTTGCTTAGCCTTCATGTCATTGAGGGTCACCAAACCTATTGGAAGAAACTGTGCTGGAAATAGGCCCAAACACTATGCAGGAGAGAAGGCAATTCATGCAAGCTAAGGATTGGAGGCCAGGGCTTGGGGTCCTCTTCCTAAAACTTAGGTCTCTCTTTAACTCCATCCACACTCACCAACAGTGCTAGATTTCAGCTCGGCTTCTACTGCATCGTAATGGGCAGAGAATTTCTTATCAATGTTTGACTTCATGATGTTCTCCTGTCATGGGCAAAGAACAGATCAGCCAGAAGAAGTTGTAGACCCTGATGATGTTTCAGTTCCCATTTCTGACCTGTATTTTTGGACTCAATCCAGTAAAAAATGCAACTATCTAAGGGAGACCACACAGGGGTTTCAACACATCTACTGCATTTAGGCAAACCTCACTGATATCAGTAGTTTCATTTTCCCCAAGGGAAGGGGATTACAGAGTAGATTACATAATTTTTCTAAACTTCAATTAGCAAGGTAAGATAAAGAAACATGTTTCTTCTCATCAAGGATAAATGTTTATTTGGTGATGGTTAAATTCTCAAGTAGAACATATGGTTGCGTATTATATCAGATTGTGTGATAAAAAACCAACAACAAAGATGAGGTGCTGCTTATGAAAACTGGCAAATCTTCAAGACTTGGCAATCAGGATAAGAGATATTACATGAGCTACAGGTTTGGTAACATTAGTGTCAAACGGGGGATTTGTTATTGCATTTGGGAGAAACATGTGTCTGGCTGAGTACATCCCAGGACAAAGCAGTTGGAAAGCAATTATACAGTGAATTTCTGTACTAACAGGGAATACAAGGGAGAAAGCAAAGTGAGCTCAACGCTGACAGAAGCAGCAGAATTATCTGTCATTATCAGAACTAGGTGGGAAAGTTCACAAGACTGAAATATCACTGTGGCACAACTTATTACAAACAGATAAGTAAACAAAAAAAGTATTTATTTCAGAAAAATAAACATTCACCCAGATCCTGATATAAGAGAATGTCAAATCTGTGAATGGTCAGTACGATACCTGCTACAGACCTGCAAATTAATCAGAGGAAATGGGTGAGATGTTCTGAATTAGCTTGTTCCAAAGAGACTGTAGAATTTAAGCTTTTCTGCTTATAATGAAAATTCTTTTCTGATTAGTCACTTAAAGTAAAATGTAAACCTACATGCCAGATTTATAACTTTAAATCCCACAATGCAGAAGAGGAAAACATCTGTGTCTTAATCCTAAGCATGAGGCACACTTACAATTCTGCATGAAACAGCAGCATAACACAGCAGACCATACAGGGACATGTGTCAGCACAGGCAAAAGTAGAAAAAAAACCATTTCTTCTGCTGCATTAGGAGATTTAAAAGATATAAGTCTAATATACAAATAATAAAATAGTAAGTTTATATGCAAGGTAATAATAAGGGTCTATTGCAGAGTTTTTCTAAATTTCCTACATCTCTCATGCTTATTGAAAACGAAACAAATACAGTCTATTTAAGAGTGCATTTGAGACTATTTTTCTCTTTCAGAAAGTCAATGAAATGATGAGAGGCTAACTAGAAAAGTTTAAGCTTGCTCTGCTATAGCAAAACCATCTGAAAATGCTAAATGCCTTGGGCAGATATGAGTATGCTAGACATGATTTTTCAAATAAAGAAGAGAATGGGCAGCAATATACACATTCTAGAGACTTCAGTAAATATAGTAAAAAAACCCTTAAATGCTAGGTGACAAAAGGCATTTAGGAAGATGAGCAGTTTTTTAAAGCGACATTAAGAATTGCTTTGCAGAAAAATAAATAGGAAAAAATCATAGGAAGAGATTGCATTTGCAAAACGACTTGGACACTCTAATAGGGAAAAGAAAGGTAAGTGTCTGAAGAAGAAAAAGTATGTTCTAGAACAACTATATCATACTAAAATCAGAAACATAATGATCAGCTTAAATCCTGGTGTGCTGCATTCCCCGTATTCATTATTTGAATGTAACACCAAGTATTTGATAGCATATCTGCTTGATTTTAAAACATTTCTCTTTAGTTTTTTATTCTGCATGATGAACCTTACACATATGTATGGATGACAGAAAAACAAGGCGAAGGTACTAAAACATCTTGTTTTTAAAACACACACACTTGTTTTAGAAATATATTCATGACTGACAGTGGCAACTTTTGCCCCTGCTTTTTTGACAATGAGGAAAAGAACATTTCCTCTATTGCCTTCTCTCCCATTCCTTCACTTAAAACCTCCACTCTTGCCTGAACGATTCTGAACAGCACTCATGGAAATAGCAACCCCGTGTTCCTTAACATCAGCATTATCTCCTGTAAGAATTCAAAAACGAATCTCTCAGCGGTTTCTACTTCTCATCACCTCAGCAATGCGTTGCCTCATTTGTTCCATATGCTCACGTTGCCTCTCTCTCTTCTTCATCAACTGAAGGGCCCGGCCAGCCTCGCTGGCAGCTCCTTTGTATTGTGCCATGGTCGTCGATGAACCTGTGAGACACAAACCACATACGTGAAGCTGCTGTGTACGTACTGCCTTCTCTGACAAGCAGCATCTCTCCAGAAACTACCAATCTTACCCCTTACGATCCCTCTAATTGATGCTGTGCAAAAGGTCAAGCCCGGGACCGTGTGTCTGTAAGGCAGATGATCTACCACCGATCATCAGTGGTAATCGTAAAGACAACCCACAACAAAAGAAAGAGATCCAAAGACTGGAAGACAAGAGTGCGCTAGGGAAACAGGGAAGACATAGGACATGATATAGGATTTCTAGATCTGGCATGAGAAGTAGAGAGACAAAAACGGAACCCGATATAGAGAGATCGCTGGGATCCTTGCCTGGTCAAAAAACCGAGGAATTTCTTTTTTCTCCAAATACTCAGAAAAACCTTCCTCCAACCCCAAATCCCACCAGCTGCTTCATCCACGTCATTCGCACGCGCCAGGGCAGAACTGAACTCTGACCTCCTTCTTCCTACTTTCCACGACCAGCGATATACGGAAAAAAACTCAGAAACTCAATGGATACACAGCCGGAATTTCCGGTAGAAATGGATTGTTGCCATTGGCTATGAATGTTTATAGGCATAGGGCCGCTCTAGGCCTTGACACTCCATGATAAGGCAACTTCTATATTTACTCAGGCGGGGTTGTCTCAGCCGAGCGTAGTTCGGTGCGGGAGCCGCCGCCGCCGCCGCCGCCGCCGCCGCCGCCGCCGCCGCCGGGGTAATGCCGGCTTGCTTGTTGTCGTTTTCAGTCATTAGCTTGCTGACAAGGTCTTGTTTCCTTTTCTACCGTGAAGCAGTGCTTCGCCCGCCCTGGTGACCCAGTCGCTGCTTCTTTATCGTTATTCATAATTACATGCATAATACCTCAGCCTTTCCGAGTAGCGCGGCAAACACTTTTTCAACTAGCGCAGCTTCTGCGTGGATGGGAAACTGAATCTACGCAGTACATCTGTCACTCAGCTTTCACAAGCCCCTCTCCAGGTCACTGTGCCTGCTTTCTGGGTTGCGGGCAGAAGCTCGGCAATCCTTTGTGTGAAACTCTGCTATGAAAGGGGTCCCGCCGCGGAATCGGTGTCACTCGCTTTCCAGAAAACTGCGCTTCAAAAACGTTGCCACAAAACGAGCCCTTTAACCGTTTTGCTTCAAGCGTGCTCATCGGCTACTTTGTGCGCTATGATAAGTCATTATGTGTTTATTAAATATGGTTTAGCACAGTGTTGTCCAAACCTGGCCACTTTAAGATGAGTGGACTTCAACTCCCAGAATTCCCCAGCCAGCCATGCTGCCTGGGGAATTCTGGGAGTTGAAGTCCACTCATCTTAAAGTGGCCAAGTTGGACACCACCGGTTTAGCAGGATACACGAACCTGGTGAATTGGGTGACGCATGAAGCCGATTGTAGATTGATAAATACGCTGCCGTATAATGTGATCTGAGAACCCAGCCGCTAAGCCCGATGCTCTTCTACCAACGTTACTGCCTGCGTGGAGGAGGTTATGAACTGCAGCTAGGAATTAGCAGAGAGAACTGTGTGAATTTCCCTTTTTAAAGAAGCGTTAATATCGTGGTTGTAGCTGTCCACTCATTGGTCAGAAAGGGTAAAGAAAAGGAACAAATAACCTTAAGGAAGCTGAGCTGCCGAACTTCGGAAATTCTTCCCAGAGGATCGTACTAGGCAATATGAATAGATGTATTCCAATGAGCCTTAAAGGAGATGTATTATTTGGAAGCAATTCTGTTGGGAAAAATGCTTTCTGGAATCCTTTACATTACTTGAAATTTGTTTGCAGCGATTGCTTACAGAAATTGTTTGAAATATTTCTTCTTTGCTGTATTAAAGATGTTCAGCTTCCCCATACGGTGCCAAAGTTGCCAAGTTAATACCTACAGAAGTGATACACATTCACTATTTTTTATTGATCAAATAGAAAGATGTCATTTTAAAGTCTGGTATCTGAAAGAATCTGATTGACCTCAGCAGGTACCTTTATGCTAGTTGTATATTCAAAGTCCTGCACCAAATATTTTAAGAGGGAAATACTTAAATTTTAATTGAAATAATCACTAAAGCTAGATCTGCAGATTTTTTAACATATTTTAATGTATAGCAGTATAGCAACTGTGCCAGAAGAATGAAAATCTAGCCTGTATAGAGCATCTCTGAGGACAGAGCTACAGGTAGTCCCCAGTTTAAGACCAAGTTCCATTCCCAAGATCTGTCCTTTGGTCAAATTTGTATGTAAGGTGGAAGAGTATTATGCTATATAAGTAGTACCGTGTAATGAACCATTGTGTATTTAACTTGAATCATTTTGTATTTAACTCAAATTTTGCTGCAATAGGCTCCATTCTTAACTATGGGTCATCTGTAACCCAGGCATTCTTGACCTGGGGGACTCCCTAGAAGTACATCACCTTCAGCTGCATGTTTTTTTTCCCCCATGAATAAAGAGGTTCAGTGGGAGACATCTTGAAATGCCTTCCATGGTCATTTTATTTAGTGCTACTCAGGTTTTACAATTGTATAGCTGGGGGGTGGGGAATAATAGCAGGAAAAAGGCTTAGTTGTAGGAGGGATCTGCAGGGAAAATAGAACTTTGAGATATTTGTAAAGAAGAACCAGGCAAAGAAAATATTAAGAACTACTTCCAGTGATTGGTTCAGCAGTGGAACACCAGTCTTGCCTCCATCTACACTTGGAAAGAGGTGTAAATCAATTAGGCTAAAGGATATTAAAGTGGTTGAAATGGTGGCAGTGGCAGTACTAGTACTGAAACTGAACAGCAGTCATATTAGATATGGAGTACCACTAAGACAACAGCATTAAATACAAAATAAAGTTAGGACTGAGGCTATTTTTCCAAATCCTGCAGTTCTAAGTTTTTGGTCCTTGGTGCTCTATGCGGACTAGCAAAATGGATGCAGCACAACTAGTCTTTCAATTTTTCTAAGCCAACTGGGTCCAAGCACAATTTCTAATGGTTTTGGTTTGGGGAAAGTGAGAGGAGATCAAGGTACTGGCTGTACAAATCTGTACACAATCCCATACTGTCTTAGCATCTCTCCCTCGCCTCAAGAGTTCAACAGCAGAAAAGGTGCATTATGTGACAGTCTGACGCCAGAATCAGCTACACAACAATAGTAAATTTTTATCATTCAAAACACCCTGGGTTTATTTTATAGTGCCACTCCTTCAGAAAAGTTACATGACCAAATTGAGGTGCTTCTCTGAAATTCTTTTTTCTTCCATTTCCTGAATCTGATGTGGTGTCTTCCCTCTTTGGTGAGTTTAGGCCTGGACTTTACTCCCCTGCTACCCCCCCCCCCCATCTTTTCTCTGTAGCAATGGTACCAGACAAGAGCCAGGGCTAGACTAAGTGTATTTATTATCTTGAGACAACTGAGCAGCTGTGGGGTAGAGAGAGCTGACCCCTCACATCCCCCTAGAGTTACAGACAGATTGTTAACCATAAAGCTGGCTTCAGAAGGAAGGCAGGCTCTGATGCAGGACAGGCCCCAGGCCTCTTTACTCATGCCAGAGCCTAGCCCCCACCCAAACCTCATTAATTGTCAGAAGTGCCAACAAAAGTTTAACCTGCTTCATTAATAAGTTACAATAAGTTACAGCAGGTGGCAGCAAGTGGAAAGGGACAGAATCATCTCCTCGTCCCTATGTCCAGCACACAAGAGACATACACACATACACATACAAATCTTCTCACGCTTGAGGCTAAAGAAACTAAGAGGAGTTGAGGGGACAAAATAGACGCAAGACAGAGAGGCCTGTGGGAATCTGAAGTGGCAAGGTGGGGGGCATGGGACCAGCCGCAGGGGCAGCATGTGTGGAAGAGATGGTTCAGAATGGCTCTTTGTGCCCCCACATCCTCACACTATTCCAGTCTCCTCTCAAAACAGAGGAATGCAGGTTCACATCATGATCAGGAGAAATGGGGAAATGAGGAAAGACTGATTATACGTATGGCGAGATATGGTCCCAGATGGTCCATTGCAAGTTAAGCAGCAAGCTGGTTCACTATGCACAGGAGGGGAGAAATGCAAGGCTCAGAGGAGTAGGACGGGCACAGCTGGCAGAGATGAGAACGTCCAGCAAATGGAGGGGAAACAGAATGAAGAAGGGTGAGCAGATGGTAACAGCTGGAGATCAATAGCAAGAATTAAGGCCAAAATATATGTTACATGCATGCTTTTACATCCTAGTGGCTGTTTTTCTTTTCCTCAATTAGAACAGACTAGCAATGGGGCAACCTACAATGAAAAAGTAATAGGTGTACTTAATTCTGCCTCCTCTCAGGTATGTATTTACCTTTGCTTATATTCATGGAACCCACAGGGAGAAAGAAGGAGTTTGCAACAGAAAAGTAGGCAGAATCCCCTGTGTCCAAAGGTGTTTTTTCCTACGAAGGGGCAGAATTCAATCCCATGCAATTCTATGTAATACATAATCTGGACCCAAATCCCTACAGGCACTGGAAAAACTGAAAGAGGCTTGTCTTCAAAGGATTGAGATTGCATCAACTTGATCCAACCTCAGTCTTGGAGAGAGGGTTATCTTGTTCTTGCACGCAGAAAAAAGCAGAAGGGGGAAAAAAGAAGAAAATTATTCTACAATTTTTTTTCCTTGTGACTTACAAGGAAAGAAGTTACTAGACGTCTGGCATAGTCTGAATGAGGATCTGGAGGAAGAGCCAATCTCAGTGAGGTGTGGGAATTAAGCCAGTCCCTAGCTGGGAGTGTGGTCCCTTACACGGGAAAAACCCAGGGAGGGTGGGGTTCAGGGGAAAGAGAAAGGAAATGGTCACTGCTCGTTCTCGCCAAAGACATCATTCTGGCGCCGTTTCATGCTTTCAAAGTCAAATGGAGCCCCAGCCATGCGCCGGTAAATGTCTTTGATGTCATCACATGTTGTCTCAAAGTGGGTGGTGGCATCATATGATCGCGAACAGAATATCTGCCAGGGGAAAACAGGGAAACAAAATACAGGTTCACAAGCTGGAATCGATGGGGAGAGGAGGAAAAAAAGGCAAGATCCAGAACTGGTTCTGAAAAAATGCAGTCTGAAACAATTCAGAAAAGCTGAGAAATCTCACCTGACTTTCAGTTCCATCATCAGTGGGTTCATATATATCACTGATGGCCACAAACCTGTAGGGAAAGAAAAGTATTTAAAACCATTTAAATTAAGGAAGTGGAAAGCAATGAAACAAGTTGGTACAAACACATTTATTTTCCTACTCTTGATTCTAATCACATCAATATAATTTATAGACGCAGAAACCAGCCAGCCAGGTTCTCTATAGGCCGAATTTATTAGTGTACTCATTGGCACTGATTCCTCTTTCAAATCATTTCTGAGACCCACATTTAGCCTCTAGCCTCAAAATTTCAATTTTCCCAGCCCAAGTTCCACTACCACACCTCACAATGACATCCATCAGAAATTCTATAATTCTTCTGGCCATTCTGTGAGCTGATATAAACCTACTTTTATTATTTGTACATCATCTTGCCGTTGGTCCTTGATGTTTTATTATATCATCATTCACTCTTCATTAAATTCTTTCCCTATTTCAAAACCCTACTATTTAACAATGCCTGTAGGATTCACACAAGGCAATGTCCCGCTCACAGAAAATTACCATGCAAGGTTGATGATTAGACTACATCCCTTCTTTCTGCCATGTTCTTTTCTTCCCTGGATGGAACAACCCAAAAATTACAGGCCCACTACATCTAGCTGCTGTTCAAGAGACTCATTAATTCCTCCTCTATCACTGCTTGTTGTATTTGGAAAATTCACAGCTCTCTTTTCCTTAGGCTTTCATTCTTAACCAAAGCTGGAACGCATCTCTCAGGAATTCCCATGTTTAGCAACCTTTAATGAAGTGCAGCTGTGCCCCAGTGTTCTCATTTCACCTTATTCCTTAATGCCTATACAGTACCTGTATTTTCAAGACTGTGAACTGTCGACAGTCTTAGGAAACTGTCCCAAGTTATAGCACTGGACAAACTGCCATCACAATCAACCCAGAGTCACTCACTTTTGGTCCACCGGTTCAAGCAGTTCAAGAGCTGGCTGCACTTCGTTCTCAGGAGAGTCTGTCTCTACAGTAGTGCTGGCGATAGCAATGTACTTGCCCTGGGCAGCCACATTATGAGCGGAGGAAATGAGACAGACATAGATATCTGGGGTTGGGGAATAAAGAAAAAAGTTAGGGCTGTTGAATACATTCAAATCTATAGCCCCCACTATACCCAGAAACTCTGCAACTCTTGAGGAACTGTTGCCAGTCGGTGTGTAGTAGACAATATTGAATTAGATGGATGAGCCCACTGACTTGGTACAAAAGAATTTCTATGTCCCTAAAATGAATATCTGGATTCCCACATTCATTAAGCCTGCCCTGTTTCACATGGTTGATGCATAGTTAAGTGGTAAAAAACGTACTAGATGCATGATACGCCATTCTGCAGAAGAAGCCCAAAGCATAGTACATTCAACATTCCCACATTTCTGAATCCCCATTATCTACATGCCCTCACCAGATTTGCGTCCCACTTGATTTTGGGGAATGATGATTTGACAGGAATTAGCATCACTGGTGCCACGGATAGGGTGACTCAGGATGCAGATGACGCGCACAACCTTCCCTGCTGGGCGCACTCGATCTGGCACGTAGCTTGGATCACAGATCAACTGTTTGCAGCGTGCCACCTGGAGGGAGGATCAGCATTAGCAAAAGGAAAATGAGGGATTCCCCAGTTCTTCCCTGCATGGTATCATGTGAAGTCCTAGCCTTCTTCAACACAATGCTCTCTAGAGGTACTGGGGCTAGGAATTCTACCAGTTGTACTTCCAACACATCTGGAAGATGTCAGGTTAAAGAAAGCAGACTTAAATGCAGAATGCCAAATGTTTAATTCAGAAATTGTCTAGCAGGGTAGGTGGGACACTGTATCCCCATGCAACTGCATATAAGTTGACCTTGATACTGTATTCTTATGCCTGCTGAAAGGAAATGGAAATAATTTAGTTCACCATGAAAGAGCTGTAGTATTCACTGAAGAAAAGCAAAACCAGCTGGAAACACACCTAATGTTGACTTTTGGAGGGTTTTTTAAAAAAAATATTCCTAATACGTTTTCATCTTTTTCTCCCCGTGTGGGGATTTTAATGCTTCAGCCCTTTTCGACCAGATCAGCTTTCAGACAGGATTGGATTGGATGACTTACTTGGGAATGACTAAGCGAAAGAAACAGCCTGGAGTAGCACATGAAAATGATGAACGCATAAAAAACCAGAAGAGGGCTTTTGTAGTTCTTGAAACAAAGGCAGACAATACTGAGAGACTTCTAGGTGGGAACTCAGCTTCATCACTGATGCCAAAGTTCTCTCCAACACTTCCTGCCTACCCGCAGTAAGCTTAACTCAAGGCAGCAGGTACAAAAAGTAACAGGAACAAGGAGCAGTACTGTCAGAGGTGCTAGATCAGGCAGCTTGTCGCTGCCATCTTCATTCCTACAGAATGTTTCCAAGGGCTGACATACCCTTGCAGACGGATGTTGTGTCAAGAGAAGGGGGAGGGTGGAGGGTCAAAAGGCTGAATAAAACATTGCCAGATGTTTTCTCTTTAACTTGCAGGTTGAGGAAAGAAAGGCAGCATTGCGACCAGCTCCAGTATGGCTTTCAGGGCACCAGCTATTGCCTCATGATGCTATATACTGATGCTTGCTCTGGAGAAGAAGTAACAAAGGTACACTTCCCAGTGCAATGGGAAGAGGTAAGAAGAAGCTAGCCACAAAGGAAAGCACTGAGAAAGATTCAAGAAATCAGAGCACTGTCGAGGAAGTTCTCTTGTTCTAAACAATCCTCCTATTTCAAGGCCTGTGGGGAAAAACAGTTTAGTAAAATGACATCTCCTTTCCTCTTTTCTAAGGTTCAGGGAAGCAGTCTGAAGGGAGCAGTTTGACCTTAACCAAGAGCAGATGGGGATTCATAGCTCTGCAGTTAGCAGAAATACATGGCTTTCTGAATCCCACCTGGTTAATAACTGATTTGGACCTATGCTCCATGGAGGAAGACATGCAGCAGCTTTAACTGAGATTCTATTATCAGTAGTCTTAAGAAATGTGTGCTCTACTAGATTTTGTACCATCTGTGTTCAGTTGGGTACCCTGGCACAGGAAAATACATGAAATGCAATAAATAAATACACTGATGAAAAAAGAAAAGGGGGTAGGATAGGGAAAATGAAAGTGTTGGTATTACACTAAATATCTGAGAATACACTCAGAGACATATTTTCCCACAATTCTCTATTAAATACCCAGGCCTGTTTTTATTGTCTTAGCTGAAACTGAAGGGAGGAGGATTCCCCATTCCAACTGCTATCAGTCAATATGGACCAGTTTAGGACTAATGTAACAGGCTTAAATGAGAAACAGTAGCCTCTCAATGGAGTTAAGACAGCAAAGGTAATCTCGAAGTTCTTGAAACAGGAAGTACTTAAGTTACATCAGAAAATAACTTTCAAGAACAATCTTTCCATTTCAGGAACAATCTTCCCTTGACAGCAATTTGATAACCCCTTAGCCAAAGGGAATGAAAATGCCAACTTCCAATCCTCACCTCTCCTTCCGATTTGACTCCAATGACCTTGCCACCTTCCATGACAATCTCATCCACTGGCTTGTTGAGCATGTAGGTGCCACCATAGATAGCGCTGAGCCTGATGGCATGAAATGAATGAATGGTGAAGGGCACTGGCCAGACCATTCCCCCCATCTCTGCCCCAAAGACGTATCTTGCCAGCTAGCTGTAAAGGCTGGGCTATGCCAAAGACATGCAAGAATTATTTCCCCCATGGCTTTCAGTCTCATGTTATTCTCAACTGTCCCAAGTATCTTGTTTTTTTGCAATAGAATTTAGCTTCCCCTCCTCATCCAAAATTAAATTAACTTTCTTGGAACCCTCAAGTACATAGGGACTATAAGGCTATGCTCGTTGAGAATTCGAGGAGTTGCAGTTCAAACACATTTGGAGAACACGTTAGAAAAAACTGATCTAAAATGGCTCTTTCCTTTTAATGTGGTGTCCGGTTCTTATGTTTATACTTACATCTACCCCAGCATTACGGAAAAAACCCAACAATATCTTCTTGGATATGTATTTCAAGATCCCTTATTTAAAAGAGAAGTGACCGAAATACCCTCATGTACTGTATCTGTCCTTTGACCACTTCTTCTGGAAACAAGCATCATAAGAGTGAAAATTCTTCAAGAATATTAATACAAGCATGTTTATGTGATGTGTGCATATTACTGGTTGTTCCAAGATGGTTCCAAGAATTTTTTTGGAACAAAACTTGGGGGAAAAATGTTAGCTGTTAAAGGCTAAGCACAAGGACATTTGTATCTTCTAGCCACAGAACAAAATCAGAGGCAAAAACCCATGAGAGGACGTACCTGGCAAAGCCCTGCGGAAGCTCACCCAGGCCATACAGTGGGTAGAGGTAGGGGCTCTTCCCATAGCGGGCCAGGGATTCACTGTACAGTTTGATGCGATTGATGGTCTCCAAGCAGGGTTGATCCAAGTAACTGTGAAAAGAGATAATGGCCAACCTCAGTCCTTCCCAAAGGAAGAGGGCAATAGGGGGCTTCCTAGGGGAAGAGCGAAGTGTGTTGTTTTCATAGGAAAATCATGTGTTCTTAGTGGTTATGGATTGTTTTGCATACTGATATTTTTATGATTATTGTATTGATCCTGTATTTATATTAACACTGGGATCTGCTCAGACTTTAATGACTGAAGAATGTTAGAGAAAGAGATTTTGTAGGGTTTTTCTATAACACTCTTTCCTGAAAAGTAACTGCCCCCAGTTCACTCTCAGCTGATCCAGCCATTCCTAGAGGAAACGTTTATTAGAAGAACTGTGGGACCATAACAGGTGTGGTACACAGTCAGAAATAAAGGTGGCATGAAGACAGGTCATCTGATTGCAAGAAGGAAAGTTCTGGTCAATCACTCACTCATCAGTGCGGTAGAGAGCCAGTGCATGTCCTGTGAAATCAATGACATCCTGACCCAGGTCAAAGCGTCTGTAGACCTCACGCATGGTAGTGACGTGAGGATCCACTCCTTCCAAGGTCTTTGAATCATTCTCATCAAAGTTTGCCACAAACACCAAGAACTTGCGGAAGCGTCGCTTCTCAAACATGCCCATGAGATCTGTGAGAGATTGGGGGTTAGAGGAAGGGTGGTGGATAGCAAGTTAGAGAGCTAAACAGAACTTTTACAGCCCTAGCAGGCAAAAGGCTCCAGAATTTGTCCCTGACTAGTCCAGTTTAGGAGATCTTAAAATGCTGTCAATAGAATGCAAATGCCCCACTTCAAAGGAGGAGAAAGTGCCTCTCTTCCTCCTTCAACCTTGAAAGTGGATTATGGAGTATCAGAGCAATAGTTTTGAGTCTATACGTATATAAAGACTAGCATCAGAACTCCACAATCTCAAGTAATATTTGAAATATGGCAAAAGGATTTATAGTCAGGAAGGCAATTATGGCCCATATAAATATAAATCTATCTGCCAAATCTATGCTGCAAGGAATTAACTGTAGAATAATTAAAAGGATCCAAATACTACCTGTAGAGAAAACTGTCTGGTGAAGCTCTGCATAATTTGCAGTTATAGCCATGCTTTCTTCCTTACAGCCTGTCAGCTCTACAGCTGCTAATATTTGGACCAATCACTCCTGATATAAACATATAGTACCAATAGAAGAGAACATAGGTAGCTCAGGGTTGAACTGTGGAGTCCTTGGGGTTCTCTGATCTTGATTGTTTTCTTACAAACGTTTCGTTACCCGGTTAGGTAACATCTTCAGTGCTAGCTAGCCAGGTAACAAAATGTTTGCAAGAAAACAATCAAGCTCAGAGAACCCCAAGGACTCCATAAAAATATAGCTATAGATTTTGTATTTCCTCTGAGGAGGCATGTCCATTCCACTGACTTGGAAAGAAAGGAAGGAAGTGGGTGGAGAGCAGCTGGTTCTCCACAAATGACCTTTTTCATGTGCAAACTGAAGAACTTTATGCAGGAGAAAAAGGTATATTTTGGCTATCTAAAGTCCTAAAAACACCATTCTAGAATTTTGCTAATGGCATTATATACTGCACTGGTTTGAACTGTTTCAGAAGAGGATTGGTGGTGCTTTGGCAGCTGTGCCATCTTTTTAAACGATTGCAGGGTCTATTATTGAATTGTAAAGCAGAATGCATAAAGTAGAATATACCTTTTAAAATATGAATGCAAATAAACATACAACTGAAGTTTCCTGTCATGCCAAACATACCACATTTAGCATTTATGAAATCAGGCTCACTTACTGGATGCCAGTGCTTCGGTCTCTGTCGATGGCACCTTGTAAATCTTTCCTGCCTTATAGACAAAGCTGCCTTCCACCACTTTGAAATCTAGGTAGCGTGTCACTTCTGTATACAGCAGCATCTTCACAAGCTGGCCTGTGTGGAAAAAGATAAAGATCCCTGAAGCTCTTCCACCTGCCTCCATAATAGCTCCCACACTGTATGCAGGACATCATACAACTAGGCTGCATAGAAATAATTTGTAAAATAATAAATAAAATAAATACCACTCAATGAATCAAAAGAAATTGCAAGCAGGAAAGAAAAAATCTTGGACAAGCAGACTTGCATAGAAAGCATGAGTTGAGCTATGGGTATAAGGGACAAAACTCCTAGGACTGATAAGCCAAATGTGCACATTTATTCAATAGTATAAATCAATGAAATGCTAAAAATCCTGGCATTCTTCAGCAGCATACATTTCCCAGTGCTTATTATGCAGGTTGCCCTAAACTAGTGTGGATTCTCTTGTAGTGATGTCCTTTGTTCCCTCATTTTCATTCACCTTCAAGGAAAATCTACCACATCTCTGGCTAGTTGACCAAAAGATCCAAATAGAGTGGGACTTACCATTGGCCATGAGGAATTTGGGGATAAGATCAACATTCCAGTCCCGGCCACGCCCCATGCACTCAGGGGGCCCCTCCATAATCTCAAAGCGTTTGTAAAGCTGGCAATTGGGGAAAAGACAAGATATGTATCATAATACTTACAAAAGACACTTCCATTAGAACTTGCTATACTAGCATAACACAATATACCAGTGCCATCAAAATACAGAAAGGAACTCCAGCTCAGTTTTATTCACCAGAGAATGCTTATTTCTCCTGGAGCAGAGCAGCACAAAATGTTGTCAATTCTCCACAGGAGACTGTGTGATAGGCACTAGAGCCTCATCACCACAAACTCATTTTATTGTGACCACTGTTATTTTCCAAGTTTCTTTGTGCAGGAATACTTCTCTCTTATATAGCATTTTAGAAGGAAAATTGGTACACAAGATAAACTTCATCTTTTTGTGTTGTGAACAGTCATCTGATTGGAGAAAAAAGCGTAACCAAATTAGGCTTTGTTAGTAAGTATTGGGAGAATACATAGTTTTTTCTTTACTACTTTACTTCCATAACCCTACAACCATGGGGTTATAGCTACCTCTTGTAGGTGGGTGAGGCTACCCATTCATTTACAGCTATCAAAAATACTGATTTGGAAATTTCCAAGCACTCTTAGTCATCAAGACACATTATAGGAATGTTCACAGGTACCATTCAGTTACCTGAACAACTGTCTACCTTTTGGCAATATAATGAACCATACATTATCCCAGTAGGCTAGGTTTGTGCTAAGTCACATTACATTATCCGAGTGCCATATATTTTGTGCAAATACAACTGCTAGCTTTTTAACTGCTGTGGTTCAGTGTGTTGTCCAAGCACAGCCTATCAAGAATGAACAACTTCCAGGCCACATGTGGCCTCCAAACTTCTTTGCTGTGGCACCTATAATCACATGACAGAAAATGGGCAGTGTAATTTCTTATTATTTTCCAGTGGAAAACTAAGGAAACAGATTATGAAAAGCCTTTGGATATGCTTAGCACATCTAAAGCAGGAAAGAAAAGGATAAAAGGAAAATAACTGATTTTTTTTTTTAAGTTCTGGTTCTCTTGCATGAGGTCAATGCCCCGGCTACTGAAAATAATCCAATAACAGTCAATGTGCAGTTGCCATATTCTGTGTTCAATCACTTCTAATACAAATATAAACATGCGGAGGCTGGGTTCTCACCTCCTCCAGGGGGGTAATCGATGAGCTCTCACCCCCATAATATGGATTCCGGTCCATGTGCAACACCTTCTTGCCATTCACAGACATGATACCCGAAAGGATACATTCCTAAGACAGAAAGTAAGTAGAATTATGCCTTCTCCACAGTAGTTCAAATGTGCTTCCACTGCATGGTTAAGCTTCACAGTACCATCTCTGAAGTGAGACATCAATGCATAAATTAGCATCTCATGCAATGGGTATCTTTTGTGTGAGTGCCCTTGAGACTATTCTATCTTCATGACCATCCCAAACTATTTCATAGGAGAGAGTTCTCTCTACATATATATAAAAAAAGAGCTGACATATAGCAAAAACTGATCTCAAAGTCTGAGATATTGGTAAGGAGCTTCTCTGTCCAAGATCTGTGGACAAAGATCTGTTTTGGAATTTTATTAACTGGTAACTGAAGTAAAACTGACATGGTGCTTCCTGGTCATGACCTGAAGTCAGTCTTCTGATGTTCTTTTGCCAGTTTACAGCTTCACAGTGTAAAAATTTAAGGCAAATCCTGAAGCTAAGCTAAAGATGAGTGGATGAATGTGCATGACTGTAAGCAAGAGAAGCCCCAAAAGGTATTTCTACGTTGTGAAAATCAGTGCTGGAACTTAAGTTATCAGACATACTTAATCTTGGTGAACTTCCACATCATTCTATGTTTACACATTAGTTCCACCAACTCTATAAATTTATGGTGTACACACACCAATTTACAAATTTTCTATATGATTTGTTCCTCACCCATTATTTAAACTGTCTAAAGTTACTTCTGCACTAGAGTGATAAGGATTCAGCCACAGGGTAGTGAAACAAGCATTCCTAATGTTACAATCATATGTAACTCTCCTAAACACTAATCACATGCGGTACAGACATTACTGAATGTGTGCATGGGAACTACATCACTTCCCATAAGTGATGTCTCGTGCATATCCAAGAAGCTCTTGCATTTGTGCCCCTCAGCATCCCAAATCACAGCAAATCTCACTAACTTTAGAAATAATTGTATTTCCTTGCAATAATAAACTGTACTTTGAATGTACAATTGGGAATATATAAGGGAAATATATAAGGTGATTAAATCCCTGAAATAACACTTATTAAGGATTCTTCCAAAAGTTTAATTGCAACAATGTACTGGAAGTGGGACAATACAGAGTAGCCTTCTTGCCACAAGAATTGATATCAGCTTGGTGTCATAAGTGGACCAGTGGTTTAGGGAATGAAAGTCTGTAGAAAGTATAGATACAAATGGCTAATGAAGATTCAGTGCTTTTCTCTGCAAGAGCCTTTCCACTGTTGCTCTACAATACAGGAATATGCCAGTTCTGTTATGAAGGGCCATAGCTCTGTGATAGATTACCCACTGAATGTGAAATGTCACAGGTACAATCCTTGGCACCTTCAAGTTGAGTTAGGAAAGGCTCCTGTCTATCTGAAACCCTGGAGAAACACTGCTATTAATACAAACAATCCTTAACCAACACTTTGACTTGGTAAAAGACATACTTTCCTATGTTCCAGTGACATGAGAAATCCTGCTTAAATCTCCATTAAAGGAGAAGGCAAGAGACTGAGAAAGGTGTGCAGTGGATCAAACCCCCCTCAATTACAAACGCATGGGATGCACTGCATGGTTAGGACAGATGGTACTTTTATTCCAGCACTCAGAATGACAAGGATGATGGGACCATATAAGATACTAAAATAAGGGCTGTATCTATTTCATATTTTGGGAAAAGGAACAGATAGAAGGCAAGATATTTAAGACTGCAGAATAGAAAAAGCCATATGACACCTCCCCACACAGTCACATTTTGTCAGAATAAAAAAAGTGCCATGTGGAAGGCAGGAAAAACTGTCCTATGCTGACTTCTGAAGAAAAAAAATCCTATTTTGTCTGGCCTTATCAAAGGACATCAAGCAATGGGAAAGCAATTACCCTTGCTGGAAGTATAAGTTAATCCGGTTCTACTAATATGTAAGTAGGCAACTCAAAACACAATGTTACAGAAAGAAGACCCAGGGATGTTAAGAGAAATACTGGAAGCTTGTAAGAAAAGAGAGAAAAAGGGCATTACTGACATAATGAAGGTGGCAGGAAGAGAAACAATTATGTCCTTTTTACACTGCAGAGATTTGAAGGGGGGGACTGCTAATTAACATCAATAGAAGAAGCATTTGCAGTAGCATTTCCAAAGGTCACAGTGGGAGAAAAACCACAAAGATAGTTCGGTATTAAATGAACTGCATATGGAAGATGGATGGTAAATTGTTTGAGTTTCAATGTGATACATCCACATCTGCAGGGATGCTCAGGACAGGGCACATAATCCTGCACTGCAGACCCTTCAATCTTGGGTACTGTTGGGAGATGGAATCACTGTCACATTGGTATTGTAGGATCTGGGAGCAGGAAGTGTAACAGATGTATGAGAGATGGCCAAAATGACACAGAAAGCTTGGGAACCAAGCTGATACCATTCCTGCTTCCTCCTTTATTGAGATATATTGCCAATGGACCAGAAAACCACATAATTTTGCAAGAGAAGCTTTTTACAAAACCAAAATCAACAGGCTCACCTACTTAATGCCTATATTAAAGGCACAGCTAGAGAGTCCAGTTGATGAGTTGGTAAACCAAATAAGAAGGGTAGACTTAAGGGAATTAAATGAACAAATGAAGATCCATGCAGTTGGTGCCTATCATTTCCCGCTTTCGGGAAGAGCTGATGGCGCCGGGTTGCATCAGAGGAGCTGCAATGGGGCCAAACGCATCACTCACTATGAACTAGAGAACAGGATGAATGTAGCGCTGGGCAAAATAACTGCAGTTCAGAAAGAGAGCCGGTGTAATATGGATCCAAAGACGGCGAGGAAAGAGCAGAGGAGGGTGCAGCGACTGCAAGGAGACGCGCACAATAGCCCCCTCCCCCGCATAATCTGTACGCGTGATGGTGTGTGTGTGGCGGCGCCGAATACTGTGTTTAGGAAAGCATTGCTGCGATCCTTAAGAGACAGGGATCGCTTTCGGGAAGGCCGAGGAGGACTGCTTATAGGGCGATGCAAGGATTGCAACCCCACCCGGACCTGGCAGGGCTGCTGATGACGAACAGGGATGTAGGAGCCGGAGGGAATGGGATGCAGAACTGCATGGAGGGGCGGAGGGGGAGAAGATGCAGGAAAGGGAGAGGAGAGGCAGGGTAAATGGCTCCGAAGGACTCACGGTCAAGCCGGTGCCCAGCACGATCACGTCGTAGGCCTCGTCCATGGTGCCGGCTACAGAGCCGCCTCCCCCCTCCCCAAGAGGAGCCAAGATGGGCCGCAGTACCCGCAGCCCGCCTGGATCCCTCCGCCGGAAACGAGTCCCGTCGAAGAATCTCTCCGCCGCGGGGAACCGCCCCGCCGAGCTTCGCTTTTCCTATGCCATAGACGCCAATGGGAGGCGGGGGGGGGGGACGGGAGAGGGAAAAATGAGCGTGCGGTGTGGTTTCTTTTCACAGATTGGTGCCTACGCTTAGAGGCATAGAAAAAGAAGTCCCGGTGCCGCTTTTCCTGGGCCGCTCGTTTGGGTGGGGAAGATGGTTGCAAATCGCGAGGCCTCTGCCCCTCCCGTCGCCATGGCAACCGTGTTGGCACGATCGGATTCCGGTGCTGGAAGAAAATGGATCTGTAGTTCTGAGCAAAGGCGAAAATAACTGCCCCCTCCCCCGGTTTAGTTCCTTCTCCCCGTCCCGCTCTCAAGCTTCCGTCAGAAACACCTTAAAGCTTGCCGATTGCAGCGATTTCCAAGATAATTCCGCCAAGGAAAAGAGGTCCGCGATGGGGAGGGGGAAGGGCAGGTTGGCCCCACGCTCGTTGCATCTTAATGGTGTTGGGGACTGCGGTGCGTGCCCGTTCGGCTGCTGGATAATATTTTCGCCAGTTACGAAGCTGCCTGCCAGACTCCAGCTGCATCCCCGCTCCTCGCCAGCCGTAAAATGGTTGGTAGGGCTTTGACTCGGCCGAGCAGTGTATGAACGCAGCCTTTGTGGTCTTCGCTGATCCCCCCCCCCCCCGGTTGCTACCAAAGAAGCCCCATTGACTTGCAGATTCACGTCTTGGTGTCTGAACGCTGCAATCGTCTGGGGAGAGGGGTTCCGACGATAATGCATACTATTTTTCGTTTTGCAATATGTAGTAAGACAGAACTGCTCTGGCTGGGGGGGCTGGGCAGCCCCATTTTGGACCCCAGCCTCTTCTGAAGATAACACTACACTTTGGGTTCAGAAAGAATAGGTTCAAACCCTGACCTCTCCAGTCAAGAGTGGGGAGAAGAAATCTTATCTACAAGCTTAGAGGGCCATTGCCAATCCGGAGATATTGCTGAGTATCTTCAGTATCACTCCTGGCCTCAGCAGGGCAGGCCCAGGATTGTCCAGTTTAAAAGAAACTCCGAATCAAGTGTACAGTAAGCAAGTGTACAGCAAGAGGATAGGGGAAAAAGCAGACAAGAGCATAGCAGGAAAAGAGGCGGGAAGGCGTTTTATGCAGGAGATCCCTCAGTCCTAGTGGCATTGCTGACAATGGTCTCACTAGGCAAAAATCAGACAAAGTGACTGACTCAAGTATGTGATGGTAGTGGGGTTTAAATGGATATCGGACTGGTTAGTCCTATCACTTATATATGTTAGAACAGAGTTTCTAAACCTAAGCAACTTGAAGATATGTGAACATTAACTCCCAGAATTCCCCAGCCAGCATGCTGACTGGGAAATTCTGGAAGTTGAGGTCCACACTTATTAAGCTGTTGAGGTTAAGAAATGCTGTGTTAGGAGATGCTTAGAAAGTTTACTAGGTTTACTATGTTAAAAGAGCAGCCATTTCCTCTTTTGCCAATGGCACTATTTATGAAAATGCAAGGAAATGTCTCTTCCCTCTATCTTCTCAGCTACAGAAGTAGAAAACATCTAATTCAAAGGCTTAGTATCCCCACTTTCCCATGAGAGATACAGCACTTACGTAATAGATTACAAGAGGAATTGAGGCCCACAATAGCTTCAGGTATTGTAATTCCTTCTGTTGAATCCACAGACTTTTTTTGCATATTCACTCCCTGGGAAATGCACTTTTCAATGAAATAAGCATCCTTTTCCTCAATCCCCTCACATCCATGGTAGCAACAGCTACTACCCACTTTTTATTTGTTATAGAAATCCAGGAATGGGGAATCTTTCTTCTGTTAAGGGCAGAACATGAAAAGTTCTCATTCCAATTTACATTCCTCAGCTGCTATTATTATATATCTTTCTTGCCTGAGGTGTAAATTGACAGCATCCCACAAACTTTTAAAATTAGGCCAAAAACTACTGGTAGATCACAGTAGTACTAAATTGTGGAATCTTTAATTTTAAAATAACAGAATATACATAACATTTGTAAGTGCCTTTAGTTTTACAATAACTTGGCATATTCCTACAAATTCCACTTTTGTTTAAACAGGATCTAAGAAACCTTTTCCCATTTAATATGAAACAGATTGGTGGTTCATGAGTATAGATCTATATATTTACAAGGAAAGGTGTCACTAGAATATCAATATATACTGAAGATCTGGCTATGCAGAACTGTACTGAATGTTAAATAATGTGCTTATAATAGTGCCAAATCTAATTAAGCTATTTTGAAATTATTCTTGCACTGTTTAGTGTGATTTGCTTGCAACATGTAATGCTTCACAATGTTTTTTACCACAACGAAACATGTTTTAAAGGAAATGGGTTTTCAGATAGGAAAGATAGATATTTGTTTCTAAGATTCAATATTTAAATACTTTTACAAAAGTTATATAGAAGTAGTTTTGAGCTCTGCAAAAGTATGCTATTGTGTCCTTAAATATAGTGCTTATCTCAGTGTATATAAATGGATCTAAATGAACTGAGATAATATTTAACAATAATAACCTATCAAAATAAATTTACTATCCATGGCCCATTGTATTATAAAAAATAAAATTATGCAAAACATACAGATAAGCAGTGCCTTTGGATCTACATTTCATGAAAAGGTAGATAGAACTGCAAGTGCTACTTAATTACAGCATAAAAATCAGAAAAAACGACTAAGTTCTATCTATATATTTAAATATAATGTGTCAAGGATCAAGAGAACTGATTATCTATCAAGACTAACATAATCAATACATGGATTGCAAGCAGACCTATCTTGTTATTTCCTGGCTGATCTAGTGACCCTTAGCAGGCCTTTCTCTCTTAACCAGCAACATTAGGAACATTACCCAGGCATTTGAGGAAATTGCCTGTCAGTCCCTTGTTTTAAAAGTCTATCATTCACTGAAAAGCCAACAAGTATTTCTGCTGTCATAAAATTGTACCATAATGCATGTATGAACTGCCTTTTTTGTTGCTGAAGCCCATTCCAGAGGCTACATCTGTGTCAACAGTGACAGCTGGAAGCAATGGGAAATGCCAGAGCTGTACGAAGCTGATGCCACACATTCACTCTATTTTCTTTCACACCCTACTTGCCCCATTACCAGATCAGTCAAGCAACCTTTACTCTTTCTTTACTGACACATTTTACAGGTCAAAATGAAAGTTTTCTCATTGATTTTCTTCTGTCAGACAAGAAAATGTTTATCACATGTAACATTGCCAGGTTTTGTGTTGCAGCAATTGTCAACAGATAATTAGGGGACTGGGTATGGGCAAACACATTGAAGGTCCTTTTATTTAATCATAATTACTGGTAGATACTCTCTCAAACTGAGGTCATCCCTCTCCACTTAGATTTATTGCAGCTTATTTGTTTTTATTAACCAAATAAAACTTATTGATCCTATGGAAGTTCAATTATTTTTCTTAAAATTTGTCTGGAGGTTATTGGTTTATAAATTGCTCTTAGCATATTAGTATTTTATTAGGCTCTTAATTTAGTTTTGAACAGTTAAATAATTTTAACTTCAATCAGTTAAACTTATATCACTGATAGCTCATTTCAGTTTACTCTTATTTTAAAGATTGCACTTATACCTTTGATTCCACTTATCATCTTTCCTTGGTTTTTAATTTTTCTTGTATTTTATACTTTCTGTTATGAAGTTCTATTAATCACTGGCCAATGACTGTAATAAATTGGTATGATTGATTGATTTCACACCATAAAGTCTGCTGAGGAAGAGACTGATCTTTATTGTGAATTTATTACTTGTAAAAATGGATTTTAAGCTGAGGGCAACTAAAATTAGTCCAAGACTGCAAGTTGCTGTCTCCTGCCTTAATACACATCTAAAAATCAGTACATCAGAATGCACAAAGCAGCATTCATAACTGGCATTTGCAATAGATTGGGAGAAAAGAAAGAAAGATTATATATTTGAATAGTAAACCTTGTTCCATGGGTTCAACTAAATCAAAAGGTGTTTCAGAATCTGTAGTCCTTCATAGCTCACAAGGAACTGCTACCACCCAACACTTATGCACACACTGCACCAATCCAACTCACTCTCCTTTATTTGCATCTTTCAAATTGCTGGAACAGCAAGTGGGTCATGAGAAGGAAACCCCACCCAACCTGATCACGAGCAGCATCAAGTCCCAAACACTTGAGTTATTAGAACTAATCACAAGAACCACAAATAAATAAGGACAAGGGGAGAAGAACTACTTGGAATACAGCAGAATGGGTGCAAAAAAGGGATCTGAGTAAGGCAAGGGGGAAAAATAATTGACCGAAAATGTACACCACTTTACATTACAAGGTAAGGTTATTTCTGTCCAGTAGAAATGCAAAGGGAATGGTGGTTTTCTCTGAAGAGATACAGCCTCAGCAAACCTCAATGCAGATAGTCTCAGCAGTGTGCAAAACACAGGATGTCCATCTATCCAGTATGGAAACTATATCTCCATTTACTTACAGTTTGTCTCCAGGAATATTAGGTTGAGGGGAGAAAAATAAGGAGGGGTATGTGAGTGAGGAAGCAGCTATACAAGGTAAAGGCCTAGGACCAAATAGAATTTAGCGCATCGTGTTTTGGATTGGGAAGATGAAATGACATGGAATGGGCAGAATATGGGGGTACACAAGCTGGCCACTTTTTCGATAACATGAAGATGCACGTGAACTGGCCACTATTCTGTCTGGGGCACAGAGATGGTAGGCCCCTTGGGGTCATCAAATCGGTCCATAGTCTTGAGGCTCATGACCATGTGGAGGCCATAGGTGAAGATAGCAACAAGAAACAATGAGGTGAGCAAACCCATCCAGATTCCAGGAGAAAAGAAACCAGCACAGTCACTAGCATCAGAAAATGTTTCATTTGTCAGCTGGTAGCTTTGGATCTGCAGGGACAGAGAAGATTGTATTAGTGCTACAGGCTGGTTTAAATCTCCCTATATCCCACTATATTCCCAAAGGGATATTTACAAAGTCTGCCAGAAGTCAGAGGATGTGGGAGAGTGGCCTTGATCTCTGGCTGCCAATCACAGAAAGCAAGTAAAACCCATTCTCCTCCCAAATACCAGAATAATTGATTAAAAAGAAGGTTGGTCCATTGATACAGGGACAAAATGGCTTATTTCTGGAAAAGATGGACAGCTTGGTTTTACAAAGGACTAGAGCTTTCTGTTAGAAACTACCCACTGTTTCAAGCCAACTAGAATATATTCTCCCCACTCAGCATACCTGAAAATTCATGATCGTCAGTTTCCACTGGGTGGCATTTTTGGCAGGGACCAAGATGCCCCCCAGAGATGGTTCACTGCTGACACAAGCACAGCTGAAGGAGTAGTTGGTAGGGGCCGTGATTTGGGTAGCATTGAAGACAGCAGGAGGGTATCCAGATCTGACCAGTTCCACAGTGTGGAGGACAAACCAGTCCCGCTTAGAAATGGGATAACTGGCATTTGTCATTTTAAATCTGCGGTGGGGGAAGAGAGAGAAAATCAAGACAGGTGCAAAAAAAGAAGAGCAAAAATATGTAAAAATAATCTGGAGTAGTTCTTTAAAACCTTAGTAACCTTTCTACTCACTTCCATCGTAGTCCTCTGGGTCAATGCGTGAATAAAACTAGCCCCAAACTGCCTAGCAGTGGCAGGTTCCATCATGCATCACTATCTAATATCCACTAAAACAGCTTGTCTTCCATTTTACATGAGATTTCTAAAAACCCCTTAGGGTTTTCATCAAGCCTTAATACTACTGCTAAAAGAGAAAGGTGGGCTGGCATCTTTCTGTGGCTCACATTTAACATTTATTTGAGATGGGGGAGGAAGAAGGGCTCCAGTGGACAGGGCTGGCTCATATATGTGGACTGGACCAGGATGTTCTGCTTTTTGCTTTTTGGAGGAGACTCAGTGGGAAGCTCCACATTTTAAAACCATTAGGCCTATTTTAGTACTTAAGGGATTGTTTCTACATTATTTCCCCTTCAAAATGGTGGGTAACCATGCCACTGTTTTTTGGTTACTGTAGTGAAAAGGGCCTTTAAAAGTGAAGTCCTGAGTCAAGGTGAACTCCTGATGTCCACAGTTTTCTTGGAAGCCACGGGGGCTGGATAAAAATAATTCAAGGGCTCTCTGTGGCTGTGAGACCTCAGGTTAGCACTCTAGATCATAAGGTCAGCCCTGGGAAGAGCTACACACAGACAAACTCTAAGCAACAGCACCTCTCATTCTAGAATATTAACCAAAAAAATCCAGCCAAGCCCTTCGATGCAAACGGAACCACAAGAAATAACCTCTCATGCTTTTAAATGCCAGGCTTTAAACAGTGTGCTTGGTATCCCTTTTTTAAAAATATATATATACATAGTAAGAATGGATCGTTGCTTTTTAAAAAAAGGTATCAAATTTCAAATCTGCTGTAGGTAGAGAACAACTTGGTGGCAATGGAGGCGAATATGTGTAGCTCAGGGTTGAACTGTGGAGTCCTTGGGGTTCTCTGAGCTTGGTTCTTTCCTTGCAAACGTTTCATTACCCGGCTAGGTAACATCTTCAGTGCTAAAATGGGATGGGGTTTGCTCTCTATTTATCTGCTGTGGCCTGCTTTGCCAGTGCTGGTGGAGGTGGGGGTTCTGTTTTGCTCATCGATGAGCAAATGATGCCACAGCAGATAAATAGAGAGCAAACCCCATCCCATTTTAGCACTGAAGATGTTACCTAGCCGGGTAATGAAATGTTTGCAAGAAAAGAACCAAGCTCAGAGAACCCCAAGGACTCCACAACAACTTGGTGATTTAACTCACAGACTGAAAAAGACAAGCTTACAATTGGTAAAATATATGCTGTTCTAAGAACAGGATCTGAGAAACCGTGGCAACTTTACCTGATTTCTAATAGTTTCCCGTCTATATTTGGATATTTCAGTAGCAACCTATCGAGAGAAAGCAAAGTTAGTTATACTGGGGTTAATCAGCCCAAAACTATACATTCTCTCTCCATACTTACTAAAGATTTACATAATCTCCATGTTTAGCAAGTGCTGTGCAAACTTCAAGTATGATACTACTATGCCAACCTTGAATTTGGTACCGCCCACAAAAATCCCAGAGGACTATTTCCCCAAAATCAAGTGTGTGTGTGTGTTTAAATCCCACTCATAGTCTGTAAAACCTGAGAGAAACTTGGGGACAAAATGCAGGCAGTTGTGGATGCAAGGCAAAACGGAACAATCCTAATGACATAGAAAGGCAGGGCTTCAGGATCCTCCACACGCCATAACTAGCAGAAGCAGAACCACATCAAACAAGTAAATGTTTACCGATTGACATGCCAGCTTGAATGATTCAAAGGTGAATTCCATTCTTTGTAGAAGTGCACACAGCTTGGTCCTCCACACCCTTAGCAGCCAGCAACCTCCCACCCCACCTATACACACTTTCCTCAACGACAGCTCACATTCTCCCTCATCACACCCCACCATCCTCACAGCCCTCGCCCCAACTCACGTAGAAGCATTGAGATTCCAGGCAGACTTTTCCGCATCAACTGTGGCACCAGGCCCAAAGGTTAAGTTGGTTAGGTCAAACTGTGTCTTGTTGATGGTCACTGAGAAATTACTGGCCCAGAAGAGTATTTTTGGGGTCCCAGTTTTGGGGTAACGAAGAGGTGCAAATGCTGTCTCCTTCTGAAGCAGCTGTCGCCCTAGCTTCTCTGGAGCCACATCAGAAACATCCCGGGCAACCTAGAGGGGAATTTTCACTTCTTTATACGCTACACACATACTACATCCTACAACCAGTGTTCCCAAGGACAGCTTACAAACAGAATTACAATGCCACACGTCAAAAACCTCACCAAAAGTCATTTTATCAGAGAATTAAGGAGGAAAAATAAAGGTGGAGAGAACACAGTGGGGCAGAAAAGACTAAGGCAAATGCCTTAAAGCCACCTCTGCTCTCCAATACAAGACCTTCTCCCAAAGTTGCTATCAAAGTGTAATTTTTATAGCAACAGCAAGGAACAGATTATTAAATATACAGGGAGCCATCGTATTTCATCACTGCCACTGAATCTAAATGAATTTTTAAACTGATGTTTGCTGGGCTTCCCCATTCCTTACAGCACAGGTCCTGGAGCACCACAAAGAGGTCAAGTGGAGCACTTTGCTGCATATCACCCTGGTTTAGGGTACCTCAGAAAGGCCTGCTCTGGAGGACCAGATGGCTGCAGTGGTTAAGGACCTGGGCTAGAAACTGGGAGACCGTGAGTTCTCATCCTCCCTTGGGCATGGACGACTTTGGGTCAGTCGTTCTTTCTCAGCCCAACCCGCTTCACCGGGTTGTTGGTGTGAGGAAAACAGGAAGGGGGAGCATTATGCACCTTGAATGTCATACAATAAAGCCAGGATCTAAAGCCAATAAATAGGTAAATAAATGCCCCCAGATGTCCACACAGGCATCCATTGTCTGGAAACTCAGCTTTGGAGAAATCAAATTTAGCTCAGCTTCTCTTACTGCTAGCTCTTTTAGCAAAACGATTAATATTTTTAAAGAATCTAAAAAAAAACTTTTGTTACCTTCCTCCTGGTTTCACCATTTGTGTATAATTTCATTATCACTGACTATATTTTACTTTTAACATTCGTAATGTAAACCGTGTGCCTATTATTAAGCTGTCCCAGACTCAAAGGTGGCAAATTAATGTGGCATCGAGACAATCACGTGTATTCCCAGGAATGGGAAGAGGAGAGTAGGAAGAGGAACTGCAGCGCAATCAGAAGGACTATGTACCCTGGAAGGCCGCAGAGCTGTCAGGATGGCTGTGTAGGGAATATCCTCTGACTGCAGAGCGCTCAAAACCTGTCCCAGGATCTCATCTGCAAGAAGAAATTTTGTTAGAAGAAAAAAGTGGCCCCAGCACCTCCAATCTGAAGGCTAAAGCTCAGCCATGAATAAACACCCCCAAGCAGCACCACCTGCCTTCTCCAAATCTGGCCCAGTCTGCACACCTGCTCTTTGCCCCCCTATTTCACATGCTGCTGCTGCTGTCCCTTGTCACGGGGAACTTGCCTTGCGACTGCTCCTTCGTACAAGGTCGTCCAGTCAGCAAGGGGCAGACTGCTGCAAGCTGTCTACTACAAACTAAATATGAGGCTGACCTTAGAACCAGAGTCCCGCCCCAGGACATTCCAAGCAGATACTGCCTTACTCAGCTCCGCAGACCCACCCAGAATGCCTTCAGAGGCCATTCTTCCCCAGTGGATTAAGGTTTTCAAGCTGTTGCTCACCATTGCTGGTCAGAACTTCCTTTGGGGCCATAAGACTAGAGCTGGAGTAGGGAAAAGGGGAGAGAGAAGAAGAGAGAGAACAGACCTTGTTTACAAAAGAGCCTCCAGTCTCCCTTTGTACGAATCTAGATTCTTCCATTACCGTTATCAATGATTCTCTAGTTGGAGAGAGAAATTTTGGCCACCACTTTCAGGAGCCACATTGCTTCTCACTACCTGATATGGAGGGGAGCCCAGATCAACCTTCTGAGACTGTGCAGTGGAGGATGATTTAAAAACCTAGGGGAAGTGCAACGTGCGTGGGTCTCAAGAAGTATGGGGAAGAAGGCAACGGGGAAAGTACAAAAGCTGAAATACCCAGGTAGGCTACACAGAATGAAATAGGAACTGCAGAGTAGGTTGGAGAGGTTGACTCTGGGGGAAATGAATAAGCTGGATCCAAAGCTTGAGGCTGTGCATCCACAAGAGCAAGAAATGGTAACAGATTATCTCAATGTTAAGTGTAACGCAGTAGAATGTTATGTAAAGGACTGGAAAGCAGACTGGGGGGAAGGTATGAGAGCCATTAAAGAAAAGAAATTACACAGCCCCAAGATAGAGGGAAGTGTGAGAAAGAAATTCAAAATAACCCAGCCTTGGGTTAGTATAAGATGGGACAGAGAAAAATCTGGACAGGCTTTCAAGATTGTTGTCAGCCCTTTGAAGTAGGCCAGGTCAAGAAACAGGCATGGCAGGGATTCCAGAAATATTCTTTATTGTACAGCAACAGAATCCTGAAAGCCTGTCCAAGTTTCTCTCTTTCTCCCATTTTATACTAAACAAAATCAAGGCAAGGTTATTTTGAGCTCGTTTCTCCTGCTTTCCTCTTTCTCAGGACTGAGTAATCTTTTCTATAAGTCCCCCCCTCCCCCTTAATGGCTCCTTCCTTCCTTCCTCCCTCCCTCCTCCCTCCCTTCCTTCTGCCCTTAATGGCTCCCTCATACCTTCCCCAAGGCGGTCAGTACACTCCTTTATCGCCTGCAGCCCTGTGTGCACACATGCACAAGCGGGAGGATACTCCAGCCTTAGTAACAAAAACAGAAGCCCTACAAGGCTGAATACTTACCCGGTGGTATAAGGCAATCGCACCATCAGTAAGGCAGGGAGGCTGGCATTGAGCCTCAGCTCCTGCAGAGTGTTCTGGTCCACGTGAAGAGGTGAAATGCCCAGCTTGGCCTTCAAAAAGGCAGGGACAGCACCAGCTGCAAACCAGTCGACAGAGGGAAGCACCAAGGAAGAGGGAGCTGCTCCCAAGGCATTCTGGTGGGAAGATGGCGAAACAGTCAGATCGAGGCCAACAGGGTTTCCCGAGGCATGTTGTTAATAGAAGGGCCAGTGCTTCTCCATGATCTTGAGCTGCCGACTGTCTGTCTTTTAGCGCTACAAATTTTTGCCTTTCGACAGCCACTGAGCCCATCTCCATCCAAGCCACTCCATGGCCAGAGTTCACTTTAATACTCAGCATTCTAGTCTAATATTTCAGCATTACCATGAATATATCCTAGGAAAAAAGATGTAACTCAAGGATTAAGGGTTAAATGCAGGTTAAGGGTCGTGGGCTAAATGCAGCCTTCCTGAAGTTACACTATAGCTCTTTTAGCCCACTTTTCATTTACCACCAAGATCTGGCGAGAAATCACACCAACGATTTTCAGTGACTGTCTATAAACAGTCTGTGGTTGCACGAAAGGGTTAGGGCTAGGAAAAAAAGGGGTAAATGAAACATTTAGCACCTTTTAAAGTTTCCATTTGTAATTTACTGTCTGAAATAAATAGCATTGGGGGAGAGGGCTTTCATTTGTCATTGTATATTCCAGCCTATTTATGTGAACTCATATGTGGAAAATTGTTGATTACTTTTACGTTATTTTGAATTTCGTACACAGTATGAAATGAAAAATGAAAACGGAACAGTAGATAGGAAACAGCGCTTTGCTGGACCTAAATCTGAATACCTGCATCTCCCCTCTTTAAGTGGCATAAAGAGACTTTATCCATTCACTAGGTTGAATATGTAATTAGATTTTAAGACTGTAGCTAAAATTCAAATCAAGTCTGAATTTTATTCCTTTTTCTTCCTAGAAGCTAAAGACAGCTGGGAAAGCTCCCTCTCCTGTTAACATCTTCTCACAGACATCATTTGTGACAAGATTAGCTTGAGAGAGTCTGCAAGCTGCACAACTAAGAAAGAATTTGAATGCAGTTCTCAGGAGATCCTAATCAAACATACTTAAAATAATACATCCCAGCGATCCTGCTGCTTTTTATTACTAAAAAAACCCCCCCAGAAAAAAAGCTGCTTTTCTTCCTTTCCTGTTTTATTTAATACAGCAGCATGGCTTATTTTTCTGGCTTCCAGTCCCTTGCTACCACATGTTTAAAGTGAAGAAACAAGAAGTCCTTCCAGATTAAAGTACAGACCAAAAAGGAAAGGAAAAGAAATTCTAGCTGGATACAATGGAAATTTAAAATCTATGACTGAGTTTTAAGATCCTCTTTTTACTACTTCTTAGAAGCAGTGGCCCAGTGGAAAAAACACTCGCAATGAAACCTCAGTTAAGAGAGCCCCACTTAGACTTCAGAGGCTCCAACTTCCATCCTGAAATGGACAAATCCACTGTGTCTGAAGGAGTCCGGCTGAGGCAGTCAAATATAAGTTAATTTTAAGTTGATTTTATTTCATTCATGTGATTTATGACATCATTACACAAATGGAACAATCAGCATAATTGATATAATTTAAGATTTAACAGACATTCAGGAGTAATGGATCCGCCTTCCCCCAAGTGGCTCATTAAATCAAGGTTTCACTCTATATGTGTGTCTGTGTGTACATATATACACCCACACACATATACAACATACACCCACAAACACATATGTATGTTCATACACGCAAATACATGCACAGTAAGAGAAAAAGGTGAGCACAATTTACACCTCCCAGTTATTCTCGCTCACCTCCAGATTGGGGAAGGCGCTGTCTGGCTTATTTCCAAATACTCCACCATACGCTGTGAAATCCTCAATGCTAAGCTGTAAGGAAAGGCAAATTCTGTTTTAAACCCAGCTCTCTCTCTCTCTCTGGACCACAAGGCTTTTTGCGCACCATTTTTAACATTTTATGTTTTGACAGTAAGCCACCTTGATTTTAGTTCAGACCTACAGAACAGGTCAAAGGAAAAAATGGGCAAAAGGAGCTTTCAACAGAAGACTCTGCTCTGGGTTAGGGACAACCGACTTTTGCAGCCTACATGTTTTATTTTCTTGTCATATTAATATGGGAGGGCGGAGGGAGGGGGGAGGGAGGGGAGGGGAGGGGAGGAATACCCAACCCTACAAGCAGCTTCAATCAGCACCGGCCAACAAAGACCCTGGGAAGTGCAGTGAAGACATGATGAAATGTCACAAGGTTTTCAGTGAACATGACTAAGCCAAAGCAGCTTCCTTTTATTGCCATGGGCACTCAAGAAACCAGAAGCCTTTTTTCCCCTCACTGAAACCCTAAAAGAACCACAATCAGTATTCTATAGCATTAATTAATACCCAGTGGTAAAAAAGTTATTTCCAAAGGATTATTCTACTCCCACAGATTAGAATAGGAAGGATTTAGGAGTCCACATGAACAGTCAACATGCAACCACTGGCAAGGAGATACCCTCATGGCATAAATTTATTTATTTATTAAATGTGTATGCCGCCCATCTCCCCCAGTGGGTGACTCTGGGCGGCTCCCAACAAAATATAATGAAGACGCCTGTCACCAAACTTACTTTCTCCTGAAGGAACAGCAGTACATTGTGAGGACCACTGTCTACTGCTGAGTCCAGTAAAGATGCAAGCTGAGCTTCAGTCACCACATGCCCCTCATGGGGAGCTGCCAAAGGGGACCACAAGGAGCTGTGCTCACAAGACAGAGGAAAAAAAAGAGTCAAAGGAGGAAAGCCACGCTTCTCTTTCGCAGGAACTTTTATTCTTCTCTTATAATATCACAGACTTTTTCAGCCTGCTGTCTTCAGGTGTACTGGACTTCAACTCCCACAAATCCCAGACAGCAAACTGGCTGGACGTTACAAACAGTGAAGGCCAACACGTTTGGATGACACCAGTTTGGGGAATGATGTTGACACAGATAGAACGCACGTGATTAAAATGAGCATTTCGCTCACCACAAGCCAACAATAAAGCTCTATGAGTTTTTAGGTTCAATATTTGGCCACCTGTTCAGTTTCCATGAAGGTTGCATATCAACTGGGCTCAAGCCCATCTGTGATTCCATATCTGCTCAATGAGGAAACTGAGCTTGAGCTGCAGCAACTGTAAGATGAGAATAAGTGATAAAAGAGCAAAATAATACATTGTTTGCATCTCTTATCCACAGCCAAGTTTTATTTCAACAAATAAGTCTTTTGAGGAGAGAAGAGAATCTGATGCCAACCATTCCCACCAAATTTCCAAAATATGATTGCTCCTAAGTTTCTCAGAGTTACAAAAAAAGTTATTCAAGACTGTTGAAGTGGAGGAGTAAGTAGAAACCCCATCACATCATCTGTTTTCTTGCATTAGAAGCTACGTCCCTTTACTAATTGCAATTGGTCACAATACAATTATATCTCCCTAGGCAAGGACAACAACAGAACAAAGGGAAAAATAATCAAATGGGAGAAATGTGTTTAAAAAAAAGGAGAGCAAATTATGAGAGATGTAGCTTCTGGTGGATACACCAAAATGATAATTATGGAAAGGAAAAGGGAAAAGACCAATGTTGAATAATTGTTTTCTCCTATACCCCCAAAACTGGTGAAAATAAACTCTTCTAAGGGTATGGAATGTCCCTTTTCTATATCCTGTAACAGAGATGCAAAAAATCCTACAGCTCTTGAAAAGTCCTCCTGGAAGCACCAAACTTTATTGATTCCTTTGGGGAAAAAGCCATCTTATGTAAATCGAATACTCGGTCCATGCAGTGTCAGAAATGTCACACTGGGAATCTTGGAACTAAGACGTAATTTGTCAATGACACTTTTGCCAAAGTCAGAATCTCATTGGTAGAAACTAATAATACTGTACTATAAAATACTATAAAATTAAGCTGTTCACTATCTCAGTTCCCCTTAACACGACAGCATCTCTAAAACCATCTTTGCACCCTATACTGACAACACACATTTCGAGATCTCTAATATCTGAAGCATACCGCAGATCAAAAAGCTACATTTCACAATATTCTTCCAGGTCCATATAGCAAAGGGGAATTTCTTATTATTCCCAGAAATAGTAAACCCCGCTTTGTTCAGAGGTGACCAAAAATACAGTAAGAGACCCGTTTCACTCACAATCCATAGCCAGAATAGCTAATAACTGAATAATCTGCGATCATGAGACAATCTCACACGTTTCCCAGAATTGCACATGCAATATAACTGCAGCAAATCAAGACTCGCCTCGAGGCAGTGTTCGAGGGGGATACAAATGCATGCGTTTGCAGCTTGGTGGTTTAAATCTCAGGGATAACGCGTTTAAAATATCCAGAGCCGAAAGGTGTGGATAAAGGGAGCGACCCAGAGGAACAAAACAGAATAAAGGCTCGGCTGGCTGTCCACGCAAAGCAATCCCAAACACATCCCTTCGGCCACCTCGATCTCCCATGACTCTAGTCCCCATGAACTCAGCCACGCAGAATATTCCAGAGTCCCACATACCTGTGACTCGACCAAGCCAGCAAGGGCACCTGTCCCGTATGTGCGGCCACCAGCCCCAGGCTCAGCAGCAAAACCCCAAAAACCCGCTGCAACGCCATCTTCCTTCCTGTTCCCTTCGCGGATCGTTCTTCTCCTGCTTTCCCGGCCCGCTGCAACCAATCAGAACCCGGAAGGGCGCTACCGGGCTTGGGAGAATATCAAATTAGAGGACGGGGCGGGACCTTCAAGAGCCAATGGGAATCTCCTTCATTTTGTCCGCCACTTCCTTTCCCGGGATCGGAAATCTCTCCGCAGTTCGGCAAAACTCGATTCTGGGTGTTTAAGGGGATAGTCCCTTTGAAGCCGAGGTTGGCTCAGGGTGATTTTATAAATACGACCAACGGCACGGAAGTGGCTTCCACCCAAGGACTGTCTAGGGCTTCCTCCAGAGTAAAAGAGCGTCGACTTTGCAACGTGGTCCTGTTCCCAGACAGGACTCGTCGCAGGATTTTTTACTCGTGAGGAAAGTATCATTGCGTGTTAGGAGCCCCTGCCCTCGTTTCCAGGTTGGAAAAAGAAGGAGCTTTTGAAGGGAAATGAGAGGAAGCAAAGCGTAGCCTGTTCTCTTTTCTTAAATTTCACCCTGAGACCGAGGAGCGTGCCTTAAACGTGTTCAGAGTACATCCTTCTGTATGTGGAGGATTTACATTGTGCAGAAAAGTATATATTCGTGTATAGATAACAAGCGACCTATTAACGTTGATGTTTTATCTATAGCCCCGAAGCCTTCAGTCATTAACCACTGAGTGGATATAGTGGTTAAGAATCCTGGCATGAGTAGGGAGAGGTAGGTTTAAATTTCCCCTCGACCAAGAAACCCACTGAAAGATTTCGGTCTTTCATAACTATCTTGTGGCTTAACATATCTCAAAATATTGTTGTAATGGGAGGGTCCATGGAGGAAAGAAACCATCCAGAGTCACTCTGCAGTGAGATGGGTGGTGACAAATTTGAAATAGAAATAAATAAAGTTACTGAATCACTGAAGATGTTACCTAGCCGGGTAATGAAACGTTTGCAAGAAAACCACCAAGCTCAGAGAATCCCAAGGACTCCACAGTTCAACCCTGAGCTACACATATTCTCTTCTATTGGTAAATAAAGTTGGGATAGTAATGAATTAGCATCTGTGTTAGGACCTTTAAAAACATTGAAACGTGCTGAATATTGGACATCTATTAAGCATGCAGACTTTTCAAGGCCACCAGCTAGGCAGAGATACAGTAAGGTGTCTTCCATCAACAACAGTAGCTCAGAGATAGGAAGCATAGCTCTTCAGTTGCCACTAAGATTTTAATTACCACCTTCTGGCACACATGGGAAGATACTCTTAAGAACTCATTTACATATCTACTCTAGCAACCACTGATGATTTTTCATATACCGAACTTTTCTGAATGCAATATCCAGCCCAAACATCCTATTTTGCACATCCTATTGAAATGAATGGAGTTTGTACACAGATGGACAAGCTCTGGGGGGGTCGGGGGGATGGTCTTTTTCTGCAGCCACCAAAAGCTTATGGGTTGGCTTATCAAGTAGTGAGCTGCAGTGTGAACAATCATAGATCAAAATGTGCTCTTCACCTTATTATTCCCTTTTTTGATATAGTATGCTGAATTCCTGATACTGTACCTGCATTGCCTAATAATAGATTTACAAAATACTCCAGGCCTGATGTCTGTTATAAAAAGAAGAGGCTGCACTTGTAAATGGAATAACAGTAATTAACCAGTATGACAGAACCAAAGCCTTCAGCAGTCACTATAAAAAAAGGGGGGGGGGGATTTCCTTCCCACTGTCCCTAATTAACAAAGCATACAATCCAATAAGAATCCTTTTATGCAAATTCCGTCCATTATATTCAGAGGCCTTACCCCAAACAACTTTCCCTGGTAACTTGTCTTCTATAGGTCAGTTTTGCCAGTCTCCCATTCTATTGCTCTTAATGCTACCTAAAACCTGCTTCTTAAGGTGTCTTTTCACTGGGCTATGTTTTTAGATAGGAAGCAGCAGCTACCCTTTAGGATTGCTTTTCATTGCCAGAAGCTATTCTTGCATTGCTACCTGAGTATCAGACAGGAAGAGACCACCTTCTTCTCACAGCGGGTATTTTCTCAGTACTGTATTCAATACTCCCTAGAGAAATACTATACTGATCTAACTCGATCTTTTGTGGTTTAACAGGGTCAAAGGTTGAGTTTTTTAATTACATAGTATGTAAATTGACAGATCATTGTAACAGCATCTGTTACTGTTCAGGGTTTTATGAATAGCCATTGTTAATAGATACTTGTCAAAGTCTGTAGTTTTTGAATTTATTTTCCCCTGCCTTCAGTGTCTAAAATTCACTCCCTCTCCATAGCCATGGTAACTGTACTGTATGCTTCTAGTTCAGGATTACAGTCACACATCTGATGAAGTTTACTGTAATTCAAAAGAGTAAAAATCACCCAGAGTCACTCTGCAGTGAGATGGGCAGTGATAAATTTGAAATATAAATAAACAAACAAACAAACAAACAGTTTATGCCAACTTGTTTTGTTTAAGAGCAGTGCCTTAATTATTTTTTAGCAAGCTATCTGCTCTACCAGTTGGCAAAGGGAAGGCCTTTTCCTAGGTACAGGGGACGCGGTGGCGCAGCGGCTTAATGACGCTGAAAGTTGCCGGCCAGAAATGGTCGACACTTCAGCGGTTTGAGCCCAGCCTTCTGCGTAGCAGAGTGAGCTCCTGCTGGAACCCCCAGCTCCTGTCAACCCAGCAGCTTGAAAACTTACAGGAGTAGGTAAATGGGGACTCTCACCCCGGTGGGAGGAAAAATGCCGGTGGCACTTGCATGGGAGACAGGACCAAGTTGCCGGTAACGCGGAAGCCGCGCACGCCCAAAAAAGGCGGGAAGCAACGGAAACCCCGCCTCCTGCGCTCGCCAGCTGGGCTCTGCTCTAGGAAGGAGGCCATGGCAAACCACTTCCGAAACACCTTGCCTTGAAAACTGCAGGGACTCGTCCAGGCAGTCGCCGCAGAATCGGTAACAATTGAGTGCGGATAAAAAATAATAATAATGTGAAACCTGTTCCTCCCTGAAGAAACCTGAATTATGTGCAGAAAGCCTTAGCCCCTGGCAGGCTACAGAACTTAGCCCAGGCTGCAACAGGTTTGAATCATTTATTGGAAGTTTCCAAGTATAAAACCATTTCTAAACCAATTTTCTACAAAAAAAAAAAAGAAATTCACAAAATGTGCTACGTATTCCTCCGATGCTCATTGACCAAGGCAAGCCACATAAAGAGAGATCATTGCAAGAATACAATGGGGGCTGCCTTTCCCCTCCCCCATTTACTCCTTCTCCTGTTCTTGCATCACCAGTAGTTGCAAACATGGAGCCCCAGCACCACTAGGTTCTAGCAAGAGGAAACTACACATAATAGCTGTTGCAAGTCCCTCCCTTTGGGAGGCAGACACCAAAGCAGTACGATGACAGCATGAGGGTCAACAAGGGCATGAGGAGCCTTCATCCAATCTTCTGCATGCGATGCCATTCCACTTGCGGCAGGGTATGATAGCAGGTGAGAAATGAGAAAATTTAACTTAAAAGCTATGAGTTAAAAGTAGTCCGTGCAAAGACTACATTCCTCGCCACGGCCCAGGACTGCATAATCCATGTTTCAGTAACAGAGCCTCTGATGCTTAGTCTAGTCAACACTAGCCCTGTAGCTTGAAAGTCTGATGCAGTCTCTCAGCCTGTTCCTTTAGAGTCTGGATCTCCTCCTGAATGAAATCAGTCAGGGCTTTGCGCATCTCCATCTACAAGCAGAAAGAGCCACGATCAACAAGGCCATGCAAACATACTCATAATGATTGGGTCCACACACCGTGTTAAGTCATAAATAAGATTTTGGCTTTGGTTTGGCTGGCTACATACATTCTGCTGAGCCCGAACTAAACAGACTACATTATGGCTTAGTATAGGGTATGAATCCAGCTAATGCCTTGCCAGATCGAAAGCCTGTTTGGCTAGAGCCACAGTGCATCATCTTTCCCAATTTGGTGCTTGCCAGATGCATAAATGGTCCAAATCTAAGCATTCTCATATAGCATGCTCATTGAATTTCCAAAAGTCTGATGTGAATCGTACTAAGGAGGCCACCATGAAGTCAGCATTGGCAACCTCTTCAGTGACTGGCATAAGATTTAAAGAGAAATTTCAACTTTTTTTTAAAATGTAATTTCTTGACATTCTATGGATGCTTTTGTGGCTAAGTTTCCTGCAGACACCATGCAGTCAACCTCTGCCATTCAGCACTTGTCCGATCACCACCCCTGGAGTACAGCTCTCCCAGGACCTTCCCTCTGCACTCACCGCTGACTTGTTTTCTGCCCGCAGCCGCTCTAGCAATGGCCGGACACTGAATGGCTTCCCAATTAACACAGTGATTTTCTGTAAGGAAGAAAATGCCCGTAATGAGGATTTCTGGATGCAGTGTGCTCCATTTTTACAATTTCCATGCTGATTGGAATCCATTTTCCCCTCCTCCATCCAGCTAAGCCCCAAACCCCTCACCTGTCCAGCTCGGGGCACGTAAGGGGGTGCATTGGGGAGTACATCATTCATTCCTAGGGAAATTGAAAGACAGAATAGTTATTTTCGATCCAAGACCTGGTCCTTGTAGAGATTCAGATGACAACATAAAACAGGATTCCTACATATTTACTTGTTGCCCAGAAAGGATCATTTTGGCAGGGGCTCAAAGAAGAACTTGCAGTTCTAAATCCCCAGTATTCCATGTTCCTAATGCAAATAGTTTACATAGATATATACTTCTATGCTCAGCTAATTGTGCAGAAGTCCTTAGAAGTTTTCTCCTAATGTTATTATCCTGTTCAAACAGAATCACTACAAACCAGTTTCTCTCACCCTCACACAAAATGGCAATTACTGTGAACATTCTACATCAGGAGGTGGGATTATGCAGTCTTCTAGATTTTGTTGAAATCAGCTCCCAGAATTCCACCGTGGCCATTGATTTCTGGGAACTTTAGCAATGCCTACACCCTATCCTATTCTTAGTAAAGTCTAGAGGCGTGGGACAGAGTCAAAATTGGCAAAATGGAAGATGGAGCCCCACAATGCAAGCCCTGCCCCATTTGAATATGCACGTTCAAAAGGGGTAAGGCTTGCATTATGATGCTCCACCCTCCATCTTGCTGGCTTTGATATTCCCTCCATGGATGCTACTTCCTATTCTACACATTAGAATGATATCAGCAGCAACATTAAACATACATAACTGCTCTCCATACTGATTACCTAAACTTAGTCAAAATAAAATATAAAGGGAAAAAGTACTTTATTATCATCGTGAAATTGGGATCCGAGGACACATCCATACAGATGTTTCAGTGTGCTTTCCTTGTAGAATATCTTGCTCTGTCCTGAAGGCTGGTTTCTGCTCTGCTTTGTTAATGAGGCTGTGAGGGGTAGGGTTCTAAGAGTTTGCTGTGGAGCAAGTTTAAGATGCAGCAATTTGTGACTGCATTTTCCCTCCCACAGCATTCCCATTCCCATTCCCATTTGCTGGGTGTGGAAAAACACGTGCCAATAGCTATCCTTTATGTAACAGGGGCAGGATTCCACACTGACAGCTTTTTATTGCTTCATGTTCTCTCTCACTCCTATCCACTGCAAGGTCACCTGTGGCACCTGATACGGAGACTATATGATAAAGTAGCCTCCATCATTCCACCTCGTGAATCGGGCACCGCAGGTGATACATACAGTGGGTAGGATCACGCCTGCAGTTGGGGAAGGTGGCAAGCAGGTAGCACAGTGTGTGTGTGACAGTAAGATTATTTCTAGCAAATATGCCTTTACAGTCGTATTTACCCTCCCATACCACATTTCCTCTGCCATCTGCTGTCAAGCATGTTGGCAGGTCACATGAGGGGGGGCAGTATTGGCTGAAGTGCAAGGATCCTCTTGCTTCAGGCACTGCTGCCTCCTACATGGGCTGTGAGCAGGTCACAGAGAAGATCTGGGAGCAGAAAGTACAAAGAAATAATTCCTTCGTTTCAGCCCATGCTGGTATGCTGCTCGGGCTCCGGGAGGGGAGAGTAACTTCAGAGAGAATCTGACTGCTTCGGCCAGCACTAGCTCTCTCATGACCCACAGGCAGCCCAAGGACAATGCTGACTTTGAAGTCACCCTCCCCTCCTGGGGCCCCTATGTGGCATCCTGGCAGTTTGTGTGGGAATGATGGTGGACCCACTTCAACCAGTGTTGTCCCCCCACCCCCACATTGTGTGATCTTGTCAGACATGCAGCAGGACTAGTGCTGGCCCCCCTGCATGACCGGCTTATCAGCCAATACCCACCACAGGCAACCAGGGGGAAGGGAAGGGGAGGGGAGGTAGCCAAAAGTGGCCAACAGGTACTGGGCAGACCCCAGCCCCTGCTACTTCATCAGCTCAGTAGCCCCAGAAACTCCAGACATTGTGCAAATCTCAAACCTTGTGCCAGGAGAAAACAGAAAATGTGACTTTTACATCAGATCAGATAAATATAAATCTGAAATAGCTGGCATTGGCTATGGGCTGCATCAGGGGGTATGTCCATTGTAAGGAGTTGGGGGCTGGATATATGTGCTTTGAGGAAACAGATTCATACTGGAGTTGTATTCATCCAGGGGACCTTACATCACAAAGAAGAAGATTCCCAAAGCTCGCCTTGTATGTGCAGATAGGGAAGAGTTTCTTGTTCCAGAGTGCCTTGTCGCAGTGCTTCTTTCCCTACTCACAGAAGAAGCCAGCAGATGCAAGAAGGTCCAACTACAATGGTTTGCCACTTTACATTTTAAAAGCACCCTCTGGAATGGGCTCCTTCTCATAAAGCTACTTCCGAAAAAGAAATGGTCAACTAATAAGGACAACTGTTTTGTAGTCATGTTACTCTATTGCAGTAAAAGCAGAAAAGGTCTTGTGGCACCTTCCAGACTAACACATTTATTATCCTTTAAGCTGTCACAGATCACAGTCCACTCCAGCAGGTGGTGAACTGACTTGTGAGTTTCTGCCAGCTTCTCTGAGCACACTTTGGACATTTACTTTACTTCCAAGACTATTACAGTCCTGGGTGAGAAGAGCTACCTCTTCTGATATTATTCCTCCCGCATAGGTGTTAAAGGAAAATAAGGTTCAAGAGACCTATCTCACATTTAATATGCCAATTTTAATTCATAGCCACTGTGAAAATTTTGTCCCCTCCTCCCCACTCCACCCCACACTCCTGACTGAGGTCTCACCTACATGCCAGAGCGGTAGTATAATTGGGTGCACACGGCACTCAGCCAGAAGACGCCCAATACCTGGAAGAAAGAAAAAGAAGCAGAATTAAAGGCAATAAAGTTGCCCCAGAATGCTCCTCACTTCCTAGAAAAATACCTACCCCATTTGAAGCGCATGAACTCCTGAGTCATGTTCACTTTACCTGCAAAAGAAAGATGGAGAAAATGTGGAGCAATTGGGTGCGCTGCAAGGCCCCCGCTGAAGCTGGCAGTCCCACTATGGCAGCAATATGCTATGAAATGCATCCATGCCTTCTAACCCCCAGCAAGCTCCCAGAATAGCTTCCAGCTATTGCTACCTTCTGGGAACATGTGCACCCAGTCACCGCAGTTGAGCTTCTCTAGTATATAATCCATGCCTTTCTGGTAGACTCCATCTCCTGTGAAAAGAAGGAACAGAGTCAAGCTTTTCCATCCCACATGGGGGATCCCCTGGGGTTCCTAAAGCATATATCCCCACCCAAACTATTTGTCATCCCTGCTTGGAAAAAGAGACACTTATATCTGTAAGATTTTTATTTAGAGAGCCCTTTTTATCTGCAAAGCAACTGGTGATTTTTAGCAGATCTACTCAGAAACGTTATGATAGGTCACTATTATTTTCATTGAATGTGGCAAGTGTAACACTGAGAAATAAAGGTCCAAAGACCTCTTGGTGCCTCAATATTTAGGGATGATCTCAAGATGGAAAACTACTTTTCAGTCTGATTTGGGCACTTCTGTCCTTGGTCCTGACATCATCTCTCCATTTGCATCCCAAAAGCTGCTTGCCCTGGTTAATGAATCCTATGAAAGGATTGCGTGATGATTCAAATTCGCACTATTTGAAGTGATATTTCTATGGAAAAAAAGGTAATTGGTTCCAGCTTGATGGAAATAGGCAATGAAAATTTTTAAACATAAATGTTTCTATGTACATTAATAAAATGTTACAGTAATGTTAACATTATGCAGCTGAAGTTGATTTTTAAATCGATCAAACCAGCCAACACCAACATTAAGTGTTTCCTCTACTTCATTATTTTTTTCTTTCACTCTCTTAAACTTAAAACTTTGTTCTGAATGGCTACCTGCCAAGGGGAATGCGTTTTTGATTGCAATCCTCCATTCATACAGTTAAAAGATGCTCTGTTTCTGTCATTGTAACACTTCTATTCCTTGTAGATGTTTGCAAACCATAAAAAGCTGATGCAACCTTACCTTTTTCTTTTATTTCCCCTGTGTGTTTTATAATATTGCACACCATAGATTCAGCCATTCCAACATTTTGTCCTATTTTAGTATTGCTATGACCACATTCATGTCGTTCAGTTACATCAAATTTTTGCTCTAATGTCATAAGGAGCCTCTTCTTTTTTAAACTTGTACTGTTTTCCTCTGACGGAATCTTCCGTTTCTCCATTTTGCACACACAAAGATTAGCAATGTCTAAAATCCCAACCACAACTGTGCATGCACTAGCTTCAAGTGTGCACACGCTAGCCTCCCATGAACTGAATTCTGGGTCTCATTAAACACAACCTGGTATCAGTTTACAATATTGCATTATTCGAACTCACACTAATTGCGACCTACCTGTATTCCTCTATCAAGTAAACCAACTACATACCCCGGCAGACAGGAACGCATTGCCCGAGGCTGAAGAAACGAGAATGCAGCTCCCTGGTGAAGCAGATATCAGCAGCTGTTGGGGTCCTGAGAAAGCAATAAAAATACGTCACAATATTATCATATGTTCACCAAACCCAAATGATAGGGACTGAATGGGGCCCCTTCTTTTTTCAGGGAACAGCTACTCTTCCTCATGATTACCATCGCATCTTCTGCAGGTTCCAGACGTGTTGTAATTTCAGGATACCTGCAGGAGACACAACATTAATAACGCGACCAATCCAAACCCATCACTACCAACCAGGAAAAAAATGCAAACATAAAAATCAGGCAATGTCAGAAAGCTGTTGAAGTGGCTTTGCAGTTAATAATGGAAATTTTTTACACAAATCACTACTTGGAATGTTTGTGATTCAGGGGAGAGCCACGGAGTTTGATGACCCTGCCTTGATTTGACTTGAAAGGGTGGCTTAGTTTCTGTTTTTAAAACAGGAATGTTTTCCTCTGACTACCTTTCAGTGTGGAATATATATTTTACTGTTGTTGGTCACGCAGTCAGCCAAATGTTTAGACTGGATTTGGCATTTTTATCCACCTGTCGAGTCCTTCCCAAGGACCTGGGATTGGCAGATGTTGTTGTTTGATGGTATTAAAAGTAGTAGTTGTTGTTGTTGTTGGTATTATTATTATTATTATTATTATTATTATTATTATTATTATTATATCATCCTGCCTTTTTTATATGTAGGTCAAGGAGGCAAACATACCTAATACTCCTGCCTCCTATTTTCCCCACAACAACAACCCTGTGAGGTGAGTTGGGCTGAGAGAGAGTGACTGGCCCGAAATCACCCAGCCGGCTTTCTGGGAGGACTAGAACTCACAGTCTCCTGGTTTCTAGGCCAGCACACCAAACTGGCTCTCTTATGCCTCATGTTTGGTGGTGTTACAGCTTTGCTACACATTGAAATGTTTAAAGAGGATTTTGTGCTAAAAAATACCCTCGCTGAGACTCCAGTTTTAACTCCTGGGTGGCTGATTGCTCATCTTAGGAATTTACAAGTTGTATCATTCAAACAGATTGGAATCTTGAGGGCATGGCTCAGAAGCTTTACCACACTGAACCTTCTTAAAAGAAATATGCTTCTGGAATAAACTATGATGGAAAATATTATTCAAAGTACATCTAAACTTATTACTGTGAGAAAAATATATCTTTGAGTGAATCTTTGGGTGAAAAAGACAAGTTTTAGAGGCCTCAGATGAATGGGATCACCTTAATAAGATTGAAACATAAAGGCATGTGGAAGCATCCTTGAAGCTGATGTGAACCAGGCCAGTTGTAAACTCCTTATCACAAACATCCCCATAGCAACCTAGGCATCTGTCCTGAGGGAGGATGCCTTCTTCCTGGCATTTGGCACCTTGAACTAAGTTGTGTCTTCTTCTCTGTGACACTATTGTTTTACTAGCAGTTAACAGATAACAGAGGGGCAGAGAGTAACTTGAGAACTATTGCCTATTTAGGTATGCCTGCATCATCATATGAATATGTATGTGTATACGTATACGTTCTTTTTCCCTTCTCCTTCTTGAACTGTATAAATATCAGAGCATCCATTTTGCCTGTAGGGGAGTGCCTCCCACTAACTTCTGGTGGGGTCCCCCTCCAGTACGTACTGCTCAATAAACACTGCAGTGAAGCCTTGATTATTCTGCATTTGTGTCCTGCATTTTGATCCCACATTACAAACAGTGACAAGTTAAACAATAGGTATCATGGGCACATCATTCTATTTGTTAGTACAGTTATGCTTTAAACCTTTGCTTCTTTTACTCATTTATACCTTTTTCATAATTTTAGTGATCATGATTTGTAAAAAATAGAGGCAGATAGATAGCTAAAGATAAATACAGATATATCTGAATACTGAATGCTAGATATTGTTTGAGACAATGTTAGGAATATGGAGATATTCTTGAAGAAGGAATGCAAGAACCATTAAGGAAATGACAACTTTTTCAGGAAAGAAGAAAAGGTGAGAAAGAAACTCAAGATAAAACTAGTTTGATTCTGTTTGGTATAAGAGGGGATAGAGGGATACCTTGGCAGGCTTTCAAGATTCTGTTATTTATACCCTATAATACTAAAGTAGAGTTCCAGTAGTCCTGTTCCCTGACCTGGCTTACCTTGAAGGGTTGACAGGCAATAACCACCAATTCAGTGACTTAAATATGGGATCTATTATGGCGTTTTTACCAAATGAGTGTATGATGTGTTAGGAAAAGTATCAGAGAAAATTTTAAAAGACAAAAATAACTGAGATCAAATAAACTTTGTCTAGATGTGTTTCTGTTTCACAGCCATTATTAGCATTGTTTGATTCAAGATCATTTGCACTGGAAATCTTCAGTTGCTTTCTTGCTGCAAAAATAGTTAGCTGGAGGGTCTAATAAACTTACTCAGAATTTGAAAATGATTAAATATTTGACCAAGCAAGATCCATTAATTACTATACTGTTTCCTGTTCTCACTTGCTTTTGGCCGAACCCTGAACCACCTGCTTCTGAAACATCAGCAATGTAAGCTCCAGACCTCTGCAATTCTCTTATTTTCTTTCTCCTCTTTCTTTTCTTTCCTTTTTTCATGTAAAAGCAGTGCATGCGTGAACCGATCTATTTCAGTGCATTCATAAATTTTCCTTGCTGTGTTAATTATATTGCTATTGTTGTTGTTGTTGTTGTTACTAGATGAAGTTAATGATAATCATAGCAATAGTATAACAATCCAGACTACAGGCTTACATTTCTAGCCCTTAATAAGAGCAAATTAAAAGTTCTTAATGGAAGTTCGGTGAAAATGGGAGAAGCATCCCCTCTTGCTTGTTAGACACCAAATCCTAAGAAAATGATGGGGCAGTCTCTCAAAGATTAAAAAAGAACAACCTTTTCCTCAAACTGGCAACCCTTCCCTACCCACAGCATACCCCAAAGATGTGGATCGTCCATGCAGGACTGATGGTTGCAGACAGTCAAGAGGGGGGTTCCTGGTTGGCGTTTCTCAATCAGCTCATAAAGAACTTCTTCATTATGGATATTCAGCTTGTTTACATACCCTGAGCAGAGGACAACAAGGCAATAGTGTGGAAGGCAGCAGGTACAACAAACACTCAAATGGATTTTATTTATTAATCACATTTATATTATAGAGTTCCAAGGATCTAATTCAGATTGGAGCAAGACAGATAGAATTAGGATTTTAGACTTCTGGTATTCTGTACACTTACAGTGTTAGTTAGTATTACAGAATGTTTGGGGTATTCAAAGAATTTCATATATATGGGTCCAGCAAAGAGACCAAGGTCATAAGCTAGACTGGAAAGTCATAAAAAACATCCCAGAAGAAAGGAATGGAAAATGATCTCTTCAGTGTTGCCAAGAAAATTGCAAACAAATGTCCTGGAGTTGAATCTGACCTGAGGAGACTCAAGTCAAAAATTTTGGTGCCCCTTGCCCTCAGACAAAACTGACCAGTGGAAAAGGCAAGGTATATAAATCAATTGAGTATGTTGATCAATCCATCCCTGAGCTAGTATCCACCCCCTTCTTTTTCTTCCCTGATCTACTGGGGTTGCTAATCAATGTCCAGAGCTCAGAAAAATGAGAAGCCTTCTTCTCCAAAATCTGCATCATGCATAGAAAAACTAAGACTGGGATCTCTTCCAGTCACTTGGAACATGGGCACAACCTGAGCCTTGCTCTTCCTAATATTCTAAGTAACCTCCTTGATAATGTAGTCAAGGAAGCCTGGAGTCACAGATTTGCTTGATCAATCGATCTGCCAGTCAGTCATCAGTCAAACAGAGTAAAGGTAATAAATACTCACTGGTCCAGAAGCAGCTATAGGTACCCACCAATCCCATGACCAGCCTGCTGGCCAAATTCCATGGCAGATTTGGGAACTGAGGAAAAGGCCATTTCACTTCCAGGGGCATCTTCCCATCCCTGGTGATCCTCTAGAGGCAATGCTGTCAGCTGTCCTGTGAATGGAGAGACAGCAGAGTGCTTTTCAACCAATGATTTCCATTATATTTCTCAGCTCACAGAGTTTGCTTGTGCCAAATCCTTCCCCTACTAAGAGGTCTCTGCCCTAACTTGCAGCTGGCATCACACCCTCACAGGATCATCTTTGCCCCAGGATTGCCACACAACATTAAAAAGCATTGCCCTGTATTTTGCAAGAACTGCTACAGTCACAAAACAGGAAGTTATGCCAAGAACACCAAAGACACTCTCCAGAATCCTGTCCCATGACTATGACACCTCAGATTATTATTCTCTCTATTTAAAGATACTCATCATCAGAATTAAGCCAAACCATGTAATTGAGAGAAAAAGAATGCAGCTGAAATATAATGGCATGCTTATATGAGCCAATACCATATGACATATGACTACATAGATATATGGCATGTAGAAGCTGATAATATTAATTCCACCTTCAAACAATTAACAAAGCATGTCAGTATCATGGATCCACCCCAGCTCCAGAAAAACTGGTTTGGGGGATGAAAAGGGTGGCATATACTATTATTAGGGGAATAAAGGTTTTGAGATGAACATCACATGAAATTATATCAAGAATAACGTCTGGGAGAAATAGGAAATATTTGCAGGTAACATAAACTACACTCTGGAGTAATCCCACACCCATTCATTTGTCTTTAGATTGGCTCTCCACAGCTTTAAAGGTCTGGTTCTCAATAATTTTAGGTGCAAGAAGCATCTCCCGATCTCAGTTTCTTTCTACATTATCACAGCTCAGTGTACCAAATACAGGCCCCAGTCCAAGTTACCTTCACAGATGGTGCTCAATACACGAGCTGCCAGTAGGTATATTTTAACCTAATACTGTTAACATCATTATAACATTATTTAAAGTTTCCCTTTTGGAACTGAGTTAATAAGCATGTTTTCAAGACAGCAGAAAAGTCAGGCATTAGCTTGTTCAGCAGGCCAAGCAAATAGGCATCATTGCATCTTTACGTTGGTTGCTTGCCCACAATTTATTCCACAGGAAAATACCTACAGCTAAAAAATATTGCTCGGATACAGGAGAGGAAAAATGAAGAGATGCATAGCTCTAAATAGCAGCTGGCAGTAGATTTTCTGCTGAAGAGACTTTGAACAGAACCAGTTTATCTGAGCATCAATTTGGAATTTTGACAGCAATAATCTTTAAAGGTTGTAAATTCCCTTGTAAATACATGATGGGGAAAAGAGCATGCTGAAACCGTAATAATGCTTTGCCTCACACACACCCAGAATCAATCCTGATTTTTTTTCCAGTAAACCTGTCACTTCCTGCCCTTCTGAATCAACCAGCTGAAGCCATAACACTTCACCCAAATCCATTCAGTATCATCAGCAATTTCTCCTACTGAAATATACAACTCTTGTTCGTTTTTATTCTCCACATTTCATGGGGCTGAACAAGGATGGGAAAATAGCAGAGAGCAATTCCATTTTCTTCATGGCTGCAATATGGGGGGGGGGGGGGTTTAATAAAAAAACTGAATCTCCAGGTTGCCAGGCAGCAACCTAAACCCTACCAACCTCCATTTGCTTTTTTGTCCTACAAAGCAACCCCCGTCTTTCCCCATCCACTTCTCGAGCCTAGTCCTCCCTTTTCATCACTTTGCAAAGTCACTGAACCACAGTGAACTACGCTGAACCACAAAGAGCATCCGATCTCTTCACATATACTCTCCATCTGCTTCCCCACTCTACAAACCCTCCTCTGCTGATTATCAGCTTGTATCTATGAAACCTCCTGTCGATGCATTAGTTGCCCGCCACAATTCAAGAGGTGCAGCTCTCCCACTGAACTTCTACCTGCTGTGCAAGTGTTACAACCACAGAAATACAATACAACCCTCCACACGCATAACCTTATCGAGATGACACTTCTACCCAAAAGATCATTCCCGGATTATTTTACGCGCCTTCTTATCAGGCCGTTGTGCTTTCCTTTCTCCTGACCGCCACTTGGATCACCCATCAAATCCCACTCACCCACTTCCACTTCTCCGGTGCGATCAAGCGCGTCTCCCGTCAGCCTCCTCGTCTTTCTCCTGTGACAGAGACACGCGCAGCCCCAGCGCGTCCCAGTTTTGCAGCCTCTCCTCACACGTCGCTATATCTTTTCAGCAGGGCTTTCCAGGTGGCAACCGCATCAAACATTTCTGCAGGATCCCGACCCGGGGCTGCTGGAAAAGGCTATCCCGAGTGACGCACTTTCGGGCGAGCCCATGAAGATAGAGAAAAGTATAGAAGGGGTAGAACGTCTGAGTTTCCGGCCCAAGCATGGTTAAAAAAAGGCCCCCCGCTTGATGGTTCTCTAGGTGGGCGGAGAAGGGTTTCGCTCTGGCTCTCGTCTCTATGGTGAGCGCCTCGGGACCGCCTTGGGAGTTGCGGCTCGGAAAGCGCGAGGTCAATTTTCAGAGGAAGGGGGCCGATAGAGAGTTTGGTTGTATGATTGAAGAGCCGGGAACTCCGACATTTTGAATAAATGCATGAAGAACAGGGCTCTTGGATTAGAAGACGCCTAAAGATATGGATAACTCTCACCCCGTTACTTAAAGTGTCTTTTTTTCCCTTTTCTGGTTTGAGCATTTGATTGATTATGTACCATCAAGTCGTTTTCGACTCCATAAGAGATTTGCGACCACACAGAGAGATTTTCTCCAGGACGATCTGTCCCTTACCGAGTCTTTCAGGTGGTCCAGCACTGCACCCAATGGAGCATATGTCTATATTATTTCACGCTTCAATATTATACACGCTTCTATGGAAGGAAGTGGAGTGAAGTCAGTGGGTTTGCCTTTGGGTAAATATGTTTAGAACTACACTCTATATGCTGCATTTGTTACAAGCTTTACCGTTATATACACATTTGGAAGGAAGTAGGATGAATTCAATGGGCTTACCTCTTAGTAAATATGTATAGCAGTGTTCCTCAACCTTAGCAACTTTAAGATGGGTGGACTTCAACTCCCAGAATTCCCCAGCCAGCATGCTGTCTGGGGAATTCTGGGAGTTGAAGTCCACCCATCTTAAAGTTGCTAAGGTTGATGTATAGGACTGGCCACTGGTTGTGAGAATCTAAGGCAATATTTCCCAAACTTGGCAACTTTAAGATGTGTGGACTTCAACTCCCAGAGTTCCCCAGCCAGCATTCTGGGAGTTGAAGTCCACACAGCTTGAAGTTGCCCAGCTTGAGAAACCCTGACCTAAGGCGATCAGCCGAAAAGCAAACTGTCGCGAGAAGCGAGCACGCAATGTCTAGAAATAAACTACGTTTCCTAGCAGCCTCGTCAGCCCGCCACTCCGTTCCCACGGAGTGCGGTCGGTCCAGATCTGGAAACAGCCGCGCGTGGTTTTGTCATTTTAACTGCGGGGCTTCCGGCGGCGGATTGTGAAACCGGAACGCGATCCGTTGTTGAGAGCGCGCATTTTCCCGCTCACCATAGAGACGGCGAGAGCCAGAGCGAAACCCTTCTCCGCCCGCCTAGAGAGAACCATCAAGCGGGGGCCTTTTTTAAACCATGATTGGACCGGACTCGAAGCCGTTTGCAGTCCGTGCGGGGCGTCAAAGGGGGACGGTCCGGGGGCGGTGGAAGACGCCGCGCCGTCCCAGTCGCCCCAAACCTCTGCAGGCAAGGAAGGAGGCTGCGTGGATGAGTCTGACGAAGCGCCGAGGCGCACGCGTGGGATGCCGCGTGAAGTTTCTTCACACCAAGGGTTCCGGCGCCTCTTGTCACGTGCATGTGAGTCCGTCCATTTCTACAGACGAGGCAGCGACCGGGAACCCCGTCTTTCTGCAAAAGGCGGCGAGGCGCCTCTCTCGACCGCTGATAGCTTTATCAAGGTTGCAAGAATTCAAACGCTGCTGATTGCACCCACAGTTGCCCCCTTGCATCTGTGAAGCCCCAACATTATATACAAGAGGGCTGGTTTGTTTGTTTAAATTGCATCTTCCATGAGGTTTGGGGCTTTTTTTTTTTTGCTATGATCACCTGATTACAGGTTGAGAACCGGGGACTGCTATTTAATTTAAACTTAAATTAAAATAGTTGTGGAGGGTGTTTTGAACCATGTGTACATGAGCGTGTGTTCACTTTACTGCAACTGTGAGAAAATGTCTATGTTTTCCACTGTTTGTCAAGTGTTCTTAAACCTGCCTGTGCATAATTTGACTTCAGTTCACTTGAGTACTGTGCACTAAATTATAAGCAGATGAATCCATCCAAAAGTACTGTACAGGGTCCATTCAAAAGCACTATGAACATGCTCAATAATTATGACTGTTTTGGAAAAGTAATATAGACTCTAATGACAGAGATTTTTAGCACATACAATAGGAATTGGCCTCTCATTCAAGCAGAAGGCCAGGATTAGATACAGCCAGTACTGCTAAAATAAAATTATTTCATATTTTTGTGCTTCTCTTTCTCTGTCCGTTTAGCAATTTAGTCAGCATGCTTTCACATTTTACTGTGTAGTCATGTGGCCTAGAACCTTTTTTTAAATCATGATTTTATGCAGATTTTTTATTATAGTCTACACAGAATTAATGGCATTTTTGTATGCTGCATTAGCTTTTTAAAACCTTTCCATATTCGTAGGAGGATGTAGGAATATAGTGCTAAATGAAATGTTTCTCCTATGGCAGAGAATCCATGGAGAAAAAAACAACTTTATCAGTGAGTTTGAATTTCTAAGCAAAAGGTTGGAGGTGATGTTCCTCTAACGCTACAGCAATTGACAGCTTCCAGGAGACGAGACTATGAGTCCTGTGATGCTATTCTACCCATGGTATTTGTATTAGATGGTTGACTTGGGTCAGAGACTACAGAATGACTCAACTGTATGGAGTAAAAATATTAACCCATCAGATACAACTTCTGTGCTGTGTTCATTCCTTAAGCCATTATCTGCAAAATCATGCTGTGTCTTTTTTTTTTTAATCCAAGATATGTTTTTGCAAGTACTTATCTGTGGTGACAATGCACCAGTGCTCACCAGCCAAGTAGCATGGGGGGGAAAATACTTTTTTTTCCCATAGCTGCAGCTCTGCAACAGATCAATACCCAAAGAAATCTGGATTAGTTAACTCCTTGTTTTGACATCAGTAAGGAAGCAGATGGCAATAGCTAGGGCTACCTTAAGAAATATACTGAGTACAGTTTTGAAATAGTCTATCACACAGTCTGGAACAACTGAAAAGATACCCAGCCATTGCAAAATGTTTTATACAATTTAACACCTTATTGTAGAACTAATCTGTAAATTATTCTCCAGTACAGATAATCCTCGCTTAATGACCATTTGTTTAGTGATGGTTCAAAGTTAGGATGGTATTGAAAAAAAGCAACTTACAACCAGTCCTCACACAGTCATTGCAGCATCCCCATGGTCATGTGATCACAATTAGGGCATTTGGCAACTGTCACGCATTTATGATGATCGCAGCATCCTGTGGTCATGTGATCGTCATTTGCAACCTTCCCAGCCAGCTTCCAACAAGCAAAGTCAATGGCAAAGCTGGCAGGAGGTTGCAAGTCACAGTCACGTGATGTTTCACTTAACAACCTTAACCAGGACTGCCAGAACTGCTGTTGCTGAGTGAGGTGGTCACGTGACATTTCACTTAATGACCACTTCGCTTGGCAATGGAGTTGCCGGTCTCAGGGTTGTTAAGTGAGGACTGCCTGTAATGGAAAGATCCTGAGGCTAGAAAGGACAGCTCTTCAGGATGATGAGTTTGAGATGATTGTGAAAGGTAAGGTAATCTCTGGAGCACTCCTCCCTCCCATATGATTTGCTTTCAAAAAGAACATGTGTGTCCTTGTTTAACCTGATCAGCTGGCTCAGCATGCAGTAGTGCAGGCAGTGTTGAGTATGTTTCAGTGTGCCCGTGCCATTGAGATAAAATGGTGGTGAATTTATTGCATTCACAGTTTTAAAGTGCTATATAAATATTAAATGCATCATTGACTATCTAAATAATGGAGCACATACTATTTAAAACATGCAATTTCATTGTACCTATTGCATTTCTTTTTTCTTCAAATGTATTTATACTTACACCAAACATTATACAATCAAATAAAATAAACATTGCAACCCCCCACCCAATAAAGCTGGCAGTTAAAATGCATTGTAATTCAACAAACAACAGCTGGGGGAGAGCAAAAGCTGCTATCCAACCCCAGGATAAGTTGTTGGGTTATTTTTCCAAACAGCTGTATTTTAATTAAATTATGAAAAATTATTGTGAGGCAGGTTTCACTTAGTAAGAAGTTCAAGAGTACTGCAAATACAGAGAAGGCCCTGCTCTGTACTTCACCAGTTTTGATGACATTGTAATTGGATATCCTACACTCACATCTTTGCTAGGTATAACTACATAAACCATATTTTAAACCATACAGAGGCTCAAGATGTGAGCTCTCTACCCCCGTTTAATAGGCATGTTAAAATGGGGAGAGCCTGAAGCAATGCTGTAAATGTGTGTGGCTGAACATGGTTACAGTCTTCCAGAGAAAATTTCTGCTTTATGACAACTGAATAAGGATATATTATGATGACAGAATCAGGTCCAATTACAACTGTCTGGGACAGTTTTTCCTGGTTCCTTAGACCTAGTGAATTCCCAGAATTCTCAGACAACATGGCCAACAGGACAGAATCCTCACCCAATACCTTTGAGGGGCATCAGGTTGGGGAAGGTTGGTCAAAGAACTGGTGGCACATTTGTGTGGATTCAGGTTCAAAGGTCAAGGTGTGTTTTTATGTTGCCTTTGTAAGGTGTCATCTGCCAGTTCTTACATATGTCTGTCTTCACTTTGTTACTGGTCTTTTTTTCCTCAGGGAGACTCAGTGGGTTGGATTTACTTGAACTCAATGAGACTTCAGTTACTGATGACTAAATTTTCACACTGGCCTTATTCCCATATCAAGTAAGCCAGGTTTTTGATGAATTCAGTCTGAAGTATGCAGGTGCCTTCTGCTCAATCATTTTTGGTTGAGTCATCCTGCCAACTCTTTTTCAATTCCATGTGAACCCAGATCCTTGCCTTATCTTTTTCAAACAAACCAGTCATTGGAAGCCAAGAACAAATCATGGCTTATGACTTTGTCTTGTTAGGAAGGGGATAAGTTAGAATTCTGGGTATCAAGTCACAGTAAACAAATCAGAGAAGTAGCTACTGAGAGTTGTTGAGCCACTCCTGCTGACCAGAGCAATCACTGTGTTCATTCACAATCACCCAGAATTCCTCACAATTCTGGTTTACCAATCCTGGCTTCTCATGCTGTCCAAATGCAACCTCTAATTTTACTAAGCCTTAAATGCAGTTAATTGCTCTGGATCTAAGCTGTCTTGAGATAATACTGGAATTGTGATGACTCAAATAATCTGATACATTAGATCTAATTCAACAGGATGTTCTTGTATTTGTTCTATTCTAAAGCTTCTATCCTGCGTTTTCTACAGAAGCTCAAGGCAACATATATAGTTCTCCCTCCTCCATTTTTCTCCAAACGATAACCCCATGAAGTAGGTTGGGCTAAGAGAAACTGACTGGGCCAAAGCCACCCAGGAAGTTTCTGGGGCTGAGGGTGTAATAGCCTCTTGGTCTCCCCATTTCTAGTCCAACATTTTAACCACTACATCCAGACTTTGCACCTAAGCCACTTTCCAATACTGTATAGCTCATTACATGTTCCTATCCTAACATATCCTATCTTTCTATCTATTTGTATCCACAGGGATTAATCTCAGTGGAAGCGCTTGAAACCCCTTATATCAAACTGGCATCTTCCTCATAATATTGGACTATAAATCCCAGAAATCCTGGTCAGAATTCCCAGCCAATATAATGTCCACTGAGAATTGTGGGAATTGTAGTTCAACACTTCCACAGAGTGCCCAGTTGGGAAATTCTGGTTTGGATTACAGGAAGATGACCTATCACACTAAGAAGAGTAAGGGAGATATTTCACATACAAATTATGATCTTCACTACCTACACATTTTTGCCACACCTTATGAGAGGTTCATGTTATAAGAGCTGTGTAGATTGGACCAAAAGCCTATTTAGCCCAGCATTCTGCTCCCATATGCAAACTATAATCAGGATCTTAAAGTAATAGCTCCTTCCCCAGCAGCTGATATTCAAGGGCATATTACATCCAATACTGAAGCTAATATAAAGCCACCACTAGTTATTATCTGACCCAAATTAATGCTGATTCATAAGCTGAAGGATGTTATTCTTTTGAACTGACCTAGTGGTGACAGCCATGTAACCTTGACTGCTCTTGAACAAACCTGGTTGCTATTTGGATGGGAAAGCATTGGGGACCCCAGGGCTGCAGATTCGATTGGGGAATTAAAAAAAAAAATCTCCCTTGCTTTGGCTGCTAAGGAAACTATGTGGACTATTCATATAGTCACTAGATGTTGAGCTTGATTCAAAGAAGATTTTACCTAAGTATGCATATGTATGAAAGTCATCAGGGCCCTCAGAATACCTGTATCCTTTTCTGTGTCAATTTCTGGCATGCTTCTCCCCACTGCCCCCCCCACCTGCCCAGCACCTTTCACTACTTCGCTTTATCCCTAGAATGCTATCTTTTGCATGCCCATGCTGAGATCTTATGTTCAAACTTTTTAATGTTTATGCATTTTTATGTTAGCCTGACAGTACATATATTTGGACGCTTGGTTCTCAGACACTTAAGACTTTGGAAGTAGCCTACAGTGCTTGTAAATCTCCTTTCTCTCTTTTTTGTTCTTTTTATTTTTCCCATGTTCTACCTTTGACTGTACCTGTAAATCAGATAAACAAAAGGAAGAAGATGACTTAGGAAATAGTGCCTAAGTTTACAGAGGATGCTGGAACCAGTATGTGATCCCTAAAAGGAAAGGGAAGGAAGAGAGGGAGGGAGGTGGAATATGGGCATATAGGATGAGGAACAGTCATCCTGTTTTATTAGTTTGGGACTGCACATTTAACAAACATACCTATAAGGGCCATCAATCTGGACTGCACAAATCCAAATGACTGCAAGACGGCAGCAAAGAGATTCAGAAAGTGCTGTTTGGTACCATCTTATCATTGCCTGGTGCTTTGCAGCCCAATCTTTTTCTGGATCAATTTTAACTTTTAAAGCTCCAAAAGCCTAGGATCATATTGCCTGAAAGGCTGGTTCAAACTTTAAGGTAGATACAAAAAGCTCTGTTTGCCACCATCTAGTGGCCATCTGGAATTTGGCAGCCCAGATCTGGCAGTGCCAATAGCTATACTGTACCTATAAGAATTCCTATTTAAATTGTGAGTGGCTTGCAATGTAATTTATAGACCATAAAGGTAAAACAGACATCTTCCCATGCTTTAGGAACCTCTTGTCTAGTCTGCTGCAACATGTTTTACACGAGAGCTGCTTTGGGAACAATTTGGAAATTGCACTTGATTAGCGTAGAATTGCATGATTAGTGGGGAGCAGGAAGCTTCATCCCATTTTATCTGGGCTTTAACAGTGACTTTATCTTAGCCCTTTCCTGACCCCAATTAAAAGTTTTAGCCTTCAAACCTCTAAACAGCTCAGGACCATGTTGCCTAACTTCTCCCATATACAGTATGTCTATCAGACTTTGGGGTCATTTTTCAATAGCCCTGTTCCAAGTGTGAACAGTGTGAAGTGTAGCTGGTAATTATTACGCTTTTTAATATGGCCTCTCTGTCACATCAGTTTTTTCCTGCCCAGTTGCAAACCCACAGAACGCTATTTATTCCTCTTGGTGGCCAAATGAGAAGCCACACCAACTGGGCTCTACTTCACCATCCAGACGTCCCACAAATTCCTATTGCACTTGCATTCCATTGTGTATATATTCAGTCACTTATTATGGGAAGGGGCCTTTTGCCCCATGGTCTAAGTTCTTCTTCCTTCTGATAGAGTGTGGCCACAAGTACTTGAGCCGTAGGACAAAAAGAAGGCTGCTAGGCTGCAAGCACTTGGTCTGTTCCTCTCTGAAGAAACAGGCAGACAGACAAGTCTGTGGTTTTTCTTGGCACACGTTCAAGCAAGCACACAAGAGGACTGCTGGGGCGAAGGCTGAGTTCCCAGCTCTTGCCTATCCTTTTCCAATCTCAAAAGCCCTATCATGCACAGCAGCTAACCCAAAGCGCACGATCACTAGATACGGATGACCTCCTGGCGCACTGCTGACCTTTTTCTCCTTTGGTCACAGCAGTGCAGGTTAGGAAGTGTGTTCCATTAGCAACCCAGGCGTGCTTCTTGAGTTTACTGTCCTGCAGACTGTCTCGTCCTGGCCTAGGAAAGTAGCGAAGGGTGAGCTGTCCTCAACAGCCGGGTGCACAGTCAAGGCGCGCCATCCCAGACTGAGTGCTTCTGCTAAAGACAAACAAACCAAAGCATGCCACTACCTGCAGCCTTGCTGAAGCCACCCCAGAGGAAGAAGAAAGCTATCCAGTTGTGGGCACAGTAATGGCTGAAAAGCCACTGAGCCACATGTTGGACATCTGGAATATAACATACACAGGTGTAGTAACAGTATTTCCTGGGTGGGATTAGGATACTAGGAACCATTACTTGCAAGTTCTGGATGTCCCATGATGCCGAGAGATGTGTGACATACCGTATTTTTCCGACAATAGGACGCCCCCATGTACAAGACGACCCCCATTTTTCCAACCCCAAATTAAGAAATCAATATTTTAAAGATAGTGCAGAACACATTTTTATTTAGTAATTAGTTAACATTTACCTGATACACTCAGTGGGAGGAGGTCCAAACCGTCTCTCTGCAGCTCTATTTCCATGCTCTTTTGCATAACTGATTACATTCAAGCACGAGTGAAACTGCCGATAGCTCGTCTCTGCAGACTTCCTCTAATTGGTTGGTTCAGCATCAGCTGACATCAGTTACATCAGGCTTGTGATTGGAGGAAGTCTGTTTGGGAGACAAGCTATTTCACTCGTGATTGGAGGCTAGCAGTAGGAGGAAGCCTGCCTGCAGAAACAAAGTATGGGCAGTTTTGCAACCGCGCGATTTTCGGCTGACTTCCTTGAATGAGACGCCCTTCAGTTTTTAGGGTAAGGATTTTAGAAAAAAGTATCGTCTTATAGTCGGAAAAATACAGTATGTCTCTATGCAAACCTGATCTATGCCTCCCTGCTACCTGGTGTTCTGTACCAGTCTGCAGTGGTTGCTAGTCACCGTATCACCCATGTTTTTCTCTGTTATACAAGATTACTTCATGAACAGTCAATACAGGAGTCCTCGCTTAACGACCACAATAGGCATTGGAAAACTGGTCATTAAGTGGTGCAGTCATTACGCGAGTCACCACGTGACCGACCCAATTTTATGACCATTTTACGACAATCATAAAGTGAATCACTGCGGTTGTTAAGCAAGTCACTTGGTTGTTAAGCAAATCCAGCTTCCCCAATGGACGTTTTGATAACAAACGTGATTTGCTTAATGACATGTGATTCATTTAACGACCATAGTGATTCATTTTATGACCATTGTAAAAAAGGTCGCAATTTGTAATCACGTGATTGTGGGGGATGGTGCAACAGTTTGCGATGGTCATAAGTGCGAGTACAGGACATAAAGCACTTTTTCTGAGGCTGTCGTAACTTTGAACCATCATTAAATGACCAGTCGTTAAGCAAGGAGTACCTGTACATGCTGTGTCTTGCAGATAAATTATTCTAAAACCAAAGTAGTAGTATTTGCCAAAAGACCAAAGAGACATAGATGGACTCTAGATGGTAGAGAGATAGAACAAGTGAGGTCATTTAAGTATTTGGGTATCCAGTTTACTGAAACATTGTCTTGGAACTCACATATAGCATCAACAAAAATAACAGCTATGAGATCTATGAGGGCTGTTTGTTCCTTCTTCTACTCAAAAGGAGGACACTTAGTTCAACATGCACTTAAGATCTTCCAGGGGAAAACAATATCACAGTTGATATATGGGGCCCCAATTTGGGGGTTTAGTAAATTAGAAGAATTAGAAGTGGTCCAGAATAAATTTGTGAGATCAATCCTAGCCTTACTTTCATGTATACCAGCGGCAATGTTGAGATTAGAAATCGGCCTCCCATCGATTAATATAAGAGTAAAGAAGGCAATAATCCTGTATTAGAGGAAATTAGTTCTTATGCCCAATAATTATCTGGCAAAAAAATGCTTCTCCGAAAATTTTAATAGCAACAGATGGGCGATTCTGTGTCAAAAACTGTTTTTTCAATTATCCCTAGATCAGGAACTGTTTAACGACACAAACTACCATAGGCTATTGAGGGACTATATATTTTTTAAAGATTTTAGACAGGATAGAGATCAGGTATGCAGGCTTAAGTTGGCCAAGTGGTATCGTCTTCTTAAAAATTGGCAAGGAATGTCATATTACTTACAGTATTCCCTACCCCAGTCCCTGAGACAAGCTTTTACAGAACTTCGTTTTCAAACAATGCCAACAGCCTATTTAGATGGAAGATATAGAGGGTTACCAACTACACACCGTTTATGTATTTGTCATACCTCACAGGTGGAAGATCTGACTCATTATTTATTACATTGCAGATTATACCAAGAACCAAGAGTTAGATTTATTATGCCTTTGCTAAGTCTTGAATCAGACTAATAAAAACATATATATTTTTTGTTGTCTGACGAAAATGAATATGTAACTAATCAAGTTGCATTGTTCGCAATGGCTGCAAGAAAGATACGGAGGCAAATGTTGACAAATAGCGTGGCAAATATTAGAGGGGATGGACTGAATTGATATGGATCGCTGTAATTTTAAATGAATTTTGCTAAAATCTAAGGTTGCAAATAAACCTATGGAATGGAGTGCTGTGTCTGTGTATGCACACCTCTGAGTCAGTGTTGACCCTTGGTGACTGCCTGGACTGGTCCCCACAATTTTCTTGGCAAGGTTTTGGAAGTGGTTTGCCATTGCCTGCTTCCTAGGGCTGAGAGAAAGTGACTGGCCCAAGGTCACCCAGCTGGCTTTGTACCTAAGGCAGGACTGGAACTCAGACTCTCCCGGTTTCTAGCCTGGTGCCTTCACCACTACACCAAACTGGCTCTCTAATACATGCTGAGTTTATTAATTTTACAGTTAGTCCTCCTATCGTAGGTACCTTCTGGAGGGCAAGAGGGAGCAAGTCAAGAAACATGCTGTGATACAAGTGCGAAGGGGTGGAGCTTGCCTTTTGTGACATCACGATGTCGGCTTTGTTATTTTGTTGTCATCGTGGTTAGGATTTTAGAAAAAGACACTCAGGCCTCCTCTCCCATTAAGGCTCTTTTGCAGCAGCCCAGAGCTCCTTTCACCTTGTCAAGGAAAAAAGGCTGCCTCACACACAACACTCTTCCTCCTATGTCTTCTGCTTTCCACTAAGCCTAACCAGCTCTTCTCCCCCACTAACATCCACACGTTGCATGCAGAAATGCAGCCCTGCCAATCTGGCACGTTTGCAGCATGGTCCGCTCTTGGTTGCTGGGCTCCTGTGGAAGCTGCCCAATAAAATGACTGAGAGACTTCTGCCGAGGTCTACTCAGCAGCGGTTGCTCTTCTTCTCCCCCAACACTCGGTCCTCACACAAAGAAATGGGAGAACGGGAGTCCATCCACAGGAACGGACATTTTGTTAGCTGCCTGGGTGACCTCAGGCAAGCTTCAGTAGACTGAAACGCTGTGTCAGTGAACCTCAAGCAGGAAATCAGCAATTGCATCCCGGACACACTTCCCTTCCAGTAGGTTCTGATCATCCTTTGGTTCAACAGTTTTTCGATGTGGAATGACAAGGTACTCCTGTGCTAGAAGGCTGCAGCTGAGGACGTGCCCTCGTGCTTCACAAATATTGTGCAGAACAGCACAGGCGCTAATCACCGAGGCTACATTTTCCTCCGCAACTGGCAACCGTGCTGTCAAGCACCGCCAGCGGGCCTTCAACCTTGCAAATGCACGCTCCACAACCACACGGCAGTGATTGAAGATGCAGTTGAACGTTAGCTTCCTCCGGTCTAGATGGCCTTCAAAAGGTTTCATAAGCCAAGCGCGCATCGGGTAAGCTTCATCAGCCAATATGAGTGGGGGAATAAGCACCCCACCCAGCATAATGGTTGGATTTGATGGCACAAAAGCACCCGAGTCCATCGCCTCACAGATGGAGGACATACCGAAGGTGAAGTCTTCATGGTTCTTACCACTCCAGCCCACTTCAATGTTTGTGAAGCGACCAGAATGATCCACAGTTCCTTGAAGGAAGAACGATAACATTTCCTTGTGGCTTGTGTATTCATATCCCTGTCCGGTGGGGGCACAAATTGGTACGCGGCAGTCATCTATGGCTCCAACACAGTGTGGAAAGCCCATCTGTCCAAAGCCATCCATGATCTAGGAAATAAAAGAGGGACCAGCTGAAGAAGCGGGGGGAACCCAGCAAAGATGTGCTCAGTGATAATAATTTGAGACATTGGGGAGATGCAACTTCAGGAATTAAGACCCTGAAGACAATGGCATCTTTAGCCTCACCATTATGCAGGCAGGAATATGTTAGGAAGGCCGCAAGGGGGCCAAAAGGTGCTCCAGTTTTGCTTCAAGGACACTTGCAGGAGAAGGATATTGCTCTCCCCCCCACCCACCCCCGCCCAGCCAACCAACCAACTTTGTCAACCTCTGAACATTCATTGGGTGCACAGGAAACTTACCTTCTGGTATTCCCCCAAACAAATGACATCCTTTAGAAGAACATGCTCTATTGCAAAGCACACCTCAAGAACAATGGCACCCACTGTTGATCTTCCAACACCAAAATGGTGGGCAACCTCCCGGTAGGAAGCCATAGTTGCCAGCCACCACACAGCAATGGCTACTCGCTTCTCCACAGAGATCGGCTGTCGCATAACAGTCAGCTGACGCTGGAGTGTCGGTCGGAGAAGATCAGCAATGTCAAAGAGGGTCTTCTTTGTCATCCTGAAGTTCTCTAGCCACTTCTCATCTCCCCATTCCCCCGTGAGGAGGTCCTTCCACCAGTTGGTGCTGATAGGGTAGACCCACTGGTGCCTGGGGGTTGGGGCTGAGCCCAGCACAGCACCCATCGCCATTCTCCTCAGGTGGGTGACTTGTCGGGGCCCCTGACCAAGAAGCAGGGGATCACTCTGCAACCGGTTCAGCAAGGCCCAGAGACTCCTGATCCTGCCGCGACACCTCCTCTTACTCCGGGCATACCTTTCCACTAGGGTGGAAGTGCTTCGCAGGACAGCTAGGAGCACAGCAACACAGGAGGAGACAGTGGACAGGTCCCGGGGAAGTTCCATTGTTCCTTGCTGAGCTGAAAAGTGCTAAGCAGGCAGCCCGGAGAAGCTGGAAAAGGGGGAAGGGACAGAAACTGAGGCAGGAAGAAAGGCATCGCTGATTGGCCAGATTCCGCTGACGCACCTTTGGCAAAACAGCCCCCCTCCCTTTTGCTACGAATTTCCATCTTCGCAGACCGCGGAAAACGGGACTACGGAGAGGAAGCGACCTAGAAACGCACTGGGCGCGCGCACAGATGAGAACGCCTCGGAAAGGACGCGAAGCCGCCGTAGATCCGGCAGCGCGGGGAACCCCGCATCAGTCTGCCAGTGCCCTCCCTCCCTGGCTGGCTATCCGATTCGAGGATCCGTCGAGCCTCCGCCCCGTCTGCTGCTGCCCTGTCGCCGCTGGGCGGGCGGGCAGGCGGCGAGTAGTGGGACTGACTTGGCCCCGTCGGTCACCGAACTCAGTGTGGCAGGTGAGTGCTGGCGATCGAGGGGAGGCGGCGAGTGCCGGGTGCATGAAGGACGATCCGATCGCCCAAAGTTGCGTGAAGGAAAGGAAGGGAGGACTCACTACAGGAGCAGGGTCCGCCGCCCTTCCTATTTCTGGTGTCTGTGTCATGGCAGGCGAGATCAAGCCTGATCTTAAGGATCGAAGCGCGGGTGTCCAAGATACGGCGACCTCTGGATCCCCTCTGGAAACTCGCAGGATCCCTCCCAGTCCTCTCCCCAAGCTGGTTAAATAACAGCCCTATACCACTTCCTCTTTTATGGCAAGAGCTGCTGCTGTCAAACCAGATACCAGCCCCCTTTCCGAGTCCGGATTATGATTCTCAACTGGGCTTACTTCGGAGTAAACTTTATTAGAATCAGCATGCAAAAATGACCTGCTTCAGTTTTGCTCTGTCAGTAGATTTTGTCAAGAAATTAGCATGCATGTACATGCCCGGTAAACAACTGGACAACTTTGGATAGCGTGTCAGTATTAGGCTTTCAGCACTGACTCTGTTTCTTCTAAAATGCTCTGAAATGGAACGGGAAGAGGCTGCTTTGGACTATTATGGTGGATCCCATTCACAGTTATCAGCGTGACCGATTTCAGTTTACTGGCTTGAGCAAAGGAATGATTAAGGCTTATACTGTTGAGATGTACTTCAGTTTTCCTTCATTCCACGTAGCACAGTCCTGGGCTATCCCACACAAAGTAGGTCTCCCTTCAGTTCAGTCAGTTCAGTGAGTCTTGCTCACAGCCTCCAATTGATTGGAAGCTGCTACAAATGTAGGATAGCATGTTTGTCCATGAGAAAGAAAGACTACCCACCATTGACCAAACTTTATTAAAACAAGCCCCCAGTTCCTCAGATACTCCTCTTTTATTATGTCTGTTAATTCTAATAAAGATATTGGCCAACTGTACATTTTGAAATGGCTTTTCAACCTTTCCATCTACAGTAATGCCAACCCAATATTCTCCAGATATCCTAGACTACAATTCCTGTCAACTATTGATTGCATGGCATTATTCAGACTACTTTTCCCATAATTACTGCCAACGTAGCCATTGGCTAGGTAACAGTGTAGCCCAATTAATTGGGAGAACTCTGGGAAGGCTGAATGGTAATACTTTCACAAAACTAACCAACAGTTGCAACACTAACTTTTATAGCATTAACAGAAAGTGAGAGAGAAAGTATCTTTAACATTAAGATTCTGAGATGGCTGAAGCTTGGAAACAAAATCAAAATTTCTAGAGTTTATGATGACTGGAGAAAAATATAAATGTACAAGATGTTGTCATTCATAGCTATACTACACGAGATGGAGGTTCCCTATGCAATCCTCCTAGGCATTAAAATCTGCTAGATAGGCAGGGATTTACCCAGGTCTGAAGAAATTCTGGGCAAAGTGTCCACTTCAAGATCCTTCCTCTGTCCTTAGCCCATGTCAGGCTAAGTTTATCTTTCTGCACTGGCTAGTTATCCTAGATATCTTTTTAATTTATTTTATTTTATCAGTCAAATTTATATGCTGCCCATCTCACTGTATAAGTGACTTTAGGTGGCTTACAAGTAAAAACTGATAAAAAGCAATTTTTACAAAAATATACAAAGCTAAAAGCCACCAACCTCAAGCCACCCCCCCCCCCAGTACCATAAACCCCCATTGGGTCCCCATGCTAGTTGACAGCCAGGTCTTAACGCTCTTCTGGAAGGCCAACAGAGTGGGGCCAATCTCACATCAGGGGGCAAGATGATCCACAGGGCAGGGCCGACAGCCTAGCTGATGGGGTCCTTAACATGCCTTTCCTGCTGGACTGGGTGGGACAGGTCGATGTAACTGGGATGAGACAGTTCCTCAGGTAACCCGAGCCCATGCCATGAAGGGCTTTAAAGGTCATAACCAACACCTTGAATTGGACCCGGAAGCAAACTGGCACCCAATGCAGCTCACGCAAGCAGAGGTGTTACATGTGCAGCCCTAGAGGCGCCCATAACTGCCCATGCCACTGCATTCTGCACCAGCTGCAGCTTCCAGATGCTTTTCAAGGGTAGCCCCATGTAGAGCATGTTGCAATAGTCCATATGGGAGATGACCAAGGCATGAGTGACTGAGAGAAGAGCTTCCCGATCCAGGAAAAGATGCAACTGGTGCACAACACAGAGTTGAGCAAAGGCCTCCTAGCCACGACTGCCACCTTTTCCTCGAGCAGGAGTCGCTAGTCCAGGAGGACCCCCAGATTACACACCGGGTCCATCTGGGGCAGTTTGCCTGTTTCCCAGATCACAACAATATTGAATTCTCCACTCAGCCATAGACAGTTTGCAAGGATGCAAGAAATATAGTCTGAGAACAAGCCCCAGAGCCTAGGGATGAAACAGATTATAAATCCAGGGCCCAATTACAATTAACATATACTTTGTTATATATGTTATACAAATGACACTGGTGGAGATTCTGTCAAGATTAAGGCTATAATATACAAGGAATACAACATGTGTCATGGCCCTGATAAAAATCCTCACATTCTGACGTGTGTGTGTGTGTGTGTCTTTGAGTCAATCTTGACTCCTGGTGACAAAATGGACAAGCCCCTGCAGTTTGCGGCAGCGTTTTCAGAGTGGTTTGCCCTTGCCTGCTTCCTAGGACTGAGAGAGAGGGATCGGCCCCAGATCACCCAGCTGCTCTTGGGGCCTAACTCACAGTCTCTTGGACTCTTCAGTGCCTTTAACCAGTACAGCACCTGGCTGTCTCCGAGACCCAGGCCAAGCCTGAAGACTATATTGGCCCAGGAAGCACTGACACACTTTCAGTGGCTCCCTTGTGCACTTCTGCTGGATTGGTCTCTGCCTAGTTAGTTGCCCTCCTTCCCATTTTTAGCCTAGGCTACCAATCCCTTGCAAAAGATAATTCCCTTCCCCTTCTCCTCGCCCCTTCCAGCTTCTCTCAAGCAGTCTGCTTTCCTTCCTTTCCCTCTCCTTCATTCTTTCACACACACAGCTGGATTCCTAAGGATGGCAACGCTGCTGCGCTCTCTGCCTGCTGTGCTGCTCCTGCTGCTGGGCTCAGGAGCAGCCGCCTTCCGGATATGTGCCTTCAACGCTCAGCGCTTTGCTCAAGGGAAGGTGAACAAGCCTAGAGTCGTGGACACGCTGGTCAAGGTGGGTGACACGGCAGCAGCCTGGGGCAGAGTGAGTCCCCAGCTATTTCCTTCCCGTTTCTCTTTGCAGCACTTGACAAGAAAAATATGGAAAACTCATTTTATTTTTGACCAATATTGCAATACCACTTTTCTGTTCCTTTTTTAACAGCCTTCTGATCACAAATCTAAACAAGTGCTGTCAGGTGGAAAAAGAAGGGAAACTACATTGCAAGAAGATTTTTGTGTTGGCATGTTGTCTTTGAACCACATCATATTTTTCTAGGGATAGGGATTGTGTGTTAGGTGCCAAATTCAACATGGAAAGGACTTCTGCTTTTTAAAAAAAATAACATTAAGTTTTTAGCCCATATGAAGGTATTGAAAACCTTTGAAATATCTGTTCAGAACCTGAGATCAGAACAATGGGATTGACTCCTTCTCAGGCCTATTAGAAGCAAATCAACTCTCCAAATATAAAAGTGAAGACTGTTTTAATTAGCATAAAATGGTAAAGGCAGCAATATTGGGAGTCTTGGAATTATTTGATTTTTACACAAGACTTAATGTTATGCAGCAGGGGGTATACTGTATGCTTGAATGCTGCTTACAAGCATATACACATACATTTGCAGTGAACATGTCATAGAAGAGCTAGGCTTAGAAATATTGCCATCAGCTAGTTTTTAGGAAGGTCGTCTGCTTGTGCTGGGTGGCAAACAATAGCAGACAGGGGCTCATATTAGTGGAGGAAAATACAATCTAAAGCAGTAAAGGCTTGACATAGATTTGCTACGTCACTGAGAACTAAGTTCACAACACTGTTCTTTTCTATGGGCAGGGAACAAATTCTTTGTTTTGAATAGGTCAGGCAAACTTTTGACTGTGCAAACTCCTACCTGCAAAATGAAAAGAAGCAGTCCAGAAATGATTTGGCCATGCCACTGGTTTGTGCAGATGTTGCCTAAAAGAAAAGTTCTAGAATAGGAGAAGACCTTTGTCTTAGAATTTGGGTCATAGTAACTATGTTCACATGACATACTAAACCCTTAACCTGGGCTAGCCAAATATAATTGCTGTATTCTGATATGATACAAAACCCAAATAAATAAGTCATGTTGTAGTTTAATGTGATGGCCTGGTTCATCCAACATGCCAAGCCAGCTAGACTCCCATGATGCGCAAAACCACAACCCCCCACCATATTTTAGCCTAGTCTAGCATGCTATGGGAATTAACCCTGTGAAAAGTGATCCCATCATATCTGTCCTGCCCCTATGGAGTCATGACATCAGTCCTCAAATGATGTAACTTATGTAATTGGCATCAATTGCATCATGGCATGAATTGCCAACAGTGCATAATTTGCATCACGTATGCAATGATGTCATGGTGTGCATGATGTCACTCTTCCCCTGGCTCTGGATACCCATATACCAATGTTGGGAGTCCATTTTAAGTGAAGAAGAGTTGGGTACATAGCAATGCAAAACTCTTGATTCCCTCGTTACTCCTCACTACCTATACACAACTCCATCTCAACATTATTTTTTGCTAAGTAGGGTTTATTTCTGACTGAGTACAGCTAAGAGAAAAGCAGGGGGAGCAGGGAGCAGCTGGCAGCAATGTTCCTCTCCATCCTGCTCGCCTGATATGTGGACTACTCATTTCGCTGCTTTCTCTGATTCCAGCTCTTAGATCGCCTGGACCATATCGAGAGACGCAGAATCAGTCACAGCAACCAAAAGGCTCGGGGGAGGCAAGGTGGGGATTTCCCCAAAGGAAAGGAGAAATGGGTCCAAACACAGATGGGTTAATTCTTCTACTCTGCTCTATCCCCTTCTTTATGTTGACAGATCCTGGCTCGCTGTGATATCTCAGTCTTACAAGAAGTGATGGATGCAAAAGGGAAGGCAGTGCCTGCTTTGATGAATGCCTTGCACCAGTGAGTCTGAGGGCTGCCGAAGAAATATGATCCAAAAGATCAGAGGGACATAAATAGATGAGCAGGAACTGACCGCAGGGACAACTGAGAATTTGGAGCGATCAAATGCAGGGAAGGACACATATAGGCAGTGGAAGTGGAAAGGGTGCATATGGGCAGGAAAGAGTCCAGATATTTGAAGAAGACAGACAACAATCGCTTTTCTCCTAGGTGACGTAACCCAGGTACAAGTCTCCCCCGCAGCCTTCTCAAAACAAAGGAGAGCTGTGCTTGATGAAGAGTGCTGGGCTTTGCATCCCAGAGTTGTCCAATGGGTTTTGCTTGGCTTAGGTCTGTCTGGGTTCGGCCCTCTGCTTCCAGCATATGGCCCTGCAAGTCTGGCATCTCATTTGAGGGGTGGGGGGGGGGGGCGGGAATAAAAGTGGAGACAGAAGCAAGATTGCCTTTGAGAATGAAAGGGAGAGGCTCCTCACTTTTGTAGCTATGGGGCCTGGGCACCTTTTGAAAGGGACAGAACTGACAATGGCCCTAGGTGAAGATAGGGGAAAGCAAAAACATGATCTTTCTCAGCAAGAAATCTTTCACACAATGGGAAAAGCTCAAATCTGGGGGCTTTCTAGCTGACTCTGGAATATTTGGTGACGTCACATACACTGGGCGATGGTGGGCTGTGATTGGAGGGCTCTCCGCAACTTAGTGCTCTGGTGATGCAGGAGGCAGGAAACCAATGCCTGGATCCCTGGCCAGGGCCTTCCTGATCCACCCCCAGCCTGGATCAGAGATTATCTAAGATGCCCACCTTTCCATAGCCGCAGACTCTTTGTTCAGCAAATAAAGCATGCTTGAATCTAATGGGGGTTTCTTGTCCCAGGTTTGATAATCTTCACAGCTACAGCTACCTCACCAGCCCTTTGCTGGGGCGTGGAAATTATCAAGAACGATATGTATTCATATACAGGTAAATTCACTTAGTCCACATGCTTGTAGCAATATTTATGATAGGGTCTACATGTGTTATTGAACATAGGGATAATAAAATCCCCTCACCTTGCAAAATTTTTAACATCCATGTCAGATGCATTATTCCTTGTGGGTGCCAGATCAGGCCTTTGAGAATACCTCTGTCAACACACAGGGATGTGCTCACATACAAGCATTTCAAATGTATGTATTTATTTATTAAATGTATATGGCCACCCATCTCATACACATGACTCTGGGTGGGTAACAGTAAAAAACATTTAAAAAAACAATTAAATTTTCTTTTCATACCACATATATACTCCACATATATGGACACACACACAATCTTTTCTCTATCCATTTCTCTATCCATTTTCTCATCTCTATCTCTATCTCTATTTCTATCTCTATCTCTCTATCTATCTATCTTCCCTCATTTCATTGCATCCTCTGCCATGTGCATACATGGATTTGTGTGCAAATCCATCCACCACCATGATTTGCTTCCAGACATGAATAAATGCCTCCAGAGTTATATATCTGTTGTCTCCCAACTATCATCCTTCAGACACATAAGGAATCACCCATACCCTTAAACCTGGAAGAGACCAAGGAAGAAGCTGTGAGATCCCACACACTGCATATTTAACGAAGTCTCACAATTTAAGTTGCAGGAGATGAAAATGATTTGGATTCACGGGCCTGGTATAAGCATACAGGGGAGATCTTGTGGGCACAGGTGTGCTTACAGACACCACATGGCCAATCCTTGTCTCCACATAATGACCCTGCTTATACTGGAAGAAGGATAAAGGGCAAAATGATGTGCTAGGACTTTTCAGCAAGTTGTGCCTTGACACAACCTTCTGAATCTAATCCCACCGACCCATCCTCACAATGCATACTCCATTAAGCAAAACACTCAATGCACCAATAAAAGATTATCATCATCATCATCATCATCATCATCATCGTATAAGATCTGAAGTAAGAGTGAAAAAAGAAAAGTGACAAAATCAGAGGAGCTGTAGAATCAATACAATGTTATTCCGTTCTTTACTTATAAAAATGCAGTGGCCCATCCAAGGTAGGTGGACGAGTGGAAAGTCAGAAAAATCAATGGAAGCACAGCAGGTACAGCAAAGAGGAGACTGAATCCTTCCCCCATTGCACTAGCAAGGAAAGTCCTTCTGGACTTTCCAGGAAGAGAAATCCAGAAATCCAGCTTGGAGAGAAATCCAGTGTTGGGTCTTTAATGCTAACTTTCAACCCCTGCCTGGGAACAAGCCTGTTTTCCTGTGTTTTGCACTTCCTGTAGGAATCAGAAGACTCAGATACTGGACTACTATACATATGAAGACCTGCATCCAGACCGACCTGATGTCTTTGCTCGTGAACCTCTTATCACCCGCTTCAGCATGGCAAACAAAGGTGAGATCCCAGATTATAAGTGGGGTTTCATTTCCAGCAGTGGGAAAAAATAATGCAGACCTCTGCAGGAGAAATGATCCAGAGGGAAGTTTCTGGCATTTTTTCTTAAGCCCCATTTCAAAGGCTCCAGCTGTTCTAGAGGATGATACCACCATGATGTTCTGTACCAGAAATCTCTATTCTCCAGTCTAGTTGGATCCAGGGACAAGTTTAGAAAATAAGAAAGTAGCAGGACTTCTCATAAAATGGTTTGATGAGAGACTATCTAGCCATGAAAGAGAAATTATTGCTCTAACAAGCCATATACAAGATGGCAGTTGAATGAGTCAGAATCTCAAATGCCAGATGAGAAATTCCCCCTGCCCCCCACCCAAAATAACAAAACATGAATTTAACAGAATGCAAACTAACAGGTTTCAGGTAACAGAGAAGACATTTACCTTAGAAGCTTACTGAGTACAAGATAAAAATGGGATCTAAGCCTGTATTGTTAGCTTATATACACACCCTCACAAAGCACAACACAATTATCATAATATTGACTTCAGAGATGGAAAACTGATCACCCTTGGAAAAACACTGATACTCCCCCCACCCTAAAATCTGCAGGCAAAACATACCGGACCATAAAAATCATGGAAACAGACAAGAAGAAAGATTAATTTCTGCTAGCACCTAATGCCACCACTCAGTGGGATAATCCTTCTTCCTTTCTTTTTCCCTTTTATACAAATTGCAATGTCTTTTTCCTTTTTTTTATACAATATAATTTCAGTAGGAGGCTTAGCATGCTAGAAAGTGAGTTTGTTCTTCTTGCTGCCCCATCTTCTTTCTTTCCTTCCCCAAGAGTTCTCCTGGGCCACAGAGAGGAGGTGGGTGGGGACCCCTTGCTTTCCAGCACCTCTGGCCAGAGATTTTTTAAAAAGAGTTTCAATGTTTTCCCTGATACCCGCATTCAGGGAACCCTGGTTTGCTTCAAGACTGTTTAGGAGAACCAAGGGAGATCAAACAGAAGTTCCAAAGTTTAGCTTGTTCTTGCTGTTGTGGTTGAATTTATTTCTTTATTTTTAGCTTATCCTGTACTGACTACCCAGGTGTCTCAGTAGTTCATCATAAATAATGTGTTGGGTTTGGTTTCCAAGTTGAGTGGCTGCTCCTTACAATTATCTTTTTCTATTTGCTCTTCTTCCAAGAGCTTCCAGAGCTGGTACTGATCCCACAGCACACAATGCCATCGAAGGCTGAAGCTGAAATCGATGCTCTCTATGACGTTTTCCTGAACGTTCAGGAACGCTGGGGCACAGAGGTATGTCCGGGATCGATTCAAGAGGCAGAGAGTTTATAGAAGGGCCTCAAACATAGGAACCCTCACACAGTCCTCCCCCCCTCCCCCCAGTCCTTTTCCACTACAAGTTGTCATCCCCAGCTACAATATTAGTATTGCTTTGTCTATGTATACTGTATTCTTACGTAGGAAGACTTGTGATATTCATTCATACCAGCAGCATCCTGCTGTTTTCATCACAAGGAAACCAGCATCGTGTCATCCCAGCACAAACCTCCATTCCTTTCAGGCATGCACACAACATCACAATGCACGTAGAAAAGGGGGAGGGCTTGCACTGCGATGTTGCGATGCTGCTGGGGTCAGTCTGACCTCCCCTCTCCCCTGTTCCCCTGCCCTCGCAAATGGTGTTGATTCAAACGTAGGAGAAGGCATTTCCTGGAAAAGATGGTCTTGAAAATAACTAGGTTCCGGGCCTGCTTTTTGTTTCATTCTCAGATAAAATCCTTAAAATCAGTGAAAGTAGAATGAAACCAGAATTATATTTGTTACATGTACAGCCAGCTAATATTCCACCAGCAACATTTCAGGTTAATCTAAGTTTGCTGGGCACTTCCAAGGCAGCTCCACGTTAAGAATGCTATCACTTCATGCCAGCTGGCATGACTAGCTAGAGTTTGCCAATTATCTAAGGCTTGAAAAACCAGCTAGAAATAATTCTACCAACTCTGTGTCCATTTCAACATTTTTTTCTCACTTACTTATGGTAGTCATACTCTGCTGTTCATGAAATGTCAGTACAAGTGGAAAATACAAGAAGGAAAATAAATTACTCATCTAATAGATAACATGTTAAAAACAGCATTTCGTTATTCATGCATGCATATCTTATCTTCACAACAAACTCATAAAGTGGCCTCTGTTATCCTCCTGCAATGTGCCCTGATGGTCCTTGGAAATGATTACAAGGTAATAGTGGTGACTTTGAATGCTCAAGAGTAAAATAAAGTCTTGGTTGAACTGTAGATTTCTTGGCAACTATTTATTTATTTATTTATTCATACCCCACATTTATTAGTACAAATCAAGGCAGCATACATAATGCTCTCTTCTCCTATTTTCCTCACCACAACAACCTTGTGAGGGGGGTTGGGCTGAGAGGGACAGACACTGGCCCAAAGTCACCCAGCCGGCTTCCATGCCCAAGGCAGAACTCACATTTTCTCAGATTCATGTCCAGTCCTTTAACTGTTACACCAAACTGGCTTTCAATAGAAAAGTGTTTTGTTATTGCCTTTTTCAGGATGTTTTTCCTACTTCCCAGTTTAGCCTACAACCTTGGGATTTCCTAGTGGTCTCCCATCCATGTACTAACCAGGCCCAACCCTGCTTATCTTTTCAAGATCAGCCATGTGCTGCCACTTGCTGATATCCAATGCTATGTATTATTCTTCAAAAATGTTGGCACATTGCTGGGTGAAGATCTGCCAATAATAGCTGCAGCTGAGATAGTGCTAACCCACTAATTCTACTAGTCAATGATTTTGAGAGATCTGATGTTATTTCCTTTCCTTCCCCCATAGGACATGATGTTCTTGGGTGATTTCAATGCAGACTGTGGATATGTGGCCAAGAAACGTTGGAAAGAAATCCGTCTGCGCCAGAAACCTGGGTTTCATTGGCTCATTGGAGACCAAGCTGACACCACTGTTCGAGAGAAGACCCATTGTGCCTATGACAGGTGGGATCAGGACTGCTTTTGGGTCCAGAATCCTGGGGCTGAAGGGCAGGGCCCACATGTGGTGGGGTTGGCTTATCATAAAGAAAGAAGGCTCATAACATTGTGACTTTCGGAGTTATTATTTAATTGGATCACAAACAGGATCCAAGGTCCTAGGCTTGGGTCAAGTGAAATGTTGCAAGATCCATCCTGCTATAATCCATTTCTTTTCTCAACAGGATTGTGATTCATGGTGAACGCTGCCTGGATGCTGTTGTGCCTGGATCAGCTCGGCCATTTGATTTCCCCAAGGAATTTGGACTTTCTGAGGAAGAGGTACCAGACACTTTTGGAAAGGAGACAGAAATGATGTTATGTAACTACAAATGTGTTCTCTGAAGAAAAAACTCAGTTTATTTCTTGGTCTAACCATTTTTGTTTCTAAAAAAGGGCACTCAAAGCAAAAAAGCTAAGGAAGTACAGAAAACACAACAAAAACAATCCATGTTACTAAAATCACATAAGTGCAATAAATGAAAGAGCAAGAATACAGTGCAGCATAAAAACTGAGAAATCTTAATTACGTTGAAAGCTCAGTGAATCTTTTTTTAAAAGAAGGAAAATCCTTATGTATCTTAATCAAATGTATGTCTGAAGATGGTGGGATGCATAATAATAATAATAATAATAATAATAATTATTATTATTATTATTATTTAATCTGAAAACAAAGAAATAAAGATCTGTTATTTCAAATCAAGTTCAACAAGAAGAGGATATCTGAAAAGAATGTACCAGTTCTGGAAAGAACAACATCCAGAATCAGAAATAACAGAACAGAGGGTAGCAGATCAACATCAATTTATAATATGAAATAAAGTATTGGAAGAACTGCAAAGGTCTACCCAGGGCAAAGAAATTGAAACCTACCTAATAATGAAAGATCCAGCAAAAGGGGCAGCACTAGGCAACTACAGGCCAATTACCTGCTTACCAACAATTTTCAAATTACTAACTGGTGTTGAGCTGATGCAGTCCAACAACATCTAGTTGAACATACTGTAAGCTCTTTCCACCAGAGCAGAAAGGAAACTGCCCAAACAGCAGAGGGACAAAATATCAGCCCACAGTTGACATGATGATTTTGGAAAACTGCATGAGAAGGAAGACCAACTTGAATGTAGCTTGGATTGATTATCAAGAAGGCATTCAACTCCCTGCCACGTGATTGGATAATCAAGTGCCTAGAAATAACAGGAGTCCGTAGAAACATCAGAAGCTTTGTGCAAAGATCAATGGCCCAATGGAAGACACAGTTGCTGGTCAATTGTGATAGACTGGAAGAGATTAATATCAAGAGAGGAATCTTTCAAGGAGACTCACTATCACCACTACTGTTTGTCATTGCATTGATTCCTCTGTCAACAGTACCGAACAAGTCAGGCCATGGCCATCAAACATTCAAAACATTTGCCAGGCTATCCTACCTCCTTTATATGGATGATCTGAAGCTGTATGGAAAAACACCATATGAAATAGAATCACTGCTCAACAGTGTCTGAATATACAGCCAAGATATTGCAATGGAGTTTGGACTGGACAAATGTGCCACCCTTACCATCAACAAGGGAAAAATAGTGAAAACTGAAAGAAGCAAGATGCCCTATGGAGATAATATCAAGAATCTGGATGAAGCGAAATACCTGGGCATCCTTCAAGCTGACAACATCAAGCACACTGAGGTCAAGAAGAAGGTTAGTAGTGAATACATCAGGAGAGTGAAGAAGATCTTAAAGTCCAAACTCAGTAGAGGAAATACCATCAAGGCAATTAACACCTGGGCAATTCCAGTCATTAGATACACACCTGGAATAGCGGACTGGACTCAAGCAGAACTAGAAGCCATGGGTGGGAAGACCAGAAAAATAACGACAATGAATCATGCCCTTCAGCCACACAGTGACGTTGACGGACTCTGCTTACCAAGGAGCATAGGTGGGCATGGAATGTTGCAAGTACACCAGACAGTTGAAGAAGAAAAAAGACCATTAGAAGAATATCTGAAGGACAGTGGAGAAGATGCACTGAAGCTAGTAAACCATGAAGGCTTACTGAATACTGAAGAGACCAAACTGGCTTACAAGAAAGACCAAATGAAGAATAGAAAAGAGACATGGCAAGGCAAAGTATTTCATGGCCAGTACACAAAAAAACTAGTAGGCAATGTAGATAACAACAAGACCTGGCAATAGCTAAGAGCAGGAAAGTTGAAAAAAGGGACAGAGGGGCTAATTCTGGCTGCACAAGACCAAGCCTTAAAAACAAATGCATACAAAGCCAGAATTGAGAAGACAGCAACAGACAGCAAATGCCGCCTCTGCAAAGAAGCTGAAGAAACAGTGGACCACCTAGTTAGCTGCTGCAAGAAGATCACACAGACTAACTACAAACAACGGCATGACAAAGTAGCAACAATGGTGCATTGGAATATCTGCAAGAAATACCATTTGCCTGCAAGCAAGAACTGGTGGGACCACAAAACAGACAAAGTAATAGAAAATGAAGACGCTAAAGTGCTCTGGGATTTTAGAATTCAGACAAGGACCTGCCACATAACACCCCAGACTTAACAACTGTTGATAAGAAAGACAAAAAAGTCTGGATAGTGGACATTGCAATACCTGGAGACAGCAGAATAAAAGAGAAAGAACTGGAGAAAATCACAAAATATGAAGACCTGCAAATAGAAATAGAACAACTGTGGCAAAAGAAAGCAAAGATAGTACCAATAATTATAGGTGCCTTGGGTGTAATCCCAAAACATCTGGAGCACCACTTGAACACCACTGGCATTGACAAAATCACCATCAGTCAATTGCAAAAGACAGCTTTACTTGGAACACCTTACATCATGTGACACCATTAAACAACAACATCTGCCTATCCCAGGTCCTTGGGAAGGATTTGATAGGTAGATAAAAATGCCAAATCCAGTCTAATCATCTGGCTGACTGTGTGACCAACGATAATGTATTAAACTTGTATGCTGCCCAACTCTCAATGACTCTGGGCTGTCAATCCTCAACACAAGAGGCAGGAAAATCATATGAAATGTAATTTTTCAGATACCTTGGCCTGAAACCACTTAAGGCTTTCTTCATAAGAAATGAATGGTGCTCAGAAACAATGTATGATGCTTTAAGAGATCAATTTAGTAGAGAAAAGGGCATAATGACAACACATTAAACCACAGTGTGGCCAATTAGGTTTTGGCTTAGTTTGTTATACAAACCTTTTATCCCCTAAATCAAGGTAAAGATCACCATGTGGCTTTTTGTACTGTGGGAACCAATGTCAGGTTTGATCCAATAATTTTTTAGATTAGGCACTAGTTCTCTATACTACGAAAGGAGAAAGATATTTAAACAGGATGCTAAAATCACAGGCTAGAATTCACCAGAGGACTGGAAAACCAATCCCTGAACACCATTTCTATAAAACATCAAGATATGTTAAGTGACTCCCTCTGTCTAAGTCATCTAATGTTTGAGAGATTATTTTAACTGCCTCTTCTCTCATATTTTCTTCTTTTCCATCAAAGAAGTACTGAAGTATCTGAGATCTGTAAAGTTCAGTGCTCCATGTTTATTAAGCAATTTTAAGTTCTAGTTGCAAGACCTTTCTCAATGATGTGGTTGATTTGGGATGATGGAAGCTATAGTCCCACAGCTCTGAAGGGCACTGGCTTAGGAAAGGTTGGGCTAAAGCGTTAGAATTTGTGATGAAGGTATTTCCCCCCTTGTGTTCAGAACAGGAAATAGGAAAATGTCCACTTCTGATCCTTTTCTTTCTCTCCTCACTGTTCCAGGCCTTAGAGATCAGTGATCATTATCCTGTAGAGGTGGAGCTTGTCTCATCCTGTAAGAAGCTTCAGCCAGCTAGTTTAGCTGGTCTGGTGTTGCTGGCCATAGCTGTGGTGTCAGACTCAAGATGTGGCATCTGAAGGAAGAAGATGGCTGCTGTGCTTGTCCTATAGCAAGAGAAGTGGAGGATTACCAAAAGGGCACTTGTTACTGTCACAATCAGCACTTAAATCAGTTATGTTGTCTCTGGATGCAGCTTCCCTCTGTGGTGAACCCCTGATGTTCAGACAGTAGGTTCTCCCCAAAGTACCTTCACATTTTGGATTGATCCTTCTCATCAGGATTGGAGAAGGACCCTTGAGGCAGTAAAAATGTATAATTTTTTCTCATCCAGCGAGCTTTGCTTGGGCAAAGACTCTTTGAGTTTGAGTATCTACTCATATCCTTGAATACTCTTACATTCTGACTTCTTGATTCTGCTTCCTTATTGTACTTTGGCTCAACTAGCTCAGGGATCTTGAATACTGGATAGCTTCTGTCTTACCCTTATCTTCTGTCAGAAGTTCAACCCTGACACCCGGTAACAAAGAGGGCTTCCTTGGGCCAGACTCATGATCTGAGTTCAAAAAGGTGACAGCAGGACCTTCCTCAATGAGATTTATGTACTGAAGCTTGTGTGCTATCATTGGCTGCTCCTTTGTCCTATAGCCTATGTTCTCTATGTTCTGCTATGGAGAAAATGGACTAAATGGCCACGGGCACATGGAATTTTTCTTTTAAATCTTTCCACTGAAGTCCATGGGAGGAAAATCCTTTGTGCCAATTCTGAGGCTGCTGTGAAAGTGTATTTTCGATGGGATCACGGTTTGGAGAAATATAAGATGCAGTGAAAATTGGCTCCTCTGTTGGGCTGGTGCCTCCACCCACACTTTTGATATCCCGATGGAAGGTCTAATCTGGAGAAACAATTGTGCTGGCAAAGTGATGCTTTGCAAGTGGACAATCTTGCATTCTACCAACATAATAAGGTTTCTGCTGTAGCCTCTATCCCTCAAATGGATAATCTCAAATATAAGACTGGGTCCTAATGACATCTATGATGGTACCTTTATCAGGACCAACCAAAATGACACAAAGGCATGTGCAATATTTGGAACTGCCCAGAACTCTCCATCATGTGAAAGATGAGGAGAATTCAGAATAGTAGCTCAAAAATTAAGCTGAATACCATAGCCATGAGATTTGCAGTTTAGACTCATTCTGGGAGATTGTCCCAAGCATTCTGGAACAATGAAATAACCCTGAAGAAAAGCATGTGGAGGCAAAAAGAAAAATAAAAAAAGCAGGAACTAGTCATTCTTTAACCAAGCAAGTAATGGAAAGTCACTTTGTTTCTTTCTTTTTTTCCCCCTTTTGCTGGGGAACCTCATTTGGCCAAAAGGATCCAGTGAAAAGAGAGAGAAAGAAAAAAACCCATGACAATAATGAGTATTTAGATCACCCTCTAGAGAATGCAAAGCATTTTGCATGTAATATCTTAGTATTCCTTGAAACGATTATTTATGAAGATTTTATGCAGCTATTTTGCAGATGGGGAATTGAAGCTGAGAGAAGTTACCTTGTCTAGGATCACTTCCGAATATCTCTTCAGTGAAGAACTAGGAAATACCACATCTTTTTGCTGCTAGTGCAATCGTTTTAACAGTGATTATTTTACAAATCCCAGATGTACAGCATTTATGTGCTCCAGTATATATGTGCTGTTCAGACATAAGGAGTGAACATGGGCCTTACACCACAGCTGAACTTCTAGGCAGTGAATTCTTCTCTCTGCCTTGCTCCAAAAAGAATTTGCATGTGTTTTCTGTTGCAAGGGATAGCTTCAGTTCGGTGGATATCAAGTTGGACTCCTACCTCCTCCGAAATTTGCAAACAAAAATCTGTCAGCTGCTGGGGGAAATTAGGATTTCATCTCATCTAACCCTTTACCTAAACAAATAATCTATGCAGGTGAAAATATTTGACTGGCTCGTAATCCAGTAATGTGTTACTATAGAATGCAGGTGGAGTGCTTCCCAGGACAAAATGTCTTCATGGGGTAAACAACTAACATTCAAGATAAAAGAGTATTGGGATCTTTTTCCTTATTTTTTTAAAGGAAACATAGGCTCCTTGGACTTTATTCTGAAGCTGTGGTATTTATAGTTTCAGAAAAACTGTACATATTGCTTTATTTGTAAAACTGGGCATTCCTGTATCTAAAGCTCCTCTGATAGATACTTTCCAGTTTAACACAAAAGTATATTTCCTTCTGCTACAGAAGGCTTCTTTGGGGAGAAATACCAAATTTAACCTATATTTAGGTTTCCATCGTTTCAGCTCAGGGCCATTTCTTCCTTTCTCAGTGGATTGCATCTTCAGTAAGTGCATTCGTGAAAGATGCTCTGGAGAGTGCATTTAAAAAGTAATAACTGCTCATATGTAACCTCCCTTTTTGGTAGCCAAACAGAGCAGTTTGGCTACTGAAAAAAAAAGGGTGGGCGGTAAATAATCAGGAACAGAAACATCAGTATAAAACTATAGGAATAGGATACTTGATTTTTCCCTCTTGACTAAGGGAACATTTCATAAAAGAATAATGTGCATGTTTCGTGCGAGTGTATGATTCCAACCTATCCCACTGAGCAGTGTGGACTCATTTTGTACAGCATAAATATTATATATTGTACAGCACAATGTAAGCAATGGCTATATCTGAAAATCAGCGCCAAAAATAGCATTGACATTTACAAGCTGAAGTTCAGTTCCCTGCCCAGCTAAAAAGAAATCTAGATCTATATAAACAGGGATGAACATGTGAGCAGAATTGTCCATACAAATCATGCTCTGTAAGCTTCCTTGGTCCTTCATTTCTAATTGTTTTAATATGCATCTGCAGGACAGAGCCTATCTGGACTTAAAAAGAAAAAGAAAATGCTGGAAGATATTAGATAATTATGTGAAAAAAACCTCCTTTGGGGCAGTCTTAACATATTTCTGGTGATTGATTCATTTCAGTGCTTTCTGCACTTTTACCGCTTCCTAAAGTTAAACACATGATTAAGCAAGCTTTTACTGTAATTTTTAATTTTAACCAAAAAAGTGTTGCCAGTTAATAGACACTGGGGTGGATGGACAGTTTTGTGGATTTTATACCATGTACTGGTTTTATGGTTCTCCTGGTTATTTTGTAAACTGGTGTCTTTTGGGGAGTCTGGAAATATATAAATATATGTAAATATCTAACTAAGGAATGAACACTGGCTTAATGTCAGGATTAGCCCAGGAAACTCCAAGAGACAATACAGATTCAATCCAGCAAGGTTTATTGGCTTCACTCCCGGTACAGAATCTTCTCAGACTGAGAGCAACTCTCAGGGTCACCCCACAAACATCCTCTGCATTCCTTAGGGAGGGGCCAGTCTCATTCTCTTATCTCCAGTTCGCTCTTCTGGGGATGAGAGTCCATGTTTCATACCTCGACTCCACACTCCCACACTTAATCAGGAGCTCTTTAATTCTCTCTAAAATGATGCACTGTTGTTTAAAATGGTCTCAGCAGAATCCCTGCTATGTATTGAAGATACTCACAAAATGTCTTGCTTTGCACTATTTCCCAATCACTGTTACTCCTTATTTATAGGTTAGCTCTATTCCCGTGGCAAAATCTTGTTTTTCACTTTGTTCTTCCCCATTATTTGCAGTCTTTTTTTAAAAACACCATTAATAGAAAATATAATGGACGATCGTCTTGTTTCCAACAAGAAGGATCTTACTTGATGTGGTAAAATTTATTATAAGCATGCATGTACATACAAGAGACCCTGCTTGGTATAGTGGTGAAGGCACCAGGCTAGAAACCGGGAGATTGTGAGTTCTCGTTCTGCCTTAGGCACAAAGCCAGCTGGGTGACCTTGGGCCAGTCCCTCTCTCTCGGCCCTAGGAAAGAGGCAAGGGCAGACCACTTCCAAAAATCTTGCCAAGAAAGCTGTAGGGATTTGTCCAGGCAGTCACCAGGAGTCAACACTGATTGAAGGCGCACACACAAAAGTACATATGGCCACACACATACACATGCTTGTAATACAGATGGATATATACCCACATACATGCACAACCCCAACTGCACCATGAAGCTGCATGAACAATCTCTATGAAAAATCAAAATGGATCAATAAAAGTATAGATTTGAAAAGGCGAATGGGCTAGTGTGGTTCGTTCGGCCTTCCTCAGCCTGGGAACTGATGGAATTGCACTCCAGCTCATCTAGATGACAACAGGGTAGGGGTGGAAATTTCTAAATGGATTTTTCAGACAGCCTTTGGGTCCTACCAGAATGCTCCTGAGGACCGTCTACAGGGGATACTAAAGAATCAGGAATCAGATGGAGGGGGACCGGCCCAGTGAAGTCCAGCGTTTTCTCTGCTACATTGTTCCATGCCCAACTCAACATGCAGCACAAAAGCCGGTGTCCTCCCCCTTGCTGATGTGGCAATGTAGTCCTCTGTGCCATTGTTTTCCTCCTCTGCAGCTGGAGACACACATGCTCCCTCCTACGATCAAACACATACTAGGCCCATGGCGCAAGCCTTCACCTTTCTGCTTCTCTTGCTAGACATGACGCTTGTGGCTGCATCTTTCAAAATCTGTGCTTTCAACATACGCAGCTTTGGGCAAGCCAAGGCAGCCAACCAGAAGGTCATGGGAGCTCTTGTCCAGGTGAGTTTCTGTCTGGAGTTGCGGGTGGAGGAAGTGGTGAGGACAGTGCAGTGAGAGAGGCTGGCACTCAGCCCAGCTTCAGAAGTGACCCAGGGACAGCTGGAGTGGTGCAGGGCAGAAGTGGACAAGTCCTCCCTCAGCCACGGAAGCTTACAGGGTGACTTTGGGCCAGTCACTCTCTCAGCCCAACCTACCTCACAGAGTGGCTGTTGTGGGGAAAAATGGGAAGTGGGAGGAGTATGTATGTCACCTTGAGATCCTGAATGAAAGGTGAGATACAAATCTAACGAAGAAATAGAAGAGTCCTCACTCAAAGTAGTTGTGCCGGAAGTCATGCACAGGCCACCACGTTACGTGAACAAAAAGGGGAAATGCAACAGTTCATCCATCAATTGGGAAAATTCAACATCTTGAAATAAAAATTGACACCATTTCAGCTGAAGTAGAAAGCATGTTACTGTCTAAAAGCAAGTGGCACTCCAGTCCAATCTCATAACTATAGTGATGTTTGAGCAGGTAGGAAAGGTCTCAGATTCAGCCTCGGTTCTCTCTAGCAGAGTTGGGAAGTGCCGCAACTGCTTTCATGTTTTGGTGGTTGGAGCTGAGGGGTGGTTTTTGCAAAGTGAGCAGAAGCAGGGTTTTCTTTTCCTCCTATGGTTTGGATTTATGTTTATCTACTTTCTGCTTACTTTAGGACTTACCCTGCATTTTGTAGGGCTTATGCTACACAATGGTGGGAAACTGTTGCTATTTTTCAGCAAATATAGGAGGAAGGGGCTGGGGAGGTGGAAAAAAGGAGCCTGGGAGTCTGGAGCACCTCTACGGTTTCTGTCTGCCAACCCTGGAGTTGACAATACTGAACTTGATTGACCAAAGATCAGAAAGTTGCCTACGTTAATACAGATCAGTCACCCTAAGCCAGTGTTGTCCAAACTTGGCCACTTTAATATGAGTGGACTTCAACTCCCAGAATTCCCCAGACAGCATGTTGAAGTCCACTCATCTTAAAGTGGCCAAGTTTGGACAACACTGCCCTAAGCTAACCAAAAGGATTTCTTATTTTAACAAGCATGGGATGACCTAATTCCTGTCAATGAGTGTTCAGTGGACTGGTTTGAGATACAGCATACTGAAAAATTGGGAGAGATTGTGTGTGTGTGGGGGGGGGGGGGGTTGGGAAAATAATGGAGGGGAGAGTAGACATAAACAATCAGGAGACCAAAGGCAAGTTAGTTGGCAGATTATTTTATAAACAGCAACTGAGCTCAGGTGGCAAGAAACCCAGGAAAAAGCATTTGAGCTCATTCAAAGAGACTCTTTCTTAACAAACTCACTCTAAATGCGGGTTAGAAATTCCTCCGACAGTTTCCAAGATTCTAGATGTATCCCAAGACCAGCACTGAAGATACTTTATAGAAGTCCACGTGATTCTTTCTTTCTTGAACTTGCCCAGCTTTGTGGGGCTTGACAACATTAATCACTTATGAGACTTGGAGGGCAGATTATTATGCAATATTGGCCTATGGTGCTTTGATCTTCCAAGCAGCAACACCAGAATCTCTTGCAAATAATGTAGAGCAGTGTTTTTCAAACTTGGTAATTTTAAGATGTGTGGACTTCAACTCCCAGAATTCCCCAGAGTTCTGGGAGCTGAAGACCACACATCTTAAAGTTGCCAAGTTTGAAAAACACTGATGTAGAAGATGCCTAGGTGAACATCTCAGGTCATGACAGCAATGGATGGGCATAACAATAAGTGTACCTCTTTTCTCACTACCAGATCCTTTCTCGCTGTGATATCTCTGCTGTGCAAGAGGTGCGTGATTCCAAGGGGTTGGCTATTCAGACCCTGCTGCGGAGGCTCAATAGGTACCAGCAAACACTTCTAATCATAGACTCGGTCTTTATGTACAGTAGAATAATGTGATCTACAGATAGTAATGCAATAGGGCGAAAATGGAGGATCACACTTTGACCAGCACACCAAAGGGTGAAAAACATTAGAATCTGTAGCATTGATATTGTACCCATTATTCATATAGATTGTTCTAATGGCGGCAGGAAGAGAATTCTTCCATCTTCTTCTACATGTGACCTGCGGCCTTATTTCATTCCCCAATGCTCTGTTTCTAGGCAGAGTGAGATAGATGCTTCTGATTGTGGAGTTTGGGTGTCATCAAGGGTAGCACATTCTTAACTAACGAATTGCGGCATTTTTACATCCAAAGGAGGCTGCTTATGGAATGTTCTGCCTAAGATGTCAGAGTTACTGTGACCATCCTTAAATACCACACATTTTTACCTGGGAAATGGTTGTGTCCTGACGTTCTTCTGTGTGCAGTGAAATAGCTTGTACTGATTCTAAAACATGTGGAAAGCAGACATAGCTTTTGGATCTCAGGTACAGTGGTACCTCGGGTCACGAACTTAATTTGTTCTGCGACTCTGGTCGCAACCCGAATCAAATTTTCTCATAAGGTTCAATGTAAATACGGTTAATCCGTTCTGAACCATGTTTTTTTTTTTTAAACCACAAAAATATGACACAAAGTACATTACGAAGAGAGAGAACGCTAACCTTGCATTCTGGCGCGGAGGACAGGAAGGCGGGTGGGGAGGCGGTTATTGCTTGGAAGGAGAGTCCCCCTCCCTACAGGAAGCCACGACCACATGTGTCAGCAGGGAAAATGGCCGTGGATCCTGTTTGTCACCCAATGCGGAGTTCGCGAACGGAAGCAAAATTTTGCGAACGGTGCTGTTCATGACCCGAATTGGTCGTGAACAGAAGCGTTCGTGACCCAAGGTACCACTGTACTTCCTTGTAAATCAGGGAAAAGAGAAACCACCACCAACAGTTTTATCTCTTCTTTTGGGAGTTGAAATAGTCCAGTTTCCCTGAACCGGGAACAAAATGTACAGTCCCAGTGGGAAGGTGGCATCTTGGTTTTTTTAAGTAGGATGACATCGCTTATTTCCTCCTTCCTCCCCCCCCCCCCATGACAGGTATGATCCTTCTCATCGCTACAGCTACCTAGAGAGCAAGAGACTTGGGCGAAGCAGCTACAAGGAGCAGAACGTGTTTGTGTATCGGTAATATCTGCAGGATCTGGAAATGTAATTAAACCAGAGCTTCCAGAAGCATAGCTAACACTGGCTGAAATATCTGTGGAAAGCTATTATAACTGCTAACAAACTTCATACTATGTATCGACACTTAAATCACAGTCTTTATTCCCTAGTATCTCTGTCCTGCCTATGATTTTCCTTCCCAGTAGATTTGTTTATGATTCACTATGTGCCATCAAGTTTATGTCAACTCTTAATCACCACATAAATGTAGATGTATTTTCTCCAGGATCATCTGTCCCCAATCTGGTCCTTCAGTAGAACCTTGGGTGAGACAGTCCTGGGTGACAGTAACTGTCCAAGGTGATTTGTCTTAGATCTAAATTCACCTTCATGTATGATGTTATGGTAAGTTCCTTGATTGATAAAGATTCAGGAAACAGTTATGTAAACAACCAGTTGCAAGCTTTTCCATTACCAGTGAAAAGACCTGCCTCCTCTTGGATTACAGGAAAGTTAATTAAAGGAAACTAGAAAAGCCCTAAGGGAGTAGGCGGTAAATTGGTTCTCAATGGGCAATAATACAATTGCTGAAAAATCTTGTACCCCTTTCATCTCAATAAATCTTGTTAAAGAAGATCCTGTGAGAATCATGCTTAGATAGAGTTACTTTGGGTTTGAGGCAACTGCCAAAAGCATGACATACAGAGGACTAAGCTAGGAAAACAATTAACCAGAGGAAGAGTCCATAATGAAGCCTCATGGACACAACCTTTTTATCCTGATTATTTTTCTCACTGACAGTAGGGATGCTGTGTCAATTACGGCTTGGTGCCAAGTTGGAGATGAGGATGCCAGAGACTTTAAGGCTTTTGCTAGAGGACCCTTTGCTGTGCGTTTCCACTCTCCATACACAGGTAAGGTCTAGTGGTTCTATTCATAGGCCTAACTTATGGGTAGAAATTCCTTAAGTCCAGGAACTCAGTGACATGCAGCAAGATATGGCAAGAGAAAGAATGTCAGGGACTGAAATTTTAGCATTTTGTAATCACAACTTTCCAGCTCTGAAGAAGGCATAGTACACAAGATTATAAGAAATACAACCCACTAAATATGGTGGAAACTGTTCCTGAAGTATGTAGCTACTTGTTCTCTTCACTATATAGAGCATTAACTGATAATGGAACAGTTAATGGGGTTGTAGGCAGGATTCTATGTATCTTATGCTTTTAAAAAAGAATTTATATATTACTAAAACTCTCATGTCTGTAACCTTCAACTGGGCAAAACGGTGCATCATAGGGCAACAATTTTTGAATCAAGGTATCTCAAACGGGCTAATTTACAGAATGCATCCAAAATCTGGGAATCATTACTCCTGTGGGATGGAAATTTGGGAAATTTGTGGCTGCTTCAGCACTGCTGTGCTGCTGTGCCACTGTGGTCAGCCCAGGTCACATGATCATCATGGGCATATCCCTGACCTTTTCCCCACCTCCCTCTGTCCCCTACACCCAATCAACTGATGGCAAGGCCCGATGTGTGAGCGGTGATTGGCTGCTTTGAAAACGAGGCAGAAATTTGAAATCTCTTAATGGCAGTGGGCATTGAGGGAAGGATGAGGGAGCAACTTGGGATGCCTGCTGGCTAGATAGGGCTGGCTGGGGGGGGGGCACCAGTGGTCAACAGGTGAACCCTCTTCTTCCGTCAAGGGAGGGTGCCCTTGGGGACCCACCTCAATGGGGAGCGGGGGTGCAGTTTCCCTCATGGTCCATGGCTCCCTTTGTTCCACCTCCCGCTAGCAAAGTGGCAGGCAGTTCTGCATGTCAGCCAAGGTGGAGGAGGAGGCTTCATTGGGACTCTCCTGAGGGTTGTGACGGGAGGGCAAATGGCACAAGCCTATATTATATTATATGAGGGAGGGAGGGAGGGAGGGAAGGAAGATTTCTGATGCTCCCTGCCAGCTTCCCACAAGCTAAGTCAATGGGGAAGCTGGCAGCAAGTTGTAAGTCTCTCACACTCCCACTGCTTTTTTGCCCTTGGTCATTCTGATTCTCTGTTTAGGTAAAGAAATATCTCGGGTTGCCTAGTGCTGAACTAAAAATTCAGCATCCTATCTTGACTGAGGTATTCAATAACATCCAAGTAGTTTCTTGGACCAGTACTGCTGATTTACTATTATTGAATAGAAAGGCTTAATATAAACCTAAAGTATACTGTATAATATACTGTAAGTATAATATACTGTATGCCCATAATTACTTGCAAATAATGGAAAAGGACAAAGAACACAAGATACAGTTGCGCCACCACAGCACATCCTTATGTACATTTTTGGGGCTATTTTTATAGCCATGAGGACAAGGTGCTTGGAAGTGTTTTTTTTTTTTTTAATACCTTCAAGTGTTGACTCTTGGGGACTGACTGGACTAGTCCCTGCAGTTTTCTTGGCAAGGTTTTCAGAAGCGGTTTGCCCTTGCCTGCTTCCTAGGGCTGAGAGAGTGACTGGCCCAAGGTCCCCCGAGCTGGCTTTGTGTCTAAGGCAGGACTAGAACTCATGGTCTCCCGGTTTCTAACCTGGTGCCTTAACTGCTACACCAAACTCTCTCTCTGGAAGTGTATTGCTAGATGTGGATAAACTCTTCTATCAGCTCACATTGTCTGTCTTGCTATCACCTCTCCACAGTTGTTTCAGACTTTGTGCTGCTCTTGCATCATACCTGTCCTCGGGAAGCTGTCCATGAACTTGACCTGCTGTTCGAAGTATGCATGGAGCTAATTCAATGGTGGAAAACGGAGGTACATTCTGGGAGCAGGGGGTGGATGTTGCTGAACTAGATGAGCTGATGAACACTTCTAATCTTTCCTCCTGCTCCATCTCAACAGAATGTGATGGTGCTGGGAGACCTGAATGCAGCTGGTGCCTACATTCCAACAAGTGCATGGACAAGGATCCGCCTGCGCAATCACCCTGCCTTCCACTGGCTTATCAGTGACAAAGAAGATACCACCGTCAACCACCGGACTTGCTGTTCTTATGACAGGTACTAAATTGCAGCTTCCAAGTTCAGCCCTGTTTTCTCCAAAATGTTTCCTTCATCCCACAAACAGTCCTATCATTGTCAGCCTTTGAGGCAAGTGGCCACTAATCAGAAACATGGTAGGGCTGCTCTATGAGTTAAAGTGCGTAATCTGTTGAATTGAGGAACAGTCAGAAGTGCAGTTAGAACACTTCTGAATCCCTTCCCCAGCCAGGCCTATCAGTCCTCCAGGAATGCTGTAAGTTCCTGCCTCCTGACACAGATTGGCCACCTGTATAGTACCCCAATCATCTTGCTGAAACCTGGAAACAGAGTCCAACTGACATTGTCCTTCTCTTAGGATCATAGTCCATGGAGAAGAATTACTCTCTGCTGTTGTGCCTGGATCAGCAAAGCCATACAATTTCACCCACGCACTTGGACTATCTGAAGAAGAGGTGGGTTGGCTTGTTTAATCTCTCCCCTAAACAAAGGAATGATGTTTGCACATGGTAGGCCTGGAGAACCCAGACTTTCTCGTTTTTACAGGCCTTAGAAATCAGCGATCACTATCCTGTGGAGGTGAAGCTGCGGTTTGCTCCAAAGACCCAGCAGGAACTCTAAGTTGTCCACTGGCCTGGTGCATAAAGTGAAGGGAAATGGGAGAAGTAAGTAACCTCTCACATGGGTCCTACTAAAGGTCTCCTGGGGTCCAGGAGTAGGATGTTATTTGTCAACTTGCATGTTGCCTAATCACAGAAATGAGCCTCACCATCACTACCACTTGCTTCTCATTACTTCCTACGCTAATGTAATTTTTATTGCTCTCTTCCAGTGTTGGTCACTCCAAATATTGAAATAACTCCTGGGGTTCCATTTCAGCTGCTCATTTCATTCCCCTGAATGGAAAGAATTGGACCTTCTAACCAGTTCAAACAATGAAACATTTTTTAGGTGGGGCCCAGGCAATTCTGCTATTCTCCTCACCCCATCTCTTCTTCCAACAAAAGGCTGAGACTTCACCAAGGCGGCGATCCCTAAGAGAGTCACAGACAGGAAGAGCCAGTTTCAATGTCAGGAAAATAACCCCTCTTAACAGCAACAGCAGTTTGGTAGTAGAACCCATTGTCCAGAGGTATAGCAGCCCTGATTTGCTGGATGCATTCAAGCAAAAGAAAGAGGTGGGAGTGGACCCAATTGCCCAAATAGCCTTTTCCAACCCTATGGTTTTAGTAGTTATTAGTTATTATTTGCAGGAAGAGTTTTGCCACAAGTATGAATCAAGGAACTCTGTGGTCCTAACCAAGTGTGCCTTGAAGTTCATTACCTGTATTTGCAACTGAATATAAACATTTGACTGGCAGACACGGTATTTGATAAACATTCGGCTGTCTGAGACTCTCCAGGTTAAAATGCCATTTCCAACCCTTAAGATTATAATAGGCTTAATGTGCAATCAAATGTTACTTGACAAGGAGTTAGAAAAATCCACAAATTCCAATGTATTGCTTGTTTATACTAAACACTAAGCAATTTTGTACGACGTTAGGCTAAAATGAAATTAGTTTGTCTCCCAGAACCCAGGCATTTTATCAACTAGGTTAAACCGTAGTATGAATTGCTTGACAGTGTATGTTGTGTGAATGCGTTTCATTAGTCCAGATTTAGGATGCTGTGCAAACCAAATCATCAAATCACATAGTTTTTAGATTTATATACTGTGTGAACTCAACCATTATGGCTCATAGAATATGGTTCATGGCATACCATGTTGTGTGAACCCACCAGTTTACTCAATAAACTGTGGTAAAACAAACTATCGCTTAAGTCTAATTTGTGATCCCAATAACATACTGATTTAAAGTGGAGCATTTCAAATAGCTTTTTCTGCCAAAGTAACCCTTTAAGAACAGACATTTCAGAAACAGGAAAGGTAGATAAAATAATTTCTAATGGCAGAGATGTCATGATCTTACATGATTCCTTGCCCTTCACATTAGGACATGAAGTCACTCAAAATTTGGAGCTCCTTATGAACCATTTTTCAGTTACATCTTCTGTATTTACATTTTCCAGTTTGCCAACCTTTTATTGTTTTTAAATTGTCTTTATTTCAGTTAAACTATGTTGGTCCCAGAATGTCCTGCCATCCTCAGCACTGAACAATTCCCTGATACATTAACACAACTGTTTTTTCCCCCAATAATAGTTTCCAACTGGTCTTCTATGTGGACAAGTGATAAACCTGCCTGGCTTCAGTGATGCAATTCACCTTCAGACTATGATAGAAAAAGAACAAATACAACTCTCTGATTTTGTTAAGTGCTTATTCGGAGTTCAGCCTTAGCAGCACTTGGCTGACCTCAGTCGAAGCTAAGCAGGGATGACCCAGGTTAGCATGTGGACAAAGTATGGCTTGGAAATTCCAAAGTTGTTGGCAAGACTACATTCTCCACACCACAGTCCTAGTAAATTCTGTCACATTTCAGTCTAAAGCCAGTTACCTAAATCTTGGCATGACTGAATATGCAACTGATTCTTATCTAGTTCAGATTTTAGAACTTGCAATTTCTCCTGCTGAATGCACATTGGCTTATATGAAAATTAGAAGGCCCTCAGGGGGCATAAAAGTAGTACTCAAGTGTCCACATCGGAGTCTTCTCACATTTCTGCCAAAGTACTATTATATCACTGAAGAATTATAAAACCGAACTAGCTTTCTAGGTCTGGAGACTTAAAACACATGTAGCTTAGTGCTGGTAGCTGTGCATTCAGCTACCACTTCTTGGAGCTAAGAAACATCTAAAAAACAAAGATAATTTATCCCTAACAACCCTCAATAACTTAAAACTTCCTGAAGGAAGTTTTTCAATCTGCGCAAACTACATACTCAATGCAGCAACCTCCAGCAGTCCATGTAGAATGCACCTAACTACACTGGTATGTTGCAAGGGTTAGACTGATAAATTGTGCACATAAACACCCCAGGTAGCTTACCAGCATTCCCACAGAAAATAAATGTGCTGAAAGCACATTAGAATCCAATTCTGAATTTTTGCCCTGCAAGTCTTGGGCTTCTGTCCCTTCCTTAGGAATGCCAGTAACAGATCAGCCAGAGAGATTTGCTAATATGAGAATTACATCTTTTCAGATATACCCATTTTCACTCTAACAGTAATGATCACAGTAGGTACACAGAGCTGTTTATTTTGATCCATCTTCTACCAAGAAATTAGCATAGTTGTCCTCTACCTACATCAGGCCCTCATGCTGCATGCAGGGCACGCCATTTATCTAAAGGACCTCTGTTGGGTATGTATTTAACTCCACAGCCATCAGGGATGAGGCGCTTCTCAGACACCATTTCCTCAAACTTATCAGCATTGAACTTGGTGAAGCCCCATTTCTTGGAAATGTGGATCTGGAAGAGGGAAGGAAAGAGATGAGAAGATTGATCGGGAATCCAATCTGTGCGGAAAAGGCTGAATGTGTGCCTATACTATTGCCTTCAAGGAACTAAGAGACACAAATGTCTACATTCCCATTCCATCTAGAGGCAGTTACTGTAACACAGAATCAAGTCAGGAAAAGAATGGAGAACATGGCTTCTGGATTTCTTTCCAACCCCTTTATCAGCAATGGTCATAGAAGGCTTCTATATTTTCTTCTGCGTGATGAATTGCATCTATGTTCCCCATGTATTTCATGTGCACATACAGTACACATGCATACTGGGAAACACAGGGAAGGGAGGTGTTACACTCTGCTCTGGGTCATGTGACCAGAAAGGAGAAAGTAGAGGGGTTGCAATGGACCACTTGGCAGCAATCTGAGCCCCTGCTGGCTGGGGAATTCTGGGAGTTGGAGTCCATACATCTTAAAGTTGCTGAGGTTGAAAAACACTGCCCTACCAAATTGCTTCTCCCATATGGATGCATTGGGGATGTTACTTTTTTCTGCAGTCCTCAGCCAGGTTCAGGCCATTTTTTAACATGATTTCCTCCCTTATTTCTGCCCTCCCCGCTCCATTTATTCCCATTCTATTCACTTTTCTATGAGTTATCTTGCTGACAAGTAAGAATTCCAAGCCCAATACATAATTTCTAGCACTCAGTGGATTTGGAAAGAATAAAAAGGAATTCTTGCGAAACTGCCAAGTCAATTTGGATTGTGGTGGGACATAAATGTAATAATCAGAGATAAGAACAGCAATGCAATGATATGGTCTCACAAGCTGACTGAGATATTTAACGTATATTTAACGTATTTACAAAGCCTACCTTCTGACGACCAGGAAATTTGAATTTGGCTCTGCGCAGTGCTTCAATAACATGCTCCTTGTTTTGCACCTTGGTGCGAATGGACATGATGACCTGGCCAATGTGCACACGGGCCACAGTGCCCTGAGGCTTACCAAAAGCACCACGCATTCCGGTCTGGAGCCTAATGAGAAACCGAAGCATAATTTGCAATCTGTACAGTGCCCTGATGCTGGTGCCATCAAGCAAACCACCAATCAAGTTCTCTTTGCAGAATTTCCCAACGCTAAAGTCAACTGATTACCACTCACATTCTGCTTGTTGCTATACTTGACTAATATATGTTCCCAAGGTCCCTTAAGGTGCTCTGTACAACAAACAGGGCACGTACACAACCAAGGGAATTGCTGTGTGCAGACAGTGCACACCAGCCGCTGACAGCACCAGTGGTTGGTCGGCTTAATTGACTGCACGCTTATTCTCATGCTTCCCCACATCAAACATCAAAATTGGCTCTGTAACACATTCCTCACCTGTCAGCTCCAGCACATGATAACATCTTGTTGATGCGGATGACGTGGAAGGGGTGCAGGCGCACACGGATGTGAAAACCATCTTTGCCACAACTCTTCACCATGTATTTGTTGGCGCAGATACGAGCAGCTTCTAGAGCTAAAGGAAGATGCAGGGGGTAAATAGGGCAATTACAAATATCAGTAGCATTCAAGCAGACAGGCTACATGATCTGCTCCTTACCTTCGGATGACAATTGCTCATATTCATCTGACACCATGTGCCCACAGAGTGGGAACTCATCAACCTTGGCCTTCTTCCTGCCCAGATCAAATATCCTGATCTTGGGATCTGAAAAAAGGGGAAAATAGATAAACACAGTTACATGAGGTCATATGCAAATAAATGAGCGTAAGTTTCTGATATTCCTTATCAATTGTGAAATCACTGGTTAAATTAGGAACCAACATTTTGATCAGGCTACTGAGTCCTCTTAGGCAGTTCCAAATCAGAATAAATATTACATGGCTCTCCAAAACCAGAGATATACATATTTTTAAATGGATTTTTAAACACAGTTAAATTGAAGAGATAATGTTAACATCTTACTTACCAGGAACACCCCTGCAGAAGCGGGACTTAGGATAAGGTTTATTCTTGCAGTATCGATAACTAGAGGAAAAATGTTAAGTTGTGAGTGGGAAATTGCAGTCCAACTAAATGCTTTAAATAAATCAATATTACCATCTTCTGGCAAAATATAAGTTGGGAGGGCTATTCTTTAGTAGGCTGGTCTTAACAACTTCCAACTAGCCAACCTGTTGCCTCTAGTGGAACCTCTAAAGTGGACCAGGGGGAGGGGATCAAGAAATTGGCCTTAGAGGTAAACCACCTTACCTCACCCTTCTATAAATCGGAAGTGGCAGAGTTATAGCAGAGAACTGCTTCCTGCAGCACTCTGCTGGATTTCTATACTGATTACAATGGAACAGAATGCTCCAGCCCTCTTGGCAATTTGTTTCCTTGCCACTGGGAATTTTATGCCTGTAGCTCAAAGTGAATTCGTATTGTATTATTGTTCCTACCCTGCAATGGCTTAAATTCAAGGCTGCCCTGCATCATGAAGCAAAAGACTAGAAATGTAAAATAATGGACAGTACCAAACTTTGCTATCATGTACTGTCTATAGATACTTTTACAAGTCGCACTGAATGTCAGAGGAAAACTGTCCATGAATCAATGTTTCTGTGATTGGCATAGTTCTGACAGATGGCTTAAACTCATGGATTTAGCCTTCTCTCAAATGTCACTCTGGGCTATGTTCCTCACTTCACTCATGCAAGCCCGACAGCTAATTCTGTAGAGCCCCCCACCCCCCAAATTTCAACCAACCCAGTTTGGTCTAGCGGTTAAGGCACCAGGCTAGAAAGCAACAGACTGAGTTCTAGCCCTGCCTTAAGCATGAAAGCCGGCTGGGTGACTTGGGCCAGTCACTCCCTCTCAGCCCAACTCACCTCAAAGGGTAGTTGTTGTGGGGAAAGTAGGAGAAGGAAGGAGTATGGGGTTTGTTCGCTGCTTTTTTTATTAAAATAATAAAGGCAGGATAAAAAAATCTAAAACAAAAAAACTGTGGGGGAGCATGATCCAGTTTCAGAACATAACAGTGAACATCAACAATAGCTCTTGGTGTAGGCTTTTAACTCACATTAAGGCCTGTCCAAACCCAGTATGATACAACTGCTATAAATCAGGTCTGCAGTTTAAATCTCACCTATTAAATCTATACTCCACACATACATTGCAGAAAATATTCTTACCTAAACTGTTGCTAAATGTTCACGTGTAATCCTATGAAGGCAGTGTCAGTATACACTACTTTACAGAAATGCCAAGTACTGTTAACATATTAGAAACAAGGATGAGCATTAGCAAATAACTGTTGCCTTCATATCTTGCATGTAACTGACCGCTGCAGGGCTGAACAGATTCTTCTTCTGATTATGGGCTTTTCATTACAAGTATGAGCATGGGAATTATTTTTGCCAAACCATGGTTAATAATCTTATCTTAGGCACTCCGTATCTGGGCTGCAAAAGTTGTTTGTTGCCAATTAGTGGCCATCCGGATCACTGCAGCTCATATATGACAGTTGTACTAATCTCTCAAAAAGTGAGAAAAGTCCAAAGGAACTGAGCATTAAGAAGGACCCAAACAACTGCTGTGGTTTCCTCCTAGAACAGTGTTTCTTAAACTTGTTGCTCGCAGGGCCGCTTCCCACTTTTAAAATTTATGGAGGACTGCAAAAGAGCTTTTGTTTGTAGGGGTTATATTTATCAATATTTATATTAAAACTGACACATTCGTAGAACATTTATTTCTTGAACCATATAAAAATGACAATGTTAAACCCGTCAGATATTAACATAATTATTTTTCATGAAAAAAACCTGTATTTTTTAAAAATAATGAGAAGAGTGACATTGTTTTAAATTTGTGCAAGCATCGTCAGTATCTGGCACGTAATTTTGATTTTGCGGACTCCTGGGAGAGCTTGGAGGACCCCAGGGGTCCTCGGACCACACTTTAAGAAACACTGTCTTAGAGTAAGGTTTGCTTTCTCCCTCCCTCCGGCAGAAGCACATCGCCTTCCCAAGAACAGCTAGCCACGCTCCCTTTGCTTAATCATCGGGGCGGAGCGCTCGACAAACTCACCAGCGTGCGGGTCGGCGGCCCATGATTGCGGGTCTGAAAGAGAAAGAGTTACAGTATTTCAGTTCCGACGCTCAAAATGAGAACCGGCCTGGGGCCTAGTTCGTTTCCCTTCCCCTGAACCGCACTGCCGCCATCACACGCGTACTCACCTCGCCGAGCGGAAAGAAAGTGGGGACGCGCCTGCGTACCACTTATAAAGGTACCGCTCTAGGATGGCTGGGAACCATAGATACGTCCTCGCGGGAGCCTGTGCTGGGCGGGGATTGCGTAGGGGCCACGCTATAGAGAAATGGCTCTACAGTAGCCTCGAATGCTTTTCCGGGTGGCTTTGGAGTGTTTATGTTATCCCGTTGGAAGCGGGAGGAGGAGGAATGATGAAGAGGAGAGCATAATAGGCGTTACCTTTGATACAGTCGGAAGAATTGTGTCGCTCTCCTACATGATTTTGAATATGATCTAGAGCGTAAGATATAGGGAACGAGTTCGCTTAAAATAACAGAATATTCTAATAAGATTGCCTGCCGGTATCGCTGTATTTTCGATTTGAGCTGCAGGACACCGCCAGCAGGCGTTTCTCTATCGCGTTCTATTTCGCCCACAAAGTTCGAGTGGATGGTAGTTCCTAAAGTCTCCTTTTAAGTTCTTTTTCAGTTCCTCAGGTTACAATGGGAAGATATGAACTGGGTGAAATCCTGTAATGCGGGATTCTTCTTGAACGCACTGCAGCATTTGGTTTGCACAGTTGGGATAAGGGATTGGCTTTACTCCTGATATTTCAGGTGTGTACAATTTGGTTTTTAAAGATAATTTTGGTGCAAACAGTTTTATTTTATTGGAAGTTTACAGAAACAATCCAAGCTGTTAATCGAGGCTATTACACAGCCATGAGTAACTCATCCCCCACTTGACTACAGTGAGGCATAATTTGTACGCATGTTTGCATAAAACCCAATGCAACACTAATAATGTTGCATTCCATTGGAAATACATTGTATTACAGCAGTTTTATCCCACCATATTCATATGATTCCAAGCGGTTCGCAATAATTATTACATGCGTCTTATCACATTGAATTCTGACTAATAAAATAGTCACTGTCATACTCCGGAAGAACATGAGTGATTAAAGCAACTCGCAATTGAAGCTACGGAAGGAGGAAACAGTTCTATCTCTATGGAAAGAAAGGCAAACCAGAGTGTCCTTTTTTTCAAGTACGGCGCGTGAAGCTTCTCACTGTTCCTCGCGCGAGAACACGCCGACTCTCACGGGACTTTTTGCTAAGTCTCGCGATGTCTGGGTTAGGTGTCATTTCCCCTCTATGCGCGTCTCCCCGAAGGAGACTGAAGGATGGCTGTTTCGGGGGTTTTGAACACAGCTAGGCAGCTTTGGAGGCCGACTCTGCTGACACCTCGATCGGTGAGAGGCTTATTAACATCGAGCTTACGGGACGTGAAATCAAATGGGGCACTTCGGTTCGTTCAGGGGAGAAATGGGGGAACGGGTGCGATATTTCTGATTGGCCGGGGAGAGACTGGTAGGCGGTGCAAACGGAGAAAGAAGCTTTTCCATTGGTTTGGCGTCCAGATAGGGGCGTTCCCAAATGGGTGTTCTTGATAGGCGCCTTGTATATTGGGGAGAGGGAGTCGTCGTCGTCGGGCATTATGGCTCTGTTTGATTGGACAATCGAAATAGCTGCTTTTCAAAATGGGATGATAAAAATCGCACGACTCAGACAACGCTTGTACGTCAGGCTTGTAGGGTCTTGTTGGTTTTGCGAGAACAGGTTCACCAGCCGGCTCCGGGTGGGAAAAAAGTGCTCTTAAATGAAGGAGGTGTTTCTTGTGAACATGCTCTGGAACCAGGATCCTGTTTGAGAACAGAAATTAACTGCACTTACCCGAGATTTGTTCTTTCCTTTCGTTGAATTTAAATGGAAAAAATGGTTTTGTTATTATTGTTAAACGATTGATAGTCACAGGGAAGCCCTTGTTGATCTAGTAGAGATGTGTGAAATTGATCCTGTCTACTTTTGCACACAGCCACTCAAAGCCATTGGGAACTCACTGCTCTTCTTGAGTGGTAGCTTGATCTGCTGTTATGAAACAACTGAACGGTTTCCTACTGTTTTATTGTTCACGTTGGAAGCAGTAGTCTGGTTAAAAAAACCATCTCATCCAATTAATTTCTCTGTGCATTGGTATTGAAAACACAGAAACGAGTCATGGGGAAAAAAGGAAGTGGTAGCCATTGTTGAAAAGCATTTGTTATGTCTTGAAGGCCATTCCAAGTAATTTAGAGTGTATTTGCTTTTGTACAAACTTTGCTGAAGCTTTTCCACATAAACTTTTGTTATGTTCCTTCATACAGAAGGAAGGACATCCACCCTTTTTTCTACTCTGGCTTTTCTGGTTGTAGAGCAAAGTGTAAAGAAAGGGTAGAAAATTAGCCCCAAGTGTATCTTGCCATTCGCCCTGTTGCTTGTGACGGTTGGGTGGGATTACCCAGCAGGGCCTAAAGAACCACTGGTTCGTTACCTGTGTTGTTGCAGTATGGAAAGAGAATTCTCTCTGCAGGCCTGGCTGCTCATTTCATCTTCCTTCCCACTGAAATCAGTGGGAAAAGAGGTTTTTTTGTAACAAGCTTCAGGTCAATGTCATATTGTCCCAGTTATAACCAGGGTGAAGGAAACTTTTATCATCTTTGGTGGACTTGTGAAAAGGCTAAACAATTTTGAGATCAGGTATGTATTGCTATTCAAAAGATTCTTAAAGTGAGCATTAAAAAAAAAACCAGAACTGTTCCTATTGGGCTTGATGGAGAAAGGACTGGAGAAACAACATGGATCCTTGCTTTTATATATGATCACAGCTTCAAGACTGTTATATGCGCAAAGATGGAAGGATTCACAAATACCTACAGTGGAAGAATGGATTATTAAACTAATGGACTTGGCTCAAATGGCGAAGTTAACAGCGTTAATAAGAGATAATACTTCTAAATTTGTCTCTTCATGGCAACCCTTCTTAGATTATGTGCTTGTGTGGGAAAAAAATGAAGCTTTGACTGTGGGATTTAATGATTAGATGGTTTGTGTTGATAGAAGTAATGTGAATTTGGATTAATTAGTGGTAAGAGATTAACCTTTTTTTAAATTTATATTCATATCTGTATTGGAGATAGTCAGAAGTCACTTTCTGTTTCATTTTTCTATCTGTTTTCACTATTTTAGTTTTTGTCTTTTTCTTCTTTCTTTGCTATACGTTCTGGTTTGTATTTTAACTGTGCTTTTTATATATCTCAATAAAAGCTTAATAAAAAAAAATTGTCCCAGTTATAACAAGCTTGTGGCAAAATCCTATTGTCCTATAGTTGGTGGAACTTGAGTATAGAATTGCATCCTTATTTATTTATTAATTAAAATTTTCAACTGCCCATCTCCCCCCAATGGGGGAACTCTGGGCGATTCACAACAAACATTAGAACATAAAATATATAAACACATAAAACCTTAAATCCTTAACATTTTTTGTGCATTTTGATTGAATTTGAATTTGAACAAAGTATGTGTAATTGCTCTGGTTGTCCCAATTTGATCTTTTGAAAATCACTGATGTGAATATATACAGATCCTGTTTCCCTCTTTTAAGAATCATAGACTTCTGGATTCCCAAGTGTTCTTCTCTTACTTTTCCTTTTTTTTCCCTCCCTCTCACAGGTGCAGGCTATAATAGATGGCAGTCGCAGGAACATTGCCTCGGTATGTATCATTTATGTATCTTTTACCATACAAAGATTTTGTTGGGGACAATCATACCCTGCTCCATGTTACAACATTCCGCAACCTGGTGCATTCCATTTTTGTTGGAATAGGTTCCACAGCAACTGTTTTAGATGGTCAGGCTGGGAGTGTAAGTATCATGAGGCACTGGACCATAAAGAATGTGGTTTTCAGTGTTGAATGTAAATCTTCTTTCTCTCTACTGAGTGAGCATCTAAAGAGACTGACTACTGGACTTCATCCAAAGTTAAAAACAATATATTCTAATCCAAGCCTGCTTCAGAACTGTTAGGAATATGTAAAATAGGGACCTTTTCCATATCGCCCAGCCATGTATTCCGGCTGCTAAATTAAAGTAATTAGCAATTTGCAGGGAACTAATGAATAATAAAAGATCAGAGCGTGTGGTTGCAATTGCTTTATGCCACTGGAAAATGTTTTCCCAGACTTGTTCTTTTGTTAACTTTTTAAAATGTCATTATTTCACTCTTTCTTCAATTAAAGCTGATCTTTACAACCAGGTTGATTAGCTTCATGGTCACTTTTATCTTCAGATGAAACCTGGGCATCTCTGCAATCCTGAGTGATATTGCCTACTGGAAGTAAAATGCTGCAATTTGTAGTGCTATCATGGCTTGTTTTAGGACATGAGAAATTGTAAATGCATTGCCTGAATTCAGTATTTTATGAATATATTTTACAGTTTTTATATCTTGGGACACTGTGTTATGGAAAGGTAATTTGAAAATGGTTTGGGTAATAATAACAAAATGCTCTGTTGATCCAAGATATTGTGATGCTTGATGTTACATTTTCTAAGATTAAAACAAGTATTTTTCTTTTCTCTCTGCCCCACCCCTGTCCTGTTCCTGTCATATCATATACAGCAACAGAGTATCGTAAGTAATTTTCCTACCTCATCAGTGCTTAAAAAAAATTTAAGTGCTAGCCAGGGGATGGAGGCTGTCTCCTTCAGCTACTGAATATCCAAGAGAATTGCAAATCCCCATGCTGGAAAGTACCGGGCAAAGGAAATACTTACTTTTACATTTTTATTAAAAAGTGTTGCGGGTTCAGAACTGATGGCAGAGGTCCATTGTCAAAAATCTTTTTCTTTCAGCTACTAGCTAGATAATCCCTAGAATCTGTGAAAGAGCTTTTCCGTGCTGTTACTCCCAGGAATCCAACTATAACAAAGAGATTGGGTCTGAGACATACAGGCTAATATTTTATGGCATCTGAAAACCATTCCCAGATGAAAAACATGTGCTGTTCACAGACACACAGTACCTTGCCAAAATATTCTGGGGCTGTAAAAATAGGCAACACAAACTTCCTCCTCGAAGCCCCAACTTCCCTGCCTCAGACTTTGTCTCCCAAGGATGTCTTGCTCTGCCCAGACTACCAGACAGTGCCCAAGCTTATTTGTCCCACCGTACTGTTCTTTTTTTTTTTTTCCCCCTTTGCAGTGGATAGCCACAGGAAAGTTTTTGACAATTCCCTGGTTTTCATGGATTGATAGTGATGCTCAATAATGCAGACTCTCTGAGAAGACTATGGATGGTTGGATTGTTTGAAATCATCATCTCTTTCTCTCTCTCTTCTTTGTAGCCTCCTCCAGCCAAGTATGGGGGTCGCCATACTGTGACCATGATCCCAGGAGACGGGATTGGGCCAGAGCTCATGCTTCATGTCAGGGAATTGTTCCGGTATTGTTTCTCTCTTTCCCCCTTTCTAGAACTTTGCCTAAAATAAAGGCAGCCTAACTTTGAACGTACGCTCCTGTTAATGCTGGAGACTTCCATTCGCTTTGGACTGTTTGGCCCAGAGATCTCTTTCTCTCTGCTCCAGGCATGCCTGTGTGCCCGTGGACTTTGAGGAAGTTCTAGTGAGCTCAGCGGCATCTGAAAGTGACATACAAAATGCCCTCATGGCTATCCGCCGTAACCGTGTGGCCCTCAAAGGTAATGGTGGTCCTTTGTCCCACATAGATAATCATGGAGTTGGAGGGGCTAAAACACAAGATGGAAGATGGACATTATCTGTGCTAATGTTGTTAACTCTGGTGGCACCTGGAAAGGGCTGTTGTTCATATGGGGCACAGAAGTATTGCTGAGATATGAAAAGTTAATGGAATCTGGAATGGAGGTGGAAACGGTCTCTTCCCATGTCCTGAATCCTTACAGTGAGAATAAAGAATCACAGTTGTCTTCAAAACTAATCTGAAGAGTTTTCAAAACATTTCTTAAAAGGTATAGGCACCGAAATGTGTGAATATAATTCAACCAATTCAACCAGTACTGTATATAAAAATCTATGCAGGATATAATAAAAAGCTAGCATGGATATGAATACAGAATAAAATACAAATGGGAAAAAAGGAAAAATTAAAATTTATCTACTTTTCTACAGTACAAAAGTTGTAGGTATATTGCAAATTACAACTCAATTTTTAAACAATAAAGTAAACTTAGCATGGATTGATATTGTCTGATCTTTCCTTTTTGTTAGAAGCCAATTCATAGACTGAGAGTTGGCTAATTTTGTTGAGGCAACCTTTAGAGTCTGGTGAGTCTTCCAGGAATGCACAGACACCTTCTTTGCAATAGTCCAGACACTATATAACCAAAACTCTGTGCAAATAGTTCCAAATTTGGGGGATATAGTTTAACAACACATTAACATCCTTAAACCATAACTTCCTCCCAAGGACTTGGTTCACCAGAGTAGTAAACTACCAAAGACATGAGCAAAGCATATGCACTAATATACATTCAAATGTATAGCATCTCCAACATAGGAAAGACAGTAACCAATGTTTTGAACAGCCATTGTTCAAAATATATCCCCGTATGATTTGTTTGTTGAATTACTCTGGTTTTTAAATCAGAAGACACCTGTTTAACATTTCATAAAATCCTAATGGGATATCTTAATTCTCTATTCCAACTTTCTTCTCCTATCCTTTGTGTGTGTGTATGTAGCGATTCAGTTGATTTTTCCTATGATTTTTAAATAGGAATATTCCATACTGTCAAATTCTCATGAGGTTTAAGGTCAGATCTTAATTTCTTACCCGATAATGTCCAAATATGTCTAACTTTTTAGGTGCAGGAAAAAGCCCAGGATTGCTACTCTATTCAGAACTAAATACTTGCTAGGATTTCAAGGGCTCAGGTTTCTGGGGTCGGCAAAGCCTAGCTCGAGAGAGTAAGTCATGGCTCCTGTTTTACTGCTAAATGGCACCAACAGAACCCCCAGGTTTTTTTCAATTAAAAAAAAATAGGATCTCATGAGATGACCAAATAACACAAGGTTACTCACTTTTCACATGAGTGCTACAAGATTTTGGCCATTTTAAGGTTTTTAATTTTTTTGATAAGACAGATAGATAGGATACACAGTAGTAACTGTTGCCTAGGGCCAGCAAGTTAGATAGCTGTTTCCCACGCTGATAGCAGACTGGATTTTGTCCCTGCTGGAGTCATGCATCATAGCTTGCCTGCTTGAATGTTGGTCCCACTTAGATAGACGCAAGCATAGTGCCCCATGGGGGCTTCCACTGAGAGCATCTGGGCTCTTAATATTCAGCTTAATTCTAGAATGATCCAATTGGTGTAAAATATCCTGCCTCAGAATGCAGGGTAGACTTAATGATTATTCTGCTCCATACAAGCCTGTGGGTGAATTTTGGGGAGATGGAGGGAAGACAGTGAGACAACTGTTTTTTCCCTAATGCCTGTTGGTTCATGTGGCCCCGGTTCTTTCTCTTCAGTCTGAACTAAGGTCATTCTGGGTTTTGCTGTAACGTTGCTTAGAGTCATCTTTTGATTCATGCAGTTGGGAGAAAAGAGAATCTTTGCATTCTCACAAACAGCCCTGGTGGTTTGGTGCTGCTTATTCCTATTCTGTGGCTGGAGGAACTGAGTTTAATACACAGTTCAGGCTGCTTGTCATCCAAGAAATGCAAGAGTGATTCTATAGACACCTTTCTTAAAGCGTCCTTCTCAATAGCTTAAGTTTGTCTGGTCAGAAAGCCAGACCCCTTTATTCATTTATTTTCTTTTCCTGGCTTTTATAGGAAACATCGAGACGAACCACAACCTGCCACCTTCCCACAAGTCCCGGAACAACATACTGCGGTGAGATAACGGCTCAACTTAAATGACAGACAGAGCTTTGGAACTAGTTAAGCCAGACCACAAAACGTGTCACTTTTCAGACAGCCCACCAGCCATACCTGTTGCTCCAGCAGCAACACAAGGAACCATTTATTTGACTGGGGTTTAGCATTGGGCAGCCAGAGATAGTGGTCCATGTCTGGGAGACTACCTTTTGCTGATCAGATGTACGGTACAGCCTGTGGTTCAAGGCTGAAGGGTGAACAACTAGATTGAAGAAGCAGGGCGTTGCCTGTTCCTTTGCAGGTTGGATTTCTCCTGGTGCTTTCTTAAGCAGCTGGGAAGCAGAGTCTCTCCACTGTGTGAGCTTCCCTTTTCCTTCTCTGTCTCCGCAGCACTAATTTGGATCTCTTTGCCAATGTGATTCATTGCAAGAGCCTTCGAGGTGTGGCAACCAGGCACCATGATGTTGACATCCTCATTGTCCGGGAGAACACAGAGGGGGAATACAGCAGCCTAGAACATGAGGTGCTGATTTATACAGGAAGCTCGTGGTGTTCTTTTATCTCTTTCCCCGTTTGCTCTGTTAGCCTCAACCCCATTTGCATGAGGGTAAATCTCTGTCCTGCAGGAGTACATTTGTTTGCTTCGCTGCATTGAGGAAGGGAAGGGAGTGGTGATAGTGCTGTACGGTAGACTATTGAACCCAGGGCTTTTCAGTGTTGAAGTATCAGAGGTGGTGGCCTGCCAAGTTGGAGACTCATGGACTGGGAGTCCTCCTTACTGGGAGCTATCAGTTTGCAGTCCAGAGACTATCCTGCTTTGTATTCTTAGCTCTTTCTCTGTCTTCAAGGGCAAGCCAAAATCCTGGCAAAGACAGCAGGGGTACAGGCGAAACCACAAGCCAAGAACTGGCTTCTTGTAGAAAACCTCTGAGTCAGGATTTCAGTCTTCTTGCCCAGTAGGCACCAGGCCCCGCTTGGGCATGGTGGGTGGTAGAATCCAGGAGCCCTGATCATGCCCTTTCCACAGAGTGTCTCCGGCGTGGTGGAGAGCCTCAAGATCATCACGAAGACAAAGTCGCTGCGCATTGCTGAATATGCTTTCAAGTTGGCACACGAAGCTGGTCGCAAGAAAGTGACAGCCGTCCACAAGGCCAATATTATGTAAGTCGGAAGGTAAAGACTGAGTTCATGCAGTAGAGTGGTCCATTGTTGGTTTAACTATGGTTTGCTGAAGAAACCGTAATGGGCTGACTTCGTATAACACGCCGAGCAAAAGCCAAAGAAACCAGCTGTAGCTTAGTATGAGGTGTGAACTGTATGAAGAACATTCTGCAACCTAACAGTAACCAAGCTTTGGGACAAGTACGGTCACATATGGTGCCTATACTTGCCCCATACAGACCCTTCAGCTTTAGGGTAATTTCCTTCCTCTGCAGCGGGGTGGGGGCAGGCTTCAGCACAGCTTTTTCTCAGTGTTCTTTCCTGATCCACAAACATTCTTACTCTTCTCTTGAAGCTCTTGCTGCCTCTGCTATCTTTGCTGGAGGCCAACCATTTGCTCCAGCTCATCAGTTCCTCTTTTCCTCCCCTAAAGGAAACTGGGTGATGGTCTGTTCCTGCAGTGCTGCAAAGAGGTGGCAGCTGGCTATCCAAACATCACCTTTGAGAGCATGATTGTTGACAACACCACAATGCAGGTACTTTGATGTTGGTTTAGTTTCAAGTCTGGCTGCAGCTGTAGGAGGCTGCTTTACACTGAGTCAGGCCCCTGGGCCATGTTGTCCACTGTATTAACACCACTGGCAGGAGCTTTCCAGGTTTCCAGGCAGATTTATGGAGCTGTGCTTGGAAGTACATGGGACTGAACTTGGCAATCTGTAATGTCACCTCTTGATTAGGATTTGTGCCTTTTGTACATTGTGGACAAAAATGATTTTAGTTGGAAGTCTTTATGCATACTTTCAGGTAGATGTGGAGGATGTCACCCTGTCTCTCCTTAGGGTGGATAAGAGAGAAAGGCATGTTGCGATAACTCACTGACTTTTTTGAATCTCCAGCTGGTTTCCCGTCCACAGCAGTTTGATGTCATGGTTATGCCTAACCTCTACGGCAATATTGTCAACAATGTCTGCGCTGGGTTGGTTGGAGGCCCAGGCCTGGTCCCTGGAGCCAATTATGGACGTGACTATGCAGTTTTTGAAACGGTAAGGTGTAGGAGGTGGCTAAGATTTTGAGAGGGATGGATCTCAAAATCAAAACCCAGTCATGATCAACAAGGCAGCAGTTAGGGGCAGAGATCTTTCTATCAACTACTGCAGTATTTTCCAATTAGTTGGATGACAACACTGGTGGAATGCAGGAGGAGTCTAAGTGGGCTACGGGCTCATCAGCATGGTACAAGCACCTCCCGATTGGTCAGGATTGATGAACTTTCAGCTATTCCAGCTGGAGGTGATGGAGCTTCGTAAGCGGGTGCAAGCAGCAGGGTGATCCTTTTCTCCAATAGTTGGTTCTTTGCTTCTTGATGCTGCAAAGAGGAAAAGGACAACAGGTGACCCAAACAAACAGTAGCTTTCTTCTTCTCTGCTGCTGCTGCTGAGTGAACATCTTGGTCCTCAATCCTTTTCTAGCTACAATTAAGCTCCCATTGTATGTTTCACCCTTATGCGACTTTGCAAGCAGCTGCTAGAAGCAGGATCCCCCCCCCCCAATTTCTCTTGCTTCTGCCTGCTTATAAAGCAGTAACTGTCTTATAGAACACAGCTATGCTCAGTTGGCCCTCCTCCACCTCGACTTTTTGCTTTGCCTTTCAGCCACTAACATCCTGACTGGTTTGCATTTTGAAACCCTAGCAGCAGAATTTACTCCGAGTGCTATTGCTGCAGTTTTTTGTATTCTTAAAACTAGCAGTAAATCACAGAATTGGTAAGGACTAGTTAAACCACTGAGTTCCATCTCCTTCTCTGTTCAGAACCCAAGTTAACATAACACGACGGAATACCTTAAATGTGTTTTCCTTGAAAAAAGTGGCCTGTTTTATTTCTATTATGGTAGGACCCAGGTTCTTTGATACAATTATTGGTGGGACGTAGCACAGAAAAGGTTGAGGATTGCTTGTGATTACTGAAAATATCACTTGTGTTTTCCTTTATCCCCCTATTCCACAGGCCACACGCAATACTGGCAAAAGTATTGCGGGCAAGAACATTGCGAACCCCACAGCAATGCTCCTCGCCAGTTGTATGATGCTGGATCACCTTAGGTATGTAGTCTGAGGGTAAAAAGAAGGACCAGAATATACTGATGGATTCCTAAGAGGAAAGATGGCATCAGAATGAATAAATACATGCCCCAGAATCTGCTGCCATGATAATGGGGATGGGAGAAGAGAGACTGATTTGGATTGCTGCTCCTAAAAGATATGTCATCCATTGCAGATTGCACAGCTACGCGTCTGTGATCCGCAAGGCAGTCCTAACCGCCATGGATGATGTGGAAGTGAGTTGCTCTTATCCTGCTTTGGACAATCCTTGATCAAAAACATTGGGAAGTGATGAAAGTTTTTTTTTTTTAATCTGGTCACTTTTCCCTGGACTTTAAGTTACTAGTGTCCTTAAAATCCCCTGGAGAACTGGGAATGGGTTTCTTGATACTGGAGGGAATCTATTTGGGTGTATTGGCCATAATAAACATTATATTACACAACATACTGGAGGGAGCAGAACCAACATGTTTTCCTATTCCAGGATGGAATTAAAGTGCTCATCATAATTCCCTAGAGAGAAATTGGCAGCAGAACCTAAGCTCTTTGAGTTTTCTCAACTAAAATGGTTGCATAGTAGATGAAAACTGACAGCCCATTTGATGTAATGGTTAAGGTTCCAGGCTAGAAACCAGGAGACTGTGAGTTCTAGTCTCATGTTAGGCATGAAGCCAGCTGGGTGACCTTGGACCAGTCACTCTCTAAGAAGCAGGCAATGGCAAACCACTTCTGAAATTTTGCCAAGAAAACTGCAGGGACTTGCTCAGGCAGTTGCCAGGAGTCAACACTGACTTGAAGGCACCAAAAGAAAAAAAATAAGTGGAACCATTTTTCTGAATATAAGGGTGGATTGATAGAAAATCTACATAGCATTATAGGGCCAGTTGGATTTTTTGGAGAGCTTCTCCAAGAGTAGAGAGTGAAATCTGTCCTCACAAGCCTTTGATCTGCAACAGTGGAAAGAACGGCAACTGGTCCTTCTCTAATGATGGAATTTTGACGTTGGAGAGGACAGAAAAACATACCAGAAAAAGCCATGGGATTCACGGGATGTCACATTCTGTTTCTTGACTTCCTCCCCAAAGTTGTGGGGCAGTACATCAACATCCCAACTGTAGACAATGTGATTCATACTGGCCCCATTGGGTACAGCAGAAAGGCAATAGAAACCAAGAATGTAAAATCCAAATCAAGAAAAGTCCGCTCCAACCCACTCCTGTCTGCCTGGTGACCCCCACCAAAACCTAAGGAGGGGAATCCCACCTTGGGTTTACTGTGCCTAAGATTAATGACACGTGCATGTCAGATAAGCCTAAACACATTCTTCGTACATCTTACTTTACCTTAGGAGTTCCCAACCCATCCTTACTATAACATTTCTTCATTTTCTGTAAAAGTTTAATTTTATGTAACTTGGTAAGATCCTTACTTATGACCCCCCACACTGCTTGGGAACTGTGGTTGCAAAAGGCCAGCACTGGACTTCAACTAACTGTAAGGGACCTATTGCTGCAATGCAGTTGAGAATGAGGCTGGCTTAGTGTAATTTCTATATTTTCTTCTCTCTAGACCCACACGCCAGATATTGGGGGCCAGGGTACCACCTCAGCAGCTGTTCAGTCAATTTTGAAACAGATCACCAAGCCTAGTTCTAACCTGGCACAGGTAAGAGAATATTAGGATGAAGTTCCTAGATTGGGGGTGGGGCTGCACTGGTGGTTAACTACTGTATTTTTCTGACTATAAGATGATACTTTTTTCTAAAATCCTTACCCTAAAAATTGAAGGGCGTCTTATTCAAGGAAGTCAGCCGAAAATCGCGCGGTTGCAAAACTGCCCATACTTTGTTTCTGCGAATGGGCTTCCTCCTATTGCTAGCCTCCAATCACGAGTGAAATAGCTTGTCTCCCAAACAGACTTCCTCCAATCACGAGCCTTATGTAACTGATGTCAGCTGATGCTGAACAAACCAATTAGAGGAAGTCTGTTTGCAGAGACAAGGTATCGGCAGTTTCACTCGTGCTTGAATGTAATCAGTTATGCAAAAGAGCCTGGAAACAGAGCTGCAGAGAGACGGTTTGGACCTCCTCCCACCGAGTGTATCAGTTAAATGTTAACTAATTACTAAATAAAAATGTGTTCTGCACTATCTTTAAAATATTGATTTCTTAATTTGGGATTGGAAAAATGGGGGTCTTGTACATGGGGGCGTCTTATTGTCGGAAAAATACGGTAATTACTTGCTTGGGCTACAGAGCATGCAGGACATGGACATAGCTGCATTTATTTTTAGCAGGGAGTGGATTTAAAGCAAAGGGGGAAGAGATAGTGGGCACAGGCATTGCAGCCTTCTCCAATATGGTACTGGTCACATAGATTGCCTTTTACTCCCATCAGCTCTGACAGAAAGTTTGGAAATTGTGACCCAAGGCAGCTGGACGATGCCCAATGGAGAAAATGTTCTAGGGTTTTTTATGGTTTTACTATAAAAAAAGCCAAGGAAAATATAGTTGAGGTCACTGTAAGACCAAATGTCACCTGCCCTGCCCTAGATTTTTCTCTTGCAGGGTGGTGATTTAGCAGTATACTTTTCATAGCCTGACTCTGTCCTAAAAGACTGGACTGATAGTCTCCATCTAATGCTATTAACACATTTGCTTTTTTAATAGTGAACGAAGCTCAAGACCAAAGCAGACACCCATTCCTACTTCAGTAAAAGCAAAGGAGCAACTCTTTTGAATGGTGTAGACCTTTTCATTTCAAACTATTCAAGTACAGTATCCCTCTTCTGTATATAGTGTGTAAGTTAATGTTGCCCACCCAGCTCCCTGAACTAGAGGTAATAAATGTAAACAGAGAGGTCTTTTGGACTCTTATTTTTAGTCTGGTTGATAGAAAAACACAATAAAAGTAAAATGGAATATCACGGAATAAAAATGGATATTGAAGTATCCTGAAGGTGGATACAGTCAAGGTCTGGATAACAGTAGCCAGATCACGTACTTTGAAACAGAACTGGCTATTCAGTCGGGAGTTGGGAATGTTGTGAACCACACTGCAAAAGAGCATTGCGCTGTTATCCTTGAATTTATCTATGAGTGTTGGCTCCATTTTTGTGGGATCATCTCTCTTCATGAGAACTATATTTTGATTTTGAAAATAACAGCTCAGACTTACTACAATGCATTTTCCCCCAACATAGGAATAATATACATAATAATATATATTTTCTAGTTTGCCTAACTCTAGTGCTGCTGGCAGAATGGAGATTCGAAGGAGCCACTGGGCTCTACATCTTATTGTCTCCATTTTGATACACAGAAGGGTTAGATAAGTTTTCTGGTAGTAACCAGAAAATGATCTAATTTGAGTTTACAGGCTTCAATAAATGTTATTTAAAAAATAAATACAATAAAAATGCCTTCATTTTTATAAGATCTCACCAAACGTGAGGTAGTGTAAAAACGTTTGGAGCTCAGTGACCACCAGCTAGAGGCATCACACCTCACTCACCATTGCATTAGATACCATTTGCACAGAAGGTGATGCTAGCAGTTTTAATGTCCTTTTAAGCTGGTCTTGCTCAACTGCCCAAATTTGTTCTAAAATCCATGCTGAGTTCTGCAGCAGGATTACTCCTTTTAAATGAGAACAGCTGTATTAACTGTTAAGACAGTAACACCAAAACTGCAAACATTTTTTCTTTTCAAAATTCTTGTCCTTGTAGGAAACTCTAACTGGGCTGTTCCTGCTCCTGTCCCTGTTACAGTTTGTCCGCAGAAAAGACGATCCAAACGTTATTGCAAATATTTTAATGAAAAATTCTGAATTCAATCCCTGTAACAGCACAGCATTCAAAACACCTCCACACATACTTTCCCCCAACACTGGCACACGTGGGCCACCTCTAAAGCAAGGCCATGGCTTCTCAATAGGGAGATAACAGTGCAAGAAAACAGCGCTGCCTCACTCTCACTGGGTTTGGTTCTGGTGCAGCTCAACTTTGGTATAAACAACATTTTCACCCAGATGTTTCCCATTCACTGCCACAGGTTGAGACTGGAGTGTTCAGGAGAATCAGAACCACGTCTTCTAGTTCCAGCTTTACACCACTGACTCCAAACTGACAGCTGAATTTAGTTTCCACAGAAATAGGAATCTAACTCCAACCGACTTCGCTCCAATATTGTATCTCTAGGAAAAGGAAGGGCGTGGAACATTGGCTTTACGCCTGGCTCCAGATCTTTATTTCTTTCGCATTCCTTTCCTAGGACACTCGGCAGAGGAGCGGGAGAGAAAGGCTTATATGTAACAGTTCTCACTTTTCCTTCCCTATTCAGTGCATTACAAACAATAGGTAGGCTCCATTGTAAAGGCACAAAGTAGCTTGAATATTTTGCTCACCCGGGTCAAGCTTTTGGGAGCAGCCATTCTTTCGTTGAAAAAAAATGCTAATCACAAGTAGCAAGTGTTGAAAATCAGGACAGGAGTTGCAATAGCAGCCCAAGATGGCAACAATTTGAACAACCCCAAACATCCACCATGAAAATACACTAACCTCACACATACAGCTAGCTTGCTCCCCCCCCCCAAGTTCTGCAAACACCAATGATACGAGGATTATTCTCTATTCCTAATCATCTCAAAAATTGGATAAAAAATGGGCTAAAGGAAATGAAACCGTGTAGAAGTAAAAACATTGGACATCACAAGGCATATAGAAAAATCAGACTGCTAAAAAAATTCTTACTACATACCTTTGCAAAAATGTTTTCCCAACCGCAATGAGGGCTAGAACTTTTTTAGCTGAGGTTCTCAAAATACCAAATTATGAGCAGTTACTCAGCCCCTGGGTAGTGAAGAGCATGCATATTAGGGGCTGTAGCCTAGTAATATGAAGAAGGAACCATAAATGCTCACGGAAGGAGGAGGGATACTACTACATCTTTCTATTTATTCAGCTGTTGATCACAATTCTGGAGAATCTTTCCAGCAAATGCCTGAAAGCATTATCTAGGTACTGAGAACCCACTGGAGTATGAATCCTTCCTCTCCCACTTTGCTACTGACATAGTGCTCCTTTTTCCATGGGCTTCTTTCTCTCACCCCTCTAAATACTTTCACTTTTGAATTTCTACGTCAACGTCATGTAACTCTACAAAACTTCATTCCCTTGTGTAACAAGTTTTGCTCAAAAAAGGCCACATTTCCTGGAGGCATAGAAGTTTGGGCAGGGGAAGGGATATATTTTCTTCAGAAAAAAGCTTTTGAATAAGAAGTCGGCAACTGTTTCCAGCTTCTTGCTCCAACACTCAGGCACGTCCAACTCACCATCCACCTATTAGTACCTTGCACATATCCATCCCTCTCAAACTACTTTTCTGCCACACTTGTTTGGTTTAAGGGTGGGAACCTTTAAACATATACCTTAAAAGGGAGAAAAAAAATCTGCAAGTAATCTCAGAATTGGTTAAAAACAGTCAAACAGCATCAATCAATCAACGGCACCTAGAGAAGATGGCCATTGTCAACCAAGAAGGCATATGCAACGAAAGTGTGGGCAAGGGATCCCGGTCATCTTCCATTTGTGCTTCAGAAGTAGCCACAAAGTGATGTGTGGGATTCCAGTCCAGCCATACAAACCCTGGTTTAATCAGCCAGAGTCTCCAATCTTGGAACTAAGAGGAATTCTTCCTCCCCACATCATCACTCCAGCAAAGAGGGCTACACCATAAGCCAGGAAACTCCATGTGGGCCAGAGTCCCCTTACTTCATCAATCAGTTTGCTTGAGCAAGATTTGTCCCTAAGAGTTTAGCCATGGGTGCTCGAGGCACTGGGCAGCCGTAGCACGCTCTTCTGGGATGTACTCCATCATGGGCAACAGGAAGTCCGTGAACTGGGCTGCTTGTTCAAGAGGCCACTCATATTTCTCCACCAGGACCTCGTAGAGTCCCCAGTGCTTCAGGTTCTTTATGTGACGTAGTTCCCCTGGCAAGACAGGCAAACGAATGGAAAAGTTGGAAAGGCCTCGGCTGACACGATGACGTTGTGAAGTGATCAGAAGACAGATCTAACATATTCTATGTTCACCATTTGTACAAGGCCACAGGTACACAAGAGAACATCTAAGTACATCATATTATATGTTAATCAGAATGGAGAATATGGTCAGCAGGTCATATCTTAAAGGCACCGACAGATAGCAGTGACATAAAGGGTTAGAAGCTGCTTCTGCATGAAAGCAACTTCATTCTAGATCCCATCACAATAAACATTGCAACCTTCATGCAATTTACTGCAAGTGGATAGACCACTGTTTCTACTAGTTCATCAGAAAGCCTAAATTTTTCCAAGCTTATTTCATCCTATACCAGGTTTTGTTCAGTAGAACTTTACCTTTCTCAACCCTCTTCCTATAAGCAAGCTTTGAACACATATGTACTGGAGCAAAGTTTCCTCTAAAACAGTGTTCTTCAACCTTGACCACTTGAAGATGTGTGGACTTCAACTCCCAGAATTCCCCGCCAGCATGGTCCACACATCTTCAAGTGGCCAAGGTTAAGGAACCTTACTCTAAAAGATCACCCTCCAATGTTACTTTTTCCAACTTACCTCGCCGATTGAAGTACTCACGCGAGTAGCGCCCCGAAAGAGCAAAGTGGGGGGGAATATCACCAAGTAATTCAACAATGTGGGCAATATGATCTGCAAGAAGGAAAGCATCAGTGCCATGAGGCCACGTATGGTGGGACCACTCAGTTATGTTACAGTCTATGAATACAGGGGAACTCTGGAGTTATAAGCCTGAGACACTGCCTGCTATTTCCAGATCTCTGAAAGATGGCTGGGGATGCAAATTGAAAAAAAAGAACGTCAGGTAAAGAACCTATGCTGGATTCCTCCTTGGTAGCAATATAAAAGATGGTGAGGGATAATTAATGTGGCGTGATCTTGGACTAACATATCCCTAGAAATCTTCATCTGCCCAGTTTAGATCTATATGGGTTCTCCATTTCCCTTTCCACACTGAAACTGTGTTTTCTCAGCATTTCCTTTCATGGCCAGATCTTCAAAAAAGGTCAGTCCAGTTCCCTTTCCCAGCATAACCCTCCAGTGTCCCAGCACGCTACATGCAAATCTGCGGCACCACCCCACACCCACCACCCTCCTTGGTTCAGCGAGCCAGTGCTCTCTACCTTCATCCCTCGTATAATCTTCTCCAGAGTGAGGTTCAAAGAGATAGTCCCCGGTTGCCAACTCAAAAGCCTGCCAAATAAAAGAGGGAGGGAATTTATGCTTGTCTACAGGGATAATAGTACCAGTGGAGCTAAAAGGTATCTCCCCTTCCCCAGAGCCCATGATTTTTCAGATGAATCTTCTTTAGGATTCCAATTCTCAACCAATTCGTAACACTTCGTCAAGAGCTATGAGCAGTGCTTGAATATTTGTTTCATCACACCCTAAAAATCAGATCCCAAGGCTACAAACAGGAGGACTGCACTGGCATGATTTTTACGTATTATTCAGTGGTCATCTAAAATCAGCTTCAGCACATGCGATTACATGGTTAGCTTAAGGCTGGAATCAGCAACGTGCTACTCATCAGCACCAGAGGATGGTAGGTTACCCCCTCAGACTACTGACAACGTCATCGAAGATTTCAGGTGATTTATCCAGGTTGTGACTCCTAAACACACAATTCACATGCGTGACTTGATCATATTTTAAAAGCATCACAAGAAGCTTTTTGAAGTTGTTTACTGTGCGTTTAAGAGTATCTATCTGTCCATGAAGTATAGGAAAAATCTACCTACTGGTTTTGGGTGATTAGATTAAGATTTCTAAAATAATTCATTTAGGATTTCATAAGGGCTTTTGTTCTGTTTTACTGCTTTAAATGCAAAGTTATTATCTTATAAATATAAACAAGCAACTACCTAACATTTTACATATGCAACTTAAAACAAGTTTGCTTATTATCACAACCACCACAGGGAGGTGAAGAAACTGTGAGCCAGTTGGTTTATAAGGTAATGAATTAGGTGACAAAATTACTTGTTGTTGCAAGGAAATTCACAGCGGAACTTGAAAAGTATGTCACCAGTGGTTAGCTGCAAATTACACTGATAGATGTGTTGGAATTAAAAATCTATTCTATCTGTTCTGCATAAAAGCAATTGCCAGCAGAATTTGGCTTAAAAGTAACACAGAAGTTGGGGAAGAAACCCTTGAACTTACCATACATGCTGTACTCCAGATATCGGCTGGAGTGCTGTAGACGGCACCAATCAGGACCTCCAAAGCCCGATATTGGCGAGTCTGAATGTCTTCTGTAAAATGCTTGTGCTAAAGAAATTAAGCACAGAATGAAGAGCCATCCTCCCCCTCTTGTATGCGCACAGCATACATCCTCCACAAGTCAACTCTTTGCACAACGGACGTTTGAACAGTAACCCAAATACTCTTCCCGCCACGTCTAATTCCCCCAACAAGACCAGCCACCCCAATTTACTTCCCCAAAATGGCTCTCCCAGCAACAGAGCCTGCCTTGCTCCTGAAAACAAATGGCTTTTACCAAACTTTTGTATAATTCTTGTGCTCAGGACTATCAATGCATTTAATACGTTAAACATCTGCCACCTTCTCACTAAAGTTTGAGGGACTAACGAAAATAGAAATGAAGCATTTGGAATCTTTTCAGCAAAAAAAGAAGGCACGGAAAGCTTAAGGGTGAGGAAAAACTGATTCGTCATTCTGAAATTTCCTCCACAGCACAATGAGAAAAAAAATGGAGACACCCCGTGGAGTCTCAAAATAGAAGACAGCCCTTTATGTGGAAAACACAGAAGTTCAGTTCCCAATTTCTCTCTGACTTAAATGCTGAGGCAGAAAATCTCTTCTCATTAAGTTTTTATTCATCTGCAAGTGCTGCAAATAATTCTCTGTCTCCCTGTTCTTTTTAGTAAGGTAGACGCAAGGGCTGTGTTGACATGACACTTACCCATGGTAACTGAACCATGGCTAACTCCACCCAATTCTCTGGCCTTTCAAGAGAGAGCAAAACATAAGCCTATCGCATGGGCTGAGTTCACATAATCAACTAATCACAGATTAGCTAAAATGTGGTTGGCGACACTGTGGTTTAGTGTGTCCTGGCAATATAACCAGAAAGTGGAAGTAAGTAAAAACAAAAACACCTTGCAAGGCATTTGTTATAGAAAATTAGGAATTAAGCTACAGGAATTAAGCTTTGCACCTTACATTATCTTGGCAAAAGCAGAACTGGTGAAAAGCATTTATCAAGGTCGTACATACCTCTGCTCTATGAATGCGAGCCAGAAAATCCTTGGTTCAAAACTGGATCATAAAGTCAGTTTTCTTATGCCAGTCTTCCCCAACCAGGGCACCTCCAGTTATATGAACTTCAGTTCCCAGAATTTCTCAGCCAACTTGGCCACTGCTGAAAATTCTGAGAGTTCAAATCTGTGCATCCAAAAAGTGCCCAGACATATGTTCGCATGACATACTGAACTACAAACTAGCCAACCACATTTAAGCCTACCATGTTGTGCTAAACCAGCCAGTGTAGTTACTTCATGATTTAGCATATTGTACAAATTAAGTAAACAGACTAAACAGTTAACTGTGCATGAGGGTGGCTTTGAACACAACCACTGGGTAAAGTTTATACCACCTATTTAAAAAGGATAACAAAAATAGCAGCCTAAGTGCTGCTGTGGTAAGTGAACTAAAACAAAGCAGAAATGTACAAAAAGATGCCAGATATTACAACTATTAATATTAGCATTTTAAACAAATTCTCTCCCTCTTTTTCAAAAAATACAAGATTATGATTTATTATTGTTCCACATGTTTTACAAACACTGCTTCATTTTTAGCTGTACAAGAAAGTAAACATAGGAATACAGCAGAGTGCTGGATTCTGGCCAGAATAGTCAGCGCTCAACCCCTGGATGGCTTCACTGTCAGTCACTCATTCTCAGCCTGGGATGCTTGACAGGATTCCAACAAGAATACAGGTAGTCCTCAAGTTATGACGGCAATTGGGACCGGAATTTCTGTCGCTAAGTGATGTGGTTGTAAAGCACAACATCACGTGACTACATCACTTAATGATGGTGATCCCTGCAGTCTCTGTTGCTGTTGTTAAGCGAGAATCGTGGGTCATTAAGGGAGCATGTCCTTGCAACTTCCTGCTGGCTTCCAACAACCAAAGTCAGTGGGGAAGCCAGTAGGAAGTTGCAGGTCCCAGGTGGCTCACAAGCAGGCCGGCAGGCAGTAAACAGCTGTTGCTGGGTGGGGGAGGACACAAGGGGATGCGAGCGTGGCTGGGGAGGTGTGGCGCAAGTGTGGCAGGGCTTGGGGTGGCTGCTGCTAGGTGGGGGAGGGTGTGCAAGTGGCCAGGGAGGCGTGGCACAAGTGCAGTGAGGCTTGGGGAGGGTGCACAAGGGTGTGCAGGTGGTGGGGAAGGTGTGGCATGGGTGTGGTGGGGCTTGGGGTGGCTGCTGCCAGGTAGAAGAGGGTGCGTGAATGGCCTGGGAGATGCGGTGCAAGTGCAGAGGGGCTGGGGGAGGGTGTGCAGGTGAGGGAGATTTACTTCAGCAACTTGTGACCTTCCTTGCCAGCTTCCCCACTGGCTTTGCTTGTAGGAAGCTGGCAGGGTAGATTATAAATCATGATCACATGACTGCGGGACGCTGCAACTGTTGTAAGTGCAAGCTGGTTTGTGATCAAGTGACCACGGGGGCGCTGGGACAGCTGGAACTTCAAGGACCAGTCATAACCACCACTCATTCGGCGCTGTCGTAACTTCAAACGGTCGCTGAAGGAGTGGTTGTTAACTGAGGACTACCTGTACCTCCATATACATCACCCTGACCTTACTAGAATAAGGGTGGAATACATAGTTAATAAATAACAGCATGTAATTCTGAGCTCTGCAAATATGTAATTTTCCACTGCATTGTTTCTGTTGTATAATTTCTCAACTTTAGGAAAGGGAGAGATTCTTCTCTATGCCTCCAAATACCTCCCTCTCATATAACACCATTTCACCCCCTTAAGTTTTCCCTATTCCTCCCCTAAGAGTATTCATTACTTTCCATTCTGTAAGTTCCTAAACAAGCCAAATACCCTTTGCAATACAACCCTAATTTTCCATTCTCCACAGGCTGCCACCATTATTAGGGAGGGGGAAGACATCTGCTCTAATTACTCACCACCCAGCAGGCATTGCCCAGATCTGCAATCTTCACTCTGATCTTGTCTGCATTTTGGGGTTCCAAAGGGTTCACCAAAAATTCAGAGGTGCCAAAAGCTGCCCAGACAGTTTAGGTAGAAAAGAACAAAGGGGCAACAAACAAGCACCATTGTAAGGAATTGCAATCAAAACAGACATACCTCCTCTCTAGAATGGAAATTCTGCTCTAGCATCATATGGGGAGTGCAAGAACAAAAATCAAAACAGGAGCTCCTCCCTCCAGCATAAAAACATCTGTACTAAACCAAGTAGCCTATACCATTCTTAAGTACCATCGGTTTATGCTGGCTGGGGAATTCTGGGATTTGAAGTCCATGCATCTTAAAGCTGCCAAGGTTGAAAAACAATGGATCGGTCTCTACGGAACACCCACAGGGTTGAGAAATGGTGCAGCTTCTTTAAGTCTGGCATCTTTTCCTTCAGCATCTAGTACTGACTAAGTGTAGCTTCCAGGCAGGCCTGAACTGGAGCGCTTCCAACCCCTCTCCCCCACCCAAATGTTGAGGCACCTTACTGTGCCACAAGAAATGAAAGCATTCAGACACAAAAAGTCTCTTGCCTAGATCTTTGCTTCTGATATGAATAGATCTTTTAATCATCACCGAAGTCAGAATGGCATCAGAAAATGGCACCTTAAAAAGTGCCAGAAACACCGTCAATTAAAGCTTCCAGCCCATCAGACCTGATTTACACATCATAATAAGCCTTTGTTGTTCAGCCCCAATTGGTTGAATAAGCCACCACCGGCTCGCCGCCATATGGGAATCTGGCCTAAGAGGGAGTTTTAATTCAGGGATAATGTGCTACCACAACTTTAAGGAAGTCTGGCTAAGAAGGGAAGAGATGCCATGGCTAAAGGGTTGTAGTGTGTGATTGCCAAGGCAGGAAGCCGGGATGTTCAGCAATGCTTGGCCACTATTTCTCTTTGCCTCCCCATCCCTGCGACACTGGAACAAGTACTCACTGCTGGGTGAGAGAAGCCCTCCACGCTCCCGCTGGTTAGAAATGCCTGACAAGGCTGAGCCGGAGAAGAGCGATCCTGAGAAGCCGGAGGTGGTGGAGTCAGGGCTGAAGTGATGGCTGGAGGTTCCTGGTGGGGAATGCCCATTGCAGCTGTCGTAGGCATTGTGTGTGTAGAAGCCAGAGGACGACGTCAGGCTTTGGGGGCTACAGGCCAGAGATCCCCCCAAGGGCTCTCCCCCTCCAGAGACTGAGATGGGGCAACTGCAATGCCCTTCTGCAGAAGATGATGGAAGATCAAGATGTCCCAGTAAGAGGAAGGGAAACATCATTAGCCAAGAGGAAAAGACAGAGCCACGCTTTAGAGTAAAGTAAAATGCACTGAAGAGGGGTGCCTGACAAAACCCTCTAACCCCCATGTCTTATTCAAAGTCTCAAAAGCAAATATCCAAAATCAGAATCTCATTTTTATTTCCTTTTTCATAAATCTTAAACCTGGGTCATCCAACACGAGGAGTTTCAGGACAGAGAAATAAAGCTACTTCTTGGTAGAGTACTTCATTAAACTATGGAATTCAGTTCTGTAAAATATAGTAATGGCCACCAGCCTGGCTATCTTAAAAGGAAATTAGACAAGTTAATTCTGGGTGACAGACTCCTAATGGCCATTAGTCCCAAGGCCATGTATGCCCTGCCTCAGAGGCAGGACGCATCTCAAGGGTAATTGCTGGGGAACAGAAGGAAGACAGCACTAGGGTTTGTGGGCTTCTCTTGGTTGGCCATTTTTGGTCCGATCAAGATAGCTCTTCTTATTTATCATTATCAGATTTTCCAACTGGGCCTGGCTACTATGATAAAACCAGATCAGGTTTCTTGTCCCTATGTTATCTGCATGCATCACCAACAATCTACCGTATTTTTCCGTCAATAAGACGCCCCCATGTACAAGATGACCCCCATTTTTCCAACCCCCAATTAAGAAATCAATATTTTAAAGATAGTGCAGAACACATTTTTATTTAGTAATTAGTTAACATTTACCTGACACACTCGGTGGGAGGAGTCCAAACCGTCTCTCTGCAGCTCTATTTCCATGCTCTTTTGCATAACTGATTACATTCAAGCATGAGTGAAACTGCCGATAGCTGTCTCTGCAGACTTCCTCTAATTGGTTTGTTCAGCATCAGCTGACATCAGTTACATCAGGCTCGTGATTGGAGGAAGTCTGTTTGGGAGACAAGCTATTTCACTCGTGATTGGAGGCTAGCAATAGGAGGAAGCCCATTCGCAGAAACAAAGTATGGGCAGTTTTGCAACCACGCGATTTTCGGCTGACTTCCTTGAATAAGACGCCCTTCAATTTTTAGGGTAAGGATTTTAGAAAAAAGTATCGTCTTATAGTCGGAAAAATACGGTATTTTTCTCAGAGTTTTAAAAATCAAATATTTTATTTCAAATCTGGTGAGTTGGTGCTGGTGAACAATATGCTCTAGAACTAAAAAGAGTGATTTGAAATTCCAGTATGTAATGACGACAAATTTCTGAATTACTTTTGCAGGTCATTAGGATCTAGAAAACTCTGGATGTTATTTTTTTTTTTTCCTTTTGAACATCCCCACTTTGCGTGCAACTCGATCAGCAATGTGTTACCTCAACTGTATGGATTGTGAGTTTTTTTGTATCTTTATTATGAAGGTTTTATTGTTTTTATGACTTGGTTGTATGGATCACCTAGAGCAGTGTTTCTTAAAACTTTTTTTCTATCAGGACACCTTCCCACTTTCAAAAATTATGGAGGACCTCAAAAGAGCTTTTGTTTGTATGGGTTATATTTATCTATATTTACCGTATTAAAAATAAAAATTGAGGCCTTCACTGCCACTACTGCTTCTCATGACTGTTTGATGGGATTTTAATATTGTTTTATTTTTCAACATAGGCTAGTGAGTAATTATGATTTCAAGGACCCCTGAGAGAGTCTCGGAGGACCCTCAGGGGTTCTAGGACCACACTTTAAGAAACACTGACCTAGAGTTTCTGCAGTTTTGCTGGTAAACAAATCAAGAACTGAATACATATAATAGTTGAATAAGAATTTATAGAACTTTTGTAGTTAGGCATTTATTCCTTCCTCTGGGGGAAAAACTACCATTATGTGGCAGGATGCCTGTATTAAGAACTTGGGCTTATTTGTAGTTTCAGTCCAAACTCTAAGTGACTAGTAAGCAAAGCTGAAAGTAAACTGTGGAATACACAAGGACAAACATACAAGAATAAAGCAGGCTGCCTAGCAAAATGTTTTCATAGCACATAGTAAGAGATCAAGAGAGGCTCATGTATCAGCCAAGTTTGCAAACGTGCATCGGTGCAAAATCAACAGTTAGTATAATGCAAAGCAAGTCAAAAGCACTACGTTGCACGCTATCCACACAGTGACCACATGCCCTTCATTATAAAGGACAGTCCTTTATTTCAGAAAGCTGTCCTTAGATTTATTTTTCGAAAAATCACTTTTGCCCTTTACTTTGGTCTTTTAACTTTTACTGTACAAGTGGTACCACTTAACGCACAGTCTTTCACCTTCATGTGAAAAATATGGAAATCGAATTGTCTCTTTAAAATGAATGTACATATCCTGTTTGATTTTAGATAGAACATGTGTTTTTTTTGTAAAGTTTTTCTTGGTTTTGCTCCTGAATTTTCCTTTCTGAAGCAAAGTTATAAACATCAGCAATATATATTTTTTTAATCCTTATGAACCGTTTGCAGGTTTGTCCTTTATTTTTTCCAAGAAAATATGGTCGCTGCGACTATCCACCATGTGTTTCTGCCAAGTTTGCAGGGACGATGGCAAGGGCAATGGGCTGTACTGCAGCGGGCCAGTCTGCCCCGCCAACCTTACCTGTGGTCACTGCAGATTTGCCGGTCCCTGCATTTGTAGCTGCCAGTTCCTCCAGCTGCTGAAGGTCCCGAAGTCGTTCAGCCAGGAGCTGGCTCTGCCGCTTCTGCTTCCTCTTCAGCTTCTTCCGTTTGTTCTTTGAAAGCTTCCCATTCTGGGAGATGAGAGGGCCCCATGTCACAGCCCCATCACTCACAACTCCAGGGCTGCATAAGAACGGAGCAGACGGGGAAACAGGCAAACAAGATGGATGCCTGCCCACGATGTTTGGGGCAGGCAGGGAAAGAGCGAGAAGACACAGCCTGGGGAATCACATGGGCACTGGTATGTTTGTCAGTGGGCAATGTAAGTTGCCCCCCCAAGGACACCGCATGCAAGAGCTGAAGGTACGCAGGAACAAGAAGACATGGCAGTTCTGCAAGAAGCAGGTAAACCTGCCACAAGCAAATGGCTAGAAAGTAAAGCCAAGTCAAACTCTGCCTGGGCTGTTCCACTTCAAACTGCTGGAAGGGGTGTCACTTGCATAACTGAAAAACATCCCTAAGCCCCCCAAACGCATCAAGGTAGGAATCTAAGCTAAGACCTACTTTCTGATGTGTAAGTTTTCTAGGTGCTGGAATGTATTTATTTAATCTCCAGGGGGACATTTTGGCTGTATGATTACCACCGCCTGCAGCTTGAAACGGGACAGCCTGAAGAAGATGGACTTACTAACTCATAGTGCATTCAGCCTCAATTGCAGACATCCTGCCAGGAGAGAGGGGCTTGTGGGGAGCACAAGGCAAAGAGAGTTCAGAGTGGGAAGAGCGGAGGCATGCCTGCATTGGGCCTATCAAAACTAGCTGAGTCCAAGGCTGGCTCAACTGCAGAAACTAGCAATAATGTATTTAACAATGGCAACAAAGCACTGCGTATTCTAACACTGAGCTCTAGCATCCTTTCTGACTCTACAAAGGGCCTGGGGGCAACTATACAAAGCGAAGAGCTGCTGCTCCACGATGTCAAATGCCTTGGGCCATCCCTTGCCAGGCCAAAGGAAAAATGGGTCACAGCAAAAAAAACAAAAAACCCGACAGACAGAAACAAGATTATACTTGGCACAGAGGTGTGAACTTTGGGGAGCACAAGGCATGAAGAGCGCACAAATGGGAATGAGAAAAATAAAACAGAATGGGTGACCGAGAGGGCAATCTAACATTTACACTGGCAAAAGGGGATACTGGCATCACAGGCAGTTTTTGAAGGTGGAAAGGGAAAATAAGCTATGGCATAAGGACACAATGGATGACCCTCTGGGTTTCTGGCAAAGGGCAACAGAACCACTTCATTGCCCACCTCTAATACAAAGGAGCAACAGGGACCGCAAGGGGGCATTCATAGCAGGAACTATATCGGGGTCCCTAAAGGGACAGCTGCTGTGTCACTCCAGGACCACATATAACCAGAGCCCTTCCAAGAACAGCCATCAAATCCATATAATTTTTAATGGGATAGAAGGAGGAAATGTATTAAATACAGGGGGAACACTTAAGTTGAATCAAATTCAGTTTCTGTCCTGGCCCCATATATTAGTGTGCCCCCCTCCCAACACCCAGTTTGGCTAAGGGCGACCCTTGGCCTGAATGAAGATGCACATCACTTGATCTACACCCAAATCCAAAAACCTGGACAACACAGGTACATTGTTTCACTCTAATCTGTGCATGTGGAAGAGAGGCTAGCGATTACTGGCATCTTGCTAAGCAAAAAGGTATCCAGGTACACAGAAGTAGAAGGTGAGACACACCTGTATTTCCCTTGCTATAAATCTAGTAGAGTCTGCAGTAATGGGACTTGCTGGGGTGGATTTTTATCAGATCCCAGCACAACTCGCAATACTGCAGGGATGAGATACACAAGCTGGTTTTGCTTCTAAGGAGCACCAGACCCTCCCAGCCAAGTTTGTTTCCAGCAATGCTGATCTGAATCTGGAAGCAGTGAAACCAACAAATAACTCATACCTTCTTTCAGATCAGCCTTGGTTTGGTCTTAGGTACCCATCCCTACTTTTTAAAAGAGTGGTCCTGGCACCAGAGTGCCTGCCATTATCTGAAGCCCCAGAACAGTAGCTGTAGCCTTCAAGGGCTAGCCCAGATCAAGCAACTTCAACCATCCACACAGCACCCACTTATCTTCAATAGGGCACATAGGTGACTGTGGGGGCTGCACGGTCTAGGAAAGGCCAGGCATTATTTTAAAGGCCCAGGTACACAAGGACCAGATTAAGGGAAAGTTAAAGATTAAGATAAAATACAGTATAGCGCCGGCTCTATAAAAAGAAGAGAAACCAGAGTATGAAAGACTACAGAATACAGAATAAAGACTCTACAGTGTAGAACTGAAAACTGTAAGATATAGGATAATCAAGTATAGAGCCTCAGGTAAATAAAAGAAATACTGATAAAATGAAATAATAGACGAAGGTAGGACAGGAAGTAGGAATTAGAAAGCAAAACAGAAACAGAGATAAAATTGTTTTTTGTAAAGAAATATTTTGTAATTTTTCTTAACAATGCCCCCCCCAAACATGGAAGTCATTTCTCTCCCTGTCTCTGTTACCATCTCACAAAGAGAACCTACAACGATCAACAATCTCTTTGATTCTCAACACCTACAACCAAAAGCTTCTTCCTTTCTAGTTTAGGGCCCGTAAAAAGCGACTCACCATGGTTGCTTTTTACAGTAAGGAAAAAAAAAAATAAGCCGAATGAAACAACAACACACCGAAGCGACTCCCCAGAGCCACTGGAAAGCATCAGGTAATGACCAGGCACCTTCACTTCAGAAAGGGAGGAAAAATCCCAGGAGCCTAAATAAGGATGTTCCTGACAGTGGGGAACCACCTGCCCTTCAGCTACAGAGGCACTGCAACACATTTATCTTTGCTGTCTCCTCTGGAGCAACTGCTGAGCTGATGAACATCATACCGAGACACCCACAACTGTGCGAAAGCATGGAAGGGCACTGCACTTTCGACTGGCACAGCCCTTATAGGTGAAAAGACCCTTGGATTACTGAGATAGAAAAAAGCTTAGGCCAGAAGAAGTGGGAGTGAATTTCTGGGTCACAGGAATGTAAGCTCAGCTCTGGTATTGAAAACAAATTCCTTGGCTATCTAATCATGTTCCTTAATTCTAAAAATATACCAACTCTTGGCCCTGACCACCATTTCACCCTTGATTCTGGTTAGTGGATTTGGGTTTCTAGTCAAAAATAAAGATCTTGCAAGTCCACCCACCTCTGGTTTTATAGCAGAAATGTGGTTAAGAGGAAGCATAGAAGGGAGTGTTTCATTTTTCCAACTTCACTGAAGCATGTTCCAAGATTGTACACTGTACCAGAAATATTGTTGCAACCAGAAAGGACAAATTGCAGGAGAGCTCAGTGAGATGGTTTCTTGATTTTGGGAAGGATGTCCCAGCATGGATTAAGACAACTATAGATCTCCCACATAAGAAATTACATAGTTCCCAACCTCATAATCATGGAGTTTAGCTTGACAAGGCTTTAGTTGGCCAAATTATACAGACAGACTCCCATACAGATAGCTCACTGTGCAAATTTGGTGACTGCACAATTTAGCTGTGTGGTTAAAAACTAAGTTGTGAGCTTAAGCCAGAAGCAGCCAAGAGGCCAAGTATAGCCCAGAACTGCCACTAGAGGGTGAAAGAGCACTGGTCAGTGCCTGGCCCAATCCAAAATAGTGGTCAGAAACCAGAATTCACAGGACAACTTGAGTTTGGGTCATTGGCCTTCGCTACTGCACCATCCCCAGCCACGGCAAGAAACAGGAATACAGCAGGATTAGCCACAGCAGTCACAAAAGCTAACTCACCTGTCACTACAGAGATTAAGTGACATTTCCAAACCTTCTGGAAAGTTGTGGATAACTTTTTTTACAGCCAAGAATTAGACTTTGGAAATGACAGAGTGCTGAGGCCAGAATGGTGGGAACTAACATTAGCACTTCACCTGATGGGGCAGTGGTGGGATTTTCTACATATTTTCCTTAACATGCCAATTCCACTTTGCTCCAGAAATTGTTGAGAAATCATACCACTGTGGTTCGGCTGTTTACTGCTTTTTCTCAGCACAACCTTAGGGCCTCCAGGGGATGCAAAAAAGGGGCTAGGGCTACATGTAACCCACAGGTTGCCCACCCTGCAATAAAGATGCTCAGGTCAGGTTTCCCCAATACTTCTCTTGCTGGTCACTTTGGCCATTCTTTTTTACCACCTCCTTGCACAATATGTGATTAACTGGACCATGGTTTACTCGATTACCCTATTTTTGGGCTTCGTGGTTGGGCAGTCCTAGTTCAAATCCAGCTGTAAAATGTAGGCTCCCATGAGAGTGAAATTATATGCAGTATGTTTGATGGCTGGCTGTATTTGCACTTCCCTTTTGTGGAAGTGGCAGAGAAAAGTGTGCCTCTGCCTGGCATGTGCTAAGTCATGCAACACAAGCTACACATGGAGAAGGAAAAAAGTGACTATGCCAAAAGTGAGCAGCTGGTCTGTGTGATTCAGCCCTGGTGCAAGAGGGGGCCCAAATTAATTAAAGTGGTTGACACCAGAACCTGAAGCAAGTTCCCCAAAATGGGAACCTTGCAGGCCAATTTACACAGTTGTCTCTATCACCTGGTGATGACTCACTTATCTGAATAAGGCAATTATTCAGAACAAACAAAATAGATTTCCAGATCTTGCCAAAACCAACGGGTTGTATCTAAATTTCTTGGCAGTAGAAATTAAGTCCTGCTGACCTCTACAGGAAAAAAGGACAAACAATTATTAACTTGTCCCCTTACTTTCAAAGGGACCCAAATTCAACCAATTTGGTCTGTACTGAGCCCAGCATGTTTCAGCTGAACCAGTTTATTGTCTGAATGGAAACCAACCAATTCTCAATGTACAAGTCAAGCACAAGAGGGTCAGACAACCTGCTTGTCTGTGCAAACAGGTGGATCTAACAAAAGCAAAGGAGGAGCAGTAGTGACCTGGAAAACTACTGACTAGAGTGACTTTGTGTACATGGGGTTGTACAGACTTATAAGCAAGATTTTTGTAAAGGGCTACCCCTACATCAAAAGGTAAAAATAATCCCTGGTGACTTCACGGAAACGTCGATGTAGTTTTCTTGGCAGCAGTACAGAAACTGTTTGCCAGAGTTGCTTTCTAGGACCTTTTCCCCCACTTGTGTCTTACAGCATTAGTATTTCCTGGTGGTCCCCCATCCAAACACTCACCAGGTGCAATGCTGCTTGGGCTTTTTGGGAACTGTTAAGGTTAGTAGTTGCTGCTCTCCAATCTTGGGCAAAACAAGTAAAAATAGGATCTAGACCAGGGTTCCTCAACCTCAGCAACTTTAAGATGGGTGGACTTCAACTCCCAGAATTCTGCTGGGTGGGGAATTCTGGGAGTTGAAGTCCACCCATCTTAAAGTTGCTGAGGTTGAGGAACCCTGGTCTAGATGATACTCAGTTCTTTTGGTCTGCTGGGAACTGGGAAAAAGAGCAAGCTCTGATGTGGCCAACCTCCTCCCTAGCCAACGTCTTGCACACTTGAGGAATGATGGGATCTGTAGTCTAAAAACTTCTGAAATGTCAAAGGCTGCCTATAGCAGGTAGGAAGGGTTTGGTCCCCAGGGTTGTAGACACAAGGCATTTGGGGGCTGTTTCTTAGATTTTCTGCAGGTAATTACAGCTGAGTTTAGACAGACATGATCAACACATGGCAGATCAGATGTTGATTTTTTGCAGTTCCACTTAAGGCAGAAGGTCCAGTTCACATGACCAAATCCTCTTCCATACAAAAACCTCCATAGATACAAACAACTAGCATGCAAAGGAGAAAGTAAGACCAGAGCCTTTTCCTGATACGCTTGCTTCCTATGGGGTACTTTATTTTGTTCTGAAATGGGAACTCACATCAACAGAATCCAAAGTGGCCCATCTTTCACCAGCGAAAACAAAGAACTTAGCCTTCCTTCAGTGGAGGGATATTCTAGGTATTTCCCACTTCCAGAATACCCTTTGGACCGTATTCAGAGAACAAATGAATCATAGTGGTTTTCACCAGCAAACTGAAAACAGATTGTATTTCAAAATCAAGGCAGGTTAGAAAATCAGCTCTGGAGTTGTGCCTCTACAACACACAAAACCATAAGCCATGGTTAAGAAACTGCAATGGCTAACCTAAAATCAAACCAATGATCCCTTATCCTTATGATTTATCACCTTGGCTGCTGCATGTGTGTACATGTGTATGTTTTAAGTGGTGGGAAATAGACAAAGCAGGCCTCCAACACAGCCTTCTCTCCTTGGCACCTCCCATGTGTGCCAGACTACAACTTTAACTCCCAACCAGTATGAGCAGTGTTGCCTAAATGTTATAGGATCTCTTTTACAAGACATCTGCTTCTTAAGAAATAGGATCCCAGGACAAACAGCATCACGGTACACACTTAAACTCAAATTCACAGCCAGCTGCTCTGGGCTTGCGCGCAGCCATGTATATGCTGGACATTGCTCCCACTGCCTGCTCAGCCCTGATGTTCAGTTAACACTTCTACCTTTCAAATAAACAGTGCAGGTGGAGTATCCCCAAACGCATAATGTTCAAATGCAGGATTCCTCTTCTTATCTATCTTTACCTGACTTTAATATGGTTAGGGTCAAAACAGGGTCTTTCCCCCTTCTTTCAAGTGATACAGTTTAAGTCACACAAACACGGTTATTAAACCCAGGAATCCATCAACTTGGGCTTTTTATCCACAGCATCTAGTTAGAGTAGGTGAGAGGCTCATTTTCTTTCCCCGTTCCTGCCAACTGATCCTCTTCAACGAGAGATGCTAGAGGCTGAACCTGCAGATCTCCTGAATGCAAAGCAGCACCAAGTGATGCTCCTCCCCCCACTTGGGATCTGCTGCACCAATGTTTTCAGGTCAGAAGCTGCAACAGATCAGCTATTCTGCTTGAGAACTTGTAAAGAAACAGGCGCGCAAAGAAAAAGATGGGGAAAAGATAAGTGGAAATGTATGAAAAGAAAAAGACACCTAATATATTATTACCATCTCTGTAGGGAACACAAGGGCCGTGCACGTGCTACAGAGAAAGTGAACATGAATCCAACACTTTGGGCTAGTTCAGATCTAAAGCTGTCAGTTTCTTTACCATAATTAAAAAAAAACAAAACTGGAAGCAGTGATGACTGCTAATATTTCTCCTGTTATGCACAGATTGCTTTATATCAGCCCCGGTATTAATAACGGTTAACTAACTAACTAACTCTTAGCCAGGGTATGTGAACCACTTACTGGTCCTGATTAAGAAATCTTAAATAGCCATAATCATGATTAATGCATTTGAGCCAATGCAGTAACTGAGCACAGAGAAGGGTGAGGCAATGCCCATGATCTTGCTGATGGTGTCCACTTTTAAGGGACAGCCATCACTCCATCTAAGACAGCCTTTTTTTTCACATTCCCTTAAGAAGCAAAATAACTCACTGCATACAATGACCTGGCAGGCAAACCAAGAGCCTGGTTTACAGTGGAAGTAACAAATTACACTCCAAGAATTATGGCATTCTTGCTGTCTGTCCAATCCAGCAACACCTAACTCTGGGTGAGCTCTCTATAGCCCACCAGATATTGTTGAACAACAACTTCTAACAGTCCAAGCCAGCATACCCAATAGTGGGAAAGCTGTAGTTCAACAACATCTGGAGGTTCACAAGTTGCCCAAAGGGGTGGAAAGCATGAACGGACAAAGCTGTGTATACTTCACAAAGTGACATCAGTTCTCCTCTGGTGCCCAGGCTTCCCATTGCAAACTCTTTCCTTCCCTTTGCTACTTCTGATCCTTAACAGAAGATTCCACATTCAAAGTCATCTCTACTTTAAAGTTACTTTAAAGTTTGTAAGTCAGCAGAAATGGCACATCTACGTTAATACAAATATATTAAGAAGCACAAGTGCAGAAGTATACATAGCCTGCAAATGCAGGGTCCTAATCTCAAGATTGCCATTCTCTTCTCCTTCTCTTCTGCTTCAAGAGACCAACCATACAGCAAAAGGAGAAGGCTGACTCAGGTGGGTCATGGATTTTAAGTTTGGTTGCCAGATACAGAATTTGACCCATGGGGAAGAATCAACCAGCAAGCTCTCCTGCATGAGACAGCCTCACTGAAGTGAATGGGAGCGGGAACACAAGACTGTTGAGTCATGGGAAGGGGATCTATATCCAGACTAGGCTCTCACATTTCTTGGGATAGCCCTGGCCCAGGGGGATGAGCTCTTAGCTCTCTTTGAGCGTAGAGAGAAATAACTTCAGGTATCTCCTGTTACATGGGTGATATGAAGGAGCCGTTGCCTGTGCCACGAGACTGCAGCCACAAACCAGAGAAGACATAAAATGGCCTAGATGGCAATAGTCCAACCTAGGATAAGGAAATTTTCCCCCCCTTCTTTTCTTTGACTGCATACCACCTCTCCTGGAGGTAACAAAGACTGCAAATATCATCTCACTATATGCAAAAGGTGTCCATGGTAGCATTTACAGACAAATTACAGATGCAACATAAGCCTTAGATGCAACTTGCCAAACATGGAGGAGCCATCCACACAAGGGCAACGGACATGGTGGGTATCGACAGCCAATGAGTTTCACAGAGCAAGTGAGATCCAAAACAGGCACTCTGAAACTCCGTTCCTCCCCCCCTCACTGCCCTGGACAGGGTGGGGGACTTACCAGGCTTTCCTGGGGTGCAGAGCTGACTGAGGGAAGAGGTGCACAGGTGGAGTGAGGCGAGAAAAGGGGGAGAGAGAAAGAGACAGAAATGATTCCCAGGATCAGCCAGGAAATCCAAAGCAAACAAACATCAATCAGTAATGCTATAAAGGAGGATGAGGAGGAAGAGGATGTGGAAGGCCAGGCTCTCCCACACCATTGTGATCGTTCTACCCTAAAGCTAGGATTAATGTTGTAAAACCAGGAGCGGGCTCTGATCGCCCCCCCTCACTTTATCCCAGAGTTCTACTCTTATGGCCATTCTGAATGTGGAACTACGTTCTGAAAGTTCTAAATGGAACCTAAGCCTGATCAAAGGGCAGAATCCTGAGTTTGCTGCTGGACCTCAACTGCAACCATGTCCATTAACGCTGTTCTCCAGGAGCCACATTCAGAGTCTGGGAGTTTTCTGCTGCGGAGCATCTTAAAGGTGCTTAGCTTTTAATGTAGAAATAGACCACACCCCCAGCCCTTAGGGGCTGCTAGAATAACACCTGATGATGTGATCAACTTCTGATGACATTTCTGAAGCCAGAGCTGGAAAGGGAGGAAGGTAATAAGATTCCCAGTGATTGTTAGAAAAGGATTTCATGACTCATACCTAGTGCTTCATCACTCCCAGTGATGAATCGAAAGAGAACCAGGTACAAAAAATAAAGAGATGGAAATCTACTTCAATTGCAGGCATAAGGTGCAGAGCTGGTATTTTTCTTGATATGGTGTTTGGGAAGGGGAGCTAAATGCAAAACCGAAATATGCTTATGTTGGTTTGTTCGGGCACAAAGCATTCATGGCCCTTGCCTTAATTTGGAACCATCCCTCTCCATTAGTGAACAAACACTTTCTCTACTTCTAAGGGCAGACAATCTTTCTGTGGGCAGGAGTTCACCTTAAAAAAAAATAAAGGAGTGTTGCTGGGATATGGCACTGACAGAGCACAACACTGAAAGGGGCAGGAATGAAACTTGCAATGGGTGTATACATGTCATTTTTTAAAAAACACACAATATACCCATTTTCAGATTATTTGGTAAAGAAGAGACAAAATAATCATATTGCTAAATTTTGGAAATATGATTATGGGGGCTCCAGGGGGGTGCCAAAATGGGGCAGCCATTCCTGCCTAATTGTTAAGGCCTTATACTAATCTTTCATAACCTGATACTTTCCAGAAGTGCTAGGACCAAAACCCTCAGTCTGCAGAGAGCCAGTTTGGCCAGTTTAGGGGTCAGACTGGAACCAAGACCCCAGTTCTAATCCCTGCTCAACCACAGAGATTGATGGGCAACTAGGAGCCAGTCACAGCCTTTCTGCCTAACCTATTTCCCACATTTTTAGCAGAGGGGATAAAATGAGAGGAGGCCCTCCTGAATGCTGCCTGGAGTTGCCAGAGGAATGGTGAAAAAAAATGCAATAAATAATAGTAATAACAACTCCTCTGGAAGGCATCCAGCTGGGAAAGGCACTCTTATGCTGACTTCCCCAGAACATAGACACAAAACAGATTAGAATGAGAAGCAGCCTTGAATTCTGACAGCAGCACGGAAAACAGGGAAAACTGCTTTGCTCTATCGATGTATGGAAGAAAGACGGCTTTTATTTTCTTCTTCCTCCACCATTTTAATGCCTTCCTCCATGCCAATTAGAGCAGCCTCCTGCTCGCTATCCAGGAAGCCTGTTCTCCTGCTGTGTTTAAGCCTTCAGATCATTAACTGGAATCTCCAAGGCAAATCAGTCTCCTTGACAGGTGCCAAATTGGCTTTCGGTTTGCCAAGGCAGTGGCCAAGAGTGTGAAAAAGCAATGGCAATCCAATGGATTCACTTTAGAAAAATTTAACAGAACTTGCCCACCTTCTCTACCAATCTTACTTCACCTTACCCTCATCTAACAGATTTTCTTTGTTTTACTTTATGCACTTAAGCTCCGTCATAGATTCTTTGGGCTGACATTGCAGTTTTTTAGTATCACTGTCCTGGAGGGACCTGGTCTTCATTCCTGCCGCTTTCAAAACATTTCTATTCCACTCATTAGGGTACAAATATTGTCCCTATGGCTCCTTTGCAACTGCCTAGTACTTTTGGATTCAACGAATACTGAAAACTTTGACATTTAAGCAATCCTGAATTCAGGAATCATTGTTGCTCCCTTAATTATGTTTGCATCAGTCTAATGAAGGCCTTCATTTGCTAGGGGCAAATTCTGATTTTTCAACACTCAACTTCTATCTTGCCCCTTTAACATTCTTGTGAGAAAGGAGTCCAGCATCAACCCTTGTTCATATGAGGTATCCTTACAAAGATTAAAAAGCACAGACAGGATGGGATTACTTACCTGCAGAACCAGAGGGGGGAGGGCCCCCAGTCTGCTGCCAGAGAGTGGCTTCAGCTGCCAGCCGTCGTATATAACTCTCATCTACACACAGCAGGATATTCTCTGGCTTGATGTCTGTATGGATTATTTTGCACTTTGTGTGGAGGTAGTCAAGGCCCTGTAGCACCTGAAAAAGGAAGCAAATTGTGCCAATGGGGAGCAAAGAGAAGAACCTTTTTATGATTCAGGTCAAGAGGCTGCAAGGTCAGGGCCCTGGATCTGGAACTGCAACCTCAGGAGTCTTGGTCTTATTAACTACTATGGCTGCATTCAAGTCCCAGAAAAACAGGTGTACGGCTTAAGGCCGTCTGCTTGGCATCATAAAAAGGTCAGGAATGACCCTGACCGTAAAAACTAACCCTCTCCCAAATTTGATTGCAAAGAAATTCATCTTTACCTGGCATAAGATGCTCTTGACACAAGGTATGGGAAGCCCTTGGTAGTTGGATTTGATTATCCACTTCAACAGCTGGTGCCCTAAAACCTCAAGGACCATGCAAACATCTGGGCAAAAGCCACGTCAAGGAAATAACAGCCACCAGAATGAGTGCTCTGGTTGTTAATAAGGCACCAATAAACTGATCCCTTCCTTTCCCTAGAGTACAAATGAAGAACTTATAAAAATAACTTAAATCAGATATAGGGCAAAGACAGAGAAAGAAAGCTGGTATAAGACAAGACTCTGGAATCATCCGGCTGTTGACTCTTAGACAGCACGAAGACCAAGCAAGTTTTCAGATAACTAAACTCCCCTGGAATCTTCTTTCAAAAGCAACTGTTTGGCAGAACAGCCTTTCTGGGGAAAATGATTGGCCATTTGTTTCTTTTTAGCTTTGATTTTATTATAAGGAGTGAATGGATCCAGGATCAATAGAAAGATATTTTTATCTACATGGCAAATAGTTGCTGCAGACCACTGGGAGCCTTGTTGGCCATTATTAAATAAAGAAAACATGTGTGGGGGTGTGTTTGTTTGTGAAGAGGCCAAGCAGGAAGCTCGTGGTAGAATGGAAAAGCACAGAGCACAGCAACTCAGAAATATTTCCCCAAAGCCCGCAGATTAACAGACTTCTTTGAAGCTGCATTGCCCCAATAAACAAAACATGGATGTGCTAACTAAACAAAAGTACAATTGCTCTACTAGAGGGACATAAAATTCCTAGAGCCCAGCAACATTTCTTGCATTCACCTACCATTTAAAGGGGCTGCAGCCATTTATGCTCATCCACATAGGCCTGATGCAGCTAAAGAGCACAGCACTGTGTTATTTCACGCTAGTCGAAAGGCCTGACTGCTCCCTCAGAGGAAAAAATAATCCCTCCTTAGATGTTAGTGAGAAAAAGCCTAAGGTTAGCCATCACTCAGCATGCCAGCTTCTGTGTATGAAAGAAGTTTGGAACAATTTTTGTTTCTCCTGCAGACATTTGCACCATATGGCAGAAACTGGTTTTATAGCCAAAGTCCAGGAACATTGGGGGAAAAAATTAGAATCCATTATTTGAGCAGAAACAGTCAACAGTTTGCAGACCTTTTGGAAGGATACGGACACCGTTGATCCCTGAGATCTTGAAATCGTCGATCAGTTGGACAATATTCTCCCGTTTTGGATCACTAGGATCAGAGTCTCGCACCTGGGAAGAGGGAAAGGTACCAGGTAAAAAGGGACAAGCATTCTAGATACAGATCAGCAACTAGAAACTCCTGAGCCCAAACAACCCGCTCCATAAGGATGTCTTAAATAACATAGTTGTGGGGAAAGAAAGGCCAAGTGGCCACGTTTGCACAGAACAGTAAACCAGAACTTTTCCTAGAGATTCAGGTGTTCCCACTGGCTCCCCCTGCCAGCGGGCACATCTAACAAACCTAGATGACTGAGCCTGAATTTGTGGTAAAGCGTAAAATATCCTTTAAACTGAGTTTGACTCCTGATGCCTTCAAAGAAATGTTCAAATTGGTTTCTTGCAAACATGTGGGATTTCTTTTTTTAACCTTCCCGTTATAGCCTTGGGATTTCATGATGGACACCCATCTAGTATTAATCCATCTCAATACTGCTTAGCTTTTTTAGAATCTATTTTGTAGATTGGCCCTGAAACAGACCTGTGGGACAAAAATACATTTGGGTCATAGTAACCTCTTTTTCATGTGTTTTGCTGGAGATTTTCTTTTTTGTTGTGGTAATTCAATGACCAAAAACCTGGAGTTACAACATAAGAGGGCCTTTTTGGTAGCTATCAACTTCTGACTTCAGAAAGATCCACTCCAGGGTATTAAGAGGATGAACAAGATTATCAAAGTGTATGATTCTTGACTACTGCCCATTTCCAGTCCAAAGGATGATTCTCACTAACAGCAAAGAGCAACTCTTTTAAAACAGCGATGGGAGGTATTTCTGTGTGTTAGGCAAAATGAAGATGCAATCAAACTTTCTCATAGTAGACTGTAAAGAGAATGGGAGTATTAATCACTAATCAATAGTCTGTGTTGGGGCTCACCAGAGTATAGGCCCAGAAGATAATGTTCACTGCCACAACTCAATTCTTGAATGTGTGCCATAGCAGTGAGTATTTTCCTTCCGAAATGTACAACGATCAAGAACCGTTGTGGAAGCTGATGAGGGGAGGTCAGGACAGCCGAATGACATGTTTTCTAGCTATTCCTGGACTTGACTACTTCTTGCTTTAGGACTTAAGTATGTTAACCATTCCTTCAAGAGGACAGCTCACCCACAATTGGAGTAGTCAGAGAGGCATCGGACTTACACATTTTAGTAGCTTGATTTCATCCACAGCCGTTTCTGTGTAATGTACAGCACTCTTCACCACTTTGAGGGCCACAAAGCGCTTCCGCCTGAAGTGATGAGGGAGGGAGGGACGGGGTTAGTCCTGGCTTCCTTAGTCCTCATTTCAAAACATTACCTCCCACTTGAAAGTCCCAGCAGCCCCCTCAAAACTGCTCTAAGAAAACAAATTAAAGCTAGGGTAGTAAATTTTAAAAGAATGGCGTTCACAGAAAGCAAAACAGAGGCCTTAGACATTCATTCATTCATACAAACAATTCATAAGGTCGCCCATATCCCAAAAGTGACCCTGGGCAGTGTATAAAGGATAAAACCACCACAACAATACAGTGGTACCTCGGTTCACGAACTTAATTCGTTCCACGACTCTGGTCGCAAACCGAATTGGTCGTGAACCGAATCAAATTTTCCTGTAAGGTTCAATGTAAATACGGTTAATCCGTTCTGACCCCTACAAATTTGGTCTCCAACTGATTTTTGATCACGTCCCGAATCAAATTTCCCTATAAGGTTCAATGTAATTACGGTTAATCCATTCTGAACCATATTTTTTTTTTTTTAAACTGCAAAAATATGACACAAAGTACAGTACGAAGAGAGAGAAAGCTAACCTTGCTTGAGGCGACTTCTGGCGTGGAGGATAGGAAGGCGGGTGGGGAGGCGGTTACTGCTTGGAGGGAGAGTCCCCCTCCCTACAGGAAGCCGCGACCACGTGTCACGGGAGGGAAAATGGCCGTGGATCCTGTTCGTAACCCGATGCGGAGTTCGCGACCGGAGGCAAAATTTAGCAACCGGAGCTGTTCGTGAACCGAATTGTTCGTGAACAGAAGCGTTCGTGAACTGAGGTACCACTGTAGTTTAACGTGGCAAAAAGCCGGTGGTTCTTTAGCTAAGAACCTGGACTATCTTTGTCCCCATCCTCCAGGACATCCTTTGAACTTAACCAGCCTGTTGCATTTCGATCAGAAGGTGATTAAAAAATGCCCCATTTCCCCATCCTTGGTATTCTTAAGAATTTGCCTCAAACCAAGAGGCATTGGCTCTTTGGGGAGAAGTAGTCAAGGATAGCAATCCTGTAATTACACTCTGATGTCTGTCTTCTAATTATATCTGTCCCTGCGACAAGATGCTACTCCCCATCTCAAAGGGACAAGTACACCTTTCCTAGTTCCTGTTCCTTGATCTGGATTTAGACAGGATATAAAGGACTTCTATGTACTTCTATTCCTCTTCTTTTTTAACTCTTCTTATAAATATTACATTTCCTCGAACTGAGCTCCTAATAACTTCATGGGCATATCCATGTAACTTTCTTGGAAATAATATGGTTTGCCATTCCTTTCTTCAAGGATGTTTTTTCAATTGCCAGTCTAGCCTATAGCTCTGGTATGTCCTAGTGGTCTCCCATCCAAGTCCAAACAAGATCCAATCCTGTTTTCAGCATTAACCAAGTCCACCAGACACCGCCAGATAGCTTGGTAAACATCCCACATGCATTGCAACCTGATCACTTTGAAAACGTTAGCTGAATATTTATTACTCTTTTTCAGGTACATTCCTTGCCTATTTAGTATGGGATAAAAAAAATAAGTGAGTCATCTACTGCTCTTTCCCATAAGTACTTACTGAATGTCCCAACAAAGCCAGACAGTCGAAAAGTGTCCCCATCCAAGTTTCCGTACCACATGATAGCGCCCATTGAAGAGGTCCCCAATCTTTACTGGATAATACCCTCCTAATATAGAACAAAGAAGAGGCCAGCTTAATATATTAGCTGTTATAGTCATGGCATACGGGGCAACCATACACAGACACACAAACTGCCTTACTGATTAGTCTCAGGTTCAATCTTGTGCTTAAAATGAACGCTCATACATTTCTGTTGTTGTTATTCTTCAGGAATGTAAAAGTGAAAGCCCCAATAGATCAGACAAAAACAGCTTCTAATCTAATATCTTGTTCCAGCAAAGGACAGCCAGAAGCTTCTCTGCAGGACGGCATCCAAGACTCAAAATGATGCTGCCTGCAAGGGAGCCCCTCCCCTTCACTTAAGAGATCCCAGGCTGCTCCCTGCATTGCTCAGATACCTCGGCAGTAATCGCGGGGGTCCTCTTGCTCCTCGTCATCAGATCCCAAGAGCCCGCCTCCAACTGCGGCAGGGAGAGGCAGGGGGGGCACGGGGGGTGTGCGGGCAGGGTCATCTGCGCAGGAGGGACTAAGTGGCCTAATAATGGAGAGATGGGGGGAGGGGGGAAAACAGATATGGGCAAAAAGAGCCATCAGAAGGCACTTCAAATTTCAAAGTTATTTATTCACAAACAGCTGGGAAACATTCCTTGTCTGCTTCCAACTGAAAGCCACCAACTGGTCACATAAATTACTATGGCACACTGTCCCAGATTGGTGGGACTACCATCATCCCAAGCTTAAATAGCTAATGAGCCTGGGAAGGCTGTATTACAGAATAACACCTTTGGAAAGCATAATCTCATTTGTTCATATTCTTCCCACTTCTCTCAACTCTTCAAATTCCTTTAGATTTCAGCCCTGGGGGGGCACTAACCTTTCATTGCCATTACTTTGTTAAGGCTATCAAATAATTCCCATTGTCCGCCTTTGGAGAGTCTCTGTACGTACCTATTGCCTTCTATTTCAATCTGTGCTGTTTTTCCCATCTTGGTAGCTCTAAGGGGAGGAGAGATTCACCGCAACCAACTAGAAAGGGAAATTAGTTGGTGGCAAGAGAATGAATAACTCAGCTACTCCTGCGGATTTTCCAGCTCCTGACCAAGGAAATGGAGCTTTCTGTAGCTCTTGATGTCTTCCCCAGGGAGAAGACAGTATTCCTCAGAGGAAAACTCCCAGATTTGCGATGGAGCTGCCAATTCTAGTGCGAACGCCAGGCCCTGGGACAGTCTCTGTCAAAACAGAATAGGCTGGTGGCTGGCACTTTATCTGTCCCACATGCTCCCCTTATTAGTAAAAGAGGCATTAATACCTTGTGAGCTCAGAAACTTCCTCTACCCGTCAAAGCCCAAATGTGCACAGAGACAAGAGATGGACGGAGTGTTAAAAATAACCTAGCAGCTTCCAACAGCTGTCACCCAGGATGGAAATGGAATTTGAATGGGGGGGATGGGACATGCAAGAGAGAGGAACCAACCCCACGTCTGCTAGGCCCACTGAAGTGGTGGCAGCATGGGCTCCAAGGACTGGATGCTCTTCCGGTCAGGGACAAGTTGTGGCATAGTTTCTCATTATTCTGTGGAGAACTGGGGTTGGCGTAAATGGTACAATTCACACAGAAAAAGCAAGGAAGAGTCTTGTGGCACCATGAAGATTAACCCATTCATTACTGCAATTAGTTTTTGTGGGCCAGGTGTCCACTTCATCACCTAATCTGTAAGGTGGCACAAGACACTGCTGGTTTTGCTGCAGTAGACTAACCCAGTTACACGTCTCCTTATCTCAAGCAGGATCTTCGTAAGGAGGGGTGCTTGCTTCACCACCTAGCAAAAAGAGGGCTCCCCAAGACTCTTCTACCTCCACATAGAAGGGCTTTTGCTCTTTTTAAACTGGAAGCAATTCCCCAGGAGGAAGGAGACAAGCAAGAAGCAGGCTACGGGGACAAGGTAAAGGAAGGAAGTAGCATCACCTTCATCATCCTAAGCCCCTGATTAAAGGCTGGCATCTGCAAGAAGCTAGAAAAACTCCAGGGAAACAAGCAGAAGGCTGCTGCTTCACAAATCCATTTATCTCTAAGGAAAAGATAAACAGGCCTAGACAGAAAAGTTTTTCTTTTGCTCTGTGTACATGTGTCTATATTTAAGTGTAACATTTTGTCTCTGGAATTTATTTTCTCTCTACTAGCTGTGTGTGTGTTTTATGTTACTTGAAATTTCTTTACAGCAGGCTTCTCAGAGCAGCAGCATCTTGTTATCTGCCTTGAGTCTTCTATCTTCCTTTACGATTTTCTATTCAAAGTTCTACTAGAATGCTGTCTGTGATTTGAACTATGTTTTTATCTCGAGTACTGAGTGCTTTGCATGCTAATACTTAAAGTTTTAAATGAGCTTTTATACTCTTCCCCCCCCCCCCATTTTTAATGAAGTTTGATTTTACTTATTTCTGTTGAGATTGGTCTCTCTCTCCACAAAGGAGGAAGGGCTGATTTCTCAAAGTCACATGGCTCAATGCTACAGGGGCAGAAGCTGACATACGGAATGCATTTCATTTATTTCTCTCCCCCCTTTTTAATTTGCCAGGAAAACAAACAAGCTGTAGGAGCCCTATTTCTCTCATGTGCCAGGGTTAGGGGAAGACCAGGAGAGGTGCCCCACAGAAGACAGGTGGTGGCAGCAGTCATTATGAAGCCACTACACCAAGATAGGAGGCAGAGTTAGGATGTGCAGACCTCAAGGGCTTGTGGGGGAAGAGATCTGCCAGTTTGAGACCTGAACCCTATGAGCTCAGCATGTTGCTACAATTCTGAATGCTCGCATGTAGCATCTTTTCTGACTAGTTCATGCATCAATGAAGCAACACTCAGTAGAAAAACTCAGTGCCAAAAAAAAAAAGTTACAGCACAGTTATTGTTGTAGAGGCTTAGGCCCACTTGACAAAATCTACATCCAATATTTGGCTTTTTCAGCCCTAATACAGTACTGAAGCTAAATTCATGAACCCACCGATGTGCAGTCTCTGTTTAAACGCACGTAAAGAGGTACATCATTTTTGGGTGAAAAACATTTCTGGGTGAAAAAAAGACCACTTTTCTAAAATTCACATCTGTGCACAAAAACCAGAAAGTTGCTTCACACCTGCATTTATGTCACTGGATTTCTCGCGGTTCCATGCATGACTGTCTGAAAAGTGCTGCGGCTAATGCAAGTGGGGAATGATGATGGCCCATTCATATGTAAACACTACAAGCAATTTACACGTGAGAACCAGCTCTGGGCACCTTGTTCTGCAACTGTTCTGTAAAAGCCAGTCAACATGCCGGGTGACCTGCAATTGGCGTGCAAAGCACGCTGCCTTAAGAACCACAACTCGCAGAGGCAGGATGCGTTCACATCTACGCACATCCCGCCGAGGGCAGGGTGGCTGCCCCCCACCCGGGCAACCTCAGAGGCCGCATTCAGCGATCTCTCTCCGCTTCCCCGCTCGTATCGCCTCACACTCACCCCGTGGGGATCCCGCTCTCTGCCGGCGGAGGGGGCGGCGCCTTTTCCTTCTTGTGTTTCTTCTTTTTGCCACGGCTGCTCCCCGGGCCTGTGGGAGAGGGGAGGAGCGCGAGATCGATTAGCGCGCGGCGGCTGGAGAGACCCTCGCGCTGCAAAAGTTTCGCGGGCAAGCCTGCGATCGGCGTAAGTGGCAGCGACGGTCCGCCCAAGTGGAAGCCCCCACCTCCTCTCCTGCACCTGCTGCAGCCCCTCCTCCGTGCATCCTCCAGCTCTCCCCCGCAGCCCCCAGGTTCTCCGAGCGCCCGCGCGCACAACCCGTCTACTTTTCAGGGCAGCTCCGCGCGCCGGGCCCCTCACCTTTCTTGCTGCTCATCGCCCCCCCGGCTCCGGTGAGCTCCATACAAGCGGAGGCTCACCTTGCTGCGCCTGCGCAATCCGACCCCTTCCCAACCGCAAGAGCGGCTTTTGCCCCGACACGTGAGGCCGGAGGGGAGGAGCCTGGAAGCGCTTTGCTGCTCCCTTCGTCCCCCGCCCGCGCTCCTGCTTTGCATCGGACCGCGAAGACCAAAAGGGGCAGCGGAGGACGAAAAAGAGGGGTTGCGATTCGTACTTCCAGAAGAAAAAAAAAGAGCGGGGAGGCGGGGATTAAATGTGCATGGCTTTAAAGACAGGCGGATTGGTTCCCTGTCTTATCAACCCATCAAGGACGAATCAGGTGCTGCCGGTGGGAAAAACGGAGACTAAAAGTGCATGCAGGAGGGTGGGCTGTCTTTGCACCGCAGAGCGCCTTCTTACCCTGGCAAACTGGAAGAAAGATAATTGCTACTCAGGTTTTCACTCAGAAGGGATCAGATTCACGCCCTGCCCATTAGTGCAGATTATACTAAATTGATTGAGTGATTGATTGATTGATTAGGTGTCAAGAAATCTTTGTCTACTCTTAGCGACCACATAGAGAGATTTTCTCCATGACGATCTGTCCTTAACCTGGTCTTTCAGGTCTTCCAATGGTGCACCCATCACGACTGTAACGGAGTCCATCCACCTTGCTGCTGGCCGTCCTCTTTCCTTCCACCTTTCCCAGCATTAGAGTCTTCTCCAGGGAGCTAGGTCTTCACGCACTGTGTCCAAAGTATGATAATTTGACCCTGGTTGTCAGTGCCTTTCGGTTGATTTGTTCGATGATCCGTTTATTTTTTTTTTCTTGGCTGTCCATAGTATTCTCAGGAGTCTTCTCCAACACCAACGTTCAAAGGCATCAATACTCTTCCCATCCTGCTTCTTCAAAGTCAACTTTCACTTCCATAGAGTGTTACAGGGAATATCATGGCTTGCATGATTCTGATCTTTGTAGGTATAGATACATCCCAGCATCTAAATATCTTTTCCAAGGCCTTCATTGCTGCTCTGCAAGTACTAGTCTGCGGTGTATTTCTTGACTGCTTGTTCCTTCACTGCTGATGGTTGATCTTAAAAGGCAGAAGCTATCTACCACTTCAGTATCTTCACTGTCAGTTCTAAAGCTGATTGTTGTACTTTTTATCATCTAAATTGAATGTTGTTCATCTGAATTAGCTGGACCAAATATTTCTAAAGTGTTGGAAAAAGTACTTCACTTTGAAGCCCAAAGTATCATTCTGTAAAATAGATGACAGGTTTCAGACAACCTTGTGAGATGGGTGGTGTCTAAATTTGAAATATAAATAAATAAATATTGGGGAGTGTATTCAGGTATTGAATTCATGCCTCCTTGTTTGTAGCACTGTATGCCTTGGATACCTAGCTTCTACGCTTTTCCATCTCCCCTTCCCATCTCATAACTTTATAAGGACAAGGACCTTAAGGATGATGCTTTCGTTCTTGTGGGATCCTGTTATTGTATTTATAATATATTTTGAATACAAATCCTTAAGACTTAAAAGTTCATTATCTCTTAATTGAAGTTACAAGAGATAAGTGAAGAAATACAATTATATCACATGTGTTTTGGTAGGTAGAGAGATTGTTTCTAACTTTTCATCTCTATCTATTGAATTTATATATTGCCAACATCAATTTGATTCCTGGAAGTTTTAATCCCTTTGGGGCCCTCAACCCACTTAGAATATACACACACTACTACACTGAACAGGTTATAACAAATAGTTGAGCCTCTGAGAGTAGATAGACTATAGCTTCTTAGGAGAACACATTTGTATTACCCTTATTTACTAAACTGAAGCCACCTAAGTGAAATGCCCATTACCAGAACAGAAATTAGCAGTCAGAAGACCCTGGGTCATTCTGTCCTGCACATCAAGTGCTATTCATGGCTGTCAGACTAGAGTGGAAAATATGACAATCTGAGGACAGTGACATCTGTTCAACCAAATTTGACAATTTTGGGCAGGAAAAATTGGGACTTTCTAGTCAAAACATTTTCCCATGGCAGGTTTTCTGCAGTTTTACAAGATTGCAGATCTTCTGCACTTTTTCCACATAGGACACCAGAGTAGTTTCTATCCCATAGTTTTTTTTTAAACAACCACCACATATAGAAAGTTAGCATGTCGGCATAACTATTCCCGGTCACTGCTGGTTTTCCATGGATATTTTAATATGGAAATTCAGTCATGAATCTTGGCTCTATTTGAAGGTTCAAATGATATGAACCAAGTAGTGATTAATCACCCTGATGAATTCAAGCTAACAAGATGTAGGGTTTAAGCCCAAAGTATCTGAGAGTTCTGCTAAGCAGGAGTCTAAACTAGACACCTACTAAAAGTGCTTTTGAAGGAAATGAGGGATAAACTAAGCTATAAACTAAATGAGGGATAAGCTAAAAGCTCCCTTCACTTACAACTATCAGAATCTGAATCCTAAGCATAAATCTTAAAACAGCTGGTAGGTGTTGGTGCAAATCCAATTTTGTATTGTGCGCCTGGTTGGCTTTAGGGAATATTGAACATTTCTTTAGAAAGCTCAAGTGGTTTCCTGCTATTATAACCATCTGTAAACATTGTGTGATGTAATCAGTGTATTGGCTGCTAGAAATAACCACTAAAATTCTGCTATGGAAGAGTGATGTGTCAGCTGCTAAGCCACCGTGTCATGAGCTAATTTGAATGCTTCAGATCTCAGCAAGCAACCTGTGAAGGCCAATCACCAACTCTTCCAAAGAATAAAACTATGATCCCTAACTTCATAAAGCCTTTTTCCTCCTCCAGGGCTTGGATTTGGACTTTTAAAAAGCAGGGTAGAAAAAGTACTGACACTTTTGACATTTGGTGCTGGAGAAACTCCTGGGAATACCATGAGTAGCCAAGAAGGCAAACAAGTGGATCATAAAACAGATCAATCCAGACTCAAAGCACAAATGACCTGGCTCAAAATATCCTACTTTGGACACAATATGCAAAGACCTAGCTCTCTTGAGAAGTCTATAAGGCTGGGAAAAGTGGAAGGAAAGAGAAGAGGATGATCCTCAGGAAGATGGATGGACTCAGTTACCCTCAGTGAAGGGTGCACTGTTGGAAAACCTGAAGGACCAGGTTGGGGACAGATTATTCTAGAGAATTCTAGCTATGTAGTCACTAAGAGTTGACACTGACTTAAAGGCACATAATTGTAATTAGGGCTTGGATCACCTGAGGATTGCTTTATTACTATATCAATCACTGAAAGAATCCCCAGCTTCATTAACAGAGGCATTATTCTTCTGCATGACAGATCTGCTACAAGAGATGGGCCTTTATACCTTTCTTGTTTGTTTTTTGTGTAGTGGCTCTGGGCTGATCTTGTTTGGCTCCAAAGAAGTGGAGTTGGGTTTCCTTAATACACATTTAGAAATCAACCAGGCAGTCTCTGGGCTTGGCTAGACTAAAAAGTTGAAAAATCCCAGAAGAAAATAATGGTAAATTAATTCCATATTAATACCCCCCCCCCCCAATAGATACGTTGAGTCAAGCTCAACTTTGTAGCATCTTGTTTGCATTTTAAGAACATTTGATCACTAATAGGAATGGGCATTTTCTTTGGGGAAATACCTGCAGTATCCCCAGAGCTCTTTGTCTCAAGCAGACAGATTAACTTGCTGGGAATTATATGCATAAGTATGCGCTTCCCAAGCCAGCCTAATAGTTATAGTCTGTGACCATTGCCATTGATGGTTGATAATGGTTTATCTCTGCTCCACAGCTATTTTCCTGCCTTGATGCATATGTATACCTGGCTCCTTGCAGTTTTCTCAAGGAGCATACATAATCATGACAGGGACCAAACATATTTAGGAATAGCTTTCTGCCAAATTGCTAAGTATAATCCTGATTGGTTCCCAAAAATGGACCCATCCCCTTTCAATGGAATGATAAACATCAATGGTCAGTACCCATAAATGATTGCCTTCTACTTTTTTTAAAGAAATGTTTGCATATGGAATAGAGATGGCTGAAGCAAGATCTAGTTTGCTCAACTACTGTTACCTGTTGGCTTTGCCAGCCCAAAGTTCTTGCCTTCCATCCTAGCCACTGTCATTAATCGCCATCATAGAATGATAAGGTTTGGAGAGGCCATTTAGGTCTTTGAGTTCAACCATCTACTCGATGCAGAATTCCAGTTTCAAGCATCCCTGACAAATGAGTTAAGCCTCTGCTTAACTTTCCAATGACAGGGAGTCTACAACTTCCCTTTTGAATTGGACCCCCTGCTGTCTGCCTGTAACTTAAGGCAATTTCTGACCCACCTTTTTTAGGAGGAAATTCAGATGAACTGAGGCAAATAAAAATGAAAGATCAAGTTATAAGTCTAACTGACAAATTAAAGATAAATATATTCCAAGCAAAGCCCACTTCAGGATTCTTAAAGCACTCCAATATGAAACTGATCATGATCTTACAGCACTTATTTCCAAGGATTGGAAAACAACTAATATAACTCCAATTTTAAAAAGTAATCAAGAAAGTTACAGAAAAGTATAGGCCAGTTGTCCTTTATATCTGTTCTAGATAAAGTGCCAGAAAGATTATTAATAGAAAATAAACACATACTTGAATGTATTATTATTTCCTGTGTATTTCATGATTTTCTGCTTCTGCCACATTAAATATTACAGTTTATAATAACTTTTGCATTCAATCCTGGAACTACAGATTGTAAACCCCATCTTAGAATCTCTAAGTAAATCAGACAATAGCATTTTTCTGAAAAGTTGTTTTATTTCTTCAAAATTTCATTAAAATAAATACAATCCCAGAGCAAAAGGCTCCCATATATACATAAAATTGGGGAGGGGAGGGCAATAGATGGGAAGAGTTAAAATAAAGACCAGTTAGAGTCTAGTGTTTATGCAGAGGAAATTTAAAATATGGTATTATCACCAACTGCAATATTAGTGCATTATAAGCCAGAAAATTAAGTCTGGAAGGGATAAAATCCCCAAATCCCCAATTCCAGATCTGTAGTGGTCGGCAGGGAGCTACCCATTAGCCCACTGCTCAAAAGTGGGACACTGTAAGTTGGCACCCTCCATGTAGGGTGCCCAAAATAAATACACTATTTTTATTTACAAAGCCAGTGTTCCAAACAGGGATTATTCCCTCTGCAGTTAGTTTTTAAAAAGAAAATGAGCACCAAGTGCAAAAGAGCCTTATAGCATCTATGCAGTTAAGGCACTGGGGGTCGAAGAGGGGATACAGTGGTTGTGGCCATTTTAAACCACTTTAGATGCCCATGAGTGAGATTGTACAATGCCGTCTGGCACCTGAAAATGTTGCTGATAAATTGATAGTGCAGAATTTTCAGGATAGGTTTTCTTGCCCCTCCTCGGCAATTATAGAACATGGTTGCTGTGTAGTAAGTCTCACTGAAGTTGGGAAGATTTACTTCTGAGTAAACATGCTTAGGATTGCAGTTATTGGTGTTAGATCTGGGTAGACAGCTAATTTAGGAATGTTACAAGTCAGTCACTTTGTTCTCCACAAGAGCTGCAATCTGTTGCAGTCGATATGCTAGCTGCATCTTTTGGCCCAATGGATCTTCTTCTAGTGCACTGATTATCTGCAGAAAACACACACAGACAAAGCCAGTTAAATTCTTGCCCATCCTGTTCAGGAATCTTACCTTTTCTCTTCTGCACTCAACCAGTCTCTGCCATCTCCCACAGTAACTATTCTATATCTCTCTTCATCCCTCCCTGCTCCCATGACTAAGTTCCAATAAATGTATCACTATACCTGGTCATAGTATTTGTTAATATAGTTGTAAAGTTCTTGCAGAGCCACCAAGCAATTGAGATCAGAGGAATATTTCTGCCAAGACAAGATAAAAAAATTAGTTTTGTCAATCACTTTTTCATATCAATTCAGACAAACCACCATTATATTATGCATATATCTGTATACATACAACTGTCCAAATGCTTGACTATCCTTGCCATCTGTATCCATAATAATTCTACAAAATTGTAATTTGTGTCCATTTAGCAGATCAGGGAAGCGATCCCAGATCCCAGCACTTTCAATTCAAGGCCCATCCAAGAAACTCTTTCCTATTTTGTGCTGGTAGCCCGTTTCCATATTGTGGAACCCTATTCAGAACTAATATGACCTACTTCCAGATAAAAATCTCTGTTGGGCTGCACCAAATGTAAGATATATGTATGCAGAGACACCCAATGTACCCAAAGTAATCCTTGTAATGTACAAGCTGGGCCTTCCACCTCACCTGTGGATTAAGAGGGATTAGTTGCGTTTTGAAGGACTAGCGTAAGATTACTGAAAAAACAACCAGGAAGCACACTTTGAACCTACAGAAGTATTATAGAAATTATCAGTGTTATTATTAATTCTGGGGCTTTTTTTGTAGTATGAAGCAAACTGATGGGTGTTCACCAGTGCAGGAAAAAGTTGGTCTATATGTTCCCAGTCTGCAATGAACTGGACATGTGAACAAAGATTTGGCTTTCAGTATATGCAATGGCAAACCACTTCTGAAAAATCTTGCCAAGAAAACTGCAGGGACTTGTCTAGGCAGTGTCCAAGAATCAGACACAATTGAACAGATTTTTAAAAAAGCTGATTTAAAGACAGAGATTAATATTCTGGACATAGCAGAGGAATGCAAATAACTCATTTGACTTGGCTGAGCCTAGGTATGCATGTATATATAGGAAGGGGACAAAAAAGGGCTTGTATAATGACTAGACATTTGGGAGCGGTTGTTTAGGTTGCCCACAGTCTTCCTCTTAATTAAGTTTACATGGCTAGTTTGTGAAGCTGACAGTCTTTTTTTAATATACTGTTTTGGTTCTCAGTCGTGAACGAGGGGATGTTGGCATTTATTTCTTACCCCTGAGAGTTCAGTCAGGGCTGAGTTCATCTCTTGGTAGCTGGCAGGAACAGTCTGTTGAATATCCGCATAATATCTGATCACAAAGGTTTGGGAGGGAAGGCAAACATTAATAAATAGACAAAAGAGCATAAGGAAGACCAACTCCTGGGATCAATGCTTCAGATAATTTATTCTATCTAAATCAGTGTTTTTCAATCTTGGCAGCTTTAAGCTGAATGGACTTCAACTCCCAGAATTCCCACCCAGACTCAATGTCAGTGGCTAGAAGTGTTAAGGTATGTATTTTTTTCCCCACCAAGCAGGATTTCGTAATACCAAGACTGAAAAAGCTTTTGTGAAACATAACGAAGACTGTTCAAGAGCCACCACGAATTGATCTGAGGTCCTCTGGTACCCTCTGGAACATTCCACATGCCAGATTCCTTCTGCACAAGGAGCAGTCAAGTGAAAACGGCTCAGAGCTCAAGTATTTCCAGAAATTATAGCTTCTTCCGTGGGAATCCTTCCTCTGCTGCAGATTGACCGGCTGCCCTACACGTTGTTGAGTTGTATCTCTTACCATCTCCACTTCTCTCTTTTTAGAGTACACAACATTTGTTGAAAACCCGCAGTGTTGATAAACAAATGCTAGATGCCAATGGCTAAGTTTCCTTTTTTAATTCACAAGGGAAGCTGAAAGGATTGGTCAGTTCTCACAATGTGTACACAAGGTACTAAATGTGAGAGGGGAGATTTACTGCCATTTCGTGAATATTAGAATACATGGATGGAGTAAAAGTTGTATGTAAGTTGTCAGTTCACGAAGTGCAGAAAATCTGTAGAAGTCAGCTTCCTTTCAATGTCTTCATTAAATACATGATAGTTTCTAAATGTTCTAGTTGTAATGTTTGAAACTGAAGTGTTTATGCAAAGCCTGAAATCTTTAAAGCCAAAAGAGCTGGCTGTATCAGATTTCCTGTTGTTGGAAATGTTGCAGGAAGGAAAAAGAAGCCATTGAGTGCCCTGTCTAGTTCCTTGTCCCTTTGTAAATGCTAGTAAAAGCAGTACAGTATTATGCAAAATGAGGGAAGCCATACGAATTTGCATGATTTAGGGAAACTGCAAATTAATCTTTCCTTTTTGTTTTTACTCGATATCTGTGCACAGCTCCCTCTCATCGCCCCTTGTTTTCATGAAGGGTGCCTTTTAAATAGTATTTTGCATTTTGCTCACACTTACTTCTCCACCATTTGTTTGTAGTATGGGATTTCCCTGGCATAGAGTAGTTTGTTGACTGGTGAATCCTGAAGTAAGAGAGGAAAGCAAGAAAAATCAGGAACTGGTTTTTAAAAAATGAGGAAAAAAGGTACACAAGCATCATAAATTATCTTTCTACTGCTAGTTATGACAACCTTTCCAAATCTCAAATCCACGGTAATTGAGAATTACAGTACTGAATTGTCATCCCATGTACCTGAGAGGTTTGCAGTTTGGGAAAGCTAAGGTATGACAGAATGGGTACCGGTTTATTTTTTAGGCTGGTCATGGATAAGTTTGCAAACAGAATTGCACTGCAGTTCTGTTTCCAAAATGATGAGTTAGCGTAGTACTCTGGATAAAATATCAGATCTGCACAAGAGAAACTTAGATTCAAGTCCTCCACTAGCCACACCTTAGTGTGTTGTCCACACCCAACCAATTATGAATAAATCACAGTAAAATCCGTTAACTTCATGTGATCTGCAAATTCAATCGGTTTCAGAATTCAAGTTATCATTAAAAACACACATCAGTATTTTGTACAGTGATATTAGCTGCTTGCTTTCTATTCAGGAAGAAGCCAAGATACACATTTTAAAATAAAGAAAAACAATGAGACCAACTCAGCATTTTGTATGAGCAGGGCTTGAATTCTAAAGCCGAAATGCAGTTTTCTTCATAGTTGATATAAAGTTAGCAAGAGAGAGAAAGTAAGAAAGGGAGTTTCTCTTGCAGTGTCTTAACCTGCCCCATACCAGAGATGAAGTTGCAGGTTTCTATTTCAAGTGACATGACTTCTAGGCAATCTTCAGCCCTACTATGCCTCATGTCCTAAAATTCGTCTGACGTTGCTTCAAAATCTACCAGGCTTAAACTTTGCCCCAGACTTTAACATGTCTTTGCAGCTAAAGAGAAAAACCTGTCACATTTAACAGGCTTGGAAGCTAAGAGACAAGGATAACTTTTCCCAGACAGGTGTCTTACAGGCATGTTGGACACCAAATCCTATAACCATTGGCTGTTTGGAGAATACTAGGCAAGGAAGTGGGAGGTATATGAAATGAGCTAGAGCAGTGTTTCTTAAACTTTTTTCTCTCGGGGCCCTTCCCACTTTTAAAAATTATGGAGGACCCCAAAAGAGTTTTGTTTGTATGGATTATATTTATCGATATTTACCATATTAAAAATTAAAATTGACACATTTGCAGAATATTTATGTATTGAATCAAGTAAAAATAACACATTAAACCCATTAGATATTAACATAAATAAATTTAAAAACCCTATATGTTTTAACAAATAAAAAATAATAAAGAGAGTGACATTGTTTTAAATTTTTACAAGTATCTTCGATATCTGGCAAATAATATTGATTTTGCAGACCCAAGAGGGTCTTGGGAGATCCCCAGGAGTCCTAGGACCACATGTTAAGAAACACTGAGTTAGAAGAACGAAACATGAGGGGGAAAAATTTCCCAATTCCCCATTTATGAGTGGAGACCACCCAATCTGTTTGAGCCAAGTTTATTTGAACAGTGCTGGGGACAGACCACAAGGTTGTGCCCATTGAAGGAGGGTACAAACAATGTATAATAAATGCTGACCAGTAATGATGTCAAATGCCAGTCGTAACATGGGTTAGATTTTCTGCTTATAGTGAGATAAGCATAATAATAAAGGTTGGCATTAATCAGTTTTGTGGTTAGTTACTTCCTAATTCCCATTTAAAAATACAAGTGCTGATTTAAGATAACTTGTGAGCCAGCATCTGCAAATGCCTAAGTAAGCTATGAAGGAGGCTTACTTGATGGAGACCTTGTCTTTACTGAGATGGGAAATTTGTACCAGGCATGTACCAGGCTTACATGACAAGGTCTCCTCCATTTGAAAAAAACCACAGTTCCTGAACCTGGAAGAGCTGGGTAGGACGAAGAAGAAAAACATTTTTTTTCCTACTTACACTCTCAATTTCTACACAAATGTGTTATTTATTTATTTATTTATTTCTGGATGTTGGGACATTGTGTTACTGGCCTCCGCTAGTAGCCCAGCGACAGAGTTATCATCTCCGTCAGTGATACAGACCTATATCTTTCATCTCATTAAACCCTTCCGAATCATATACAGGCAATTTACAAAAGACAGGGCCCAGCAAAGGGTTAAATATGTCATCCAGCAAACTCTCCCCATATTTAGAATAGGGCTAAGGGTGTTTTCACAAGGGAGATGAAAAAGAACACCTGTTAGTCTGAAAGATGCAAGCTAAATAAACAATGTGGAGTCAGCCAACAAATGGGAAAAAAAAAGAAGAAGTGTAAAACCCAAAGCATCTCTGTATATGTCACACAACTGACCTCCCGAACTCAATGGACTTCACTACCACAAGATGTGGGGGTCATCACTAGCTTATGATAGCTTTTCAAGAGAGCAATTTGGAGAGAATTATAGGTCTGTCAGTGATGCTTAGCTGCAGTAATAAAAGCAAAGACACAGCAGCATAATGCTAAATGTCATGTTCTTGGACAAAAGGGAAAGGCTATCAGCTTCATGCCCTGACTTTTTGGAGCTTTCCAACAGTGCTGGCCTGGTTGCCATTGGGAATACAGGACCGGACCAGACAGTGCGAACCAGGGAGGAAGGGTACAAGTGACCCGTCTGGGCTGCTGGCATGTTTGAGAGCATGCAATAGATGCACTCACAAAATGGGTGCGGCAGGGAGACTTAGCTATTTGCAAAATGGCTACTATGGCAGGTCAAAAAAAGATACCAGCTCTTCATCAGAGTTTCTCAACCTCAGCAACTTTAAGATGGGTGGACTTCAACTCCCAGAGTTCCCCAGCCAGCTTGCCAGAATTCTGGGAGTCAAGCCAGCCAGAATTCTGGGAGTTGAAGTCCACCCACCTTAAATTTACCAAAGTTGAGAAACACTGAACTAGAACTTGCATTTCTGTATGTAAATAAGTAATGTATGTACTTAAGTAACGCATGTATGTAAGTGATGCTTTGTTTTGTAGTCTGGCAGCTTTCTAATTAATTAACTAAAGGAACCTTTAAAAAGTCAAAGGATAAGGCTACCAGATCTGGATAGCAAAAATCTAGGTGACCACTTGACAGCATCAAAGAGATGCAGGAAACTTTAATTCTTTTACTGCCCTCTCTTGCAGCCTCCAGCAGAAGTGTCCGGGTATATGCTGGTCCCTGCAGTCATCACCCTGCCTAACCTTGCAGGGAATCTCTTTTAAAATTCCTACACATAGTGAGTAGGATTGATGAAAACCTACCCTGTTGCTGATTCCAAACATTCAACCCTTGTTTCGCATTCAAATTATAAACGTTTTGGGTTTTTTGCAGCTTAAAATCCTATGTCAGCCTGAGCTGATTTCAGTCTTGTAGTTGGGCATTCAAAGGATCTCATTTGAGAAAGAGCTTTCTCTTTTCAGCCAATTTTTTGGGGTGCTCATAGCCCTACAAAGTTATTTTTCTCAGATGACCAGAGCAGGACACTTCTGAAAGGGAATGTGGCAGAATGCCAGATGTGCCAGAGAAGCTTTTGAGGAAGAAATTGGACTAGACCAGTAATTAGAAATGAAAATGCCTGTGTCTAAAAAAGACAGCATTATCAAAGGGCTAAAAAAAGTCTGAGGGAAACAACATATTATTTAGTTACCCAAGAGGAAATAACAGCAAGGGTTGGTCTGGTCTGACCAGTTCTACAAGATATTATGGGAGACTGTAAGAGAGCAACTTTTGCAGCAAAAATGAGAAGTAAAAGCTATTTTGCAAAATATCATCACCTCATCTCACCTCCTTTCTAGAACTTTAGGCTGTCCAGGCAAATCAGAAAGTATTTTACAAATAATATTCCTCAGATGTCTGATTATTACTTGTATTGGATAAGCAATGATTAAGATGGTTTAGATTTACGAAAAAGGGATTTTTTTTAACAACTGCTTGACAGTATTAGAGTCTGATACAGTATGTTGCAGGCCAAATAGCCCTTCCTCGGGGAATTATAAAAATAGAAGCTTTCCAGGAATTCCAAAGGAAGATTGAAAAACTTAGAATGCAAGCCTGTTTCCGGAGAGCAAATTAATTATATTAATTTAAAAAAAAAGCCAGTATCCCTGAGCATGCATAAAACATTTTTTCTTTTAGCCTGGTACAATATAAGCAGAGGAAAAATGAAGATCAGTGTTTATATCTGAAAGAATAGAGACCGAAGTCTTGTAGTCTAGATACAGAGACCAAAGGCTGGTATGCCATATACCTATCCTGGCAATCTCAGATGTCATTACAAGTAAAAACAAAAAGATTTGAAAGCATGAGCAACTCCTGAGGACATTTCAAAAGCCAGAGAGGCAACTGAAGAGGATTTCTATGGTACAGGGCCAAGGCCTTGTGCCTTGTATGGCTCTCTGAACAACAGAAAGGAAACGCCTCAAAGAGCATAATGATACAAATATAGGACTGATCCATATAACAAACTTGCCCAACATGAGTATGGCCACTGACTGTTTTTCAGGGGTAGAAATGCATGACTCTATCCCTCCCAGCCTAGTGGAAAAACAACTTCTGCCCGCCTTTTTCTACTGCACATCAAAAGGAGTGCTTTCTGTCCTTCTGCTGTACTTTATTTCATTGTAGGCAAACACACTCCAACTGGCTACTGTGCACCATGGCAAGAGCTCTCCCAGTCTCCTCCATTGACTGATTGCTGCCCTCCACCGCTATTTTTTACAAGTTCACTGATGAAATAGTGAAAAGGTGGACCTGTCCTTAAAAAATAAAAAGGCAAAATTGACCAGAGTTCTGGCATTCTCCCTATCTAGCCAAGTGACAGACAAAAGTGTAAAACTGTGTGTTCTTTTTAACATCAGTCCAAGAGAAGGAAAGGAGCAGGGGAATCCACTAATTCAACCAGCTTCATTTTCATCTGATTTATGAGTGGAAGTTCAGTAGCATAAAAGCCTGTAGTCTACAGTATATGATGCCAGCTGATTATCTCCTAAGTATATAGTGTTTTATTCATGTTTACTTGAAAGTAGAATTGTTTGATCCACTATTTTAGATACCATGATCCAGGAGAGGGAAATTACATTATAAATTTACATACCTGCAAGGGAAAGTATTTAGATGTGGGAAAGAATATGTTCTGCAACCTAGAATGTTAAGCAAAGTGATGTAACTCAACTAGAAATGCCTGAAAGGGAAATGGACTTGTGAGTCTGATGGGAGTAAGGCCATTCCCACACCATCAGCAAAACGGTTGTTGAAATCAGCATTTCTGCAGGAGGGTTTGAAGCAGGCCAAACCCACACAAGGCATCTTGAAACCAGAATGATGCTTAATGCATTAAAACTGCTCTGAAAGTGGAATGGGATTTCAGCTCATGTGTTAAGCCTCTTGTATTACAGAATTCCCAAACATTTATCTCAAATGTGACAAGACATGAATGTCATGTTCATATTTGAAATTGATTAGTCAAGTGGTGGTGAGGATATACCTTACGTGTCCTCTTGCTTTAGATGGGATGTTGGGCAAGATAATTCCTACTAGGACTGCTTTTTTCTTTCTAGTAGCATCAGCAATCAAATAAGTTTTGTTTTGTTCATGTTTATATGTTTTATTGATATTAATCTATATTCCTTAAGCATCCTGATGGTTTCATTAAGCTGCTCTTCAAATAGTTTTTTTTTTTCCAAATCATTCCTTGGGATGAGAAAAGTATTTAACCTCTGTTGATAGAAAGCTATTACCAGTATGGGTTAAACTGTGGATTAGGCTTAGACATTTTTATTAGGGCTGGTGAAAGATAATTGGTGAAGACACTCTGACAGGATATCCTAGGGGCTAATTAACATAGAGCACAAGCTACCTATGGAGCCTTCCTGCAATTCTCCTAAGCACAGTCTCCTTGGAATACAGAACAACTTTTGAATGGACCTTCTCAGCAAACAGAATTAACTCCTGAACATTGCTGCCCCTTCATTCTGTTAATGGCTTGAGGCAGCTTACAAAAATAGAGCATAGAGAACCAATAATAAAGACATAATTAAACAACCAATATAAAATACTAAAAACGAAACAATAAGCATAAAATCTTCAAACACTAAAACATTTAAAGGGCTGGGTGAATCAGTATGTTGTTAATTAGGTGCAATTGAAGCAAGATTGACACCTGGTGACTGTATGGACAAATGCTTGCCATCTTAACCTGTCTTTAGTGACAACTCCAACTTCTTCCAAAGACAATCTAGCAATTTCCCCGTATCTGTTCATCCTACTTATTTGTTGTCTTTCTACTCTTTTACTTCCCTCAGTGTTACCAAACATAATGATTTTTCTCTAGTTTGTCATTTGCTCATACTGCATGCCTGACGTATGTAATTTCTGCTTGCTGTGACTGCAAGAGAACAATTAGCCTTTATCTATTCCAGGAGTCATTGATTGGTTCTCTTTGCCATCCATTACACCTTGAGTAGCCATCTCCAAATCCATAATTTCAGTATCTATATTATTTTATTCTTTCTCACAATGTCCAGTTTTCACAGGTCTACATAACCACTACTTTTAGAAATGTCACTATCATTTCATAAACTTGTGAATCTAAGTTTGTCACTGCCTTCATCCCTAGGTCAAGGAAAACATCAGGCATCGCTTTGAAGTCCTGAACCTCACTGACAGAGAACTAGAGGAATTATGGAGTGAATTTAAAGAAATTGTTAAGGATGAATGTGAAAAGAGGCTGCCAAAAATGAAGAAAGAGAAGAAAGCAAACTGGATGTCAGAACAAATTGTGGAAATTGCCAAGAAGAGAAGAGAAGCCAAAGCCAAGAAAGACAAAAATATCATGGAGAAAATCTACCTATGGTCACTAGGAGTCAAAAACGACTTGATTGCACATAATCAATCATCTCTAGGATTTCTCTTTACCTCTCCAGCATAATGCCAATCTTAATCTATTCTTAAAACCAAGAAAGCAAAGCTATCTATCATTTTCCTTTCTTCACCACCATCTGCAAGTAGTGTCATCTATGTATCACAAGCCACTAAGTGTTTTGCCCGCTAGTTGTGATTCCAGCTGTGACCTCTTCCAATCCTACCATTGGGGTTAATATGTATTCTGGCCTCTCTCTCATTGCCATCCCTATTCTGAACCACTTTGTTTCCCAGAACTCAGTTCTTAACAGGATCTCCTTGTTTACTGTAACAAGTCCCCAGAAGGCCTTGCTTTAATCAGTGAGACAAAAGTCAACCTCCTTCCTGTATTCTCTCACTCTCTTCATTAGCCATCCTACAGTTGTTATCCATTCTGCCTTTTCTGTAGCCTGCTTGTTCATTTGGCATTACTTTCCCTGCATATGGCTCTAATATTCTTTTTAAGAAAAACACTGTATGAGAAATTATGCCACGATTTGGTGATCTGTGCATTCTCTTGCATCTCCCTTCATCAGTATAGGCATATAAACTAAACGTTTCTTATTTCTATGCCATACAGTCTTGTTTTTAGTCTCTCCCTAAACTGTATTAGGAAGAAACGGCTTCAGGAATTCCATAACACAGACCCCATCACAGAAAAAGCAGAATTATCCATTGAGGTCAAATGCTGCAGGACTTCCAAGAAGTGCCCCACTTATAACCTACTGGAAGTAATGTAAGGCATTACATACCATTGTGAGAATCCTGAACTGACCTAAGAAGGCAATTGGCAACAAATGGTTGCTTTGAGAAATACCATTCATCACCCACTCTACCATGTACTTGGCCAGTTGCAATTTCTGAACTGTCTTTAAGGGTTGTACCATGAAGAGTGTATTATAATAATCCAACACTGAGGTATCAACAGAAATCACCAAAGCCATTGATCTCCTCCAGGTAGAGATACACCTAGTTCATCAGCCAAAGATGATAATCTTCCCTGCCACAGATGTTATGCTGCTATCCAGTTTCAAATGTTTCATCTAAGAGGACCCCATATCCTTAGGGGAGGGTGTAACCCTATCCAGAACAGGCACATTTCCTAAATTCTGAGACCTAGTCTCCAGAATCTCTCTTATTTGCATTAAGTTTCAGCTTGTTCTCTTACAGAGAATCCTTTGCAACCTGAAGTAATTCAGAAGCCCTAGAGACATCCAATCCTAAATTTGCAGGAAAGGAGAAATCTAAGTGAATATTATTTGTATATTGATGTCAATTAGCACCAAGTCTGTGAATTACCCTTTCTGACAGCCTTATATCAAATATTGTGGTAGACAAGAAAGAGTCTTGCAGAACTGCCAAGGATAATTCCCAAGCAGAAATCCCCACGACTACTTTCTTGTAATCTCTGAAAAGATTGGAATGGAATCACTGCAAAACGGCACCACAAGCCCCCAAGTGCTCCAATAAGATTCTGTGGTCAACAATATCAAGAGCCACCAAGTGATCCAGCAATATCAACAAATTATAATCTGTTTCCTCTAAGAGCTCCTGAAGATACAGCACCACCACTTTCTCTACCAGCTTGGCTAAATATGGAACCCTCGACAAACAGTGATAGTTATTAAAACTGATCCGGTCCAAAGACAGTGCCTTCAGGTCACCATAACCTAAGGAAGTATTAATGAGCTGAGTGATCATTGACAAGATGGAGTCTTTAGGGGAGTGTTGTCCAAACTTGGCCACTTTAAGATGAGTGGACTTCAACTCCCAGAATTCCCCAGCCAGCATGGCTGGCTGGGGAATTCTGGGAGTTGAAGTCCACTCATCTTAAAGTGGCCAAGTTTGGACAACACTGCTTTAGGGGCTTATATAAGCCAAGTGGAGGAGGGATACAACAAACAAGTAGTAGCTTATCCGCTGCCTCAAGAGACATATTACAAAACTGACTCAGATAAATGTTATCAGATAATATGGTAGGTACCCTAGATATGGCATTATTTAAAAGTGACATCATGACCAGCATGAATCTGAGAGAACTTGTCTAAAAACAACCTCCCAAACTGTTCTCCTTGGAGCATAAATAGAACTTGAGCACTGGCTCAAGCCACCAATAGCTGGAGCCACTTGAAAAAGTACCCAACAACTCAACTTCTCTCTAACTGCTGCTTCTAAAAATGATGAGACTAATATCAGAGTTAAATATCTGGAGGAATGTATTTACATATATAAGAGGTCAAACTGTCAAATATACGGTGCCCTCTTAGCATTCCCAAACTAAGTTCCCTCCAGTTATACTTGATTACAACTAGGATCACCTCTTTTGGCAATGCAGATTAAGGCAATGGAATTATAGCTCAACCTTTCTGAGAGATACTAGATGGGGCAAGACTTCATTATCCCGTTTGGGTATAGAACAAATCAGTATTATGTGGCCCTGGTTCACCGAAGTGAGGCGTCACCTAACATCACATGCACTCAACCCCAAATCTGTCTCCCTGTTTACTCCATGTGCACATATGCAGACTTACCCTGCCAACTTTGTGTTCAGCGGTTGTACATGCATCAATAAACGTCTGAGCAATGACACTGAGATTTGCGTCCACGTTATCAGAGACACGCACATCAAAGATGAACTGTGGATTCTTGAGCGTATTCACCCAGAAGCGCAGCAGCAGACTGAGATGGGTGGAAGAGAAAATATGTTAAAATTGAGGGATTCATGACATCTCTCATCTGCTAATCTGCAGCCTTTCAAACCTCTGCCTTCCTCCAATCCCGGACAAATCTGCCTTGATCAGCCCATGCAATTCTTACCTGTTGGTTTTCCAGATATGCAAAGTCTCTGGTTCAGTAACCCCATGCCGTGTTGCCAGCTCATCCAAGAGGTCAAACAGATACTTGACAGCAATTGGTACTGGGCGGTTCACGCTCAGCACTGCCTGGAACGCATCATCCACAAACTTCTGTAGTGTTCCCTATGGAGGGTAAATAGGAGGAAGAGAAGGGCCTCAGAGAGCTACTGCTATATTTTTTAAAATTAATTAAAAATGCAAAATACCATCAAAATATCAATATTTAAAAGCTGTAAGCATTACAACATCACCATTGCATTCCTGACAGTTGCAACCTCTAGGAAGCCCTAGCTGATATGATAGCATGTTCTGCTCTTTCCTGTTTTTTTAACCAAGAGCTGATCCCTAAGGGGAGCTCTCCTCTATCTTATTGCTCTGTGGTGAGCGATTTTCTTTAAAGCTTTGCAGCCATCCAAAGAAACATTTGTCTGAGCAAACCAACTTCTCAGAATTTAATTTTAAGCTGTTCCCATGATTGTGTTCCTGTGCCTTATCATGGTCAGGTTCTAGCTTAGTTTCTTGTGTTGTCTCCTCATTCACCCTGAAAGTACATCAAGGATGCTTGCAATACAATACAGAGCTAAACAGTGCAAACGCACATGGGGAGAAGTGGGTGAACTGCTTCCTTTCGGGGAAGCTGGTCTGTCTTTCCTCTTTGTCTTGACAAGCTCTCGGGAATCCTACTTGTGAAGTCCCTGCTTTAAGAACCTGTGCATTTGAGGACTGAACGGGATGGTTGGGAGGAGGCACTTCAAAAACACGATGCCTGTCTCTTACCTTCATGGAAAGCAAGCGGGTGAGATAGATCTCGGGAATAGCCTTTGCCCGCTCTCGGAGGCTGCTGCGCCGGCCTTGCTGCTGCTTTGTGGCTTCCGGTTCTTCAGAGGGCTTTACCAGGTGCCAGAGGCGTAGGCCCCCCTCCTCTCCATCCTCTAGCATTGGGGTATCTGCAAAGGAGGCAGTGAGATTCATCTGGCTATGAGACAAACCAATTCCTTTTTTACATTTCGCTGACAGCCACCTTGTCTTGGGCATACCTGATGCTTGCAAGAACTACTGGTACCCCAGTCTGGGGTACCAGCAGTAGCTACTATCAAAAGGGTGAGGGAAAGGATGAGGAGTCTAGGAAGGAGGCTTGGGGAACCATTGGGGTGACCACTGTAGCCCACTTATTGAACAACAAGATGGATAGAAGCCAGGAGAGGAAGTCTGTGTTAATGATGTTATTTAGCTGGGTAATGAAATGTCTGCAAGCAAACAACCAAACTCAGAAAGCACCAGGAACTCTATAGTTCAACTCTGAGTTACAGATATTATTTTCCACTGGAAGTCTATATAAGCCTTCATAAAAGGGTTTATAAACTTGTATCAAGGTAAAGCCTAGACTAGCCTTCCCCAAACTCCTATCCTCACAACCATGGGCCACACTGGCTTAGGAATTCTGGGAGTTGCAGTCCCAGCAGGTACTCATTTGTTAAGTTAAGTTAGTTAAATTATATATGATTTCATATGCTAATGCATCTCAAATCAATTTACAGTAAAAACACAATAAAACTATGCTTAAAATATAAAAGCAATCTTCAATGAAAGATTTTCTCCCCCCCAAATTCACACTGTGAAAACCTGACTGATGAAGTACATTTTCATGAGGCACCTAAATGTTTGTGTAGTATGTACCTTCTGAATTTCAGAGTGGTGGGCATTCTAGAGCATATGGACCACCACAGAGAAGGCTCACCCATAAGCAATCCCAAGCAGCATTCAGCAGCAGCAGCAACATGTTGCAGACCCCTACCCACCCCAATGTTCTTAATGACCAGCCAGGTTTACAGATCAAGAATGCAAGGTATATGTATGTGTATGACAAATTTGATAAATAAAAATAAATAAATATGTATCTATCAATCTAATTTTAAGTATAATTTGCATGACCAATAATGGAAAGCAAGCAAGCAAGCAAGCAAGCAAGCAAGCAAGCAAGGAAGGGCCAGGGACAAGGAAAGGAAAAGGAAAAGGAAAAGGAAAAGGAAAAGGAAAAGGAAAAGGAAAAGGAAAAGGAAAAGGAAAAGGAAAAGGAAAAGGGATGGAGAGGGGAGGGGAGGGGAGGGGAGGGGAGGGGAAATTGGGAATCTAAAAGCATTACAAATATGAGGAATGGTATATGCTTTCTGGTGACCTTCTAATGTGCTGGATTACAACTCCCATGATCCCCTAGACAATACGGCCACTAGTGTTGTTAAGCAATGCTGAACTGCAGAGAAGACGCTGTGTTGCATAAGGCAGCAACGGTTCAAAAACAAAAGTTTTCGCCTTTGAGCAACCATGTTCAGTGAATAACCAGAATTGGCTCGATCTGCTTAAGCCAAAAGAAACAACCCACATTATGGCTTACAAACAATGCATGAACCCAGCCACCCCTTTGTTCTGAGAGACACTCACTTTCTCCAAAGAAGCAGCTTTGGCCTGTGCCTTGGGAAACATCATTGTGAAGGCGGGGAATGAGGCTGACTGTGGCCCCATCAGGAACCTGGGGAAAGAGGAATGAAAGATGGCAAACAATGAAAAATGGTGAAGCACAGCAGAGTGGCTGCGTCAGATAGTTTTATTTATTTAAACATTTAAATTTTTAAAATTTAAAAATCAGCTAGTTTATCAGCTAATACTCTGTAATGTAGGGATGAATAGATTTCATCTTCCAGGGGCTGTGCCTTATGTTTTTAGGCCCCAGGGGCTGCAGGGAAGTAATGAAGAGAGGGACAGCATTTTCCCGATTTGGGGAGGATTTCCAGTTTAAAAATAGCAAACGCTATGCCCCTGCAGTATTAAGCCACACGGAAACTTAAGATACCCATTTTCCTTGTTTGGGGGTAAAATGGAGCCTTGGATTTTCTGCATTTTGCTGCTGAAATTTGATGGCATATTCTTAAGGCTGCAGACATAAGGTTGGGGAAATGCACATGGCCTGCAGGTTGTCCCCTCCCCCCAACTTCTCCCCCCCAATTCTCTTTTCTTCACTGTCATTTCTTTCTCCCTGTACCTTGTAATGTTGCAAAGTATTGAGCCTTTTCCACTGGTTCTGCATGACTGATGTCAGATCCTCATCCGAAAGGGTCAGATGGCCAGCAACCCCTGAGCGCCATTCTGAAGGTGGGGGGGGGGGGGAAGTGACAGGTAAGGGACTCCCACTTTCACATGTCCTTCCCCTCCCCAAACCTCCACAGCATAGCTGATACACAACGCTCTGCAAATAAACTAGCCAACCTCAACTGATTGGAAACCCTACAGGAAGGAGGTATCTTACCTAAGTCAAGGGAATGCACGGAGGGCCGCTGGGAGAAAGGCACACCCTTGTAGACCTGGTCCAAAATTTTTTCCTTCACTTGGGTGATAGTATCTGTGTCAAGGACACGGGCTGGGATGCGCTGCGTTTCGGCCCCGCTACCAGGACCCCCCCGCACCAAGACTGTCAAAGTGAGGGGCCGATATTCCACGTCCTCTCGCAGCAGCCGCCCATCGTTCAGAGTCCGCTTGGCCTTGCCCGTCACAGCATCCACTGGGCCTTTATCCACCTGGTACTTGATGGCACGGAAAAGCATGTACAAAGGTTCACCAGCGATCTCCTGCATCCAGAGAGACAGAATGGATGAACCTCATTCTCTGCAGTTGAAACCATCCCTGCTTTGCAGCGGCACACCTATCACTATGCTCCTGCGGGAGTTCCAGAGGCTGACTTTCAAAAATCTTCCTTTTTTTTTTTTAACAGACCATTTTCAGGCATTCTGAACAAGCACAGGTGGTGATATTAGCCCATAAACAAAAATAGAAATCCATCAACTGAAATGAGAGCATTTATGTGGAATGTGAGTAATAACCAGAAAAGGGGATAGACAGGACTTTCACTAGCTCAAGGAAAAGCTTAAATTCTTTGCATAATTCCAACCCAAAGCAGAATAACCTGTTAATCAATCAATCATTTGATCAATCAATCAGTTATTGCTGCGACCACAGTTGTAACAACATGACATAGCATAAAAAAGGAATGAAATTGGTAATAATAATAATAAAAGGAAAAAAGAAAAACAGGCATACAAAAGAATTAAGGTGGAACCAACAGTACAGTTAGGAGTTTAAGAATTTCTAAGTTAAATCATGGCAAAGGTAGTAACTTGACTGGTATCTGAATATGCTGTGCAGATAGGCAAAAGAAGCAAAAAGCAGGCAAATTTGCATAGACTGCATGGTTTATCAGATTTAGAGAACTTTACCTGCCATAATGTAGAGTTTAGGTACACAATTGGAGTTGGCTTATGTTTAAGATTTTTTACCTGTACTAAAGTGAAGGGCTGGACTGTTGTATAAAATAGACTGGCAGTGAGCGTGGGAAAGGGAAGAGAGTTATGTACACGCAAGACAAGCAAAGACACATTTGTAGCTACAAGGGCAATCCATTTTGGCTTCTCTGTCCTACTACTGGTGACAATCTTTTTGGCAACTCAGAAAGATGGATGGGAGCACTGAGGGAAACTAGGGAATGAAAGAAGGCAAAGTGACAAAAAGGCTACAGTAAGATTTGCAAATAGATGTGGAGTGATGTGGATCAAGATTAACAGGCACAGCAGAAAAGATCATACAGTTCCAAAAGATTGGTTGCCATCAGATGTAGGCCTACTGTACCATGAACTAAAGTGATGCAGTCACCCACATGAAGGATTTTAGAAAGCAGGGTAGGAATCAAATAGAGGGGAAATAATCCACAGAGAATTTCTCCATGGGAGTGCAATGAAAGCCAGTACGGTATGGCCAAATTATTAAAACCCAGATCCAAAATCCCCAGGAAACATAAAAGGTACAGGTTGAATATTTGCTGATTTTTCAGCACAATTGATTCACACATGACTCTTCCCACTGGGGGAATGCTGTAAGGATCAGTGAGGTAGCAGGGAAATCACAAGCTCCTTTTAGAATTGGCAGAATACAAAGCCAGAAATAAATCAAGTTACATTTAACAGGATGCTATTCAGTTGCCCAGAAACAGAAAGAGAAAGCATGGTAAAATATTTCTCAGATTTTCAACAGGTTTCAGGACCAGGCATAAAGAGTTAAACAGGCAAGGAAGCACAGTAGCAATATGTTAGCCAAAGGGTTCACAATGTGGTAAAGCTAGGCCCATTCCCTTGCCTCTGCTCCCCATCAAACCAATTTAAACTTAGGATATACAATTCAGCATGGTGCCCAGTGCTTACCCTGAGATAGGAGTAGAGACAGATGGACATCCAGTTGGTCAGTAATTTCTCCACCATGGTCTCTGTCCTATGGAATGATTACACAGTTTAGCAATGTTACAGGAAGTCCTTGGCTTACAACAGCAATTGGGACCAGAATTGCTGTCACTAAGCGACACGGTCATAAAGTGTGACATCACATGACCGCAACACTTAGCGATGGCAATTCTGGCAGTCCTGGTTGCTGTCGTTAAAAAAGGATTGTGCGGGTCATTTCCGACTTCCTGCTGCCTTCCCCACTGACTTTGCTCATAGGAAGCCGGCAGTGAACTTCAGAAATCACTGATCACATGACTGTGAGGATGCTGTGATGGCCGGAACTACAAGGACCCGTTGTAAGTAGCATTCGTTCAGCGCCATTGCAACTTTGAACAATTGCTGAACGAATGGTCGTAGCCCGAAGACCACCTGTATTTAGTGATATATTGGAACCAGCTCCAACTTCAAGAGAAGGGGGCTTGGCTATATGATGCCCAAGAATTGCCTTGACTCGAAATGTAAACTGGTCATATTGCCTCAGTTTTTTGTCCAGGCTTCTGTGCAACAGAATGTATACAGAGGTTAAATGGATTCAGCAAAATTCTTTTTGAGACCAAAATATCTGGTATCTGAAGCAGATTATGGAAGGTGCTTCTCCAGTATAAAGGCAGACTTAGAAACAAAACAAAACAAAATTTCAGAGCAGTACTTTTTTATATGTGCACAGCGCTTAAACAACTCTCAAAAAGAAAAATAATTTTAACATAAAGTACAAAGGTAGAGCAATCCCCAGAGCACCGTTTCGTTTTATTGAACCATATTACTTTTCAATCAACGATATTCCAGTTTTAAGACATTATTTTTTTTTAGATGTTTTATCTCGCCTTTATTACTTTATAAGTAACTCAAGATGGCAAACATATATAATACTCCCTCCTCTTCCCATTTCACCACAACAACAACCCCGTGAGGTGGGTTGGGCTGAGAGAGAGAGAGACTGGCCCAAAGTCACCCAGCCAGCTTTCAGGCCTAAGGCAGGACCAGACCTCACCGTCTCCTTGTTCCTAGGCCAGCACTTTAACCACTACACCAAACTGGCTCTCTACTTAATTAATTAATTAAATAGTTAATTTCTTCATTCACCTCTATGAAAAGCGTAAAGCTATCCACTCCGCAGAAGCAGGTAATCAATCCAAGATTTTTCAGAAGAAAGATACCTTTCCCCACTCTGCATCCATGCATGATTGCTCCAGGACCTACCTGCGAAGCATGAGCTTAGGATTGCGGGCAACACAGTGGGCAGCCAGATCACTCAGGAGGGTCTGCATGATGTCCGTCAAGTACTCCAGCCGCCCGTGAAGGGCCAAAGAGAGGAGCGATGCTGCATGGCATCGGTCTCGTTGAGAAAATGTAGGCTGCGCCTCCAGGGTCCGGATTAACTGCAAGCAGCAGGGAGAGGGACTATCAGCTCTTCTGCTACAGTCCATAGGATGCCCCTTCTGCCCCAAGAACAGCGGGCCACGAGGGGGCAAATGATGGTGGCAGTGTCGCGCCTTAAGTTCCATCCCTTCTGTGTGTGCTTTGTGGCACTGCCTGCATGCACAAAAGGGGCACAACTTGTGCTGCAACTGCGCAACACTACATTCACCCTTTGGATGAAAGCATCAGACCCTGCAGATGCCTCTGCCCAAGAACGGAAATACAACTCGGAGCTGAAATTTAAACCATCAGCCATTGATGCAGCAGAGGACAATACTTGTAAAAATACACTGCAGACGAATCTAGGAGGTGCCAGATGACCACCTAGCATTGAATCTGTTTCAACCAGGGAGTAGCTTTGCCTTGCTCTCTCCTTATCTCAACACTGAATGGTACGGTAGGTGTTCATGGTCCCACACTGGGAGACTTTCCACCTACAGAATGATTTGCACACACATCCCAACCCCACCAGTGGCAGAGAACCTATTCTGTATTTCAGCCACTTTCCAGAATCTACCTCCCCACTTCCCCAGCGTGCTCACAGTCAGCAGGAAGACTTTGCTGTTCAACAGATTGGAGAACTGTCCCAGGCCCTGCTCCACTGTGGCTCGGCGGCCCTCGGGCAGGTCCAGCACACGTCTCAGCGGTACATCCCCCTGGGCCGGGAAGAAGACACGCTGAGCGTAGGTGTTGTAGTCCAGGAACGGGATCCCAGAGCCTTCCAGCTCCCCACTCAGGTCAGTCATTTCAGTCATGAGATCTGAAGTGAGCAAAGGGGTTGTGATCAGGAGTTGGGACAGAAGGCAAGGAGGGTAAAGAGGGTAAAGAAGAGCAAAAAAAGAACATACAGCACCCAGGCTGCAAAAGGAGAGGACGCAGCGGTGTGCAGGAACAGAGCTCAAATCCTGAAGATTTACCCCACCAAGGATTTCCACTCTGTTCGCAGAGGGGAGGGGAGGGGAAACCCCTTGGCAATGTGTAGGAACAGAGCTCAAATCTTCCTGGAGGGATTTGATCTCTCCATTCCTGCCCACTGCTGAAACCTCTCAGTGGTGTGAAGGAACGGAGCTCAAATCCTGAAGATTTGAGCTCCATTCCTCTGGCCCCAGGAAGGATTTCCCCTCTGTCCACGAATGAGAGGGCAAACCCTTTGGTGGGCTTTAGCAATGTTTGAGAGCAAAAGGGCTGCCTGCCAGGGGGATTTCAGCTTCACATGGAGCTGAAACTGTCTGGCAGGCAGCCCTTTCACTCTCAGAGAGCTGCTCGCCAGGAGGATTTCAGCTACGCGCTGAGCTGAAATTGTTCAGCAGATGGCTCTTTCACTCCATCCACTTAACAACCCAGGAGATCACTTAATGACCGCAACTGGGAGTGCCTGGATTGCAGTTGTTGAGCGAAGCAGTCACGTGGGTGTCTCGCTTAACGATCGGTTTGCTCAACAACTGAGATTCCGGCCCCAATTGTGGTCGTTAGGTGAGGGCTACCTGTAGTCCTTGCTTAACAACACTAATTGGGACTGGAAACTCTGTCATTAAGCGATGCAGTTGTAAGTCAAAAAACCATGTGAGTGTGTCGCTTAGCAATGGCAGTTCTGGCAGTTCCAGTTGCTGTCGTTAAGCAAGGACTGTGTGGGTCATTAAGCAATGACCTCATGTGACCACAACTTGTGACTTCCTGTTGGCTTCCCCATAGACTTTGCTTGTCGGAACCTGGCAGGGAAGGTTGCAAATCTCAATCACATGGCCGCAGGGATGCTGCAATGGCCATAAGTATGAGGACCAATCGTAAGTACCACTTGTTTGGTGCCGTCATAAGTTCAAACCATCACTGAACGAGTGGTCGTAAAATGAGGACCACATGTATAAGGTTTTAGATCTATAGACAGGTATCTTCTCACATCATTCCTCTGCCTTCTTTCCCTTATTCAGAATCCTTCCTCCTTCCTCCAGATTGATTATCCCAACCTTCCCCAATCAGGTATTCTTACATACTTGTTATACTACATATCCATCATCTCTAGTTTGCACAATCATCTGCTCTGTTGGCTGCACACGATGGAAACAATAGTTTAACAGACCAGTAGTTCAACCCAGCGGCTATACTCAGCTGGGGGAAAGCTAAACTAACTCCATTCCCATTCCATACCAGTGAATTCCTTGCGGCACTGGTCTCCAACGCTGATCTCCATGTTCTCAAGCTGCACTAGGACTTTCTTGTAATCACGCAAGGCTTGCTTACTCTTCCGTCTGTCAGTAGAGGGAGGAAAAGAGACTACTAAGTTTCACAGGAGTAAAGGCCAGTTGAAGGAAACAAAGTTATTTCCCAGCCTGCACATCACACCTTCTGAAACACTGCCATGTTTACCTGTACATTAGAATGAGAAGCAGTACTATAACCACCAGCACTGCTGCCCCTACACCCAGCCCAATTTGGGCTTGGGGGGGAAAACTGGATGGCGGTTCTGTATCATAGCGGACACGACCAAGATCCAGGCGCAGGTTTCCCATCTGTACCTGTAAGGTGACAGCATACAAGGTTCATTCCACAGGTATAGACATAGTCTGTAGCAGTAAAGTGTATAGTCTTGTGGCACTATAAGGACTGAGTAATCTATTGAGGCAGCAACCTGATACAACAGCTGATACAAGAAGACCCTGAATTAGTCTCGGTGACCTCCTGATCTATGGGCTTCACCTCCTAGAATTCCCAGCCACTCAGATGCTGGGAACCGAAGTCCACACACCTGAGGGCAAGCAGATTGGAGAAGCCTCTCCTAATGGTGCTCACCTAAGGTCACTAAGGGAGGTTGATGAACCAAAACTCTTCACTGAACCACACTGGAAAGCTTATTTTATGAATAGAAATAATAAATAAATCAATGTTTACTTAATTACCTGCTATTCCTAACACTTAGTCATAGCAGGAAAGAGTAAGAATTAGAGAATTTCCAGTGTTGGTCCAATTAGGGTCTGTATATTCAGTGTATTGGTAAAGTGGCAAGAAGAGGAGCTGGGTCAAGCCTGGAGACCTCTTGGTGCAAGGCAAGAGTTTATAAATTAAAACAAAATCTTAAGCGCCTTCTCCTCCCACTTCAGTATTCATCTGGACCTGCTTCTTTATCTCTGTGGTTTTCTTGCAGAGTCTGGCTATTTATCCACAGGAAGGTCACAACTTACTAATGGGCTCATTTAGAATATGTGGCACATGGGAACTTTGATCTAATTATACCACATCTAATAAAAGATAGCAAAAACAAATAAAGGATAGATAGGTTGAGGTTTCCCTTCCAGGCCTAATCCATGCATCCACTTCTTCTTTCTTCTCAGAATATCAGGGACACATTTTATGCACTTATAAAACAGAAGCTAATGAAACCCCTCAGTACAAGTAAGGAAACGATGGGGAGAGGAAGCTCTAGAACAGAAGTGCAAATTTTGCAACTTTACCAGACACAGTTGTATCTACCACATGACTACAAAAGAATTATAGTTCAGTATGGCTGAAGTTACTAGCACAGATGCAAGTATAACTCTGTGTAGTTTTAAGGGGTGATTGACAACCTTGAGGGAAATGTTGCAACTAACCTTTGAGCAAGTCAGTTTTAGGATCACTCTGTTCCATCCTGCCCTATTGCTTAACCATGGTGACAGTCACTCATGCCCTGGTCACCTCCCAGGTGGACTACTGTAATGCGCTCTACATGCGGCTGCCCTTGAAGAGTATACAGAAGCTTCAGCTGGTGCAAAATGCGGCGGCACAGGCAGTTATGTGTGCCTCTAGAACAGCACATGTTACACCTCTGCTCCACAAGCTGCATTGGTTACCAGTTTGCTTCTGGGTCCAATTCAAGGTGCTGGCGATGACCTTTAAAGCCCTTCATGGCATGGGGCTCGGTTATTTGAGGGACTGCTTCTTCCTGGTTACATCTGCCCATCCCATCAGGTCCGGCAGAAGAGGTATGTTGCGGGTCCCGTCTGTTAAGGAGTTACATATGGCGGGACCCAGAAGATGGACCTTTTCTGGCATGGAACCCACCCTGTGGAACAGCATTCCCCCCAAGATGAGACTGACCCCATCCTTGGTAACCTTCCGGAAGTCCCTCAAAATGTGGCTGTGTCAACAGGTTTGGGGATCTCAAGGAAATGGGGAGTTGATGAGATGGCTACATTGCCTTTAACATCGAATATGGTCTCTCCTAGTCTTTTAATAGTATCAATGTTTTTTTAATTGTGGAATATTTTTAATGTTGTTCATTTTATGGCTTGTTTTTTAATGTATGCTGCCCAGAGTCAAGTTTGTGAGAAGGGCAGCTATATAAATATGATGGATGAATAAATAAATAAAATAAAAATGTGAAAGTTATGCACTGATCCTACATGGGACAGGACTGAGTAGGTAAGAATATAAGTTTTATGCTCAGTTTCTGCATTGGGGGTTTCCCAGTTCTAATCCCAAACATCAGTCAAAACCGTTTGGGAAAGAAAAGATTAAAATTCAGACTTCCATATCTTAATTCATTAGTTATTTCATTCTTCATAGTTGCACTAAGGGTGCATAGAAAGTTAAATAACAGATGTTTATTTCCAAAGATATTACATTACATTGTTTAACCACTTGAAAAGCGACTCCTTCCTCAAAATTTTCAGCACTGCCGCTAAATTACCAAGAAGGAAGTCATAATCACTAAAAGAGTCATAAAATCAAAGTAATTTTATTGTGCAAACCCTGCTGCTGCTTTATGGGTGGAGCGAGAAATTTAATTGAAGCTAAGCAACTATGAGATCAGAATCATTTGTCATTATGCAAATTATTATGCAAAGGGTGTAAACATGTCTATATACCCTAAGTATATCCTGTTGCTAGCAAGGGAGAGTTCCACCTAACAACATCTGGGGTTATACAGACTTTTCAAAAGATTTTCAGAGAGGAAGAGCTTTTCCTACTGTATAGAAACATCAGCAAGGGTCTAAGTGAGAGACCAGAAACAGTGTGTGTGGTGGTGGGGTGGGGAGTGGGTGTGATGTTCCTACATTTAAATACTTCCAATCCCATCCATTTACTTTCTGAACTCACTATAAATTCTGGCAACACAGAAGACGCGTTGAGCGGCTGTGGGGGTTGCAGAGGGGGCTCACAGTACAAATGGGTGAGCGTAAGAGTCTTGACGGTGCAAACGCTGTTGCCTATGAAGGCCCTCACTTCGTTCTTGCTGATGCCAAGGTTCAAGCCTTCTCCCTAAAGAGGGACAGAACAGAAGTCACGGGTGAAAACCCATGTACGACAGGCAAGAATTACAATTATGTCATTATAATCCCTTTTCCTCCAAGTTGGAGGCCATGCTGTGTCCAAGCCTTATGGGTTGGGGCTTATTCCTTTTTACCCTTTTAAAAAGAAATATTAAAATCTTCCTTGGCAGCTGTCTCCCCTACTTCAACATGCGCATGCCACTTAAGCAGGAATTCTTTAAAAATACAGCTAATCACAATAGTGCCACATTCTGATCGTTGCCAAATGACACCAGGCCTGCATAATTTGCGAACCACCAAGCTAGGTTCTATCTGACAGTTATATACAGAGCTCACCGTGTATAAAAGTTCAGCTTTGGCTATCTGCCTGAGACAGCAAATAAAGTAAAAGCACCCTTCTGCCGCCCACAAGGGAAGAAAAAGGATGAAGATCAACAGCAAGCTGGCAGCTAGATATGGGAGTTGTCTGATCCTCCCACTTCAGCAGTTGTATCTCTCTGCAGATTCCCAAGATGTACGACATTTTCTACATTACACCTACTGCCAGAGGTTTAGATAGTACATACATTCAAAAATGGTGATTTAATTGTTCCAATTTGTACTTTATTGTCTTTTGGTAAAATGACCATTCTATTATATGGGAATCAATACACTACAGTGCAATTCCGTGCAATTCAGTTTATTGGACTTATGATGAATCAAGGTAGAAAGAAGGATAGGGGTTTCAGAAGTGCTAATAAGCAAGTTCTACTAAGAATCATCATGCTGAAAAGCAAGAAGGATTAGTGCCTCCTATGAAGCCCCCTCCCGGCTTCCACAATTCCTGTGTCTGCTTCCCCTAATCCCTCTTACCTCTATATCCAGGACATTGCCAGGTTTAAGACTAAAGGGGCGGCCAGTGGATTCCCGACCAGGCCAGCGCAGGTGGGGATTAGGTTTATAGGAGAAATCTTGGCCTCCGCTGGCATTGCTAAAAGGAACGTGGAATCCGTCCAGCTCAAAAACAAGGTGGCGGAAGTAAGCATTGGATGGTACAGCTGGCGATGGACAAAGGAGGAGAGTGGACGAATTAGCACAGCAAGGTTCCCAGCACTGTGAAGATACAAAAAAATGATGTCAGGCCCAGCCCAAGAACAACAGAGAAACAGTCCAGCCAAGTTCAGTTCTTTTATTGCTTACACCATATAGACAGAATCTTGACAGATTAAATCTGTATTACTCTAACCTAGTGGATATACCCTGGGAGATTCTAGGGAGTGGCTATCCTAAATCTCTCCCTCTTCCCACAATCCAGCTGAGGATTGTGTTGACTCTTGTCTCGCCCTGATTCTTGGAATGTGCTCCCTCCTTCCTGAGAACCTGCTGTGTTACTGTAGTCCATCACATTACCTCCCCCTTTGTAGACACATTCCACCATATCTGGTGAGGAGATGGCAGTGGGGATGGCTCCTGAACTGAAGCCCCCAACCAAGTCACAACATTCTCTCTTCTCTTTCCTGCACTCACCTCTAACAGATCGCCCACCTCGACACAGGGCTGTGGGGAAGCTGAGGACAGCGAGACATGAGGGCCGTGCGAGGAATCACAAGCTCTTTTTTTCCGGATGCTTCTGCCTGCCGACGCCTTCTCTCGCTCCAAAATGGCTTTGATGAGTGGTTGTTGCACCACATCCAAATTAGTCCCCTCCACGTGGATGATCCTTCCGCCCCTGGGGAAAATGAGCATCCACAAAGATACGGCATGCCTGTGTCTCAGTCTTACACCACCCATCGGTCTGGCATAGCCATCACGTTAACAAACTTAAGACTGAAGAGGCCCTGAATGTCTGAACTCAGCCTTAACTTTGAAGTTCTCCCCTTTGCTCCCCACTCCTGAAATTTCCTTGCGTCCCTATATTAATTGTCCACAATGCTCTTGCTCTCTAAAACAGCTCCCCCCTTGCTTCTGTACTGTGGCTTTGCATAGGAGTTCCATCCAGAATGCCAGTCTGGTCCCACTTCTTTCTCTCCCTTAAAACCTAAGCTTAAACATTCCCCTTTCTGCAGGACACAGTGTTTTGCTGTAGTGCTCATCTTCTGGAAAAACAACCGTCTGGGTGTACTTACTACAACATTTCTAGCTATTTCTTCTTTCATTCTCCTTTCTCCCTCCCTTAGCAAAATTTAGGGCTAAACTAAATGAATACGTATTTTCAGTTTTAGTTTGACCCTATTACTAGTTTTTTAAATAAAGAGTTGGTCTGGGGGAAGATGCTGGATGTTGTTTCATATAAAAAGAGCAGCAGGAGGTCATGACCTGGCCCTCCCCCCACCCCACTGTCACTGCTTTTTAATATTATTTCTTTTAAATGATTTTCTTTATCACACATTTATAAAAGCACCCTGAGTGTAACTGCATATAAGTCCTAGCCGATGGGATGTGAGTAACAATATGTTGGCTTGCAAGGTAGTCTCTAGAGTAGAGATCCTACTTTGCACAGAATAGCATGAGCACGCTTAGGTAACATTGAGCTTTGGGGCAAATTGATCAAAATGTGCCCAAACTCACCATCTTTACTGTTAGCAGGGAATGCTACCTGTGGCATGAATATGACTAAGGTAGACTAATCTACTCTTGTCCAATTTATTAAAAAGCTTTATTCTTTACCATCATTTGGTAGTGTTAAGAGTGGGTGGGGGGGGGGGAATGGGCATGAAAAAAAGAAGTGAAAGAAAATTAAGTGAAAGTGGAATTATTGCATGAAGAAAAAAATGAGTCCTACTTTCCCCAGAAAGTCAGTGAAGAAGCTGGCAGGGAAGGTTGCAAGTCACTGGGGTGAGTCTCCCCTACCCGCGCACCCTCCCTCACCCACTTTGTGCTCGCACTGTGCCAGCCACTTGCATCCTTGCACACCCTTCCTGACCTTCACCACGCCTCCCTCACACCCTCGCCCTCCTTGTGCCTCCTTGTGCCTGGGTCTTGCAATTTCCTGCCAGCTTCCCCACTGACTTGGTCATGGGAAGCTCTGCCTAGCGACCATGGCATTCAGTTAACGACGGCAACCAGGATTGCAGGGATTGCTATCACTAAGCGATGCGGTTGCGCTTTACAACCACATCACTTAGCAAGAGAAATTCCGGTCCCAATTACCATTGTAAGTTGAGGGCTATCAGTAATCTTGAATGAGGGGATGCTGGTAGAAGTATTTTAGAAATGGGTGCCGGCCAGAAATGGCTGAAAGCTTCAGCGGTTCGAGTCCAGCCTCGCGTTAACAAGGTGAGCTCTTGTTTCTATACCCGCAGCTTCTGCCAACTCAGCAGATCGAAAACGTACGTGAGTAGATAAATGAGGACTCTCACCCCGGTGGGAGGAAAAATGCTGGCAACGGCTCAACAGAGAGACGGGACAAGTTGCCGGTAAAAGCGCGAAAAACCGCGCTCGTCCGAAAAAGGGGCGCGAAGCAACGGAAATCCCGCCTCCTGTGCTGCCAGCTGGGCTGACGCTCTAGGAATTAGGCTCTGGCAAAGTCTAATTCCGAAACTAGAAAGATGCAATTGCCTTGAAAACCGCTAGGGGGCGGTCACTGCAGGGTCAGTAATGACTGTTAAGCAGATAAAAAAAAAAAAAAATAGGTATAACAATGATGAATCAAAACAAAAGCTGTGAATGTTAGTGTCCAAGAAAAAAAAATGAAAAAATGCTGTGAGTATATTGAAAAATGATAAGGATGCACATGTAGATGGTTTAGAGAAGTGAAGAAATGTGAAAATATGGGTGTGGTTTGCTTATGGAGTAGCTATATGACTGGTTAAAACTGTATGAGCAGATTGCACCTTTGTTTGGCGATTGGAAGAATGCCACAACTCTTTCCTATGTAAACAGAAAGTTAGCAAGAGTAAATGCAAAAACGATGTGGAAATTAGTTTGTTAAGTATGCCTGGAAGGCGTTAGGCAGAATTCAGATTGAAAGGTTTCAGGACATGACAGTAAACAAAATTAAAAGTGCAGTATGGCTTTAGACAGGGCAGGGAGTACTGATTTTGGCTCTTCACTGGTCTTTGAAAAATATGTGACTACTAGAAAGTTTATTAAGGCTGCTGATTTAGGGAAAACATAAGAGAATGTGAATAGGCTTGAAATATGGGATATTTTCTACATATATAGAATTGAGGACTGGTGCTCAGTGTGGTAAGAGTGGTTTATGATGGAAGTAAAACATCCATGAGAATAAACACAATGCTTAGCAAATGGTTCAACACTGAGCAGGGAGTAAAACAATGATGTGTAATGTCCCCTTGTTTTTTTAACATACCGATGAATAAATATATAAGGAATGCTGTGCTACCATTAGAGGCATGTTGATCAAAGATGTGTATGTACATGTGCTTTTGTATGCAAAAGATGCTGTGCTGTTGTCCGAGAACTTGAATGTTTTGCAGCAAATGTGAGATAGGCTGTATGATCTGAGGGACCGACTCCTTCCAGTTGTTTCTACCCATCCAATTTGACCTGGTATGTTGGGCACACTACAGGTCCCATCAGCCAAGGAATGTCGGCTGGCGGGGATTAGGAGGTGTGCCTTCTCTGCCATAGCCCCTGCCCTCTGGAACATTCTCCCTCCAGAGATTAGGATGGGCCCGACCCTGTTGGCCTTTTGTAAGACCCTGAAGACCTGGTTATGTGCCTGGGCCTGGGGCCCCAAGTGTGTTAAGGGCCCTGTTTCCTGGCTATATTGATAGCTAAGGTTATAATTTTCTTGGCTGATATACACATATACGTATCTGTATACATACTGGATATATCTGTATTATGTTTGTATTGGTTTTAACCATCTTTATGATTGTTTGCTGCCCAGAGTCACTTGTCTGAGATGGGTGGCTATAGAAATTGAATTAATTAATTAATTAATTAAACAAGCATGGAACAGAAAATTGATGTATCAAAAACAAGGTAGTTGAATTGGACTGGGAAAATGGAATGGACTGTTCCAAACTATCTATACATGGCAAGTACAGTAGATGAATTTTTACATCCTAGTACTATATTTATTAAAGATGGGAAAATTGGTGAAGGAATATTAAGATGTGCAAATGCTAGCAGAAATGGGTAATATGTGGCCTGTTGTGAGAAATGAATGTCTGTAGAAAGAACTGAAAAGGGCTGAGTACATGAGATATTTATGCCCTTTTGTTATAGAGAAATGAGGATTGGGTATGACAGAAGAAACATAGAAGTTGAATACAATGCAAAGGGGTTACATGTTCAGTTAGTTTGGTCATGCAGAGAAAAAGAAGAGAAACAAGTAGCAAAAACAAATATATGAAGGAAGAGCAAAAATGTTGGAGAAGAAAAGGAAGACTGAGAAATATGAGAAGTTTAAAGAAATGGCTGGATATGAAGCATTATGAGAGCCAGTTTGGTGTAGTGATTAAGGCTTAGAAACAGGGAGACCGTAAGTTCTAGTCCTGCCTTAGAGCCAGTTGGGTGACCTTGGGCCAGTCACTTACTCTCAGCCCCAGGAAGCAGGCAAGGGCACAAACCACTTCTGAAAAACCTTGCCAAGAAAACTGCTGGGACTTATCCAGGGAGTCATCAGGAGTCAAGACTGACTCAAAAGCACACGTATACACACACACATTAAAAAAGTATGAAGCATTATACAGACATGGTGGAAGCAAGGATGATTTACAAGGATCAAAAGTATGGAAAAGTATAGGGAATGGTGTTGGAGTAAACTAGGCTTGGCTATATTTCCTTTTCTTTTTCTTATTTCATGCCTTTAATTTCTCTGTCTTACTGTGTCTTAATCCTTTTCTGTGCAAAGGGGAGCAGCATGATGGGTAAGGATGTATGGTTATGAAGGATGACAAAGGCAAGCCCCAGGTCTCCCTTCCCTCTCACCCGCAGGCTGAGATGCTTTAAGATCATGCTGATGAGATACAATTATGTATCCTCTTGTAAAGAAGGCTGACCTTTTCTTTGCCAAACTGTTGTTTTATAACATGCACGTTCATAACAGTATTCACTCTACAGGCTTTTACCCATGGAAGCTGGTGGATGGGAAGGCCCCAGTGAGCTGTGGATTTGGTGCATAAAGAAAGGATCTCTCCAGCAGTTCACGCTGCGCCACACCATACTCAACACGAACAGTTACCATCTGGGGCATCAGGCTGGCACTTGTACGGCAAACAATGGTTGTGGGTTCTACAGGTTGCTCACTGTTGGGATGGAAAGTAAAGAGGTAATATGAGGATTTGGGCAGTATTATGAGCAAATGAAGAGGAGGGGAGATGAAAAGAAGCCATTTTACTCACAGAATACAGGGCAGGTTGCCCACACTGACAGTAATCTCAGTGCCGGTCAGAAGGTCCTCGCCAGAGATGGTTATTCGCGTCCCTCCAGCCATGGGACCAAGGCTGGGGTGCAGACTGAGAAGGATCGGATCCTGAGGATGAAAGCAACTGTAAGCACTGTAGGCAGCGTTGGTGGGTATTCACAGCATCTAGCTTATCCCTCCTCCCCCCTGCCCCTGAATACCAACCACGACACAGGGGAAAGTTTTCTGTGTCCCAAGTACATTGCAAACAAACGTGCCTAGCTCAGCCCATCCTCACCCCCAGTTCTAAAGCTTCCTTAGAACAAACTCTGATGTCCTCACTCCCTCCTCCTCTGTCAGACATTGACCTGGTAGGTGAAGTGGCTCTTGGAAATCCCTGGGGGGCGATCTCCTATGGTGACCTTAACAGGGCCAGATAACCCTCGTTTTCCAGGGGGCACATTACAGACAATCCTGTAAGAAACAGCAAGAAGGCCCTATTATGGGAAAGCCTGCAGAAATTCACAGCCGAAATGCATTTTTAAAGCATGAAATCATATCAGGGGTGCAGGCTCTCGTGAGAACACCTTTTCAAAAGAAAGTTTCTAGTCTTTTGGTTGGCTAAGAACAATATAGTACAGAATCAGAAACAAGAGGAAGTTGAGTTTTCAGCTTCTGTAACTCATGATTGGATTTGGACATAACTCCAGAGTTTAAGTTCTGCTTGGCTATAGATTCAGCCTGGGATCCCAGCTGTGCTTTTTAGTATTTTCTCAGCCCTTCATCTGATGGGAATGTTAATGGCCACCTTCACAAGAGTGATGAGAATGAATGCTATGCCAATTACATAGCCTAATGCTACAGAAACAATTGCCTTCCCATATGGAAAGGTGGTGTTTGAAGCTTTTTCATTGGAAAAACAGTGTTAAGAGAAGCTTATAAAAGATAGGTATGGATAGATAAAATGGAGGTTTCCACTCCAAACAGAAACATACTGTTTCTTTAATATTAGAAGTTATTGGTATCCAAGAAACTGATTGGTAACAGAATCCAAATACATGAAATACATCAGATGAAGGGAAAGTTGCTGTTGTAGATAACTTTAGATCAGGCTTAGACAAATTCTTGAAACAGAAGAGATCAGTATCATAAAGACAACAAATCACTGACTAATTTTACATATTGTGCTAAACTGTGATTTGCTTATAGTTTGTGCAATAATCCACTATTGATCAAACTCACATAACATGCTAAGCCATAAAAACTGGCTTTACAAACTGTAGTGATTAGATTCAATCAACATGCTAAGCCAAAAACAAACAAGCCACATTTTAGCTTAGTGCAATATGTGTACTGAGTGATACTTGCTGGAAAGCAACAATTCAACCTGACCACTGTCAGCCTCTCTATTTTGTGAAAGAAACAAAATATGTTCTTGAAGCGATCCAGGAAGACTAAATCCAGAGAATGGTTCAGATATTTACATTTAATATCAGAATAAGAAGATTGCACATGCAACAATATCACCAGCTCATATAACCTGATTCAGGCTCCAATAAGCAAAGTGATATAATCAAATTAGTTGCAGCCAACTTCCTAGAAGGTCATATTTCTATACAACTCTAAACCAAATGCTCACTGCTTTGGTTTCAAAGAACTGGCAGCGCACGGGAGTGGTCCTTACCGAGTGGAAACTATGTACTGGGCTGGATCAGGAGCACATGGCAGCCCAGCTACAAGCACACTACTGGCCACGTCCTCAAAGCAGTGACCCAGGTTGGACCCTATCACAGTGAGAGCCACGTGTCCCTCCAAAGGTCCAGTGAGTGGATAGATCTAGGAAACAGGAATATGGCATTATGGCACTGCAACTCTAAATTAGCTGCTTCCTCCAAATTCTGTTAAAACAAAAGACAAAAATATTAGCACAAATGCCACAACCAAGCATGACTCCCATAATCTGGGGATGCAACTCCCAATGGAATTGAAGGATAACAGGTAATTGGATTGAGATAGTTAGCTTACCATGAAAGAGGTTTGGCTCTACCTAATAAGTGAGCTACTGAGAAGCTGTGGGTACGTGTGTATATGGCAAACAAGATTATTTTTCACTGAAGTGGTAAATCTATATCTGAGATTTCAGGGGAAAGTTCTCACATTCCTTCCTATATATATAAAAAAAATCTGCATGCAGAACAACTGGGCAACAAGAATATGGGCCCAGTGGTGTTGCTTCTCACCGAGTAGATGATGGGCGATGGGCAAGTAGCCACACCATCTTTGGAGGGACAGGAGTTCTCATAGACACAGCCAGCCTCCTCTTCCAGCTGGCACCAGACACAGTGGAAATGCTGGGGGGCAGCTTTGCAGCGGCTGCAGTCCGAACGGTCAACAGAACAGTTGTACAAAGTCACTGAGGGGAGGTAAAAAGACAAGAGGTGAATACTACTTTAACACTGTCCTGCTAAAACTGCCTTCTCTATTCCAGACATATCTCATTGCTATCCAGGGATGGTAAGCTAGTGCAAAGCCATGGGACCTTCAGCTGCAAAGGGCTGCAGCAGGGCATTGACAGGGCATCCTCAGAGTTGGGAAAATCCAAGCTTAAAAAGTATTTTGCATTATATTTTAAGCTTCCATGAATTATGCATTTTTTAAAAAGATAACAAATATTTGTTTCTTTTGGATCATGTATGCACAATACTGTGCTTCTGGTTTTGATATTTTGGGAAAGGCTCTTGAGTGAAACCCAAACCATAATCAGCAACCTGCAATCTTAACTGTCCTCCTTTCTCTGCCCAGCTTTTAATTTTTTTTATTGAAAAAGAAACAGAGTATCAACAGAGCATTATGAATAAACAAATTCAAAATAAGAAAGAACATTACACAAGCAATGGGGAGAAGTCTTGTATAATCTTAAGGAGAAAGACATTTGTATAGCTGAAAGGAACACTTGGTTAATACAGCAAAAATTTATAACAATTAAAAGTCTTTAATTAAAGGGATCTTTGAAACTTTAGTCTTGGGCTAATTTTTCAGCAGTTTTATAACCCACTCTTTCAAATCTTTTTGGTCTAAAGAAAAAGATATTTCAATTTTCCATCTTGCAGCATCAAATCTAGCAGGTAAGAGAAAACCCTGAACCTGTCTTAGAATCATAGAAGACAAGAGCTGAAAGAGAAGATATTGGTCATCTAATCCAACCCCCTTTCCAGTGCAGGAATCCACTAACCAACCCTGAAAGGTGGTCATCCTTGTTCTGCTTTCAGTTTCAACAAACAACCGGTCCACCCTCTCTTATATGTGACAGTTCTTTAGACTACTGTAACTCATCAACTTTCTCTATATACCCAACTCCTTTAATTCTTCCTCAAAGGGGTTGATTTCAAGACCCCTTATCATAAATTCCCTCCAAACCCACTCTCTTTTAAAACGCAATGCCTGGAACCAAACACAGTACATGGTTCTCCAAGGGTGGTTTAACCAGGGCATAATACAATGGAACTATTATCTTTATGATCTGGATGCAATGCTTCCATTAATGCAGTCCTAGCCTAACTGGCCTTTCTAGACTATCTAACTAGATCTTTGTTAATCTGCATCAAAACAGAAGATAATTTCAAAATGATGAGTTGAGAAATTCTGAAGCCATATTATATTGTTAAAATTGTTACATGTATCTATACTTTTTGTTCTGTTAATCAGTTTAGCATAATAAAATTAAAAGAATTGATCACCAAAGATCATTTGAGAATTTTTCCCATTTTTTTCCAAAGCTTTGTCCAACAGGAGTAATTAAATGGGCGCTACAACTGAAGGTGGCAATAGCTAGCAATCTGAGTATAATTCTTCCAACAGAGTCTTGAAATTTTCAAATAATGTCACCAGCTTTTAATGTTTCATGATACACCGATTTCGGATGATACACCGATCACAAAGATTTAGAAAAGATTTTGAATCCATAGAGAGTAGAAGCCTGCTTTTCCTTTTTTAAAACTAAAACCAAAGATTTTCTTAAAGCAGATATCTGCACACATCACAAAACCAAAACTCCATCCCTTACCATACAAATCTCCATGGCTATCAAGGCGTTGGTCATCCCCCACTGTGACAAAGAGAGGCACATGCAGTTCTGGGACAGCTTGGGTGTAGCTATATGTTTGCGACTGACACTTCACATGATGGGATGCTTCCTCATCCCTTTCTTCCAGGGATGCTGGAACAAAAATCAGGGTCCCTTCCACTTCCAGGACACAGGAGACTGTTGCTGGATCCTAAAGGATGCAGAAAGGGCGCAGCAGGGCTCTGTACACATTATCTGTTCTCCCCAATTTTCCCCACAAAGTTGGCCCACCTTTAATCCCACATTCCTAGGAATCATAGCCATCCTTCCAATAAATGACAATATCCAGAATTCTTTAAGGGAGGAGAGCTTTCAGCATATTTCACTTTGTCCGGAAGATGAGCCCAGGTATCCCAAAGCAGAAGAATTTTCTCAAAAATGGTCCCTTTTTCACGACCATGACTCTCCTGAGGATTCCGAATTACCTTGCTTATCACTAAGTGCAGATTCCAGGCTACCAGGTTTATTGGCATTTCAACACTGACAGGAATCAGGGGGACTTCTCCATCCCCTCCCACCCTGGGACAGGCAGCTTGACCCCGGGGTTCTTCAGCCAATGCCTAGGAGAAATGGAAAGATTAGGTGTAGCGGCAAGCTTCCTGTTCCCTCCTGCCCATTTGTTCTGGAAAGCTAGGAGGCCCATGCTTTGAAGTGTATATTACTCACCTTGTGATTGTAGACAAGCCCCTCTCTGTTTGGGCAGGGCCCTTCAGGGACACAACGATGACTAGATGGACACCAATGGCACATCCAGGGGCTCTCTACACATGTTCCACATCTATTGAAGAAAGGAGGATCAAAGAAAAACCACCTTTAACTAAGATTATGTGAGATCAGCAAGGTAGGAAAAGCGTGGCTTTTGGATCCAATCCCTTAACCTAGGGTTTCTCGACCAAGGCATTTTGTAGATGTGTGGACTTCAACTCCCAGAATTCCCCAGCCAGCCATGCTGGCTAGGGAATTCTGGGAATTGAAGTCCACACATCTTCAAGTTGCCAAGAGAAACACTGCCTTAACCATAGCTCCACTTTGGGTCATGTGACTGGGAAGGAAGAGGGAAGGGGGCTTAGCGTGGAGAAATCAGCAGTATTCCAAGCAGCTGCCCAAATGTCTCTCCCATAGAGAGTTTGGTCCAGCCCATTTTTAACCTGATTTTTCTCTTGTCAATCACTCCTCCATGGCAACTTTGGTTATGTTCTGTTCACTTTCAGGAAACTTATCCTGCTGATGGTCAGAATCTCAGTCCCTTGTACATAACCTTTTCAGTATCCCATTGGGTTGGAAAGAATAATAAGGAGGGTATATTCCTAAGAAATTCAGCCTGCTGAGAATAACTTATCTGTCTTTTTCTTAAGCAGGTAGGTTTCTCCTATTTAGGGCAGCAAAGTAATTCAAAGATTAAACTTTTCACCCAGAGCTAGCTGAGGAAGGTGATCTTGATGTGAGGGGAAGGCTTCATGTCCTGTGGGGCAGGGGTGTACGCACACATGGATGTCCCCAGGATAAATTATGAGAGATGAGAAAATATAGGTATACCTGTGTAATCTGCACACTGTAGAAGAAGATATTAGTATTCAACTTTCCATATGCAGAAATCCAATCTTTTAGTATAAGAATAGCATACAGGGCTGCTTTAATGGAAGGCTTCTTGTTAATCACCAACCTGTAGCCTTTGCCACCCCCACCACCCTGCCTCCATCCCCACTCAACATTCGCTCACGGGGTGGAATCAGCAAGTTGGCTCACGGCATTACAGTCGTAGAAGGAAAATCCCAGCGAGGTTATGACAACATCCTGGAACATCAGAGCTAATACCACAGTCACATGGTCTGAGGAAGAGAAAGGAGAGGTACTTCAGGTCAATTTGTCCCCCATCCAAGTAACCAGCAAGAAGGATAGTGTACTTGTCACACATGCCCACACACACCTACACAAACAACAAGCCTCTCATGTTCTTGAAATATCTTCTCCTGTGCTGAAAGACCTTCTGAATTAATTTAATAAATTTGTTATAGCCCATAATTTATTATATAACTATATCATGCAAATACATATATAACTCTTAATAGCTTTGCTTGGTTTCTTGTAACTTCCAAAGCAATGAATATAGCTTGGCTTGGGATCTTAAAGATGGGCAGCAAAGGGAACCCAAGTAGGCTTTTGAAACCTGGAGTAAAGAATGTGCATAATGTGCAGCCATCAAAGCAGGATAAATACAATAAATGAACAAGAGGAAATGCTGTTACTGATATGACTGGGGTGCACCACTTCAGACTGCAGGTCGGGACTGACACGTTGGGCAGGTCCACCTCTGGACAGAAAACTAGCACGACAGGGAAACCAGGGTAGCAAGCTTGCTCCTGACTTGCTTGATCTGGATTTTTTTTTAATGTGGAATGATGGGCAAGTGGCCAAACAAGTCCTAATCAAGAGTCCAAAGGGGAACAACCTAGGCAAGGATATAATCTCAGCAAGATCTAAGACTTAGTCTCTCTTCTGGTGGACCTACTCAGACTAAGAACCAGAAGCAGGACCAAAATTGTTAAAGCGTTAAAACGTTGGAGACATTTGTATGTTTGTTAGGTCTCTATATACACATTTGCAAGAATAGGCAGAGCAAGAAGACTGGTAGTTTGAGTGTCATACAATGGTCTGTCTAGACAATATGGAAGACCTTGCTAGTGGAACTGAAGGCAGCTCCCACTGTGCCATCTGACTAAGGCACGGAAATGATTTGCACACACTAATCCTACTGGCTCAGAGTAAATGCTTAAAATCAGTTCATTACTTCCTTAAGATATTTTAACCATTTTCTTTGTATCTGAGGGGGCTCATAAGAGAGGAAGACAAGGAAATTTCATTCCTTTAAAAAAACAGTACTTTGTCATCCTAACGTGCATGACCAGAAAGCAATAACTAAGGCTGCCAACTTTTCAAGATGTGTGTGTGCTGCTGCTGTGATTTTGATTTTAACAGTGACCTGATTTGCAGATGTTGAGCAAAGTCAAATATTTATCAACATACAGGCAACTCCTAGATTTGAGAAGGGCCTGATGCTAACTTTCCACCTAACATTTTATTTATACACACACACACACCAGTTTGGGGAATCATGATCAGTCAGGACACCATACCATAAAAGGAGTAGGTTTGTCTGCTCCAGTGCTCTCACTGGCTGGGCAGCCCCAAAGGCATCATCTGATTGGCTAAGATTGCTTCTATTCTAACTGTTAGGGAAATAATTTAAATGAAAATGACACATAGCTAAAGCCTCAATTGCTGATGCAGCACTTTTCCATCTAGCATACTATGGCTTTCCACCACTGCAGTTCCACTGCATCTCTTGTGCTTCTGGCTAAAATCACCCTCATTAAGTAGCACTAGGATGCAATGTGCTCAGTGTAGGAGCCATACGTAAGTCCCTCGCTCACCTTTGCCTTCTTGGATAGGTGGCACCTGCTCAGGAACAGGGGATGAGCAGCGAATCCAGGAGTCTTGCAGCTGGGCCTGGCTTTCTTGGGCCCCAAATGCACAGTGGTAATGCTCTCCCTTACCCAGTGCAGGGAGACTGGGAACCAGCAAGGAGATCTGAGTTGGGCAGGAAACACACATTATTTTCTTGGAATACAGTGCAATTAAGGTTTATGCTTTTAATGTGGAAGACGAAGCAATTTATAAATTTGAGTGAGATACTAATTCATGCAGAATCTCTCTTAACAATAGTACCCTGTTGGCATATGGGGGAAAACAGGCTTGAGATTAATCCAAGCAATGTGAAGAACTTAATTTAAATTTGCAAAACTTAATTTACATGTGCAAATATTCAGAGGATGATGGCCAGCTCAGCTGTTAAATCGTAATAAATCCACTCCTCAATTTGTAGCTGTCTCACTCACCTCTGTTTGTTTTTCTCGACTCTGATTGGCTGGTAAAATTTGTTCCACTCTCAAGCATTGGCTCTCATCTCCATAGCTCCAAAGCCAGTGATTGGCCAGTTCATGGCGCTCACATTCCAATTTCCGGGTACACCTGCCAATCATATTAGAGATGAAGAGAAAAAAGCTGGTTTTGTACAACATGCTAGATTAAAATAGGATTGGCTACTTGTAGCTCAAAGCTTTGTATTCTGTAGACCCAGCCAGCATAGTTGAGTTATGATTCAGTGTATTGAGTGCATCCAGGCAACTGGATTAAATTCAATAGACCATAGTTCAGTTAACAATGGAACAAGGTGTTGTGCAGCCCTGTCAGAATCCATCTCTCTTCTTTTAAAGCAACCCCTTCATATTCTTCATTCTCTCAACAGAGGCCCACCTGCTCTGCAGGACACACCAGCCACAAAAGGGGTCTTGAGCATGCAGGCATGAGGCACAGTCCTGGAAATTAGGGCATTCTGAGACTGGGATCTTGGACACCTGAGTTAGAGAGTCAACAATATATTATTACTGGTTTTGTTTGTATGGATAGGAAAAGTTATTCACATTGTACCTTTATAGCAGATACAAGCAGAAGAATCTATCTAATTTGCATCAAGTTTTCTACCAGACTATATAAATGGTAAATCTATTCTGAAGACAATCCTTGCTGGCTTGTTTTGGCAGAATTTGGAAGAGTATAGAGGCAAATGAAAGATCTAAATAAGAAAACGGGGTAAGAGCAAGGGATAAAAGGAGCGGCTTCTGATTCGGCTGGAACTGATCCACAGAAAAGTTTCTGGTATGGCAAGTCGTAATTACGCAGGTTGCCTGTGTTAAGCTGGAGTGTAAACAAAAAATAAAATAAAAGAGTTCTGAAGGCTTATGGTGGTTGCCAACGGCAGGGCTCAACCCTGTAATATTCATAATATGTATAATCTAATAAGGGGAAATAATTTACCTCTGAGCTAATGGTAAGTATACAAACAACAACCTATACTGTGGTTTTTATATAAAAATACTCCCAGGTAGAAAAAGAAAACAACGAACAACAGGTTTTCGTAAGCCTAGATATAGTGCAGAATTTCCATTCTGACGAAGGATGGGAAACAGTGACAAACTGATGGCTCACCTGTGAAGCTGTCATCACATACAGGTGGGCCCCACTACTGTCAAGTAGCAGGTCTGAGTTGACAGGAGAGTTCTGGCCAGTGGAGATTGTGCTGTACGTCTGTGCCACGGAGCCATTCAGATAAATCTAAATAAAACAGTAGAAACATCGCTACCTGTTCTCAGAACATTGAGTACAGCAATCTCTAACCTGAAGCCATCCAGATGTGTTTGGGCTTTAGCTCCCAGAAATCCCAACCAGCAACCCCCAGCTACATCCAGAGGGCTCTCTAGTGTGGATGTTGACTTAGAGCATATACCACCAAGGAGATCTCTCTCTCTCTCTCTCTCTCTCTCTCGCTCCCTGTGCCTTCTCCTGACAACTGCCTGGACAAGTCCCTGCAGTTTTCATGGCAAGGTTCTCTGGAAGTGGTTTGCCCTTGCTTACTTCCTAGGGCTGGGAGAGTGACTGGACCAAGGTCATCCAGCTGGCTTTGTGCCTAAGGCGGGACTAGAACTCACAATCTCCTGGTTTCTAGCTTGGTGCCTTAACCATTACACCAAACTGGCTCTCAAGGAGATCTCTACACTACATATGTATACACATATGTCTCTAGTACAGCCCACCCCTATTAAGTGGTCTGTAATTTTTTCCCTTAAATTCTATCAATGGTCTCTCTCAAAATGAATAATGTGTTGTTTCAGATTGGTGCCTTCTCTGGCTACATGTTCACCATGCCATAGTACTGCTGCAGGGAACAGCTGTTCTAAGTTGAGGCTCTGTAAATATATATTATGGTGGGGCTGGGAGGAGGACAGACTTGTTTTTAAGGGGCAGACTCATACAACTGCACCTTGGGCTGGACCCATTCATTCCCTCCTTTTTAGTAGCCCTTTTAAATTCCATTTAAAACCAGGGAGGGTGTCCAGGTGTATTTTGAAGGTGTGTAGCAACACCTATGATGTTCTGTGATCCCCTGGAACAGCTGTTCCTACTGGCCCCTGTCAGTGCTGTTCATGAATGATGGGAGTGGGATGGTTCTGACACAACTGGAAAAGGCCACTCTGGGAACGACAGTTTTGGAAAATGGGCCGAAGGTCTTTAAAATAAGGGGCTGTTGGGCTGGTTACAGTGAGGTGGGTTGATAATTTACACTTATGATGTACAACGCCCTAACCTGAGTGGATGGTGGAAAAATTCTGTAAAAGAAATAAAAGCCATGTACATTAAAGCATTCTGAAGCTGCTCGAAAAAGTTAATTATGAAATCTATAGATGTACAGGTGCTTCTTTTATCTAAACTGGCTTGGTTTTTAAGACTTCCCTTGCAGCTGAAAGAGACATCAAGAAGCTGAGAAATTAAGACTAAAGATCTAAATGAAGACATTCTTCCCATGGTAGCAAAACTAAATAATGAACAGTTTGCTGGCCTTGAATAACATCCCAACATGTGATGCCTGAAGCAGCCACTGCACCTCAAGCTTGCAGTAGGACCAGCCATTTTGGTACTATCTGAAAAACAGCACGAACTGATATACTGAAGAGAAGCACCAAAGCTCCATTTCCCTGCCCCCAAGACTTGCAACCTTTTCCTGTAGGGTTCTTGCTTGTTTTGTTTTTTGTAAAGAGAAGGATATGGTTGACACCTAGGATCCAGCTGCTGGGTTTTAAGCTAACTCTGCAGGATGGAGTAAATACAGCAGTTGTGCCAATGCAATCAAAGCCCCATTCCCTTTGCGTGTGTGTATGATGTCAACCCACATACAAAAGGGGTAGGGCTTTGACTGCACTGCTGTGGCCCCAATCTTCACTTTTTAAAAACTCCCCGTCTTGCTGATACTACTGCAGCTCAGAACACCTTATATTAATACAAACGTAATGGTAATTTGAAGTGTTTTCACTTTTCTGTATGCTTTAGCGGAATTATGTTTTGTACTTCCAAGGTGTTTCCCTGAAAGAGCTCAGCGCTTAAAGGAAACGTAGAAAGATTAAAGTTAATAGGCACCCCACAGAAATTAAAAAAACAAGTGGGGCAGCTCAAATCTGGTGGCCTGCCCATTCATACATCCCAAGGCTTTGGTGTGTCTCCAAGAGTCCTATCATGGACCACCAAATTTCACTAGCAAACCACTCATCAAATTTTATTGGGAAACAGACTCTTAAGCATCTGAATAGGCCAGGGTTAGGGGGGAAAAAAGCTGACAAATAAATAAATATTATCCAGAATGCTGTTGTTGTATAACTTTCAATTTAAATAATTTGTGTTTGTTCATAGAACAGATGAATCCAGAATTGTCACTCAAGACACAAATGATCAGGGACAGAGTATATTTTGGACATGTGATGCAAAGACCCAGCACCCTTGAGAAGTCCATAAAAATTTTGGGAAAAGTTGAAGGAAAATGAAGAGGAAGATGACCAGCAGCCGCTGCATGGGCTCAATTATGATAGCAATGAATGCACCATTGAGAGACCTAAAAGGCCAAGCTGGAGGCAGAATGTCTTGGACAGAATCCATCTTTGTGGTTGTAAAAGTCAACACTGAGTTGATGGCACTTAATCAATTACTGACAATATAGATTTGAGTAAGTCTGGAGGTTTGGAAAACTGTAACTTCAGTTTTAAGGAAAAATGTTCTGGGGCAACAATGGCAAAAATATATGTGATATTTACTAAAGCTTTTCTGCTTTTCTTGAATTCTTGTAAACATTCACTTGCCATAGGGAGAATATTCATTTTATTTATTACTATATTCAATTTGTTAAATATTAATTTAAATCCTGCTTTTTAAATTTTGTCTTGGTTCTCAGAACTCTGCATTATTAAGGTTGAAGTCCTAAACAAACTTATTTAAGAACAAACTCCACTAACACAAGAGGGTTTCTTTTTGAGAATAAAAGCAGAAAGCTGTGCTGTAACGTTGCTGTATAAAACTGATCACTATAAAAACATTCAGTAACGATACCATGCAGAATTAAAAATCATGTACTACAATAAGAATGTAAAATCTAAAACATGAATATCAAAAGCTGGAACATTTTGCACTATAAATTCCAGAAAAAAATCCATAATCATGTGAAGGTACACAACAGGGAATAGCACTCAGATGGGCTCCAGATGTTTTAGACTACAACTCTGATCATTCCTGACTACTGGACACATCCACTTGACTTATGGATGTTCTCCAAAATATTTGTACATCACCAAATTGCCTATCTTGGGTCTAGAATGTACAACCATCTGAACTGGCCTGTTCAACCCGATTCTGATGCCTTTGAGTGGCAACAGTGAACCCTTCTAACTGTGGCCCTTTTAACTGGATGCTGCAAGTTCTGAGTTTGGGAGTAAGGCAAATGCTATACTACTAAGATACCCCATTTCAGCCCTTTACCCATAGGGGCTAGTTTCACATCAGATGTTTGTTTGGTCTGCTTTTCGTTGGTTGAATCCAGACATCACAGTTTGTAAATTATAGGTTATGGTTTAGACTGAGGTACGAAACAAGCCTTTATAGCTTGTTCAGCAAAGCATGGTATGATGTGAGAATCCAGCCATCCATTCCATGCTTTTGTTCTGCGACAGCTGTTCTATGGAGTAATTTGTCATGGGTGTGTTTCTTTTTCTGGCTATGGGCTCGTAGCTTCAATACTTTACCAGCCCATAAAGATCACAGGTGGGTGCCAGATGTAATTTATTCTAGCTCATTCCATATACCTCCTTCTTCCTTGCCTAGTATTCTTCAAACAAGTGTTCTTAAGATGGGTTGGACTCCCATCCCTGGCTAGCGGTTATGGGATTTGGTGTCCAATGCGCCTGTAAGATGCCTATGTGAGAAAAGTTATCCTTGACTGTTAGCTTCCAAGCCTATCAAACATGACTTTTTTTTTCTTTAGTTGCAAAGGCATGTTAAAATGTATGAGAGAAGAGAAAGCTAATGGGCACTTCAAAATATTACAGTGAAGCCTTGTTTTAATGAACCATTTGGAAGGAGGTGTGTCTGTTATTCCCACGTCCGTTAAATATGAAAGCATGTCATTCTGATGATTTCTGTCATCCACATAATGATGTCATTCTGCAAATGATGTAAGTTCTGCCATTTCCTTAACTGACATTATTGATGTAAATGATATAATATGCATCAATTGCAGATTGACATCATTACAGAAATGGTATAAATCTTATCATGGAAGTTGTAGAATTAAGATAATTGAACTTGCCTTCTCTAGACTACTCCAGATACAGTGGACCTATCCATTATTTTGTGTGTGTGTGTGTGTGTCCGGAAGGAAATTTGGTCCATTGCAACCCACATTCTCTAAATGGGGGGGAGGGGGAAGTCTGTTAAATCAAGGTTTCACTTATTCTGAAATGCAGTGCTTGGAGATATTTCTCTGGGGGATTTTTTTCCCAGGTGAAGAACTGCAAGCATAGCCACTGGCAATCTTCTCCCACTCAGTTTTCTATCAATAGCAATCTCAGCCATAAATCTGCAAACGCTTTATGAGCAGGCAGGCAGGCAGGCAGGCAGGCAGGCTGGCTGGCTGGCTGGCTGGCTGCAGTAGCAATGAGGAACATATTGATGCAAGGGAGGCCTTTGTGTGGGAAAGCCTGGCCAGATAAGACACACAGCTGGAATGGGGTGTTCATGGAGCTAGGCACGTTTGTGCCTCAAGCACTCTCTCATCCTGTTGTGTTAGAAGGAGCAATCTCTCAAGTAATCGCAGCATAATGAAACCTCCTTCTCAGCAGTAACATGGGAGACACTTTCTCAAAAGTCAACACGATGTTTACTAATTCTGCAACTCTACACATGCTTACTTTGAAATGAGCCCCACTGAGATCAAGGAAAGCTCCTTTCAGCTAAATAACTACCGGACTGGATTCTGCACTAACAGTGTGGTAGCTCCAGCCTGGGAGAGACACCAGTTCAGTTCCTATCTAAGACACGAAGATCACTGGCTGATTCCAGGCCACTGACTTCATTCACATTTTATGCTAAAACATAGTATATTGAATCAACCTGGGTGCCTTCAACATGTTAAGCTCAAAACCATGATTTACAAAACCACAATTAGCTGAATAAAACATGCTAACCTGGAACCAACCCAAACACATTTTTTTATAACACACTGAAGCCTGCTTTGCATTAAAAGTAATCCTAAAGCAGCTTAGCCATCATTTCTCAGCCTAAATCTACTTCAAACACTGAGGATAAAACAGGATAAAAGCAATCTCATACATACAGTGCTCTGGACAGGTAGGAGGAAGGGTGAAATACCTTAGGATAGCAGCACCAAATGTAACCCAGATTTGATTTAAATATGCCTGGTTCAGCCTATAACCAGAATTATGCACACTTATGCATTAAAAATACATACTTATGCATTAAAAAATCTTCCCAGACTTGGCGTCTAGAGAAAGCAATCAGGTTTTCGTATATATCTGAATATAATTTCCTTATTTTGCAAAACGTATCCTGCAAAATCAGCTTAAGTAAGTAATACTGTAAAACCAGCCTAGAGAAGTAATATTTTTCTATTTAAAAAATATTTATTCACAACAAGGCTCTTTAAAACAGATCAATTTTAACAGATACAGCCTTTCATATGGTTGCAACTAAAAAAAAACAAAACACAGGCAAAACTATTGGAGGGAGGGATGTCCTAAAACAAGGTGAAGAAAGGAGGTAGAGGTTAAATACTCAGAAAAAGACACCTATCTCTTTTACAGGTACTGAGCATTTGCAAGAAATGGGTGTTGGGGAGAGATTCCAAGGAAAAAAGGCATCAAGGGGAAAAGGAAAGATGAGAAATCAGTAATTCAGTTATGTAGAGCAGAAAGGATTTTAAAAAGCAAATAAAGAGAGAAAATTTAGATAAGCAATCAAACAATGGAGGGTTCAAAAAAAAAAGTAGTAAAGGGTAATTCTAGAAAAGGCTTTCATTGCGCAATCACTCCACCTCAATCAGATATGGCTTTGTCTTGCCACTTTTACAGCATTCCTTTATTTTCTCACTGCTTCTTTTTTAACCTCCAAAAAGCCAGGAAGGAAGAAAAGACAGAAAAGCATCAAAGTGGTATTTGATCGGAATACTCTCTCCCTAAAAGACAAGCTTGAGAAGAGGGAACCAACACAAGAGTATAAGAAAGTTGTAATGTAGACAAAAAAGTAATATGGAGGAAGCAGGTAACAGAAAGCAGAACTGAGACTATGACAAACCAAGAAACAGCAACGTAGAAAATAGAAATAATAATCCATCAGCTTGGAAAAAATATCAGAAAGTATCAGACTATTATCAATAGTCAAAATCAACAGAGCTATGTGGTTGAGGAATCCTGGTAGTTGTAGTCCAACCACCTGGAAAAAACCAAGTTGGGGAAGCCTGGAATAGTCCCAGACCAGTATGTCCAGGACCAATAGTCCTCAGGATACATAAAACCTGTCCAAACATGCAGCTCTCAGAAGTTCTTTGCAAGGGATCAGTTAAGGCAGGAGTGTAAGTAAAGCTCCCTGGGATTCAAGGCAGACCTTTCAAACAGGGTATCAATGGCAAAAGAGGTCAGATGCTGAGGCCCTCCGCCTTGACAATTGAGGGTGGGTGGGAGAAAGGAGAGAGGACCCTTCTTCCTTGCAACATAGAACAGTAGAGGAGGGCTGAGTCCCATAAGGGTTTTCCCTGTAGAGAGTGAGGAAGATGACCTTGACCTTGAGATATGCAGGAACCATTACCTAGGCAAAAAGGGCTGAAACATTCTTTAAGTCCAGAACAATGAGATAACATCTGAAAGCACTTCAGGCAGACACCTCCCTAATGCATTGAATAAGGAGGGGGAGGAGGAGGTACAACATAATCAGACTTGCAAATTTCTGCTATTATAGCCAATCTCAGTCCTGAGGTGCTGCTGGGCTATCAGCTGACTCAGCTGCTGTGGCTTTTCCTCCCTTGCTTCCTCTTCTCTTCCATTCTGCTATAGCTTTCCTTGGGGTGCCAGACTTCAGCTACAAAAATCTGAGCAACCACTAGATGGTGATACAGAAACCCTCTTTGCAGGTCATAGTGGTCATTTGGATTTTTGCAGCCTAGCTACAGTAAGCCTATTGGATGAAGGCGGGGCGCTAGGAATGTCTGATGGCCCAAGCTGCTACCTCTCATTTTTTTATTTATAAGGCTGCCCAACTCTGTGCCACTGACGTAAGGCTTCTGGCAAATTTTGGTCTCTCCCCAGGCAGCCAGCTGAGAAAAGGGGGGAAAAAAGGTGTCAAATCCTCACCACCTTGACATTATCTTGGTCACTTGGGGCCTGCCATTATCTCTCAATCTAACCCACCTTCAGGGCAGCTTTGAGGGTCAAGCAGGAGAAGAAAAAACTTGTGTTGAGATGCCTGGTGGAAAGGCATTGGGGTATGTCCTGTCACAAGCAAATCTGGGCTTTCCTGCAATCCAGGATGTGAGAAAGGGCAGACCTGCTAGGTCTGGGTAGAAAGACAAATAGTGGGTTGTGAATTGGCTAGAAGGAAAATATGTCAAGCAGCTCTCAGATTGCTGGAGCATTTCCCCTCCATTTACAGAGCTCACTGCATCCCCAGCCTGTTCAAGAATGCTCCTTTTTGCTGGTACCAAAGGTAGTGTTGAAAAGCAGTGTGTCTATGCTATTGAGGCCTATAGTTGTGGGATTCCTTCTCTGCCAAAGAATACCTGAATTTAGGGGTGCTAAATTCAGGTATTCTTTGTTCCCAAGGTCACACTGGGCTTTCAAAAACCAAGACTCCACAAGAAATGGGCAGAATCAAGAGAGAAACTACATGTGTTTCCTTTAGACTCAAGTAACATTAAATAATTACAATTTGGAGGTTGTTTTAGGACTGCATCCAAGCTTTGAGGGCCACGGGTAGCTCTGTGACTTCAGCAAATGCCCTTCGGTGCTAAATCCGATGGTTGCTGAAACACCTTTTTTCAGGGACAGTCCGTCTTCCAGCAAAGCCTTCCAGCAAAGCAGCTTTGTAGTGGTTTGAATAACAAAGGAAAAAGAGAAAAGTGCTTAAGAAGATTATTGGGAAAGAATGCACAGCCTCAGTATCCCAAGTGAGTGAAACTGAGAAAGTGCAGAGCAAAACACTGATTTCCCAATAGGTCATTCCAATCAGAAATAACAACAGAGATAAGCAGAGATACTAGGAAAATCAACCAAAGTCAGAGATAGTTCAAAAGAAGACCAAAGAGTGATAAAGGAATGTTAGAAAGTGACTCCTGTAATGTTCAGGTGGCAAAATGGAGAATCTGCACTCTCTTTGGAAGAAGAAAAGAGCTAACAATCACATTCATCATTCCTAATATGAAAGAAGAAGGCTGCCCTCGTGCTGACATCTTGGAAGCCTAAGCTGCAGGAAACACTAAGAAGTCTTTATCCCCAAAACAGACATAAGACTAGAGTAATTCCCACTTCAAGCCAGGAGCCACACCAGAAAAAAGATCCTGGGTGAGCAAAGGGTTGGCAGAGGTCATTCTTAGAAAAGCAAGGATTTATCCCTGCTGTGCAAAATGATGATATACTCAACTTGAAAAAGGAAAAATAAACGGGGCAGCAGGAAATATTTCTGGCAGTCATTTGCCATCCCTCACTGGCACAAAGCATGGATCACATACCTGAAGGACCTTCCTGTTCCTGGAGAAAGATCCCCTACAAGAGAGCACTGTGAAGGAGGTGGGGCTTGGGGAAGGGAAGCAAGGATCCAGGCCACTGGAAGGGGGAGGAAAAGGAATGGACTTTGGGGGATATCCAGCCTCTGATCCATTTCCAGAGCTGCATATATAAGACTTGGGAGTTTTATGCAAATGTGTCAGACTTGGGAATACTACATTTCCCTAAAAGCTAGAATTGGCAGACATAAAATGAAAGAATCCTGAACCCAATCATTTGTTTTGAGCAAAAGAGTAGGGCTCAAAATTATTATTATTAGGATTACCATTTTTTAAAAAATCAGCAATATAAATTAAGAAATTACAGACAAACAACTTTTGCTGTTATTATTAAACATGACTTGCTGCAGTGGTACACAGTTTATACCCCCAATCCTTAACTGCGGAGTTTCTGTAAGGTTGCTGACAAAGAGTTGCTTTTAAATGAAAGAGAAAAGTATTACATACATGGGAACAATCATATTCAACCATTTCTGTGGGGTTGTCTCCATACACTTCTTTGCTCTTACCCTGCCCAAACCTTTTGGAGTGTGGCCCCTAGCATGCCTTGCAGACACAGCACAGTTGCACTTCACCAATAGATAGATGAACTCCCTACACATTTTGCCCATAGCAACAATCTTACAATGGGATGGCAGTCAGTGACTTGCCCAAAGTCACCTAGTTTGCTTTTGTGGCTGAGAGTGGATTTGAACTAAGGCATAGCCCAGTGCTTTAACCATACAACCACACTGGCTAAGAATTATTATCCTACTTTGCACTAAGCCATAATCTGATACTTCAGTGCTGACTTTGCACAGCGAGTGAATTCTGCAATTATAAAACACGGTTCAAGCCTAGTGTTTAATTGAATGAGACCACTGCAGATAGTTCAACAAACCACGGTTGAAACAGATTGTGACTTTATGTGATACTTTTCTCCTAATCAAAACCTGCAGTTTTTCACAACTGGTGTCTTCCAGATCTGTTGGACTACAACTCCCATATTTCCCAGGTGTGTTGCTGTGAATTATGAGACTTGTAGTCAAGCATACCTTCTCTACCCTTAACTTCTCCCTTTATCATATAGAACAAGTATAGCAGAATTAACATCATCCAAGTGCAAGTACTGTAAATGTAAACTACCTTTCTAACATAAGCAGCACAATAGTCCTAATCGCAGCTCAACAATAAATTTCAGACTCAGTCTGAAAGGGAGAGACTGTCTGCCTTCAAGTAAGGTGCTGGCACAGCACACACGAAACTTGCAATTTAAAATAGTTTGAAACATACAATTAAAACAAATCAGACCAAATCTTGCTCCACAAGAGGCTGAGACAAATCAACCATGCATGTAGAAGACATCATTGGTCATTAATTTACAGAAAGTTGAGTCATTAATTTACAGAAAGTTGAGGGAGGGAAGAGAAAACACTCCTGACCAAGCAAATCCTTGTGCTACCTAAAACCTAAAGTTCAGTTCTGCTTCAAGATAAGCCAAATTCCTCACTCAGAAAAGCCAAATTTTGCAGGCAGCAAAGATGACATAATTTAAGCAGTTATTATCCGTGTGGGTTTAGTTAAGCTGTACAGGTTTAATTCTATTGCCAACCAATGGAATAGCAAAGAAACCCTGCAGGATGCTGCATCTTGTCCTTGAGATATCGGATTTCCCATTGTGCCTCCATCTGACTTTAAAAATATCACAAACATGGGCTTCTCCATTAAAAAAAACCCTCACCTCAGTCATACTTATTTGGTACATCTTCTTACTTGAAGAACATAGAGAGAAGCACCTCTGGATAATGACTCTGTGACCAACTCTGAATTGTGAAATTTGTGAACACCGCTAGCAACTCCATCCTCCATTTTTACTAAATAATTATTTACACACTTTTTGCCAGTCTAAGAGATACACCAATGTTGAGTTTCTGAGCCTGAAAGCTGGAGTGGTTTGGGGCCAAAAAGAACATGAGTCAAGAGCTGTTAGTTCTGCACATCTGGCCCAACAATGTTAGGAATCTAAGCCACTGAACCGTAGCTCTATCTGGGACTAAAGTTTCATTCCCTCTTCTTCAACCTGGTACCCTTCAGTCTAATGTTGGCTGGAATGACAGAAATTGTAACCCAACACATCTGGAGGGCACCAGCTCAGAAAAAGCAGCTTTATAGATTACGTTACCATGATATGGTCTCTACTGCAAGAACTAAAAGAGAATAAAAACTCATACACAGCTTTTAAATGTTTGGTAAGCGTCTCGCCAAAAATGCTGAACCAACCTGCAGCACCCACCCCCTTCAGGAAACACTGCTTCGCCAGTGAGTGAGTCGGAAGTGGACATGCAACACTGCTGGGAGATTCCTCTCCACTGCCCCAGCTTCTCTACTCCAACATCACCTCCTCCCAAACTTGAACATCCTTTTCTCATCATTTGTCCTCAGGATTTATTGGACAGACAATGGAAGTTATTGTCTCATACATCTGGAGGGATCAGGATGGAAAAGGATGAAATGTTATACATAGCTGAAATTACCATTATTGCACCCACCTTGTGCAGCTGTCCAACACCATCTCCCAGGAAGGCAATGGTATGGCCTGTTTCTACCATGGCAGCCACAGCTGTCAATCTTGGCACTGTAGTCAGAAGTGCCTCAGCCACCAGTGGCTTCCGGCTAGCAATGGGGCTAGGCGTGTGTTCATCCCCACAGGGGTAAGTCTCTGGAGACTCCTGGAAATGAATAACATGAAAAACAAAAAGGTTGGAACACGGCCACCTTGGGGTGGGGCAACTGATCCTCTGCCCCTAAAAAGAAGAGAGTCATTCCTCTCCTGCTACTCACTTTGGATAAAGAGCTGCAGCGAGAGGTCACTCCGTACTCAATGGCAGCCTCCTCTTCATTGGTGGCACCTAATCCAGATGAGGTGTAACACAGCTGCCGTGCCCTCTCCATCACTGCATTGATTTCGCTCAAGCTGTAAGAACACAATGCAGTCCTCCCAGTTGGAACCGCAGTGGAGCCCTGCCCAGCAGCGAAAACAACAAAGAGGGTTTTGCCTTTTGCAGCAAAACCAGGTGCCAGATGCATAGCCTGAGCCAGGTTGTAAGTTTGCCCTTGAGCATGCTGGCATTCGAGAGGCAGCTCAACATAGGAATAGAGGTTGGTGTCATCTATGCAGGTCCGGGAGAGGTAGGTACGATATTCCATCTGTGCCTTTGCTCCACGCCGAAAGAACAAGAAGTAGACGTAGCCATCAGAAGCAAAGGCACCCACATAGCTGTTGTTGTAGTCTGAGAAATCACCCACAACCAGTTTGCCCATTCCCTCATTGGAGAAGGCCTGTGGTCCTTCCAACTGGCGGATGGTAAATGGTGGGATGCCTCCGGAGAGTTTTGCGGTCAGCCCACGACCCACAAAGAGCAGGTCCCGGCCATTGTGTTGCCCCACCAAACCAACCGTTGAAACCCTTGGCTCGTTGGCTGCCACAAACTGGCTGTCCCCTGGATCCTCAGGATGGTACAACACTTTGGTGATATCCGACAGAGCTCGCTTCTCACATACTCCCTGGAAGAGCTGCCCACAGACTACCAGCTCCCCAGCCTGCTCATTGGGCAACAGGAGCTTGTTGGAGTTGTCCATCAGCCGGGCCTGCGGACACTCACGAACATCACGGAAAGGCAGACACTCCGGACTGTCTTGGTTTGGCCCTGTGCGTGCATGTCCTACAAGCCTCAGCTCAGAGTCCAGTTGATATACGGCATTGACGGCCCCCACAAACAGTCCCCCTGTGCTCTGGGCTTGAGCCAAATGATTGAATGTATTGTTGGGAACCACGAATGATGGATAGGAAGGGGGCCGAGCAGCTGGGTACAAGGGCAGCAGGAGCACCAGTGCAACCATTAGGGGCAGCAACAGGCGGCCTAGGACCATGGCCAAATCCTAGACAGGAGGGAAGGGATGAGCAACAGTTAGCATAAACACCCTAAGCCAGCCTTCCCAGTCGTTGTGCGCTCCAGATGTATTCAATTTCAGCTCTCACCATCTTCAGTCAGTAGGTCCAAAGGGATCAGGGCAGTTATAGTCTGCATTCATTCACAGGTCCTAAGGCATTCTCAACCTTGGCAAATTTAAGGCAAGGCTGGCTGGGGAATTCTGGGAGTCGAAGTCCACGCATCCTAAAGTTGCTAAGGTTGAGGAACCCTGTCCTAAGGTATCTTGGCTTCCAAGAAGTAGAAATGGGGGAGACTCACAGGATGCCCATAAGGTGCCACCATTCCTCCTTTCATCACCGCTAGGAACTGCCCAGATTCATTCCAAATGCCTGTGGCCCAAAGCACTGCAATCTGACTATCAAAAGCTACATTGCCTCCCTGCCTCCTAAAAAGCTCCATCTGCAGCAAAAAGGCAAAGTAGCAGATTCATGAGTGAATGAATAGTTTTATGCTTGGTCATATAAGACCAAATTACTACAGGCAATGATTCATCTTTCTCTCTCTCACCACAACCATTAAATCTGCCACCGAATGTGCGTTTAAAAAAATCAGAAAAGGGGGAAGGCTGACTGAGCAACCACAATCCCTTAATAAATCAAACCAATTCAAATGTCCTCAGCTAATCTATCACATTGCTGCAACCAGCTCAGGACACAACAAATACCAGACTCAAAAAAAGGAGAGAAAGAAGTCTCCAAGTACAAGCCACATACGTTTTCAATATCCAGAATCTGTTAAGAGACCAAAATTAACTACATAAGCAAGGTATGTTTGTTTATAAACATAAACAAACTACATTGCTCACCCTGTGGACACTTTTGCTGCACTCCAACCACTTCGTTTTAAGTAGTTCAAGTCCAGCTGTGTTTGCATAAGTTTAACCAAGTCAGTTAACTTGGTTATTCTTTAGCTAGGTTAGTTGGTTTATGGTTCACTATACTGTCCACACCCAGAATTAGATTACTTCAATAAGCAGACTCTAATGTGTTGTGATAATCCAGCCATATGATCTATTTCCACCTTACTACTATGTGTGATAAGCATTACTCATCTCATATCTTCCTCCGCTGTGTTCCTGTGTTGAGTTGCTATTAAGGCAAGTTTCTTATTTGCTGAGGCACACACAGCCTTGACTCACACAGACACACAACCAGCAGCCACCTCAGTGTGGAGATGATTAAGTTGTAAGCCTGTACTACACACGTAAGGGACCATCCTAATTTAGAAATGAGGTAGAATGAGCCTGTCCCAAAAAATCTAGCAGGGACACAGCAATCAACCACATGTGGGTGCAGAAACTGCAGGCCTCTTTCAGCGGAGCCTGCAGGCCCTCACTGACAAAAGCACCGTTGCAACATCACACCATAAACTCTGCCCTTTGGGGGCATGTGCGTGATGCACATAGAAAAAGGACAGGGCTTGCACTGAGACACCACAACACTCCTCGTGTCGCTCTGACTCCCCCTTGCTTCCCCTGAGGTTGCCTTTGTCAGCTTTATTTAACTGTGTGTACATCTTGCAACTCACCGATCTTCAAACTGTACTTAATTGTGGCTCAGCACGTCACTCGGGAATCACCAGGCTAGACAGACTGAAGTTAATCCCAGGAGGATCCTTTTTTGCCTCAGGAATAATGTCTGCACCAGTTTTTTTTTTTTTCTTCCTAAGTAGGGTCTGTCTGGTGTGCCAAAAGCTACCACAGATCACGATTCTGTATTTAGATCCTCACTAACTGGGCGGTGAAATCCCACTGATAAAGTTCTCTAATCAGGCAGTGTGGACAGCCCTTCTTTCTCTTTCTCCCTCTAACAGACTGGTAAAACCAGATTAACTTGTGCAGAAAAGACACCATGCCAATTTGATGACATTTCAAAGAGACAAAGGAAGTTTTCTTTCCACTCGGTCAGCTAAATACTTGCAAGGGGAACTGGGATTCTGATTACTGTTAGTGGGTAGGCGTTGGGAACTGGAGAGCTTTAGGCTGGATTGGGCTGCTATAAAGAGGAATAATTGTGTAGCATATGCATTAGGGCAAACCACATTTGGGGCAGCTAGAAAACCGATATCCCTGCTACACAACGGTGCTGCCAAAGCTAACCACCAGGTAAAGGCATAAATTGAGGGCCCCCAATTCAATGTCACACTTAAAAAAAAAGAGTCAGCCTCTGTGCTCTCCCCTTTTCTCCAGAGAGACCTTTTGGAGAAATGAGGATGCTAGGCCGTGCCGGGTACAGCTTTGTTCCGCACTGGATCCCAACACGTTTTTTCAACTGGGTTCAAAAAAGAAAAAAGAATGACGAAGGGCAGGGCCATTGCCCTGTAAGAAAAAGAGAAGGAGAGAGAACACAGGTGCCGTGGAGTAAAGAGAGCTAGGGAAAACGAAAGCCTCCAGAGGGGAAAACATGGGGCGGGGGAGAAAAAGGGAGGGTGAAATATCCAAGAGTGCACAGAGGTAATCCTTGGGCGGGTGTGGGCAGGGCATTTGGCGGCAGCACTGCAGGAACGAACACAGCATTCATCTGCCTCACCTTCCCAAGGAATGACTCAGCTGTGTCCCGCTGCAGCAATCTAAAATCTGGTCATTTTGCTGCCTGACGTAGAGGCCAAATGCCCCCTCTTTAAGCCGCAGCCAACACTTCCACAAGGCTTGTGCACGATTCAGGCCCCGGTTCCTGCCTTTCTTTCCACCATTCTCGGCCCTCACCCTCCACCCCCCCAGCCCCCGGCTTGGTGTCCCCAGAAACCAAAGGCTTCGCCCTGCTGTGTGACGGGGAAAACGCTCTTGGCCTGGAGTCTCCTCTGTGATGGGATGGACTGAGGTGCTAAATGAGGGATGGGCCTTCTGTCAGAAAGCATCCACTTTAGAACTGAGCACCCTCCCAACCCTTCAGACACCAACTGGGGTTTAGCAACCTAGAGAAGGTGATTAAGAGTCCCTTAATCTCCCTCTCTCAGTGAGGCCACAGCTCAGCCACAAACAAGGACAAAGAGCAGGGCCACTGGGGGCAAAAAAAAATGTAACAGGAAGGACCTCAGTTTCTACCCTGGTTGCTGCTGCTGCATGTGATAATTGGAGTTAAATATTTGCTATCTCTTATTTCTTTGTAAACAATGTCAGGTTCAGCCGGCACGGCGCCCCGTAGAAGCCCATAGAAGCCACCACCGTGCTGAGCCATTTTGCTACAAGCTGGGAGAAAAGGGGAAGTGGGAGCCGCGCGGCTGATAGCGGCCACCTGCGCCTAGCCGGCGGGGAAACCACAGAGCGGAACCAATTAATCTGCACTGATAAGCGAACAGCGAGCCGAGGAACCAAGATACCGCGCCTCCAGTGACCCCGGCTCTGCACGCATAAGAAAAGGACTTAGAGGGAACCAACCCACACCGGAGGGGAAATCAATCAATGAACAATGGGGCCCGGCCCGAACCTGACATCTGGACTTATCGGGGTGCGAATAGCCCGCCGCTGGCAATGCGATCGCGGGGCGAAAAACCGCGGGAAGGGGAGGTATAAAGGAACCAATGTACTGTACCAAGCCAGTCCTGGCTTTGCTTGTAACTGTTGTGTTATGCTCGAGTAAACCTCTTTTGTGAACTACACGTGTCACGGGAGTTTCTCTTGACGAACGGGACAGATTCTTACATAAAGCCAGGACTCACCTTTGACGCTACCCGGTACCACCGAGGAGCGCCTTTTTTCCCGTACTCTATCATAGGTGATGGCCAGCGACGAGGAATCCGTTGGTCAGCTGGAGCAGGAGGAGTTCGGGATTGCGGAGGGGATGGCGGAGCCCAACCTGCACGACGGGACGACGACCAGGGTCAGGGACCCTCAACCGGCGAGCTGGTCGATCGGGGTGAACCAGGGACCTGACAGGTCGGGGGTTACGATGACCCGAGGCTCGGGGTCACGGACCCGAGGATGGGAGGAGGAGTTCACCCAGCTGAAGGCAGAGGTCGGCCAGCGCCTGGGGTCCATGGAGGCGATGCTCCAAACTATCCTACTGAGGCTGGATCAGCTGACGGCGGGTAGCAACGCAAGGGGCGTAGCCGGGGTATCAAGTCCCCAACCGATGGCAGCGTTGACCCCACCGTCGGTAGACTGCCGGGCAGCAGATGCCTTGAGACTACGGGGCGTTACCGGGAAATTCTCAGGAGACCCTGAACAATTACCCCAATTTCTAACCCATGTGCGCAGTTTCATGCAGCGGGGGGGGTCACTTGTTTACCAGGGATGAAGACAGGGTCTCCTATGTAGCTGAGCTGCTAGACGGCCAAGCCGCGAGCTGGGTGACCGGCCTGTATGACGCCAACGCGGTGGAGCTGAGGAGTTTCCCGGGCTTCATGCAGGCGCTCCGGGACCGATTTGAAGACACCCTGAGCGCCAGGAGGGCTGAGGACGACATCCTGCATTTCAGGCAGAGGGATAAGTCCGTGTCCGAGTATGCGTTGGAGTTCCGGAGGCTAGTAGAAAAGCTTACGGACTGGCCAGAGTCGCTCCGGGTAAAATATTTCAAGAGGGGTCTCAACCCAGAGATCCTGGAGCGGGCACTGGGCTGGGATGACCTGACCACTGTAAAAGATTGGATCTGGCTGGCCGGGGCGGCGGAGTCAGCCTGGCGGCAGATTCAGCAGAGCGCCCGGAGGTGGGACCGGGCAAGAGACAAACCGAGAGAGCAGATCGCCGCGGAGCAGCGGCCGGCAGCCTCTGGGGGGGCGAGAGGCGCCCAAGGCATCGAATCTATGTTTCCGGTGCGGAGGACGAGGCCATCGGGCGGCGCAGTGTCCGACAGAACGGGAAGGGACTCCGTCCTGCGCCGAGGTCAAGCCCCCACACCCCACCGGGAGTAGAGCTGGCGACCGTCCCCGGAAGAGCGCAGCGGCGGCGGTGACCAAGCGAGGCCAGATGGGGTGGTCGACCTCTGAGACGGCATCCTCCGGGGAGGAGTCAGAGCTGGCGGGAAACGAGGCACGCTTGCACTGAATGGCGTCCCAGTGCGAGCAGGGGAGCCGAGACGCACGGACCCGATAGCTGACGAGGACTGCCCCCCCCAAGGGTGAGAGTACACGTCCGGGGGATGAGATCTGGGGGGGAAGCGCAGTTACAGGCGCTGCTGGATTCGGGCTGTACGCACTGCCTGATGCACCTAGCCATAGTATCCGGGCTGGGGCTGGGGCTGTGGCGCCTCAAGGAGCCCATTGAGTTTAGCCAGCTAGACGGGACAGTAGCGGGGGGGGACCGGCTCAGTACTACACCGAGCCGGTCCAGATGACCGTCGGGCACCACCGGGAGGAGCTGAGATTCGTGGTGGTCCCGGTCGCCGACTATGCGGTGGTACTTGGCTTGGCGTGGCTGCGGCGTCGGAACCCGCAGATCGACTGGACGAGAGAAGTACTGAGCTTCGAGAATGAGGAGGCGAGGAGGCGAGAGAGCAGAGAACATCGGCAGTCGGCAGAGGCCAAGACGGAACCAGGGGGAGGCCCGAGGCATCCGGAGCGAGTCAAGGAGCACCGAGTGGCAGCGGCGAGACCCAGGCGGAATCAGGCGGCGGCGAGCGGTCCCAAGGAAGAGAGCGGGGCGGGGCCGCAGGAAGCCCCAGACACCGAAGGCATCCTGTGGCAGTACCGGGACTTGGCGGCAGTATTCGGGGAGAAGGAGTCCGACCAGCTTCCACCCCACAGACCCAGCGACTGCGCCATCAAGTTGGAGCCAGGAGCCAAACTGCCCAAGCCTAAGATGTACTCTCTGTCGATGAAGGAGATGGGCGCCCTGAGGGAGTTCATCCACAAGAATCTGGCGTGGGGTTTCATCCAGCCCACGAAATCACCATTAGCGGCCCCGGTGTTGTTCCGGGAGAAGAAGGACGGCTCGCTCCGAATGTGCGTAGACTATCGGGGGCTAAATGCAATTAGCACCGAGTACAAATACCCCCTCCCCTTGATGAAGGACTTATTCTCACATCTATCCAAGGGGAAGGTATTCACCAAATTGGACTTGCGCGAAGCGTACTTCCGAGTCAGGATCCGCGCAAAAGATACGTGGAAAACGGCATTCAACACGGCGCTCGGAAGATACGAATTTTGCATAATGCCGTTTGGGTTAAAATGGGCGCCGGGGGTATTCATGCAGCTAATAAATGAGGTGCTGCATGACCTACTTTACCGGGGCGTCCTGGTCTACCTGGACGACATCCTGATCTACACAGAAACGCTGGCGGAGCATGTGGAGTTGGTACGTACAGTGCTCCGTAGACTACTGAGGGCTCAGCTGTACGCGAAGCTCTCAAAATGCGAGTTTCACCGGGAGCAGCTGGACTACCTCGGCTACCGGGTATCCAGCCAGGGGATAGAGATGGATCCGGCAAAGGTGAGGGATGTGCTAGGTTGGGAAGCGCCGCGGACCCAGAGGCAGCTACAAAGCTTCCTGGGCTTCGCGAACTTCTACCGGCAGTTCATCCCGAACTTCGCCCAAGTGGCCCTTCCCCTGACGGACCTACTGAAAACCAAGGGCAGCGAGAAACCCCCAAAGCCCAGCATGGCACTCAAGTGGACCCCGGAGTGCCAAGGAGCCTTTGAGCACTTGAAGCAGCAGTTCACGGCTGAACCGATTCTGCGACACCCCGACCCGGACCGGGCATTCGTCATTCAAGTGGATGCGTCGGATGTGGCAACAGGGGCGGTCCTACTGCAACCCGGTCCGGAGGGGCCCCTCCACCCGTGCGCCTACGCCTCCCGTAAGTTCACTGAGACTGAAAGACGGTGGATGGTGTGGGAGAAGGAGGCATATGCGGTGAAGTGGGCTTTAGCCACCTGGAGGCACTTGCTGGAGGGGGCATCCAAGCCGTTCGAGGTATGGACAGACCATAAGAACCTCGAAGCCCTAAAGACCCCGCGGAGGCTATCCCCGAAGCAGGCGAGATGGTCCCAGTACTTTGGGCGGTTCAACTTTACGTTGAAGCACATCCCCGGGAAGAGGAACTTCCTGGCGGACGGGTTGTCGCGTATGCCCCAACATGCCAGCCTGCGAGAGGACATTGTGGACTCCATCATCCCTGCCGGTAGGTTGGCCGCGAAGGCGGTAACCCGGAGCCAAGCACGCGGGAAGGGGGGGCATGCGACGCCAGAGCTGCAGCAGGAGTTCGCAGAAGCGGCGAAGCAAGACCCCTGGCTCAGGACGAACAGCAACAGCCTAACCAGCCAAGGAGATCTGTGGTGGCACGAGGAGAGAGTGTATGTCCCGGAGGGGTGTCGGCGGCGGGTAATGGAGAGAGCCCATGACAACTGGAGCGCGGGGCACTACGGGTTTGTGAAAATGCTCCACTTAATCAGGCGGCAGTTTTGGTGGCCGATGCTCCGAAAGGACGTAGAAGCCTACGTGGGGGGGTGCCCAGTGTGCGCGACGGCGAAAGGGAGTCGGGGGAAGCCCAGGGGGCTGCTCCAACCCGTGGCAAACCCAGACGGTCCGTGGCAAGAGATCACCATGGATTTTATCGTGGAACTACCGGAGAGCAAGGGCAAGACCGCCATTTGGGTGGTCACGGACTTGTTCTCGAAACAAGCACACTTTGTGGCTTGCCGGCAAGTCCCCACGGCAGAGAGGCTGGCGAGACTCTTCGTGCAGCATATCTACCAACTATACGGCGCGCCTCGACGGGTCATCAGTGACCGGGGGGGGGAACTTCATCGCCCGCTTCTGGAGGGAGTTCCTGAAGCGGGTAGGGACGCAGCAAGCCCTCTCGTCCACGGCGCACCCTCAAACGGACGAATCGACCGAACGCCTGAATGGGGGGCTGGAGCAGTACCTGAGGTGCTACGTGGGGCATCAGCAGGATGACTGGGCGGAGCTACTGCCGTTCGCGGAAGTGGCATACAACAACGCCGTCCACAAAAGCACTGGGTTCTCCCCATTCAAGGTGGCCACGGGGCGGGATTTCGTACCCATGCTGGAACTGCCCCAACCGGCATCCCACATCGGCTCCCTGGACTCCTGGTTTTCCCAAATAAATGCCACGAGACAAGCGGCGCGAGCGGCGCTACAGGTGGCCAAGGGGGAATACAAGAAGTACACCGACCGCAAGAGGCTTCCTGAGTGGCAGTGGAAAGTGGGGGACCAGGTGTACCTGTCGACCAAGAACTTAAAGACACACCAGGCATCGAAGAAGCTCAGCCTGAGGTTTGTGGGACCGTTCCCCATCGCAGAGATAATCAACCCGGTGACGGTTTGGCTGACGCTTCCCAAAAGCCTGGGGAGGATCCACCTGGTGTTTCACTGCAGCTTATTAAAGCCGCACCAACCGGGGGACGACTGGCACAAAACAGAGGCGAGACTGGCACCCATCATGGTCGGCGGGGAGCAGCACTTCGAGGTGAAGCAGATACTGGACTCGAGGAGGCACAAGGGACAGATCCAGCTGCTGGTGCAGTGGAAACACTTCCCCAAGTCCCACAGCGAATGGGTAAGCCGAGCCCACGTCAAAGCGCTGGACTTAGTACGAGACTTTTACAATAGATACCCCGGGAAACCAAAATAAAGAGAGGGGGGTCTGTTGTCAGGGGGGCGGAATGTCAGGTTCACCCGGCACGGCGCCCTGTAGAAGCCCATAGAAGCCACCACCGTGTTGAGCCATTTTGCTACGAGCCGGGAGAAAAGGGGAAGTGGGAGCTGCGTGGCTGATAGCGGCCACCTGCGCCTAGCCGGCGGGGAAACCACAGAGCGGAACCAATTAATCTGCACTGATAAGCGGTGCGAGCTACCAATAAGCGGAACAGCGAGCCGAGGAACCAAGATACCGCGCCTCCAGTGACCCCGGCTCTGCATGCATAAGAAAAGGACTTAGAGGGAACCAACCCACGCCGGAGGGGAAATCAATCAATGAACAATGGGGCCCGGCCCGAACCTGACATCTGGACTTATCGGGGTGCGAATAGCCCGCCGCCGGCAATGCGATCGCGGGGCGAAAAACCGCGGGAAGGGGAGGTATAAAGGAACCAATGTACTGTACCAAGCCAGTCCTGGCTTTGCTTGTAACTGTTGCGTTATGCTCGAGTAAACCTCTTTTGTGAACTACACGTGTCACGGGAGTTTCTCTTGACGAACGAGGCAGATTCTTACAGACAAAAGGTCTCCAGAGGCAAATCAATGGGGGGGGGAGGGTTTAAAAAAACCCTGGAAACTAATTCCAATCCCAGATGTTTCACAACCTCAATTGGGGCCAAGATAGGCAAGGCATGCTTTGTCATGAAGGCAATATGAAGTGGCAATATAGGAACATGAATGTGTAAAAACAGCACTTCAGACAAAGTCTCCTTTGCTTTTTCTTGCAAACCAGACAGACGGACACTGTCAAGAAGAGAGGCCTTGGCGGGGAGCCTTTCCCCACTGACTCTACTGATTATTGCTCTGGTCCAGGCTGTTGTCTAAACACTCACATAGAAAAGTGACTTGTTTTCCTTCCCCTTTCCTCCATTAGTGAAATTCCCCACCTTGCTTTGCACATAACCTCATGACCAAGTTCCCCATCGAATTACCCAGAAAATGGACCTATCTCCTACAAAAGCAAGGGAGGGAAGAGAACCCACTTATTATGGGCTGGAAATCAAGCCTTCTCTCTCTCTCTCCCCTGTTTCATCTCCCCCCACTGCAGGTTGGGGGGCAGGAAGCAAGGGACTACTGGAGTTTATAGTAACTCTTCCCCCATCCCTCCCCTCCTGACAACAGCTGGAAGGAAGCAAAGAGAGAATAAATGTAGCAACATCCCAAATCCCAGGAGAAAGCTTGAGAGGCACTCACAGAAGACAATGGCACAGGGGTGGAGCTGTTAGAGACAAAGGCAGCTCTACACACCCACACACACACACACACAACGATCCATCCATCCATCCATCTATCCATCCATCCATCCATCTGTAAAGAATTCAGGAAACTTGATCCCAATATTCAAATATATTGTGTTGGCATAGCAGAATGATCTAAGTCAAAACATGATCACAGGTGGTGGCTACCACCAAGCTATGACCCAGAAGAAAAAGTCACCCATCATAAATGACATTTTCAGAGTCAACTTCAACTTAAAACCTGCTTACACCAACACTAGTCCCAGAGATAGAACCCAGGGATTTCTGTACCCCAGCAAGCTCCCAATTTCCCTCTTAAATCTCCACCTCCAGACCAGTTTACATCCTTGCCCTTCCAGTGCTTACCGACTGGCTGTGCTGGAGACATTTCAGCTCCCACATGATAGGGTCAAGCAGCAGGACTCCACGAACATCCCTACTGGAGGAGGAACGAGATAAGACAGCATGCCAGTGACATGAAAAGGGAGTTTGCCATGGTGCTTCAAGGCTGCATCAATGGCTGCTGTGATAACCTCCCTGATCAAAGTCCCCACTGTTCCCATCTTGACTGTGCGATCACAGAGCCACACAGGGCTAAAGGGTCCATTATCCTGTTGACACAGAGCGCTCACAGCTCTGATACATGGCACTGACATCCCAGAGAAAATGGAATGGGTGGAGAAAAGAAGTGTCTGAGAGCACAGAATGAAGGTCCTTGCTGGATTTTGGAGAAAGAAAGCAGTTATTGCCGGCTGGGATATCAGCTGAGTGGAAGGCTGTGAGGAGCAGCAAGAGGACAGGTCAGGACATGGGTTGAGTTGAGCTCCTCAGCAGAGAACAGAAGAATTCTTTGTAATTTCTTTGTATGGAGTTGTTGATTAATTGGAGGGGGCAGATAGAGAGATGCCTAGTTTGCTAGAATTGAGAGACCCCTTTTCACTTTGGCAGTGATGGTGATATTTTGTTCTTTGGTTTTGGTCTGTGGAAGAAAAGCTCATTCAACTGCCCAAGACTGGCCAGAGATTTTGTAATTAATAAAAGGATTAAGCCAGCCCAGGCGAGGCCAAAGCATTGCATGCAGAAGACCGCTTAACACCCTCATCCCCCGAATTTGGAATTTGACTTCCAAATCTTTCTGGCTTCTACTGGTGCAAAGAAATAGTAATGCTTGATGTGTCAGGCTGTAGGTCTCCCCACTGTTTAACATTCCCTGGACAGGTCTTCGACAGAGCTAGTGCAAAATGAATGTGGGCTGGCTCCTGGGGATCAAAGCCGTGCTGATTCCTACTCCGATGCCAATAATACTGTATGCTGCCACATAAGGCAACTGCATTAGTCCACCGCTGGTTGGTGCATCAAAGGGGCTAGACTTGACTCACAGACTTTGAGAAGGTTCTGACTGTACATCCCCAACAATCCAAAATACCACCAATCTAATTTCCCCCTCAGTCCATGGAAGCAGCCCTTTCTTCTGCCTCTCTCCAGCAATATTGTCTCCCCTCCCACACTAACAATTCCTAGGCAACCTGATTGATTCTTCTATCACTGGCTCCAGGAAGCTAAGAAATCTGGGATGTTTGGCCTAAACAGGGAGCAGGACTGGACATTTTTGCAAGAGAGGTGGGCAACGTTTATAGCCTTTGAGGGTAGGGGAAGGACTAGGAGTCAAACAGGTTACCCATGTGTGGATGAGATACAGAAACCAAGGATATGGGAAGGTCTTGCTTCATCTAGGGTGGCCCCAGATACGTGGCCTTTCCTGCCACTGCAGACGTTTCCCACAGATTCTGTGCTATGTCTGCCCTGGTGGCAACCGAGGCCTTCATCATCTGGAAGAGAGAGAGCTTGAAAAGGTGTCAAGGTCAGCAAGAAGCTGCAGTTCCTTGGCGGGCACCCAGCACAGCCGCCCCCACAGCGGGAAGCAGGCGTGGGGAGAGCTATGCCAATCCAAGGGCCGCTGAATGCCCCCTTTGTCTGGCTCAGGGTAGGGGGGCAGAAACAGAGCCACCCCTGATAAGAGTCCAGAGGATGAGAGACTGTAACTCAAGGAGTTCAGGGCTAGTCTGCTTAACTCTTGAAGCCCCCCCAATGTTTGATCGAAAAGGGGGGAAGGAAGGGCACCCCCATTCTCAGACCATCACACCAAGGCAGCCATGGACACTCCAGACTCAGCCTCACCCACCTGAATTCATAGGAAACAGGGTTGTCTCAAAGGGCAGAGGAACGCAAAACCCAGCAGGAGGAAAGTAATGTGTTTTTTTAGTGCCTTCTAGGGTAAGAGGATCTGGGGCAGGAAAACACATGAGGACTAAAAGAGGGTCAAAGCAAGTCAGAGTGTTAAGGGAAAAAAGAGACAAGAGTAAATGTGGGGCAGATGTGAAGGAAACACTGTTTGGGGGGAAGCTGGTAACTTGCCACTGAATGCTGTTTCCTGGCTCCACATACTTCAGATTTTAGGGCCCATGGCAATTGCCTCACTGAGCTCAGAGGTACATAGTCCCCTCAAAGAGCCCTCAAGATCTCAGCCCATTTTAGTTCTCTTCCACATACACACATACCACATACACGCCCCCCCCCCCCAGCATCCCAACCCCATCCCTTACTTACAACAGCCGCAGGCACTGGGCGCACACCTGCTCCTTGAGTGGGAAAGCAGGTTCTCCCTTCACCTGGAAGGTGCTTGGTGCTGCTGCCTTTGTACAAGCTGCTCTGCTGGGCTCCAGGTGATATAGTGGTGAACCCAACCCACCACCCGACGTCACTAACACCCACACCAGCAAAAAACAGTGGGCGGCCTCTGATACTTCCTCACACGCAGCAGCAAGTGGGATTGGAGCCACGGCAGGCCTCCCACCACAAGGCAGCCGAACACCAGAACTGCATATCCAGCAAGTGTCTACGACTGAGTAAGGACTGAGAGACGTTCTCCCTCACCGAGAAGAGCACATCAGCAGACAAAGGGCAACCCCTAAAATCAGGTTCTCTGGTGAGGTTGGAATCCCCGCTCTGCCACCCTTATCCATGGCAATCTCATAGACAAAGAAAGTTTTCTTAGAGGGGGTCACTATGTTTGTTATATAATCTGAGCAGACATTACCCACTTTGTGAGTAGATAGTAAACATGGGCACTAATCCCTCACCCACTGCCCTGGGTAAGGGGAGGAGGGGAAAAAGAGAATAATACTGCTTGAAGGTAGAATCATGTGCTTCTTGGCAAATCCACACTTCTCTGGCCCCATTATCATCCCCTGCTTAACTATGCAAAAACTTTTGGAGGGAAGGTGGTGTAGCAAGACTGCCTTTTTGGTCCTTGCCCCTTCTCTCTCCCCTCCCCCCCCCCAAATTCACACCCCTTTGGAAAGATGAAGCAACCAACAAACACCCATTGTTAATTTAATAGCTGTGTAACTATATAGCTGAGTCTGTTGGGACTTGTTCCTAGTCAACAGCAGAGGGTTTGGGTGGGTGGGGGTACACAAACACCCACCTCACCCACACGAGGCAACTGCTTTGACAAGCCCTCTCACAACTGTTCACCCTCAGAAAACATCACAAACTGTATTACACCTGAGTGCCCAGGAGCAGACGCTGCCTCTGTGCAACAGCCCAACCCCTCATGATTGTGTCTGAAGTGGCTCCCACTGTAATGGCCCCCACTTTATGGAATACTCTTCCCCAGAGGTATATGCAGCCCCCACCTTGCTGAAATTCCCTAAACAGGTTTAAATCAACACCCTGTTGGTCCCAACAGAACGACTGTAGGTGCCTATCTTGGGTTTTATCTTTGCTCTGGATAGTTGTTTTTTGGTTTTGGTACTAGTTAGATTTATTTACTCATTACTACATTTTTTGATTTGCTTGATGTTGTCTGCTGCCTTTGGGTTTTGGGGGGGGAGTTTATAAGTACTGTAAAATAAAATAAAATAAATTTGCTAGATCCATTAGCATTATTGCACTAAGCCACATAAACCAACTAGAAAAGTTGGGCTCACACAATGGAGTAAGCCAAAGCCAAACAAACTACATTCCGGCTCAAGGCAATGTGTGAATCCAGCCAGAATGGGAGGAGGGGAGAAAGAAGGGGGAGGGAAGCAGGACTTCTCCATAAACTCAGCAAATGGTGAGTGGGTGTGGTAGTTTTTCCAGATTGTTCACATACTCTCCCAATTGTCCCCTCCTTGGTTGGTATTTTTTTTTTAATACCTTATGTTTAGGCCTTTGTGGTTTTGCAAGAGAAAGAAAGACCTGGAAGAGAAGAATCTGGGCCGCTAATAAATCTAATATAAAAATAATATTTCATAGTAACAATAGGTTTGCATGTAAAATAGCTGGTGTGAAGAAAAGGGTGTAAAAGCCAAGTTGTGACCCAGATTTCAGCACCAGTGTCACCAAGCTAAGGTCAGGTAGGGGACAGCATCCTAAATAATTTATGTTTCATTAAAACAAAAGTTATAAAGCAGGGTTGTCTGTTCAGCGTACAGATAAATGAGACTCCTTCATACACTCTGTGAAGAAGCCTCATAATGACTGGGACTCTTCAACGCAAAGGCTATCTCTGTTCTGGCTGGTGATGCTGGTTACTCTTTTACAGGCAAAACTGAACTACAGCCAACAACTGTCATTCTTCAACGGGACACTAATCGCCCTGGCACAGCCATCTGGCACCCTCCCTCTGTGCTGCAAGTGGCAGGACCAGAAATCAGCTTGTCTGTGAATTCTAGCTGGACTTTCTAGTGTTGCAGATTTGATACAGCCTGAAGGCCAAGGTGGGAGAAGGTTGCCCAAGCCTAAGAATTCATCCCCAGTCATCACACCTCTCTCTCTCTCTCATACACATACCCCTCTATCATGAAATTATAATGCTACAGTCATCCTTCCCACCTCCAGTGTCAAAGGTGGAGAGATCTGAATGCCAGTTTTGTCCCTATTTTCCATGTTTTATTGGGAAAAAAGAGGAGCATTGCTGTGGCTGATGTTAGTCCTACTACTGATGAATTTCACCATGTCTGGAAAAACGGACCTCCTCACTTCTGAAGTGTGGGTCTCTCTGTAGTTACGTGGGAAATGCAGTCTGCACTTCCTTGGGGACAACTCAATCTACTTTTAAACCCGTAGGAAGAAGCCTTTTTACAAATTAATCTCTCTCCTGTATCTTTTTTTTTTAAGTAATCCTTGATCAGGAATTAGATTGTGCCTTTCCCTCAGATTCATATTTCATAGAAGCACAATTAAGGTCAGAGTATCAACATTCCCCATGCAGGTACAGTACATGATTTTTATAACCCTGTTCTCAGTTCTGTAGTTTTGTAACCACCTCAGATTAACAATTGCAGGCAAAGTGGAATGCACATTCCCACCCAACAAGGGACGCTAACACAGATCTTGAGAGGGGGTGGGGGGTGGGGGAAGAGAGAGATACCAAATCGTAGTTTTCTTCTTTCAAAAGACCCAATACTTGCACTCTCTTCTTCCAGCCTCCAAATTTGGCTGGAAAATTTCGCTTCACTCCACTTTTCAACTACACCCTAGTTGAGAAGCACCCCTCCAAGAGACTTAATTTCCTAGACTGGGGGGGGGGGGGGATGCGGGTGAAGAAAACTCGGATGAGAACAGATAATAAAGACGAAGGGAAAGAAAGTCTGAAGCGAGACTCAACTTTCGCGCAGCAGAGAGGGGCGCTGAATGAAGGAAGGGAGGGAAAGCTGCAAAAAAAGGTGTGGAGCGGCGGAATGCTTGGAGAGCGATCAAGAGAAAAGGGAGTGCTGCTGGGAGAAGGAGTCGCTGAAGAGGCAGCCAGGGGAAACAGGGTCCAACGGATGGGTCGCCCCTGGGGAGCAGGGCGAAGGCAGCGGGGCGCGCAGGCGGATGCTCTGTCCGGTTCCTTCTGCATCACAGAGACAGCCCCAGCTGGGACTCGAGCAGCGGCTCCAAGCGGGGAGCAGAGGAGAGAGAGCGCGGCTGCAGCAAGGCGTGAGGATCGCTGGAGGTGCGGCGCACACGTGATCTGCCCCCGAGGAAAGGTTCCCAGGGCGCCCGGAGGCGCATCCCACAGGCGCCCCCCACCCTCCCCGCCCGCGCAGCGCTACCTACCTGGCGAGCGAAGTTCGGAAGAACTCGCGACCAGCCGCCGCTCAGAGCCACGAGCCGCTCCCGAGCAGCGGCACCGACCGCGCTCCTCGCCACTCCCCCCACAATGCACCGCTGCCAACTCCGAAGTCTCTCCGCGGCCGTCCACAGCCCACTCCAAGCTAAGCCAAGCCAAGCCGCCACCTCCCCAAGCCCCGAGGCCGGCTGCAACTGGAGGGTCAGGAGCGCCCCCTGCTGACTGAATCGAGCTAAAGCCGCCTGCCGTCCGGCCGCTGGATCTTGGAGCGAACACCCCGCGCTGTCAGTTTAGGCCGTTTTAAGGCGATTCCAGCGGACGCCGTCATTCTGCAATGACCATCCCATCTTTGTCTCCGTCCTTTCTCAAAGTATGAATGGGGAGAAACGGCATAGATGCAAAGACTCGTACCAGAAGCGCCAGTCTCTTCTTTCTAGAGCTTTGCTCGCTCCGGGTTTGGTGCTGATGGCAGTCCACCTGCAGTTAGCAGGACTGCAGGTGGGCAGATTTAGAATATTCTGCCCTCCTCTGCTGCCATCTAATGGTCATCGGATTTTTGCGTCCCAAATCTGATACCCTATTTATCTTAACAGTGGCTTTTCCCCTTGGATTTGGTTGTGACATACTGTTCCCGTCACCTTCCCAATAAGATGGATGTTTGCATTGGTCTAATTGTTATCCTGCACATTGCAGAGGGTTGGACTGGATGACCCTTGTGGTGCCTTCCAACTCTATAATTTTTTGATTCTATGTACCTGCATCCTATTCTTGCTCCAGAATGCCAGCATTCTAAATCGTTCAGGGCTGTTTTCAACCACATTGTCTATATGCACCCTTAGTTTTAACTTAGAGTGGAATCAGGTATCCAAGCACGGACCTGCCATGCGTGCTTTCAAAATTCTAAATTTCTAGGAGAGAAGTTTTTTAAAAAAAACATGTGCAAACTCCCCACAGATGTGTGTTAATCTCCAGACTTCTATAAATGTGGTTACATTTTTTTAAAGATGAAAGTTTTGCACACACAGATAGTCCAGTTATCCGTGCATGTGTTCACATCTACTGTCAGTGGGAAGAAGGAAAGGAGAGAGGATTGGACAAGAGACTGAGGTAGATAAGGCAGATAAATATCCCTTTGTGGCCTGTCTACAAATATGGATGAGACCATAGTATGCTTTTCAACCGAGCTTATGGAACAGGGATGAAATGTACCAACGCTACGGGTTCATCTGCACGGCAACAGCAATGTGCATTCCTCCTATCCTTGAGATGCGAGACAAGCACGTCAGTGGGAAAAAATACTTCCCCCACAGCTTCTCTTTTACTGTGCCTTAGCAACGGGGCCAGGATTGTGCTGCCCTCACAGAAAGCAATGTGGGTTACTTTCAGGCAGCAACTGGTTCTCCTCTTTCAAGTCTGGACTAGGAAAAAAGGCAGCTTAGTGGGTGGACAGCCACCCCTCTGACCCTAGACCAGGAGGCTTCACTCCTTCTACCTGCTACAGCCAATTTGGAGTGTTGCCTGAGTCTTCTTTCATTAGGAAGCCTTGAAAAATGTGTGGGGTTACATCTCTGGGCTGAATTCAGTGGGATTTCTGCTCCGGTGAAATTGCCTGTAGGATGGCAGCAGCGGGGGGAGGGGGGAATAACACATGAAATTAAAATTGATTGCTTGTGTGATGGTGTAAAATGGAGGAGGTACCACGAATGAACTGCCATGGCAGGGCCAGACAGAAAAAGGCTGCTTGTAGACGCTTTCAGATCCTCGCCTGCACCAGCCCGATTACAATGAAGCTGTAAAGACCATGGGATGTGTGCTACTGTACTTAACTAGGACCTCTGAGGTGAAGAGACGCAACCCAGACAGTTACCCGGGCCCTGCTTATGGAAGGAGCTACACCCAAAGTATGGCCCAGTCTTTGGACTATTTCAAAGAGTCAGAGGGGACATGTTTTTTACTGAAGGTAGTACAACAACAGAATGAATATAAAATGCCCTTGTTTTGAGTTTCCCCTGAAGTCCTGTTTCTTGGGCCATTGGTGGACCATTCAACAGATGAAAAACTATGGAGGAAAATAAAACAGGGCCATAGAATGCAAGGAGAAGAAAGAAGTTCCCATTGCCCAAGTTTCAATAAGACCCTGCATGAATGGAATTGCCATCCAGGAAATTAAGGATCAAGCAAATGGATGCAACAGGCTGTCCTGCTGAAGAAATGGCAATGGTCCGTGCATCTGCAAAAACCAGCAAGGGACATGTTTCCAAGGCATGAATCCACGCAAGTCTTGTGTTGCCTTTATTTTGTATACCCATGAGATATTGATCTCCCAGTAGACCTGTGCTGGCTCTTCCATGAGCACAAACAATAGCAAAACTGGCCATGTAGAGATAGCATTCAGTGACTGAATGGAAGGGGGCAGTTCTACATGGGCCAACAGCAGCTAGTAGACCACCATCCTTCAAAGACTTCTTCTCCATACAACCTAGAATGTCCATATGGGAGGTCTTCTGCTGAGATAGCTGGGAAGACACTACTTTCATACCAATGAAGAATACCAGTATCTATGAGGTGGAGGCTCCATCATGAGGATGTGTCCTTGGCAAAGGGCAAGCAGGGAGTCTCTGTACTCCAGTAAGCAGGCTGTATGGATGACCTCTATGCTGAAGTTACAAAAATAAGAAAGAATGAGAAAACATTGGTAGATTGCAAAACAAAAAACAAAAAACATGCAGGTAAGCAAGTAATTGTTTCTGATGCAGAAAATAATTCTTGCAGTGAGTTTGGAAAGTTGTGCTAGACTTTTACCAAATCCAAGCTGGGTTCTAAAGAAATAGGACTGCTCCCTTTTCACCAATGATAAGGCTCAGGGAAGTCCTATTTTCCTGATGCCTGGTCCCTACAAAAGCAATATCCCTAATTTTGTCTATAGGAGAATATTTATCTATTAGCTTTGATTTTTCTGTATCAGCTTTTAGAATCGTCAGTCCTCAGAGTTCCATCTGACTGTAGTTTCTTTTATCTTTTCCAGCTAGAATTTCTGGCACCACCACTGCAAATTTATTTTGCATTGCTGCATCACATCTGAAAGTTAATTGCTTGTGATTATTGCTCATGTCATCCTGGCTCTTCTTCTGACACAAGATGTCCCACCTCCTGTGCCAGGAAATGTCTCCTGCTTCTCTTCCCCCTGATCTGGACAGTCACAGTGGCAGCACAGTGAACTTGTCCCACCACACTCACTCTTAAAATGAGTGGCTGAACTGTCCAAAACAGCCCTTCAAGGTTTCACTCTGAAGAGCCCTTTCTTAGGGTAAGACACTGGGCCACGCTAGGGCACTCTGTGATGGGCAGAGGGGGGCAGCTGTTGCCGAATGCTGTTAGTAAGGACAGGCAATCCTTCCAATGATGTGTGTGCTCTTCTGCCCCTCCCACCTGGCTTCATTGGTGTACGGAGGGGGAGGGTGTCCCAACCGGGTTAAGACAAGCATGCTCACAATTATAGCAGAGTCAACTGATTTGGGAATATGCCAGTTGATGCTGACAGGGAGGTGTTGGCCTCACATCTGCTCTTTCCTCAAGCTCTTCTGCTGCTCCCATCCTGATTAGGAGGGGTGGGGTAATAGAAATGCTTACTTATCACTACCCTAAACCACCTGACTTACCTAGTCACCTGCTCCCAATACAGTACATCTTTCCTGTTCTGGATCCTTTTAGTTGGGTCGGACTACAACGACCATTGTCCTCAGCTTCCTTGATTTTGTTTTTCTCACAGCAAGGCTAGGAAAAGACTCAGCAAGCAGGCAGAAAAACAGTCAACCCTGGGCACCTGTGGTGTGTGCATGCATTGTGTCGCTGTCGTGATGCAAAGTCCAGGAGCGTTTCAGTGTGCAGTGGGAAAATGAGCAGGGTGGGCACTGGAGGTTAAAACAGTACTCTGGAGGGGGCTGCAACTTGGGGGTGGTCCTGCATTCATGGCTCCTATAGGTGGAAGCCATAGCCAAGGGTTCCTTGGCCCAGTTACGGTGGTATACCATACCTGTAACAAACTGCCACCTGTTGATCCCAAATCCAGTAACTTTCCTTGCAACCAATATTGATTCAAAAGAAAGTTCATTTATTGAGAATAAGTGTACAGATCCAAAGCATTGCTAAGACTGAGCAAAAGCGCGCCAAAAGCTGTTTTTCTTACTTCCCCCGCCCTTACATCGCCCTTAGTTCTTGGTCTCCTGATTCCCTTGCTGGCATGGCCTTGAGCATCTGCTTTAAACGATTTCTCATTCCTTCTCCCCCCCCCCCCCCCCACACTTTTACAATGGCAGAACTGCAGCATGTAAAAAGCCATTTTTTAAACTAGCCATATAATAATCTATTATAAAATCTTGCGAGGATTCTGACAATACCCTTTCTGGAGGAAAAAGGTTCTGGCAACAGTAACTCATGATTTTATTACCTCTAGATTGGATTACTGCAATGTGCTCTATCTGCATCTGTCCTTGAAGGCTACCTAGGAATTGCAGCTGGTGTAGAATGCCTTCTGCATGCAGATGGGCAAGAGCAATTCAGCAATATATTACAAGTTCGCAGTGCCAGCTCAAGGGTGTGTGGCACCCCTAGGCCACATTGGCTGATGGTGCCACCTCCCACCCATGCAAAGATTTGCATTTTTAGAATGATTTGGAAGGGAGGGTTACACCCCTATGCTTCGGTGCCCTAGGGCAGTGCCTACTTGTCCTTAGCCTAAAGCTGGCCCTGCCAGTACTGCAGGGGCTTTACTGGCTTCTAGTAGGTTTCCAAGCACAAATCAAGGTGTTGGTATTCACCTATAAAACCCTACAGGGCTTGGGCCCGGGGCATCATCAGAAGCATTTCCTTCAGATAGATTCTGTACAGTCTGCTGGCTGTTTGGGAAGGGATGCGATGGGTACCTGGGAAGTGGGGGGAAATGGCCCACTGAAATAAGCCCCCCCCCCCGAGATCTAGATGGCCTCTCTACTCACCTTCTTCAGGATAGCTGTCAAGACCTGGTTATTCTGATAAGGGTTTAGACGCTGAACATCTTGCGCTTCATGTGCTGCTTTAATCCTAGGCTTTTATGAATTGTAATAGTAACTTTAATGTGTTGTGTTAGAGATTGAAAGAATTCCTTATTTCTATTTTTGTGACCACCTGGAGTTTTCATAATGTGTTGGTATGTTAACATGGGAAATAAAATAAATCAATAATAGGTGCCATTTGCCCTGCCTTGGGCTTCCTAAACTAATCATCTGCCTTCAGAGCAAGTAAAGGACTTGAATTGCCAGGACAGCTGAAGTGAGATTCAGATGGTGGCCTTCTGTACCTGGAATGGGTGACAGTAGCAAAATCCGTGGGCCTGGGCCTGAAAAACAGAAATCATCTACATTTACCGTTCAAGCTGTTCCTGTCCCGTGCTTCTGCCAGCTTGACTATAAACCAGTTTAAAAGAATCGTGTCTCGGCTGAGATACTTTGGCAACAGCTTGCAAGGTATTCCATCTGGTTGGACTATTTTTTTCCCACCGAGCTTCCTACTTCTCCCTGTGCTTTTTTTTTTAGTCCAGTTTGACCAATTTTTCCAGTCATGTGAGATGAAAGGGTTTCACCCCCCAATCAGGGAAAGAAAAATAGTTATTAAATAGTAATTTTTAAAAAGTTTCTGCCAGTTTTTGAACTAGCAACCTTCTATTTTCAAGGCAAGAGTTTTTGTACTACAGGTAGTCCTCCTTTAGAGGCTGCCTCATTTAGCGACCATTCTCAGTTATGACGGTGATGAAAAAGTAACTTTGCGACCAATCCTCGCACTTATGACCTTTGCAGGTCAGTAAAGCAAAGGAAAGCTGAAGTAAGATTGTAAGCACAGTCACAGTTTCACTTAGCAACTGCTTTGCTTAATGACCAAGTAGCCAGTCCCAATTGTGGTCACTAAATGAGGCCTATCTGTATTACAGCAAGAGCCAGTTTGGTGTAGTGGTTAAGGCATCAGGCTAGAAACCGGGAGACCATGAGTTCTAGTCCCATCTAGGTACAAAACCAGCTGGGTGACCTTGGGCCGGTCCCTTTCTCTCAGCCCTAGGAAGGAGAAGGCAAGGGTAAACCACTCTGAAAATCTTGCCAAGAAAACTGCAGGGACTTGTCCAGGCAGTTGCCAGGAGTCAACATTGACTTGAAGGAAAAAAACCCCTCCTATTACAGCACTTATTATACTGGTAGCTTTAAAAGGTATTTATAGCAAACATTGACTCAATGGAAGGGGTGTTCTGACCTCTGTGAAGGATTTAATGAACTGCTGGATTTACCCTGCAATAAGCAAGTGTGTTGTGCCATCTAAAACGGACAAGAGTGTTTGAGGCGACATAACACGGAAAAGCGTACATCTGAAATGGAGCAGAAAAACATGCCTTGAGGTAACATTAACAGTAGATGGGAGATTAACAGAGAGTGACATTATCTGTTTCTGCCATCTGGAAATAGTTGCTTGACTGATCTGGTGATGGGGGACTAGTCAGTATGAATAAGCCCTTACTCTGAACTTACAACCTCTGTCCTGTAGTTAATATGTTACACCAGTTCTGCAAGAAAGGCCAGTGTATGTGTGAATCAGGACCATGTCTGCACTGTAATGGAATGTGGGGAGATAAAGTGATTTATGGCACCCTTGAAGTAGATGTGACAGCTGAATCAAGAGCTATTATAGCTCCAGGTTCTACTCTTACACTTCATATCACGGAGGTGAGACAAATTAAAATATATACAACCATTAGCACAATAGGATTCAGAATTCATAATGTCCCTTTCTTGTCAAGCTTTTGTCTAGCAAAAAAATAAAAATACAGATTTTTAAATCTTGTGGCTGGGGCTAGTCAAATCTCCTTTTTCATAAAGCAGGTCCCATTCTGAATCTGGGCTGCACACTGCAGAGAAAGGGGTGGAAACTTTGTTTTATCTCATCTATTTCATTTTCCTTTAAAATAACCCCTTCTTGCTGAATATATTTGCTCCTTTTAAAAAATACTTTAAAAAAGGCGGGGAGGGGGAGAGTGGAGCTAATAGCAACTTAAGAAACTTAAACATTTAGCTCATCACTGAAAATATTTGATTCATGTGCAAAGCTTGAGAAATGCTGTATTCAGCAGTGACTTCTGGAACATTGCTCTATGTTTGTTGTGGAAACATCTCCCTCTCCCTTTGAGATGTGAGTGATATCTGAATGGATCTCTTCCTGACTTCTTAAAACTTGAAAACAAGCACTGGAAATTCCGGTCGCCAGGGTCATGGAAAGAGGAAGGGCTTTTAAGACTTTTTACTGATGTCACTTGCAACACATGCCTAACTAGGAAGCCATGTGAAAGCCAAAAAAAAAAAAAAAAGGCAACCATCAGCAGAAACCTCCAGCTGATTGTGCTTGATTGGCAGGAGCTCCTTATACAACTTCTGCCTCTGGAAATCAACTTCCATGAGGATCTGGCAAACATTACGAAGCACCAGTTTTACAAAGGGAAGCTATACAAGAATGAGGAGCAGTCTGGCTAGGCAGGAAAGATAAATCCACTCGCATCTTCTTCAGTCTGGGTTCCTGATACTGGCCTAGCTAGTCAAAAATGTTTTTCAAGCAATGTTTTTCAACCTTGGCAACTTTAAGATGCATGGACTTCAACTCCCAGAATTCCCAGCATGCTAGCTGGGGAATTCTGGGAATTGAAATTCACACATCTTAAGGTTGCCAAGGTTGAAAAACACAGAAATGTTGTAGCTTCCCTCCCTTCCCTTCCCTTCTTCCCTTCCCATATTGTTTTATAGGCAGCATTGTTTTATAAGTCATTGTGATGGACCTCTGTACTTTAAGGGTCTAATCTAGTGTTTCTCAACCTCAGCATGGCTGGGGAATTCTGGGAGTTGAAGTCCACATGTCTTAAAGTTGCTAAGGTTGAGAAACACCGGTCTAATCTGTAAGAACTGCCTTAAAGAAAAAAACTATGCTACAGTATTGTTAGATTTGTATCCCACCTTTTTTTGTACAGATGTTCTTAGTACTCCTTCCCATCTTTTCCCACAGCAGCAACCCTGTGAAATAAGTCAGGCTGAGAGAGAACGATTAGCCCACAGTCACCCAGGGACCTTCTGTGGTTGCGGGTGGACTACAAGCTGGTCTCCCTGCTTCTACAGTACCATTACCACTGCACCACACTAGCTCTAAAATATTTGCTGCTAACCGAATCATATGTTTCCCTTGTTATATAGGATAAAGGATGCTTTTTTCTTCTTCCTCTTTTTTTTTTTTTTTTTTAGAAAGGGGAAAATAAATCAAGTTTCACACTGTTGTTGTCTAAAATCCCTGTTCTGGATCTTGGTCACCTCATTCTTTTTGTCAATGTTATCAGTTGTTAGCATTAGCAACTAAGCAATTCCTTGTTAAGTTACACGCATAAGCCCTGATAGTGATTTTTACTGTAAGGAAGTGGCTGAGATTCTCAAACTAATTAAACAATAGCATGTGGTTGTAAAACAGCTTGGATTATAGCCCAGTACTAATTTTTGGATTAGGCAGGGATGTCATCTATTCTAGGCTCATCTATGGTCTATAAATAAGCAGTGACAGAAAGTGCCAGCACTATTACAGGCCTGGGAATTCTCCATCACTCAGAGAGCCAGATACCAGGAAAACGCCTTAAAACAACAATCATTTTCACAGCCATTCCGGGTGTTTGGATTAAACCTGAATCAGGATTTAACCCAGATTCAAATCCTGACTCAGCCATGAAGCTCACTGTGTGACCATGGCCAATTGCTCTTTTTCAGCCTAACGTACCTCACAAAGTTGTTGGGGGAGGGAAATCAAGGGGCAGGATTTCATTGAAACACATTGCTTAATAAACAGAAAATATTCAGAGGAATAATCCTGGTAAACTCTTTTGTTTAGGCCAGTTTGTGGAGCTGAAATATTCCTTCACTGATTGATAGGTATTGCAATTTCTGATAGCTTATTTGTGTCCATTTATGTTTTGTGTATAAAGTCTGGCCACTTTGCTGACATATGGTGATACTGATGACATTGGAAGGTGATTAGATCTCACCTTTCAGAAGCACAAGGTGGATGAATGCAAGAGTCCCTCCTCCAACTTTTCCTTATGCCAACAAGGTAGGTTGGGGTGACTGGCCTAAAGGGATCCTGTGAGCTTTCATGGCTGAGGATGGACTTGACTCAAGTCTCCTGATCCTAGTCCTATATCCTAACCATTATACCATCCTGCTGTCTTAGCTCCAGATTTGAGGGGGGGGCATGATTAGTCCAGTAATAATATTGACAGAATTGGCATCGGACCATGCCACAAGTTTGGGGTCATTTGTATTTCTGGCTTGATCTATTAGCAGAAATCTCCATAAAGCAGTAGAGGGATGCTTGATCTCCTAGATCTATGAAAGACCTCAAGGTGGGCTTCTTTGATTAAAAGACTAATAAATGCTAATGTAACTACAAAACAGCTGGCAGATAATTCAGAAAGAAGTTACAACATAACCCAGGTATTAAAGAAGCAATTGTTGCATTCCTCATTTGCATCATTTGTACAGTGCAGTATGTGCATCATTGTAATACATAAATTTATGCTGGTCTACGACCGTAATAAAGATTTGATTTGATTTGAATAATAAATAAACAGAAGCAAGGCTGTCATCATACTGCAAATGTCAACTGACTCATGGATGAAAGAATATCAGTGTCACACCCAACAACTCTTTTGAAAATGGAAGCTATCAACTGGTGGTTTATCACTGTACTTGTAAATTTTCTCTGACTCAGTTTTCTAATTTCCCCCAGACACGGATGTTTATATATTCCCCACTCTGGATATTGTGCTATGCCTCTGACAAGGTAAGCTGTAGTCCATGAAAGTTTTTGACATATATATGCTTTGCAATGTTTGATTGAATGTGCTAATGAATCATATCACTGAAGGTACGCTTTTCCATAAAGTTGGCTCATACCTTCAGCAACTATAAAAAGTAAAGCAATTAAGGCTCCAGTCTTATATCAACTTATTTCAACAGAAGTCTGGTTGTATAATAGTCATACTTAGAAGCTTCATGTAGGAAATAAGGCTCTTTTAATGACTGCCTCTGCCCCCTTTCTGCTTCCTGTTTGTGTTTAGCTAGACTGCTCTGAAGTCCCTATCCCTTCATAATATTAGTTATCATATTTATTAAAATCTTAATAAACTAATATATAGAATAATGAAAAGAGGGGGAAAAAGAGAGAAAAAAAGACAAAGCCAAAAGTGCAGAAAAAAAGAAAAGAAGGAAAATATAAGGAAGTAGCTTCCGATTTTCTTTATAGCAGTTATAAGTATACATTTACCTCTTACTCTATGGTTACCGCATACTTTTCATTTTTTCTATAATCTATTTTTTTCTAATCAACAAAACCATAAATCAAAAGTTCATCTTTTTCTGTTTCACACAATAAATCTATAAGGGGTTTCCAATCAGCAATAAACTTAATGTATTTTCTTTGATCAAATATGTCAATTTAGCCCTCTCGGCAAGTTCTGTCAAAGTCCCTATCCCTTCAAATCCCTCTGAACTAACCACTGAATTCTCAGCACCCACCACAATCAAGACTAAGGAGATGTGACAGCAGCTATTATTTACCAGAAGACATTTTGACATAGATCACCCATCCTGGTATGAAGCTCTCCAGGGTTTTAGCTAGTGATTTGGTACATGAATAATCTTATCCTTTGAATGCAGCTTGACTAGCTTTTATTCAACCAGGACGAATTTAGAAATAAACAAACTGGGCTTGGCTACCTCGGGGTCATTGTCATTGCAGCTTTGGACACATCTTCAATTGTTGAGACAGATATTTGGAACTGCAGCCTCAGCACTTTTCCCCAAAATGTCCAGCTAGGCCTAAATCAATGAACAAACCCTTTTGCCTTTGGAAAAAAAAATCACGCATACATATTTGCAGATTGACCTGATCATTAAAATGTAAACCTGCACTTGTTAGCCTAATATACTGGCTGAGGTTTTGAGATGGGATGACATGCCCTTGGGCCCTTGCCTAATATCAATTCAATCAATTTATTTATTGTTTACTTGCATAATATAATATAATATAATATAATATAATATAATATAATATATTTTTAACTCAGGAAATTAATTTTAAACTGTAGATTTTAAATTAAAGTGCATTAAATCATGACAGTACTTATACAGGTTGCTTAAACAAGCTAACAAATATTTTGTTTGCTTTTTGTTTTCTTTCAGATCCAGATTAGGAGATGGTATTAAGTAATCTGGCCAATAGACTGCTGCAATAATCCAAATGTGAGGCAACCAAGGCATGAACCAGTTGCTTTGCTATCCCTGTTGTGAGGAATCAACAAATCCAATGAACGCTCGTTAAATGAAAGTTACGGGGTTTGGTAGTTTTATTGATGAAGGGCTTTCAAGAAAAACCCTAATTGATGTGGACTCTTTAGGTTCCTCACCACTGAGGAGCCCCACAGTGGGTAGATTCCCGTCAAAACAGGAAGAGGGGATGGAAAAGCAAGATGCAGTGATCCGGATGGAAGACAACATCTCTGTCTTGCCCATGGTCACTGTTCATTTTGAGATGGTGGGAATACATCCAGTTCTGGATCCACGAAGGCACTTAGAAAGGAATGCCCACACCATGTTGTCCAGAACAGGGACAGAAGAGTACACCTACATTGTGGACATATACAGTATGTAATGATTACACTTATAAGAAGAAATCAAAGAACCCAAAGGAAGGGTGTACACAGAACCCTGAGGACTACTGACTGAGGAAGAGAAGGGTTTGGGAAACAGAACCATTGCACATCACAAAAAAGTGTGGTGAGATAAGTAGAACTAAAGCCACTGAAATGTGGTACTGGTGACACCAATGGAACTTAGATGGGACAATAATTTTTGATAGTGCAAATGCAGCCAATAGATCTAGTAACAACAGCACTACAGGTAAACGCTTCACCTTAGCCACCATCAGACTCTTGATAACATAAGCCAGACGGACTTTGCAGAGTGTCAGAAACAAAACAAAAACAAAGCTGATTCAACCTGATAAATAGTATAAAGACAAAGTAAAAACTAGGGTAACTCTGTATTAGCTGCAGTATAAAGATAAAACAGTTTAAACACTGAAAAAAATTACTCAAGAGAAAATATAAAAAATAAGCATCCAAATAAAAGATACTCCAAAAAAAGTCCAGAGAGCTAAATTGCCTGCAGTTTATGAAGGAAACATTAACCTGTTACCAGAGGTTCTGGTAACAGAGGTTCTGTTCTCTTATCTGAAGGTGGTAGCAGAACATAATGTGAAGGAGGTAATCTTTTTTTTCCAAAATATCTGAAAGAAACCTTGACCTGGGTAGGCCAGACACATTTGGAATGTTTCCTCAGTGGCCTCAACTCTTCTACTTTTTTTTGCTAACAGTAGTTACTCTTGAGTAATTTTTCTGTAGCATTTAAATTGCTATAGGAATGGACAACAACATTGAAGGATTAAGGTTTTTCTTTCCCAGCAAAGGATGAAAAAAGGTGTTTCTGGAATCTGGAAGCTGTTGCTGGAAAAAGAAGAGTTTACAAAAGGAAAAGTGATCAGAGGGACCAGTGGTATGGGGGTGAGGGTTCTGAAATTATTTTGGCACTCATTTCTTCTATTATGGAAGAAAAAGGAAATTCCAGTGTGTCATGTTATTGGCTACCCCACCTCTATAGAAGCTAAGAGCCTCCCAGAGTTTACCAGGATTGATTGAAAAAGGATAGGATGTGGTTACAGAAATCTCAGCAACTGATTCTTTTCTCCGTTAGAATTCACATTACCTCATTCCTATGAAGGAGACCTTCTCAGTCTCTTACTTGTGGCTCCTGTAGGAACTGATAACAAGGCTGTTCTCCTAATTGATAAAGGAGGAATGTCCAGCTGATTAGAACAGAAATCTCTCTTTGGTTCTAAACATACCATTACACAATGCAGTATCATTTAAATTACCCAATCTGGGATGCTGGGGCCAAGTGCTAAAGTTGTAACTTGGACCTTTTCAGTTGTGAATATAAAATAATTATCAAATTCATTAGGGGTAAGTGAGGCAAAACATTCCTTAACAGCAGGATGGGATGTCGGAACTAGAAGTGATTGAAAAGTGCCCCAAATCTGCCCGGAGGACTTGGCTTTATAGATAGATGTTTTGTTAATCATGTTTTGCCTGTTCCAGGTAGATAAAGTAATTAGAAAGGGCTTGTTGGAACAATTCCCTCTGGGAGTCCATGGCCCAGAGGGCGAGATCTGGAAGGCCTCAGGAGCTTGTGGCCTCCATGGCAACCATGGTAAGAGTTCACCTTCATGTTTACACTGTAGTGATAAGAGCAAATGGTCCACATTGGTTGTGTCCACAGATTCTTGCCTGGTGGCTCTGTTCAGAGCAACCAGGTCCTTTTCAGGGAGAGGTGGGTGGGATAAATCCCTGCAGACCCAATGGATGATTTTATCTTGCTCATAGCTACTCTAAGTTGGACTTTAGAGGGAAAAACCCCTTTTGGTGAGTGAGGCAGGGTCATGTGTTATAACAATCTGGGATTCTTTCAAACTTTTGGAGCCTGAGACTTTCTGATTCTCATTTCTGACATCTGCTAATGCACTCAGAATCACACAGACAATTGTTTGTGGTCTATCATATTTATTAACATCATCTGAGTAAACCTGGCTTTGCCAGCATAAAAGGCACTGTGAGGACAGGAGAAAGACTGGGGTGGGTAGTCCTGCCTGTACAAAACCACCAAGGAAGTCTTTGTTGCATAGTTTGTATGATTTTGACATCAGAACTAATAGATGGGAATAGCTACGTGCTGCAGTGAGAATCTTACGTTTGACACACACTCAATCTCGATGGCACACTCTTTGGCTTTTGCTGTTTTCTCTTCCCCTCCCCATAAGCAATAAAACTGCTTTGGTTGCTTTCGTCCTGGAGGAGTAGACAGCAGGTACTAGGCTCAAAAAATAGCTTATAATAGATCTAAGAATGCAATTTGAAAATATTTTACAAAACACAGACACACAGCAATTAAATAAAACTAGCCACTTACACAATACAGCAGAGGAGAGGGGGAAAAAACTTGAACTTTCTTCATCAAGTATCTCAGCATCTGCAACCTCCCTCCAATATCCAAGCTGCTCTTATGTGCTGACAGGCTTCACACATCATTCTAAACTCCATTTTAAACCATGTTTTGTTGATTAAGATTAAGATAGCTGGATGAATTCATGCCAAGGTGAGAACCATATTTTACAAATCACAATGGCTATGTTTACATATTGTACTACATCACAAACCAACCCATCCCATTTGGCTTAGTGCAATCTGTGAACCCAGTGACAGGATTACAGATCTGTTCTAGATGGCACAGGGCAAGGCTTTTACTCTAGGGGGCTTGGCGCAGACTGAAGCCTCCCTGTAAATGCTTTGGACCTTACTGGTTAGACTGGAACAGCTAAGCTGGATGGGCTGATGGCTAGAAAATATAGCAATGGGTTATAAGCAATGAAGCACCCTCACTGGCAGCAAATGCCACAAGTTCTTGTGGGACTAAAGGACATGGCAGAGAGCAGCAGATCTGAAGTGTTAGTCTCTCTGTTGGTTTGCAGGAAGCAGCAGCTGTGGGAATGTAACTTTCTCATTTCTACAAAGAAGCAGAGCTGAGAGGTTACATCTGCTCATGCAGCTGAATGTGGCAAAGTGAGCAGTATTACTTCAAACTACAGGCATGGAGGGTGGAGATAGGAACTGGGCTTTTGAGTGACCACAGAAATCCAACATTTCAGCAAGTGGCATATGTGGGAGAAAAGGTTCTTCTCGAAGCTTTCTTCCTGTTATGCTGCTCTGTTTTGTTTAATTATGAGGGAGGGGTGAGGGAGTATTTTTAAGAATACAGCAGATTGCAAAAATCTAACCTTGTCCAGTTTTTTTTCCCCACAAAGTGCCTCATTATTCTGCACATGCAGATTCAACCAAGTGTGCATACTGGGGGAGGATGTTGTGAGTGGGATCAGAGTGACTTGAAATTATGGAAAACAAAGGAATCACCAAGTGTTGGACGGGCCAAGACAGGCTGAAGGGTTGATATCAAATTTAATGGAGTTGCCACTAAAAGGAAGCTTGATGGGCCTTGGAGCTAACATTAATAATAGTTTGCTGGCCTGTTATTTCATAGGGAGAAAACTGATATCAGTACTTTAAACCATGACAGCAGGGACCCCCACCACCTTCATGGCTCAGATTTTTTGAGGGGGGGGGGGAGAGGCAGACCAACACTGGTATAACAGTAGTGGAAGGTAACAATCTAATTTAGATCTTATAAAAGGGAACCCAGCTACTCTTTTCCTATCTAGTTTCTCTCCAAGTCCTATCAGCTAAAGTGGTAGGATAAAACAAGATGCACACAGCAACTAAGACAGGAGCTACCATGCTCTGTCCTCAGTCAAGACAGGCTGTGAGCTTATTCCAATGCAAATAAATTGGCAGAGCTCTATTGTTTGTATATAAATATGTCTTTATATACTCTGCTTCAGGCAAGGGACTAAATTAATTGGGAACACAACCCACATAGCCTCTTATGGACTACAGGAAATGAGAAAGTTGGACAAGTTTAAATCAAACGAGTACTTACAATAGAAATGTTTTTAAGAAAATTCTGCTACAGTCTCTCTAGGAAATTTCAACTTGACTGTCCCAATTCCAGTGGCAAGTGATATTGAAGTACTGGAAATGCAGCTCCCTAAATAAAGGGCCACTTCCTCCCAAGCCTTCTCCATATCATAAGCCATGTAGACAAAGCCTTGGGAACGGCTTGATAGTTTAAGCTGCGCTATGGTTCTGCAAGATGTCAAAATCAAAGTAAAGCTCAAACAGTGGTTTTCTAAACTTCCCACTTCAGGAAGACTTTCCCATGACATCTACTGAGCATCCTCTGAATGCAGTGAGATCCCAGAGGATGTGCTGTTGGCAACACAGTTTGAATCGTCAATAAGGGCCCCAGGTGCTGAACCATGGCACCAGCTGTGCATATGCAGAAGACTGGTCCTGTGGATTTGGGCCCTTCTTAGGCAGCTTGTCTTGTGTTACAAACAGCTCCTTAGTGAGAAGATGGATAAGTGCCTAAAGAACATGTGCATTTCATAGAACATAACCAACCTAACAGAATGTGAATTTCTTCCCTTGCTGTTTTGCCCCAGTGCTGTTTAAAGAAGGAGAAGACGTCCCTCATTTTGGGCACCAGAAATCTGCCCATGGAGTCAAATTGCAGCCTAGCTGTGGGGGCCAGAAGGGAAGAGGTTGGCAAGAGCTCCTTTCACAGCTTTCCCTCATATCATACATGCGGGAGTTGTGTGAAGAAAAGCTGTGACTGGTTTGGCTGAAGTTTCTGTGTTGGTGAGGTGGTAGCAGCTGAGAAGTTACCGCAAAAAGTCCATGGGTACAGAGGACTGAGACTGGCAGTGGGGCAATGCAATTCCCACTAGTGAGGAACTTGTACTATCAGGGGATACTGAGGCACCACGTGTGTGGGGAGTGGAAGGGCTGGCTACAGAGATAGTTGGCAGTGTGGGGCAACCCCTCTCTTCCTCCAGCCCTAAACTGAAGCAGAAAAGTAAGTTAACGGGTGCCAGAAATAAGTAATGGCCCCAGCAGGGGACCCTCAACGGCTTCTTGGATGGCTGGGACAAAAACTGGCCATATTGTGCAGCTCCTGAGGTGAGAGTGTAGCAGTCAGGATCCTTCTCATCAAGCTAGCAGGGAAGGGAGGTTGGAAGGCACCCAAATCAGAGATCTATCCCATTGCAGAGGGTGCATCTTCACCCAAGATTTGACAGAGTTCACTGAGACGTTGCTGCATTTCAGGGACTCCAGCCAGCTGCTGCTCCAGACGCTGCTTCTCCTCCCGCAGGGAGAGACGGGCGGCAGGGTCCAGCTTCTCAAACCGCCAGCCACCCTCCCCATCAAACTGGAGGAGATGGGTATGGTATTTCCTGAAAATAAGGATGGAGGCTATTGAGAGACTATTCCAGGATACAGCTTCAGCATCCAGCCTGCCATCTTTCTCCTTGCTCAAGGTCAACCTCGCCCACACTGGCTCTGCTACTGTTCCTCATTCCTCCAGACAAATGTCCCATGTGTGGGTGGGGTTGGCATCCTTCTCTGTTTTAGGGGAGGAATTTTTCCACTAAGCTGTCCCCCGGGGGAGTCAGAAACAAAACCACTCTCAGTCTCCAGGGATGAGACCATGGTACCCCTGCCCACACAATTTCCTGCTGAGGACATGACTCCCTGCTTGGGAGAGCAGCCAGGGACTGGAGGACATGACAGAAAGAGAGAGAAATGGAGGAAGCAAAGGAAGTATAATTGGGGGCTGGTGGGGAGAGGAAGGATGAGGCTTGGAAAGTGGACTGGCTTGAGGCTTGCCAGATTCAATACATAGTTCCCCTGTCCCTTTTTACAGCATGAACCTTTCCTGACACAAAACTTCTGTTCTTAAAGGCCCAGGATCACTGGGGAAGAAGGTCCTAGGAAAAAGTTCCTTTCCTATCCCTGCTTTAGGAAAGAGGAACCAGATAGGCAATCTGTTCCGTAAGGGCTGCTCCTGGACCCCAAGGTAATGGCAAATACTGTCTCCAAGCTCCTAGGCCTGCCCATCTGGGATATTTGGGGGTATGAGTAGGTAAGAACTTAGTAAAAAGAGATTTCTACAGCAGTAGAAGAAAAGAAAGAATTCTCAGTCAGGGGAAGCATTGAGTTGGGACAGGCTTCCTGGAGGAATCAGATGGCTGCCCTTGGTGCTATCATGGAGGGTTACCAGGCATATATATCCCAGGGATAAGCAGAAGCAAAAGTAATAACATGTGGATTCTTTTGGATATGTAATGCCTTCCCTTTGTTACTTAGTCAAATCAATCACACACAAAACACCACTAGGTGAGGTATATTCTCAGGCAGGAATATATGGCTGGATCTCTGGGGAAGGACTCAGGAAGAATTCTCCTAACTTCTTTGCTTTCCCAACAGCTTTGCATGAAGACAAAGGACTCAGAGGATTCTACAGGGGATGCTGAGCAACAGATAAAAAAAATGAGACTGGGTCTACATGTCATGCTAAGGCATATGTCATTGCTTGGTTTTGTCTCAGCATGCTGTGCGAATCTGGTCATTGTGGTTTGTAAATCTTGATTTACAGCTAAGAAACCTGTGGCTCTCCAGATGTTGCTGGATTATACCTCCTAGCAATCATGGAGTTATAGTTTACTGATTTTAAAATGTCACAAGTTCTTACTCCTGATACATAGCTTAGCATGAAATAAGAACTCATCCAATTATGGATCATTTGAAAAATTGTGGTGTAATACAAACAATGGCCTAAGAGGATGCATAAACCCAGGCTCTAGCATACTGTATAGCTGGGTCCATTCATTACAACCATGGCTTGTTTATTCATGCTTTACTAAAAACCACAACTGACTGGGTTTGAACAATAAATCATAATTTGAAAACTAAAATAACTTGGTTTACACAATATATTAATCCAAAAGCAAACAAATTACAGGTAGTCCTTGTTTAGTGACCACAACTGGGACCAGCAACTCAGTTGTTAAGTGAAGCAGCTGCTAAGTGAAACCACAACTGTGCTTATGATCTTACTTCAATTTTCCTTTGCTTTACAGACCTGCAAAGATCGTAAATGCAAGGATTGGTTGTAAAGTTACTTTTTCATCACTGTCGTAACTGTGGTTGCTGAACGAGGTAGTCGCTAAATGAGGACTACCTGTAATGTCACTGAAACAGAATGCTATTTCTCATGGATTAAATAGATATGAACATTTTTATTATAATATAGCTTGGTTCACAGATCATACTAAGCCACAATCATATCTTACAAACCACAATGAGTGGGTTCATACAGCACAAACATATGAGCCACATGATGGCTTTACATGTTGTCTGAATCCAATCAGTAAGTTTCAATTAATTTGTTAGTAAGAATGACTGTGTCAAACCCAAAGCAGTTTCATGAATATCCACTATTTATAAGCAGTTGTTAGTGTCTGTACCTCCTACATTTCATTTAACCTCTTAATTTAGTATTGTTCTCTCCCCCAAATTTTGATTATACTTCTACTCCTTTTACAATATAATTCTCTCTGTATTACCCCAATGAAATGGAATGTAATTCATAGAAACCTGATGCTACAGTAAATGTAAAATAACAAAGAATCTTGTGATACCTTAGAGATTAATAACACAAGAGACTTTGTTGTTTTGGAGGACCTAATCAGGGACCCCTGGGAATCCAGTACATGTGGTAATATATGTATAACAAATATCTATTCATATAAAAACAAAAACAAACATCTTTAAGCAAGGAAGGGAAGGTATAAAGCATCATAATATCCTGGGCAGAGAACAAGGCATACCACAATGAAGGTCGGTGTGTGATGGAGAGCAGTGCTATTCCTGCATCCTTTGCTGCTTGGAAGATCTTGCCTTCTACATCAATACTGACAGCACTGGTGCATTCATCCAGGAGAGCATACTTTGGCCTGGGGCAAGGAAGTGAGGGCCCAAGTCAGCAATTCCAAATGACTGTTTAGCTAGTCTAGCACACCATCTGCCACTCCTATGCTGTGCTTCCCTCTTCCTTCCCTTTATTCTTGTCCCTTGCAGCATCAGGACCATCTCTTTCTAGTGGAATTAGTTATCCAGTAGCCTCTTAATGTGAGGGGAAGGAAGCAGAGACCTGGAAATATAAAGGAGACCTGCCCAACAGAACAGTCTTGTTCTTTGGCAGGCTTGACCGCTTTCCAAACACTAGTTAAGTTGAAATTATTTCAAAGTCAATTCAGGAAATAGGGGAAGTGGCTGCTTTTGGCTTGGATTAGACTATTATCATTATTATTATGGTCACTGCTATTTAGAGTTTTATTTGATTTGATTTTTATGTCTATATTGTTAAGTACTGGGAATCTTCTGTGATTACGATGGCATATGAGTTTGATCAAGTCAAGCAATACATTTGAAATTGATCCTGACCAGTTCTCCCCAACCCACATTCTTTTCGAAGCTCTTTGTGTGACTCTGATTTCATCCAGCATCCAGTTTTTCTTTTGCTGTCGTTTCTCCTGGGAGTGGTGTGAAGTACCCACCAATCTCAGAAAGAACATACCTTCCCATATCATGGGCAGAAAATGCAATTCTAGGCACTAACCTGTGATAGAACATCCGGGCCATCCCCATTCGCTGCTTCTCGCCACCTGAAAGCACATCCTTCCAGTCGCTGACTGCTTCCCAACCTGATCCCAGCAATAAATAAATATAGAAGAGGTTCTACTGTTATTTGTTGTGTGTGTCCAGTTTTTCCACCTCCCCTGCTTCCCTGTCTGCTGCATGTAAAGCAAAGACAAGAGAAGTCACAGGATACATTTCCCTACCCTGCTGCCTTCAGTAAGAGAAATAAAGGTGTTTGCTTGCCACCTTCTCCATCCATGCCATAGAGGCACCCACCTCCTTCACGTTGGACAATGTAGTTGAGGTTGACGATGCCCAGGATCCGTTCCAGGTCAGAATCAGTGTGTCCTTTCTGTCTCATGTCCTTGAATGTGTCTGGATAAATCACCTGGTCTCTCAGAGTGCCCACAGACATGTATGGTCTACAGTGAAATGCCAAGTAAACAAATCACACTAATTAGCATTTGAAGAGCAGCTGCAACTGTTCAGAGTTAGGGTTTCGATAGCCCTTTAAAGGAGACTGCATCGCTATATCAGTTGAGCAAGGTGAGAAGATGACAGAAACTGAGTGCAACCTTCCTCAGCTTGGTGGCCTTCAGCTGTGTTCCCATCACCACCAGCCAGCATGTGCAACAGCCATCCTGGGATGATTAAAACTGATATTTAATCAAGCTGGAAAGCCCCAGAATGCTGCAGTGGTGATTTGCATGAAGATATCTAGTAATCTGATGACTGAGTTATCTAGGGCATTCTTCACCACATCAGTTCGCTTTCTCTGATATGAAAAAAAGATCAGAGTCTTGGGGCAACTACGATACAGATCTTTGGAATCCACATCTTCCTGTTCTTATTCCACTCCTCATACTGTGTACTCAGAATTCAATCCAAGAGGGCCAGCCTCTCTGTTGGTTTGCCCACAATTCCCCACCCTCCCCTGCAATACTGTACCTCTGCGGAATGTAGAACATTCGATGAGGAGGTGGCTTATAGAGGGTGCCATCATAAGTTGGCCAAAGCCCCCCCAGGATCCGGAAGAGTGAGCTCTTCCCACATCCATTCGGCCCAGTGATCAGTAGGTGCATGCCCTCATCTACCTGCAAGGGGGAAGCACAGAGCAAATAACAATAATAATAATAATAGAATGACTGTGGAAAAAGAAAGCAAAGATAGTACCAATAGTAATAGGCGCCTTGGGTGCAATTCCAAAACGTCTGGAGCACCACTTGAACACTATTGGTATTGACAAAATCACCGTAAGTCAATTGCAAAAGGCAGCTTTACTTGGAACAGCTTACATCCTGAGACGATACCTTTAATATTATTAAACAACAACATCTGCCTATCCCAGGTCCTTCGGAAAGACTCGGTAGGTGGACAAAAATGCCAATCTAAACATCTGGCTGACTGTGCGACCAACCGTAATAATAATAATGGTCTCTTCTCACCTCTTCTAATATTTTGGCAGCTTTAATTATTTCTCAGGATCCATGCTCCCCCCTCCCCCAATATCCAAGAACATATACAACAGAAGTTTGTATTTGCCCAGCCAACTGACTTTACCCCTTTGGAGCTCTAATAGCAATCTCTAAGCCCTATTAGCTCATTACCTCTCATCTTAATCTGGTCTCAAGCTCCTGTTGTATTCCCAGCCTTTTTGCAAAATCATAAAGACCAGAAGGTACTTATCAATTCCCCCAACACACACATGATCCCTCAACACATAAGTCATCCTACCTGACCCTGAAACAGGTGAGAGTCCCCAGCCCTTCCCTTTCTATACTCCACTGCTGCTGCTAATGATCTCCTGTTCTCTGAATTCCAGACAACAAAATGCCTGCAGTTCCCTCCCGACACTCTCTCTATCTCCCTTCCATGCCATGACTTTGCCCAGGATATACAGAGACGATCAGCAAAGCACATGCAGAGTTAACATGCTTGCCAACGAGACTGTCAACTGACCATGAAAGAAAAAGGGCCTTGATCTGCTCTCGTGCCTTTGATCGCAAGCTGATTTACAGACTTCTGAGGGGGAAGTGTCTTAGCACTGCCACCTGCTAATTCCTGAATATCAGGAGCCTATTAAAAGAACATACAGTATACAGGCCCTCTATACAGGGCCAGGTCAAAAGTTGCCATTCTTACTTAATGAGAGTAATCTTAAATTGTTTCCCACATTGTTGCAGTTACAGGTCAGAGAATGTAACATCTCACTTTCACCAGTGCTTCAGTGCTGCTACCCCAGTCCCAGTCTTCCTATTGCTCACTCAGACCATCTACCTGTGGGCTCCAGATGTCGTCAAATTACAGCTCCCAGATTCTCTCTCCATTAGTCATGCTAGTTCAGGCTGTTTAGAGGCGTAGTTCATCAGGATCTAGAAAGCCAGTTTGCCCACCCCTATACTAATACTTTGACCACTTACTCGGATATTGAGGCTGGTGACTACCACGTCCCCAGTGGGAGTGATAATAGGGATGTTTTCACAGATAATCCCATGATCAACATCAATCACGTGTCCTGTAAGCAGGAAAGAATGGGTCAGGAGGGAGATGGGAGAGAAGAAAAGACTGAGCCTTATATTCACAGTGAAAGAAGCATTTCATTGCAAGAAATGCTGACCCTCTCAGTAGAAAGAGGCAAATTTAACCCTTTGTCAATTCTTTCTCTCACTCTATGACTCATTTCAAACAGGTGGAACTTGAACCAATCTCCCTGGGTCAACAGACACAATCTGAATTTTTACAGCACGTTGTGGGCACATTCATAAAATGGCTGCTACGAAGGCTTGACAGTTTACTAAGTGGCTACCATAGTGAAAACAGCCTAACATAGTTTTTCAAACAGTGAACTGGTAATGTTGTTCCCCAATCTTTATTTCTAATCCCTCTTTGCAGGAAATTTCTTATGACCCCAGCTTATTTTTGTCTATTTTTCCCTGTGGCCATCTGACAATTTTTACTTTCCAAAAATGCTTTTAAAATTAGTGTGGGATCCAGAAACGTCCTTATAAATAAAATCAGCAATCGAATCTGGTGCTTTGCTGCATGCTGTTTCCTATTTATTTATTTTAAAAGTATCTTAAAAAATTAAATTGGAGTGTGATAATAGGCCTCAATACTTGGCACATTGCCTATCAGATATAGCTTGGCATATCTGAACTGAGCCTAGCAAACAGCTATCCAATAACATAGTAAGATATAATCCTCCTTCCCTTCCTCCCAAATAAATGAAAAGGGTGGATCCTTAAAACATTTGACAAGGAGCAGGGAAAGTGTGCGGGTATGATATCATCTTGTTTGTACAACCACACTGAATACTATAGAAATCCCCTCTCAGGACGTACAGATAGGAGGGGAAAGAAGGCTGTGAAGATGTATCTGAATGAGTTAGATGGTAATGCCAGCTGCAAACTTAGTCAGGAAATGACTAAGTTTCCTTTGAGTAGGGCTGGGCTGCCTTGGATAGCCTTTTCCTTCTAGTGGCAAGCAACACTAGCACCAATGACATAAGAGGAAATCCTGCAAAACAGATTATGAATTTTATACCCTTCAAATTTGCATAATTTACACAGAGGCATGGAATTAAGCTTAATTTGGAGCAGGCTGGAGAGTATGTCTCTCCTCATTTCTAATTTTTTGTTCTGCACAGACTGCAGAGAAAGGCACTTGTTAAGTCAAATAGTTTGGCTGATCAACCCAAGACAATTCTGACAATTTGGTAGCAAGGCCTAGTAAACCCAGGTCTGAGCTTTATTATCTCATTTTAGCTTTGACATGACTGGATGCCCTTCTACAGCCATCAGAATGTAAGGGCAAAACATTCCAGCCTTTTCTTGGCTTTTTTTAAATTATGGAAACCATTTTGTTGATGGATTTTAAGTTTTTGTTGACCTAAAACAAAATATAAAATAAATAAAGCATTAGAAACTAATTCCTATATACATTGTATTAAAAAACAAGAGGAATAATGGTAAAAAACAAATATGTACTATTTTTTAAAGTGCAGGGAATGCTTTTGGAATTAAATCATTTTATGAGGACCTGCAGTTTAAAGTATTTGGCAGACTACTAACAACTAGGTTTAGGTCCCCAGGAGAATATTTGGGACTAGGATATGACCAGCCCAAGTTCTCCTCCAATCTCGGCCGACATCAGTGAAGGACAGGTAAAACTGGGAAGAATCCACTGCAGTCTTCACTAAGTTGGTGCCCTGTTTTGTGGTTCTAGGTAGCTAAGCTAGACTACAACATCCATTGCTCCCATACAGCATGGCCAGAGATGTTTGGAAAGAGAGTTCCACATATCTGAAGAGAGCAAGATTAAGAAAGATTATTTGTTTCACAGGTCTTAAGTTATATAGATATCTCCTGATTCCACCAACAGCCCTTGGAGTAAAAACTAGACTGTCTGAATTTGTGCTTGGCCTGCAGCCAGCCTAAAATTCAGGAAATGTGAGGATACCAAAAAAGTAGGGGAAAGTTTACCTGATTCTTTTAAGACAATTTAGAATTTAGTGTGGGTACAGAAAAGCATCAGGCTACAAGTCTGTTTTATATATTATGCTAAGCCACAGTTTATTTAACCAGTTTACTGAATAAACCAAAACTGGTTAGGTTCATACAATGGTCATAACCATGGCTTCCAAACCACAACGGTGGGGTTCATGTAATATACCAAGCCAATATCAAACAAACAACATTTTTGGCTCATTGTGATGTGTGAGACTAGGCAGCATCTCTCATCTCTGTCGCTGAAGCCTTTTCTTCCCCTTATAGAGGCTACTGAGAGGAAGAGCAACAAAACCACCTCCTCTGAGGCTGAAGGTATCTTCTAGGCCTTCTGGAGCACCTCAATTCCATCACAAGTGGCCACTATGCGAATAGAAAGTTATTAAGGGTGGGTGTGTTTCCTTTTCCTCTCCTATTTGTTTTCCTTCTGTGTCATATACAGTATTTTTAGACTGAAAGCCTGAGGGCAGGGATTGACTGTTTCTATTCTTACGTAAGCTTCTTTGGGAGCCATTCAGGCTAAAGAGCAAGGTATAAATGTTTCTAGCAAGTCCATAGACTGAGCTTGTGCTTGTTTACTTAGAAGACGTCTACTTTCCGGATGTCTGGAAGCTACCCTAACCCTAACCACAAAACAGGACTGGCAACCATATACCTTCTTTCATCAATAAACAAAATACTTAATTAAACTGAGTGTCCAAGGCTACAGTCTTAATTTGATCATTGTCAGTTTCTGATACTAAGTCTTTATGTAGCAGGATGCATCTTGCAGTTACAAAGCCAGCTGCAAGGATAGGCAGGTAGGTGGCGATATGGTGGCGGTTACAAAGCCAGCAGCGGGTGGGGTTATACGTGCCACCTCAGCTGTACACCTGCTGAAGAGTTTTACCTTGGATCTGGAGTGGCCCCTCTACACGCACACCATGTTTCATAACTGTCCCAGCCCGAGTCTGTCCCTCATCAAGCTCTCCGGGGCGTCGGAAGTTGCAGCATTTCACATCCTCAAATACCTGGAACATCTCATACACACGAGCAGTGTATCCTGCTAGCTCAGTTGCCTGGAGGAGAAAGGAACAACTGCAATTCATTTACAGCTGGAATGCAAACTCAGATGTCACCTAATTAGACCTTTTGCCAGCGATTGTGGCAGTAGGCATTCTGGGGTTGTTGTTTTCTCAAATGTGGGTCTTTTCATGATAGCCCAGAGTAACATGTTTCAAAGCATTTATCTAGCTCTTACTTTGCTGGAGCCATGTATGAAATCATGCAGATCAGTATCTGCAAAAGATATTCATAAGGTATAATCAAACTAATAATTAGGATTGGAGTAATCAGAAGAGAAATGGGTGTAACCAGTATCTCCCTAAACAAACAGTTAAGTAGTGCATCAATTTTACTGTTAGGGAACAGCAATTTATTCAATTAAGGCAACTATCATTCATTTAAATTATGTTCCTATATTTAAAATGTTCAATGTGTCTCTGTCCCTTAGCAATAAAACTGAAAAACTTCTTCATCCCTGAACATCTCAGCTTTTTATTTTTCTTGTTCCATTTCTAAGCTTTATGGATACAAAGGCAATTTTGAAGCCAAATTCTTCTGGGGACCTGGGAGTATACTATAGAAACCCAATGTGCTGGTTATGGTTTCAGATGTAGAGTTCAAGTCCAATTCACCTATGCAGTTCACTGATTAGTTTGGGCCAGTCTGTCTCCAGTGGACAGTGTCTCCAGTGAGTCCAGCCTATCTCACACAGTAGCTTTTGTGAGGTGAAATTAGGAAAGATCCTCAAGTAAACTAATTTGAGCATGCAGAAGAGAGGGATATAAATGCAATCGATTGATCAGTCAGTCAATCAAACAGAGCAGGAATGGGGTACTTTAGAAGTATGTGTTATAAAACAAGAAGAAATAAGGCCAAGAATGAATGGGTATTGAATATGGACTGAATGCAAACATGAGTGACCTGCATGAAGGAAGTATTTTGAGATGATTTGGTTATATAGTTAGAATGAATGAGGATCAAACTGCAAAGCAAATATACGAGGAAGAATGAATGTGTCAAAAGTGAAAGAGAAGTAAGTTATGGTCGGAAGGAGTTGTTGAGAAACAGAGGCCAGAAATTTAAAGAACAAAAGGCAATGTATGAAGCAGTGCACGGACATAATGGATGGAAGGAAGAATGATTTGCAAGGATAGAAAGATTGTTTATAAATCCCAATTATTAAGTCTATACAACATGCTAAGCCAAATTAAAAAAGCTGTATTATTTTTTACTGTGATATAGAAAACCAATCTCGCTGTCTGCATAAGACCCATAGAAGGCATCATATAGAAAGGTATTTCAAAACACATATAAATTAATTTCAAAAGTATTTAACTGAAGATTGTCCAAACTGAGGAACTCTAGGACTTGTAGAGCTGTGGTAGGGCAAGGAACTCGAGGTAGGATTATTATTAATTTTTTATCCTGCCTTTTTAAATATATTTTGGTCAGGTCAAGGCAGTGAACAAATCTAATACTCACGTGAGGTGGGTTGGGCTGAGAGAGAGTGACTGGCTCAAAGCCACCCACCCAGCTTTCCTGCCTAAGGGAGGCCTAGAACACACACTCTTCTAGACCAGCACCTTCACCACTACACCAATATGAGTCTCCTGGTTATCATAGTCATTTGTGAAATTAAATTTCTTTTATAAAACAAGAATGATCACATCACAGCTGTTTTGAAAGGAGGTAAAATAGGGATCAAATCAATAGGATTGATGAAGCCTGAGAGATGTCTTGAGTTTGCATATCACTAAGCCACAATGATGTCTATGGGCTTTGGTACTAGCATAATGTATGAACATGGCCAATGTTGACCTGGTTATTAGATCTGGACTGAAAATCCAGATGACCACTAGATGGTAGCAAAGAAAGATTTCTGTATCTCTCTGCTGTCGCCTAATGACCATCTAGATTTTTGCAACCTGATCTGATAGTCCTAGAGAAGATAGGAAAGATCTACCTGGATCCTGTGAATGTCTACTCAGAAATAAATACTGTTGAATTAAATGGGACTTATTCTGAAGAGAGGCACATAAAGGATAGTAGGATTCAGTGTGTTTGTCTAGGTGGTAACAGATGAAAACTAACCTTATGAAATATTACCAGCACAATGTCAATGGTCATGGGTGTGGCTCCTGTCTCCCCAATCTAGGATATTAAGGATATAATCCCCAGGATATCCCCAATCTAGGATATTAAGGATATAATCCCCTAGGATATAATCCCCAATCTAGGATATTAAGAAGCAACTGATAGCTGATACAAGGCCTTTCTGCTCTCAGAACTTGCAAGACTGAAGCCCTGCCTGGATGCGGGTCATGTTTACAGAGTATATGACTTTTAGAATTGTATCTCAGGAGATGATAAAGACACAGAGGCTTATTTACATCCTTCATCTGAGGCTCAAACTGACCCAGTTCTTCCCCAGGCAATTGAAGCATCTGTACCTCTTTGTAGGAAGAGATGACCCTCTCTGTGGCATCAGCTGCTGCAGTCAACAGACTCCGTGCTGTGGTAAAAGCTTCAGTCCTCAAGCTTACCAATTCCTTCTCCTCCATCTCCAGTGCAGCTTGTTTCACTGCCTCTGAATCTGGTGGAATAAAATTGTGACAGGGAGGGAAAGTTGGAACAATTAACTTAATTTCTCGGCTGACTTCTACTGTCTACAAATCCCATTTTCCTACTAGGAATCACTTTCCTTGAAACCCTAATCTGAGGGAGCTTGTTCATGTTGCAGTCTGGCACCTGTTGAAAATACCAGCATGAGAACACTCCTGTGATCAGGTCAGAACAGAAAAGGCATTTTTCCACAAAATTATTAATCAAATAAATCTCCAAATATTGCCTTAAAATGTTCTGTACTAAAGTTTCACGAGGAAGATAGCTATTCATCCTTTAGGCTTCCCTTAATCCCAAAAAGATCTGTGGCATTAGATTTAAACACTCAGTGGAAGCTGCAGATGAACTATTTTTGATTCTATTGGGTTTGTTTCATGGGATTCAAAACCACAGAAGGGAGCAAAATCTCTGTACACTGAAAAATTAAATGCAAAGAAAGGCTTTAGTCTAATCATCTTCCTGACATATATTTGGGACAACTAGCAGATGAAAAAATGTTAACATGAAGGAAGTTAATGCACTATCTCCATGAAGAAGTACAGTATATGTATGGAACAGATAAACTGACTGATCAGGGTGTTATCACTGATTAATTTCATAATCAGAGCCAGTTAAGGTGTTGGACTAGGAATGGGGAAACCTGAACTCTAGTCTAGCTTTAGGCATGAAAGCCAACTGGATGACTTTGGGCCAGTCGCTCTCTCTCAGCCCTAGGAAGAAGGCAATGGCAGACCATTTCCAAAAATGTTGCCAAAAAACTGCCAGGACTTGTCCAAGTAGTTGCCAAGAGTCAAGACTGACTTGAAAGCATAAATAAATAAATATTTATCATAAATCACACAGAATGTGAATCTACTTAATCATAACTTCCACCTCATGGATTCAATCTCATTAAGTGCTCCTTGTGGTACAAACTTTGCTGATCTGCATATTTTCTAAGAGCACCAAACAGACCTCCACACATCAAAACATCATCTACTCCCTATCCCACATCAAAGGAGGGAAATCTGTCTCTCTGCTTTGCCTCTTCCCAAATCCATCCTCCTTTCTAAAGCTAGGGCCAGCATTTGATTTCCAGTTTCTGTCCAGATCACATTTGATCAGGTTGCCAAATCATTGGATGTGCACAGTACTCAATCACATTCTAGCCTCGCATTATGTGCAAGCTTCACCTGTGGGGTTAGTTTATGGTTCAGCGTATTGTGCCAATCCCAAAAATGGGCTTAGTAATGATGCCTCAGTTAATCATGGGTAAATGTATTTGTACAAACCACTATAGGGAACCAACATTAGGGGAATAATGAATGATTTTAGGCTTTTAATGGAATACCAAGGTATCTGGGAAACTCTCCCACCTGTTCAGTTTTCTACTCCCATAACTGCATCTTTCTCTGCTTGGTTGCATTTTCCTGTGACCATTTCCATACTAGTGATTCTAGAGATCTGGACCTGAAGGGGAAAAGCCGAATTGGAGTATGTGTGTAAGTGCACATACAGCAACCCCTTTACCCAACTATGTTGCTCTGCAATCACAGGAAAAAAAACACGTCAGCTTTAAGGAGGTACTGACAGATGCTACATAGGCACTCATGCCCACTTTGAATCTATATCTCTACATAGCCCCAGCAATTTATAGTGCCTTAAGGCATCACCCAGCCATTGCCATCAGTATTTATTATGATATATAGACACAGGGGTGATTGGACGACACTATCAATCACTAGTGTGGAAACAGACTGCATGAGACTTGTAGACCCAGAGCCAGTGAGAGGCTGCCCCAGGCTATTCTGCCCTCACTAAGCCTTCAAGTGAGCTAGCAACTGGTGTTTCAGCCACCATCTTGCAAACATCCTTAATGATTCCATATTGATCCTCTCCCAGCCCCTGCCTGTTATCATATGAGCTTTAATGCCCATTTTGTTATTTTGGACCATGTTGCTCCCAAAGAGCAGCAGCTTTTGCTTCTTTCTCCCATCCTCACCTGTCTCAGAGTAGCCAGTAGCAGTGATGATTGGCACAGCCACCATGACCAGCCCAGCAGCACTCCACACATACTTCATGAGGAACTGTTCCAGCATCACATACCAGAGTCTCTCCAGGAGCAGCACATTGATTTGGGAGGCCAGCTCATGATAACAATGCCGCAGAAGGGACAGCTCCACCTGAAAAGAGCACCAGGAGGAAACAAGGTGATTTGAGATTTCAACCACAAAGATAAAGGCACCTCCATATAGCTCTTATTTCAACAACTGCCCACAACTGTAAATGTATCAAAGGCATGTAGGCAAATTGATGTGATCCTGAGTCAGAGAGGAATAAAAACTATAAAAAGCATCAGTCTATTGAAGGAAACATCTGTTCTCACAGGCTGGGTTCACACATCATATTAAGCCAAAACCAAAAAAAAAAAAAATCATGATGTATGAATCTAGCCATAGTGGTTTGCAATCAGGATTTATGACTTAGAGTGTTGTACAGACCTAGGTAATTGTGGTTTATTCAATAAACCAAGATGAAATATACCGTGAATTAGTATAATATCCAAACTAGTTTGCAGGGCAAATACATCTGAAACTCAGAGATTCCCCGATGATGAATCTGGTTTGTTATGTGATGAGAAGTTACAGCCAAATTATTTCCCCCACTAGCTTCAATGCCTTTCACAGCATATTTGTATACAAGAATCAGCAAGTGAACTTTTACTTTATCTCTATGCCAGGAAAAAAAAAATCACCTGTTAAAGCTTTGAACAGCAGCCTGTCTTTAAAGAAGTTGGAACAAGGTATGTTTTAAAAAGAAGTAGCAACTTTAATCACTCCTTTCTTGTCCATCTTATAGAAATACTATGGGTTAATTCCAACTTGCATCTCAATGCAATGATGTGATGAATATAATAATAGGAAAATGAACCATTACAGTCTTTAATATCTTAGTTATAATTCTCAGTGAACTCAAATACAGCAGAATAGAGCTGCTTACATTTTAAGTAGCCCTTCTTCTTTCATCTTAAAGTAAGTTCATAAGCAGGAAAGTTTGTTTTGAAGGGTGGTTTAAAAGTTTTTTAAACAGTAATAAAAAAGTAAATATTGCTACTTCTATGCCAAGGAAAGAAGTACTATGTATGGATGGGTAAAAAAAGAAATAGGTATGCTGTGAGTCATCAGTGGTAAGGGATATATCCCAATGAATGAACTGCACCAGACTGTCCCTCTCACTCTACAGAAGGGTTAAATAATAAGGCAAAAGAAGGTATAAACAGAAGAAAATTAAAGAGAAGGATAAGAATTCTAACCTTTAGTTGCTCTACAGCATAATTCTAAAAATCTTCACTTGAAACTATGTTCAGTGGAACTCTTCCCCATTCCAATTTTAGTTAAGAATTCAAGACTGCAGCCTTGTCCATTCTTATATATGAATTAGAGAAGATATGAAAATGGAAATTTTCTTATCTTTAATATTTATCTTATCTCAGCTGTCCAAACAGGCCTTATTAAGCTCTCACTGGCACAAAGGAGACAGCCTGGACTACATCACACTTTGGATCAGAACTCCATGAATCCTAATACAGTTTGATTGGCATTTTCTGATCCACATTGTGCATAGCATGAATGAACAATAAAGCTAGTTCTGTGGTGTGTGTGAATTATGGTCCTTATATTCAAATAGGTAATACAAGCTGCAAAGACTAGCTGAAAAGTCACAAATGACTAACTACTGGGATAAATGCATGCCCCTAAGAAACCTCTGAACTTCAGTATGCCCCCTACAGAATCCAGCAGCTGACACAATGCAGACTTCTATCATATAACAAATGTTATTACTCGTATGCCTAATGCTAGTCATGAGATACTGTTGATTCCCTGCTTGAAAAAGCAACTATTGCACTTTGACACTTTTTATTTGAGATGAACCTTGAAAGAGACAGGCAGCACTTGGCCCCATTTGTTTGTGATTTCTGTGATTATGTGACCCTTGATTTTGAAAGAAAGTTACCACAGGGAGAGTTGTTTGGCCTTGGAACATGTGTTGCACAGCTGCATTAGTATTGAAGGGCAGGGAACCATTAGAGTATATGAAAGATGTGACTGTTAGTATCAAATTCTCTTTCCCAGTGGTAAAACATCCTTTCTTTCTCCATCCTCTAAGAACAGGGGGTTTTGATTTACACCTGTATCCCTTGTGGTATTTCCCATTTCTATATCTGGGGATAAGAAATTCCCCTCATCACGCACAGACACCCCCACACATTTGCTGCCCTTCAGTTCACTCCTCTGCCTGGCAATGCAGGAAACTTAAAAAGACACGCCGGTGCCAAACTTAAAAGGCCCTGGGGCTACTTTGACTGTTCATGCAGGAATCAGGTAGGATCAACAGAAACTAAGAAAGATTTTTACAAGACTTTGGAAAGCTATGGTTAGCAACAAGGACAGATTATAGATTATAATCAGGGTCAGGGCCCCAGCTGTGCCTCAGGACAAATTCAAGGAGACAACAAAGGAAGGAAGTAAACAAGGGTGCTGGTCTAAGTCCCAGCATATTATCCTGTTTGGGAACAGCTTCACTTCACCTAAGGCAGAATTGAACTGAGTTAGCTGCCACCCTTTCATTGTAGTTCTACAGGAGAAGATGGGAAAATTACTAATACAAATAATGAAAATAAAATATCTTTCTTCTACTTTTTGAGTTATACTGTATTATAATTCCCCATTCAGAACCAGAAGAGTCCTGATATCCCATAGATTTCCCCTGTCTAAAAATTAAATCTTATTTTTCTGCTAAAGAATCTTGGCATCCTGACTCCTCACTTTACCTTATGCCCCCCATAGAAGGCAATCTCTTCTGAATTGGCCACCACACGAGAATGCATGTAGCGCAGCTCTCCTTTCCGGCGTGCTTCCTCAGCCACCAGTTGGCCAAACTTTGGTGAACAGGCGCGTAGCACCTTGGCAGTGATGCAGACTACCAAACCAGCAATGACTGAGGGCCAGGCAGTGTCAGCTCCCTTTGATCTAGCTGAACTGAGCAGAGTATAAGAAGTCACAATGAGGTCAAGGACAGGCTTGGTCAAGTTTGAGTAGAGATGGGCCACAGAATTAGCGAAGGCCACCAAATCCTCTGTGAGCGACTGGTCTGGGTTGCGCAGCCGTCCATCCATGTTGCTGACCCGGTAGTAGGTCTGGCCCTCAAAGTAGAGCTGATAGGCATGGTCCACTAAGCGTCCACGGAAGGCCAGGCTCAGTTGTCCTTCCAGGTACCGAATGGCACTGTTAACAAAGGTGGCTGGGAGGGCAATGAGGAGCCACTGAAGAAGCTGCCACGTAAAGTCCCGTGGGTTCTTACGGACAATGCAGCGGGCCAATCGGCCATCCAGCTGGGCCACATAAACTGAGAGGAAGGTGCGGCTAGCAAGGGCAGCTGAATGCAAGGCCAAGAGTCCTGTCTGCCGGCACAGTGGCCCGGGGAACAACAATCTCAGGAGACGAAGGAGACGGAGAAAGAACACCTTGTTCACGCCAGGTGGTGATGCGGTGGCCTCTTCAAGCGCCCTCCACTTGGCTGTTGACTCCCTGGGACTGGTGGTCCCTGAATTCACCTGGAGGTCTGAGGCAGCCCACTGTCTTCGTAGGATGGGGTACAACTTCCTGGCCCCATATGCTGCCACCAACAGTGCCACGGCTGCTTTTTTCGCAGTGATTCCTTGGCTCAGCCGTGTGGCCACCTTTGCTGTGGTGAGGGGCATAACGCCACTGGGTGGAGGCCCCGCCTCCTCTTCGGCTTCGGCTTCTCCTTTTCCTCTTCCAGCTCGAAAGCTGCGTTCTCTGACTAACTATAGCCGGGCTGACTTGCTGCCCGGAGTCCGCTCTCATCCCACAATGTCCAACCCTCGGAATGACAAGAGGGGAGGGAACTGAAGAACGGCCATCCCTCAGATCATAGAGAGAGCCTCAGGGCTCTGTAGAGAGGACGAGAGAGAAAGGGGCGTTTCTCCAGGCGGCCAGTAGAGGGCGAAGGCGGGAAGAGGTCTCCGCGGTTCTGCGTTCTGAGGAAAAGAGACGCGGAGGTTCGGAAACGGCCTTCTCCCGTGCCAGGGCGCTTCCGTCCTGCCCTTGCCATCATCCCACGTTACAAGAGCGGTTCAGTCTACTTCTCAGAAGCCGTGGACTTAGATGGGACGTATCTTCGAACAAATAAACGTGCCAGTAGATTTGTTTGCTTTGGAGTTGCTATGGCTCATCCATTATCACAAGCGTTGGAACCAGGGCTTTTTTTCCCACCCTCCTAATAACAAACTGAAGTGGAGAACCACATGTTATCAGATGATTGTAGTTTTAATAACACGCCAATGGCTTTTTCAAATCATTGGGTCGAGTGTATTAGTGATCACGTAGACATAATACGCGTCTCTAAGAAAGAGAATTGCTTTTCTTGCTGGATCATGTGACAGTCTATCCCATCAAGACTAAGAGCACGCTGATCAAGCTGCGATAATGCTTGTCTTTCCATTTCATCTCTACTGCTCTGCAAAAGTGAAGACATGCAATAATTATAAGCACCGCGACTCTACAAGGAGTTGCTGCCCAAAAACCCTCCTTACTGCTGCACCGAACCCACGTAGAGCTGTGCAGAAGGTGGAAGCTGCTGTCCCTAAACCGAGTCCCTAACAACCACACAGCAGGTGTAACTTCGTGAGAGCTACAAGAAGCGATACAAAAAGTAAACTAGTGTGGGAGGAACAGTTTTTGCTAATTGTGTGCTGGTGGCTGACTCAATTATCTGCAAGATACAACAGTGGAAAGCTTCAGGAATTATTTGTGTAAATGAATTACAGAGTTCAAATTTGACATTAAAGAGATTAAAAATAGAATCTGCCCCGATTGTTATTACTGAGGGATCTGAGGAACAAACAGTTCACGAAAACTCATATGCGAGCTGCACTACTCTGAAGCCGTCTCCTACATTTCACTATAATGCCCATGAGCAAAATCTGTTATTTTGCAATCGGTGGTGAAACCTAGTATCTTGAAGTTTGTGTCATTTACAACACAGCTGTTGGTGTTTTTCTTTCACATTGGCTCAAAAGGCAGGGATTTTCTTAACTCTGTCAATGCATTTCACCAAGCAGTTGTATCGATACCTAATAGGTTATTGTTATGCATGGTAATCCTTACATAACAAAAAGCCAGAGGGCAAGACAGTTGTTTTGAAACAAGAAACACTTACAGGTTTTCCAAGAAATCACAGCTGGATTAATATCTAATAAATATTTATCTATGAGCGCATACATGACTTGTTTTTTTCCAGGTGTTTCTAAATTGAGGGATATGCCAGGGATGGTTACCCTGCTACTATTTGATGCTGCATCTTCTGAAAACTAAGTGATTGTGTGGCTGCAACTGGGAGATGCTGAGAGCATCTGCTGCACTCAAGCTGCAGCTACCGGAGCTGGTTTTACTTGTTAGATTTATATCCAACCTTTCTTGCAAGAGTTCAAGGCAGTGTACATAAGGTTCTTTTTTGCATTTTCCCCCACAAGGACACCCCTGCAAGGTTGGATGGGCTGAGAGAGAATGTCTGTCCCAAAGACACTCAGTGGCTGAGGGCAGACTACAACCAAGGTCTCCCTGGTTCTAGTCTGACACACTGAGCACTACATGGGCTTCCAGGAGGCAGTTTCCAAGCGTATGCCTACAAATTGGTCATCTGCTATGATACCAATGAAAGAAAAAGAGGGCAGAGCATGGAATAGTCCAGTCCATGTGTTATGCACTGGACAGAGAAGTGCCCATCTCTCCCCAAATACACTTCTAGTTCCTGTTAGAATCTTCAACCTGACTTGGCTTCTACATCTTACCCCCTCCCCCCCACGTCCCCAAAAATATTTTTATTCAGGTGGAAAAGCCTGCCCATTCCTTGGCTGTTGAGAGCTCCCCAGGATTTTCCGAAGAAAACGTTACTGCGAAGGAGGCTGGAATTGTAACCTGTTTCTGTTCCTGTCGAACATCTGTGGACTGCCGCCATCGGCTGCAAACAGGAACCTGAAGTCTCTTTCCTTCAGGCTCGCTCTAGCAACCCGGCCTCTATGTCAGCATTCTATTTGTAAATACATTAATAAAGTAGATCTGCACGATCTAACTTCCGGTGCCAAATCGAAAGAGGCCACTGGCCATAATTGGTCAGAAAGCGATTTGGCCGTTAAAACGATAGCGTCCGTTTAACACTGGAGACACTTGTAAGGATCATGAGATCACAGGCGAAGTAATTTCCACCCCACTCCTCCGTGTTGTGGAAATACAGACATACAAGGAATTGTTGTCCTATATGAATAAAGTTGTTTCATTTTATTTCACTGCAGGAACCACAGAGATAGGAAAAAGAAACATGTTACTGTATCAGAAATTCTTCCTAGCTCACTTCCAGTTCCACCTTAGGTACCGCCCTTGGTGGGTCAAGAGTGCAACAGAAAAACAGTTTGTGCCAAATCTGTTGGTTTTCTAGCGGTTGAGAGAAAAAAAATGCAGAAGTTCAGGGCGTTAACTAAAACGAATGACTTTTACTCCATGCCCTGTGCTGCAAAAGCCATGACGTGGTATTTATGCTCTGTGCAACTCCAATCTGATGTATGCGTATGATGAGAACGGAGATGCTCAGATGCATTGTTGTTCTATTCCGATATAATCGAACGCTGCTTTTGAATTGGCAATTCTATCAGTCATTTCTCTGAAAGCACCTTAAGTCAAACTATATCCAAGAAAGGAAACGGGAACAATGAATGCAAGGAAATAAAGGAGGATCCTAAACGAAAAATGACAGCGAGAAGGACAATCTTTCCGGAGGAAGAGGAAAACAGGGAAATTCCGCAGCCTGGTTAGGAAGGAGCAAAGTACCCCCGCCAGCAGAGCCTTGCACGCTTGCAATTCCTCTAAACTCCAGGAAGCGGGACTATTAGCCGTGCTCGCTAGACATCATGGGAGCTGTAGTCCAACGCGCTTGCAGCACGGCTACTTCCTTTAGATCGCTCACCACGAGCGGCGCCTCCCATGCAGCTTCCTCTCCCCCGGCTTTAACAGCCACGTTGGAAACTGCGACACGACCACGCCCGCGGCCCCGACGGAGCAACTTCCGCCTTCATCCTCCCTCCCCCTTCTCGATTTAGGAAAGTTGCTCGCGATTGGGCGGAGGGAGCGTTCGGGCCACACCCAGCTAAGTGGGCGGGATTGCGGAGTGTGTCCTATTTCTGCGTGTGGCCGAGCGGTCAGCTGTGGGCGCTGATTTTGGGGCTTGGTTGGTATGTATGGGGTCCCTCCCACCAAGCGGGGGAACAGGCCAGTAAGGCTGGTCATTTGGGAAGAAAGCAAAATTCTGTTAAAAAGAAGGCGCTCCCGCCTTTAAATCGCTTCCGGCCCCCTCCGTTTCTTTTGCAAGGCGCGTTGGCCCCTATATTTCGGAAGAATGGGGGGAGCCTTGGCGAGGCACCCCTGTTTTAAACCGCACATTTCTGTGGCGTCTTCCCTTAACACTCGTGAACGTAATTCGGTTTCACCTGTAATTTGCTTTCTCCACCTCCTTCCTTCGTCATAGAAGCAGGCTACCTTTTTTTCCTCTTTCCCGGGAGTAAATTCGAGGAGGGGGAAAGAACATTGCAAGGGGCCAGTAATATGGAGGAGGCTGCGTGAACGAGGATGGGCTTGTCTGCGAGAGGGAAGTGCAGTGGGGAGGCTTTGTGGAGTCTGAGCGTGTGCGTGCATGGGCGTATTTGCGAGGGAGTGTGTAACAGGCATAGGCCTGTTCTGCAGTGTTACAATCTCTTCCGTGCTCCAAAGAAATTCCAGAAGGTGGTGGTCTGACTTGTTCTCCTGGGTGTCAGCCGTGGAGCTCTTAGGAAAACGAACCCATCGTTGATATAATATAAAGCCTTAGCAAGGAAGTCGAATGAAATAGGTACTTTCTTCATGTGCAATTCCTAATGTTTGCATATAGCTTTCCTCACTCTGTTGGGAAAGTTTGAGGTAGCACATAACTTTAAGAGTTTGCTTCCTACTCTGGAGATGTGAGAGGAGGCTTTTATCTTGTCATCCTCTGAAATAGTATTTCTATGAAACTGATGAGAAATTTTGATGTTTTCCTTAAGAAAACAGGTGGGCAGCAGAGAAAGAACAGTATGCCTCTCAGCCTGGAGTGTGTGGTGATTTAAATTTCTCCCCCCCCTTTTTTGCACCAGATGTTTGAGTAAATGGAATTGTGCAGGTGTTGCAATGCTTCACCTGTCCCTGGCATTTATGCACTTTGTAATCTCCCTTTCTGCTTGCTCAATTTGCAAAACTATCTTGGCAGGAATGCATAACTTAGCACATGAAGGGATTTTGTAGGCTTTATGTACATGCTCTTTTAAGAGCTGCAGTCCAAAGGGGATAGGGCTTGGAGGTTTGGGGGACCCAAGGGGTGAAAATTTAGCCCCTTTATCCATTTTGCCCCTAAGCCTTGTCAAAACTCAAAAAAACCCAAACTCCTTGGTCTCACTTACTTGGGGTGTTGGGAGGACCAGAAAACAGATGCTGGGGGGCATGTTGCATTCATGCTCTATAGTAATTGTAGGAGAGTTGCCATTCAGCTGAGTTCTACAACCTAGCTTTTGAAAAATTATTTAAATATATTTGTGTTTCCTTTCAGTCTTGGAAGTCCATATAAGATGTCTTGTGAATAAATTAATCCAGAGCAGCCATATAATCTTTCATTTCAAAGCAAGCTATCAGATGAATAAAAGAAATATCATTAGCTCAGTGTTTCTCAACCTCAGCAACTTTAAGATGTGTGGACTTCAACTCCCAGAATTCTCCCAGCCTGCATTAGCCTGTACAAAAATGGCAAACAACAGTATATTCTTTTTGCAAAGTTGTTACTTTTTTGTAGATAGATTTCTCTTGATGAGGCCAGTAAGAAAGGGGCCTTAGATGGGTGATGAGCATTTCTGCTAGATCCACAAGTAGGAAAAAAAATTAGCCCACAGAATAATGTTGTGGGACAAATGTATGATTCTGCATTGAACTCTTTGCAATGTAGTTCTGTCAGTGAGACCTTCCTTCCTTCCTTCCTTCCTTCCTTCCTTCCTTCCTTCCTTCCTTCCTTCCTTCCTTCCGTTTCAATATTCATGATTATTGGTTATTTGCATTCCTAAGGTGCTCAGCTCATTGAAGACAATCTAACACAGGGTTTCTCAACCTTGGCAACTTTAAGACGTGTGGACTTCAACTCCCAGAATTCCCCAGCCAGGGAATTCTGGGAGTTAAAGTCCACACGTCTTAAAGTTGCCAAGGTTGAGAAACCCTGATCTTACACAATAAGCACAAACAGAAGATAGTTATCCTGGGGCTCAAATGTACAAACATTCTGCAGATAGTTTCCTTGGCATCTATCAAACTTCCTATCTTGTTTACATTTAAAAAGATAATTTAACCAGTTTGGACCCCGGGTTGTCTTCTGACTGTGGAAAAATTATCCTGGCCATCTGAGGAGCAACACCGTTTTTGCTTTCCTGACTCTTGAAGGATAGTTTTAAAGCACAAACCTTACATTCACCTGATATAGGCAAAGGGTAGGATTTACCAGGTTGTAGTGTAGAAACATCTTGGAGCCCTCAGTTAATACCTGTACCTGCTCCAGACCATTAAGATTTCTCACAAACTGGTTGGCCATTGGTGGCAGAAAGCTGTGCCCTGATAAAGACTTTCTTCAGGAGGCAGTAAGTACAATTTTGCCTTGGATCAAAAGAAGTGGCTTCTCTTCCTCCTCCTCAGGTTAGGTTCATTATGGCAGAAGATTGCCTTTTCCTGAGGGTTCGTTTTTTTTTGAGTTCATAACTTGTTCTGCATGCATTCTGCTACCTCTCTAGGGAGGGCCTTGTACAAAGTTGCCATTTGGTATTATTTTAACTCTTAGTGGTTATTTTAAACCTACAGCAGAAAGGCAGAGGGATTACTGTAATTCAGGGACCGGGAACTAGTTCTCCTATGTTGCTGAACTATATCTCCCAGGTTTTCTTTCCATTGCTGGTGCTAATGGGCTGCTGGGAGTTGTAGTTTAGCAGCATCTGGGAGCTTTTTTAACCCCTTAATTTCATCATCAGGAATGGATGTATCTGGGGTGTGCAACCATTGAGGCTGTGGAACACTGCATCTTGTCTGAATTTACCTGGGTAGGAAGTGGGCAGGTTGGCCACTGGTGACTTATAGACAGAACTTGGTCTGCTAACAGGTTGATCTTCACGTGGGTGCCTGGAGAGCTTGCCTGCTGAAGAGGAAAAGAGCAGTGGTGGGGGGTGGCCTTACCAGAAGCAGTGTTTGCATCTTCTGCCCTTGATCTGAGGGGGATGTCTGAGCAGTCATCAGACTTTCTGTTTGTGACCGCATCCCTCTCTGTGGGAACTAACATGATGTAGTAATCTGTCACAGATGATTTTAGACCCTTTTTTTCATTTCCTTCTCACCTCCACATGCTTGCTGTGGAAAATTTGGAGGATTATTTGTACCCCATTTCTGGCTGAAAAGGGGGCTTCTGCTCTACTTTGCATGATGTAATAAAACACCCTTCTTTCCTTAGCTCTGACCTGGCTGCTAAACATGTGGAAATGAGATGATACTGTAGAGCTTGTCCTAAGGAGTTGTCAGAATACCTTGAAACTATTATACTGTGGTGCATAAGCCTAGCTGCCCCTCTTCTCTTCTCTTCTCTTCTCTTCTCTTCTCTTCTCTTCTCTTCTCTTCTCTTCTCTTCTCTCATAGGTTTGTCTGTATTTAAAACATTTCCCTCTTTCATTGACTTTCATTGAAAACCACTGGTTTTCAGTTGAGCCCTTTGATTACTGGATGACACTTTGTATTGTACATTTTGTATTCTAATAGCCTTTCCCCCCTCCTTTCAGCCAAAAGTTCTGTCTAGCTGTGAATCTCAGCTTTCGTTGGAGCTGTTTCCTTCCCATACTCCCAGGATGAGTCTCCAGTGGGCAGCCGTGGCCACTTTCCTCTATGCTGAAGTCCTCCTTGTGTTTCTCCTCTGTATACCCTTTATCTCTGCGACAAGGTGAGGAGCTGTGAGGGTGAGTGTGGGATGGTGCTGGTCCCCGACTTGGAAATATTTGTGGCTTAGGCTGCTGAGAAATGCAAAAGCCACAGAATGTAGGTCAAGGCTTGGCTTCCAGAGGATTGCAGAGGGAGTGATACCGAAGAAGGAACCTGGAGGTCGAGTGAGAGTAATTAATGCCTGTAAGCAGACAGGAGAATATATTCTTGACTATTGCCAAGAATCTGAAAGAGGCTAGGATAATCAGCCTGCATACGCTTGTGGGTTAAAGGTAAAGAGTTGCTCAATTTGTTATTAATTAATTGCTTAGGTTTTGAGGCCACCTGACTCAGAAAAGACTCTGGGTGGCTTACAGGTTTAAAAGAATACATACTGCAGGTAGTCCTTGCTTACCAACCACTCATTTAGCCACCATTCGAAGTTACAATGGTGCTGAAAAAAGAGATTTAAGATTGGTCCTCAAAGTTGCAGCTGTTGCAGCATCCTTGCGGTCATGTGATCGCATTTGGGTGTTTGGCATCTGGCGCACATTTACGATGGTCACAGCGTCGTGTTCTGTGGTCACATGATTGCCATTTGCAACCTTCACGGCTGGCTTCCAACAAGTCAATGGGGAAGCCAGCAGGAGGTTGCAAATGGTGACCATGTGATGTCACACTTACGGCCACAGCTGGAACTGACAAACTGATGTTATAAGTTAGGTGCAGTCATGTGATGTTTCACTTTATGACTGGGGCCCCTTAGTGACAGAGTTGCTGGTCCCAGTTGCAGCTGGTAAGCGAGGACTATCTGTATTAAAAAAAGAAAACATGAACTCCTAGGTAGAATTATATTGCCATTGGGTTACGTCTGATGGATGATATTTATCTCTTAACACAGGGTACATTAAAAATTCATCTTCATCATCTATCAGTTGGTTCAAAGTCAGTATCCCCTCTTCCACTCCAATTTTTCAATATCACCATCTTCTTCCCAATTTTTAAAGTTGGGTTTCCCCATAAAGTCAATTTGACATGGGAAGAAAGGTCAAATCTTTCTTTTAATTAGACATTATGTTCCATAGCTTTCTAACTGATGAAATTTTTCTAGGGATAATAGATTTTCTGTAAAGATATTCTCGGAATTGGAGAGCCCCATAGAAATTTTCTAAACAAAGAATTTATTTTCTGAAAATAATTTCCAGATATATTTCCTCTCAGAATATAAATTAATCTGGGAATAATATTCATTTTGAGAGCGTTCATCTTTCCCCAAAGGGTGAGGTTTAATGACTCCCATCTATTGATATCTGAAGAAACCTCTCTCTATATTTTATTTCTATTACATGTTGCTGAGTTATATCCTTTGGTACACACACATCTAAATATTTAATAGATTTGGTACAAATATGGAATTGATATTCCTTAAATGAATGGGTAACCAAATTTTCACCTATTGGCATCAATTCCCATTTGAACCAGTTAATAGGGTATCCTGCTATTTTACTAAAGGTATTTATCCTTTGCATCAACACTGGGATAGTAGAAATAAAGAAAGGAATGTCATCTGCAAATAAAACCAATTTGTGTTCAACTGAGTTGTGTACTACTGTGTAGATTTCCCTTTGTCTTCTAATAGCACAAGCCTAGGGTTTCATGCAAGTATTAAAAAGCAAGGGTGAAAGTGAACATCCTTGACTAGTTCCTTTAAATAGTGGAAAAGTAGGAGAAAATATACCATTAACCTTTACTTTAGATGTGGGCGACTCATAATATCTTAATCCATTTTATAAATTCCAAAGGAAATACAAATCTATTTAATATGGCAAACATGTACTGTTCATGTATTTTGTCAAAGGCTTTTTCAGCATCTAATGATAACATTATGAATTGATCTTTGTTTTTATTCAAGACTATTAAATCTACAACTAACTTAATGTTGTCTGCTGCTTGCCTAGTTTTTATAAACCCTGCTTGATCATTCTTAATAACAAACAATATCACTTGCTATAATCTGTTTGGTAACACTGCTGTTAAAATGTTTGTGTCAACAATCAATGAGATTGGATGATAATTAGCTCACTGAATATGATCTTTACCTGCTTTTGGTATAACTGTAATATAAGCCTGATTAAATGCCGGTGATAAAATTCCCTTATCAAATACCTCTTCGTATACTTGGGAAAGTTTTGGCACCAAAAGATCTATAAATGTTTTGTACCACTCAGTAGGGAATCCATCTAATCCTGGTGTTTTACCAGGATGTATTATGTTCCATAGCTTTTTAAAAAATTATTTTAAAAATTTTAAAATTTTTTAAAAATTTAAAAAATTATTTGTTTAATTTTTGTTAAATTTTAAAAATTATTTGTTTAATATCTAGCTCAGATAGTGGAGTGAATAAGAGTTGTTTATGTGTATCATCTAAATGTGGTATGTTAATTTTATTTTTAAAAGTCTCTGCATCTTCATTTGGTACATCCTCTGGTTTACTATATAATTCTGAATAAAATTTTAAAAATTGACAATTAATATCCATTGAAATTTTATACATTTCATCTCTTTCACCTCTAATGATTGGAATCATTGCCCTATCTTTTTTGTTTGTTTGTTTTGCTTTAAACGACTAGCTAAGATCGTACTGAGTCTTTCACCATTCTCCCAGTATCTCTGTCATAAACATGTTAGCATAAATTCTATCTGCTGTGATATTATAGTAGTTAATTCATATTTCTTTTTCTATATTTCACTGTACAAAACTGTAGATAGGCATCTAACCATCTGTGCCCATAAATGTTTCAATTCATCTTTCAAATTATTTTCCCTTTTATTTTTAATCTTATTTTTGTGTGATGCATAAGCAATAATTCTATCTCAACTGTATGCTTTATATGCTTCCCATTCAAAAATTCAGGCACTTGATGTTTCTGGATTCAAATCAAAATATTGTAAGGTCTCTACCGGCATTGTTGTACAAATTCTTTATCATTCAATAGGGAAACATTAAGATACCAATTTCTTGATATCTTAACTGGTTTCTGAAACACACATTTCAAAGTGGATGCACGATGATCAGATACATAACAAAATATCAATGTTACATTCTTGAATTTGATGTTAGTTGAGAATATTAAAAAATAATTAAGTCCTAAAAAAATTCTGATGCACATTTGAATAAAATGTATATTCTCTTTTAGTTGGATACATCAAACACTAGGGAATCTACTAAATTCAGTTCTTCTGTATAAGTCTTAATTGTTTCCCTCACTAATGATTGTTTTTTCCATGCCAGAGTACTTCTATCAAACTCAGGATCCAATATTTCATTAAAATCTCCTATTATCAGTTTATCATAAATATACTCATTCAAGTGTTGAAAACATTCATAAAACATAATAGGATAATCTAAATTTGGTCCATAAACATTAACTATACTGTAGCTATTGCAGTCTCTGTTATTTTGGCACATAAAATTAAATAATGCCCATTTACATCAATAATAACTTCTTGTACATTAATTAGGAAACCTTTTTGAACTAGAAAGGCTGCACCTTTAGCTTTCGTTGAAGTATCTGTGAGGTAAACCTGTCCCACCCAATCATTCATTAAGAGAGATTTATCCTGTTCTATTAGATGAGTCTCTTGTAGATATCTGCCCTTAATGGTTTTAAATATGCTAAGATTACATTTTGTTTCTTGGATTCTTGTAACCCTTTTACATTTAGGCTAGCTTCATAAATTTTATTTTGGCCCACTTATCAATGTTCTCCCAATACCAATTCATTTTATGACCTGTACCATTTAACAAATATCTAATAATAAATTAATAGTTTATTAATTTTATTAGATATTTGTTAAAAGACTTAAGCTGAACCTTGACAAGATAGAGTCACCACATGTTGCTGGTTCTTGCAGTGCCACGGATTGTCCATCTTTAGTTCTGAATAGGGTTGTACACCCCCAGACATTGGTGTGCAATTTGGGGGTCTTCTGGACTCACAGTTCCTGCTCAAAGAGGAGGTGGCAGCTGTGGGCAAGAAGGTCTGTGTCCAGATCTGTCTGGTGCTCCAGTTGTGTCCTTTCCAAGTCCAGGAATCCTTTCTCATAATCACGCATGCTGTAGCCACCTTACATGTGGACTATTATGATGGACTGTACATGAAGCTGCCCTTGAAGACCACTTGGAAACTACAGTGGCATAAGCAGTTATGGGTGTATCTTGATACGCCCATGTAACACTGCTGCTGTATAAGCTGCATTTCAGTGAGTTTCCAGGTGCAATTCAAGGTGCTGATTGTCACCTCCAAAATCCTTTGTAGCATAGGCCCTGGCGCTCAGGGAGTACCCTTCTCCCATTGTTTCTGCCTGTTGTAGAGTGGCAGAGTGGGCATGCCCTGGGTCCCTAAGCAGTGCCATCTGATGGAACCTAGAAGCCGACCCTTCTTTTTGTGGAGTCTCCTTCTGGAATAGCATTTTACTAGAGTTTTGAATGCTTCCAACCCTGCTATCCTGAGCCTGGCTTTTTCCCATGCCCTGGGTTAATGTCTGCCTGAATGGGGTTGTATTATTTTGGTTACAATTTGTTGATTCCCCCTGATTATAACCATCTTTATTTTTTTTAATTGACTTATTTAGGTTGTGATTGTAATTTGTATCTGCCTAAAGTTGTGTGTTGGGCAGCCTTATAAACTTAAATTATAAATAGCCACATTCTATAAGATATTGATGTTCTCACATAAAGTTTTAGAGAATTTTATTTGAGAAGAGCAAAATCTTGCTCTTTTTTTCTTGATAGTGTAATCAGTATATCATGAGGTTTCAGCCATTTTAAAGTTATTTGGGAGGTAGCACCCAGTACCTGAAAACTTTGCTAACCCCTGTTGTAAAATGTTTTGCTGTCTCATGGGTGCATTCCCCCCCCCCCCCCCAATCTTGGATTTTTTTCTACAGGTGGCAGAAAATCTTCAAGTCCCGTTTGGTACAGCTACTGGTGATCTATGGAAACACCTTCTTTGTCGTACTCATAATCATCCTTGTCTTGTTGTTTCTTGGTGAGTGGAAGTCTGTGTAATTGGATGGTGCTATTGATATTACTGTTAATATCACTTATGGGGGTGTGCCCATTTACACAGTCCTCTTCAGATCCTATCAGGGACTTGCATTTCTTAGTTTACTTATTTTATTAAATTTGGAAGGCTGCCCAACTCCCAAATGACTCTGGGTGGCTTACCTAATTAAAATGAAACAAAAAGAAAAAAAGTTCTGAAAAAAGAAATGGACGTGTATTCCCGGACAAAATCATCCATAAGTTGCAAAAAAAACCACCTGGAGCTCAATAAACAACATAACCCCAGGCCTGAGTGCAAGGCAGGTCTTCAAGTACCTATGGAACCCTTATGGGGTGGGAGCCAAATGAGTCTCTGAGGGGATGCTGTTCCAAAGTTGATCTTGCTCCTGATTCTTTGGGCTGCTTCCAGTCCAACATTGCAATGAAAGCAGTGGGAGCAAAACTTTATTTCAGCTTTTTTCAGATTTGTTTTTAAAAAAAACAAATCTGAAAACAGGGGCCTTCTCTGCTGTAGCCCCCGCCCTTTGGAACATCTTGCCCCCGGAGGTGAGACAGGCCCCCTCACTCCAGGCCTTTCGGAGGGATTTGAAGACCTGGCTCTGCCATCTGGCCTGGGGCAGGGAGGGGAGGATATCAGAAATGGGGTTGGCTGGCCCCTTAGCGGCCTGGTGTGGCCTCTATCGGCCTCTGGGATTTTTTAGCCTTTTTATCTTTGTAAGTCTGGTTTTTATAACTTTTAATTATGTATTTCTGATTTTAATTTGTTGTAAGCCACCCAGAGTCCCCCATTGTGGGGAGATGGGCGGGGACAAGTCTATTAAATAAATAAATAAATAAATAAATAAATAAATAAATAAATAAAATGGATAATTCCTCTGTCTCAAGGCAGTTTGTAATCAAGCAAAATACATACATTTTCTCAATGAAATGTAAAAACAAAAACCTACTAGTTAACTAGCTAAGACAGCCCTCACACCATTAATATTCAAATGCCTTGTGGAATAGCCAGATCTTAATAGCTTTCCTGAATAGATCCAGAATGATAACTGTTTGAGTATTCTCAAGCACAGTCAGTTTATGGCTTAGTCAGAATCCAGAGTTTAGCTGTAAAAGATCCTTTTTCTGATCTTGCCAGACTCTTTAAATGGCTAGACCAACATTTAATACCTGGGTTTTCTCACAGAGTAGTTGTAAAGATTTGAAAAAAAAACCCAAACCTCAAAGCATATTGTGTTCCAAAAAATACTAGAAAAATAAAGAGGCTTGGGGAAGGAAGTACCAAGGAAGGAGGAAAAACTGATCCACTGGAGAAGGAAATGGCAACATGCCCCAGATTTCTGCCAAGAAGAACAAATGGACACTCCCAAATGAGACAGTGTTAACATGATGCAGGAAAATGAGCCCCCCAGGATAGGAGGTATCCAACCAGCTACTGAGGAAGAGCAGAGGGCAAGCATGAGTAAAGCTGGTGCTTATGATGTGGCTGGATTGAAGCTGAAAAGCTGTCCAGCTACTGATCTGTCCAGAAGCAAAAGGAAAGTTTGATGCTGCAAAGACATATGTACCATTGGTACACAGAATGTCAGATCCATGAATCAAGGCAAACTTGACGCTTTCAGTGCAGAAATGTCAAGACTGAACATTGACATTCTGGGAATCAGCAAAATGAAATGGACTAAAATACATTGCTTCACATCAGTAAAGCATCACATCTGCTGTGGATGAGAAAAGCACAGAAGAAATGGAATAGCCTTCAAGGATCACAATCACTGCTCAGTTACAGCTCCCTAAATTAGAAAATGATCTCAAATGAATCCAAGGCAATGCAATCAATAACAGCGATCAAAGTCTGTGCTCCAGCCACAGATGCAGTGGAAGTGGCAGATGAACAGTTCTGTTGCAACATCAAGTGTCAAAAGAAGACAATATACCAATTACTGGAATACTAAAGTTGGTAATGAAATAGCATTTGGAATAATAGGAACATTTGACCTGAGTTTATGAAGCAGAGCAAGAGACAGGCTAGTAAGAGTTCTGCCAAGAAAATTCAATGCTTATAGGAAGTATATTCTTCCAGTAACCTAAAAGATAACTCTACATATGGCCATCATCAGGTGGTCTATGCTGACCACATGCTCTGTAAGCAAAGATGGACAAGCTCCACTCAGCAAAAGCAAGATCTAGTGTTGGCTGTGATCCACGTTACAAACTTCTTACAAAATACAGGTAGTCCTCATTTAACATCCACTTGTTCAGTCACTGTTCAAAGTTACAGCGGCACTGAACAAGGGTACTTACAATGGGTCCTTGTAGTTGCAGCTACAGGACACTGTGACCAAGCAGGATTTGCCTACTGATGGCAAGTGGGACTGCTGCAACTGCTGTTATAAGTTGGTATGGTCACATGATGTCGCACCTTATGACCATGTCGCTTAGTGATGGAGTTCCCAGTCCCAGTTACTGTTGGTGAGAACTATATGTAACGATTTAAAAAAAGCACAATCAGACCAACAAGATACAATCTCATTAGTATTCCATATGATTATGCAGTGAAGGTAAATAATAGATTTTAATGAATTAGATTTGATAAATAGAACACCTGAAGATTTTTGGACTGAAATGTATAACATCCTTAAAAATGAAGGAAACAAAAATATCCCAAATGCAAAAAGCAAAATAAGACAAAATGGCAATCTGATGATAAGTTGCGAACAGCTGAAGAAAGAAAACAAGAGGCAAAGATACAGAGAGAATTTGCCCAACTAAATGCTGAGTTGCAGAGAAAGGAAAAAAGACAAAAATTACATCTAAATCAACACAAATGAATTGAGGATAACGACTGAATGGGAAGGACAAAAGATTTATTTAAGCATATTGCATAAATCAAGGGACCTCTTATGCAAAGATGGGCATGAGAAAAGACAAGGCAAAGCCCCACTAAAAAAAGATAGTAAAAAGAAAAGACTGCGTGAATATATAGAAAACTGTACAAAAAGACCCCAAATCAATGATATACTGTATATTAAGGTTTGATCACTGAATTAGAACCAGGCAGTCTGGAAAGTGAAGCTAAAATATTGCTGTCAGTTGATTAAATACCAGCAGAATACTACTTAAAATCTTGTAAGATAATTTGTGCAGTTTCTAAGCAAGTATGGAAAACACAGGAGTGGCAAGAATCCAGAAACAATCCATTTTTATTTCAATATCAAAGAAGGAGAATGCTCAAACTACTGAACAGTTATGCTTCTCTCATGTGCTAAAATAATGCTGAAAATTTTGCAGTTTGCACTTCAACAATACATGCATGCAACAAGTACTGCCAGATGTACAATGTGGATTCAGAAGAGGCAGGGCACCAGAGAGCAGATTGCTGACACCCAATGGATAATGAAAAAGCAAAGATATTTATGTTTGCTTTTGGCTTTGATTATGGATAGCCCTTGAAAACATGAGTAGATTAAGCCATCCCATCTGCCTATTGAAGAATTTATTTCATGACCAGGAAGCAACAATTAGAATGAAATATGAATAAACTAAATGGTTCAGAATTGGAAAAGGAGTGTGCCATCTTGATTACTGTCACTTTAATTACATGCAGAATGTAACATGAGAAAATCTGGACTAGAAGAAATAGAAATTGGAATTAAGATACGCTGATGCTGTTGCTTGGAAGGTTAGAAATGAGGAACACTTGAGGAATCTCTTGTTGAAGGTGAAAGAAGAAAGTGCAACACCCAGTGTGCTGGTCAGTATTAAACAGAACTCTAAGGTTATGCCAACGCACAAAGGTGAAGGAAATGTTGAAGTAGTAACAGACTTTTGCTTCCTAGGCTCAAAAGTTCTCAAGGATAGTAACTAGAATGACTGAGCAGCAATAAAAATGGTCGCAGGCGTAATGTTTTGCTGGGTTTCTGTCTGTTGATTTGGCTACATGTTCCAGGACATAAATATCAGCCTAAAGGGCAATTGTATTGTGCACATTTAGCTTTGTGTTCCATAATTCCAAATTATATGCTTCAATCTACCTTCCCTCCAAAAAATCTGGATGAGCAAATATTATCTCCATTTATGCATGTAGACCAGGGTTCCCCAAAGTGGTCAATATCAAGGGTTCATGGGACTACCCAAGGGGTCAATAAGGGGATCAGGAAATATCTGGGGGTCAATAAGTGGTCATTAAATGATGGAAGATTGATTGGGGTCGATTAATTTTTAGGGGTCTCTGTAGAGGTCCATGCCACTCCCTAGTCCTGAAGATGAGGTGGCAGGACATTGTTACCCAGGGTTGGGTAGTCAGCTGTCAGCAATGAGCTGAAGAGTTTGGGGACCTCTGATGTAGACCCTAGTCCTTCTAAGAAGCAGAGTGCGCAGGGATCTCTCTCCGCTACTTTCTTTTCTTCATGTGCCTTGTTTGTTGGGCATAGAAACTGACTGGATTCACAGTTTTATATTTACACACTGTATGAATCCAGCCACTATTATTTATAATTCATGATTTTTGGATTAGCTTTATGGGTGAACCAGGCTATTATAGTTCCAACAAACTGTGGCTAATACCAAGTATGACTTAGAACAATAAATGAACCAAGTCAGTGTTGGTTGTTATATCTCTGCATCTTGAAAGCCTGGTTTTTCTGAGACTGCAGAAAATGCCGTTCTCCTCTTTAGCTGGAGCTGGAATTGCCTGTGAGTGATGGAATAGGGAAGCCTAACTAGTTAATTATTTAAAGTGTTCTGGGGTGAATAGATTAGTTCTAAATACTTATATGGGCTAATTTTGTTGATATATTTCCAAGACTCCATGAAAGCTCCAAGCAGAGTGTCTTCTAGGTGGCTGGATCTTCCCTTCTTACCTTTAGAATAGGACTGGGGAATGTCTACCAGATATTGATGAACCTCAACTTTCATCTTTGTTGAGAGATGAAGCTCTGTCACATCTGCCAAGTGACTCTTGCATTAGAGAACTAGAAGCTCTTAAGAAAAATAAAATTGCACTCAGTCTTGCAAAAGTCTGAGTGATCTGTATTACTCAGAAGACCCACATCAGCAATCTGTATTAAAGTTCATTGTTCTAAATGGCTATGCGTAGGTACTTGACTCAATTCAGAATACTAACAGCAATTAAGAATAATATAATTTCATTCTTAGCTGTGATTTATAGTCAAAGAGTAATAAAAAGTGGCAACAACTGCAGTTAGTTTGCCTCACTACTGAGATTGATTTCTTGGCAGCAAGGCATAGGAGCATTTATTCTGGAGTAAATGGATAGTGGTTTAGTAGCAGCAGAACTCTGCAGTTCAGTTCTGTTGGGTAGTGTTTGTGGGATCCCCACTAGTAACTTAGGATTGTGTTTGAGAAATGTCTGCTCTGCTGGTGAACTGGACCTGTTGGGTACCCTAATTTGTGGTGTTTATATTGAATCTATTTGCCTGAGATGTTCTCAATAATAATAAAAAATATATATAAATTCATGTGAGAAACGCTGGGCTAAGTTTCTACAAACTGTCTGGAATTTGCAAATGAATCTTATGTATACAGAGGTCTGATTGTTTCTCAATGACTTGCAGATGCCATTCGTGAGATCCGGAAATATGATGATGTGACTGAGAAAGTGAACCTGCAGAACAATCCTGGGGCTGTAGAGCATTTTCATATGAAACTCTTCCGGGCCCAAAGAAACCTGTACATTGCTGGCTTCTCATTACTGATGGCCTTGTGAGTACCAAAAGTGGGCACTGTTGAAATTAATTCAGCCAATTCATTTTCCAACCTTGCATTTCCCAGATATTTGGGGCCACCATTCCCCAGCCAGCATACTAGCTAGTGTCCAACATGTTAAATCAGACCAGATTGAGGGAGCTGGGTTGTTTGGTGGCCATAGCAAAGCTTTAGCACGAAGGAATTGGAGGAGCATTGGAAATATGTGGCTACAAAACATGTTTCCAGTAACTCTGCATCATATACAACAGCTGGCATCATTCCTAAGACCAGCTTCTTGTTAGTAGGATCAGAGAACCATTGTACTTAACCTGCAGTCCTCCAGATGCTGTAATACCTATCAATCTGATGGCTTGGCCATTAGTGAAGGCTGCCACAGAAAACTTATTTGGAATCCTTGTTCTTCCAGATGGTAGAGAGAGGTTCACAGGAAAGGTATCTGGTCTTAGGAATGTGCACAAAATGGGAAAAATGTTTTCTTTCAAACTCTGAACAAACCATTACATTCTGGAAGTTCTGCTGAACCATTTTGGATTAGTTGCTGTGTGGCAGAAACAGAGCCCCTGTGTGGTCCCATGTTTTGGATGAAACAAAATCTAGAGGGTCCTGGAGGAATTTTAAGGGGGAGTAGGTCAAGGCTGATGAGCATCACCCCATCTCTCTCCTTGCCTCAGTAGCTGCAGCTGGTGTTGTTACTGTTGTCCTAGCATGGCATGTTGTCCTGACCTATGCTCCCCATCTTTGCTGCATCTTCTTTCTCTTCCTCCCATCAGCTGTTGGTGATATCCCAACAGGTATATCCCACCAGCAACCCCAGTCTTCCAGGACCTTCCCTTCTCTCAGCTGCTGCCCCTATGTGGCCTTTGCACCTGTTCCTTATTGCAGTGGTCTCAGCTGAATGGAACAGGCTCCCAGCCTGGCATATCCCACTGATCCATCTGCCCTCCAGGCTTCCCAGCGCCTGCACTCCCTTCTTCCTTTCAGCTGCTGCTGCTGTCTTTGCTTTTTACTATTCTTATTCCCCCAAACCACTTCTGCCAAAAACAAGTATGTTTCGGTCCGTACTCAGAACAGCCCTGTTTCTTTCTATGCATGCTTCAACGCATCTAAAATACACATGTTTTATTTGGAATTAGACCATCTGAAACTAGTTGTTCCAGGAACAGAATGTTTTGTACGTCCCTACAGGGCCTCTGTCGGTGGTGGTCTCTCTAATTTCCTTATATACAGAGCAGCCTCAACACCAGGGGTGGTCAACTCACAAGGTGCATGGAACAAATGAAAGGAGGTGTGCTATGTTTTCTAAAGTTGTCTCTTCCCAGAAACATGGAATAATGTTGCAGGATGGTGTTGTAGCATTACCTTGGGTGCCAAAAGTAATACTAAAAAAAAGTACAGTACCTGATAGCAAAAAAGATTGCCTGCCCTTGTGTAAGGCAGACATCAGAATCTCCTTGGAATGCCATCAGCCTACTTCTATCGTGCTATGAGTTAACTTTACAGTTTCATAGAACATTATGGAGTAGTGCATATCCCTGTGCTGACCGTATTTATTGTAAAGAAAATCAGATTGTAAATAATTAGGGTATCTTTGCCATTAAGTTTGCTGTAAAGTTCATCTGCAATTTTTTTTAAAAGGGGAAAGTACAAAGTCGATTTTTGTGAACGGGATGAACTGTGAACTGACTACTTTTGTGAAACGTCCTTGTGACAAGCAACTTACGTTGGGTACAGAAGCCCATTGGAAGCTTAATTCCATGACCTGAGATCTCCTCTGGAATTAAGCATTTGCTTTCACGCTTGGAACTGTTCTAGGTGAAACTGAAATTCTCAGTAAATAGAACCTGTTCCAAATGCTACATTCTGGCATGAGAACTGCCCTGTCCGTATGGAAGCCTGCTACCAATCACGGAAAGATATTCCTGTAATTTTAATATTATGCTATCTCCCTTAATCACTCTTTTTTGGAAGTATTACAATAATGCATTGTCCCAGTGTTGCATTTTTTTTAGGTCAGCTGAATTTCCAGACTTTAATGTTTGGATGAGGGAGACAGGCTCATCCTTTCATGTGTGCTATTTCTTTTAAATTTCTGGATGCTGAATATATGACTGGCCCTTGGAAACCTGGGCGTTTGCCTTCACTTGTTCTGTCTCATTTGGAGAGCCCAAGTGCTATTTGTGCAGATTTAGATGGCATAAAAAATAAACCAGTGGCAAATGTATTCATACATATTTTTTTTCTAGAGTTCTTCAGCATGTACGTAGTCTTTGAAAACCTTAGGTGTAGGCACAGAAGCCTTCAAAGTTACTACTGGATTTTTGTTTTTAGTATGATAGATTAGGAAACATTAGAAATATTACTATATTTAAATGCAAAAGTGGATGAAATTGCCGTGTTTATGTTTAATCCAGTGCTAGTTGGAATGTGGTCCCCATCATGCCATTCAAAGGCTAAGTTGTGCATTCTGTTTTATTGCAAGGTTACTTAGAGGTGGCAGAATGACAAAAACATGACTGTTGCATAACAGTAGACACCACGCCACATTGTCCTGGTAGGAGGGAGAGAGCAGATGGTAACTTCTCATGTAATCTTACCTGGAGGACATCTGCAGTCAAGCCTTGCTATGTTCTGTTCACTGCTCTGTTAATTGTCATACTTTGCATGAAATAGCTGTTGAAGTTGAACCATTAAGCCACAGGGTGGCAGACCAGAACCACATCTCTCTCTCTCTCTCTCTCTCTCTGAAAGAAAGAGAGGCTCCTCCACAAATTCATTAGACCTTCAAGCCAGAATTCTGAGCTGGATCAGCCATGATATTGAATGATTTCTCTTGATAGTAACCCTAACACTGCATTTAGGCTGCTTGGAGTACAGAATGTACCTCCCTAGGTTTGGGACTAGCCAGTTTGTAGAAATTGCTGCATTTGACAAGAAGCATTGTATAAGCGAGATTCCAAATCATCAAGAGTTTCTTCTCCACCACTCGTTTCAGAAAAACAACGTTTGCTATTCATGTTCTTGCTGCCTGTGATGGCAGCTGTTCATAACTCAACTGAACCAGGAAATTGTGTCTTCGCTGGCACTGTAAGTTCCCTATGTCCACTTGGGAGGTTGCCTGTCCAAATCTTGGGTTTAATTAGTAGCTGCTTTTGGCTGGGAGAGACAGTTAAGAAGGTTGCTAACAATGCCTGTGGCATGTAAATCAGCCCGAATGCAGTGTTGCATTCAAAGGGGATCTACCGGATTATGCAGTTGGGATGGAAAAATGGGAGGGAGGTGCTAGCTATGAATTTCATCTCCTTGCTGTGTTTCTGGCCAAAGGGGCAGACCATTTCATCTTGACACCAGCTGTTACACTTCCCTGCTCTGTACCTATCTCCTCTTGCTGCAAGAAAGAGTGTCAGGCCTCTTCAGAGCAGTGATGGAGGGATAACAGGATTTTTGCCCTGATCCTGAGTTGATTCTACCTGTTTTTTACTCTTAACCTTTTCGTGAGTCCACAGGACCATCGAAAAGCAAAAGCCTGTCCTCCCCCCTCCTTTCATGGAGAGAAGCTTTTCTAAAGCCAAAGTGTGAGTGTTTTGCTGCTCGCTTGTCACAGTCTGTCTTGGTTGGTGGGGCCCACATGTGGCAGCTATTTTCATTCATTTATTCAAAACATTTGTATAGCTACCCATCTTAAAGCCAAATTCTGGGTGGCTTACAATCCAAAGATAAAGCAACAGACACGGAAACCAGTAAAACCCGAACAGAAAAACCTGGTGCCACAACCACATTTCCCTGATGGCACCCACTACATCTTCATCCAACTGTAACCTCACCCTATCTCAATACTTGGGGGAAGAGTGCTCTCCTGAAGGTTAAAAGGGTGGTGGGCCTGTCACTCTTAGAAGGGAGGGTGTCCCATAGGGCAGGGGCTGCAATGGAGAAGGCACTCTTCTAAGAACCCACAAGATGACAGTGTTTAAGGGAAAGGACCTGGAGCGTGCCCCCCCCCCCCCCCCGGTCTGCTCTGATGGGATGGACAGATACTCTCTGGGAGAGGCTGTCCCACAGATAACTTGAATGCTGGGGGTGATTTTAATCTCATTGTCTGCAGTAATCAGCCTTCTGCACCTGGATGCAATTCCCTGTAAAAGTGGAAAGAAATATGGAGGTTGCCTGTTTGTTGCTTGTGTATGTATGTGTTTGTTTGTTTGTTTGTTTGTTTGGCTTGTATGCTGCCCATCTCCCCCAACGGGTGACTCTGGGCGGCTCACAATAAAATAATACAAGTTTCTCTCCAAGGCAGTACCGGTTGCTGGGAGTTGCCCAGAATCACTGGGAGTTGGGTGGCATATAGATTTAATACATTATTATTATTAGTTCAGACTCCCGTAGACCCAGTTCAAATCCCTACTCAGCCATAAAGCTCATCACAGTCACCATCTCTCAACATAATTTACTTTTCAGGGGTTTCGTGAGGATAAAAGGTATGGAGAGTGGCAAAAGCCGTGCATACCATTGTGAGTTCCTTGGAGGAAAGGCATTTTACACTGGAAGTAAATCCTGATTAAAGGGAAAGAACTATGAGAGTAATTTGACTGCTGGGAAGGTCAAAGAAGTTGCCTAATGAGTTTGGACTTGCCAAAATGGGCTTTTCTGATTCCTTGGATGAGATGCTGATCAGCAACTGTATTAATGTGAGCAAAGTGTGAATGACTGGTAGCATTGGTCTGATAGAGTTGCTCCTGCACTAGTTTGGTGCTGTCCTTTCTTAAACTAGAGCTTTGGTTCAGACTTCCCATTGTCCTCGATGCTTGTTATTTATTCTTGGTTACCTTAGTCTGTTTATCAGGGTTAAACTCTAGTGCAGTGGGGTATTAAAAGATCTTTGCTGTTCAGCAATTGCTTCTCAGAGTTGATTGATTGGATTGGGTACAAACATGTTTCTAGTTTCCACCCATAGGCATTTAAGGGAGAAGAGCTATATGTAGCTTGAGGGTAGAGCACCTCCTTGGTCTCAAGGTTTCAATTCCTGATATCTCCAGATAGGGCTGGGAAGGGTGGAGAGTTGCTGCTGTCAGTGTAAGCGAAGGATGGTGACAGCTGAATATCATGAATCAATAGCCTGGTCCAGTGTAAGGCAAGCTTATCACAAGTTTAAGAAATATGGGCCCTAGTGGGAGTTACCTGCTTTTCTGTTCTGCTTAGTCAACAGGAATCCAATTCTCAGCAGCCTTTTTTTTTTTTGAGACTCCTGGAGCACTTGTCATCTTCTGTATTATTTAGTTTTATCCTCCATTCCCTTCCAGAAATAAGCCCAGAAAACTCTTCTGTCTTATTTATATGCACAATGTGCCCATTTTATTCTGAGAGTGAAGACAATGTACACTTAAAGGATACAGCACTGAATTCAGGTCTAAAATTATATGATGTTGAACAAGGCGAGCCATATTCCTCATTTCCTGTTCCTTCAACATAGAACCTGTCTTGAGAAATGTTTCAGTGTTGGAAATTGGGACTCAAGGCAGCAGTTTTCCTAGCAGGTTGACTAAGCTGAGGTTTGAATTCATGTTTTATCAGTTAGACCACTTACCCATCAGCCAGGCCCGTCTGTCCGGCAAAACTTGGAACAAAGGAATGGTCAACTTAGTTCCAAGCAGAATGCAAGGGATCCAGACTATACCTTCAGACAATTCAAGCATCTATTGAGAAATGTTATTTTTTGCAGTCAGAAGCTAGTTCTATAACTCACATAGCAATTGTATGTTTAGGAAAAGGTTCAAAGATTGATCTGATATTATTTCTTCTCTGTTGCATCAAGTCAGTTGGAGAGCCCCGGTTTAACCAGTTTCTTTGCCTTTACAGCCTGCTGAGACGACTGATCACCCTAATTTCTCAGCATGCTACCATCCTGGCCTCTAATGAAGCCTTCAAGAAGCAGGCTGAAGGAGCAAGCGACGCAGCCAAGAAATATATGGAGGAGAATGACAAGCTGAAGAAGGTATGGCTGTGAGGTCCTGAGAACTGAAATAGAAGAGTTCACTTGGCTTGGTTATAGACATGCTTGTTGACTACTTGAGAGTCATCAAGGACTTCTGGGTTCCCAGAGTTAAACTAGCCTACTGAAAGCACTGAAGTTCTCTGTAATGGAAGCTGAGTAAGAAACTCTTCTCTCTTATACAGGCAACATGATGTATATGTCTCTGGGCATCATCCCATCTTTTATTATTATGATCATCTCTTTATTATGTTATATTATTATTGCTCTTTAATTTTTAATAAGATTCTACTTTTCCTCTAGGAGCAACCTAGGATGGAACACAGCACAAATCAGTTTAAAAAGGAAAACAAAAGCATGTATCACAAATATATAGCTTTAATTGGGACATCAACTCAGATATTCCAAAGGACATATTACATCCCAAAGCCATAGGAAAACAAATATGTTTTTACTTGTCTAAATGCATAGCGATGAGTAGGCTGGCCCACATTTTTGCTTTCTGGAAACAGAGCTCTTGTGACTTTCCTGTCACAATGATAACCTGATGCTGTATCTGTCCCATGGACTGAATTATTCATGCTGAAACAGTGTCATGGCAGGATCTGGAGAGCCATGTTATTTCCCTTCCCTATTGGCTATCAAGAAAACTCAAGGAAAAAGCACAGCCTTTTTAGACAAGGGTGTGAAGAAGTTCTCCATGTTAAAATATATGGCACAAGTACAGCACAGCTGCATAGTTGTCCCTTTTTCTTTTGAGGTTGGAATCCGGTATGAGGTGGCAACTTCACAATATGTGAATATAACAAGTATTAGAAATGTGTTTCAATGAGTAGAGGAAGCTCAGTCAAGCATTTCCACTCATTAACCAGCTCATTACACACCGGAAGTGTGTATTTGGATGCTATGCTAGAAATTATTGCTTTTAATTTTCATGTTTTTTATTGAAAGATGAGAACTGGGGAGATAGGAAAGGCTTTGATATAGAAAATATGTATACTATTTGCATAAATTATATATGAATTAAAATAAATGTAAAGGATCATATAGTACAGTTTTGGGGGTGGTTGCATTTTTTCATGTTTTATGCATAATTTTCATGTTTTTTATTGAAAGATGAGAACTGGGGAGATAGGAAAGGCTTTGATATAGAAAATATGTATACTATTTGCATAAATCATATATGAATTAAAATAAATGTAAAGGATCATATAGTACAGTTTTGGGGGTGGTTGCATGAAGCATTTTTGTTTTTCATGAACAAGAAAAATTATATACACACACACATATGCATAAGTATAAATCCATATAACCTTTGAGCGATATGGTCAGATATTTTTGGAGCTGTTTTGTTTATAATTTGGTGCTTTTCCCCTTTTTATCATGATTGTTGAAGTCGCACTGTATCCTTAATACAGTTGCAGTACAATACACATCAGAGACTTGCATACAATAAGCTTGCTCAGTTCTAGGCAGGCTTTTGAAATATTTAGCCTACTGTATAACTGGTGGGGAAATACTCCAGCACTATATTTCAGTGCTGAATAATCTTTTTTAAATTAGTTTTTAAAATGTATATGCATGGATTTGCCATAGTTCTCATGCCTCCGTTGCTGTTTAGGAACAGGTAGTGTTGAATTTTTGGATCCCAGAAAGCTAAATCTGTCCCTCTGCCTGGGTGATTCTGACACTGATGGGTCGATCTTTGTGCTATCGTAAAAGTTATTTTGAGATTGTCCCTCATTTCACAAGTGTCTTGGCATGCTCTGGCTGGGAGGCGCACTGCGCTGAGGAAGTGCAAATGTGGTGTTCCTATTGGGCAACAAGTGGCACACTTCTGTGGATCTTGCCCTGGGGCTTCAGGGATCTGATTTATTGGTGCACTTTCTGCTTGGCATTGTAATTATATAAAGCTTTCTGTCACTCTATACACCAGGTCCCTTTTTATGGCCGTAACCTCACCATTGGGGTTAATCACTCGCTGAGGACTACTGTCCTTTTTTCTTCCAAGAATACTCTGTGGGTGATCTGACTCTATGTGATTGCTGTAGAAGCAAATGTCAAGCATGCAAAGCTTCTGGCATTGCAGTCTCTCTTTCCATGAGGACACCTACATGGGAAAATGGGAGTATTTTTTACAAGGGTTAAAGACAGTGTTGCCTGAGCTTCTAAGGAAACTAGAACCCATTTTGCTCTTTACACCACTGTACATTTTTGTAAAATCAGAAGATATGTTGGGAGGAAAAACGACTTTGTCAGTAGAAGAGAGGATGTGGTCTGCTTTCATTGGTAACAGCTTTAAGAGAATCCACTTCCTATCATCCCTTTGAATCAGAAGCTCTGGGGACTGAGCCTGGCAGAGTATGTGCCTATCAATTAGCTGTAATCTCTTTGTGGTTCTGATCCTGCTCCAATGGAAGCAGAAAAGCTTTGCTGACTCTTTGCATCCAGGTACTAGAATGATTCACTGGAGAGAGTAGAAGAGAGGATAGAGCTACTGGTGCCTCTGCAGCCTGGCTTTCTGACTCCTTCAGTTTGATTATCAAAATGCATCTTGTCCCAATTAACTACTTCGTTCTTTCAGCAATCCTCTTTCTCCTGGCAGATGGCAATGGAACACATTGCAATCCACTTTTGCAAGCATGCATCCACAGAATTGCATGGAATCCCCTGTAAGACTGGTCAGCCAAGGGAAGCACCTCCTTTGCGTGTTCTGTCTTCACATCCTGTTTTCCAATTGTAGTTAAGCTTTGAGGGCTGTCCCTCTCAACAAATCAGTGACTCTTCCTTTAAGGCAATTTTCCCCATAGCCATTGCTGAGAATTCTGGGAGTTGAACTCCACATATCTGGAATTTATTAAATTTTAGGGAGGGAAATGGGTAGACAAAACAGTTGAGTCCTGTTTATGCTGGTAGTCTTCTGTTTCCATGGTGAGCAGAGTCTATGGGCATGGAAACTCTTGTAAGGGTCAGAGGAGTGATGAGGATAGGCATCTTAAGGATAATTATTTCTTGAACTTTCATGCTTTACAGTAATAGCAGAGAGAGACAGATGAACTCTGGGTAATGAGGACCAGTTTAGTACTTCTGTCACTTTGGTTTTTTTTACAATCTTAAATTGTAAAAAATCTTTAAAAAATCTTAAACTGGGCAAGTGAGCTGGTGGCCAAAAGCCTCTGCTTGCTCTTTTTCACTTGCCTAATTCTGATACCAATTTGACTTAGGGAAGCTGCTTCACTGTTCTGTTCATTCCTTAACAGAAGTGACAGCAAATCTCTATCCTTTGCAAGTAACTGCAGCCTCTTACAGAGCCTATTGCTTTATTATTGTGTAAGCTTCTGAATTATGCTGAGTCTCTGACTTGGAATATTGCTACAGCAATGAATGGTCTTCCTGATGAATAGGGTACTTTGTAGCCTGTACAAAAAGGGAAAAAAATAAAAAATCTGTTTTATGTATCAAACAAATTCAGATGGCACCAGGCTGAGGAAAGGTTGTTGCTAAAGTTGCTAAAGACAGGCTTGAAATCCAGCTGCAAAGCCTTGATACCAGCTTTCCCCCCTCTACATGGAAAGCATAACAAGGAAACATTTGAGCTCTGCCAACCTGTGACCTTGCCGTTTCAAAGTATGTTGGGGATCACCAAGAATTGGCTGTAGCTGAGCCCCCTAAGGCAGTTGTTTCCCTGAATCTGGCATTCCTATTCCTACTTTTATAAAAATGGAAGCCTTTGCCTTAGGATGGGCAAAAATATTAGCTTCAGGCTTTAATGGAAGAATTGGTAGAATTCTGGACTGGTCTGTGTATTTTCCCCTTTATATACTCATTCTGCCTTCAGTATCAAAATCAAGTCCCCCACCCTTTTAAAGTTTCAGTATATTCAAATTGTGTGTGGATAAACCTCAAGAGGGCAGCCTAGCCCTATATCTGGCTGCTGCAAGGGCATAGTCTTCAGCGTGGTAGGATTTTTTATGAAGTTAATTAAAATGACATCATTAGCCGATAGCCTTGACCTCCTGGATAGCAAGAGGCTTTGAACATTGTGGCTGTAAATATGATGCGAAGATAAAGCTGTAGTTGTGAACATGGTGTAAAATAAATATGCAGATGTTGTTCAAGGTTGGTGATTATTGCAGACCGTTCCTTGTGTTTCAGATTGGCAAAGCTAGAGATAACAGCAGACGGCATTGGCTTATATCATCTTTTGTTTCCTTTCCCTCCTGCAAATGTTGCCTTTTCTGAAACCTTCAGATAGACTTCGTGTTGCAGGGTTGAAATTGCCGTTTTGGGTTCATGTAGAAGCTTACATTGCTCTTTTCTCACTTTTGTTTTCTTCTATTTGGCCTGGACAAAAAGGTTGTGCTCTTCTGACTATCCTTTTGAAGCTTCCCATTTGTGACTGAAGTCACTTAGTATCCTTTGGAGCTACGTTTTGTGTTTTCTTATGCCAGACTGGTCGCAAGAAGAAAGGAAAGGCTGTCCCTAGACTGTCCTTCCCAAGGCCAGGAGAATGTGCTGTGGAAGGGTTGATGGGCTTGGAGACGTCTTTTGCTTGCATTGCCTGTTATATGGGTGGGGAGGATAGTGGTGGTTGTGGCAATGGTGTGGAGCTGAGGGATGAAAGAATCTTTGCAGTACACTCTGGCCTTGCATTATACCCAAGTACTGTGACTTGGTTGGCTCTTCTAACATAGATCCTGGTTAGGTAAAGCCCAACTCCGTATTTCCTTGAAGACTTTTTTTTACTGCCTCTTCCCCCTATATTGTAGGAAGCGTTTTTTGCATGAAAAAAAATGCTATGTGTAGAAAAAAATGTTATACAAAATTCTCACAAGAGGTTCACGCTCCTATGGAATGTCCTGACTCTGCTTATAGCCTTTGTCCTTTATTTCCAAGAGCCTACATTCCTCCCCCTCCATTACTGATGTGCAAGTCATGGCAAATAACTGATGGATTTCGGCCAACTCTTCTTCTTCCTGCAATTTCCCCAACATACCTGACAGCCACTGTAAACCATTCTTCCCATAGGTGTCCCAACAAAAAATGTATTGCGTAAACAGATTCCATGTGGCAACCTCAAAAAAAAATAAAAATTCCTCACTCTTGTTTCACTGCCTTATGAGTTGCAAAAGGGTTTTCTTTTGCATAGGATAGAACTGTTAATACAAGAGCCTGTTGGATTAAACTAAAGGCCCAAATAAGCCAGCTATTTTGTACATCATTTGTACCAGAAAGGTGGGTTACATTTATTAAATACATAATTCTTCTTCTGCCATGACCAACCAGATACTACTGGGAAACCAGCAAGCAGACAGGAGGGTAACAGTCTCCCATTTGAGTTCCCCAGATTACTCTGACTTGGAAATAGTGTAAAGCTATCATGATTAGTAGCCAATGCTAGCATCTGATCCATGTGCTGTCTATTTTGCGTTAATACAAGTCAGTCTATACAAATTACTAGCCCTTCCAGAACAACCTGCCTATCAATACAGAAACCAAGTAATCTATGACCAGAAAAGGGAGGGGAAATACCTTTTTTAAACTGCTTGTTCCTTAGGCAAGTTTTAGTTATCTTATATAAGCCTGCATGATTTCAAGAAAAGTTATGTCAGAAACTCTACCCCAGTTCCCAGTATTTTTAAGAAATACAATTCCCATCTATTTCTGAAACCTTACAAAGCCAGGGACCTAATTTTCAGGTCAGCCTCTCTTCTGGCCCATCTTCTCCTTCTGATGTCAGTTGCAACATGGCCAGGTTTTAGAGGAAGCTTCTAAGCAAAACCAGGAGACAAAGGGCTGGGAGTCCTGTTTGCCCACCTCACCTAGGCCAACGCATGCAAACATTAGAGAAGCTGCTGCACATACAGCTGAAAACTCCAACCTTCACGAACTAGATGCCCCCCAGACATGTTATGACTTCTCTGGAATATGAAATTCTTTCCTTCCTATGGCATCCAACCCATTTTTTTTTTGTTCTAGAGAGTTCACCAAATGAATAATGTAAGCTTACGATTGAAGCGGAAGAGCATTTGGTGCAGGATGAGAAACTGAACTTTCAAGAAGAATGGAGAGAGTTGGATGAACCTTTTTAAAAATGTTTGAACTGAGCCTATATTTGGAGAGAGGAGGGAGTCTTTATTTTATTTATTTATATTTCAAATTTAGATACCGCCCATCTCACAAAAAGTGACTCTTAAGTATAACTGAGAATGTGCACATGAAGTACTGTGACAACTTGAGTGCTTACTGAAACGAACTTTGTCAGAGTCACACCTAGAGACTAGGCACCTAAGTGCTTCTTTCCCCAAGCAATTTGCCATAAGTTCAATTATTGTCCCTTTGTACTGCCTGCAATAGCTTTTTTGGCTGAGAGTACAAAAAGATACCACCTCACTGTATATTCTTATCCTTGTTTTGCAAAACTTCTAAAGAAATCTATTCATAGCTTTCCAGAATTACTGCTTGTGCCTCTATCATAATGATTTATCTACCTGTGGCCTCTGAGGGCATCAGCTGCATCTGAAGAGGGGTTGGCAGGAATGCTGATTCGAACAGATTGAGGGTGCAGCATTGGGTGGGGGAGGCACTGCATTTTTTTCAGTCTCTGATTATAGTTGATGGAAGTAATTGCTTCTGTGTGATTTTGGGTGGGAAGGGAGTAGGATTTTATTTAGGTGTCACGCTTGTTTGAAAGCATGTAATGCATCTTCACTTCTATTTGAAGAATCTACAGGTAAATACACCTCTTATGTGGTGTACATGTCTGAATTTCAGTGGTGCAGTTTCTGGGGCCCTCAGAAAAAAGATGCGGGACAGCATGTGAGCCTGAGGGTTGGGTAAGATTTGGCTACTTTGAGAGACTGGGTTCCTCTGAATTCTAGGTTCTCCTGCATAAGCAAACAGCCCAAACTGTTCCAGGAAAGGTGGGGAGACTTCCCATTGGGGAGCCTGATCTCAGATGGTTGGAACTCCATCCTCCCAACTTACTCATCCTGTGTGCTTATTCAATATCTCTTCTCCCTTTATTATCAGGAGTTGAAGCTGGCAGGGGTAGAGGTGGCTGACCTGGACATCAAAAGCATTGGGACTGAGGAGGAAAACCGAGTTCTGCAGGCTGAAGTCAAGAAGCTAAAGGATGAGCTGACTTCTACCAAAAAAGGTGGGAGGTGACGGCTGCAGGCATTGGATAGCTCACGTAGATCACCCTGATGCTTATATACTTTGTTTACATGCCATTTTCCAGCAATTTAGAGGAAGAAGGAATAACCTGTTTGAACAGCTCTCTTGTTCTCTCTCTGTTCCCCACTCCAAATTTTGCACAGCTGGCTCTTAAGGTTGGAAGCTACTGAAGGGGTGATACAGCATCTATTTATAACTCCAGAACTGTATACCCATGTGCTTTCCTCATGTGCAGTCCTGAACTGTCCTGTTCCTCCTCTTGGCTTTAAATAGTCCACTTGGCATCAGACTTTGGGAATAGGTGAGCCAATCCTGGAGCATTTGTTTGTACACACTTTGCTCTTCTCCGGAGTCATGCGGTTAGCATTTTTCTTGTCCTGCAGGTTCTGTCCAGCTATAAAATTAATCACCTTCTGTATCAAATAGGCCCTAAGGGCGGGGACCACTTTGTGAGATACTCCCTTCCAGCTTTTTATGGCCATTTTTCTTTCAGCAATGTGCGTGTCCGCAGCTGGCAAGAAACTGGGGCTTTTTTCACATACACCTGCCTAAAACTATATCCCAGCCTCTTTTGGAGGTAGTTTGTCCAGTTCCTTCTTCCTCTTCCCCAGCTGATCTCTGGCTTAAGCCGATGTGACTTCCTTTGTTCACACTAATCCATGCAAGGCCATGAACTCAGCCACGACTGAATAGGAGCCTCTCCTGCAGGAACCCCTTTGGAACAAAGGGAAAGTTTGCAAGAACACAAAAGCTAGGTGGGGAGGGCGGCTTCTTTTTTGTTCTTTGGCAAAAGAACAAAAGGAAGGGCAACGTTTCAGTGGTCAAGTGCTAAACTTGATGACAGCCTTAGCAGACTGTGCTGTATCACATATGGGACTGTATCCAGGATATTCCTTTTTTTCCTAGATTTTCTTTTTGAGAGAGATGGTTTCTCTTTTCCTTAACTTATTAAAAAGTTACTAATTCTGTCATGGAGCTTATGGTAAAGATATTTGTGTGGCAGACTGAGCCACTCACTTCTGATAATCATGATTCAAAAGGCGTTTTGGGGGCCACAAAAAAGGGGCTCATGAGTGTTACAGGCTTCATCCGACAGCCAGACTGTATTTCCCTCTCTCATCCTTGCTTACCTTCTTGTTTTTCTCTTATGCATATTTAGTTGCACATCCATATTCAAGGATAAGAACACAGTTTTGCTGAAGTTTCAGTTTACATTATTCTGGGAAAACCCCACATAAGTAATAAAGACACTCCCATGGAGCCTGGCGTGCTTGCAGAAATAATACAGTGCAAGCACCGAATGTGAGTAAGAGGGACAAGGCAGGTGAGGCAACAAGAGAGTTCCTTGTGATGAGGACATCTTCAGAGACCAGCAGCGGTGGCCTTGTAAATCAGTGTTGCTTCCCACAAGAATGTCCTGACTGCTAAACATATAGAAGTATTTTAGGGGGGCTGTTTGTGGTACCAGGGAGCAGCAAGAGGCATTCATTGCGGTGGGCTGGGCGGCGCGAGGCACCAACTGATCCTTAATATCCCCCCTCCCAGCCAGGGGACGTTGGAGACAGGTGGTCCACAAACCTCGCAGAGCTCTAGTGCAACGTTCTTTCTCCCCTGCTCCTCCCTGACATGTGACTACTCTTCTCAGTTGCAGTATCAACTGAGCAGCTTCTCTGGATCCTATATACAGGGTTGGCAAATTGAAGGGGTTGACCTCAGTGCTAGAGGAATCCTGGAACTGAGAAGTTCTGGGTGGCAACTGACCTTTTCAATCCTGAGTGGGCTTGCATAACGCTTTGGCGTATTCTTCCGTCTGCATCCAGCCCCAACTGATCAAATGGCATAGTGGCCACGCAAACGGGTAGTACCAGATTGTGCATTCAGGAGGTCTTCTAGATGGACGTGCTTTTTTGCATTATTTTTAGGACACTGGGTGATCTAGTAGTGAGGTGGAACAGCTGCTTGTGCCTGCCTGGATGAAGTGGCATGTCTCTTTTTCCAGCATCGCCTTTTATAGCTGTCAAAGAAGGTAGCATGCCTTCCACCTAATGCTGAGCCCTCAGCTAGGGCCCAGTTATTACGAGGCAAGAAAGCTTCATAACTAATCGGGCTAATTACTCACATGCACTGGTGTGGTCTAGTGGCAAAGGTGTTCTACCAGGAGCGGGGAGACCCAAGTTCTTGTCCGTCCTCAGCCACGGGAGCCAGCTCAGTTACTTCGGGCCAGTGATTCTCTTTCAGCCCAACCTACCTCACAGGGTTGTTGTTTGGGGGAAAATAGGAGGAGGGAGTACAGTGTATGCTGTCTTGAGCTCCTCTATGAAAGGCAGCATATAAATATTCAAACTCAAATCCTTTTTACAGTCAATAGCCAGATGTAGGTACAATTCTCAACAATGTTACGGGGGGAAAGGGAAGTGGGATGCAGGGAGGTAAGCAATTTACACAAAAGAGAGGAGAAAGAGGAGGAAAAACCAAAACAGCAGGTAAGAGCTGGAGTACCAGGCCCTATTTAAAGTAGGTAAGGCAGCATGAATTGCAAGAAATGCTTAACTGTTAAGTAAGTACAATACTATATGGCAGAATGGCAGACTAGTAAAATATTAAAATATTAATATAAATAAGATTAGAATATTTAGATAAAACAAAATGTGATAAAATGCAGAAGTATACGCTTAAATAATAAAATTCTACCTATTTTGAGTATAACTGATTTTTTAATTAAAAATTTTAAATACAATAAAAGTATGAAAAAGGAAAAATAAAATAAAATATAGAATTATGACTTTTGCTCTTCTTTCCATCGAGTAGTTGCCATCTCACTCTTTCCCCTCCCTCTTTTTCTCCTTCCTCTTACTATATAATTCCCTTCCCCTTCTCTTTTAACCCTTTTTAATCCCCAAATCCATAAATATCAGTTCAGTCTTTTCTTCTTTCAGCAAAAAGTCCATATATTTCCAGTCTTTCAAAAAGGGTTTTATCGTTTTTTCCTTAACCAAACTGGTCCGGCTTTGAGTATAATTGATGATGCTCAGTTAATACCTACTTAGTTGTTTTTGATAATACAGTAATAATTTAGGGTTATATAAGAAGTGGAGAAAGGGAAAGGAAAGGAAAATAAAATGATCCAAAGACTTTGAGTTATCAGTTTGAGTCCGAAGTTAACTGTTGCCTAGTTTTAACTGCTGCAGTGACAAATTTAGCTACCGTGTGGGTGATGTCACGATTTGAGTCTGAAATGAAGTAGTAGATATAAAAATCACCCGTTTTCCCCAGCACTTGCAGTAAAAGGGGAGTTACACTGTTGTTTCAAAGGTCCTTGTAGAAGTTACAGTAAAGGAAGAGATGTTGGAGTGTTTTGATTTCCCCAGAGTCGCAAGGGCACATACTTTACATAATTTAATTTATCCAAGATTGCTCTGTTCACCACCTTCACGTTCTCAGAGGAAGGGAACCCATAAAATCACAAGTGAGTAGCAAATTTTCCAGTGTTCGTCCTTGGTGCTATGAGGCAGGATGGGCATTCTAATCTTGGAACAGTTAAGGAGAGCTGCCTTCCAATCAGGATCCAAACTAGAAAAGCTCCAGTTCAAATAACTTATTCAAATTACAATATTTCCACCCTCTCAGCAGATGGGCAGTGAATGGCAGGTGAACTCCCAAACTTCCTAGCCAGGCTAGTCTTAGCCTTGCTGCTGAGAATTCTGGGACTTGTAGTCCAACCTACCCGGAAGGCATTGAATTGAAGGCTGAAGGCTTCACTAGGACTTCATCTTTCACCTCCCTCATGGAAATTTAACTTAGATGTTCATTTATTTAACATTACTTACAACCCACTCCATCCCAGAGGATTCTGGGTAACATGCAACAACAAATATTAACAATCAAGCAGAAACTCAAAAACAAAGACCCGCATCACAATAAAAACTTCATCAAAAAGCTTGAGACTAGTCTGAATATTGCAGGTAACATTGTTAAAAAGAAAAATGTGAAGAAGCTGGGGAGATCTTCTTCCATTATCTACCATACTGTGCAAAACTGAAAATGTGCACAGTGTTGATTCAGAATCTTATTTCACTACTTCTGTCCCTCCTAGAAGGGAGATACAAAATAACTTTCATCTTAACTATACCCCCAAAGCATTTTGGGCTAAAAGAGATATATTAGGTCTAGTACTTTCTATCAAGTATGCTACAAGAAGTATTATCTGGTAGAACAGCCACCCCTTGGTTTATATTGGCAATTGTCATGGATTACATTATCTTCCTCTCTCCCTACTCCCATCTCATTTATGAAAAAGCAAAGAAAAATCTCTAAATAACCAAAATAGTAATGCTTTTCCGTCTCATTTTGAAAATTATATTTTGACTGCTTATTTCAGACTCTCACAATTGTTGAATGGTGATTTCTCTTATTTCAGAGAAAGTTTGTGAGCTTTAGAACTATCCATAATCCTGCAGCACTGTGACTCACAGTGTGTTCTGAGCTTCATCTAAATTCTATTAATGTATAAAGAGATTTTGATTTAACAAGAAACATACAGAACAGTGTATCATGTCATCTTTTTTTTAAACATACTTGACTGGTATTCACTGTGTTAGAAGTATGAAAAACTTAAGATGTAGTTCAGCCAGATGTTTCCAGTACCTGTTGCTCAGTCCTACACGTTCACTTGGAAATCGTCTGGCCCATTCTTTACAAAGTGCTTCAACTATTTTTGAGTAGTCTGTTCTTGGCTTAAGGTCAGGGCTTTGATCTGGGCCTTCTCAAAATACAAAAGGTTTTCTGCTTTAGCCATTCTGTGGTAGATTTACTTGTGTGGTTGGAATTATTGACCTTACTTTGTTTAAACTTCACCTCATGGATGGATGCCCTGATACTCCCCTGTAGAACTGCTGGTGCAATTTAGAATCTATTGTTCCCTCAAAGATTGCAGCCTCAGGATCTGGACGGCTTGCAAAGTAGTTCCAAACGTGATGCTCAGACCACCATGCTTTATGGTTGCAATGAGGTTCTTTTGCTGGAATGCAGTATTTGGTTTCTCCAAACACAGTGTTTCTCATTAATGCTAATAAGTTCCATTTTCGTCTCATCTGTCTGCAGAACATGGTTTTAATAGCCTGCAGGATCATCCAGGTAGTCTTAGGCAAATTTTAGACACACTTTCTCCTTGGTGTTCTTCCATGCCATCACTCTTAATGTTTTCCATGTGGAAGACATCAGACAATACAAAAATGGCCACAGTTTTTTTGCCATTACCCAGAGGTTCTTTTTGACCTCCTGGAATATAGTATGCCTTGCTTTTATAGTGATTTTTGTTGGAAGGTCAATCCTAGGAAGAGTAACAGTGATGATGCATTTTCTCCATTTGTCACCACAGTATCTGCTTTGCCATGGACTGATTGAGACCAAAGAAAGACTGACAATGATTTTATAGCCCCTTTTCAGCCTCTTGAGCATCACAGTTCCTTTTCTAACATCTGCAGAATTCACTTTGGGTGTGATTCACTCATCTCCAGAAGAGCAGACTGATGACCTGTGGGTTTTTTTTTTTTAGAGTAGAGGGCCCCTCAAACTCATGCTTGGCTGTCATCTTATTGATTCCAACTGGTCCCTTAAGAGACCTGACTATTCTAGGGCATCGCATATTTTGTCCAATAAAGACAGTGAATGTTGCCTCAGTGTGTTTGGTAAAGACATGGCACAATAGACCATTTTTTGTGTTTTGTTTAACCAGACTCTATCTATTATAGGACTTAGGTGAAGCTGATCACATTATAAGTCACAGCACTCTAGGATTAAAGATAGTATTATGGGGTTCACAAATTTTGCCTCGCTGTAACTGCATTCAAAATTCATCTTGATTTTTGGTAGAAGTGTTAACTCCCAACTTTTGCTGGTTCTGGATAAAACCTTCACCAGGGAAGAAACATTCTAGCTAACTAACTAACTAACCAACCAACCTTATGTAATTATCTCAGCTCTACAACCCTAGATAAAAGACAAGTTAATTGGCTGTTATTAAGTAATAAGTTGGTGCAAACATAGTAGTCACCTGTATAGCTGGGCACAGCTACTCGCCTGAATCCTCTACTTGTAGGAGCTTTGTGAAAGTTGAAAGAGGCAGTTTGTGGAAGCCCACACAGGACAGGCAGGCTGCTGTGTTTGTGATCTGGGAGAAGCGGAGCTGTGGTTTGGGATGACCTATTTTTAGTGAGGGATTCTTGGCACCCTTGCTTGCTCCAATAACTAGATGTGTGAGGATGCTGAAACTGTGCTGATATGTACCTTTTTCTCTCTTTTCCACCCAGCCCTGAATAAGGCAGACAACGAGGCATTGGCTATGCGCAAACAGGCTGAAGGATTGACAGAGGAGTATGACAGACTGCTGAAGGAACATGCCAAACTTCAGGTGCCCAGGGGAATGAACAGGGTGGGAAGAATGTGGAGATGGGAGCAACTTGAGAAGGCCTGTACTGGTATTTGTAGGAGGATACTCAGTGCCTGGTTAGGCTCTTCCAAAGCTGTAGTCTAGCTTTGCTTAGTTTTTAAGGACCCCAGTATTGTCAGTGTTTGTTTGATCTGTTTGATTTGTTTGTTTGTTTGTTTGATTTGTTGCAAAGACTATGGGACCTGGATTATAGGCAGATGACAGCAGCAGTGATACAAGGTTCTCTGGGCCCAGCAAAAATGCTGTGTCGTAGCTTCTTCTTGGGATAAACGTGATTCTTATTCTTGTCCTCCCCCAATTCATAAGTAGTTTCTCAGCAGTGTTTTTGCCCTAGCTGCCTTTACAGCAGCCTTCCACACCAGCCTATGGAAGGCTGTTGTAGATGAAGCTAAACCAAACTCCCATCATCCCTAGCCAGAGTCCCCTGTAGCCATTCTGGTTGCCATCCAACCCATTGATGAGAAGCCATGTTGGGAAGGCTGCAGCAAAGGTCCTCCCTCACGGAGAATGCGGTTTCTCTTGCACACCTTGAGCAGAATTAGATGGATCTATAGAATGTTGGATTGTCTGGTTGGTTCCGCCCCACCCACGGGGACACTGTGAGAGGAGAGCCGTGTTAGTCTACGGTAGCCAAAAATCAGGAGGAGTCTGGTAGCACCTTTTCTGACTAACACATTTTATTAAAAGGTATAAGCTTTAATGAAATGCAGCTCACTTGATCAGATGCAGGGTGTGGGCTAGAATTTAAAGTGTGATGCAAGATTTAAATTGGGATGAGGGGGAGAGGGAGGAGGAAATAATGGTAATGGTTGGTAATGTGGATGTAGTTTACACATGAGAGATTACAAGTACTGTATCAATTGCAATGTGTTAAATACCCATTGTTTATTAAGACATCTATTAAACCCATTGGGGGTAATAGATATCCCAAATGGCATTGCTTTCTCTGCCTTATGCCTGCCCCTTGATTTTCTGCAATCATCCTCATGTGGGAAATGGTTTCATAAATGAATATTCTTCCCTGATGTAGAGCAACAAGGAGCCTTTGGTGACTACATCTGTGTCTGGAAACGAATGCAGGCTTGAAAGTTTCAACGTTTCAGGGGAACTTAGGAACCCTCTGTATCATTTAGCCCTCTGACTGAGCCTCCCAGAAGCCCTGGATTCCTGCTTTCTCTTTAGTTTCCCCTTTAAGAACCAAGTCCCTTCCCAGCTCTGCTTTCTGAGTTTTCACCTTTGTCCTCAACTAGCCTTCACCCACTTCAAGGTAAAATGCCTTTGAGCTGAGCCTGACATGAATGAAGTCTGTGCACTTTCCTAGGGAATAGAATTGGCTTGCCACTGGGATCTTGCTCAACTTCCTGGTCTAGCCTAAAACTCTAGGATTCTGCAGTGGTCTTCTGTCCAGAGGCCAAGCAGATGCAACTTAGCTGATCTTCCAAGCCCAGACAAGGTCAGGCACCCTGATGCTCTCCAGATATGTTGAAGGTCAACTCCTCCGATCCCGAGACAGCCCAAATGCTGGAAGTGTGTGGCTTAGACAGAGAGCTTCTACAGGCCCCTTCTGGGGAACATTCCTCATGCATTGGGACTTCCAAATGCCCCGCTTCCCTTCTGTTCCCTAAAGCAAGTCCCTTTGCAGCTAGAAGGGTTGCTGTTTTTTTGTTTTTTGTTTTTTTTTAAAAGGAAGAGAAGACTAAAAGGAGCTCTTACAGAAGACTTTTTTCCTGTCCTCTTCAGGGAGTCCTGTGAATCCTGCCTGTACCCGTGAAATGTTGTAGGCTCATCCCTCCCACCCCTTCTCTTTCTCTCTTGAAGAGGTTGGTTTTGGCCAAGGTTAAACTGCACATCCAGCATTGCTAAGAGCTTTAAAAGAAAAAAACCCAGGCTTTTGTTGCCATGGTAACCTAACCCACACTAGTGGCTAGAAGGAAGACCGATGCAGCAGAGTCTTGGCTGCAGAAGATCCTGGTGGGGAGTGCCTGGGAATCTGGCCCAGTAAACATCCACCTGCTTATGTGTTGATAGCAGCACGTAAGCAGGTCATAAGATGCTGCCACACCTGGCAGCTGATAAAGGTGAGTGGGTGGGGAAGTACAACCGTAAGGTACATACGGAAGCAGCTGAATGAGGCAGGCAGAGCCTGAGAAGCAGGGTTAGGTTCTTTCTTTTGTTCTCAGAGGGAGAGCAAAGCATACAGAGGACAGGCTTAAAAGTTGAGGAATGGAAGATGCTGAGGCTAGGCTTAAATTGGGAAGCAAATGGCTGGACAGTTGGCCATAATGGTAGCTTGAAAGTAGTCTTTGTGCTACTGCCCTGAATCAGATAGAAGAACTTCACTCTGTCATTATTTGGGGACCAAGAACTTTAAGATAAAGTTGAATACATCTTCCAAGAAGATGATTCCTGTTTTCTTTCTTCTCTATTCCTGTTTTGAGGCATTGAGATAGGCTTTATTCCCAATAAAGACTTGTGGGATTCTTCTCCACTCTCACCCCCATTTCACTGGGATGCAAGGCTCAGTCATGATCATAGTTCTTGTTGGACAAGAGAGCTTGCATTCTAGGAAGCATCCTTTTGGGAGGTTTCCGTCTTTTTTTGTAGCTCGGGCAGACCTGGCTAGAATTCTCTGCCTTCCCTAAGAGTTACACTGGCGGGAGGAGTCTTGACCTTGCTTGTGTGAATTGTTTGAGGTTATGTGCTGAGCAGAGTTGGAGATGTAGCATTTAATTGGCTTGGTTCTCTGCTACTGTATGGCATAGTGATTTGGGTTACCTGGGGTTCTGCAGATACTATGGAGGATGTAAAACTTGTATAGGTACATAGGGATCATCACTCGGTTGCCTTCTTAGTCTTAAGATGAGATCACTTGCAGGGCTTTTTTTCCCCCTAACCGTATAATACTCAGTCCTGCAGCATGTCATCATCCCAAAGACAGTATCATTAGGATTGCTGTGAGCATAGCTGGTTCTTACGTGCATTTTCTGTATGTCTCCTCTTTCCAGATCTTTTTCAGCTGCTGTCTTGACTGTATCTGCTACGGCCACCTGTTATTATTTTCTTCCCTCCCTTGTAGTCCCAGAGCACATCTGTTTTGGCTGCCAGCTCCAAGGGATGCTTTGCTTTGCCAGATGCCTAAAAATAGGGCTGTGCGTGGCTACTCAAATGGCTTTGAAGACTGGCAGCACTGAGGAACGTTGCTCTGCTTTTAATGGCCTTGCGTAGCAGGTATTCTTGGGATTCCAGGAGGAGGCTCTTGCCCAGAATGTGGTTGGTTGTGCCCACGACTTACGTGCCATTCAGCAGTGTTCCTAGATAGTTGGTTCATGCGTAACACTAAGATGTCTGCTGCAGTTTGGAAATGCTTATTTCTTCATGGGATTGGAAAGCCTTACTGGGACATCCCAATAAGCCATAATGGCTTAGCATTATGTATGAAACGGGCTACTTTGTTGTGATACCAACCCATGGTATTGGCTAGAGGCAGGAGGTTGGCCTTAGCCCTGGCAGAATTCCTTGATTCATGTTGTGTGGGTTCTTTTGGAGCCTGCTGACGTGGAGTGGCCCGGAGGAGGGAACTAAAAATGGTAGGAAGCTACATGTGGCCTCACAGAGATTCCTTCTGCAATAGCTGACTATATCCTATGGAATATGTTTTCTCTTTTTCATTCACATTTCTCTTCTTCATAGCCCCTATGCTCAAAACTGACTATGCTTTAGGGAGAGGCATTGTGTCCTAGTTAGCTTTCTGTCACACCACAGTGTTCTAGAGGTTGGGTGGGGGAAAGAGTAATGAGAGTTGAATTTTGGTTGGGTTGCTGTATGGTCGAAGGTGCTGCCTGAAATGCAGTAGTCACCTATTTCTCTCTTATCTACTAGCTTGGAAGAAACACCATGAGCCATGCAAGTGGCTGTTCCTTCTTGTCTCCAAGTTGCATAGGAACATTCCCAGATGGAGCCTGGTGGTCTTCCTGCCCCCTTGGGCTGCGTAAATAAATATCTCCCTGCGGAGTAAGGTTGCAGTGGTCATAGAAGTCGTGTGAATAAGACTTTTGGCCAAGAAGCAGAATTCAGCAGCCGCTGCTTTAGCCTTCTTGAGCAGTTGCTGGGCTGAGCATGTTCTGGCATGACTGAGCTTAACCCTTGGGAAAGGTAGGGTTGCCTGAAATGTTTTTGGTCATCCAGCAAGTGTGTCTCAATGCAGCCTCTCAGACTCTTCAAAGGGATTGTTAAGGAAGCCTGAGTTGTTCAGAGACATGCATATAGCAGCATATAAAAAAGACTAATCTTAAAATCACCATTTCTAGTATGATAACTTGATCTGGTAGAATTTGCATACAGGTGTGGCTGGTGAATGGTCTGCTTCACAAATATGATTTGATGACTGTGAACTATTGTAGCACATTAGCAAAGAGACTCTTCTATAGACTGGGAGGTCTCCAGACCGGATCTCATCTGTGACATGAACTTGGTAGCAGTTGGACTACTTTCTCTCTCTCAGTCTTGGTCCCTCTCTGCCATCTGGGGATAACACTGACCTACATTATAGGTTTATTGTGAGTGCTTGGAGCGTATATTTTTTACTTTGAACATTGGGCTAGTGCTTGTTTTGATTAAACATTAATTATTTTGATTAAATAAACATTAAATATTAGTGTTTAAAATTTTTTGAGGTTTGAGGTTTGTTTTTTTTTTTTACTGTAAAACATGGTTCATCCTTTGCATACAACGATTAGAATGCTCTGTATTACTAATGGCAGTTTCATCTAGTAGAGAACTGTATAAATCATGGATCTCCCTCTTAGAAATGTAGTCCATTCTCCACTGGAATATAGCAACATGTTTCTATGTATGTGACATCATTCCTGTTAAAGTTGTGTGTAGGCCAATTAATTACATTCTGTAATCTAATAGAGGCAAATATGTGTAGCTCAGGGTTCAACTGTGGAGTCCTTGGGGTTCTCTGAACTTGGTTCTTTTCTTGCAAAGTTTCGTTACCCAGCTAGGTAACATCTTCAGTGCTAGAATGGGATGGGGCTTGCTCTCTGTTTATATATACAGTGGCATGCCCTGCCAGTGTTGGTGGGGGTGGGGTTTTTATTTTTTTCTCCTTCTGGTAGTTCCTTGATTAGGGTGCTGTTTACTGCTTGATTGTATGTCTGGTGATAATCTTGGTGTTAGTCTCTGCTTATCTGGGTGATGATTGCTGGTGAGATGTTCTGGTCTTTTGTTTCCTTTTTATTGTCTCTTTTGAATAGTGTGTAGATGTTGTTTGTCTCTATGTGCCTGTTGATGGCTGCCTTGTCTGAATACCAGGCTTCCAAGAATTCTCTTTTGCATTTTTGGATTTAGCTTGGTCTAAGATGCTGACAGTTTCCCAGCTAAAACTATGGTTAAGTCTGTCCATGTGTTGTGAGATTAAGGAGTTTTCATCATGTCTTCTGACTGCTAGTTGGTGCTCGTGGATGCGCTCTGCTAGCCTTCTGCCTGTCCGCCCTACATAGTGGTTGTTACAGTCCTTACACTGTATATTGTAGATGACTCCTGTTTTTTCTTCTTGGGCTACTGGGTCTTTTGGTTTGCTTAAGATGTTTTGGAGGGCTTTAGTTGGTTTGCCAGCTATGGAGATGCCATGTGGTTGTAATAGTCTGTTGGTAGCTTCTGAGACATTTCTGATGTATGGCAGGGTTATCCTTTTCATAGCTTGTGTTGGTTGTGTTGTAGTAGTTTGAGTGGTTAGGTACTTTTTGCTAAAATTTTGTGGATATCCATTTTGTTGGACAATGTTGTATAGGTGGTCTGTTTCCATTTTCTGCTGTTCTGGGTTGCTGCAGTGCATTTGTGCTCGTTTGAATAATGTTCTTGCACAGCTTCTCTTGAGGGAGGTTGCATTGTTACTTTGGTAATGGAGTACTTGATTAGTGTGGGTTGTCTTCCGATCAACTTTGGTTTCTAATTTGCTGTTGTTTCCTCTGCTGATGAGGATATCCAGGAAGGGTAGCGTGTTGTTGTTTTCTTCCTCTCTGGTGAATTTATTCCTTTGAAGATGTTGTTAATAGTTTCATGTGTCTTCTCTAGTTGTTCCTTTTTTATTATAACAAAGGTGTCATCTACGTACTGGATCCATACTTTTGGTTGTATGTGTGGAAGTGATATGTAGATGACACCTGTAATCTGTAAAGACCAGAAACTTGCTTTAAAGAGGGGAATAAAGCTGGTTTGATCAAGAAGTTAACCTCTGTGCCTGGTAATGCTGTATTTGTACACTCACAATCCTATCATTGACTCATTTTTGAACCATCCTGCCTTGTCAGTGTGTTTGGCAATGCTGTGGAAATGCTGATGGGAGTATTCTGCAGCAGCACCACTTTCATAGGTCATGTTTGCAGTGACTAGCATTGGGCATGTATGTCATAGAGACAAGCCAGTGTGACACATTGAATGATGTACCCAAGAATGAACAACTCGTGACCTTGCAGCATACAAAGGACAATGATTTGAATGGAGACCTTGCATCATTGGCCAGCAGGGAGTCAATCTGTTGTGTATATTTCAGCTTGCAGAGTCTTGTGACTGGCCCATTGTCTGCCTGAAATGACAGTGGGCTTGTATTTAGTTTCTAGCTGCAGAGTATCCACTAGCTACCTTGCTTGGTTGGGGAGTTCTATGAACACTTTAAACTCAAATGTATTCCTGTCGTGATTCTGAAGAAGTGTAACAAATACTGAATGTGTTGATGTCTGTAGAATTCAGCTTTCTGAAGATGTTAAGGTGGTAGTTCTTAATGCCTTTTTGTGTGCTTGGAAGCCTGTAGGGTGGTGCTTGAGATTGTCTCAGAAACTGAGATAGGAGCTTGACTAGATTACCTGTGTCTTGGAGTGGGTCTGCAGTCCTGAGTGGAGCACCAGAGTTCCTCTTCCTTACTAACAAAGATTGCGGAATAAACCATGCAAAATGCAGCCTTACACATTGGACTGCAGGCAGTGTGCCTGTAAACTAGGACAAGGTCTTTCTTGTTCTAACATGATGTTTTGTCTTTGTTTCCTTTAGGCAACTTGTGAAGGCCGAAAGGACAAGAAGGATGAATGATTCCTGTATCAGTTGCACTGCCCAGTCTCCATCCTGTTCCTGATTCCTGTACATTTGTCTCTTTCTGGTAGTGGGACTTAACTGAATCCTCTGTCCCACATATCCACTCCTGCCCTGTCTCCAAGCACCCCCCTGACGCTATAGCTTTTGAGCAGATGGTGGTCTATATTGCACCTGCTGTTTTCCAGACAAGGGATAACTGATGCCTGTCACTGTATCCAGAGAGACTTTCCAGGAGGAGAGGTGGGTGGGGTGGGGTGGGGTGGAGAGGGGATGAGGGCAAAAGGAGAATCTGTTGAGGCTGAACTTCCCTAGCCAGCAGCATGTCCTAGCACTGTGCTGGAGAGGTTTCCTGGCTATCTCGGCATGCGCTCTTAATAGGGCCTGCCTCTTTCAGCTGTATTTGTTTTGCCATGCATTGGCCAGTCTTCTACACCATCCAAAACTGGAGAGTTCGCAGTGAGTTTGTGTGCCTGAACAGAAAGGGGAAAGATTGCCCGCATGTCCATACCCTCTCATTTTTTTAATATTTGAGATGAGGTGACTGTACAAAGCTTCTCATTAAATCTCTGGAACGGTTCCTCAGTGTGCTCTCTGGTGAAACTGGGGTGGTGGTGTCTGAATCTCCACTCTCTGAAAACATGTTTTACTTTGTGGGCCTGAAGGTGTGTTCTGAGGTGAAAGCTGTGGGGCCACTGGTGTTCTTGGCCTGCTCTTCCTGGCTAAACTCAAAACCATCCCTGTTGACTGCCTCAGAGGTCAAAAGCATCTGCCCTCCTCCTCCTTGTCACACCCGGCAGCCTTGGACACACAGTTTGTGTTGTCATCTTGTAACCCAAAGTCTGGGTCTTGTCCAGGTTACATTCATGGCTTGGTTCTTGGTCCTTTTGTACTTGGCCCTCCAGCCATTAATCATGCCCCAGAGCCACAAGTGGCTACTTGTCTTTGTATAGTCTTTGGCTAGGTGCCACCCAGATGACAAGATTGCCTGTAAGCAAAGAAAGCAATTCAGTCCCAGGCTAACAAGAGCAGGACTCTGGAAGTTCTGGCAAAGGTGGAGCAGAAAAAAGGGGGGGGGGCGGCAAAAGCTTGGGTAGGGTGGGAGTGGGGATAATTGCTACTGAGGGATTTAACTAAGGCCATAGTGGAAGGACTTTGATAGAGAGGAAAAATACAAACTCTCCTCTCAGGAATACACATTCTCCAATATAGGTGGGGTGGGAATTCAGGGCTTCTGAATGCAGGATAAAAGAGCTGCCTTTACACCAACAAACAAAAAGGTGTGCTGGGAGGGTGATATGAATCTTTTGCTCTGTTTCTTTTCCTGAGAAGGGCAAAAGAAAGCACAATTTGGTTCTTTCCCAGTAGTACTGCCTAGAGCAGTGTTTCTCAACCTTGGCAACTTTAAGAGGTGTGGAATTCAATTCCCTGAATTCCAAGGTTGAGAAACTGGCCTAGAGCAGAAACATGGGACATGGGACCACTTCCCAATCTCATCCTCTCCAGTTGGCTAATCTGGAAGGCATCAGAATCTGCAGAATTTGTAAAATTTGGGGATCCAAATTTGTAATCCAAATTGTACAAGCCTCACTGTACAAGTTGTACAAGCCTGAGTCTCATTCTCTATCTAGGTCAGAGGTAAAAAGGAAATAGGGTTAAGACTCGTGAATAACTGGTGATGGGGTGAATTGTAGGGAAATGAAAAGCCTACTGGAAGAATTACAAGGTCATGCTGCTAAAATTTAGTGGCTAATCCCTGAATAAAAGCAACCTGCTTTTCCACAATTTTGAGCAAACATGTGAAATAAGAGTAATAAATAACATGGTAACATTTACTCTTCCACAACTCCCAACAGTAAGGCTGAAATTCTACCCTTGCCTTGTCTAGTGTTGTGTCCTCCATGGATCTCTGCTGCTGAAAATAGATATTCTCCAAGGGCTACCAAAAGTTGCCCACCTTTGTTTTAGATGAGCATGATGGCGCTGTTGATTGCCCTGATTAATCACTTGGGCTGTCATGTGTTTAGTAGATTGCTCCTGCCCAAAAAGTATTCAAGCAATGGAAAACATTACGAAAGCTTTTTCCTAGAAGTTTCCCTTCTGCAGTTATGGGTCTGCCCAAGCAGGCTGATGGGTTCAAACCCAATGAATAAGGAGATAAAAAGTGCCCTCAGATATACCTGAGGGGCTAGGAACTTCTGCGGGATGCATGGGTTTATTTGTGTCCCATCCAATTCTGGTAGCCTTTATGAGGTCTTTAAAAAGTAGTAATAATGAAGCCTTCAACTGTGTCTTTGAAAGAAACTTCCCTTGAGTTTCTGTGGTACAGAAGTTCTAGAACTACGATTCCCTAACTAAGAGTGCCATTTATAGCCATGCTTCATTCCGCAGTATTTGAGACAGTATTTCAGAAAAATCAGTGGGTCAGGTGCACTTACTCTCTCATAGCAAGTATGTAAGACAACAGCTGTATTGCCTGGGGATTTGGAGTTATGTAGATCCTCACACATCTGGAGATTGAGCAAAGCTAAGGATAACAATCAGGATATTAGAAGTCAAAGAGTTATTCTTGACTTTAAGCCCAAGGGGGTTGTCCTCCTTGATATTGGCTGATGTCTGAAACAGAGGTGACAGAGGATTAGTTTGACCTCTTGTCCTCTTTAAAGGGATATCGCTCTACCTATATATAGAAGTATAGATTATGTTGACTTAGAGGGGGCCTTGCTGGTGTCTCCTAGATTTGATCTGAACTTAAGCATCTTAAGAGCAGCTGGTCAGGATTCCTGAGTGGTAGTCTTCATCCCCTTTGTTTTCTCTTGTCAAATATCAGTCACGTGAGGGTTTCAGCAGAAGGGAATGTTCCTACCTTTGCTGCATTTTCATAATACTAAGTCCCCCAAGGACCTGCCCTAACACACCCTCCTGAAAACACAGGGTCGGTTTAACGAATAACTTCTGCTTGCAGGAAATGGTAGCCCTGAGGCTCGGCGCAGCAGCACTGCAGGAGAGCTACCCAGTCTTCCAAAACGCACAACTCCAATGGAAAGTTTTGGAGACTCTCATCATTCTGATTGTATCTGTGTGCAAGTTGATCTGTTTTCCCAGGCCCTGCCAGGTGATTTATCATGGTGCAAGCAATACCCCGGCCAGAAGTCACAAACCTTAAAACCTTTTCCTGGCGAAGCAGGAGAGTATTCTCAATTGCAGGCCTGTTCTTTCTCTCCCTAGGAGGAGAAGCCTGGCCTGCAGCCCAGGAGCAGGGAGACTCACTTTGCTTTTTCAAACTGCAGGAGGTGTTTCTTCCCTCTCTGAAAAATGGATGTATTAAAGAGCATGTTTGATGGGAGTGGACATTTAAAAAATAATCCTGTTTCTGTTTATCTTTAGCCCTTCCTGCCCTCAAAATACAGGCTGCAGTTCTGGCTTCTGAGCTCTCTTCATTCTTCTTGTCTTCCACATTCACATCCATAATGGTGACCTTAGCCCTGCCTCTTCCTCCACCCGCTTTGCTGCTCTCCCCATTTGTTACCCCTTCTCCCCTTCCTGATTCACAAACAAATCACTATGTTTATGGTGACAATCCCAGGGAACAAGCCTATTTCTCTGTCCCTCTGCCTAGAAATAGAAGAGGGGACTCAGCATCTGCAGCTCCCGGAAGATCAGAAGATTGAACCCTGGCTCATTGTGTGTTGAATTGCTGGAGAAGCTGCCTTTCTGTTAGAACAGCTTGTGCCTGGCACAAGGACGTCAGGGAGCTAAGGGGCTGGGGATTGATACCATCCTGGGTCAGCAGCTGTACATTTCTTACCACTGGCAGCTCCCTTGGCCTTCAGCAGCCAAGAATGTGTGCGAGCCTGAAGGCCTTCTGTTGTGCTCTCCCTGGATGGTAGGCTCTGGGTGAGCTGTGCGGTCACCCCAGGCACCAAGCGGAAGAATGGCACAATGCAGAACTGGGAGATGTAGTTCTTATTGCGTGGCTCAGTTATGGAAGTTACAGCATCAGCTACCTCCTAGTGAACAAGGAAGAAAAATTAAGAGCTTTATGGGAATGTTGTGCTCTAATTTGAGTCTTCTCTATGTGGGAGGGAAAAGATAGAAGGCGTTCAGTTTAAGATTCAGTGGTTGGCAAGGCAATGAACCATAAGTTTCAGTGTGCAATGGATTTCTCTTTGCAAGAGCACTATATAAATCTGTATAACATTATCTAGGGATATCATGATTTTAAAGCAAAATTATGGAATAAAATACAGGGTCTAAAATGTACTATTCTAAACCCCACATAATCAAGAAGCTAAAGCTAGCATGATTTTAAAAATGCCATTACAATGAAAAAGTTAAACAGAGAAATGCAGGAGTTAGGGTTAGAGCACTGCAAGGATAGGAATTACAATAGAGTACGTTAATGTCTTGACCAAGCTGCTAAAGGTTCTGATATGCTAGGTTGCAACAGACCTCAGGATTCTAACTCCTCATGCAGCTGCTGGTTCTTCAGCTAACATGGTGAAGGTGGTTTATAAACCTGGCTAGGCAGGGCCAGGTAAATTTCCCTGGGAAGTGCATTCAGAAATAGGGGAACACTATGACCCCAAGTCCTTTTTCAGAACTTGAAAATGAAGGAAGCACTGAAGTCAAGCTGTTGAAGCAGAACCAACGCTTGGGTAGGGGCAAGCAAATCAGAGGGGAGGAACAAATTTTGGCAGTCCAAGGTCTGTTCCAGATGTGGAAGTTTTGCTGGAAATCCAAACCAGCCTCAGTTGCCTCCCACTTGCAATATTAGTGGACTGTATGTCAGGGCTATTGTTAGACTTGCATTTACATTCCTGGATAAATGGATTGTTAGCTTTGGGAGGACAATGCTTAAATGGCTATGAAGTCACACTTCACATGACATAAGTCCTGAGAACACACATTCCTCTCTCTGCCAATCTTTTCACGTGGGGATGTGCTGCTGCTGCCTCATAACAGTTCTGCCAATATCCTGGATTTCTCTCTTGTTTTTTCCTGCCTCATTTGGAGGAGAATGAGTGAAATTGCATCAAAACTAGTCAGAGGTGGTCTTGCTGGACCAATGGACTGTCACCCTAAAATGTTTCTATGAGTTAAACGTATTCCTGGGAAGCTGGAGTGAGGGAAGGAAGACAGGAAGGATCTTGGATTAGTAGTTCCTCAGGTACTGGTGAATATTAAATATTGATGTTTCTTGGAGGCTCGAGCGAGCTGTGACATGGTGAACAAACTCTTACAGGATCTCTTTCCAAAAGTTTTTAATCCTGTGCTTTTTTTAAAAAAAAGTGTAAACCTTCCACAAATTTTCTGTTTCATAAAGGGAATTATATCCCTGCCCCCAGCTCTCACCCCCAACCAGAAATCTCTACACCATCCTGTCCAAACTTGATGCTTGCAGATATCTTGGATTTCAACTCCTAGGTCACAGATTGTGGAATGGCTATGGCAGACATTGGTCTGGCTTATATTCTGAACAGCAAAACTTGTGAAAATTCCAAGACATGATGCCTGATTAGATTTGGTTCTTCTGACATGAAGTTTCCTAGGTAAATGCAGAAGAAATGAACAAGAGTAGCTTGGCTATCTAAGATGCAACCCATATACATTCACCAACAGCCATTATTTAACATCTAGCCCAGTGTTTCTCAACCTTGGCAACTTGAAGATGTGTGGACTTCAACTCCTAGAATTCCCCAGCCAGTATGGCTGGCTGGGGAATTCTGGGAGTTGAAGTCCACACATCTTCAAGTTGCCAAGATTGAGAAATACTGATCTAGCATAATAAACAGCCTTTGACACATTATCTCTGAATTTGCAGAGAATATTTTAAAAATCTAAGAAATTAATTGATTTCTTTCTCTTACTTAGTTTGCATTCGTTTTTATTTTCCTTTTTAAAAATCTTTAATAAAATTTTACAAAAAATATTTTAAAAATCTAAGCATCTATCACATCTTGTGGTTTTACAACTCAGTGACTCCTGCAATATACTTCATAGGCTGTTGTCAGGTTTTAGATAATTTTACCTCTCCACCATTTTATAAACCACAAATGGGTTATGTTCGTTTCCCATGCTAAGCTAAGGTGTTACAAATGTTAGGTTTATAATTCAGCGCTATTTTATAAGCAAATCTGGCTGGCTATGGCAACTCTCCTGTTAAAGAGCTGGAAGGGAAAAGAAGGAGCAAATCAAGCAATTAGGGCTGTGGTTAAATTCGTTGTCTCTTCTTGTCCCAAAAAACAGTGATCTAATGCAAACACATTTCTTATATTTCACATCTGGATGATTAATGCAATTATTTTCAAAATATTCCATACAAAAGAAGAACAAAGCTATTTATTATTACTGCTAGACTTTGGCTGTCTCTGGCTTTCAGTTTCACGTAAATGCAGTATAGCTGTCCCATCGTGTTACCCAAGCTGCTTTTGTCCCAGTTGGTAACTTGGCAAACGGTTGCCTAAGCTTGCTTTTTTCCTCTTCCCTCCGTCACCCTTTTCTTTGAACACCATGCTTTCTCGACTGGAAACCTAGCAGCAGAGATGCTGCATCTTTTTAGAAAAAAATGGTGAGTTCAGCTAATTGGAGATATGCTGCTCACAGTGCAACATAGATTCATATAAGGATTTATATGCTGCTGCTTGGATTTATTTATTTTGCATATTATGCTCCAGGAAAGAATTTCCTTTCTGTAAATATTTTTTTTTTAGTGTTGTTGTTGTTATGGCTTGGAAACTGTCAGGATGACAATGGTTACCATGCACTTTAAAAACAATATTTATTTATTTATATTTATTCAGTTTGATGCCTCCTAATACACTCCAAAATATAACTATCAACTGAATCAACAGACAACAAAGCCAGATTTGGACAAAGAAAAAGAAGAAAGAATAAGCTGGTGAACCGGGCAAACCCCAAAACATTCCACCAAGTAATTACAAAGTAATTACAGGTCATAACAACACCTTGAATTGCACCTGGAAACAAACTGGCAATCGGTGCAGCTTGTGGAGCAGACGTTTCACACAGCCATCCTAAGGCATGCCCACAGTTGCAAGCAGCGCTACATTCTGGAGCAGTTGAAACTTCCAAGGGACCTTCAAGGGCAGCCCCATGTAGAGCGTGCTGCGGTCGTTGAGTTGTGAGGTGATGAGGGCATGAGTGACTGAAGGGCCTCCCCATCCAGGAAAGGGCCCAGCCTGATGCACCAGATGAAGCTGTGTGAAGGCCTTCCCAGCCTTAGCTGCCACCTGCTCACCAAGGAGCAGGAAGACCCCCGGATTGTGCACCACCCTTGAATGGGGAACTGCAACCCCATCCGATGTCAAAGATGGGATTTCCCCAGAACCAGGTGGTCCCCAAACCCACAGCCACTCAGTCTTGATAGGATTGATGGGCACTGGGGCAGGACCTTGATCGCCTCACTTGACCCCCGACTGAGGAAGAACAAGAAATGGCCGCTATCCTGGTAGATTAGCTTTTGTGTTCACATTCAGTGTTCTTCCCCCCCCCCCCCCTCCTTGAAGCAGAGATGTTTCAAGATGAGGCCTCTAGAATTGGGCAAGTGCACCGTTTGCTATTTAAACTGTAGAACTTTTCTTAGGTAGAAAATGGAGTCTGATTACTCAGACAAAAATATGAGTCACCCTGGACGATACTGAACAGCTCTCAAAACATTCAGTGTTCCAAATTTTCAAATGCCTTGTGTTATAATTATGAAGATTAGTTACTTAGGCTTGCCGCCAAAGGAAAACGCTTTATATTCTGAGTCCCAAGGTGTGCCAAAGTTAAAAGAAAAGAAAGCTCTGTCGAAGCAGCACGTGCTCGGTGGCCTCCAAACATCACAGCACGTTGAGCGCTGCCTTCAAAATAAAATGAAAAACGGGGACAAGACCTGAGAAAAGGGTCCCACTTGAATCTCGGGTAGTTTACGGGGAGGGAAATTGTATCTCCTCTGGTGTGGCTGAACTGCAATTCCCAACACTGCTCACCAGTGGCTGCTGGAGTTGCAGATCAACATCTGGATTATTCCCCTATAGCTTGTCGGAGGCTGGGAGAGGACATGGTGTCTGGCTGGAAGTTGAACAGTCCTGTTGGGGGCTGAGGATACTGGATTCTCCAGCACCATTGCAGGTTGCAATGACTGAGTGTTTAAAGGAGGTCCTGATACTATTTCAGGGTTGCACTAGCTGTTGAAGACGTTTATCTACCGCTATAAGTCTGCAGTTTCTTGCCTTCCCTCCATCTGTCTCCTTGAGCAACCCGTGGCAGACAAAAGTCTCCCAGGGCAGCTTCTAGCATGGGACAATGGAGCACTATTAAAACTTAATAAAACAGAGGATAGCGTCAATCATGTATCTTGGCGAGTCTGAGGAACTGATCTCTTGCTTTTCCTGAGCCTGCCTTTTCTTTGGACCTGGCTTTCTTGGATCTCCATCAGCTGTAGTTAAGCTGTCAGTCTTGGCAGTGGAGAAGCCGAGGCAGGAACAAGAACAAGCCGTTGGCAGCTGAAGCTTGCTCTCGTCCCAGCTTGAAGTCACCCTCTGGTCCTGCCCTCCCTCTGAGTTCCCTGAGCAATGGATGGAAACTTCCCAAACTGGCTTGTAGAAGTTACAGTTCCTGGCCATGGCGGTGACACAGGACAATGAGACTTATAGTATTCGTATTTTATTCACTTTGCTTCCCAGGTTTTGCATAGTCCTATAACTGTCATCTTCAGCTGTGGTCATAGCCACCTATTTTTTAAAAAAAAAATTGGTCAATGCAACCCTGTTCTAGCATTAGTAAACTGTTTAGATGTCTACATAGCCAGTAACTCCAGGAATGTAGCTCGGTAGAGACTGATGGTTTGTCACTCGCCAGGTTTGTCTAGAAACTTTATCCTCCCTGACCCTTGGGGATACTCCATCCTCCTTGAGCTTCTGCTGAATTCTGAGTGGCTCAGGTTAAAACCCAGGTGATTTTGTCTGGCTTTGCATGGCAGTGACCTGTATATTTTTGCTCCAGAGAGATATTATTTGGGCTACAGCAAAGAAAGCCACTACCTCACATGTGCTGTGTACATACTGTGCACGTGTGCATACTGTTTCACTCCTTAGTTCTTTCCTCTCAAGGAGGGCACAAATCCATTGGGACCTGCTCTAACACCTCTGGCCTTTGTTTGCAGAACAGGCTCACCCATTCTGAACTAGAACTGACCTGATCTCGGCTTGCTTATTTCTCACCCCATGCTGAGCCATAAACTTAACTCCACTGGCTGGGTTCAGTGAGCCACCAGCTAGCCAGCCGCCTTTTAGTTTGTAGTGTTGTGCAAACCCGTCTGATTTCACTAGTTTTGCACTGGCTCCCACCAAGCGTGCCCCAATACTCCTCTGAAGGAAATGCCAGCGTTTGAATTTTTATGTGGGAGTGAAAGTGCCAGTCCTGAGGCCTATATATGTCACATGTGTAATAGGAACTCCCCCAGTTTCTAAAACAAGGGGATCTGAAATTATCTACTGATAGCAACAATGATGCTCTGGGGCGATGCTACTATGTTGGTTATTTGCATACAGGTAGGTGGCAACTAATGCAAGTTGGAAGAATGTGATATTTGATTTAGTGCAAATTGCAAATTGATACCAGGTTGGGTTTAACGTGGCCCCAAATTCAGTTAATGCGAGGCTAGCTTGTGCACAACTGGGGCTGGGGTTTTAGATGCTGCTAATCTTCATGTGTGCCGAATGAGAAAAGAAAGGTTCTGTCAGAGGAAAACAGTACAGGTTTAAAAAAGGAGAGGCTTATGACATTAAAGCAAAAATTTGATGTAATTGAACAGCGTGAATGTGGTCATAGCAACGCTAAAATAGGACAAGATGCAGGAATGGCTGAACCTACGGTAGAATTTTTTTTTTTATTCTGCTTTCTATAGCTACTCTGTAACTTTCTTAACCATACATTTAAATTATAAGTATATTCTTTTTATCTTTTACTGTACTATTTCATTAATATACATATAAACATTTATGTTCAAAAATTTTCATTGTTTCTGTCAAGCTGGAACTAATTACCCTATTTTCCATAGAAATATCACTTCAAATAGTGTGAATTCGAATAATGCAATCGTTTTGTGGGATTAATTAACTGCACTAATTGAAACCTACCTGTATTCCAAAGATGACTATTTTGGGGCAACTTTTCTTTTCTTATCCTGGTAGGTTCTTAAGTTTTAAGGTTTCACCTTGCTTTGGGACCAGACTCCAGGACTGTTTTACTGATTTTGCACAGAAATGAAGAGCAAGTTCCTCTCAGCTGATCTCTAGCATGGGCTACTTCCTGGCTCTGGGCATAAGATTCCCTTCTCTCGGCATTAGTATCTGGCTGCATCTCTCAGACACAGAGGCAGGAAAAGTGGGTGTGGCTAAAGGTTGGGCCTCTACCAACTACCAAGTTGTTTGGCTTCTGTCTGTCTGTTGCTATTAAGTGCAAAGAAAGAGGGCTCAGGTGGTTAGAGAATGTCAAGATGGCGTTAGTTAGGCTACCTCTGAACAGAAAAACATTAAGTTATGAAACATGTAAACGTGAGTTCATGGCACATAGGGGGAACCTTGGAATCTAAAGATCAGTAGTGAAAACTGTAACTTCTTGTGATAGCCTGATTCCACCATGGAAACCATGATGCAATTGTAGTTGCATATTCTTTGGCGTAAGAGTTGAGGTTGCTTTGCATTAGACGTCCTTCGCTCGGCCAGTTTGCTGGCCAGGCCCCATGTGTGATCAAAGGTTTATGATTTGATAAACATTGTTTTTTTACAACTGCAAAAAAAATACTGTTTGTTTTCCTACGTTGTCAGGTTATTTCTGTGACAAGGTCAACTCACAACCAGAAACAGGAAAATATGGACCTCCCTTCCCAACCTCACGTGACGGTTGTGAAATACCTTCACTGCACCTGAAGCTAGTCACACCTGCACTTTTCCAATGATGTGCAGGTTTTGTTTTCAGCACTTCCAGGATCCTTCCATGAAATGTTGTGATGGGTGTGTGCGTGCCTGTCCATGCCTGCACACATTCGGTTTCGTAATTCGTGAATGATTGCTTTAGAGCAGTGTTTCTCAACCTTGGCAGCTTTAACATGCTGGCTGGGGGAATTCTGGGAGTTGAAGTCCACGCATCTTAGAGTTGCCAAGGTTGAGAAACGCTGCTTTGGAGGATGAGAAGCCGAACTGCCCTTCTGCCCCTCCCTCAGCCCAGCTAAGCTTCATAAACAAAGACACACTGATCTGGGTGGAAGGTCAATTTATTGCTGTGTTCCATGATAGAGTGAGCATACCCACACACACGCACACACATACACGAAAAGTAATTACAGACAATATATAACCGGCAGTTGATTACAGAGGAATGAGATTCGAAGAAGTTTTGCAACACCACCTGATGCTGAGCGAATACCGGCAACTGGGGTTCAAGCTGCTATGTTGGAAGACTGGCGACACGAGGGGTGTGTGTGTGTGCGCATTTGCATGCCCTGATAGGTGCATGATGAATGTATTCTGCCAGGGCACGCTTGGCCTTGAGCGGAGACTGCTGATTGCCCTTTCTCCCTCCATCTGCAAGGGGAAGAAAAGAACTCAGCGCTTTCACGGGCTGGGAGCGTCTGAACGACGGCAGCTGGTGTCTGAAAATCCTTTGCTTTGGACCAGACCGTGGGGCAAGTCTCGGGCTTCTCCTGCACACGGATGCTGGTGGAAGTGGCTGGAAATCTCCAGATTACGAAGCACGCTTATTTTACTCTTGGAACTAATCTTTGTTAAGAGTTTTTCATCTGAATCTTCTACGCTGTTTCATTTCTTCTATCTAAATTTAAGATTCGACAGTACTGGATTCTTGGCTACATTATTCAGCCCTGGCTGGCAAATTAATACAGAGAAGATGAAGGGGGTGTAAAAATCTGTACCAAGATGGATCTGTGCCAGGAAAGCAGGCAGAAATTTTCCAGGCAAATGCAGTGAACAGAAGACGACTGAGATCACTGACTGAGGTCCACAAATTCCTTGCCAATCTTATTTGAAGAAGGCAACTAAGGGTATCATCTCACTGGGGTTTGCTTTGCTCTGGGATAAAAATCCCACGGCTGCATTTTGGCAAACTCCGTCAGTATGCAATGGCCTTGGATAAACCAACTGAAATCTTGCTGGCTTTCAGCTCTCCATCAGTATTGTGCCCTAGGTCTCCATCCTGCCTCGTGGCTTGCGCCTTTGGGATGAGACATGGGGACTGCCTGCCTCAGAGGGTGAAAAGGCCCGGCAGTGTTACTTGGGGAGGAAGACGTGGGGAACGGATGGAGGAGGAAAGGGTTGGCTAGAGATGTGAAAAATCTCAGCCGCACGGCCTACGGTCTCACTTGGCTAAGATGGAGAGGTTGCCTCCCACCCTTTTTCTGAAAAATGAAACAAAGGAGGGGGAGAAGCCCTGCGTGAATGCCAAGTTTTCTGGGCAGGCACAGGTCAAAATCACCAAGCAGCATCGCTTCCTCCTCCTGCTTTCTGCCCTCCTTGCCCAGAAACTCCTGAGTCACTGCAGGCGGCAGAGAAAGGCGTTAGAAAGGGCAAAGTTTTGTGAACGATGGCACTCGGCTGGGCAATACCCAAAGCTATCTCTGCCACCAAGCTGAAACCTCTGCAACAGGAACCAACCCTGTGGGGCAGAAACATTCGAGGCGGCGGTTAAGGCATGAACATCTGGCCTTGGACTGATTTTTTTTTTTTTGGTGCAGACAATGTGGCCTCACCTTCTAGACCATTTCTGGGTTTTCCTATCACTTCCTTCCCACAGAGCTCCTTCATGAATTAATATTTTGCCTCTTAACACAGCGCTCCTCATGGTTTTCATCAATATTTTAAAAACCTTTCCGGTGCGTTTAAAGGTGAAGGCAAATTCTTGAAAAAAGATGGCAAAGACAATGGCTCATGTGTGCAAGAGGATGAAAGAGGGCCTCTGTACTGAGTCCGAGTGGCAACAAGCCAGAGAAAGTCCCGTAAACGTTACCTTTGGGATGGATGTGATGCTGCGGCTGAGAATAACACACTTTTTAAAGGGGATTTTAGTTACTATGTTCTACATTAATAGGAACAGGAAGAAAAAGGTACTGAAAGATGGCCTTTCATTCTAATACTGAGTCACAAATTTATTTTTGCTTACACTGTAATGCGGTTCTCAAAATGGCACCCATTTGGAGATCCTGATAATAGCACGCTACATTTATATTGAATCAGTCAAAAGAGTCAGTGATCTGTTGGAGGCAGCTGGAAGAAAAGTGGACAAGAACTTTCCCCAAAGGGATAAGCTGAAGAAGAATTCAGACGGAACAGACATGTTTTATGCATTAGCTGCATAGAGTCAAAATGACCAAAGGTGCATAAAAGCTCCCACAATAAAAATAAAAAAGGAAAATAGTATGAAAGAACCGCATGCAACTTGCTCGCAGACTGTTATACTTAACAACTGCACGCGGATGCACTAAACTCTGAACCGAGCATTATGAAAAATACGTGTTTATTAGCCGTGATGCTCTACCAGCATCTTGCATAGTGTTTCTGACTTGAAAATAAACACAAATAATTTAAGGAGTTCTGCTGAATTTGATCTGGGGTCCATGCAGCCCAAGCATTTTGTTTGTAATGGCAACCAGCTCAGAAGCTTTCTATGGACTCAGAAATCGAGCATGAGAGTCTTCCCTCACTGGTTCCACAGCAGCTGGTATACGACGGTACACAATATCTGACTATGGAGGCTCTATTTAGCTTTTCAGGCAGGGATTTTGTCGTGCCTGGCTTGGTGATTGACAGCTGTTCTGTGAAGCCGCAGTTAACACATCAGAAGCCTTAAAACTGATCACGCCAGAAAACAGTGTTAGGTACAGACAGAACAAACCACGTGCAGCAAATGAAATGAATCACACGATTCTTAATTAATGCAGATCAGTTCACCCCTCCCTGCCAGATCTTATTCATTTTTCCCCAATCGCTGCTATTTCTTACACTTACATGATCATCCCATATACTATTCCTACAATTTCAAAAGCACTCCAATTCCCTATTTCATGAGATTGGATTGTTATTTTAAACAAATATAGACAAAATATATCTTTTGTCACAAAATAAAATTCTGTAATTTCTTTCATATTCTTCCTTTTTTGTACAATCTGCAGAAATATTATATGAAAATTAAATATTTCTATTTCCTGTATAAGTGCGTCTTTTAAAAAATAGACAAGTAGGAAGCTTTCTACGACAGCTAAGGATCTGTTCCTTTTGGATATTTAGATATGTGAATATGTGTATATTTACACAAGTTTTTTTTCTCTTTCTTAGAAAATGTGCAAATAAAAAATCTAGCAAAGATTTATGGGGAGTTGTAGTAAAGCATTAGAACAGCCTTCCTAAATTTGGTGCTTTCAATAGAGAGGCTATTCCCAGCCAGCACAACTGTTGACTGTACTGGCTCAGAAGTCTGGGCGTTGATGTCCATCACATTTGTCAAAGGGCACCAGATTGGCAAAGGATGGCATAAAGCAGTGTTTTTCAAACTTGTCAACTTTAAGAGGTGGGGATCTCAACTCCCAGAATTCCCCAGACAGCAAAGTTGCTGAGTTTGAAAAACACTGGCATAGAAGGACACTAGTGATTTGATGCAGAATAAAGATGGGGGATCCATGGCTTTCCAAATGTTTTTAGGCTTCAAATTCCATCGGTTTTACTATGCATGGCCAAGGATGATGGGAATTGTAGTCTAATAATACCGGCATATCTAAGGCTTTCCTACTCTTGACATGGAAGCAGACTCTGGCAGGCAGGAAAGGGGGTTGGATTCTAATTCTGGCTACAGATCCTACAGGATGCCTGGACTCTTCCTAATACATCTATGGAGAATTACCACCTTCTCTCCCCGCTCCCTCAACCCAGGAGGTAATTCCTGCAAACTGTAGGTGACAGGCAGAATGCACTGCTGCACCATTTCACAAAGTGGGTTTTAATGCTTCTGAAAGCCATGGGTTCATGAGGCAGTTCAATGTAACACAGGAGGCACTTTAAACATTGCAACCAAATGTTATCTTTCTTGGGGAAGGGCAAGGTGGGAGAGGGTTTGTAAAATGCAAGACATTTCAGGTAAAGACTGTGTTTTCTGCAGGAGCAGGGCCTGGGTTACAGTACGCGATCCCACTCCGGGAGTAAGCCATAATCCTTCCCATATTCTCATTCTGGCAAATTCATAATACTATGAAACTCAAAATTGTTTCTGACATTCTTAATACAAAGGGTTCCCATGATTCAAGTTATTTGGTTGGCTTGACACCTGGTTTGGCAAGGGATGGGAAGGTTGGCGAGAGAAAGGCTTTCAGTCACACTGCCCTTGATTGACAAAGACGGGCCAAGAAGGCAGCTATCTTGGCACGAGGGTGGCATCGCAGTTCTTGATCTGGGAGGCAGGAAAAAAGAGAGCTGCAGCTTCATTGCAACAGGGACAGAGCTGAGAATAGATATTCCTGCAACTGCTCTGTCGCCCAGCTGACTATAGTGAAGAGTGCTCAGGGATCCCTTTTAAAGCCTTCCCGCTTCTGCTAACTGCCAGATTCTGCTTCCTTGGCAAAACCAGAGATGGGGGCCAGATACCCATCTCTAACCTGACCAACCCCCCTCCCCCCACCTAAGCAGGAAATAAAAGTGCAGTGCTCTGGATCCCAAAGCAGTAGTCCACTGAATGGGAGAGAATCTGTGTTCCATGCATTTGGCTAAAGATATATATATATATATATTTATCTGTATATATATATATTTATAATGTATATAGAAATTTAAAATATTTCATCTTTTAAAAAATAACTTCTTTTTTTAAAAAAATGTAAATCTAAGGCTCTCTTCCCCCCAACCCCTTCCCTCCCGCCACCCCTATGGCCTTTAGTACTCCCACCCTCTAATCAAAGATAGGAGGGAACTAGTTAATCCACCTCTCAGCCATTCTGGTGCTTGAGAGGAAAAGGTGGAAATGGATAAAGAATCCCTAATACCTTTTCCCCACAGATAGGGAGCACTCCCCCCAACTTCAGAGATGGCATCCTTCCCCCGCCTCCTGCATTGGCAGATCGGGGCAGAGTGGCACAGAGAAAGGGCCCCTCTTGCAGTGGGGGAGCGTTGGTCACATGACGCTCTCCAAGATGACAACTTTGGCACCCCCATCCAAGACAGGGGTGAGGGTAGTCAGAGCATCTGTTTCGGGCACCTTGTACTCTAGATGATGCAACCCCCAGATCGGCTGGGTGAGATGGTGCCAGCGCTGTGAAGAAGGAGAGAAAGAGAGGTTTACAGGTGGGGATTGGCCCAAACTTCAGAAATACATTTTTGCCTTCAGCTCTATCTTTCTTTCATGCTCTCCTAGAATCCCTCATGAGACACTCCTCATCCTTGTGATTCATTCATATCCATTCCACATTCTCTCTCTCTTCCCCTCTCTCCCTCACACACACTCAAAGATTAATACTTCAGCTATACTGCTGACATTGTTTTGTATTTAATGCCTTCCCCCGTATAGTAGCCCATTATTATTTTTTAAATGCATTGTTGCTAAATTTCTGGCAGGGCAGTCTTGCTCATCTTTTCAGAACCTGTGATGGCCACAAATCCCTGCTGAGGTCACATGGGCATGAGAGAAGGGAGGGCACCCATCCTGTTCTGAGGGGTGTAAAGGAGGTTTTCCAGTTTCTACCATAGAGAGCAGTGGGAGAAAAAGCATTCCTGTCAACAAGAGATTCTCCACCTCTCAAGAACAGGGTGGAGGAGAGTATTGGATCTGGCAGATTCCAAGACCTCCCCCCCCCCCCCCGATCATCGTCTCCTTTTTTCTCAGTGCTGGGACAGGCAATGTGGGGGGGAGGGGGGAAGGGAAAAGATGCCCAAAGTTTCAGCAGGGCAGAAATGCCTACTTTCCCACCCCCACCAGTTCTCCCCATGAAACAAGTAGAAGAGGCCTGGAAGGCTCTCACAGACAGGAACAGAGCCCCAGCAGCCCAACTGACAACTGCTACAGCCAAACTGGGTCCGGGCATGAGGGGACTACACCAAAGAAAAGAAGAGGTGGCTTGCTACCCAGCTTGCTTGTGGTCAGCTTGGGCAAATGTAGGTATTGCAACGTCTGCCCCATTCTCAACCATGCCTCCGCTCTGGCAGCTAGCAATGGCAAGGTTTAGTGTCCCAGGTGTGGTCCCACAATCCTGATGTCCCTAATGCTCCCATCCATATGTTTGGTGCAGATGACGGCCAGTGGCAGTAGCAAACTCTGCTTCCTGCCGTTGTTTCCTGGAAGAACCTTTGAGGTAGAAAGCTCTCCCCAGCCATGTGTAGAGGTTGGGCCCTGGGGCCTGAATCCCACCCTCCTGTTCTGGTAACATGGGAGGAAGCCTCACCTCAGCCAGCGTTCCCTTGGCACGGATGAATTTGTAGAGGGCGGTAAGTGGGACACATAGCATGGAAGAGAGTGCAAAGCCCCAGCCAATGGCTTCTCCCCACCAGGGGTAGACGTAGCTGTTGTTGTAGATCAATGGCTTGTAGTAGGCGATGTTGAAAAGAAAGATACCCTGGAAATGAGTTACCAATGGGTTAAAACATGCCATCTTCTTCTTCTTCCCAGCTTCTAGCCCTAAAGCAGTTGATACCCAGACTGACGTATCCCAGATATGACAAAATAGCTTATACTCTTCTAACCTCATTTTTGCTTCCTTTGTAGAGAAAGAACCTGGGCATGAACTTGGTCATTAAAGAAAGGCCATGGAATTTAGAGTGACCTTGGGACAGGTATGAGAGAGCCATTAAGGGGAAAGGAAGGAATGAGTCATTAAAGGAGGGGGGCTTGGAGAAGAGATTACACAACCCTGAGAGAGATGGTTGGCCTGACCCTGCAGGCCTTCAGAAAGGCAGTACTGTAAAAGAAATTACTCTTTCCCTGGGCACTTGGGTCAGACTAGGTAAAGTTCCCAATTGGTGAAAGGTAGGATATTTTAGTCCCGATCACTCTTTAATGGTTTTAGTTTATTTCAGTGGTAGGTATTATTTTTCTTTTGTATTTTTTGTGAATTTATACACTGCCCAGGGTCACATTGTTTGAGTTGGGGGGCCACATACACATCTTAAATAAATAAATAACTGGAAACATGAGGGGAAAAAAATTAAAAGTAATCTTACCTTGATTTTGTTTAGTATAAGATGAGGCAGAGGGACAGGCTTTGAGATCCTGTTATTCTACCTCATTACAATAAAGGTAATAAATCCCTGCCATGCCGATTTCTCAACCTGGCCTAACTTGGAAGGCTCACAGGCAGCCACCTAACCTAAGCTGGAAAGGCTTTAGCTAAGATTCTGTGTTTAAGCTCAGGAATGAAATGCCCAATTCTTTTTGCTGACCCTTCCCCGATATCTTGCCCCATAGTCCAGTTGACCCAGAGACTGAACAGATTTTTCCTTGCTGAATTTCTGCCTGTTACATGCCTGAATGGAATTAGGAACATGGACAGATTTCTTCTGGGCCTGTGGAAAACTCTAGCTTTGCCACCCATTCCTCTCCCACTAAAAATCCTCCAGCTGCACCCCAAAATTACCAGGCAGATGAGAGGGGTCAGGACCATCCAGCACCATTTCATCCAAGGAAAGGGCCGGTACCCAATCATGCAGGCAATGTCATCCATGAAACGGTCAGCCCCTGGAGCGAAATGGGAAGCAGTGAAAGAGTGAGAGATTTCTCCTAAGAATATCAGAGGAGCCCTGCTGGATCAGACCAGAGGGGGATATCAAAAGGACTAGGCCTGCTTCAGTCATTATTTGGAAGAAGTGCCTTGGATCTTGCATGATCATAGAACCTCTGGGGTGTTTAATGAACACAGCCTCTATGCTTGCCCTACATGCAAAGCCACTCTTCTGACTCATTTCTGAAGTGTACAGAGTTCTAATGTCCATCCAGCCTCTTATTCCCCACAGTGGCCCACCAGGGCTAAGCAAGGCATGAGTCTCCCTGGGAGACAAGGCCAAAAGGGTCCTCAAAGTCTTTAGTTGAAGCTTCCTGCACAGCTCTGCCTCAGCTCAGCAGCCCAGCCAGTCTGCTCCTCCTCCCTTAATGACTGCAGATAAAATGGGGACTTTTCAAGGACACATCTATGTCTCAGCAGCCCAGAGTGGAAGGGAAAACAAAGGTAGTCTTGATTGGGGATGGCACGTAATGAAATGTCCAAAGTCCAACCTTTGACCACATTAGTTGCATATACAAGATCACAACTCTTTTTACTCCTGACAAATTAAATGGAAATAGCACCGTCTCTTGGCTTTGAGCATTACGGTCAGAGAGGGGACAAGATCAGGGGGCTTTTAAATGCTGCCAGCTGTGTCCCCAATTAATAGGGTAAAAGAATGGCAAAATGGGAGGATTCCCTCCCCCTTCCAAATTCCAATGTCTGCTATGAGTGGAATCTAAACTGTATTACTAATTGTGAGCTCCAAGTTGGAAAGTGATAATTAAAAATGAGCTGTACGTGTCATGCTGGGTAGGGTTTGGCTCCACACTGGAGCATGTCCTGACAGGGTGAGGGGGGAAAAAAACCACCCTTTAATTACTCTTTGGCCATATGAGGGAGCGTGAGTGTGACAGGAATCTCAGAAGCTAAATAGGGTCATGCTTGGTTACTATTTGGAGGGGAGATCTGAGAACTGCTTGTTAGACTGGGAAGTTGAAAAAAATCTGAGAAAGGCAATGGTATATTACTTCTCTAATGCTGCAAGAAAATTCCAGGGATGCAGTTGCAAAAAGTCATGCTTGACTTAAGGGGGTCTTCTGCTTAAAGCTAAAGGGCCTGAGCAACGCAGCATGTGGCACATTTGTTCCTGGACCGTCTGATTTCACACTGTAAATGTGTATGTATGAATGGTGGTAAATGGAGTTCTCTGGGTTTTTTTAAATCCCTCTAGAGTAGAACAGTCTGGCAGACTATTTTTTCACATGAATTTTTCTCCACATGGGAATAAGAGCTACCCAATTTCCCACTTCCCCCATGCCTCACTAGCAGTTTAAAATGGTAAATCCAGGACTGTTCTGTCACATCACATGCCCTTAATGTAATCTGTGCTTGGTGACCTTGTCCCTCAGGCTCGCTGAGGAGACGCATTGCTCAGATACACAATTTGTAGTTCGAGGTTGTTGTGAGGTTTAAACAGCTTTGGAGTCTTTTAGCAGGCAGAACAGGAAAACGGAGGCGCTTGTAATGAAAATGGGCATTTGGGCCAACGCGGTTATTTTATATGCACCACTGAAACCAAATAAACCAGAACAGCTTTCAAGGCCATGGGAGGAAAGACTTCAAGATAGATGGAACTTGGCCTTAGGGTGCTTACAAATGGGTCCCAGTGCTCATAACCATCAGCTAAAAGGACAAGGGAAATTGTAATCAACTTTTAAAACGACATTATAGAGCATGCATTCTGTGTGTATGGGTGTGTGTGTGCGTGCGCGCGCACACACACACACACCTGATGCTGCTAGTTCGTCTGCAGAGATGTGCCAACTCTTCCAGCCCAGCCAAGGCAGCACATGCAGGGCAAAGCTAGAAACCTTTCACTCCCTGCCTTGGCCTGCAAAGAAGAGCTCTGATGGCCTTGCACTTTGCCTTTCCAAGATAAATCGAGGGATGTGCAAGGGAGGCTTTTATCACTGACCTCCTTATTACTCACATTCCACTCACTCCTAGATCAAGATAAGTAGGGCTGCCAAAAAAGCAGCTCAGGCTATTAGCAAGGTGAGGGCCCTTGAGACTGCTAGGCTGGCCTTGTGGACCAGATGAGGCCAGGAGCCCGGACCCTTCCCGTCTCTGTCCTACTATTCTGTTGGGTAAGGAGTGGCTGGGAGGCAAGGACAACACCTATGGCCCAGTCAGTCTTGCAGGTAAAACACAACACTGTATTCGGGAGGAGGAAGAAAGTTTTGGTTCCTGGAATGAGTTTTCAGTGCAAGGAATCAGGTCTCAGTGGGTGGAGGTTCTCTGCCTTTGACCATCTTCCTTTCACTTGTAAAAGACGGTGAGGTCTGATGTGTGATTTAGAGATGCAAAGGGTCTGAATCTTACCCTTGCCTGTCACTCAGGTCCCTACTCTTATTCTGTCCACTCCTTCCACAAGGAGGACAGGGAGGAGAGCTCAGTCCACAAAGCCCCCTTTCTTTCAGCTGAGGAAACTGTGACCTCATCCTACTTGATATGTGGAAAGGGCAAGCCAGTGGGATGCAGGAAAGCCATAAGGGGCAATTCCAGAGCAGGATGACTTCTAAGTCTCCATGGGATGTGTGCCCCTCTTTCAGACCACTGATTAATCACTAAGCAACTTCTGAACTGCTCACGTGAACAAGAGAGAGAGAGAACAGTCTTCTCTAAACTGCACCCTCCAGATGTGCTGGACTTCTTGGCTAGGAATTCTAAGAGCCCAACACATCTAGAGGACTGGGATAGAGTCTTATAACTTTTAGGAAGGCATAACCCAAGCACCTTTCCTTTTACAAAATAAACATAGGACTGCATGTTTTATGTTGTTGCCTGTCTGCAAGCATATACACATATGCAAACCGATTACAAACTGTTATAAATGACTGGCCCTCCAAAGCAGGTTAAATGTCATATTTATTCCACTAGTCCTTTTGAGAATTAGATACATTTTTTTCTCTTACCCAGAGCGCCTGCTCTACTGATTTGTGACAAGCAGCTGACATGCTGGTCGATCTGTATCTAGTGTCAACACTGGGGGCAAAACACCTCTTCTTTTGCCAGCTTTGTTTCAGGCGATTCCCTAACCAACATGCAATTCTCTCTTACCATAAACCCAGGCGATGGCCACGCACTCCCAGAAGGCCTGCCACAGTAGCGTTGTGCCACTCGCTGAATAGTAATCGAAGAGCTGGAAGACATACATGCCCCCCTAGGAGAGGGGCTGGCTGTGAGACAGCAGGATGCAACAGGGCACTTTCAAAATGGCCTCCCACGCCCAGCTCCAGGCTCCTCCTCTTCCCTACTCAGGGCGCCTCCACAAAATTAGTTCTTCTAAGCAAGGTTGGCCCTATCACAGAACAGTTGCTAGTGCAGCACATTTTTTCACAAGAGCCAGTGGGAGCAACATTCCTTTCCTAGCTCTGCTTTGATGAATCCACTTCTGCTGCTTGGGAAACAGACAGAAGGGAAGGGAAGATGGGAGGCACCTTGCCGCAAAGGGTAGAGTTGACAAAGCCACCTGGTATTCCTTCCCACTCTTCACTGGAGTGAAAGAACAGGAACACATGGCAACTCCTCACCATGCTCTTTTTCCTTGTAGAGCAGGTTAGGGAAGGCAGTTGCTAAAACGTTCAGTAGTTTTACTTCCTGAGTAGGCAGCAGCACATGGCTGACTTTCTCTGGATGGGAAGCTGTGCAGGGTGAGGCTCAGTTAGAGCCTAGATGGGAGACCACTAGGGAACCCATGGCTGTAAAAAAAAAATCCAGAAGAAGAATAGAAACTACTTTGATATTGTGGTTGTGTCTACCAAGCCACCAAGACTCAAGCTCTGCTTAAAGGAGAGTTGACTTTCATTCTCCCAGGAGGGAGTGGGAATTGTGAAAGAAAAAGGATCAGCAGTTCTGAAGGTTTCAAGAAGGTTGGGACAGCAGGGAAGAGAAGGTTGAGCAAAGCCAGTGAGCTTAGCCCTGAAGAATTCTTCAAACTTCTTACTTCTTGGCAGAGTTTGTTTTTTTTAACTTTACTTTTTATTGAAAGACATATTTTCAACATTATCAGAAAGAGGAGGGTTGAGAACTTTTCATCAAACATAAATCAACAGGCAGATAACCTTTTCTATAAGCCAACCTACACCATGAGAACTCCTAACAAATACCTGGATGAGTAACCCAAAAGTGAAATAAAACAAATGTTCTGATAGTTCTTGGGAATATCAGAGGTAGAAAGAAAAGAAGGAGGTCTGACTGGAAGGAAAAAAAGCCTTGTCATTCTGCTGGGCAAAATGGAGGGGTTCTGTTGGGAAGGTTAAGCTAGATCTGGGGTATTTCAAATCATCTAGATCCAAATCCTTCTTACTCCCTGGACACACATTCAGAACAACAGAAGGAGGCTGGTCCCAGTACAGATGCAGCTTAAAAGAGAAACAATGGCAAAAAGAGAAAGGAGAAATTCCCTGCCACAAAGACTCACATCCTTCCTTGCCAAGGATCCTGGAAGCCTTAAAGAATGTCATTTCCCCATCTTTGCAACCTGACTGCTCTGTGCAGAGCAGAAGGGAAGGAGAGAAGGGGGTTTCTCTCTCTCTCTCTCTCTGTGTAGAGGTATGCAGAGCGGAGTAATTGGGGAATAGCCATGGCAGGAACTTTCACCTGGAAGTTCCAGTAAGTTAAATAGCCTTACTCAAATGACGCAAAAGCATGCACAAGGCCTCTTTTATTAAAAACAGACCTTTCTGCTTGAGATTCAACGTATCGCCAACACAGTAAGAGGTGAGCTGTCCCCTCCCAGGATAACAACTGGAGATACATTTCACGGCTTCTTTTCAGTCAGCTCCCAGAAGGGAGGGCAGGTATTCTCCAGCAAGGGAAGAGCAGCAACTGGGTGAAGGTTGTCTCTCTGTGTCCCCCTCCCCGCTTGCGCAACCAATCAGGGGTAGGTTCAGGCGCTTTCTGGGCCATGGCAAGGCTTCAGGGATTCCCTTACGCCTGTCAGCTGCTGCAGAGCAGGCTGCATCTGGGAATCCCAATGAGTCTTTTCTCCCTTCTTCAGGATGATGTCACTGCTCCAGTACTGGCAGAGAGGGAAGAGTCTCAGTGCAAAAGGCCTCCCTGCCCTAGAAACACAGAGCAGTTGTGGCAGCCATCCTGATGGCTGAACGTTTCAAGGCACACTTCAGCCCCAGTCATGTGCTCTGGTTACAGTCAAAGTCCTCTGATGAAGTAATTTCTGGTTGGAAGTCACCCAGTAAAGGCACCTATCTAAAAAGAGGAGGCCCTGCCCTAATTTTCTTCTTTCACACAATGGGCCCAATTGTCTCTGTCTCAAAGTGTAAGTTCCTGATCAGTCTTAAATCACTGCTTCTTGCTGGTTGCTTTAATGAACACCAGTTCTGCAATTAAAAGTTCACACAGCATATGAACCCTCCCCCCCTCAAATCATAAGGGGATAAGAAGGGAAGTACAATTATGACATCACAGTCCCAGGCCAATCAGTGCTGCTTAGAACCTGCTCCCATGTCCACCTCACTGAACAGTTTCCCTGAGCTTGGCTCTGAAAGGAAACAGTAGGCCCAGCAGTCACTGCTCTATACGTGCTTACACAGAGGACACCCGACTAATGTAAATGCAATGGCCAGGACGTAAAGGGGACGCATTATAAAGAAGTCCTTAGGAAGAAGACGAGGAGCTGCTAATGGCCTAATGCTCCAGAATCTTGGATGGGAATCTACAAAAGAGAGATTGTAGCACTTTGTTTAGAACAGAGGTGGGAAATCTAAGGCCGCCAAATATTGCTCCCAGCAGCCTGCTCCACTGATGAAGTTGGAACCCCACTCCTAGGATGCTTCAATAGGTATGATGCCAAAGAGAGCCAGAATCATATTGGGTTATATTATATAAGTGGGAGCTCTCTGTATACATGTCAAACAGAAGGGCTTAATCTAATGCCAGAGAGAAGGATACCCACCTGCAACTTGAAATGGTACAGACAGTCCTCATTTAGTGACCACAATTGGGACCAGCAATTCAGTTGTTAAGCAAAGTAGTCACTAAGTGAAACCGCAACTCTGTTTATGATCTTACTTCGGCTTTCCTTTGCTTTACAGACCTGCAAAGGTCGTAAATGCGAGGATTGGTTGTAAGGTTACTTTGTCATCACTGTCGCAACTCCAAGTGGTTGCTAAATGAAGCAGTCACTAAACGAGGACTACCTGTACAGTAACCAACAAATCTTTTCAAATAAGTGGCCCTTAGCAAATATATGTCTTACAAATGCTTTGTTTTCATCTATCTGTACTGCTTGGCTCTTTGTACTGTGTGCATGCCATATATAAATAGTTCCACATTATGTAACCATAACTGGGTATACTTGCCAATTTCATACAGTGTAAAGTAATTGTGAATAATTTACAACCACCCCCACCCCCACCAGGATTAAAGGAAAGATCTTTAGGAACACAGAGTTCATTTCATAGAAAGCCTTTCTCTCTCTTTCCCAAAATTAACAATGAGATCCTAATGTCTTCACTCAGAGAAGTCTCTGTTCTCAACTGTATCTGCCACCAGATAAACATGCACAGCATTGCAGCCTACACCTTGATGAATGTCTGCTGTTTGGGAAACCCAAACAGTTATACACTTTAAGGTTTTGCAAGAAAATGCCAGCAAAAGAAGCCCTGGAAAGCTTTGCTGGACAAACCACACCAAATCAAAAGCTGTTACATGACCAGGATCTAAAGTTTTACAAGGAGACTTGCAAGCTGATTTACTAGCATGTGAAAACATGAGTGTCTAGATTAGAACTGACTGATCAAAAGAACGAAAGCTTATATTTATGTTGTCTGTATGTACTAGAATATGAAGCATGCTAATTCATGCTTTTGTTTTAAGCTTATGTTTAAGAGCAAATTCTCTCTGCTGACAATTAAAAAATTGACATTATTTCTCGGTTGGCTAGATCTAGAAGGACAGAGGGTAGACGCATCTGTTCTGTTTTTTAAGCAGTCTGAACAATGCTAGGACAGTGCATTTTGTATGCCATGAAGGATGGCAATGTGATCTACCAGGCAAATCCCTCTTGCCAGACCCACAAGCAAGACTTTCCCATTCATTTCCATATTTGTGTAGGAAATTTTCGACATGGGGTCATCTCCTTGTACCTGTCTAAGGAGGCCTGAATTTTCTGCCTTGGTTGGTCACCTCCAGAATGTTTTGGGCTCTGTCCTAAACTGCCCTTTTTTGGCTTTTTCAGACCTGTACAGCTCTGCTCTTCACCCAGCATTCCCCTCACTCCCTCCACCTCCATTCATCCAAGGGTGCTTCAATAGTAGTCATACCTCTGTCACCATGGACAGCTCAATGAAGAAGCAGACCACACAGCAGATGGCCACGGTGACCTCTCTCTGGAATCGGAAGGTGTAGGTGGATGGGAAGAAGTCCAGGATCCCAGTGATAAAGCCTTCAACGCCCACGAACTGGTGTGGAAAGGGAAAAGAAACAAAGTATGGAGACCAGAGAACAAAATGAGGAAGATGGTGAGGGCAGGATAATGAATCCCCTGCCCTTCTCAGTATTGTGTCGGTTGCTCACTCCCTTGCTGCTTTCTGTCCCTCCACTTTTAACTCTCACCTGGCTGTCTAAGCCCAGAAGCAGCAGCATGAAGAAAAAGAGGGCAGCCCAGAGAGGAGCAACTGGCATCAGAGTGACAGCTCTTGGATATGCGATAAAAGCCAGCCCAGGTCCTACGGAGGAGAAAAGAGGAGCAAAATGAGGTCAACTAGACACAGAAACACTCTTGTTTCAGTGAACAAGGAACAGCTTCCTCTGCATTTCCAGTTTGGTGAAATGTAATTTGTGAAATCAAAATGGTCAACGATTGTTTTGTTTATTTCTAGCACACGTTTTCCCCATCATGAAAGGCATGGTGCTGCATCAAACAGAATGTTCTGATATGCTTAGCAGCACGTACTTCCTTTATTTTGTAGACTCATGCTTTCAAGGGCAGTAGATTGGTTTTTTTACTTCTGCATTGTGAAAGAGCACTGAGACGTCTCGAGATTTCATTTAGGATCTCAAGTGCTAGGAAAACTGTTTTGGATGGATTGGTATACATTTTTGTTTTGAATGAAAGCCAAGACTCTTTCCATTCTGGAAAAAACACACTGCTAATAGGAAAGCCTCATGGAGTACACACGTATAGCCCTGTGTATAGCCCATCCAAAGTTTCAAATCTGATTCTAAGTTGTGTGCATATGGTGATGTTCCTGCTTTTGCAGTAGTCTGGAAATACTGGATGCACAGGTGTAGTGCCAATCATGCTGATCTTTCCCTTTGATCATCTTCTCGATAGGATGAGAAGAATGATAAAAACGGAGCCTATCAAATAATTCTGGTACAGCAGCTGTAGGAGAAGCTGTAGTTGTAGGTACAGGCAGAACTGTAAGAATCAAGGCAATTAAACTATGTTCTGCACACGACTGCCAATGTGTTTATTGTCTCCTAAAGTTGGATCTCTCCTGGAACTGGAGAACCAGCCAAGCATCTCATCCAACCCACTCTACTATCCCTGAGTTCGTGACCACTCACCAGACTCCGCCACTTTGGAGATATCGACTCCCTGTTCTGCAGCCATGAAGCCCAGGATGGAGAAGACTACAAAACCAGAAAAGAAGCTGGTCCCACTATTGATCAGTGCCAGAATGATGGCATCTCTGGGGGAGAGAGAAGGCAGAGGATGACAACTGTGAAAGAGTGATCTGGCAGGGAGGGGGTTTATTGTGGTTATCCATCAGTATAAACAATACCAAGCACGGCTTCCTACCTGATCAAAAATTGATGCAATGGGCAAGTATTGACCAACATGCTCCCTACATCCTCGGTGACAAACTTCTATCTGACATTCAGGGAGTAGAAGAAAGTGCATCATTACAGTTCAATCTTACAGGGTCTTGGACACTGAAATCAGACATAAACATGTTTTATCCTGCATAGGATTGGGCTCTAATGATGCAGCAGCAAGATATGGTGGCCTTTTTGCTGTGCGCACCCACCCATCGTTACGAAAGAGTTTGTGCCGAGTTGCTGAAAGAAGAAAGAGCACCAGAGGTAGAACCACGGAGGTGGAAGCAGGGCAAGGTGGGAGGAGGGTCAGCTGCCTTTTGCACGATGAGTGTGGTTACGAGATAGGCTGTGCCTTGGAGCCCAGCCCAAGGAGCAGCTGAAGAAAAAGGGGAGGTTGGAGGACCCAAGGGGATTTCACACTCTGTGCATGCATCTTAGAGATGGGCTAAAGGAGATGTTATGGACCAGCAGCAGGAGGAGTTGGGCAGGGAGGCCACAGAGCATTCAGAACAAGCAACAGAAGCTGAGTTAATTATCCCGCGAAGGGGAGAAGGGAAAGCAACTCTAGGCAAAGCTGCTCTTGACCCTTTTTCTCAAGTACCCTATGATATCTGGGGTCGGGGGGATGTCTCAAAAATGATTAAGGGACTTGCCATTTCTCTTTGCTGCTATCTCCTTATATATTTAATGAACTTTGCATATGCAGTAAAGAGGTGAAGCAATTCTTAAGACATATCACAATGAGGTATTGTTCTTCTGTAGATATCTTCCATCACACTTTTACCGTAACAATGCGAGTTTTAAATCCCAGTGCATTCAGTCTGATTTATCCCCAGACAAATGCGTACAAAGCTACAGCTTAGATTTTTCCAAGATGTACACCATTTGGCAGCATTTGAAGAGTACCTAAAAAAAGATATGTCTCATACTGTACTGTTTGGCTTAGTCAGCACAGTGGCATAATCTACGAGCACCCTTAAGCAGTCCCAGGCAGAATCAGATCCATACTGGATGTCTCTCTGTTGTATTTATTAAGAGATTTCAAGATTTCCCAGGAATCCCGGATTACCAACTATTCCTTTCTAGCACTGCTAAAAAGACACATCTTGTGCCAATGTGTATGAAAAGTTTCCATGCTAAAAAAAAATACGTCAGTGTCCTGCAGTCTCCAGATGCTCTGGGACTTCAGTTTCCAATAAGTAATAAATTACATGCTTTACCCAAAAGAATTTTTAAAAACTGTTTCTACAGTTATAAGCTCCAGCTTGTTTGGATATGACCTCAGTATCACAGGTATGTAGGACTGTGCAGGATTGGCCTTTACAGCTGGCTGGAAGAACAACAGCGGCCCAGAGATTGTGATCCCTGGCTGATGAGAGAGGTATCCCGGGGGGCTTCTGCTCTTCCTGGATGTCTGCTTTTCAGGTAGCAGTTCACAAACATAACTGATCTACTAGGAATAAAATCTCTTAGAATGTCGTCGATGTCGCCCAGAAATGGAGATAATAACTGAGCCAGTGAAATGATTAATTATTAGAAATTAAGATCCCCAGAGAGATGTGATGACTGAAAAAGATCCTCCACAATATTTCACCTCTGCTTTCCCCAAACTGGAGCCCCTCCAGATATCTTGGACTATAAATCCCATCAACTCAGGGCAGCACGGTCTATTGCTGGCGGTACCTGTGGCAGTTCAGTGGGTCTGCTGCCAAAAGGGGGGAAAGATTCCTTATCTTTTAAGATAGACCTGAGTGTTACAAGGTGTGAGAAAAATGGGCAGAGTGGGGAGGAAAAAACATTTCTCTTCCCTGCCCTGTCCTGCTTTTCCTGATTAATGTTCACCTGCAGACTGCACGAACCAATCAGGCAGACAGCTTAGTCCTGGCAACCCAGCAGAACGCAAGAAAGAGAAGCTGGCTTCTGCCTAGGTGACAACGGTTGGAGATGCAGCAATCCGCTGGCACCCTTTCTCCTGCATGGGGAGGCCACACAGCGACTACTACACGAACACCCAGCTTTGCGGCATCGCAGTTCAACAGGCAAATCTCCTATCAGACTGAAGGCAATGCACAGAGCTTTGCCTGTTGAGTGTTTTCCTGCCATGGAGGCATTAAGAGAGAGAAGCCCTGCCAGGGGGATAAAGAGAGAGGTGATGGCAATTCTACAAGGCACAGCATGTTCTTCCTATGCTCTGCCCCTTATGGTCACAGGAAATGGGGTCTCACTTATAACAATTGTTGTTGAACCGGTTATAGCTGCCCAGGGCAGTGAGTGCCCCCAATCCTATGGCATACGAGAAAAAGATTTGGGTCCCAGCATCGATCCACACCTGAGAGGGAAGAAGAAAGAAAAAGAGAGAGAGATTGAGGTACGATGCGGTTGAACTCAAGGGTCCTTCCTCCGTCCCTTCTGCATACAACTGCCAACTTTTCAACCGCCCCTTGCACTCTGAACAGCCACTCGTTACTGCTATTAACAAGGCATGTGGTTGGTATCTGTGCAGTGAAGAGTTTCAGCTATCGCTGGTAGCAAGTCCTTTAGCCACTGAAAATGCAGTTCACTGAAGCCGAACTCTCTCCAGAACTGCACTGAGATTTGTACAACTGAAATCTTGACATTTATATTTGGTTCCTGTTTGGTTTTTTGCTTTTTTCTATTTCACAGTTGGAGTGCTTCTCCTCCTTCTCCTTTTTCTTCTTCTTTGTGTGCGTGCTCTTAATTCCTACCGACCACCCGGTGGTACAAAAGCTGGCTAATCAGCTGGCAGGTCTATTTCAACCCTTTCCATTCCATATGCCTCCCACTTACCTGAGGGGAAGCCAGTTTGGACCAGTCGGGTTTGAGATAGTAAATAATCCCGTCCTGAGCTCCAGGCAGCATCACCCCTCGAATAAACAGGATAATGAGCACCACATAAGGGAATGTAGCAGTGAAGTAGACAATCTATGTTGGGGGGGAAAAAAGAGAGAACGGGAATTAAGCTGGAGTGAAAAATGTTTTGTTTCTTCGCTCTCTGTTCAGTTTAGAAGACCAAAGTAGGAGTAGGCAATCTGACATCTCACTGAATGGCACACAAAAAAAGTGTAGAATTGACTTTAGTAGTATTTGTTTCTTTACTCTAATATTCACCTCCCTTGTAGACCACACTGCTCTCAAAAGACAGTTTGCACCAAATGTTAAACTGAATTAAATAACAGCAATTACAAATTGAATTATCCACTTAAAACATTAATCTAAAACTAGTAGCAGCCAAAATTGTTTTCCAGCCCAGCCCAGCAATTAAGCAGAGACAGGCTGCAACAGAAACATTTTCAACTCTTTCTTAAAAACGAGAAGTGAGGAAGCCTCATCAATTTCCCTTGTGGATTTCCAGTAGCCACTTTGATTGAAAATTGGCCCTGTGCCTGCACCTTTGCTGGGTGCGTGCTTGTCATGTAACTGTTAAACAAAATTCCCCGTTGCTTATGCCAGGAAATGCTTCGTGTGTCTGGCTGCTGTCACTGTAAAAGATACAAGGCCAGGAAAAAGAATCAAAGGTGTCAGGTGCCCTGGGGTAGTTTTTAAGAAACCAAGTGACAAATGGCACATTCAGGACAAAGCAAGATCTTCCTTTCACTTGGGACGGACTTTCTTAACTTTGCAGGCGTAGGAGGGGGTTAATGGGCCAGGGGAGTGGCTTTCCACTCTAGTGTGGGAAGGCTTGGGGCTCCTCTGAAGCTTACTGTGGAATTCCCAACAAGGAGACATCTGACCCGCTCCTTGGACAATTGCTCTAGATCTTCCATGCTACAGCATACCCCAAGGGAGTATTCAGTGTGTTCTAAGGTGTGCTCTCCTTTTAGGCTAAGCAAACTTCCTGGTTATTCCCCCCCAATTATTTGCATACAGGTTTGTGCAAAATATGCTCCCAAGAAGTAAAACATTTTGGAACATCTTCCCCCTCCTTGCTACTTTAGAAAAATTGAGTGACTATGGAGAGGAAAGGGAAATTGTATAGAATTAGCCCGATGTTTCGAAATTAGTGGAATCAGCTTGGTTTCTTCATCAAGCACCACCATTCTGATGGAGCACACAGTCCTGCACCAGTTAGCCCTGCCTTGGGAACTCTTGGGAACAGTTTGAGCAGGAGAAGGAAGACAGTGCACAGGCAGAGAAAGCAACGTCAGCTCTTCCAGCAATGTCAGCTCTTCCATTAGCAGAAGGAGGCGACCGACACAGAATCTGGAATGTCTTGAAAGGACATTCAAAGAAGGAGAAAGGCACTTATGGGAAGTTCTACCTCAGCTACTCTAATGATCCAGACTGACTTTGGATCTCATGCTCCATGATTTGCCCATGAGGTGGGCAAACCATAGACTGCATGTGGCATCCTAGTTCATCGGTAAAGCCCCACCAAATGTGGCAACCAAACTACTGATTTTCCATGGCCCAAATGTTCTGGCTGCAAAAGATGCAAAGCTATTTGCAAGGCTGAATCCATCTTGTTTGCATCTTAAAACATCCCTCCTCGCACCTGAAAAAGTAAGAAAAAAGGGCCAAACACTTTCACTCACCCCTCTACCCAAGAAGTCACAAATCATTCTGGATATGTTCCAGGCAGCTCCGTGAACCCAAAATAACACATTTTTTAAAAAGTGTATGCCCTACCCAGGGAAATGTTGCCTATTGCTGATTTAGGGAGAAGCATTTGCAGCCCTGCCTCAAGTGCAAAAAATATTTCGGATGGCTGAATGAACATAGATGATAAGAGACACGATATGTACATATGGATGTAACTTCCTTCTCTAATGAACATCTCGGTCTCCAACACTTGCTGCTTAGCTCTTCAAGATTCTGCTCACAGTCAGAGAGGGGAAGCAGAAAACAAAGATTAAAGAATCAGCAGCTGACTCATCTCCTGCAGCATCAGGGAATTTAAAGCTACAGATATGCTCTCAGAGATGCTGACCAGAAGGTCCTTAACAGAGGTCTACTGAACCACTGAGCGAGATTAGGATTACAAAGCATTCTTTGTTGCCAATGGAAAAAGTGTACATAGATTGAGAACATATATAAGATGAAAGTTTCAAGGAGCTGAATTTATCTTAATTTTATTCAGTGATATAAGAAGCCCCATGAATGGATGACTGATAGTCTGTCCCTAAAAAAGTGGTCAGGCATAACTTCAAGAACCTTCCTTGCTTCCTTCCTTGCTTCCTTCCTTGCTTCCTTCCTTCCTTCCTTCCTTCCGAAAATTTTATTAAAAGTTTTAAGAGCAATAATATGAACTAATACAAACTAAATTAGCACAGAGAAAACAAAAAAGAGAGAAATAACAGAAAAAGCTAAAAGTGCAATAAGAAAAGAAAAGAGAAGTAGGAAAAAAGAGAAAGATACGAAGATACAAAGAAGTAGCTTTCGATATTCTTCACAGCAGTTATAAGTACAATTAATTATATTTTAACCTCTCTCTCTCAAGTTACATCATGACTCTCTTTCTTCTATAATCTATCCTGTCTAATCATCAAAACCATAAATCACAAGTTCATTTTTTTCATTTTTACGTCAAAAGTCCATCAGGAGTTTCCAGTCACCAATGAAAGTAGATACTGTTCTCTAATCAAGTCAGTTTGTCCATCTCAACCGTTCCTCCATGGAGGGTGGTGCCGAATCTTTCCACCTTTGTGCAAGAACGATCTTCCAACAGGTATCATAAAAAACACTTAGGAGTTTCTGGTTGCCTCTGAAAACTTTCCCATCAGGTTCAACCTCCTTCCGCAACCAGAAGGGAAAGAATGCTCGTCTGGATAGATAGTCTAGCTGACCCTCCACAACACAAACTACAAGAGTGGCCAGATGTGGGAAGCTGGGCCACATATGAGTTCCTGTCTGCTGAGGCTTAGGGGCTGTGGCCCCACATCTCCTGTGGCTGTCTGGTGAGAATGTCAGGCTCTCTTAGGCATGGAACTTGCTGACGGGTGGGATTTCAGATGCACTGGCTGTGCACAGGAAAAAGAGAAGCAGGCATTGGGTATCTGGGTGGGAGGAACATATGACTCAGAGAGAGATTTTGGTATGTGGACTGAATGGCAAACGAAGGCCCCTATTTACATGCAGAAAGAATAGATCATGGGCCACACTTTTCATGTCTAAGATCTGAATTCATTCCTTGGCTGCATTTCTATTCTGGAAGATCGCAAATGGCAGACCTGATAAAATAGAGGCCTCTGTCACCACCACACCAGGTATCATTTTATCCCCCTGCTATCCAGGAGAATTGCTTCTAGTCAGAGAACACACTACTGACACCCTAACAGGACAAGACAGTTTTGTATGTCCAACCACCATCCGACTATACATCTTCTCCAGAGCTGGAGAACAAATCCAAGTCCTTAATTGCTGAATTCCATCTAAGAAGTTAAATCACAAGACTGATGCCTCAGCTGCAGTGGACAACTATGACTACCCCTTTAGAAACTGAGACTTTCCACCCACTTTGCAAAAACTCTGTTTTGCTCTCCTCACAAACAGAACACTGAACTGTGCCTCAGGATGATACTCTAGATCATTCTGAAGGCAGGCATCTTACCTACCCTGTGGGTAGAGATTTCCCGCTGGAAGTCTTGGTTGAGATGGGGGCTAGGATCTCTTATATAGAAGAATTCTTGGTAAATCAGGAGCCAGTGGAGTCTAAGGTATGGCACGGGGACATATTTTTTTTGCCCTAACTGTAATTTTAATTTGAATCCTGCTGTTTTTTCCATTTCCTGACTGACCCTTGTAAGGGCCTGTCCTTCTCCTATGCTTAGCAACCGCCATTCTTCTTTGCCGTAGTTGAGGACCCTTCGCCTCCAGAGGTTTGCTTAAGGCTTATTCACCTCCATGCATGTCTCACAGCTTTCCAAAGAGCAAGTCAATCCCTCCAGCCCCAGGCACCCATCAGTCACACGTACCTCCCCTCACCCACAGTGGTTTCCAAAGCGCACTTTTTTCCATGTATGTATCTTCATGTCATCTCTTCATTTCAGTGTTCTCCTCTTACACCATCTCCCCAGGGCTGTATGTATACCTGTTTCCATCCACCCTCTGCCTGGCCCTCCTTGCCCGTTCTTCAAGTGCCACACCAGCTCCGCAGGGAAGAGAGCCTTCAGAGTGGGCCACTGAGCACTTAGCAGAGAGGATTCAGGAAGCAGGCGGCTGCCAGTGGGTGCTCCGAAGAGAAGGAATTACTCTTCTTCTGGAGTCTTGTGTGCCCTCTACCACAATTCATTCACAACGTCTCCCCACCTGCTCCTCACTGCCACATTGAGTCAGACCATCTCCCTAGAGCTTCCTACCTTTCCCGCAGATTTGACGCCTTTCCAAACACAGAAATAGACAAGGACCCAGCAAGACAGGAGGCAAAGGGTCACTTCCCAGTTGATAGCCCCAGGGAACTCCAGGCCTTCCGACAGATTCAACACCTTGTTCCTGTAATCAGAGGGAGGAAAGGTGACCACCTAGATGGGATGGGGAGCTGCAGGGAAGCTGCTCTGTGATCAAAGATCTCTGTCTACGCAGGCCTACAGGGCAATGAGCATGGCCCTGCCCAGAACAGAGAACTGGAAGGTCAGCTTGGGACAGGAGGGTAAAATGCCATGACTCACTCCCAGAACTCGATGACAGGTGACCGCTTGTCCGAAAGTTCATCGCAGGTAAGGTTGCTGCTGGCAGTGCCATTGGCACAGTCTTCATGTCGGAAGATCTCTACACACTCTGGGGAGTTCCAGGGATTCCCGCAGGTTGCCCAGGGCAGGGTGGCTGTAAAAGACTTCACCAGGTAGTAGAAGCCCCAGGCAAGTACCATGATGTAGTAAGTGTTGCAATAGAAGACGATCACCATAGAAGCAAATCCCAGTCCTGTTTGGAGAAGTTCAGTTACTTGAAGAGAGAAGAGGCTATTTTCCCTAAAATGTACTGTATATGACACTGTTGCACAGGGAAGATGAGAGATATAAATTGTACAAGTAAGTACATTTGCTAAATGCCCATATTTTAAATTCTGAAAACTGAGCACAATTTTCATCAAACAGTAATTTACTTTGGCTTTGCTTGCAGGGTGAAAGAGTGAAAACCCCCTGTTTCTAATTATTAGACAAGTCTTACTTTCTCTGGCTTCTAAGATTACAGGGAATAATCTTACACTGCATACTGTCCGCTTAAGTAGATTTTCACTGCCATATGGATTACAAACCTTGTTTTGGGTACTGAAAGTCTATGTTCTCAGCTTGATTAATTCTGTACCCTATGCCACATACAGAATCATGTCTGTATTTAAGCTCGTCTTCTCCACACATCCAGGTACTCCAATCTTTTTAGTACCTCCTGATCAATCTTTGCCAATCTTACTTATTCTCCTACCATACCCTAATTTGGACACACCTCAGAGATTGATCTATTGGATCTTTTGATATCCCCTTGGTTCCCAATGACGATCCAAAACTGATGCTCTGAGTTGGGTTGAGAAATTGAGAGAAGGTGCTTTTCAAAGAAAGCTCAATCTCTCCCTATGAACAAACCCATATTTTAGTGAACCCTAAGAGAGAGAATGAGAAGAGATGGGATTAGTTGGAGAGAGAGACACTTACCTTTGAAAAGTGGCGCGATGTTCCATACATTGATGCTTCCGGCCTTCATGAATTGCCCCAAAGAAATTTCCAGGAAGAAGATGGGAATCCCGCCAAGGAGGGCGATAAGAATGTAAGGGATGAGGAACACACCTATAGCCAGGTGAGCAGCACAAAGTAAGCAACAGTGTCATTCTTCTTCAATTCTAGTCCCCTTCAGCTTTTTCCCATAGGTACAGATGATCTGTAGGTTTACTCTACTGAACACATATTTTTAAAAATGGCATCCTAATCTAATCTAATCTAATCTAATCTAATCTAATCTAATCTAATCTAAATTGTGCACCAGGAAAAGCTGAGTCCTGCCCCATAAATTGTGAAAATGGCAAGTCTATTTGCATAATTGATTCGGCTTTAGCTTGTTGACTGAGAGGAGTGCAAGGGTGTCAGCTGAAATGTTTCTCAGTGGAAATCGTATTCAGTCATCCTTTGGGGCTCTGAGATACCATCAGACCCTGCCACACCTTGAAATTTACTCTTGGATGTCATAATTATTAAAATATGCAAGAATCTCAGAAGTTTTTAAGCAAGGAGAGTGAGTGAGTGGGAGAAGCCAATGAAATGAAATTCAGGTTAGAAGTTAGGGTTTTTTTTGCAATCAATACCTGTATTTGTGGCTTCTGGGGTTACTTGGAGTTGTAATACTTCCCAGTCCTCCTTAAAACTTAACCTTCTCCAACTTGGCACCTTCTAAGTATTTTGAGATTGCACAGTTGAGAACTGGCCTTGCTGGCTGGGTTGTATTCCCCAAACATCTGAAGGGTGCTAGGCTGGAGAAGGCCAGCTGGGCTGAAATGCATCCTTGCTCTCCATTCAGAGATATTTTGCTGGCAAGTCTTTCTGTACAAAACATACAGAGGAAGACCAGATCCCTAAGATAGCTGCTACGAAGCTGGAAAGGGGATAGATAAAAAACAGACTCTGTTGTTCTCCATTATTTTCCTTCTGATTTTCCTTCTGGTCATTTAATCATAGGTGTTTCTTCAAGCTCCCAAGATCAGAAGAGGTCTCTGGGCCTCCCCTGCATTATCCATATTGGTCACCACCACTTGATCTTGATCCGCTTCCCTCCTTCCCCAAATAGTTCTCAACTTTCCTGTCACCATTGTGCACAAGTGTGCCAGCCCCATAGCTGTGATGGACAGGCTAGTGTGTTCCTAGTACATGCGTGCACGTGGGCCTCAGCATGAATCACCTCAGGGATGCTATTTATAGTACAGATCCGTGGGTTACGGGAAGGTCCAAGTATTGTTTTTCCTTCTGCCAATCCCTAGTTAAAAAGATAATCTTGGGGATATACTGTAAACTCTTTCCCATGGGGATTAACAGGGCAACAGTTGGGGAATTCATTCATTGCTGTACATAGGCGGAGACATCTACTGTGCGGTATATGTGTGTGTCTGCACACAGAGTGGCTGAGATACACATGGCTCTGAGACACGAGTATGTGTGAAGGCTGACTCAAAGAAGGAACTCGGTGAGTGTGGCTCTATTTACATGCTTAACCAGGTCAGTTGAATAAACAGCAGCAGCCACATTCCTGAAACGTTGCTAGGTTTGACTAGTATTAATCTTGGGGATTTGGGTAGGTGAGCATGTTGTGCCAACCTAGTTTTTTTGGTTAGTTAATGGTTCAAAAGATTGTGGAAACTCAGAAAATGGATTAATGCAATGATCAGTTTGAGCATATCATGAAGCCTATGAGTGTGTGTGTGGGTGTGTATGTGTGTGGCTTTATCTGAAGTTTAGCATTCACTCAGATGGTAAACCTGAGATATATCATTTCAGAGTACTAGTACTTCACATGATTCAATATTTCATTTTCTTTTTTGAATCCCTGCACACAGAAAGCTAGCAAGCCAGGGAAAACAATTCTGGCATCATATAAATTTATTTTGTTTTGTTTTGCATAGAAACCCATTTTAATCTCAAATTCTTGCTTTCAGTCTGACAACCAGACACAAGTTTCTCTCTATAAATTAGCCTGGAGTCAAAACTTTCCAGGAATAGTTTCTGTAGGACCAATTAAGGTCTGAAATGTGTGATATACAATAGTAAAGGCTGTTTCTAGGAACACTCAAAGTGTATGCCTCCTTCCATTAAATAAATAAACCAAAAATGGCTTTTAATCAGTTTTCATATTCTCTCTTTCTGTTTTTTGATGATCAACTCCATAAGGCATTGTGGATGTATGGAAATATCAGGGTTAGATCATGAAATAAATTGGTTGGACAGTCAATCCCTCTCTGCAGTGAACTTTAGGAACTTCGGTCAAGGAGACTGAGAGACTACTAACAGAATTCTCAGCAATCTCTCCAGCCTGTAGTTCCCAGGCTTGAAAATTAATTTATGATGTAATTAATTTAGCAGTCTTCCCCTAGGTATCAAACTACAGCTCCCACCATCCCCAGCCAGTGAGGACAGAGGGCTGGGAGGGTAGTTGAGGCCTGGTATATAGAGAGCCCCACACTGGGAAAAATGCTCACAGACATTTACAGTATATCTCCGATGTTGCCTTTACGTATTTAGCTCAATGACTCCTGTAGGAATGAGAGGAGACCAGAGTCCATTTCTGGATTCACTGTATTTTCACACACCAGTGTTTACTGGTATGAAAAAGTGTTGACTGCTGCTTGAGGAACAGGACGCCTTAATCTCTTTGTGAGTTAGAGAGAGAGGGAAGGCGATAACTGGAAAGATGAAATCCCATGGATTAAAGTGGTTGCTGTCCTGCCTGTGGCAACTTTCACACCTGAAGGAAAGCACTGATGTTTTCCTCTTTCCTATTCAGGCCACAGATCTATCTCCGAGTGGGTGATGAGAAGCCTTTGGGGGCACAGAGCCAGAAAGACTGAATCACTCATTCCCTGTGATGTCCTCAGGCCCCATGACAAACCCACAGGCCTCTTCCATTCTGCCTCTCCACCTCAGCTCACGCATGCGAGCCTGCAGCTGCATGTCTAACAAATGCAGGGACTGCTGGCACTTGTGAATGTGCTGACCCTGGTACAGTGCTCCAATCACACCAGCTTGGGTACCACCCCTGCCGGTGGAGGCTTCCGCCCACCCACCCGCACACCACTGAATGAGGCCACATCCTTAGCTTGGAATTTGGCCCCAGCAGCTGTGGCCTGCTCCGTGCCATGCTGTGGCTTTTACACAAAAGAAGTTTCTCTCGACTGCCAGCCAAGTAAAAGAGGAAAGTTCTCAGAGCCCTCAAAGGGGTGGCGGGTGATTATCTCAGCCTTAGCACAAGGCAACCCAGCGACTTTCCCCAGAAGAAAAATGATTCTACCCCAGGAAGTTTGGAGAAACTTGAAGAATGCACCTCTGTTTCAACCCTGGACTATCCCCAGCCATTCTGAGAATACACTTTACTACCAAACGCTGCCTTCTCCAACCTTTCTCTTTCCTACCTAGCTTCTCTGGCCAACCAGCTCCTTTGATTGTTTGGATCACTTTTTCTGTCCCTTCTGAGCTCCTTATAAACTTCAAAACATTATTAGAACAGTTTAAACCAGTGTTTCTCAACCTTGGGAACTTTAAGACAGGTGGACTTCAACTCCCAGAATTCCCCAGCCAGCATGGGGAATTGAATAGAAGAGTTGAATTGAACTGAAGTCTGGGAGTTGAAGTCCACCTGTCAAAGTTAACAAGATTGAGAAACACGGGTTTAAATTCATGCCCTGTAGGGCTAATAGGCAAAAAAGAGACTCTGGCTATGAGATCAGGTGTCCTTGTCATTCACTTCTTCTTGCTGGCCTAGAGGGAGGAAAGCAATCTTTTCCCCAATTTTTGTTCCTGCATTGGTTGCTTGATCCAGATCTCGCTGGGGATTATTCAACTCTGGTGACAGAAATCACGTGCCACCTCAACCACACATAAAACACAAACAGCATCTCTAAGCCACTTGTCAAGTTCACAGTTTTGGCAATCTCTTTGGGTGTTAGCTCAGGCTGAATCCATTCTTTATTAGCATAACAAGATTTACTAGTAATGCCAAAACATCCAGGAAGGATAGATCCCAGACCTTTTCAGTGGGGAAAGAGGAAATAAATGTATCTTTCTCAGAACAAGCCTGTTTAAAACAGTAGGGTTGTGCAAATCTGGCCTCTTCAATTTTCTTCTGCTTCATCTCCAGTCAGGATTGAGCAAGTCATTTGCTCTTTTTCTTTCACTTTCTCTCCCTCTCTCTCTTTTAAAAAAGGAACAGCCAGGGCTTGTGGCTGCAGATACCTGCTAAATTTGTCCCATGCAAATATCAGATGAAAACTGGCTCCAGGGATGCAGCTGAGAATTTTGTCTTTCTGCTGAAGTCTGTCAAAGCACTTTTTTTTTTTATTTGCACGTACAAGAATCTTAACAGAAACGGCAGATTTAAGGAAGCATTCTGAATCAATACGTGCAAGGAGAAAAAGAATGCTATCTTTGACGGAGGTGCCTCAGACAGCAGGGTTTGTCAACAACAACAACAACAACAACAATTATTATTATCTGTCCTTTGCAAGGTTTGCTAAGCTGAGACACTTGTCCTTGGCTATTAAAGGACCGCCTTTGTACATTTTGATTTCACTTTTCTTCCAACCGGCACAAGATGATGAACATCCTGCTTAATTCTCACCACATTCTAATTTGACTTCTGAAGTTAGGTAAGGTTAAAAATAGGTACTAGCCCAAGATCACCAAATCCAAGTGGAGGTATGAGTCCAAGTCATCAGCCCAAGACTTCAACTCTCACTAACAGCACTCGTCAGAGAGAAATAGTTGCAAAAGTGTCAGCTGGGCTTGGTTGTCTTACCTAAGAGGCAGCAGCGTATGAGTGTGATGCAATGTGCATCACATCAGCCCACAGCAGGCCACAGAGCCTTATTGTTCTTCTAAAAGCAGCAAGGAGAAAACCACCTATCCTTCAGGGAGAATGAGATAGCAATTTTGGCCTTGTGCTGTACAGATAATGAATCAAAATGGGAGTGACAGTGAGACAGTGAGATCCAAACCCCCATTTACAAAGGTCAGAAAATTCTAAAATAGAGAGAGAAGAGCTTCTCTGACCCCCTGGCCCCCACTTCATTGCTAAATAAAGAGATGCTGGAGAAGGATTTGGCCAAACCTAAAAAGCTATGGACTTTGAATATGTAGGGATTGGCAATGGACATTTTACAGAGGAGGCAGTGCCCCTGACCACATGCAGAAAGTATTCTACTCATCACTTCCTTTTCCTATGTTTTGGGATACTTGTCCTTGGCTATTGGGGAATGCCACTTTGGGGAAACAGATCCTGGAACTCAGCTTAAGCCAAGGAGACATGCATGCTCTCTTTTCTCCAGTCCAATCCCCGGTAGATTTGTCCTTCCCATGGCCTTTGGCAATGTACTCAAGCATGATGTTGCACGAGTTAAACACATCTGAGTGGAAATGCACTATTCTTGGCTTCTTGTTGACTTTGTCCTCTGCATCCCTCCCCGATGCATCGATTGAAAAGCGATAAATCACAGAATGGTTTACATGGGCCATGGTCTGGAGAATGCCAGTGCAGCCCCTCTTGAAGACGTGATGACTGGAAACAGGTCTGCTGAAAAGATCATGTTTGCTGGGATTCTCTGCAGATCTTGGCAGCAGTCACTGCGCCAAGTGTACCCTGGCTTCTGCCAGAGGGAAATTTGCTTCCCATATAAATTTTATGACTTATTAAACCACAGATGGCCTTACTGCTTTTCTTCAGGGCCAGGAGATTATTGAGACAACATGGGAAAAAATGGCACCCACATTTTTAAGAAAGCCAGCTGGGTGTGGTACTCAAGATCAGTGCCAGATGAGGGCCCAGTAAATCCAGGTTCTGTGGAGCCATGGAGTTCACTGGATGCTTTTCAGCCAGGCATTTTCTCTCAGCCTGTCCTACCCTTCAGGGTCATGAGGGTAAAATGGGAGAAAGGAGACAACTATGTATGCCACAAGGAATTATTTGGAGAAAAGGCAAGAAATAAATATAATAACAAACATATAAACAGTCTCCTCCTCCAGCCTACATGCTCTGTCCCATCTAAACCTTCAAGCTGGATATTATCCAAGTATGTTATATTGGGAAACGTGATTAAGTACATGCTTTCTACAATTACGTTTCCCAATATACAGAAAATAGGAGGATAAAGCAGTTACAGGGGAGGACTGGAAGGCAACAGGAAGGTGCTAAAAGTCTCTGTTCTGACCAATTCACTCATAAAATGCCCCTTCTCCCAAGCAGACTCACAGTTTGTTCTAACTCTTTCTTGCATTATTTGAATAAAAGTAGAGGAAGGCAAGATTTGCCACCGAGAATCAGCCAGCCAGGAAGGACCAATATTGTCCTCCTGTCAGCCAGTTGCCCCTTCCCAATGCCCCTCTGGAGTTCCCACATGGTCCCCTCTTCCCCTGTAATTACTTCCCCCTCCTCCAATTTCCAGGTGAAGCAGCCCAACTTTGAAAGGGGTGAGGCACCTGACTAGGGATGTCCTGAAAGATGATGCGACTCAGGAGGCTCACTTGCTGTATCAGCCTGGGGGAAGTGAATGAGAGATGTGGAAGAATCTACCCATGGAATCCACAGGGCAGCTCAGGAAGGGCCCAGGAGAAATGTCCTGGAGAGTGTGGCTCATTCTTATCAGTGTGTGTATGTGTGTGCATGCGCGTGCCTGCGTGCATATATGCAACATCTTTCTAGTTTTTCAACTAGGCATCAAAATAATCTCAAAAAGGCTTGGGTCTTCAGTCCACCATGTGGCCCACGTAACTTGTTGCAGAGGGAAAGAGACAAGAGCATGTTCTTTCTTAAGTCCCTCTATGGTAGGAGATGCCAGGTGACACAAGACCCCCCAAACACTGCAGATGGGGGAGGTGAGTCCCCATAGTCAAACTGGGTTGGGGGCATAATCTCCTACTTTCCTGCTCCCCCCTTGGGGGATCCTGGTGTCCACAATTACAGGACAGAGAGGCCTCGCTTTTGTGTCCCCTTTCAGCACAGCAGTCATGATTCTCCCCCACCTTCTTTGCTGGGAGAAGGTGATCCTCTGCCCAGGCGGCACTCCTTTGTGCAAGCTGGTAGCTGCCCTTTGCTCCCTGGCTAGCCACGGATGTGTGTGGTGACAGCACAGTGCCAACTACTTGTATCCTTCTCTGCCCCTCAACATTCCCAGGGAACGCAGGATTTCTCCCGTATCTAATCGCAGCTCTATCTTCACCCTCACTCATGTTTCAGTCTGGATAAATTCCTTACATCTTCCAAGGACCTTGACCTTCTCCTGTGGGGATTGTTTTTCATAATCCCCCTGGTGGGATGACACCCTGGGGGACTCTTGCATGACATCTCCCGGGAAGATTTCTTCCCCAGATTTCTTCTTCTCCCCTTCCAACCTCACCTCTGGATTCCATCTGTTGTGTTCAGCTTGACAAAAATTTCCTAAGTGATGATCTGACTCCCTTTCAAGTCTTGTTTTTAAATTGTGGGGTTTGGGCGAGGCTTGTAGACTCCAGGTGGATGTGGGACTGGTTGGGCCTACTGAAGAAGAAAGGGAAGGCCCTCTGTGCACAGCTTGATGAACCCCCCTTCCCAGAACCTGCCCTAACTTTTGAAAGTGTCTGGAGGCTAAGCCAGAGGGGCCCTAAGTCCATGCTGGGAAGGGATGGGTGAGATCCTTTTTCCTTCCAAGGCATCTTTAACCATCTGCTCTTGCTGCTGCCAACTGTAGATCCTAGACTGGCTGACAACTACAGTACTCCTGAGTTTAGGATATCAGACCAGAAGGCCACTGTTTCAAGGATGAATGCTTTGTCAGATCCCCGTCCTTCCCAACGGGGCTGGACCTCGAAGCTTCCTCAGTGCGAAGGCGGCAGGCTCCCCAACTCCGCATCCTAAAGGGTCTCCGGTGCGGATTCCCTACACACGCCTCCGCTCGAGAATCGCCACCCGACCTCCCCCGCCCCCTTCCCGAGGAGAAGGACCCTGGCAACCCCTCCCCGCCCCTTCCACCCCGACCCCGCAGATTGCTCACCTCCCCCGTTCTTGTAGCACAGGTAGGGAAAGCGCCACACGTTGCCTAGCCCCACGGCGAAGCCCACGCAGGACATGATGAAATCCATCTGCCGTGTCCAAGTCTCTCTTTCGCGGGGCGGCAAGGCCAGGGGCGGCCTGCAGGAGTCCACGGCCTCCCCTTTGCTCCCGACTGGGGCTCCTTGGCACATGGCGGCTGCGGGGCGTCCCGTCTTTTTGTCCTGCTGTTCCACCGAGACGCTGTAAATGCCGCCGCCGCTGCCGCCGCCGCCCTCCGACGAAGCCCCCTTGGCCATGGTGCCTGGGGGGATTCCCGAGTCCCGGTCGCCCCCTTCCAGACGGGTCGGGATAATGCTCAAAAGGGGGGGGGAAGAGAGGAGGTGCGGGGGGTGCAGGGAGAAGCCCCCTCGCAAGGGGCGAGCGGGAGACGGTGGAGCGTGGAGTCTGCGCTGGCGCTGGGGCTCCCTGAGGCAGGTAGCCGGATCGGAGGGGAGGGCAGGGATTTTGCGGAGACTCAGAAACAATCCACGAAGCACTTGAAGGTCAACCTGAAAAACCTCATGTGTTCAGTGGACGCGGGGAAGGGGGTTGCTCGAGGGCAAAGGTTGGCGAAATCCGCCGGGGGGGGGACACCCCCACAGTACCCTGCCCGGAGTCACGACAGGGCAGGGGGTAGGGGCGGAGGGCCGCGCCAATCCCTTCGCGTCCGCCGCTTTCGCGCTGTTCGGTCGCTCTGAGGTTGCCGCTCCGGGTGCTGCCGCTGTCTCCTCGCAATCGCCGCCCCTTCGAGCCTGCTGGAGGAGAGACCCGCGTGACGTCAGCCGGCCCGGCCCCCTCCTCCGCCGTTCCCTCGCCGCCGCCACCGCCGCCGCCGCCGGGATTCGCCGCCTGCTCCGCCTTTATCCCCCCCCCCCGCTCCTCCTCCGCGCGCCAGCACCGCCAGCCGCAGGGAAAGACGGCAGTCCGCGCGCAGGGGAGCAAGGCGGATGGGGGGGGGGGGGGCAGTTGCAGCGGCCGTCCCCTTTCTTCACCCCCTCTGCACCTGTTCCCTTCCTGGGCGCTGCTCGATAATGCTCCTCGCCTTTCTGGACCTGACTTTGGAGTTTGCTGAGAAAAGACGCGTTTCAACCCACGCAGTTTGCAGTCAGAGCGTCGCTTCGGCTGCAGTTCCTCCCGCGCCTGTGACCGCTGTCTGCGCGCACTTAGGCGGAAGTGTCAGCGGCGCTGGGCGTTTTTTTGGTCACGTTTTCAGCTGGGAAGGAGCGAGCTGGGAAGATCTCCCCGCAGATTAGCAAGAGCCCCCCGCAACAGTGCCAAGTGTTTCTGTAATACTCCTGGATCTGAAAGCCAGAAGATGCAAGTTAGAATTTACCGTGGGGGCAAGGCGGGGGGGGGGGGGGGGGACAACCTTAAAAACATCCAGAAACAAGTTGGACTGTGTTAACAGGCTAGACGGGCTTTAAATGTATTGTTCCCCGGTATTTCCAAGCTCAATTCAAGATTTAACGTATAAAATCTTTAACGTTTTGGAAATAGGAAAGCACCTTCTTAAAGTCCTCCACACTTGCTCCAGTTTCAGCTGGAGACCCTCTGAGGACAAGGGAGCAGAGCCTTTTTGGTGATGGCACCCACCTGAAGGAATACTCTTCCCGCCACCCTCTGTGCCTCAGAACATTATATTCGTTCAGTGCCAAGTCAAAACAAGGTTTTTGGTGGAGAAGGCCTTTGGCTAAATGTCTTGTTTGCTGCTCTGTGCCTAATGCTGCTGTGTTAAAGGATACCAATTGTTAAAGTCTTACACTTTGGGGTGCATTCTCCCTCTGGATTGAAAGACGCTCCCTTTCAGGAAATACGGGGTATAGTTGCTTTTAAATAAGTACATTTAGAAGCTCTGTCTCTTGAAAGTTGGGTGCCATCAACATACCCTTCCCCTCTGAATTTATCTAGATGTACTTCCTTGTATATAAACAAGTATAGGAGGAGTTTGTGCCATTAAATGCACAGACATATGAAGTGGGCAGCTCCTTATAATGATTTATCCCACAAACGATCTATAGTGGGATATTCTATACATATTTCCTCAGAAGTAAATTCCAGTAACTGAACCAGATGACCGCCATAGCTCCAGAAGTAAACACTGGTTGTTGTTACTGATGTGAATGGAAAAACACTCAGCCGATGGTCAACATTTCTTCCTTCTGTATTATTACTTTAAGGACTTGTTGATATACCACCTACACACCCTGTGCCTTCCAACATGCACTCAGCCAGCCTATGCCTCATCTCCCCCCACCCGCAATATACACTCAAGACGGATAATATGAGTGATTAAATGACAATAAGGAAATGCATGTTTTGTTGTTGTTGTTGTTGTTGTTGTTCAGTCGTTAAGTCGTGTCTGACTCTTTGTGACCCCATGAACCATATCACGCCGGGCCTTCCTGTCCTTCACTGCCTCCCTGAGTTTGCTCAGTTTCATGCTCATTGCTCCGGTGATGCTGTCTAACCATCTCATCCTCTGCCGTCCTCTTCTCCTTTTGCCTTTAATCTTTCCCAGCATCAGGGTCTTTTTAAACAATTCATATAGTTGCCCATCTCACAGCAGTGACTCTGGGCAGCCCAAAGAGGACTAAACCAACAAAATGTAATACAACAAATAAAAAACTAAATTAATAATACATAATATATGCCTGGGTCTAAACCAATATTAATCCATCCAGAACAAGCAACAAATCCACAAACAGCTGGTTTAACCTCTTGGCTCCAGTGAGTATATGCGTGTTGAATATATAACAGGGCTAATATTTATAATATTTATACATCTCTAGACCAATTAAACAACTCCTCCGGCTCACCTATCCCTTCCCATTTCTTATATTCTAGATCAGTGTGAACCATGCTGGCTGGGGAATTCTGGGAGTTGAAGTCCATACAGCTTAAAGTTGCCAAGACTGAGAAACACTGACCTAGACTATATGTTAAGAATGCCTAAATACATGGGTCATGCAGTCCTATATCTGTTTAGCCAGAAATCTGTTCTGTTGAATTTTTAGAGAGCTCACTTCTTAGCCAATGTTGGCAGCGCTTAGCGGGGAAAAAACAGCAGAGTCAGGACTGGATAGCATATTGATGGGAGAAACCCCCCTTTGAAATTAACTGAATTGACACATAGAAGATTGTGCTATAATAAATATTTGGTGGCATAAACTTTTATAGGCCAGAGTTCACATATTTATTTATTTATATTTCAAATGTCACCGTCCATCTCACAAGGAAGTGACTCTTATAGATAGCAGAACCCACAGTATCAGATGCTTTGTTATGGGCTGTGTGGCCTATGAATCTTTGACTACAAATGCATTAGTCTTTTAAGATTTCCCCAAACTCCTCTGTTGTTCTGTTATTTGCACTTAACTAGCATGGTTTCCTTTCTGGGCTTTGCAAATAGCTAGTGGTTTTCTTATTCTTGGACTTCATTTAGCTTCCTCAGGGTTTGAACCCAACCACTGGAAAGGTCCTCACTCATGGCAATTTGGGATCTCTTCATGTTTTGGGGATAATGGAACAAGACAATTAGAGCTGAAAGCACAAACATTATGAAATGGCTTGATACGTTATGATGGTGTAAGAATATTACTTGTTGGCATGTGGTGATGCCACAAACTTCTAGACTTTAAAATACTGCTTGAGCTAAGTACTGTAGGAAGAGGAGCCGAAATGCTGAAATGAACTGAATGCCTTCATTAGGAGAAATGGCAAGAAACAGCATGAGAGTTTTCAAAAGGCAGAGGCTTCTGTTATTGATTTCATGAGCAGCCACCAGAGTTTAGATTTTAATTTAGAAAGACATTTTTGCTGTACTCTAATGAAACACACATGCCTGTGCATTTTTAACCATATTTTTCTTCTATCGTACTAAAAAGGAAGGAAATACCAGCAACTCAAAATGTGCTTAACTCTTTTACCCAAGCTGTCCATCCCCTTCCCCTTAATTGCCAACCCCTCCATCTACACTGACTTCTGCAGTTCTTCAGTCCTTGTGTTGACCTTCTCTGCATGTCCTCTCCTGGCCACCCCAAAACCACATGATCCTTCTGATGCCAAGTTTGCTACGGTCAGGTAGATTCTTGGCCCACTCATTTACGCCACACTAACGTTTGTTTGAATTGCCTGGCCTGGAACTGTTAAGTCTTTTCCCATTATCACTGAAATTCCTTGTAATAAAAAGGCATCTTTCATATATTCAAAGCACTCTGTTTGCTATATTCCAAATCCAAGCTCTGACACTGAAAATAGGTCCTTAGGCTAAGTCTTAATGTATACTATGTTCAGCTCTGATGCCTGAATGTTTGATGTCTCCTACTCCTGATCCTGAGGAGAGGGGGGAGGAACAATAATCACCTTCACCAACAATGATCACGATCAAAGTAATACCAACAATATTGAACTTTTCACCTAACACTCTGAGTAACATTGGAATCATTCTGAGTAATACGTGTACTGCCATTTGACATATTGCACAGACTGAATGCCTGAAGTGCCTCTGACCCAACAAGCTATAGTTCATGAAATTGTTGGTGACATAATCATTTCTTTTTAATCAGTAGGCTGTTACAAATTTATTCACTACTCTGTTGAACTTTGTAACCTTCCTCTTCCTCTCCCCATAAACCAGGCTGCCGTGCTTGGTACTATAAGACATTTTCACAGGAAGTTGCATGAAAAATAGTAAAGTATGATTCCTTAGACACTTCTTTCTACAGGTCCTCTTGCACCAAAATTAGCAAGGTGAGGAATGGCAACCACCCGATCACTGGGCTGGGGAGCTTTGGAAGCTGCTCTCCCACTCATTTGGTCTCCCCTGCACATCCCTTTCAGTCTAGATTTAAATCCTGTATCTGCCAAGACCAGCACAGAAGCCACACAAAGACTGTCTTCATCAGCTTTGCTTTTGTGGGAGTTTCCCAGATTCTGTTTCTGTCAGGATTAGCCCAGGAAACTCCAGGAGACAGTACAGATTCAATCCAGCATGGTTTATTGGCTTCAGTCCCATTACAGAAATCTTCTCAGAGTGAAAGCAATTCCCAGAGTCACCCCACAAACATCCTGCATTCCTCAGGGAGGTGCCAGTCTCATCCTCTTATCTCTACCTCTCTGTTCTGGGGATAAGAGTACGCGCTTAACTCTTTCCGCTCTAGTTCTCACAGTTTCCCACCCCTGGCCTAGGAGTCCAGGGCCACATTCTGAGGTCTTCTGGGTTCCAGAGAATTGGGAATCTCAAGCTGGCAACCTGGGTAAGAGCAGAAGTGAGGTGTCCTGGTGTTCTGCCCTGTCCAACTCAGTTTGTTTGTACCAAATTGAATATTTTATGTGAGCCTTTTGCCAGATACACAAAGTTCCAGTTACTGATAGGTTTATCCTTCCTGAATGTGTCCAATCCTGTTTTTTTAAGCTATTTAAACTAGGGGCCATTACTACACTCACTCCTCTTTTCAAAAGTGTATCTTGAAAAAAACTAGGACAGCTATCCTCCTCACCCCAAAACAGCTTTCCCTAATCTGGTCTTTTATTGGCCTGTTGGACTGCCACTTCCATCATTCCCAGCAAGCAGTCCAATAATCTGGAGGTCACCAGGATGGAGAGTAAGACACAAGGACTACAGTATGACTTACTATTTGTGGGCATGCACAGGACGGTTCTGTGAGATATTTTGTTCATTCATTAATTCTACATGTATACCAACAAACCAATATGGATGCTTGGTGGTTTACAAAACAATTGACAAAACAATGCATAAAACATCCATGGTAAATATAAATAAATTTAAACATTTTAATGAAAGTCAAAAGGGGTATCTGGACCATACTATTGCTAACATTCAAATACCATTTTGAAAATTTTACCTGTTTCCAAGGGAGCTTAGAAAACTGATAATAGATTTGAAGATCCCAACCATTAAGCAGGGTCATCTCACGGGAGCTAGTAAGCTTGTCTTCTTGGTGATTGTTCCTGCCCTGTGGAATTATTGTATTGTTTCCGCCCTTCTGACTTTCTGCAAACAGCTTGAAACCTGGTTATTCTCTTGGACCCTGGGCTGGGATGTAGGTTGAGGCCCTTTGGTTGTTTTTTTGCTGTTTGGCTTTTGGGGGTTTGATCTCTGGTCTTTGATCTTCTTATTTCTTGATATATTTTGTTTTCTTCTTTACTGCAAACCACCCAGAGTTGCTATGGAGTCAGGTGGCCTTGAAATTGAAATAATAAATAAGGATGAGATATTGGAATGAAAGTGGGTGCACATACTCAGGATATCATTCTCCCTCTCACATTCAAAGCCCCAGTCAGTTTGGCCCCTTCCCCACTTTCAGGGAAGGTGCAAACAAAACACACTGTAATAATATGTTGTTTCCCCTAAGCGAGAGACAGTCAAATTAAATTTGGTACACCCATTTATGACCCTCTTTAACTGTTCAGGACCAGTTCTTATTTTTCTTCCTTAGGTCTGGTAGGAAAGATACAAAAGACCATAAAACCCTACAGGTTGTCTAGGAGGAAGCCAATTCACATTTCCCAGATGGGGTAATTTTCCTGATGACACTCATTTACTTTCCTTTATATGATTATAATGCTCGCAAGCTGGGAGGAATGTATGCCTGTGTGTTGTGCCATGGTATGTGTGAGTGTGTGGAGGTTGGGGGGGTGGGGGCTGTTTCTTCTCCAGTCTCTTTCCCAACCATGGTGGCCTTCAGTCTGAGATAAATGACGCCTTTAATCACTGTGCTTCCCCCACATGCTGTATAAGTTACCAATCTCCTTGAATAGGCAAAATTGTCTCTTAACATAGCCTGGGAGAGTCTGCTTTAAACATGAAATCCAAGCTTAGGCACATGATGCCATGGAAGGATGCCAACTGGGCAGAAGATGTCCCTTGCTGTCAGTTCCTAGGGAGGGGAAACTTTTCCCTCTGGGATGCCCACAAGTGTATCTTTCCTAACCAAGATTTTTTTCCCTACCTCCCAACTCCTATGGAACAGGACAGTTGCTTATTCATGTGTAGTTGCCAACTGACTCGGAAATTAAACTGTGCTTGTTTTGCTTTCCTTGTGGTTGCCATAACATGGTGGTGGTGCAGGGACAGGATGTTAACTCTCCTCTGATTAAAGCTTCCCATCTTAATTGAACAGACAGCTTTGTTGTGGGTTCTGGCCCAGGCCCATTCCCACCCTCTAAACCCAACAGGATTTTAACTCCATGCCAGGAACCCTCAAAATCATTCCCAAATCCATAAAAAGTTCAGCTCTACATAGCTGTAGCATCTGGTTCAGGCATCCTAGGGGGTCAGTCTTTTGCCTGCAAAGTTCACTGACGGTAAGCAACTTTTTCCATTTTAGTTCCCTTTCCTCATTACCCTCCTTATTGCCCTTTAGATGTGCAGGACTCTAATCATCCCACCCAACTATCCGGGGATGGCGCTGTCGTGAGCGGTTCTGGCCGTACTGTGGGCAGTTAAAATGGCAGCTTCCAGTCACCTCTGAAGTGCTGCTGTCATTACCATCCTGGTCACAACAGTGTCAGTGAGTCCTCAGGATAATAGTAGCATTTCTTGCCCAAGCCTCCCTCAAACTGGGACTATCTCCCAGCCCATCAAAGTCATGGAAGCACTGCATTGTTAAAGAACTTGCTGATTGTAAAACATCATGGATCTAGATCAGTGTTTCTGGGGAATTCTGGGAGTTGGAGTCCACATATCTTAAAGTTGCCAAGGTTGACAAACGCTGATCTAAATGATCACATACAGTATAAAATAATGATAATAGGCTCATGCACACAAGAGAGGATCCCTCTCTTTTTCTTTTTCTTTCTCTCCCTCATACACAACATGTACAATGTGAACCTGTCATACGAACGAGAGCTTCTGTTTACTCTTCCCCTGCTCCTCACATTGTTTGCTCCTTCTTTGATGAATGGTGTTGGTTGCAAACACTTCTTAGCATTGTGGAAGCCTACTTCTTGCTTAAGAGACTCTGTAATGGTACCATGTGCATTGATGGCCTCCGCAAAAATAATAAAATAGGAATCAATTATGGATGTGCCTTCAAAAGGGGGGCCCTGTATGATTTTGTCTCTTGCCAAACCAAGAAAAGAAAATTTCTTTTCTCCTTATAGCTTATACTGTTGTCTGGTTTTACTTGATATAAAAGGAAATGGTCATGGCCTCTGTGTGTCAGTGTTTTGTGTGCCTGAAGACAGATCTTTCTCAGCTGACAGATACCACCAATTGCACATGGAGGAAAAATCACCAGATGGTGAGTCGGATTGTACTCTCTCTGTTGCACAGCAAATGGGATGAGCAATTCCAATGGCAAAGTCTTCTGGGGTTTGGTGTTGACCAGCAGACCATCTGGGTTGGGCAGAAACATTTGGCAGTGGCCCACTGACTTGCAGATGATTGCATTCAGCCATGTATAATACTCCAGAGCTTTTTAAGGGAAGGAAATGAATGAAAAGGAGCATGGCAGGAAGGAGGGAAGGAGAAATAGTGCAGGCTCCACCATTTATTGCTTGCATGACCTTGGCCATGTCACTTGATCTCTCCAGCTTTGTCACCCTTCATGAGGTTTAACTCTCATGGGGCTCGCTCATGGCTGAGTGCATTCCTTATCAGATTTCAGCCCCCAGCATTATTTCATACAACCTCTCTTTCTTTTCCTTCGATTGTCTTGTTGGATGTTGAGTGCAAAGTCCTTTTTAAGTACCCTTTCCCTTCCTATCTTGCAATCTTGCATCAATTTCCCATGTAAAAGGAACAAAACCAAAAAACCAAAAAATCAAACCTAAGATTCTGTGAGGATCCAACACACTGATCAAGATGCTTAGATTCTTTTCATTTTCCTTACAGTCTGAAGGGAGATCAGCAATTTTTTAGAATGGATACACCTAACTACAAAATATTCATCAGCAATAGAGATACAATTCTGCCAATTTTAATGAGAAAAACACCCTAAAAGGAGAGACTGGACTAGTTAGTAGTATGGAGGCATAGGATTATTCAACCAAAGATTCTTTCATGCATGCCATTTGATTCATCCCTGGAACTCACTGAATGACCACAGTATCATTCTTAAGGGCCTCTTTACCACTGTGCATCGTTCTTCCCTATCATTGTAATTCTACAGAACAGACCTATCATGTGGAGTCCTTGGGGTTCTCTGAGCTTGGTTGTTTTCTTGCAGATGTTTCCTTACCTGGCTAGGTAATATGTTACCTAGCCAGGTAACGAAACATCTGCAAGAAAACAACCAAGCTCAGAAAACCCCAAGGACTCCACAGTTCAACCCTGAGCTACATGTATTATCTTCTATTGAGACCTATCATGACATAAGGAAGAGGAGGCTGTTCTCAAGAAGTTGACTTTGGCAGTCATGGAAGGGTGGAACATTGTTATTACACGATTTATTATTTTTCTACTTAACTGCCAGGGACAAGCACTTGCAAAATTTGGTTTGAATCAGGTACCAGTATAATTTGGCTGGCCTTGAGTACCAGATGCTTGTGAGACCTCTCTCTCTCTCTGTAGATGTGGCTAAACAATAAATGCATGAGGGAATCTGATGCGTGGAAAAGCAATTACTTGATTTCATGGGTTGTGGGCTTGATCCAGCTTTGCTGTTTTGGATCCCACTAGCTGCAGTGTGGAAAATTTTATGCTTTACTAATTAGATTTATATCATGCCTTTCGTAGAGCAGTGAAGGTGGCATAAATAGCACTTTCTGCTCTTGCTTTTCCCCATCTGGGCAGGAGGTTGGGCTGATAATGAGTGACTGGCCTAAAGTCACCCAGTTAGCTTCTGAGATTGAGGGTTTCTCCACTTCCAATTAAGTACCTTAACCATGATACCACATTAGTTCTCATATAACAGTACTTTAGTGTTTAATATATACACATGCTAAGCTCCCTTGTTAGGGATGAGGCTGATGAGATCTTAGAGATGTAGTGGGATTACAGCTCTCATTGATTCTGAAAAAAGCAGTTGCAGAGGGACTGAACTGGAACAGAGCTACAGCGTGAAGGGCTTTTAACCATTTCCTCTGCCAACTGGCCAGTAACCCCTCCCCACTTTTTGATTCCTCCTATACCATCAATAGCAGCTAGAACTTTTCACAGGAGATAGATTAATAGTGGTTTAATGAATTAATAGAGAAATGGACTGGGAGAAGGAAGATCTAGGGTTCAAGTATGACTTGATCATGGAACATTCTGTCTGACTTTGACACAGTCACCCTATCTCATTCTAAATTATGTTACAAGGCTACTGTGAGAATGCAATGCAGAAAAAGCCTTGTGGTTCTGCAGCTAAGAAGCTTTATAAATGTGATAAAACAAGGAAAGAAATTGAGTGGTTCACATCAACCCTGTCATCCATGAAAAAGCTGGGGGATCAGGTGGTTAGCTGTGTCCTTGCTGTGGTCACGGCCTACATATCTGGTGGGAATCCTGCTCTGCAATCCATATTCCAGACAGTGAGGAAAAAAACCTCTGCACAGCTCCTGATGTTCAGGTGGGAACATTTCTCCACATGAGGAGGGAGCCTGAAAGGTCCAGAATCTTCATACAAAGGAGCTCCAGGTTCACATAGTCACCTTCCCCCCCATCTGGCACCCTACATGTGTGTTGTACTGCAAATCTCAGAACACTTGCCTGGGATGGCCAATGGCTGGGAATTTGGGGCCTTAAAGAGCAACATATCTAGAGGGAAGACCAGATTAGGGAAGGCTGGCCTCCAACAATAGGCATGGAGTACCCTTTCTCCTGCAATCTGGCCACAGGAATATTGGATCAGAAGGAGAGGAAGCCAGTTCTCATGTCTAGGCAACAGGCATGCTCTGTCCAAGATGTCTTATTTATGAAGCTGGCCCATCTGCACATACAAGTCATTACTAGATGATATCATCATCATCATCATCATCACCACCATCATCATCATCATCCTATATTTACATAGTCTGCCTCACTATTCAGTAATGTGAGGTTACAGTTATCTACTGTAATTGCCTGGCTCCATGAAGCAAATGTGCCATCTAGTGTTAGTTTGTTATAAACCCACCTTGTCCTCATGACTACAACAAACATCCTTTCCCTCACCATCCTTCCTTAAGGAGGATGGCAATGTCTCAACTAGGATATTTCAATTATTATTTTCTTGATTACCATTCTCGACTGGCTACGACAAATCTAGTGGACCCAGCATGCTTAGGAGCAGTGTATCATATCTGGATCCTAGGACTGTTGTCATCACACCCTGTCTGTAGCTTCTTAGCATCTATTACTAGAGCTAGGATGTTTCTGTAGCATTTAGTTCATCTTCAATATATATATCATCCTTTTTTTATTATTATTATTTGTCAACTTTTCTCACTTAATCCTAATTCTTTTAAATAGTTAGATACTGTTTTAAAGCAATTTAGCCTCCAAAATTTGCTGACATAGTTCTGGCAGCAAATGTTGGTAGTGAATGAAAGGTCTCTTGGTAAAAAGTCAGGGTGATGTAGTAGTTAATGGAGAGACTAGAATCAGGGAGATTTGGTTTCAAGTTCACCCTTAATCCTGGAATTAATGTGTGATCTTGGGCCTGTCATTTTCTCTTAGGCCACCTTTTCTGACAAGGTTGGTGTTGTAGGAAAAAATTGAGAAGGAAGTATTATACATGCTGGCACTTGATCCTGGAGAAAGCAGGATATCAATTAAGCCAATAAATAAATACAATTGAAGACATACAGAAGTTCCATGGAACTGGGTGCAGATTGTTGACGTGACTTATCCAGCACCATTGAATAGTTCCTGGTAGTCCCATAAATGCAAATGATCTGCAAGGTCTAGTAATGAAAGTCAAAGAGCACAATGAAAAAAATAGGAGTAAGATTAAATGTAAAAAAGACCAAACTAATGACAATAAGTACAGCAGCCAGCCTTAGAATCGGCAGTGCAGATACTGAAGTGGTGGGTAGCTTCTGCCTTTTACAATCAACTATCAACAGTAAAGGAAGCAGCAGTCAAGAAATAGACTTGGTAGAGCAGCCTTGAAGGCTTTGGAAAAGATATTCAAATGCTGGGATGTGTCTATCCCTACAAAGATCAGAACTGTTTAGCAATGGTGTTCCCTGTGATACTTTATGGAAAGTTATACTTTGAAGAAGCCAGATAAAAAGAGTATTGACACTTTTGAATTTTAGTGTTGGAGAAGACTCCTGAGAATACCATAGATAGCCAAGAAAACAAACAAATGGATCATCAAACAAATCAATTCAGAATTCTCACTCAAAGCACAAATGACCAAGCTCATTCTTCAGACACATTATGCAAAGACCTGGGTCTCTGGAGAAGGAAGGTGGAAGGAAAGAGAAGAAAAGGATGACCAGCAGCAAGAAAAGGATGGACTCAGTTACAGCAATAATGGGTGCACCATTGGAAGACCTAAAGGACAAGGTTAGGGACAGATCCTCCTGGAGAAGGTCTATCTTGATGGCACATAATCAAAAGTACCTTAAAAGATAAGGATGACATTTTAAAATGATTGGAAAGAAATGACCTAATTTTCAAAACAACAGGCTAATATAAGAAAAATCACACTAAAACTTGCAGTGCCAGGTCAGTGCAGTATTTCTAAATTTCATTCTATCAATTGTCTTGACACTTGTTGATGATTTGCATCCAGTCTAATACTGTATTTGGTCTTAGGAGACAATCAAGCATGCTACCCTCCTTCTTGTAAAAAGCCAAGTTGAACAGAAGTGAGTAAGAAACTTCACTTCTGTGTCTTCCTGCTAAAGGTTGAGCACTTCTAATGTTGGAAACTTTCTTGTGGCCTAAATGACAAATTTGGTAGTGTGTAATTGGTGACATCCTAGAAGATACTATTTTGGAAATGGGAGAGTATCGTTTTGGGTGGCCCACAACTTACTGAGGGGTGTTTGCCCCCTCCTTTCTTTCTCAGTTTCTACATATATTGGCTACAATTGACCCACCACACTTCCCAGCTGACATCATCTGATTCTGTCACAGATCACTTCCTATTTAGTTGGAATTTCAGAAGTTGGAATTTGAAAACTTTATGCTCCAAGTAGCCTTTATTAAGGCTAATAGAAGATGAGTATAACAAAATCCCATGTTTCATTCTGTTAAACCTCACGTTTCCTAGGTCTTGAAGGTAGCAATTCTTCCTTCTCTCATTTTGCTGTCAGCAGACACTAGTAACTATCTGAATAGTATATGTTAGAGAAGTTTTCCCCAATATGGTGGTCTCCAATTTAGCTGTGGAATTATGGGGAGCAAAGTCTGGAGGGCACACCTGGAGGGCCCCAGGCTGCTGTAGAGCTGGTCAAATTACTTGACAGATTTATGTATTTATTTATAAATCATATTTATATGGCTGCCTATCTCACAGAACGTGACAAGATAAATACTATCTTGCATGCCTTACTAGAATCTTGTAATGTTGATCTACGGTATTATTCTCAATCACAGTATAGTTGGATACAGAGAAAACCAGAGTTAGCTAAAGGTAAGGCCAGAAATGTTAGTTATCTTCCTGATTTGTAGGCCAATCTCTTTGTACTACCACACTACTTCATCCCCCATTATTCAGAGATACACTGCTTCTGCTCTTAGAGGTTTTACTTTAGGGATGTATCTAAATTGGCTATCTGTGGTCCCTGCTGTCTTTATCTGGGAAGTCCAGTTGCAGGATGACCACTGGTGTCCCTCTTCGCTTGATTTCGAGCCGCTCCACTAAGCCCACGTCCGCCTGTTATTGCCTTACAAGGCAGGGGCGAAGAGACGCCTAAGGAAGACGAGTAGAAGGGTGGAGTAAGCCAGCAGGCGAGGCGTGGCGAGGTGGGTCGGGCTGGTTGGCTGGCGAGGCAAAGAGCGGGCTAGAGGATGGGAAGGGGGCTGCCAGCAGCCTGTGGCATGGGCTAACTCCAGAGGGCTCAAGACTTTGCAGCAGGTAAGTGGGAGGAACGGGGGAGAGAGGGCAGGCCAGAGTTGGGGGGCGATGTAGGGCCGGCTTGGGGTCCCCGCCCGCGCTTGCCCACGCAGACACACGCGCCTCGCTCAGTCCCTTCGCCGCCCCACCCAGTGACTCGCCTGCACCACCAGGCTGGGAACCGTGCGGGATGCAGAGACGCCGAAGGAATGTAAACGAGGCCGGATTGCAGCGGATCCGGGCGGGGCGGAGGAGAAGGCGGATCGCCGGAGAGTGTGAAACTGGGAGAGGTAGAACACCCGGGCGGGAGGACCAGGAAAGGGAGACGGGGAAGCGGGGCGTCTACGTGCGATTCAAAGGGACGCGACGCAGCGAGGCGCACAGCTCTACCCTCGTCTGATGCTGTGTTGATTTATGCTCCCGGCAGGGCGCTTCCTCGTCGGCTTTCCATCCTAATCAAAGCGCGGCTGATGCTAAGGGATGCGCTGAAGGCACACACGCACGCACCAACTTGGGGTGGGCGGAAGGCAGGGAGATCATTGTGAGGGTGCGTAGGTGAAGGCGGAAAGCGAGGCGGTAATCCTATACCCGCTTGGCCAGAAAGTCAATCTTCCTGAGTTATTTCAGCGCAAAACGCTTCGGATTGCCCTGTCCGTAAAGTTGAGCTTGACCTGTGCGCTGGATACCGCCGCGAGCCGCGTTGTGGTAGGAAAACCGCGGGGGCCTCTTGGCGACGGGCGTTTTTGCCTGTCGGGGTGGAAAACGCTCTTCTTGGTCGCGCCGGGCTTCCAAACAGGTGGCTGTGCCATTTGCTGAAAAGGGGGTGGGTGGTCGTGCGAACCTGAAATATTTCATTTTAAGCTGTGTTATTGGAGGCACGTGAAGTGTATGTGTTGCGATTCTGACGTGGAGGCCCGCTAGGTTTTATCTCTGCTTGTTTCATCAGTCTGTTCACTCACCTAAGTACGTCCGTCCATTTTCTTGACTCCATCCATCTCTACCTATCCTTCTTCCATTCTTGTAACATGCTTATCTCCATAAAATTATTTGTAAAACGTATCTCCGTGACATTCCCTCTTTCTTTAGTGAATGCCCCATTGTCTTAAATTTACCTCTTTTCCCCAACTCCTCTCCCTTCATCCCTTCTTTCCTTTTCATCTGTCACCAAATTTCCTTTCCACAACTCTGCTTCTTCTCATCATATCTTCATTCCTCATCAGTTCTCCTTTCATGCCTCTGTTTGTACACAAATAGCAACAAGTTCTCAACCATTTATGCAGGCTCAGACCTTATTGCCACGAAACGTGTGCGTGTACAAGCACACACATATGCTCTTATTTATCTTGCACGGAAACATTTGTTGTTCCATCAGAGGTTCAAGAAGACACAGGATAATACCACTTACAAGGAGTAATGCATAACTGCCTTCAGTGCACATATCAATATTTTTTCAAAACATTTATAATGGCCATGTATTGCAAAAAAAACCCTCTCAAAAAACAAAACACCCCATACATGTACTGTATATATGTGTTTCTGCATTCATCAGACATTGCTGTTGCTTTTGTAATTTTCACATACTTCTTCCCATTCTCTAAACACAATAACATGTTAGGCACAATAACATGTTAGGCACAGGATAAGCATACAATATCATTGGAATATGAAGCACAGGGCAATACATTGTACACTTCATATGGATTCACATAGTTTCACATCAGGCCAAAGGAATGAACATCACACATAGCCCACAACCAATTTTCCTTCCTTCCTAGACTAGCTGAACCCTAGTCATAACACACAGACATTTACAAATATATGTTCTTAAATACAGAGCCTCTCCATGACCAATAAACAGTTCCAGATGACCGCACACATGATTAATAACTGGGTACAGAAGTTTATAATTACCTGAAGAATACAATATAAGGTAGGACTCCTCAATCTGGTGTCTTCCAAATGAGCTGGGACTATGACTCCCAGAATTCTCTACCCAGCACATCTAGAAGGAGGAATCCAGGTTGGGAAAGGTTGGATAGCAATCAGACTTGAAGGGGGAAGACCTGCCATTTGCATGGCTGGTTCATCAGGCCTTCCAGTAAGCAGTGAATTTTCCTAAATGGCAACTAGTTTTTGTAAAAGATTGTAGTAAGCTTCTTCTGCAGTGAGCTACTCATCAGATGTATTGTCCCAAAGGCCACTAGCCCTCCATGTCTGTTTTGCTTCCAGTGGGCAAATGGGAAATCAGATGGGATCTCTCAAAGAAGTGGATGTGGCTGAGTGATTCTGACTACCAATTTCTGCTTTGAGTGTCATTAATTTCTTATGCATTCATTTCTTCTTCTCTCTCAACATATCTTAATTGCCAGTCATCTATGCACATGCTGGCAATCTGAGACACCAATGGTGCAGCTTTCTAGTAGATAGATGCACATACCTCGTCTCCCAATTTCAAAGTGAAACTATGTTGCTGTGGATGAAAAATGCATCCAGTTAGTGAGAGCATATTTCCTTTAAGTAATACATTCATGCAGATTCAATAGTAGTAGCCACAGTAGTGGTAAAAGCTCATAAAGAAGAGAAGCCCTGGCTTACATTTTACTAAAGTTGGGACAACAGGTAGGAGGACTTCTGTAGCCTAAGAACTCTAGGCTGGAAAGAGGGCATGTGGCATGGCACCTTCCATTCTCTGCCAACTTAGGATCAGGACTGCAAGAGGCTCAGGGTGCACTCTGCTAAGGGCAAAAAGCATACAGTGCTTTGGCTTCAGTGACTCTTACAGTCTGTTAGGGAAATTGGAAAGGGGGCACGCAAGGGTATGCAATGTTGCTTGACTCGGGGGCTCAAATAATTGAAGAGTAAACAAGATGGGCTGGCAGGGAGATAAATGTAGCCATGGACTAGGCCACAGAGCTTCCACTCTCTCCCTTGTTGCATTGACCTAATCTCTCCCCTCCCCTCCCCACGAAATTCTTATTTACTCTGAAAGAGAGAAACCTATAGATGGGGATATATGGGGTAGGAGGGAGATTTAAATTCCCTTATGACCCAAACTGTTTTTTATTTTCTTTCTGCAGCTGCTTGAAAGAAAAGAAGCAGAGGTTCCATCCTGAGAGCTCCCATCTTCTTGTCTGTTCTTCTTTGCCCAGATTGGCCTTCCCCAACCTGGTGCCCTGTAAGGCATAAGTGATTATGTAATCTGGCACATGTAGAAGGATTCATCTTGGAGAAAGATGATCTGTTTTCTTTAAATTGGCTGCTTCAGACAGTGATTTAGGGGATGAAAGAAGTCTATTTTCTCACTTTTTCCTCCCAGAAGTGGTCATGTTTTATAATAAAGCTGGCTCAGTAGCTGCAAAAAGGGCTCACAATTATTTCTTTCTCTGTCTCACACACATTCGTACATAAACACATTCACAGCAATGCACACACAGAGATTCTAAAAGCAAAAATCTAATATGAGAATAGAATATAAAAGTGTGAAATATGGCTTGTTCTTATCACTTGAAAAGGTATGTTCTTCATTTGAATTGACAGTCTAGTTACGCTTCTTAATAAACCTGTCCAAATCACTTTTTCCTTTGTTCAGTTGAGTGGTTCTAGTTGCATACCATCTGTCTATTTCAGCGGGAGATATGTACGACAGTTTATCAAGATTTTACCAGATTCTGTCTAATTCTGAAAATGAATACAAGTATCTTATCTAATAGTGAATTACTTCTTACCTAGCATCTCTGATGCACAAATAGCAAGTTGGTTGTTTTAAATTTTATTAGGGAATTATACTAAACAAACAGAATAATAATCAGTAATAATATAGTCAGAAACAACATAAGTCAGCTTTTACACTGTATAATTTTCTTCCACCTGTACCTTTTTTTTTTTTTTTACCATTGATTATCATTTGTTGTTGCTAATACAGAATTGTAACTGTTGTTAATGGATCTGGCAATACTTTCTCCTTTTATTGACACCCCTTCCTAAATATTGGGGAGAAAAGTCAAAAGTGCTATATTTTCATAAAAGTCCTGTTTTTGTAATTTTTTTACTCTCTGGAAGAGCTCTTATTTAAGAATTTATATAAGGTTGTCATTTGACAAAACAGCCCCTAGACTGGCCTGCTCTTATGCTTTGAACCACAGCTAGATGTGCAGAAGTTGGCAAGGAAAGCTTCTCATGGCATTGTGACAAATTGCCACTTGCTGTTGCCCGTAGGTGCTAATGACATTTGACATTTAGAAACACTAAAAGTTGCCAAATCGGGGCCACATGTGGTGTTTATTTTTTTATTTTTTTTTATTCCTCCACACTCCACACGAACTCATGGTAGTTTACAGACCTAATTGATCTGGGATTGGGATTCTCTCTTCTCCCCGTGCTCCCCCCTGCCCCCAGTTACATGGCCAGGAAGAGCATCTTCTTCACTGTCAGGATGTGAACAGAATTCTATCTTTGCCTGGTACCAGCGTGCTTTTAGAATCAAAGCTCAAACCATCACCATAGGGTAACTCTAGCTTCTGGCAGCCTGGTGCCCTCCAGTTGTAGTAAATTACAATTTCCAGACAGAGGGGCAGCTCTTTGGAAAGGCCTGCAGACAATGTGGTTGTAGGCTTAGAGATGACCCTACCTGTAAAATGGGGACACCTCCTCAGGTATTGGGTTTATAAGGCATTTTATTAAGGACAGCAGAACATGGGATCATCTGGACATTACCTTTCTTTTTACTTGAAGTATATTTGGAACTGAGAATGGATTTCCTGGTGATGTGTAGCTCCAAATGTATTTGCATGTTGTCTTTTAAATTTCCCTCTTGGGCCCCAACATTTCTTCTTCAGTATCTTATGGCAAAGAGGAGGGGCTGGGAGGTTTCTGGCCCAAGGAGCCATGGGAACAGGCTGACCCCATGCAAATGTTTCCATTCCAAATTTCCCTCTCTGTATGTAACATTTTTCTCCTCTTCTCTGCATCTCTGTCCCCAGCTCTTTCTGGTCTGCCTGCTTTGAGCTGTTCACCATGCCTCTCGGGAAAGGCTGGAAGAAAACAGTGGAAGACATTGCCAGTGTCTATGACATCAAGGAGAAGCTGGGCGCGTGAGTACAAAGGAAAGACCAGCAAGAGATCTGCATGGATACTCTTCTCCTCTGGGAATCCTGCACTTGTGGGCTTTAGCACAGACCTGGAGCTTCATCTCATCCTCTATTTCTTGATATATTTACTTTCCATGCTCTGGATTAGCCCTTCTCTACTTTTATACTCATCTTCCCCAACTTGGGGCCCTCCAGATGTGTTCGGAGTGTCAAAGGCCATGTCGGCTGGGGAAGTCTGAACCTTAGGGCACAAAGCTGAAGAAGGCTGTTTTAGCTTTTCTTCCACCCACTTCCATTTCTCTTGTCTTTCCCAGCCACATCCTGCCCTTGCATCCCTAATCCTAACCCTTGTACATCTATCATGCAGCTAAACCATGCTTCCCTCCTGCCCCCCTTTTGTTCAGTACCGCTCCAGTATCGTGCACTGGATTGATGTTAAAGATTGCATGACTTTAAATAAATGCCAGAAGAAGCATTTTCCCCCGTGTAACAGATACACTCACACATGCAACGTTGTGGGACGTTAGCATGCCTAAGATCTGCGTACCCCCCTCCTGTTCTCCATCCCCAGCATGATGCCAACTGCACCCCATCTGCTTTTCCCGCCCTGAGGTCCTCAGCCTGCCCCGCTGGTCTCCGGCCTCTGCGGCTAGATGTGCTCCCCCTCCCGGAAGCCTCTTCTGCAGAGAGAGACCCCAGGAATGCTGCAGCCTGATCGGCTTAATTTGCATGCTGTGATCTCATTGGCTCTGGGGCCCTTGGACATATCTGACGTGCGCATTGGACAATAATAGACCAGGAGCCTAAGGGAATTTGCAGAGGGTGGTGGGAGTGAAGTGTACAGGTTAACTCTTTCCTAACCAAATGTGCCAAGCCAATTTGGATGTGGGGCAGAGAATCCAACTCCATTTCAGGAGGGACATCGAACAGGTTTGGTTTGTCACCATTTCCTAGGCAATGCCTCCCTGTTGTTTTCTCTGCAGCCCTAGCTGATCAGGCTTGCAAAGGAAAATGAATCAGCCAGCCCTGAAGAATTTGTATGTTACCTGATGTCAGTTCACATACTGGACGCTGGAGATCCTTCACACAGTTTATCCCAGAATCATAAAGCGTCAAGCAAGGGAACAGATATCTCTGACTCAGCTCCAGTTTGGTGTATTGGGAGAACAAAGATGGGGGGGGGGGGGGGGCAGTTGAGGACCTTTGGGGGAACCTGTGTAGTAAATCTCAGAAATTTCTACCACTTTTGCATTTTGGTCACCCTTGCTTACTCCAAAAAATCTCCCTCCCCAAAAGCCAAAAACCAACCAAACCAACCCCCCAAAACAAAACAACCCCTCCCCTTTTGAACTACTCATTCTTCCCCCTTCCCATTTTTAAAAATTAGATCAAATTCTAATGGCCGACATTCTGAAATAGGACACACAGTTGCTTCTTTGTCCCAGAACAGTTTGAAGCAAACTGAACATTTTTTTCATGTAGCCACCCTAACTCACACATAATCTGCAAAGGGTTAAAAGAATTACATTGGTGGCATGGCAACAATTTTCCCCCTTAGTTTCATCATGCTTTTTGTTTAATATCCAGTCCAACAAAAAGTTCCAAGGAATTTAAAAAAAAAAAAAAGCTTTCCTAGAAGTCACATTTAATTCAGTAGGGCTTAAAGCTGTATAAACACACTTAAGTTTATGCTGCTGAATTGCTGTTGCAGCTGTATGAGTATCTGCATTTATTCTGCCTTTCTTTAATTCTTTTTCTGACAGAGGGGCCTTTTCAGAAGTGGTCTTGGCCCAGGAACATGGATCTCAGCGCCTTGTAGCCCTCAAATGTATTCCTAAAAAAGCCCTGCGAGGTAAAGAAGCAGCTGTGGAGAATGAAATTGCTGTGCTCAAAAAGTAAGTCAGTTTGCATTTTTGTACCTTTCTTCCAGAATATAAAATGAGCTTCAGGGTCCAGTGCTCAGCATCCGTTTTTGGTACTGGGGCTTCATTTTGTTCAGGGACAACAGTTATAATAATGAATAATTTAATGCAAATACAGATGATATTTCATTGATCCACTAGAGAGTCCAGTTTCCGGATATGGAAAAGGAGATCACGTTGCCTGCCCTTACAGTTGTATGGAAAAGGGAAAATCAGAGGCGCAGCTTGACCTGCAAGCATTTTTTGCACACGCCAACCTGCCAAAGTCCTGGGCTCAGAAGGCAACCCTTTTTCTCTTTGGGCCAGAGAATGTGGTTTCCAAGTGGTTTTGATCTCCTTCTCTTGAGTGCATTTTTCTCATTCTTTTAACTTTGGGGAGTGTCTGGGCTTAAATAAGAAGCATACCACACTCATTTATCAGGGATGGCAGTGAATTTTGCATTGTATAACCTTATTTATCCCATATCTTAAGCCTTCGGCCAAGATACTTAGGGTGATGTACTTTTCCTAAGAATCTCTCAAGGCAGGTTAAGGTAAGAGATAGTAATTGTCCCAAGATTACTTATCACCTTTTCCCATTTGCCCCTAACCATGGCATAAACATGTCCCAGCAATTGTGATTTTTTTTTGTCATGACCTCATGACCTTATCTTCAACTCATCCTCAACACACATTTGAGGTGGCCTTAAGTCATCATTAACAGTGCTTTCCCCCTTAGGCAGCATTCATTTGGTGACACCCCAGTGGACAGGCTCAGCCTGACACTTATTGGCAACTTTAGGCTAGTGAGGTCATGACCCCCCCCTCTGGTCCTTGGGCACTATCTTCCAGGGCCATTCTGCTTTGAGTACAGTAGCAGGAGAATGTGGGTCTTTTAAACCAGCCTTTCCCCCTGTACTCATCATGTCTTCAAGCTGATCTCCAGCTAGGAGACCTGTGTTTAAAAGACGGATCAGCCCTACTAACAGCACATCTGTCAGCTTCACCATGCAGCTATCTATCCCCAGTGCCTGTCAGCTGCTGTTCTGGCTTTGCTGGGAAATGTCAGAGGGCTGTGTGGTGATTTCCAGCCTGGGAGAAGAAGCAGCTGAAGTGGGGAGAGCTGGCCCTTTTACCCTCTAAATTTCTGATCCCACCACAGCATCAGAATCTGGTGGGTAAAGAATCAGTTCCCCCCTTTCCCACCACCTTTGACAGCCCTGGTGTACAGCTGGCAGATAATCCATCTATCAAAACTTGCCTCCTCCCCTGCCTCATCCCAGTTAAGGAGTGTGACTGATGGATTCTTACGAGCTGGTAAAGTTTGATGGGAGGGGAGGGAAACCAGACTAAGGGAATCCACCAACCCCTTTCCTTAACTTGCCTTGTATACAGTAAACAAGCACTAGTAAATAAACACCTTGTTCTGGCTAGTGATTGGCAACGGGAGCAGCAGGTTTTACGCCAGGATACTTTTGTGCTCAAGAATTGGTGGAGAGCACTTTAACTAGCTATGAAGAAAAGCCCTTAGCGAGATTCTTATCTGAGTAGGACTTCTCCCAACCCTAATTAAACTTTTAGTCTTAGGAGTATGTACATGGCTTTCATTATGCTTCCTATGCACATCTTTCTAAAAAGGACAGGGTAGAATCTTGTGATGTTGGCTGCCATTCACTCTCCCATCTCTTAATTTTTGTTATAGGATTCAACATGAGAACATTGTGGCTCTGGAAGATATTTATGAGAGTCCCACTCATTTGTACCTAGCCATGCAGCTGTGAGTAGAAGACCTTGCCCCATGAATGTGGTTCTACTTGTGAGGTCTGGGGTGGGGGAATTTGTCCTCTGGAGATAGTTGGCTATTTCTGGAGAGGTAGGAAATAGCAGGTATTGTAATTCTTTTGTAGATCACAATGATGTGGGTGGTTCTTTCAAAGAAAAAGGTCCTTGCATGCAATGAGCTTACAATCTAAAATCAATACTTTCCTGATTGGTGCCATCCTGATTGCAGTTTGGGGAATTGCATTTGAAGGATGTCAGGTTGGAAAGGGCTGGTCTTAATAATCAGACAACAAAGGGAAGGCAAGTCTGGAAGCTACAGAGACTCAAGAACAAATGCTGTTTCAGATACTTAGTTTCATTCCAAGTCCATGCAAAAAATGACTTTTGAGGAGGGAACGGGAGAGCAGTAGCACCATGTACCCTCCAAATGAAGGATCACAGCTCATTAGGATCATTACTTCCTTTTTCTGGTATGAACAGAAGCTCTGGAATCCACCACAGCTGGGTCTTCTATAGCACAGAAGCCCTGGAGTCCCACCACATTTGTGCCTTCAAGTCAGCATTGACTCCTGGTGACTGCCTGGATGAGTCCCTGCAGTTTTCTTGGCAGGGTTTTTCAGAAGTGGTTTGCCCTTGCCTGCTTCCTAGGGCTGGGAGAGAGTGACTGGCCCAAGGTCCCCCTAGCTGGCTTTGTGCCTAAGGTGGGACCAGAACTCACGGTCTCCCAGTTTCTAGCCTGGTGCCTTAACCAGACTGACTCAAAGGCACAAAACAAACAAATAAATAAATGCTACTTAAATTTATCCATTGGCTATACAAGCTGGATGTTAGGTTCCCTGGCCTCCCTTTCCAATTGGGAAAGCAAGTTATTCCTGACAGTTGGATCAATCCTCTCTCTGAGAAAGTGTGAACGTAAACCAGTTCTCTCCTGGATGCAGGGTGACAGGCGGAGAGCTCTTTGACCGCATCATTGAACGAGGCTACTACACAGAGAAGGACGCCAGCCAGCTCATCCGGCAGGTGCTGGAGGCTGTGAACTACCTACACGATCTGGGAATTGTTCATCGGGATCTCAAAGTGAGTATGTTGGGATGCTTTGCGGGTGGCCAGTAGGTCCCAACATCATATGGTGAGAGAGTAACTCCCAGACAAGGAGGTTGATAGACATTTATACTTAACCTGGTTATTGAGTTAGCCCATTTTCTGGGTTTGCAAAGTAAATTGAACCATAAACTAACTGAGCGGCCTGTGCTGGCACAAAATGCTAAGCTGCCACTGCCACCAAAAACAAGGTGGGGGAAATAGGTGAAGCCTACTTTCTGGAGTTCTTCCCAACCCTTTGCAATAAGAGTCACATGACTGGGAGGAAGAGTGAGGAGGCTTAAGAATGGAGCAGTCGGCAGTGTTCTGAGCCTCGCCTCTTCCTTACAGATGCATCCGGGGAATTTGTTCTGAATTTTGTTCTCTGCAGTTCACAGCTGGATTTGGCCCATTTTTGAACTCCATCTTTCCTTCATTGGTTTCTCCCACCACACACAATTTGGTCCCATTTTCCAGAGAGTTGTTCTGTCGAGACTCCTGAGCTTGTTTATGTAACGTAACGTAACATAATGTAATATATAATTTATAAATGAAATATAATCTTTTTCTTACATTCAGTTGAATTGAGAATAAAAATTAGCCAGAGTTGTGCTAAACTGGCTTTGCAGTGTTGTACAGATGCAGCTCTGCTTTTAGGATGTTAATGAGAAAGCTGATTTTGTATTATAGCCAAGGTATTTGGCCATGTTTGTAATTAAGCCAAGGTACTTGGCCATGAACACTGAGGGGAAGAGATTATTCCATAAAATGATCTACAAATTTCTGAATATATTACTTCAGTGTGCATCCTATCTATAAAACCAGCTCCTGGATTCTGTCTCTTTGTCACATGTTGGCTAGGAGTGAGGCTATGTGGAGGAAGCAGCTGAATTTTGGACGCTTAATTTTTTTTCTAGGAAAAATGACAGGTTTATCTTAGGAAGACTACATGCCAGCCGTTTGCAGAGGTTAAGCAAATGTGAGACTTCGGTGTGAGGGAACACCTTTAGCACAGAGCCAGCAGTTGAGAGGATCAGGAGTGGAATAATTAGTCCCTCTGGGGTTCTCACAAATCTCCTTTTTTCACGTTGCAATTAAACAGATATTGGAAGGGAATATGGGGCAGGAATGGTTAATTGCACAGCTCTTGGTTCATTCTCCCCCTCAAGTGTAACCCTGCTTGCATTATGAGCAAAATTCAAAATTTGAAACTCACTGTAATGTGTGACTGCAGTTACCCTGTCTTCTGTTATAATCTATGAGGTAGAATATAGTCAACAGAACTAAAAGCAATACAAGGCTGCTTCCCGCAAGAAATGGTGGTCCCCAGAGAAAGAAACAGGATTCGGGGTCAGATTTTTTGTCTGACAGAATGGTCCAGCCGGAAGAGGGAAGTGGCAGGAGGGTGGAAAGATCAGAGCGTAACGTGGAAAACGTTCCATCCCCTAAATTAACCTCCTGAAGGGGGCTGCAATGAGGCACGGGCACCATTGTCACCTAGTAAGAGGCAGGTTTTGCTCCTGCTGCATCGGAGTCTTCTTTTTTTTATAAGCAAGTGGCTGCTGCTCAGGTGTGCATGGAAAAAAATGTTGAAAGTACTATACTGATTGATGAATGCAGAGTAGAGGAAGTCCCACATCTGTATGCTGACAATGGACCTGCCTTCATAGGAAATGGAGGAGATGCAGTATTTTTGTTGGATAGGGATAAGCAGGTTCTAAATCTCCCAGTAGCTCTGTCTGGTTAGAGCACTAGTCTGTGGAACAATACTGGGCTATTCCATTGCTAGTCTGAAGAACTACTGCTAGTCTGAAATGAGTGATTGAGTTCTACCCAGCAAATTTCATCCCATTCTTATGGGCGACTCTGTGTTAGGCCTGGAGGAATGAATCGATTTCTGTCCTCTCCATGATCATTGGTGAGGCTGTTACTATTGATAGAACTTTTTGTCATCAGTGGTAGTCTCTGGCCACTTTATCCTGGGTTGGCTTCTTTTTTTATTGCCTTCAATTTTTCCAAGCATATGGGTTCTTCTGCAATGATTCCTGTCTTTGCGTTATGTTTCTGATCCAAAATACCTAAGTTTTACCTTTGTTATTAATGGTTTTACTTCATCTAGTACAGAATTGTTCTTCTTGGGGTCCAAGGTATTCTCCACAATTTTATCCCGCTGTATAATTCAAGGGCATCATCTTTCCATTGTTTAGCCTTTTTTATTGCTTAGCTTTCACAGCAGTGTGTTACATCTGGGAAGACCATGGCCCTTACAATACATATCTTTAATATTTTGTCTAGATTTGTCGTAGTCTTTCTTCTAAGTAGCAGATGTTTCTTTAATTCATGGCTTGTGGATTTTTGAGCCTTTGAACTAGGAAGATTTACTACTGTTTAGTACTTTTACTACTTTAGTACTATTTAGTACTATTACTACTTCAACTGCTTGTGTTGGGTTTGCATTGCTTGTAATCTTAATCTGTCCCCAGCTCCCACAGTCTTTTACTAGTGAGAAGCAGAGTTTTGTATTATCCTCTTTCATCTTCAACAAGAGATTCCTTAAGTTTTCTTTGCCTCCCATCAATATGGTTGATGGGAAACCTGAGCATATCTGAGGTTGTTAATGTTTCTCCCAGCAACTTTAATTCCAATTTATTCTACAGCTTTTCTCATGATTTATTCTGCCTATAAGTTAAATAATAGTATGCAATTTTGGCATATTCCTTTCCAATTATAAACAATTTAGTTTCTCTATTATTTGTTTTAACTGTTGCTTCCTGGTCATCATCCAAATTATTCAATAGGCAGATGAGGTGACCAGGTACATCATTCTTTTAAGGGCTATTCACAATTTGTTGTAGTCTATATAGTCAAAAACCTTTGTATAATCAATAAACAAAAATTGATGTTTTTACTTTTTCCATTATCCATTGGACATTATGAGTGTGGTTTCTGGTCTACCATATACTTTTATCTGCTCTTGTTCCATGTGTATTGTTGAAGTCTGAATTGCAGAATCCTGAACATTATTTTACTAACACGTGAGATAAGTGCAATTCAATGGTTTGAGATATTCTTTAGCACTTCGCTTTTTGGGGGGAATTGGAATATAAATTGATCTTTTCCAGTCTCTTGGCCAGTGCTGCTTTGCCATTCCTGTTCACAACCCTCAAACAGCACTTTTAACTGCACCATCTTGTAAAATTGTAAAAAGTTCTGCTGTAACTCCTAGAGCTTTACTGTTAACAGTGTTTTCTAGGACTCATTTAATTTTACTCTCCAGAACATTTAGTTTCAATTCAGTGGTATACTTTGTATATATCATTGTTTTGGGGATCTTTCTTCATAATTCTTTTATATATTTGCACCATCTTTTCTTTATATGTTTCTTCTCCAGTAGATCTTTCCTTTCTTAGTCTTTTATCATGCCAATTTTTTTTCATAAAAGGTCCTTTGTTTTATGTAATTTTTAAAAATATGTAAATCTCTTCCCCTTCCCATTCAGATGTTCCCTTCAGTTATTTCCAACATACTGTGGGGTTTAGAAGCTGGAATTTTATTCTTGGCTAGCACAGCAAAGAAAATAAGACTCCAGTCCTTTCTGGTTTAATGTGATATAGTAGATTCACCCATGTAACACAAATAACAAGCTATTTGTTTAGTAGAGTTTATTAAATCTATTCTTTACCTTCACTGCATAATCATTTGGAATACTGCTAAGGTTGAATCCTGTTGGTCTGATTATTTTGTTTAAGTTGTAATTTTGCAAGCAGGGGGTTGTAATTTGTGTTGTAATTAGCACCAGGTCTTGTTTCTGCTGACTGAAGAGAACTTCTCCATTTTTGCTTGCCAAATATATAGTCTACAGTATTTGATTTTGGTGTTGTCCATCCAGTAGTGTCCATGTCTAAAGTTACTTTTAGGTTGTTGGAAGGAGGTATTTGCTATAAACATTGAATTTTCTTGCCAGAACTCTATTAGCCTCTCCTAGTTTGTTTTGTACACAGAGACAAGTTTTCCCTTTATTTCAGACGGTATTACTCAGCTTTTTGAGAACCAGTTTGGTGTAGTGGTTAAGGCATCAGGTTAGAAACCAGGAGACCAGGAGTTCTAGTGCCGCCTTAGACACAAAGCCAGCTGGGTGACCTTGGGCCAGTCACTCTCTCTCAGCGCTAGGCAAGGGCAAACCACTTTCAAAATCTTGCCAAGAAAACTGCAGGGACTTGTCCGGGCAGTCACCAGGAGTCAAGACTGACCCAAAGGCACCAAACGCACCCATCCATCCATCCACACACACACACACACACACACACACACACACACAAAACAACCCCCCCCCAACTTTAGCATGATGTCTTCTTTTGGTGCTGCATGCTGCCATAGAACTTCCTCTGCACCCATGGTTAGAGCATAGATTTGGATCACTGTAACATTGATTGGCTTGCCTTGGACTCATTTGAGATCATTCTGTCATTTTTAAGTTGTATCTAAGCATTGGCTTTTACACCCTTTTGTTAACAGTGATGATTACTCCATTTCTTCTGTTCTTGCCCACAGCAGAAGATATGGTGTCTCACTAATGTGAAGTGATGCATTTCAGTCCATTTCATTTTGCTGATTTCCAGGATGTCAATGTTCAGTCTTAATATTTCTGCTCTGAAAGCATCAAATTTGCCTTGGTTTGTGGATCTGACATTTTGTGGGCCAGTGGTGCACATGTCTTTGCAGCTTCAGACTTTCCTTTTGCTTTTGGACACATCAGCAGCTGAACATCCTTTTGGCTTTTGGCACATCATAAACTCCAGTGCTATTTGTGCTTACCTTTGGTTGTTCCCAATAGCTTGTGGGATACCTTCCAAATTGGGGGGCTCATTGTCCAGTATCATTTTGAGATTCTCCTGGCTGTAAACGTCCATTTCATTGGCAGAATACTGGAGTGGGTTGCCATTTCCTTCCCCAGTGGATTGTGTTTGGTTATGATCCCTTGTTTGTGACACTCCTGGAAATTACGATCCCAGTGATGTAGCTCACAGTTTTATTGGAATGTACAAGCCCCCTTACCACTGCAAGGTACCGATCCATGAAGGGGAGATGGCCGTTAGATGGCACAGAAGAATTAGAGTTGTCTGAATCTCTTTGCTGCCATCTGATGTTCCTCTGAATTTTTGCTGCCAGACATATCTATACAAGGATCTGTTTTTCACCCCTGAAGGCATGTGTATCTCAAGGCTGCCCTTGGAAGGTGTTGGAATAAGGGGAAAAAACCCTACTTTAATACCAGTACAGCTAAAGACAACTTAAGCCTCTGTCACTCGTGGGGTGGGGATGAAGGCAATGTCTTTAGGACAGTGCAGAAAAAATGTGTGAGTGGGGAAAGCCCTATTTTTGTTATCCTTGTTATCTTGTTAGTCTTGTTATCCTGTTCTAGTTTATCCATGAAGATAAACTAGAAAACTCTTAAGATCCTTGGGGGAAGGGAGAGATATAAAACTTGATGTATGTATCTCTACTCTGTTTTGCTTGTCCAAACAGCCTGAAAATCTCCTATATGCCACACCATTTGAGGATGCCAAGATTATGATTACAGACTTTGGGCTGTCTAAAATTGAGGCTGATGGCATCATGTCTACAGCTTGTGGAACCCCTGGCTATGTTGGTGAGTGTGACGATGGGGAAGGGTGAGGGGCCGAATATGTTCTGTATTAATATCCCCCCTTGTGTAGATGTGCAAACCCCTTCCTGTAGCAAACCGATAATTCAATTCCATGTTCATTGATAATAGACAATCATGGTGAGAAAAGACTAAATTATGCAAATATTTTACAGAACATGTTGTGATTTTTGGCAACATTTAATCTGCTCCACTATTCTTGAGCAGAGGGTAATATAAGGGCCTGAAACTGCAAGCCGAAACCTTAAAACTCCTCCCCCAGTGGGTTTAGAACCATTAGGGGTGTTTTTTCCAACTCTAAAGGCTACCGATTGTTTCTTTTCTGTTTCCTTTTTTTACCTACAAACTGAGATTTTGTAATGCTTTCATCCCATATTCTGATTCATAATCCATCTGCTCACAGTCCATCTGCTCGTTTACAAGTGGGTGAGCTAAAGATGACTTTCATCCAAGCAAGGAATACACAAATATTTTATTTATTTATTTAATTTATTTGAACGTACGTAGAAGCTGCCCAACTCCAACGGTCTCTGGGCGGTGCACAAAACCAGGAACACCCCCCCCCCCCCATAAAAACAGATAAAAACATTAAACCAAATGGACAGCCCAGACTGAAATAATCTTACAGACAACAAAAATCAAACAAGACTAGGGGCCCTAGATAAGCCATAATGCATCAACCCTGGGCCTGGGATGAAAGCCAGGCTTTCAGAGCTTTCCAGAACCCAAGGAGAGAGGGTGCAATCCTTATCTCGGGGGGGGGGGTGCTGTTCCAGAGGGTGGGGGCCTTGAGTTAGATTCAAAGGAGATTGGGATTATCATGTATTTTCTTAAACCCTTACTGTATCTTTAGTAGGCCAGTCTCCTGCTTGGACGCTACATGGGTGGTGGGCTGAGAATATATATGTCAGGAAGAGATGACAATTAGCACAAGACTTTGCAACTGGCAATTGTCTCAAATACTGACAACAAAAGCAAGGGTTGTATTACATTTAACCAAAATAGGGAGGTGCCAGAGCAGTGGAGCTGAATCGACATGGGAATCCTACTGTCGAAGCCTGGAAAAAGCTCTTCACTTTAATTATAGGGACACGATCACAGGATTAGTTAGTCACTTAGGTGCCATCATGTTGGATTTAACTGTTGACTGCATGGACGAATGTTCGCCACCTTGATCTGTTTCCAGATCAGCAACAAGCTGTTCCAAGAATATTTCAGTGATCTCTCTGAATGTCTTCATCTATCTTATCTGTTGTCTTTCCAAACATAAGAATTTTTTCTAGTCCATCTTCTGCTCATATCATATGCCCAAATTATGTGAATGTCTGCTTGCTGAACATCACCTCAAGAGACAGCCTTTATTTGGCCCAGGACTGATTGGCTGGTTCTTCTTGCAGTCCATGGAACTCCAAATCATGAGCTCTGTTCAGTGTTCTTTATTTTCAGCTAACAAAGTGGTTAGTAGTACAGAAAGAGAACAGTGCTTTTTTGGTTTAAGTTTGAGCACCACCATGGGGATGGGGGGTTGGCTGTAACCACATATGGTCAATGGAAGAGTGGAGTTTGCAAGATCAGAGCTACTTTTTAGCAAATCTGTAACTACTAGGTTTTGCTGATTATAGTTCTTAATATCTTTCACCAAACCCCAGGCTCATCATGCTGGCTGAGACTGGTGGGAGTTGTAGTTGATCTACTGAGTGACTGTTTCTTCTTTTCATACTATAGTATAAAACAATGTTAAGCTGCACAAGGTTGAATTGGTAGCATGGCTCTTAATAAAGCCCCATGCCTCCCTTTTCTTCTTGGCCATTGTGTCCTCTGCAGCCCCTGAGATCCTGGAGCAGAAGCCCTACGGAAAAGCTGTGGACTCCTGGGCACTTGGTGTCATCTCCTACATCTTGTGGGTACCTTTCTACCTCCTAACAATCCAGCCTTTTGCATTAGAAGCACAAGGAGCAACTTGTAATATGTTTTTGCATGCATACAGTATGTGAGATTTGATGCCTGTGCTCCAACCTGCAGACTTTGTGGCTACCCTCCTTTCTATGATGAGAACGACTCTGAACTTTTCAACCAGATCCTGAAAGCTGAGTATGAGTTTGACTCTCCATACTGGGATGATATCTCTGAGTCAGGTGAGTGCAAGTTTGGGTAGAGGAAGTGGCATGGGAAGGGCTTCTTCCCAGGAAGCTGTAGAAACCCTTTGGTTAAGCCCTGCTCAGAGTTAGGGTTAGGGTTAGAGTTCTCTCTCTAAAGGGGATCTATATTGACTGGGGGGAGGGCTTCACTCCTGTGCCTTAAAAACAGGGATGCCATGCCTTAGCCATCCCATTCACTTTGCTACCTGCATCTTCTGGTTGGCCCCCTTTCCCCATCAGGATACACATTTGACAACAACAACAACAACAAATGCATGTTCTTTGTATGCTTTTTGCCTAGTGTGCATTTTGCAAGTCTTTTTCTTCTAACAGAATGCATCTTTGTGCATAGTCTTTTGTGTGGACTTTCCTTTAATATATACATTTTTCCTTTATATATGCATTTTTTGTATCTTTTGAGTTGCAAAATGTTGACGGCGGTGTGTTCTCTTATAGATTTAAACGGGCTGGAAAATTCAGGTTAAAAATTGGATAGGAAGAATCCCACAAACCTCTGTACACCTTTCTTGCCTCTTGACTGGCAACAGTGGAAGACCATGCCATAATATCAAAATGCCCAAAGACCACTATATTGAGAGCTGGGAGCCAGAACTACAAGACGTTCCCAGTTGCAAAGCTATTTCTAGCATGGGTTTGTTCCATGTATTCATATTCTTTCCAAGCTTCCTTCATTCTGGATCAGCCTAAGGACCCTAGTTCCCTACCTGCTGGGTTACTTGGATGACATTTAACCAGAGCAAGAAATCTTTGCTTATCAGCATAGTGTATGGCTCCGACAGGAGCATTCAAGCCACGGCTCTTACATACGGGGGTGGGAAGTCTGCAGTGCTTGGTCCTTGAGAAGCTTTTTGCCTTATTGCTTGAGATTTTTTCAAGTCTTTAGCTACCCTGCCCTAATAACCTGCTAAAGGAGGAGGGGCAGTGGCAAGAGAGAGAAAAGAGGATGACCCCCTCCATGACAGCTGTGCCCTTCCCACAAGCACTCTGTGTCCTCCAAATCTACATTGTCTAGAAAGCAAATCTAGGTGCATATAAAGAGAGACAGCTGACAGTTGGGATAATGGAAGATACCAGTACTAGTCTCTAAGGTGCCAGTCACCAAAAGAGATCAGGGAAATGCCAATCTAGTTTGGGGAGGGCACATTGCTGGAACTGGAATTAATGTATTATGGGTTTGTAAGTAGTGCTAAGTCATAATATGGCTCGGTTTTAGCTTAGGGTGTGGTGTGACTCCAACCATTGTGCTATGTAGACCATGGATTAGTGTATTGTATGAACCAAGGCTGTTGTGGTTTGTTCAGTAGACTGTGGTTAAGCAAATCATGTTTTGGTAAGGTGTGTGAATCCTGCTGTAATGAGTTTAGAACTCTTTGAAGCATTCTGTTCAACACTAGTTTTTCTCTCTAGCATCAAGGATGTTTCTGTAAGTATGAAGCTAGAGTTTGGTGTCGAATGTGCTAATCCATTGCCCTCTCCCCAGTTGCTGGAGTAAATTTTCGTATTTTAAAAATCTGCCCTCCGCCTTAGTAAAATAATGAATGAATGGATTAACCAATGACAGTTAAGACAGTAGTCCTTATTACCTTTGGATTTCACACATGATACCAGGCTCACCCCTGCAGCAAAGAGACCTCCAGTCTCAGTACACAGTTGCTCCTATATCCCTCTTTGTCTGTGCTTCATATTCTCAAAGGTATGAAGAGAATCATTAAACCCTGTGATGCACAAAGGAAGGTCCACCAGGAACATCCTTGGGGAGGGGTAAAAAAAAATTCAGATGGTGATCAAGACTGTGTGATCAGAGCCCCACCCCCTTTTAACATGCACTAGACTTTTTTTTTAGCGGCTTTTTTTCCAGATTTTCAGCAACTGTGACCAGTTTCTAATGGCAGTAAGCTGGCATTGATTGCTATCACTTGGCACCCTGCTACCTTAAGTGACAAGTGATGGTTTAGTAGCTGAGATACTGAATGTAGTCATAACAGGAGCTATTACACCTGTTTGGTTGCCAGAAAAATGCTTCTGCTGGTAACTTTAGACTAAATCATGAGGTTTTTGTTTCTGTTCCCATGTAGCCAAAGATTTCATCCGACATCTTCTAGAACGGGACCCTGAGAAACGATTCACTTGTGAACAAGCTCTTCAACATCCCTGGTAAGTCTCATTACCTGAGGGGGTAGAAGTTTTCTTTCTTACCATTCTTCCACATCATTCCCATTCCCATTCCTATTCCCTCAATCCCTTAAAAGGATTATGGATCTTCAATTTTTTTCGAGGCTCTTCTGCTGATCTTTCAAGGCTGAGGACAGAGAGCAAAGAATCTTGCCCTGTTCTAAGCTGCTGCAGATCCTGGAGAAACAGAAATCCCTCATCCCACTCTACACAAAAAGGAAATAAGACAAATTGTATGCATCCCCTGCTTCCACCACCATCACGCTGTTACTTAATATTGTTTGCATTTGGTTGGTTATGTACAAAAAAAAATCTGAGCAGTTCCCATGATAATGAGTACCAAAACCATCAAGCCCCCTTTCTCCTTCAAAGACTTGGTAGGGTGGTTGAAGCCCAGGAGGTGGGGTAAAACAAAAGTTCTGGTGAATAGGGAAATGGACCACACACAGTACAGCAAACACTGAGAGGATTGAAACTACTTCCCTCCCTTTTATATTTTTCAGGATCTCTGGGGATACAGCTCTCGAGAAGGATATTCATGGATCTGTGTGTGAGCAGATTCAGAAGAACTTTGCTCGCAGTCAGTGGAAGGTAAGGACAAAGGTTGAAGGTTAATTCGAGATGGGGATGGTTCTGCATTCCGTCTGTGCTCCCTTTTTAATTTTAAAGAGAGAGATACTGGAACTGGATTTCAGTAACTGTAATACATCTCCCTACGTGAATCCTCTGGCCTGGATTAGTAGGATTGTGTCTTTTTAGAGACGCTTCGTTAACAGTAGAAAAATGTAAGAGGAGCCTGCTGCAATATTTGGCACTTGGTTCTCACCTTCTTGACAGGATAGAGCTGTAGCTTACGAAAGCTGGTACCTTTTAATTAACTTGGCTAGTCTGAAAAGGCGCTACAGATGTCTTCTGCTTCTTGACAGGAGTGTTCCTTGTCAAGATTCCTGTGAGCAATGCCTTCCTCTACAGCATTCAAACTCCATCTTTTTGTGATTTGTTTTCATTCTGTAGCTCCTGCGTATAACCTTCCTCTCTCAGCTTTTTAAAAAGTTATCTTTTTGCAAGCCCTGAGGGCCTGCTGAGCTTGGTGAAGTCTCTCCCTTGCTCCTCTGGGTCCCCATTTTTTGGCTCCGGTTCTTGTTGCCTATTACCAGGAATATGGATTAGGCAGCATTGAACCTGGCTTTCATTTAAGCATGGATGAATTTACATTTTAGATGGCAAGTTGAGAAAGTTGGGAAAGCTTGCCTTTCAACCAAAATCATTCTGCTGTCCATGAAAACTGGGGAATGTGGGCATGTGTTGTGTATTTTTTTCCTCCTCTGTTATTGATTAGAGTTTCACTTCTGGGTTTTACTGTGTTAGGGTACTTTGTAATCCACCCAGCATGTTCTGATTATTGGGTGGATTAAAAGTATACTTAAATAAAAATAAATGACATCACCCTTCCTTTTTCGTTGGCTGTACTTCTGTACTCAGGCTGATATTTACAAAAAGTTATGTTTGCTCGATAATGTAGAGGAGGGAAAGCTATATTACCCCCTTGAGTTCCTTCAGCAAACAAACACGCAAGTAAACCAGTACTTCATGGTGCCAGGATTGCTGCAATTCTGGATACAGTCCCTCTGCTCCCAGCTTTGGATTGTTTGATTATCTGCTGATTTGTGTTCTTTAGTCAAGGGAGACTTGATCTCCTCATTTCATATAATTCCCAACTCGGATTGCCAGCTTTACAGCCACCTCTATAGCTGTGCTGATCAGCAGTAACCCATTGATAAGTTTCATCTGATAACTTTTTTCAAGCTGCTATGAAAAGCAGTAAAAGCAGTTGAGACCATTTTCTATTCATCTGGGGGTCTGATTCCCATTTTTGTTTTTGCAGCGAGCAATCAACGCCACGTCCTTTTTGCGCCATATCACCAAGTTGGGACCAGGTGCAGAGGGTGAAGAAATTGGAGAGGCAACGTCTGGAGGACAGCGTGGAAAATGGTGACCCCCAGAGGTGGGTTCACTGAAGAAAAATATTATATCCTTAACATCAGCTTAGGTTTCTTTGGATCCTGGTTTTTACTGAATTACTACCCAGCTTAGATTGAGAAAGCCAATCGCTGCTTCCAGAACTGCAGACGGAAGAGTTTGTTTAGCAGAGGAAAATTGCTCATGCGCAGGTTTTGGACTATTGCAATTAGTATGGCTCTCTTTACAAAACAAGTTCACTTCTGGTTAACTTCATCCAGGTTTCTGGGTTTATATAACACACTCTTATATATACAGATCTCATGGGCTTGTTTATAGTGATTGGCCAATTAGTAGTTCAGGGTATTGTGTGACCATGAGATGTCTGTGGATCCATCATCATGGTATGCCAGGGTTTGCTTTGCCAAGTTGCCACAGTCAACATGAATTGTGCAATGTTTCCCTAGATCATTTTGTGTGCCTTCCTCTGCATCATATTTCTTCCCTGGAAGAGGAAAATGAGGCAGCAGTGCTGCTGGTGGCAAATAGCCTGTATTGTTGTAGCAGAGATCCTATAGGACCAGGGCAGATTTTCTCATGTTCTCCAGAAGTTTTGAACGAGCCCTTGCCATTGTTTCTGCTACCTGGGGCTGTCAAGAACCAGAGGCAAAAACATCAGGAGGTCACTAAGTTTCTCCCAGGTAGAGAGAGTGGGCCATGAAAAGAGTGCTGCAGAGAATCTCGTAAATATATTTGGAAATGTGTAATAGTATACAAAAACAGATGCAAAAGTCACCCAAGTGCACGGTGCCAAACAGGTTCTGGGATATAAAGCATGATCTCTGTATATTACACTGATGAGTGGTTGTTTCCCAAACTTTAGCTGGTGCTGGGGATGAACCGAAAAGTCTCAGCCTCCCTTCCCTTCCCCTCCTTGCCAGATATGTAATACAACCGGGGAGAATCTATAGGCATGATACCTATTAACTTCTACTCTTTAATTTCATATAAGAACAGACACAGTAAAATTGTTTGTTTATTTCAATGCCACTCTATTCCAAATAGCTCTGAGCATACTTAGTGCACAAACAATTTGTATTCCTCTCTAAGAAAAAGTCTCTTCCCTCCTCCTCCTCCTCCTCCTTTGTTTCTCTTGGTCAGTGATGAGCTTTTGGGCTGAATGACTGTGGTCTAGTTTTATTTTGTTCTGATGTTTTGCCAGCAGCAGTGGTAAAATAAAATAAATAAAATAAAGTGAAAAATAACATAAAATGAAATAAAATAGACCATGGCCATTTAGCCTGAAAGCTCATCACTGCTTCATTGATGCCAGCCATGAAAACCTACACCAGCATGTCTCTCTTGATCCTTTTGGTTCACTCAACAGGCCATCACTTACCCAGGCACTTGTGGCCCCAAGAGCTGCTTGCAGGCCCAGCTGCCTTATTACAGGTAGTCCTTGCTTACCAATTGCCCCATTTAACAACCGTTCAAAGTTATGACAGTGTAAAAAAAAAGATTTGCGACCAATCCTCACATTTATGACCATTGTAGTGTTCCACAGTCACATGATTGCCATTCAGGGGCTCCACAACCAGCATGCATTTATGACTATTGCAGTGTCCCATAGTCATGTGATCGCCATTTGTGTGCTTCACAACTGGCTTGTGACAAGCAGAGTTAATAGAGAAGGCAGAAGTAAAATTGTAAGTTGAGATCACATGATGTTTCACTTAGCAACCACAACACTTAGTGACAGAGTTGCCAGTCCCAGTTGTGGTTGCTAAGCAAGGACTACCTGTACAATATGGCAGCATAGCACACCACATCCATTACCCATGCATAATTGCACAATTAGTAAAACAGGGTGGCTCAGAGGGAGGATCTGAGAGCCTATAGGACCCTGTCAGAGAAAGGCTGAGCAGGGGCCTTTCCAGGAGCAGGGCAAGATGGGGGCCCAATTTGCTACAAAGCTTGTTCCCACAGCAAGCCTGCTACAGTTAACCCATTTCTTGACATCCGCAGGTGCTTCGAAAGCCTGGGCCACTGCCTTTGCATGAGCTACCCTCCTGCATGCGGCTTCACAGCCACAACGCTGCGCCAGCACCCTCCCCCAAGTGTGGGGTATCCTTTCATTTTGTGCTCCCCTCCATCTGGGGATCTCTCTGCCCTGAGGGGCTCAGGAGTTCAGACAAGCCAAGAACATCCCTGTCCAGCCTGCTTTGAGCGGGCTCAAATGCACCCTGCCTGGGGCCAGAGATCGTCCCCTTGAAGCTGGAGGAGCCTTTGCAATCTTGCTGCGTTACTCACCTCACTTCCATCCATGTCAGCCGCCGAGGCCAGCAACCTACTGGAGGATCGGGGAGGATGCGGTGGCAGGGAAGTAAACTCTCGGCCATTCTTTGCCAGCTGTCGGGGTAATTTCAAAATTGCTTTGAGAAGCTCTTTCTCCTCCTCTCCTGAAGAGTCCTAGAAGGATAGCTGCCCCAGAGGGAAATTCTGGTGGCACTGAAGGAGTCCAGTGAAAGATGACAACTCTGTTGGAATAGAAGAAACAGGAATAGTAAGGGAGCTGGGAGCTGCACAGCAGAGCTGAGAGCTGGTCTTGAGACGTCTTGAATCTGAGCTATCTAGCCTAAGCTGAATCAGGATCAAAATGAAATTGGATAGATGTTTTGGGAGCCCTAGAAGGGTATGGCTGGGTGTTGCCAAACTCCCTAAAGGATATAACTTCCTTCTGGTCTTAGAGCAATGTTGCCTCCATTTAAAATAAGTGAGTGAGATTTTGGGTAGATAAGACCAGTGCTGAATATATGCAACATTAAAAATGAGCTGCTTGTTTAAGAAGAGCCTGTGTGATGCCCAAGGTATGGATCAAGGCAGTGGGCTGACGCATCTCCTTGGCTTAGGAAGCAACCGGCCGATCCAACATTTGACTTGCTGCTGCTTTGTAGGTAATGCAAAATGAAGCTTGGTCCATTTGTTCCTGCTCTTGGAATCTTTACATCTGGGTTTGGTTGGGTTTTTATTTTATATCTTAATTGCTAGTCTGAGTAAGACAAGATCTTGTCAGGATTTGATGGAAACAGAGCCAGTGGGGTCCCGTCAGAAGAAGAAATGGACTTCTGGAGGAGTTTGATGCTCCAAGCAAAATAAAATTAAAACTATTATAGTATCCCTCTTCCTGTAATAGAAGTGAACTAACATCTGTAGGATGTCTTTAGCATCTAGGCTGCTTCCAGGCGTGAGTCTTCTTTTCCATTATATCATTGCTTTTTGGATTTTGCACTTTGTGGGACTGCAACGTGGATCCATGTGATGTGTTTCCCTTTAGTGTTTCGTTGCAAAAATCCCATCTACATTGGCAAGCAGATTATGACAGGATCTTCTCAGACTTCTACATGCTGCCCCACCAAGCTGTCATTCCCTTAGACACCCTGGTCATTTTGAAAATGCATGTGCTGGTGTTTTGTACACCTGTGTGCAGTTTTTTATTTAAGCCAGAATTTCAAAATGCTACCAAGTTTTCAGTAACGTCCTCCTAGTATAATCTTGGGATTTTTACATTTGGTAACAATGAAAGAGTTAATTTGCAACATTGAGAGATCCACTAAGGATAGATGTATAAACAAATTTTCTCTAGACAGCAGTGATCCTGAGGTCACCAGCTAGAAGGTTTGTGCACATCTTTTCCCTCCCCCAAATCAGTATTTCATATGGGCAAATAGGAGCATTTAAAAAATGTGTTTGCATACTGGCTATCCACTTACGTGCATACGTAGGAAAATGTTTCTTTGACCTTGAATGGGAAAGAGGAAAAGATGGACAGAGGTGAGGGTTAGAACAAATTATAAAAAAGCAAACATGTGTTTTGAAATTTTAGTTTAATTATTGTTTAAAATGGCCACAATACTGGTAGATAGAGGTGAGTGAACTGGGGCATCCCCTCAGAACTTTTGAGAGTGAAGAACTATGGAAGATTCTTTTACCTTGTAGAATAGTGTTTCTGTTATGTTTCTAGCTAAATAGATTATCTGGTAAACAAACAAAAAAAAAAAGAATGAAAGAGGAATAAAATGTATGTGGGGGTGTGTATGTGTGCACGTTAATGATTACAGGATGATGAAGAAATCCAGATGCCCTCTGAAAATACTTTAGCAAACTATTGCTAGCACATGTTAAAATATCCATCTGGCATCCACTGCAAACCGAATGAGACCTGCTCCTTGAAAGGGAGCCATGGGTGCCCCCCCAAACGATGGAGTAGCCACAAGGCTTCCAAACACAAAGACAAATGATTGAAAGGAAAAGGGGTAGCAAGGCCAGTAGCTGTGTTCCACCTTTTGTACCGCCTGTCTGTAGCTTGCCTGCTGGACCGGACATCTGCTTTGCTGAGTTGCTCAGAGCTGGAGATTTTTTTAAATGATTCTTGGTGGGATAGGTGGGAATTGTTTCCTTCATGCTTCCCTCCCCTATACAAATGTGTCAAATAAACTGGTGAAAACAGGAACATGGTTGTGGGAATGCCTGTCTTTGTTCAGCAAAACCGTCACCCACCCACCCACCCTCCCTCCCTCCCTCCCTCCCTCCCTCCCTTCCTTCCTTCCTTCCTTCCTTCCTTCTTTCCTTCCTTCCTTCCTTCCTTCCTTTCCTCCGGAGGAGTTCTGGAGGTTCATCTTCTTTATTTGCCATAGGATCTGGGGAATCAATCTTCTGAGACTTCTGGCTTGCCCACTGCAGTTGGAATGTGTGAAATGCTCTCCACGCATAAGAACAAGCTTTAGCAAGCTGGCACTGCCCTTCCTGCCTATTTCTGCTGATGCAATTGGTGAATTAAGCTGGAAGCTGGGTGTTCCCATTGTGCAATTCATCTGGCTGCAACTGTTGAACATCCTGGGCCAGCAAGTACTCATGTTTCGGGGATGGTGGGTGGTGTTGCTTCTTTCCCCTCAGCCTGCTGCTGGAAGAAGAGCAGCTTGGCTATGGGCTCATCCACATAACCCCCTTGCCCCAGCTATGCAGGGGTCTGCTTGTTGATTAGGGATCTTTCCTCACATCAGAGCCTCCATCCCAGGGACTTACTGCTGCTGCTGAAGTAGGCTTAAGCTGGCTCAAAGTGATCCGTCCAAACGGTCTTCTCCATCAGAACACAGAGGAAAACCACCTATGTGAATACTCTGTGTCACTGGAGGAGGAGCCTGAGGGAGGTGGGCAACCTCCTGGACTCTGGTTGGCCCACTGCAGGGCAGCGCCTTTCCAATTGGTGGTGGAACCCTCTGGCCATTTGTGCTTTGGTTGCCGGTGAGATCAGAACCTCTTTTTTCTTGGCTTGGGAAAGTTGCTATTCCTCAGTGCAACTGACTTGCCTCTTTCCCCATTGCAGGCATCTGCTGCTCTCAGAGGACCAAGGAAGTGGAAGAAGATTGTGGTTAATTTCTAGTCAGATATGATGAGCACTAGCTGCACAATCTTGGCAATTCCTTTGTCCACTTATAGATATTCTATTTTTGTACCATTTTTTTCTTTTTGCTTATTTGTTCCCTTTTTGTTTTTCCCTTAAAATGCTTAATAATTTTTTTTGGAGAGAAAAAAAGATTTTTCTCCTTCACTGCTGTCTGCCTCATGCCTCCCCAACCAAACCAAATCCTTTGTCTTTCCTTATCCTCTCATCTTCACTGCACCTTCCCTTATTTCCATGCTTGCTGGAAAACACCATCAGCCCCAAAAATAGAAGCACCAGATCACTGAGGCACCTGAGCCAATTGTAGATCCTTCTAAGGGCAGCAGTTAACGGCAACTGCTGCTGTTGAATTTGAAGTTGGCGCTGGTGGAGTTCTCCAGTAAGTGGAAGGGAAGATGTGGCAAAAGGGAGAGGAGCATGAAAGGTGAAGGATGGGTACTTAGTTGGGTGGGGGGCGTGAAAGGACAGGCAACAGAGGAGAATTCCCCTTCCTCTTCGCTACTCCTTGTTCCCCTGATGTAGAGGGCATAGGGAATGTCCTTGAAGGACAGGAGGAAGAGCTGCTACCAAAGCAATGGTCAGATAAATGAGGCTTGAGCTCGGGCCTAGAAAATAACTCAAGAAAATGTCTTAGACACAAGTTCGCACAAAGATAAAGTGAGGGAGGGGGGAAGCACATTCAGACTTACAAGATTCTGTTGCAGTCTTGACCTGTATGGCATTGGTTTCTTAGTTTGATCTACCTTTTTGGGCTGACACCTGATGACACCAGCAGAGAGAACTGCAATCCTCATTGAAGGGAAGTTGTTTATGGCATGATCAAAGGATTACTGCGGAGCAGCCAGTGTCACATCAGGAGGAGAGCACATCCTCAGAGGCTGCGGGGATGAGCACTACATTTATCCAGTGATTTCATAGCCAAGATAAATTGGACTGGAGACTTCTCAATTGATGATCTTTGATGTATACCAAGGTGGTTGGGAGTTCTGAGGCCCTGTTTACACAAGATGCTTAACCCAGGCTCAGTGGTTCTGATAGCACACAGTCACTGCAAGTCTGATGGAAGTTGCTTTGTGTGTGGAGGGGGATTAGAAAAGCCTCATCTACTTCCTCCAGTCTTGCCTCATCACCCATGAGTTCTTGTGCCAGGAGACTATTGGCAAAGCACTTCATTTCAAAATATCTTCGTTTTTGGCTTTTGAGGGCTGCTGAGAGTGGGTGAAGTGGTGATGTGATGTGATGAGGTCAGTAGGTGCTGAAATGTTTGTCTTTTTTGGTTTCTAGGGATTTGGTGACAATTTACCGAAAACCAGTGATTAAGACCCAGGGGGGAATAAACCCTGAACTGCTGAAAAGAGTTTTTACCTGAATTTTAGCAGAATTATCTTGGGGCTCTTGTGGTTACAGGAATAGGGTTGTGAGACCATGAGTTCCTTCCCCCTTTTTATGGCTTTGTATAATGTGTGAATTTGGCCAATTGTGGGTTAGTCAACTAACCATGGTTTAAAAACTGGCTTGGCATGATGTATGAAATGTGCCACTGACTGTCTTTTTATGGGATGCCAAGTCATTCACACTGGCTAAAATTAATGAGAAATCTGAAACTAGCTAATAGTTGGTTTCCAATTCAATTAGCACTCACCAGAAATGGTGGCTGTCTGGGTCACTGGCCATGGTTAAAGGGTTGTATGGGCTAAAAGTAAAATAATGGCATTTGTGGTCATGTTAGTCAACCAGAATGGCTTATAATGCTTAGTGATTATTAAGCTATTGTTTGCTTAATCACAGTTTACAGAAAAAAACATAATTGGCTGAGTTACATAACATACTAAGCTACAACTCATGGTTTATAGAACCACAACAACTGTTCAAAATAATATAAGCCATTATGGAGGTTTTTTCATGCAGCTTTTCCAAATATGGATGCCCTCCAGATATAGGGATTTCAGTTCCCAGAACTCTCAGCAATGATCTCAGGAGAATACCTAGTACAGTGCTATCTAAATTGGTCACCTCTACTCTGAAATCAGTCAGCTTCCATTTTCTCTTTCTACCACCCTCTAACATAGAAGACCCACTTTAGCGCTAAACCCATGGCTCCCCACACTTAAGTCTAAGATAAATGTGATGACTCCAAGCTTTATACTGTAGTTGATCTTCTGTTATGAGGCATCATCCTTTCCTGTAAAAAACAGAAGTACAGAAATACAGTACTTTGCTGCCTGGAAGAGATGCACAAGCTCAGCATCTGGACACAACATGACACCCATCAGGAAGAGCAGAGCAAAGTTAACGTCCAATGTGCACAAACTGGCCAGATGAGAACCCTGATGCCCAAGCTGGAGAAAGCTGGCTTAATGGGGAGTGCAAATGTAGCCATGGTGTTCAGTGGAGTGGACTCCCTAGAGGTATAGGATTGCAACTTTGATTGCAGTGCAATTGTTCTCTTGGAATCTAGGAACCCTCAAGAATCCCTATTAAATAATTTAGAAATAACTTATCCAGAAGGGATTTTAGTTTGGGCCAAGACATGACACTAAATGCACTCCTTGGAGTTGCATGTGGCTCTTCAGTGGCAGTGGCTAGAGGATCTCAGCCAGGATGGTGACTGCGACCAAGGGAGAAGAGAATTTGGTAGCATTTCCTTGTTTGGTGACATGTCAGCGCTCATGCCAAATACTTGGAGTGGAGCTTGAGAAGGATCAGTGGCTCCTCTTCCTGTCTGTGGCTCTCAAAAAGAAAACAGCCACCACCCTATGTTTTGAGAGATGCTGTTTCTGGGTTTCCTGTGCCCAGCTGGGGTTGAAGCAGTTTCCAAAAGATTAAATGCCCTAGTCCACAAATGATGGAACTCACACTACTCTACAGAGGATGCAATCGATTTCCTCAGATTCCAGAACATCAAATGAATCTCAGGTAACGTTACAAGACTTTACCCCAGTCATCATGGATGACTCTGCCCAAGTGGCATCCAGCCCTGAATGAATATGAGCAATGTAATCTGTAAAGAATCTGACAAATGTGTCACAGTGGCTGGAAGAACATTCTCCTTTCTAATCTCCACAGAAGGTTACCGGAAAAATCCAGTCATCCAAAACTATTAAGTACTTGGGGCAGACTATCCTAATTGGTCTTCTACCTTTGCAGGGTCAGGGATGCCAGTGATGTGCAGCTTGACCAAGAAGTGATCTCACCATGCCAAAGGACTGGTGACAATATTCCCTATATTCGGATCACATGCCATCTACTTGGAGATGAACACCAGGTCTATGTGATAGCCTGTATCCATTGGGGCTGAGACAATCTGGGACAAGTCAGTTTTATCATGAAATCCTCAACACATCTGGACATGGCACTGAGGTTGAAGTTCCTCAGCACTATAAGCCTGGGGCACTTCACCATCAGTCCTAGGAGCTCAGGAAGGGCCACTAGGCTAGATCTCCAGCCTAACCTAACCATGTCTCAGTAATATGTGCCAGATTCACCTATTCATCCACCCCCACACTGTAAATGGATGAGGTCTTATTCCAGATGGACCTAGCACTCACCACCAGCAGCCTGAAGTCAAGATACCCCACCATCTAATCAGTAAGCCTCTGGGCAGGAAGTGGATTAGAAGTGGGGTCATGAACCAAATTGTTCTCTTTCTCCTGTACTGGCCAGTCCAGTTACTCTCATCATACCTCCCTTGCCCAACATTGTGAAATAGCCTGGCCCCTTTCTAAGCTCCTTCCCCACTTGCCTTGCATCCCATGACTCTACCCCAATCAACTTTCCTCCCCATTCTCCCCAACCATCTCTGAGGAATAGCTCTCTGCTCATGAACTCTAGCTAACCATGTCCAACATAGGCACACACCATCTATTCCACACCAAATTCACCTTCTAACAATTCAGCTTACTCCTTAACCCACTGAAACCCACTCCCATTCAGTCCCAAGTGGGGGCTGTGGGGCTCCCTCTGTTCTCCCACTCCAGAGAGGGCCCTTCACATGGCTCTCTGGGTCTCACATGGGAGTTGGATATCTACCACAATCTTTTCCTAAACATCTAAATTCACAACTAGCATCACTCAGAGACAAAACTATACCATAGCCTCTGCTCCCTGCAGTTAGATTGCACCCCCTGGTGCCACCAGCTCTATCATCCTGACTGCAGCCTGAGATTTTATGCCTGCCAACACTGCCACAAAAGATTTGTAGCTGCAGCTGCTGTGCCACACCATCCTACACCATTCCTCCTCTCTTAGCCACTCAGATGAAAACGGCAGCTGCCACACTGCCAGCTTGTCCCCAGTGGTTGCAATATCAGAGGAAGCCATGGTATTCACCTCATGCTGGCTCCGCTGCTTTCCAGTGAACACCACTTTCTCACTTTGCAGTCAGCTTGGCTGGATCTCATTCTCCTTTGTCTACATCTTCAGCTCTTCCTCTTCCTCTTCCAGTGTTCTCCACTCTCTTCCGTTCCATTCACCAACATCCCCCCTTCCAGCAATCCCTCTTCAGCAAACTCTCACCTACTCCCAATTCTCTTACCATCCAATCCTGTACCTCCTGCCATAACTGTACACTATTCACAAAATAAAAGGAATAAAACCAGTAGGATGAGGGTGATCCTATAATGTGGCTGCCATCTTAATATCTTTGTAAGTTTTCAAAATATTGAAAACAAGCAAAGTAGCAAATAAAACCAATCAAAATAAGCAAAGTTAACAATCACAATTACAATTCACAATGAAGCCATTGTTAAAAATGTGGAAGTAGTTTACTGTTGCCTTTTTTGGGATATTTTTTCATCTTTTTAGTTTAGCTTACAGCTCTGGAATTCCCTGAAGCTCGTCCCTGCAAGGACTAAAGAGGCCCAACCTTTCTTGGCTGCCAAACCCAGGGATTCAAATACTACACTGAGCCAAAACCTAACAAACTTCATGGTAGCTTAGCACACATGTGAATCTAGTCAATATAATTGGCAAACCATGGTTTTTATGAGTGTAGTACAATGTGTGAATCAGACCTGTTATAACCTCTAGTTGGGCCTCAAAGTTTATATGTGAAAAAGTGTGATTGCTAATAGATTGTAAAGAAGAAGGAAGATATTTATACAATGAAATAACATTTTGGCCAACATGGGTGGTTTCACACGTGATCCAAACTCCTTTAAGATACATGTATGAAGAAATGCCTGAGAGCTCTGGGTTATTTAAGCTTAGGGCTAGCTGGGACCTTGCATGCCGCTTTTCCTTTCAGGAAGTATCTCTCAATTAGCTTGTCCTTTTGTGCGTGTGTGTACACAGAAGCACAGTTCCTGGGCTGCAACTGCAACTGGGAGGGTTCTCTCCATACCTTTCCATCCTTCCTTCAGTCCCATCTGTTCTCTTCTTTCACCCACTGCGTAGTGCACCTGTCAACTTGCTTGTCATGACACGAGGAGAAGAATGAAGGACAAACAGAGCTGAGAATAAGTGAGCAAGAGAAGACTTAATGGCTTCTTATCACCCTCTTTGCTTGTCATGGTTCCCAGCAAATTCCTAGGTTATGGGTGCACCATCCTCTGTTTATATTGGTTTCAGCCTCTAAATGCCTCTTATTTTAAGACCTACATGGTGAGATGCATACGTTTATTAGCAACAGGACAAATAGAAGTTAAACAAGGTCCATTTGGACACCAGGAAAAAGTCCAGCTGTTAAACTGGCACATGGAGAGATGCTGTCAAGGGTCCAAGCCCAAAACCAGGGAAAAAAGGATGGGAAAACAAATTCCTTTCTTTTTAAAAATGGCTCTGAAGTAGATGGTATTAAGTCCAACAGTTGCATCATGTTTGAAGGGACATCTATACCCTTTTATAGGGATAAGCGCTCCTCTGCTTGATACACCCTAGGAATATTGGACTGTGACTTCCAGAATGATCAGCCAGCACATTGGAATCAGTTCACTGGTCTACTTGGACCATGCTGGGGAAGGTGAAGGCTGAACTTACCCTAACCTCATAGGATTTTAAATGACTAAAACATAGCTATTTTGATTTGAAACCATATGGAACAAGAAAAAATCCATTGCAAATGCAGATTTTTCTGTCTTGCATGGAGACCACCTTGTCTCCATCGTTGTGCTCTGTCTACAGGGGTGCTGTTGCCTCTTGAGACTACATCCCAAACCTGAGATGTTTCTTTCCCATTTTTTGTCTAAAGCAGTGTTTCTCAGCCTTGGCAACTTTAAGATGTGTGGACTTCAACTCCCAGAATTTCTGGAATGCTGGCTAGGGAATTCTGGGAGTTGAAGTCTATACATCTTAAAGTTGCCAAAGTTGAGAAACACTGGTCTAAAGTCTCCTTTGCATCACAGTTGACTCCTGGTGATGTTGTGACATGGTTGAACAGTTTCCTGAGCAGCAACAGAGAAGTGGCTTCCCACAGGCTTTTTCTGCAATGTTCTTCAGATGTTGCAGTCTAGCCCACAGGCAGCCCTGGAATTTTTCTCCACAGCCAAGTACTAACCAGGTCTGACATAACTTCCCTTTTGATGCATCTTCTCACATCATGGCTGTTTCTGTGAGAGGGAAAGTTGGATTAGGAAAAACTCCTTCTAGAGCAGTAGTTCTCAACCTTGGCAACTGCAAGATGTGTGGACTTCAACTCCCAGAATTCCCCAGCCAGTATTCCAGAAATAATGGGAGTTGAAGTCCACACATCTTCAAGCTGCCAAGGTTGAGAAACACTGCTCTAGAGGCAGCATGGTAAAACCTAACTATTCCAAGAAAGAAGGTTAGAGAACAGGATTGAGAGAGAAGGCAGCCTGACCAGTTTGTCTGCTAGCATAATTCACCTGTCTTCCAGTAGATGGCAGACAGACCCCTTTTCAGAGTCTAGGGATGTGTTGGCATCTCATGCTAATTTGGTGGGTGTTATGAGGCTGCTGGCAATGCCAAGAGAGTTATGCAACCACTGCTGATGACAAATCCCTCTTGTCTCCTGGCTGAATCACACCTCCCCACACATTTCATTGGAACTGCACAAAACCTCCCTCCTCCTCCTCCTCCTCCTCCTCCTCCTCCTCCCCCTCCCCCTCCCCCTGTACGGCTGATTTCCATCTCGGTGGCCTTACCTGCCTGCCCTGCCTGGGCTCCAGCGTGCTTGCCCCTGTCATCTATTTGGGGAGTGCAGAAAAAGATGCTGCAGCCTGATGTGTGGGTGTGTGGAAGGAAGAAGAATGAAAATGTTGAAAAAGAGAGACAAGAGTGACTTAGCTGGCTTCATACAACGATTCCCCTCCTTCTCTTCCCCTGCAGAGTCTGTATGGTTGAAGCAGGATCCAGGAAGCCCTCAGGAAATCTGGGAATAAGCTTGCCAACTGAACAGGAAAAACCCTGACTGATTTTGCTGTCTCGTTTTTAATAACAGCTTGATTTGCAGAAACAAGAACTTTGAGCTTTTCACAGCTCTGAGATGGTGTTATTATCACTGCACCTGTTGAGATGGGTATGTGATGCCAAGAATGGATTCATGTTCTTTGAACAGTCATGAGGACAAGATTATCTCAAAATCTCTCTCTCTCTCTCATTTCTCTCTCTTTCTTTCTCTCTCTCTCTCTCCTTCTCTATCTATCATCTCTATCCATCATCTATCTTTATCATCTCTATCCATTCTCTCTCTCTCTCTCTTTTCTCTGGATCAATCTCCCAATGGAGATCAGGGTGGGCCCTGTCCCTCACTGCACTCAAAAAACTGCTGAAGGCTGAGCTGTTCCAGAGAGCATTCGAATTAAATCTGGGCCATCTTTTATATCTTGTCATGGTTTTATTTTAAATGATGATCTGGATCTTTGGGGTTCAGTCTCAATAAAATGGCTTTTATTTTTATGTGAAGCTCAGGATGGATGCTTAAATTGTAATAAATGCAATCAATGCAATTGTATAAAATGTAATAAATACAATATTCACCCACTTTATATTTTATTCATCCCCTTTAAAGAAAATGTAAAGTGTAAAGCTTTTCTGGTGAGGTGGAAGTTTCTTTTGTTATGTCCTAAGGACTAGTTGAACATCCACTCCTCCAACACTCAGGCCAGGAAGAGGCCCCCTTGGTGACATGGCGATATTGGCATCATGCATAATAGCTCCTGCTAAAAATTGCCATAATTTTTTCTCTCTCTCCATCTCTTTTTCCACAGAGTTAATTCTGGGGAAGGAAAGGCATGCTTGGATCAAACCCAGTGAGAATCCTTCCTGAACATTTCCACTGCTCTAAAAATATTATTTCTGTCTTCATCCTGGTTTTTGCCCCTGGATTAAAGTCTTTCCTGCCAGCATGACCTTGGAACCAGATCTGGCTTCCTCCTTTGGGAGAAGAGGAAATGTAGCTTCCTCCAAAGAGCTTACTTTTCCTACTGTCAGAAAATCTTTCTCAGCAGTCACAAACATGGGTGAATGGAGTATCTGCGGGAGAGGACGGGTGCCTGTTTTTTTCAGGGTTTACATCATGAGTTACATCTTTTTGAAATCTTACTTTTTCTTTTTTCTTTTTTTTTAAGGTCTCAAAAGGAATTCAGGGATGGCTTGAGTGTTTTGCTGGCTACTTTAGCAGGCATTAGAAGCACCTGAGAGTTAGTTTAGAACAGTTTACTTGCCATCAGAATGTGCAAGAGACTTCCCAAAGCAGGGATGGGAGGCCAGCTTTATAACTACAGTACTCCCTCAAGTTGTGCCTAGCTCGATCTACTGTTAAAATCATAACTGTTCCAGGGGCCTTTTGCCATTTGAAGGCAACTACTACATTTTTTAAAAAAAATGTCATTTTCCTTTTTGTTAGACCTTAGACCTGTTGAGGTTACCTTTTTAATGGTCTGACAGATGACAGGAAAATGGAGTGGTGCTTAATCTTTTCTTCACTGGCTTCATATTATCTCTCATGACTTCTCTTGGGACCCAGACAATCTAAACCCCTGCAGGAAGGGGAGTCAGCAGGAGATCACTTTCAGGAAATGTTGGGCTAGTAATGCACCCTCTCTCTCTGCTGCGTTTCCATTCTGAAAGCAACTTTTCTCGAAAGAACAAAAATAGCAGAGGTGATGGGAGAACCTGGCCACCCATAACATTTACAATTGTGCGTACTGCATAGGCTACATTTGCCTGACACGCTAAGGCAAAAAGTCTGGTGGATAAGCTATCTTACACTCAGAAGCCTCTCACAAGGCTCATTATGGATTTCAAATTATAGTTTCTATATACCCCAAATTATGGTGTCTCTGGATTCAGACAAGAGTCCTTAGGTCCTTAACCTTTCCATCATCCAAGTCTTCTGTTTACACAATTTCAATGAAATATAATGTTCTGTCTACTTTTGTTACCGTGAATTTATGGGAAATGGCAGGTTCACTTCCTTACAATGTGAGTTAACTGAGAGCTAACAACCAATCAGAGCTTGCAGTAGTTAAACACAGAGATCAAAGGAGTTGGATATGTTTAGCCTTGGGAAAAGACAGCTGAGGGGGGCTGTGATGGCACTTCACAAACAACCGAAAGATGCTGTTCTTTATTCTGGAGCACAGGAAGCAAAAAAGGGGATTTAAATTACAGAAAGGCAGATTCTGACCAAATTTTAGGGAAAAAAAACCAAAAACAACCAACATCCTAACAATAAGAGTAGTTTGACCATGGAATGAAGGACCCAGAGAGCTGGTGGGCTCCTCATCACGGTGCATGTTCAAGCAGAGGCTAGGCCGCCGTCTGTGCAGGATGCTCTGCTCTGGATTCCTGCACTGACAACTAGAGGTCAGCAAAGAGACTCGGGAAGCTCTATTTGTTGCCATCTGGTGGTGGCCTTGTTTTGATAGCTCGGATATGGCAGCCATTACTTGGTTGCTTCTCTCAGGTATTAGCAATGGCCATGTTGGATAGGGTTCCTATCCAACACATTTGGGTGGCACCAACTGAGGGAAGGAAAGAAGAAGCTGACACATCATGCAGGGTTGCAGCAGGGATAACATCTGACCAGGAAGAGGGTCTGCATGTTACTCTCTACACTGCAGGAAAAACAGGAGAAGACAGGACTGTTGGGCAACCATGACGTAATTTGGCCTTAGGTCCATCCAAGGAGATCTCCAGCTTACAGGAGCCATTAGCGCAGGGCAATTCTGTTAAGTTTCCACCTGTAAAAATTTGAATATCCTGTCTCCTGAAGCCTTTTTTGGGGGGGTGACAGATGATAAGAACTAAAGCACACAGCATACAACAGTGTTGTCCAAACTTGGCCACTTTAAGATGAGTGGACTTCAACTCCCAGAATTCCCCAGCCAGCCATGCTGGCTGGGGAATTCTGGGAGTTGAAGTCCACTCATCTTAAAGTGGCCAAGTTTGGACAACACTGGCATACAATAACAAAGAAAGAATAAGAATGACTGCTAAGGCGACAGCAATCTCCTCTGAATAGGAAGCTGCCCTTCCTGTCCTCGAACAGGAAGAAAAGTGAGTGAAATAATCCTTCGGAAACAGCTTGCAGGAAACGGCTGCAAACAGGGGAAGGGTGGTGATGGGAACGGAAGCTTGTAGCCAGAGAACCACAACGGTGCGTGTGGAAGAGAGGGGCCGAGGCACACTGGGACAGCGAGTTCTCTTAATCCCTATGAGGGCTGCAACTTTTATTTTTTCCGGTTGGAGTTCCTATCTCTTTAATAGATATACAGCAGAAATACAGCCTTCGGTGGAGACACACAGCCTTTGTGGTATCGTAGCTGAAGCCACCTTAGAACCTGTACACTTTGGTTATGAAGCTTAAAGTGACAAGCATGGAATTATGCCGCTATCCTCCAAGCTGCCTCAGTGACACTGAATGATATGACCTCCATGTCTTTGGACTTCATGGCCCAGGGCCAGTCCAGTATATAAAGATTAATGACTAGATGTTTCCATTTTTCTATTCAAAGCTTGTACTCTCTTCTGCTTTCGCCAATCTGTTGCATTATACAACCCCCATTCCGTATTATGGGAGATTTCTAGGTGTTGCAGTTTAATACATCTGGATGGTGGAAGGCTGGGAAGTTCCTCTAGCTGCTGAAAGATAGTACTATAGCTCTTTACATTCATACATACATAAATACATATATATATATACACATACGTACATACATACATACATACATAGATATATCCAGCATATCATTCCTTTGGGGTAGAATACAGAGCACAGAAAAGGAATAAGAAACCCTAAGTCAAAGAAATTAAAGGCACGAGATACAAACAAGAAAAAGAAACATAGCTAAAACCAGTTTACACGAACAACATTCACTATACCTCCCCATAGCTTTATAATCTTGCAAAGATCCTTGCTTCCATTACATCACAGCACACATTGCCTTTTGCTCTTGAAACTTCTCACCTCTTTCTTGTTGAGGATCTCATTCACTCCATCCATCCATCCATCCATCCATCCATCCATCCATCCACAACTTTCTCTTGATCCATTCACTCTTTCATCATATATCCATTTTGCAATTCTGTCTTCCCATTTTCTCTACATGACTGAACTACCATCTACTTCTTTCATACTGGTTTTACAGTGAATCCAAGTTCATACAGCACCCATTCATACTTGATCCTGTCTCTTCTTCCTTTATCTCACATACCTGAGTGCTGCCTTCACACTGCATATCACTTACTTTTATGACATCCCCAACTCTCACTTCCATATAACAAAGTAGGCAGAATCACACTCTTAATATACAGCCATTTTCATTTCTTTGACAAATGTTCATTTCTTGCAACAGTTCACATACTACGCCCTACCTCTCTATCAGCATTTGCACATCTTAAAATGTCTCCAATCCTTTTCCCCATCTTTAATAAATGTCCTATCAAGGTACACATATTCCTCTATTTGATCTAGGTTTTTGCCATGAATGTTTTACCTAGAAGAGTTTACTCCACTTTATTTATTTATGGTATTTATATACTACTGACTCCCTGTCAGTTTTGTGGTGTCAGACACATCTAGCTTGATCTTCGATAGATGATTTTTCAGATCCATACCCTTCATTGCCTCACACTCTTTTACCAGGTGGGTATTTCAGATTGTATCTGCCTCACAGTGAGCAGTGGGCTTAGCTGTTGTATCTGCTGGGCACTGTGTTTCCCACATGGTTATTTATTTATTTTTAGCCGTGGAAGTTTGTCCCAGTATAATCTGGTAGAATGAGCACTTGGACAATGTGGCATTTCACGTTGACTCTAACTCCTCCATGATGTGGGTGCTGATAATTGCCATGGACCTCTTCCTCCAGAGGAAGGGGGAGAACAAAGGAAAGAAAACAGGTGGAGGGAGGGAATGTCCAATATGGACATCCCCCAGGATTAGAACTAGTTTTCCTCCCACTCCACCCTCTTCTCGGAACAGAAAAAAGACTGGTTACTAAGCAACAGAGTAGGAGAGAGAGTTTTTTTAAAAAAAAAATTAAAAAGCCAAAAGACATGCAGCAGAGACAGATGGGAAGAGTGGAGAGAACCAGGGGAGGAAGCTTGTGTGAGGATTGAACCAAACATTGCTGAAAAGGGGAACTGCGGTTTCTGTTTGATGTTTGATGCCTGGAACACAATTGTGCCCCTCTCCCTGATCAAAAGAGAGGAGGGGCAACAGAGAGGAGGGGCAACTGACTGCCAGCCAGAGGTCTGAAAACAGAAGCATGGTGAGATGGTGCCAGGACCTAAAGAAGCACTCTGCATCGACCCATGGTGTAACATCCCTCTCCTTTCTCCCACTCAAGTGGCTGAAGATCCAGAGAAGCACCATCTTCCTGGAGGAAGGGCTCATCAAGTATGGCATTGGCTCTTCAAGGAAGATCTCTGCCAACAGAAAAAGCTGCTTTGGGAGGCCAGTGCCATCTTGGATGGCAATCCCTTGCCACTCTGGGAGGTCAGTGAGGGAGAAGGCAGTGACAAGGGGGCTCCTTGCAAAGAACTGGAAAGGATTGTGGGACTTAGTTTTTAGTGGCGGGCTCTCCACGTTGAAAGTCAAGGATCCAAGCAGTTTGAAGGAAGAGTTTCAGCTAAAATCACTTTGCTGTGTCAGGCAAGCTGGCATCCTCTCCTCTGAACAAAAACAATCAGAATGGCGGTTCTTCTCCAAATCTGGCTTATCTTTCAGATTTCTAATAGTTATTCCTTTAGTGGCCTTGATATAAACATCTTAGCATACACACATTTTATGCAAACATCTACCCTGATCTCTTTTCTGTTTCGGGTATCCATAACCTACCACCCTACAGCTGCTTCTGGAAATAAATCCAAGTAACACAGTGGGCTTTATATTTTTTAAAATGAGAACATTATTATGGGAGTCTTAGCCGTAACTTTGATGCCTTCTAGTGAGGCTTTTTGAACTTGTTTCTTGATTCCCTTAGAAGACTCTAACCAGGTCATTTTCAATATCAAGTCAGCCTTTTCCCATCCCCTGCTCCCCTTCCATTATTCCCACTTTATTGTTGTTGGCAATATCTTTTCTGATGAAAGGACCTGGCAAACCTGAAAGCTTAACCAAAACTTTGTACATTTTTGAGTTTGTCCTTTTTGAGTTTACTGTTATAAAGGTGTTGCTTATGAGCCAATATGATTTACTTGGTTGTTGTGTTTTATGGTGAAAAGGTTATTTTGGAATTAAACTACCATACCAACTGTCAATTTTTTTTTAAGCATGACACCTATTGAAGATATACTCCATCTTAATCATTATATAGATACACTATTTTATATTCAAAGTGCTTCCTGATATTTATTATTTTAATTATATACCACCAAATCTTGTGATTCTTGGTGATTATAAAGCTTTTCAGATACTGAGTGGCCCCCACCAAAAAGCCTGAAATCTGATGGGATGCCTAAATTTTACGATACTTTGGTGATCTTGCCTTCCAATGTTTAAAACTGATTTTGTGGAACCACAAGAACAGATTTGGAGAGAGACTTCCTGCTTCTTGCAAGATCTTTGTTGCTGTCCATCAGAAAGTACTGTGAAGTCCTGTTTTTATACCATTAGTGGGTATTTTGTAGTTGCAAAGGGAAAACAAAAAGCTGCAGTTGGCTACAAACAGAAGACAAGCTTCTGAGCTTCTCGTAAATTTTCATTTATAAGGCAGGGTTGATTGCCCATTAAAAGCTTCCTTTGGAAGCCCCCTTAGATTCAGGGAGCTAGCAGAAAGTGGTGGTTTTCTACGAATGGTGCCTGAAGACGAGTAGAATGAACTTTCTAATTCTATCCCAGGTCAGCATCTGTAATTGAAGCAAAACGGTCAAGGTCTATTTGATGAATGCATCACCTTCAAGCCCCCCAATAAATCCACACTTGTTTGTGTTGTTTAAAGTCCTGCTTTATTAAAGTAACTGTTGTTGTCCATGGTAATGGCAGTTCTTGTTCACTCCCCTTCTATCTCCAGTCATTTACATTCACTTGAAAACAGAGACCCAAACATTATTTTTATATATATATATATATATATATATATATATATATATATATATATAAAAGAATGATTTTCCTTAGACAAATTCTCAGCTGCTGCTAAGAAGAAAAAGTCAGAAACTCAAGCAGACTATTTTGAGCATGCAGGTCGCCAGAGCTATGAGTATCCTGCATGAACAGTAAAGTTCTGTGTTCAGGCAACCCAAATTGTAAGTAAACCTGAATACTGCAACTGCCTTGAATTGTGCTAGTTGGTCAGATTTGCATAACAGTTCATATTTTGCATAAATTTTGGCCAGTTTGACTGCTTTGCATAACGTATTCTCAATTTATCCTAATTTACTCTCATCAGAGGGAAAACCTGTAAGACATTGCAGGACCCTGAAGCCCCAACTTTCCAAATCTCATTTAACAGCAATTTCAAATTATTTCAGGAAGCATTGCCCCTAGGCACATATCTTCACAGCCCCAAAGGCCAGAAAAATCCTGAAAAGGAAGTAAAACATTAAGAAAGCAGACGCTCAGGAAGATGTTCTTCTGAATTCCTGTGGAACTACCAGGTAGGGTCCCTAAACAGAGTTCAAATAAAAGCCTTAAATGCAGATCACTAGAACACCTTGGACATCTTTTAAGCACACCCACAATTTATTGTCTGACCATATTCATGTACACATAGTGGTTAACTTGATTTAAGTAATTAGAGACATTTTTGAAATGGCCAAGTCTCCAGTTTTCTTCCTAGTTACATTTGTTGAGTAAGAAACAGAAAAATTGTCCCTCTGTAACAGATTTTTTTTTCCTGCAATGCTCAGAGGTTTTATCTTTTTGTTATGACCTCATCCCATGTGATCCTGGAATTGAGCTGAAAATACTGAAAAGTTCCAGACTGAAATTTGGGGAACTGAACCTGGGCACAAATTAACCCTTGCATGCAGGTACTAAGCAGACAATGCCTAGTACACACATTCGCAAGTCTAGTTGCTTTCATGCAAGTATTAAGGCACACATACAAACTCAACATTTGTACAAATACAGATACAAAATGCAGAGCTGCTCTATTTTCTCCCACAACCAAAGACCGGTTGTGTAACAACCAATATTTCTGCTCCTAATACTTATATCTTCCCACTGTGATTCTGTTCCAAAGCTTCTCCCCCACCATTTTTATTTCTCTCTGCCTAAAATCTGAATGAACTGCAGAGTGATTGAATGAGGCGCTCTGGAGGTGATGAGAGCATCTGTAGCTTTGGGAATAATGGGAGAGTTGAGGTTATCATACAACATTTGAACCTGCTCCAATTCTGGACTTGGTACAGCACTGGAGATTTTTAAGAGTCCCAGAACTGGAGCTTTTGGGATTTGTTCTGGTGATATTAATTCCTAGCATTAAAAAAGTTTAAAGTTGCAGATTCTTGAACCTATTTCTGCAGTTCCTGTACCACCAGACCTAGTCAAGGTTCTTTAAGATATCTCTAGAGGTTATGTTTGTATAAGCTGTAACACTGATTCCTTGGTTCTATGGTTCATCCTGGTCTCAGCAAGAGAGAGCTGGGAAACTTCATTGTCTCACTTGTAAAATACAGGACTCTGCAATAAAATTTCTATAGGATCTTTTTAGTCATTCCAGGATAACCATGTTAGAATTATGTTCCTCCCTCTCACTTCTCAAACTGAAAGAAATGACTCTAGAGCAGCCTTCTTCAGTGAAGGGCACTCCAGAGGCCATCATTTGGCCATGCTCACTGCAGGTGTTGGGAGCGGTAACTTAACACATCAGCTGGTGAAGGCTTCTCTCACCAAAAGTCCTGCCTACAGAAGATTCTTATGGGAGAGTTGCAGGTCTCTGCCTAATTTCTACATTATGGCTGGAGAAGGAGAAACACAAGAAAACCATAAAACCTTCAATATATGATAAGCATCATTAATAACTGGCAGGTTCCAGCCTGACATGTTCCATTCCAAATATTTAAATTTTAAAAGAGGGCAATGTTTGACATGCTGTAATGTCCAGACCAAACATTCCAGAAACAGGAGGCCCCATAAAAGTGTTGGTTTCTTGGTCTGTACAGGGCTCTTGGGAGAAAGGGAGGAGGAGAAGAGTCTTTGGTTATTGGTGTGGCCCTGTCAGCCTGGCTGCAAGATTAGTAAGGACACCATTGCTGTTGACATTTCAGAAAACCCAAAAGGCAATGAGAACCTTTGCTGGAAATGGCAGTTGTTCCTGAAAGAGGCACCTCCCTCTCTAGTGTGAGGTATTCAGTTGGTCCCAGAGGGCTCTGCCACCAGGGCAGGCAGGTAGAACCAAAGAACAGGAGGTGTTGGTGGACATCGGCAAGAAAGTAGCACCCTTTTGGCTCCTACGTAGGATCCAGCTCAAAGACACTGTCATTGGTTGGCGAGGTGAAGAAACAGGTTGATTCTGAAGCAGGCCGTTGGCTGCCCTGGCTGAGACCCAGAGACTTTTCAAAATCCAGCAGCTGCCCCATGAAATTGAAGTTGGGTGAGATATTGGACTTCTTTCGCTTCACCAGATCATAGGCATCATTGAGGGACAGGTTGAGCTTCTGCATGAGGTAGGCTACAGTGACAGTAACTGAGCGACTGATCCCTGCCAAGCAGTGCACCAGAATGCCACAGTTCCGAGAGAGGGCCTCATCTGACAAAGAAATAAGAGATAGATCGTCAAGTGGATGCAATCATACACAAGGGCATCATGTCTAAGCAAGTGGAATTGGTTAACACTGAGCTGGAAAAATGAAATGGCACATCTTTATCTCTGTGATGTGTTTGTGAGCCCAACAGCAACTTTCTGTATGACTTTGCATTTTCCCATCTTGGTGCCTGGTAAAAGCACCCATAAAAGCAGACGAAGTAAGATTTTCACAGATGAAGCAAAAGAGGGATTCAATTTCATAATCAATCCAGATTGCAATAACTGGTTTGAAATGAGAGAGGTAGAATGCTTTGCTATGATATTGTCCAGTAGTCATAACTGGACAATATAATTTTGTAGATGCATATTAAATTTTGTTAACTAACCAGAAGTACCTTTCTAACTGAGCAAAAACTTTTAAAAATAATTCATCTTGCTTATTCATGACCTAAATGTTAATATCGAGATGTCATCTTCTACATAGCATAGCAGGCCACACCAGCACATGATCAAGGCAACCCAAGATCCAGAAGTATGGGAAAGGTGAAACAGCTGATAACAAGAAAAAAGCTTTCATTCATTTAACACCGATGCTAAAGAAGATTGCAGGTCTGTGGCAGAAAGAAAGAGATAGGTGGGAAGAAATATATGTTCCTTATGACTGACAGCTAGATCAACCAACCAGAGTGATGAATTAGTATTATTATATAGTATTATTATTAATACTGCAAGTTTAGTCGGCAGCATGCAGCTAGAGCAAGGACTTGATATTCAACCACTTAGCATGCATCCTCCACAATTCTCGGATAGGATGTCGCTGGCCCTGCGCAAAAGCCTGAGACAATTTGGACCCCCACTCCTGCCTTTTGGCAATATGACTGGAAATCAGCACATGCTACCTGAAAACTGAATGCCTTGCTCTGAGTAGGCTTCCCAGTGAATCACAATGAAATAAGCACCATTTTCCATTTCCCTCTCTAAGTCAAGAAGGTATTTCCGTGCAGGCTTTGAGCTTTATTTACTGTACCTCATCTGACTGATGGAAAATGGGCTGTTCAGAATAACATGACAAAAGGATCGTGAGGTGAAAACTAGTGATCAAGGCTTGATGTAGGAACCTCACAAGTTTTAGGGAACTGTCAAGCTATCCAAGGCTGGGGCCATGCTTTAGGCCTCAAAAGCCTTCTTCAGGGAACAGGGGGGCACAACATTGGTCCCCCCCGCAACTGATATTCAGTAGCAGACTTTCAGGTGCGATGGGCCGGCAACATATATTGGAAGCCAAATCTTCTGCCTGGTTTTGGTCAACAGAGAAGTACCCTGATCTCCTTTGTTCTGGTGTTTGCACAAAATCCAGGTTCCAGCAACTCACTGAAAAGAACCCTGGGTTGGAAAACTCCCATTTCAACCTATCTGCTAATTGAGGTGATTTGACTGCAGAGGGGCAATCTTTTCCAACTTAGGCCAGGGAATGGAAGCAAACCCCAATGTGTTCCCCATTTGATTTATTGGAGATCTCCATTATAGAGATCACAGAAAGCCTTAGACTTGCAGAAATTTCTGAGATCTGAACAATGTTGTTTATGTATAAAGGGTTTCTCCCTTCTGACTGACCCCTGGAGAGATCAGCATGGCTACAACCTCCCATTTCCAGGAATGCATTTAGTTCAAGGGCTTGGGAAATCAGATCACCACTTCAGTTTGGGCTTACAACCCCCCCCCCCCCCACAGAATACCTCAGAATAATCAAGTTAATTGATTTTCAGCAATTGACCTTTTTAGCCCCAGACTCCTCCAAAGTAATCTAGCCCATGTGTTCAACAGTGGGGTGTTATTGGTTTCTAAGGGAGCCTAAATGCTTATAAACACTGCAAACTAGTAGGAGCACAAGAAGGGGGAAGTTAGAAATCAAATAGCTTTTTTTTAAAAAAAATGTTGTTTCCTTTTGTTTCTTTTTTAATATGTATAAACAACAGTACATAACAATACAGTGGAGACCTTCGTATTAGGCTTAAGATAGAAACCTTTATTATATAACAGATAATTTAATGTATTTTGCAGTTGTTTATTAATGCTACATTCAGTTTTAAATGTAACATTTAAGTGACCTTATGCTTATCAACATTAACCTTTTAGAAATCATAGTTAATATTGACATCGGTTTTTTAACTGTTTTTAATGGTTGAATTATCTGGATTGTTAGTTTCTGTTTTAACTGTGTACGCCGCTCAGAGTCACATGCAAGTGAGACAGGCAGCTATATAAATTCAACACATCAATAAATAAACTTTTTTTCCTTTATCTTTAAAGGTTTAAGTTATCTAAACATCAGAATGTTAATAATCTCCAGTCAGCACTGTATAAATATCACTGTGCCCAAATAATATAATGTACTACTAGCGTTCTATAGGGATGGTGAATGCACTGTTGAAAGACCAGATTAGGGATAGATCGTCATGGGGAAAATGTATGTGGTTGCTAGTAGTCAAAAATGACTTGATGGCACATAATCAATCAAATCATCATCATCATCATCTGGGTATTATTGCCCTTCAGCTTTCTGTCACTTACCAATGAAATCAATAGCTTCAGGGAAGAACTGAGAAAGGTTTTGGCTCCAGTGATCTGAGATGGGAATTTGTTTATAATGGAAGTCGCCATTCTTCTCAAAGAGGTTTGGTAGGTTTGGAGTCACATTGAGGATGTAGTGGATTCCCAGTCTGGCCAGAGTGTCCATGTTGGCGGAGTCACGGGCACATCCCAGGTAGAGATTGGGTAGGATCTGCACAGGAAAGGAGGGGGGACTTGCGCCTTCAGACTCCATGCCGCTGCTTAGGGGCTCTGACTCTGCATCTGAGCCATCTGAACTTAGGCTCAGGCCGCCCAGCCCCACAATGGGAGCCGCCAGAGGAAGAGGAGAGTTACTGGCACTGGCTGTATCAAGGTTGGTTTCACAGAGATGGGGCCATTCAGCCTGGAATTTATTGAAGCCTCCTGGAGGAATGGCAGATTCAAGAAAGAACAGCATCAGTATTATAGGTAGCATATTATAGGATGGCATCAGAAGCTCCCCAAATGTGGCAAACCCTGTCCTCCACCCACCCCACAATTCACATGGAAGATCCATCCACATCCAAGGCAGTAAGTAAGCTGCATGAATCATTCAACTTCGGCATATTGTCCTGATTTCTCTTAAACTGGGTAAATTTTAATGCTCTTGCTATTTTTTTGGCCTCATTGCATCCACAGATAGCTGCCTGGTGGCCCTGTTTAGAGTGGCCCAGCTCCTCCTATGGGAGGGTTGAGCCAGAGGTCCTCCCCACAAGCCGCTGTAAGGAAAATGTGAAGCATCTGTCAGATAAAGTCACTCAGATTTGCTCCAAGCTGGGCCTTGGCCTTGAAGCACAGCCCAAGAAGGTGATTGAGACTCAGTCTGGGCTGGTTATCTAGGATGAGTCTGATCCTGCTGGTCCTGATGAAGGGACAGGGTTCTCAGGACTGCTAGCTTGGCCACGTAGGCACTGAATCCACGTCCCTCCAGGTTAGCTAAGGCTTTCCAGGAGAAAATATGTGGTTGGGTCCTGGCAGTGATGAATTCATACTTGACAGAGGTGGTGGTTTACCCCTTCCTCAGGAAGCCATTGCTGGATCTGACCATTTTGGATAACCTTCGTTCCATGGGAAGAGATCTAGTCCATGGCCCCTTCTCTGTGGGGTCCCTCAGGGCTTCCTACTCTCCCCACTCCTATTTAACATCTTCATGAAGCCATTGGGTGGGGTCATCTGACAGCACGGGGTGAGGGATCATCAGTATGCTGATGATACCTACCTCTACATTTCCACCCTGGGCTGACCAAGTAATACTATGGAAGTTCTGTCTCAGTATCTGGAGGCTGTGGGAGATTTCAGTTCAACCCTGGCACAAGTACCTATGGGTTTTAGGGCCTATTTGATTCTGGAGGGGTTGTACCACCTCAAACAGAACAAGTGGACAATCTGGGGCTCCTCCAGGACTCATGCTTCCTGTTCAAAGAGTAGGTGGCAGCTGTGATCAGGAGGGCTTCTGCACAACTTTGTTTCATGTGCCAGTTACATCCTTTCCTGGACCAAGAGGCACTGTGTATGGTCACTCACACATCAGTTTCTTCCTGAGTGGATTACTGCAATGAGTTCTACACGGGGCTGCTCTTGAAGACCATCCAGAAGTCACACCTAGTCCAGAATGCAGTGGCACGGGCAGTTATGGGTGTTCCTTGGTATACCCATGTTTCACCTCTGGTCCATGAACTGCCCTGGCTTGCAATGTGATTCTGGGTGGAATTCAAGGTGCTGGTTGTCATCTACAAAGCCCTTCATGGCATGGGTGGGGTTACTTGCCAGACTGCCTCTCCCTGGTTGTTTCTACCCACCAGGTCCAACAAGAGGGGTATGCTCCATTTCCCCTTAATTAAAGAATGTCATTTAATGGGACCTAGGAAGTGGGCCTTCTCTGTCACAGCGCCTGCCCTCTGGGATACTGTACACCTCAAGATTAGATTGACTCCAACTCTGCTGACCCTTCACAAAGCAATGAAAACCTGGATATGCTTTAGGGCATGGAGGTTGGGAAGTTACATGGCTGTTATCATTACTGTTGAATGTTTATTGGGTTTGACCTTGGTAACCATTGTAGGTGTTTATACCTTTGTTGATGTTGTTTTCTGTATTGTTTGTAAAGTGCTGTCAGCCACCCAGATTTGCATCCACAATAAATAAATAAATAAATAAATGGGACTTTTCCAGCCTCTAGCCTAATAAAAAGCCTGGGATGTGCAAAATCCAATGATTTGGGGATAGAGTTCTCTGCATCATTCCCTCTCTGGACCATGTCAGATCTCTTTTGGACCATGCTGTTTTGAGAGTGGTTCAGGGAAACTTCCTGGAACGAGGCCATCCCTGATTTTCTACCCCATTCCATTCCTGAATTCTTGAATTTGACACATCCCTATAGAAAAGGTCTCATCCAGAATAAATCTTTTGCATTTTAATGATAAAAATATCTGAAATCCACAGGTTTGATGCACCCTAAGGCAGCTTCTTAATATTGAGTGCTGAAACTACTGAGTGATCTCAATTTGCAAGATCTTTCTACTTTAAACTAGAGTATATTCTGTGTTTGTAGTTTTTCACTTTTATGATTATATCGTTTTATGTGAAAAGTACCTCAAAGTGGTTGGAAAACTATAAAATACATAATATAAACCACTGAATTAAAAAAGTTATCAAAATATAAGTAGCAATAAGTAAGGAGGAGGGGAGAAGAAAAACAAAGGTAGAAATAAAAAAGCATTAATCACACAGAAAACACCTAGATGGCATAAATGTGGGGAGCAGGGGGAAGTCATTTCAAAATATTGGCGCCTGTGCAGAAAAAGCCCACTGGGGCATGGTGCAAGATTATTTATTTATTTAAAGAATTTATATGGCTGCCCAACTCGAACAATGCAACTCTGGGCACCTTACAAGAAAAACTAATCCAAGATAAAACAACAATCAATAATGATCAATAGGTGACATGTCTATTTGAGGTCCCATGCAGTGGGATCTCCCCTGATAAACCTATCAACTGTCCAGATCTTTAACAAAAAAGGTCATCCATTAATTAACCTAGTCCCAAATTGTTATTTTTTCATTATAAGCAAGTTACCAAAGTTGCAGTAGTTTCATTTCCTTTTGTCCATCTCTTGCCATGGGTGCTATCACATAACCCTGAAACCCTTCCCATAAAAACGTCCGCAGGAGAAACAGCAGCTCTCCTGCTTATCAATGTTTCCAGAAGAACAGGGTGACCATCCAACTACATGGAAACTATTTATTGGGGGGAAAGTTATTTCAGGGTTATTGGGTAAAATCTGCCCCAACCGCTTCAATTACAACAAAGTACAGATAAGGGTAGAGTGGCCCGCTCTTGTGGGTCAAACTTACCAAAAATATTACTAATCTAAAGGTTGCCAATGGATCAGAAAAAAATCACAGTGCTTCTTAACTGCAGAATGTTATGCAGAAATCAGCAAGGAAAGTGTTGGAAAGAATCAGGGATTAAATGTCTGCAGATCAAAAGGTTGGTAAAAAGCATAATCAACAGTGGATTCTAGAATGGGTCAAGCCCAGTGCATTTTGGATTGGTGAGAAGCCTCCCCGAGAGAACTTGTCAGTGTTGGGTTGCCAATATTTTTCCTCCTGAGGTGAGCGCTCCTGTCTTTTAATTTTTTAATTTTTATTTATTTATTTGAATGTATTAGTCGCCCAACTCCAATGGACTCTTTTGCATGACAAGCAGTAGATGAAGCTCCTAAAGGACTGTAGCTAATCTTGAAAAAAGCTAAGTAGACCAGGACCTGGGGCTGTAAGTCAAGAAACATCTTAGAATATGGCAACAGCAAACAATTTCCATTCTGTCCTCAAGAAACCTACGTAGACATGACCATGGATTTGAGGGGGTCTTTATATTCAATGGCTTAATTTGCTATATATCTATAGTTGAGGAGGTCATCAGAATTGCAAAACTAGACTAAAAGGAAGTTTCAGTGTGGTGAATCAATCCATTCCCAGCACTTTTCTTTCACTTTGGCTGCCCCTTCTACTCTTGGAGAGTCACAGATTATCAAATGCAGGAAGCATCATGCATAACATTCAAATATCCTCATTAAAAACATGGCAAGGAACTGGCCAGAGAAGACTTTTGCCTGACTCCCTAGAGATTCATGGCCCTTACTGAGGCAGACAGATCTATGATTTAATTCAATAGCTACAACCGTTTCCATTGCACTTCTGGTGCTGTCCAGCCAGTGCGGCCATTGTTTAATTGAATGTTCAAACATTTTTGACAAGACCCTTTGAAGCAAATTTAGAAGTCCTGAGGTAGGTGTATAACTAGTTCTTACAATGAGGGGATGTTAGCACAAGGGGCCCTGCTGGGAGAAATGTCTTTTATCTGTTTTTATTAGTGATCTGATCCTAGCTGTGGGCAGTGATGTGACCAAATGCGCAGACAGCCAAATTATTTAGCTTGATTAAAACAAGGAGGGGTACAGAACTTTTGGAATAGGAAGATAGGACATTGAAATGATGAACACATACACGTATATAACCTGATGGTGTCTAATCTAGTAGAAACTGGCTAGGAAAGAGATCTTGGGATGGTGATAAATTTTTTAATAATCCATCAATAATCTATTGATCTAATTGCTATGAAAAATACACATTTCAAAATACAGGTCATTTTAAAAGTGACCAGTCTAAAATGCCAATGTTGTCTTTATAAACAAATTATGTGATTATGCTTGGAACACAGTGCATGACTCTAGTTATTGTATCTCAAAAAAGATATTCTAGAGTTTGAAAAGTTAGTGGCTAGTGTTTTCTAGATTAAGAAAATGTAAATAATGGGGAATGTAATAGAGCTCTGTAAAATAATTCCTTATATGGAGAAAGTGGGTACATAAAATTATTTTCACCTTGGATGAACAGTGCAACATTTAGGACAAATAATAATTAGATCTTCATTCAGAACTTAATTATTACCCGGAATTCCTGACTGCAAGATAGCCACTAACCCTAATGCTTCTGAAAGGCAAATGAAGAAATTAATAGACAAAAACTCCACTCGTGGCTACTAATCCTGATGGCTATATATCACTTCCAGCAACAGGTAACAGGAGCTGGGCAGGAGTGTGAGAATGGCACTGGGCTCTTGGTCCTAGTCAGGGTATCTGGCTGGTCACCATGACACAGGATGCTAGAATACATGGATCTGACTGTGACAGAAAGGGAGATGTAACTAGGTTTGCATTAATTCAAACCAATGGATTTTTCACCTGCTCCCTTTGTGGCACACCAGGAGTCTCACCCATCTGAACAGTTGAGATGAGGAAGTACACACCAGTAGGGCAGGGAAGGACAACAAGTAAGTAGGATAGGGGAACCAGTTGTTTCCTCATCTCCCAATTTAGCAGTGGACTTTTAAAAAACAGAAGGAAATTCTCTACTTGCATTCCAGCAACCACAATTTTGGCCCAGCTCCATCTTTACTCTGCTGCATCAGTCAGGAATCAATTCAGAAACCAGGAACTGGTAGGTTATTTCCTTCTCCCACATAGACTGCTTTATTCTACACACCTACCCTGCAGATAGTAGGCCAGGCAGCCCTCCTCTCGGAGCTTCTGCAAGAGCGTGAGCAGCACCGATTCTTCTTCTTCCTCCTGGTTGTCCGGTCGAGAGAGCTGGATTGTCCCCTCGTCATACAGCAAAACCATGTTCTCACAGAGCCCCTGAGGGGGCCCAGGCAGCAAGGATCGGACCGCCAGGCTCCCCTTCCGAAGGCGGCGCAGGAGTAATCCTGGGAGGGCCACGCTCAGTGCCCGCTCCACATGGGATGAATCGTACAGCTCCCGGCTGCGGCAATCAAGAATATGCAAGCACGGAGAAGGAGAGGCCAGCTCGGCCTGCAGCCACAGCGTGGACTTGCCCAGGTCTTCCATAAGGCTGTAAGCCACGGTTTAGATGGCCAGAACTGTCTTGGTCCAAAGCCTTGGATCAACCTTGGCAGAATCCCTGGATGCTGCCTGAATTTTCCCAGTCACAATGATGCATCAGGCTGACAAGAGAAGTCGTGCTTGCCACTTGGCTTGTTTCCACTCTTCCAGTGCCTGCGAAGGGAACCTGTGTGTGTGTGTGTGTGTGAGAGAGAGAGAGAGAGAGAGAGTGCACATGCACACACGTAGGGAATGGTTCTGGCAGAAGGCAGGAGAATGTTCCAAACCAGGGACTGGAAGATCCCAAGTTCTTGCTCCAGAGGAATGTCTACATTGTGCTGCCAGTATCGATGGTCTTGTTCTCCACCCAGTTGTGACAGTTCTTGCTAGAAAAACAAGAAATGGGTGTCCCAGAGCATAATTTTGTGAGCAGAAGTCATCTTTCGATCTGTTGGCAGGAAAAAGAAGGAGCTGCAGCCTTTCTAAACAAAGATGAGGGCATCAAGCAAGATGTGGAGCCTGGGATTTTCTGGAGAAGGTCTGGAAAAGAAAAGGTCTGATGAAGAAATTGCTCCAAGTAAATAGCTGTATTCAAGCACTGCTCTGCTTTGCTCCCAGTATCCCTGATTAGTGCGGCTTAGCAAAGATTGGCTGCCGGATGAAACTTCATCTCCGTAAATCCAGAGTATCTTGTTTATCTGAAATAACCTTTGTGCTGTTGCTGCTCTTTTGAGTTATTGCCTCAGCTTGGCAGGCTGAGCAGAGCCACCACGTTTATGGACAGCCTGAAGAAGTTCCTCCTTTGGTGTGTCCGAGTCCAGTCTATCCAACTCCCCTGGAGAGGATGTGCTGGAGCAGAGGCCAGAGTAGGGTGGGTCCGTGGTAAGAAGGCATCCACATAAGCCTGTGGGGAGTGGAAAATGAAGAAGGACCACCACAGACAGTGAGACAGAGCAAGCGAGCAGCGAGGGATGCCTCAGGACTCCAGAGAACAGGGTGTTGCTATGGCGGCTTTGAAAGCCATCCCTGGACAAACCTGCAGCAGAAAAGCAAAGGGAGAGAGGGCGAGTGGGGAACAAGAGGGAGAGCGAGAGAGCAAGCAACTGGGTGAGGGAAACACGGGAAGTGCGTGTTCCCTTCCTGGCACCTTGCTGTCCCCCTCCATCCTGGCCAGATGCTGACGAGAGACTTCCTGGCAACCAAAGGGAAGACAGCTGCAATTGCCAAGAGCTGTAGGGCAGCAGAAAGAGAGGCCCACAACAGCCCCGCCAGGGCCTTTTCATTCGCTGGGAAAGAGGTGGCCAGCCTCAATCTGCCAGTCAGTCAAATCTCTGACCCAGCGGGGAGTGGTGGTAGTGGGGGGCACTGATTGAGGCTACACTGAGGGAAGGAGGAAAAGGAGTTTGCTGAGTGCCGTAGCTCAGTGGCAGAGTGTCTGTGTTACCTTTGAAAGGTCCCAAGTTCAACCCTCAGCATCTCAGGTAAAGCTGGGAACAATTCCCTGTCTGAAATGAGAGGAAGCCCCGCTCAGTTCAGATACAGGTAGTCCCCATGTTAAGAACACCCGGGTTTAAGGATGATCCATAGTTAAGAACGGAGCCTATGGTAGCAAAATTTGAGTTAAATATACAATGATATGAGTTAAATACACAATGGTTCGAGTTTATTACACAATACTACTTATACAGTATTATACAATAAAACTGTTCCGGCTTACATACAAATTCAACTTAAGGACAGACCTTGGGAACAGAACTTGTTCTTAAACTGGGGACTACCTGTATATAACTGAGCTATCTGGACCAGAATCTGACTTGATGGCTGCGTTCCCACAAGTGTAACCTATTTCTGGGGTTCCCACAACCCACTGATCCATGAACTAATCAAGGGGGGCAGGGTCTGCATAGCACACTAACAAAAAATGAGCAAGGTTAGAATTAATCAGAAGGTTACTAATTCTTTCCTTGCACTGATGAAGCATGTTTGTGACCATAGCCAGTATAATGCAACTTCTTGCAACTGTATGTCACGTTTTCAAGAACACATCTGGAAACTCAATGTATGCAGTACTGGGGTTAGGAGCAACCCTGCCAGCGAAGTAGAAGATTGAAACACCTCCCATTTTAGCCCCCATGCTGAAAGGTCCCTAGTTTCCCCAGAAGTTGTATACCTGGGGAGGCAGAACAGAAGAGGCCAGGACATGTTCTACTGTGGACATCTTCTTCTATATCATGGTTTGTGCTCTTAGTAGAGATTACAGCCTAGCACAAAGTTTTGAAGAGCTTGAATGTGGGCAGATTAATGCCAAGAACAGACATATAACACATCCCAGGAAATGGATCAACCTCTCAACTTACAATATATTTTAAAGGGGAAAGGTGGCATCTTCTTATACACATGATGCATCCTTCAAAACTATTTAACTGTTGGTATATTTTATGTACAAACCTCTGTATCCAGTTACAAAAATAGGAATAAGCAGTAACACTTAGGATGACTTAATTATGGATTTCATAATCCTTAAATCATAATGCTGGGTTGCCAACTAACCAGAAAGCAACCTGTTTTATTCCTATGCTTTCAAGAGGAAAGTTTTTCATAGCATAGAAACTGTCCTCAGGTATCAATGGTTGCAATTCAAGCTCTTTGCTGAAGATGGCCAGAGCTAGTTAAAAAGATGAACAAATTATAATTAACATGGACTGAAATCCCCATTTTACATCTAAAAAACAATGGCTATGGTGCTACCACATGCTGAGGCCATTTAATCTGTGACAAATCTTTGACTTCGGTAAAACAGATGATGTTTGGACAACCTATTAAGTCTAAGATTTGGGGACATGATGGGAATAAGAAAGCAAGGTGTGTAGGCCGATTAATGACTAGACAACTCCCCTCAACTCTATGATTCAACTCTATGTTTGCCTTTGCCAATGGAACAGAACAGAAATACAGGCTGAGTTGATGCATTATGTTGCTCTGTTTTGATTTAGCATGTTGTGTGACCTCAGTGGTTCACACAATAAATCATGGTTAAATAGGCCACGGCTTACTACATGCAAAGAACACCACTGCTATACAGTATAGATGCTTATTTTGTTATCTGTATGCAGTGAATATGAATAGGCTAATTAAGCAGTATTTATTCCCAGTCCTTTAAGGTTCAGGAAGAAGAATTCAGCAGAATGTACTTTCAAATTAGGATGCTCTCTGTTTTAGAAAGTTAACTTGATTTATCCAGGAGAGCTTGAAAGCAATGACTTTTTATCAGTTCTGTAGAGCTTTTAATTTGTCAAGTATTTTATTGCCTTGGTCTTCCTAACAATCTTATGAAGTGGGTTATGTTATCAAATTCACAGAACCCAAAATGTGTAGCTCCCCAAAAGTCATGCAGTCATTCCACAGCAAAACGAATCACAAGCGTGGATTTCTATTGCTGATTTTTCCATGTGCCTTGGCGCTGAGGAGCCATTAAAGATGACGAAGTGGAGAAGTTCTCCTGTGCCAGCCCTTGTGGAGCATACGCTGGAGAACTTCCTTGAGGACTGTTTCCCCATATTAACTACGGGGAGAATTAGGATATGTTTCCTTCATGTCTTGGGCCTGCAAGCCCCTGGAATGTTTCTCTTTCTAACTGCTAGAAGCCTCCAGAATTTTAAAGCGATAGCAAGATAAAGAGTATCTCTCATAATTTATTATTATCATTTGGGGACAGAGGCACGTTCTGAACGCTCCAATAATCTTTTTGCTCTCAGAATAATTGGTAAATCAAGAAGTCTCTGCATTAAACGCTTATCTGGAGGCCTCAGATAAGCTCCCTTTTTCTGGGTCAGTCTCTTCCCTGATCAGACCTCTGGGAACAATGCTGGCCTACCTTATGGGGCTGTGGTCAGCGAAAGCAATTCAAATATTCTCAGGAAAATGAGCACCCACTTCCAGAATAGGGTGCTCTGTCTCTAAAATGGCATGTCTCTCCATCCACCCCCTTCGCTCGAGCAGCGCTGCCCTGCCGGCTTGTTCTGCGCGGAAGGCTGCCTGGCTGAAAGGCTGGCGTGCTTCACGTGCTGCAAATGAACCTTTTGCCTTGGAGATGGACCCACGCAAGACGGCTCACGAGCCGTGGTGATGGAGAAGGCCCTCGGCGCGTGCCTAGAAGCTATCATTACACTTCATGGGAACTGTTTTTCAAGGAAAGGCATATCTGGAATAAAACTTCAGCGTCACTGAAAATAGGTCCCCCAGCTAATCCCGGACCAAGTCCAACTCTGGCAGTACCGTTCAGGAAAATCTGAAACGTGTGAAGCGTTTCTCTCTTACCCGGTTTTCTTGATCTATTTTCCCGACGCCTCGCAGCCCGTTTCGCTGCGTTGGATGGCGGCAACCGCAGATTAAAAACACGCCCGCACGCAACTTCCGCCGTGGGGACCCCCTAGAAGCCGCTTCTGCGGATCCCGCAGCAAATGCCGGGTTTTCGGAAGGAGGCGAGCGAGAGGAACGGGAATCTCCGCAAGATGGTCCAGGGCCCAAGGCAGCCAACCAACCTTATGCAGCCCGAGTGTATTTTGCTCCGGTCAGTGATGCTGTTTGGTCCAACCAGAGCGACTGATTTCCTCTGAATCGCGACGATCGCTCCCCCGCCCCCCCGGCCCCGATTCAGTCCGTTTCTTTGCTTCCGTCACCAGGAAAAAAAGGGAAACGCCGTTGCTGCTGTCGCAGCAGCGGGAGCGACAAAGTCCTGGGTCGCCTCCATCTGCAGCAACCGGCTGGCAACCTTGCTCGATTGCTACAGCTAACTTTGCAACGGCGGAGCGACTGTTTACTTTTTTTAAGGTCCCCGAGAAAGACAGCAGAGGAAGGAAGAACAGACGACGGAGGAGATGAAGGGATTGCCGGGTTCCTCCCGGCGGCCACCCACTCCTTGCTCGACGAGCCTCGAGCCAAGGCTCCCAGCGCCGCCGCCGCCGCCACCGCCGCTGACTCTGCCTTCTCGGATGCTTGGCGGCTGCCAGTCCCCACCCCAGCTGCACGTGGTGGCTGTGTACAGCCGGGAGCCCCGCCCAGCGGACTCCTCATTGGCTGGGCTGGGCTTCGGCGGGAGGCGGGGTGTTTCCGTGCGCGCGCACGGGGGCAATCTGCTGCTTTCTGGAGCTGCGAGGGCGAAGGGCGGGAAGCGGCTTCGAGGCGGTGCCTTTGGGTGGCGGGGAGGGGGTCCTTCGCCGGCAGCCTCAGCCTGAGGCCGCTGAACGTTCATTGGCGAAAGTGGCCCCCCGCCCGCCCCGGGGCCAGGTCACCGCTGCAAGCGCCGGGTGGCTTAATTCGGAAGAACGGTCTCGAGTCCTGCGCTCCCAGCACAGAGTAAAAGGCTTTGCGGGATTGGGAGGTAGAGCGACATTCCCCAACCTGGTGCCCCCTCGATGCGCAGGACCGCAGCTCCCATGGTCACGGCCAGCGTGGAGGGGAACGGCGGGGGTTGCAATCCAGCCGCTCGGCAAAGATGGGGGAGGGGCTTAACAAGAAGGGGATTCCTTGAAATAGGTTCACTGGTTTAGGTCAACAGGGCTTACGTGGGGCAGTTTCCTGTTGGGCTTTAAAACGCAGTGGAAAGGTAAAACGTAGCAGGGAAATGGCCAGCGCTGCTGCTCAGTTTGGTTTATTCTGGAAGGTGTCCTATTTATTTACAAATGTAAAGGGTGAGAACGAGATAGCTTAATATTCTAGAATGTGCTTGGTTTTGGAGGTGGTCAGCCCTAGATCCTTGCAGCCCTCTCCTCAGATCTTACCAGCCCAACACCCTCCCATTTGGATCTTGGGTCTTCTGCTTTTACACAGGTCTTAATCCCCACGATGCGGCAGAGGCTTCTCCTTCAATATGAGAACAGCCATCAGCTATCTCCATAACAGGCTAAATTAGGCCAGCCAGTTTGGCTGTTTTAGTGGTGTCTTCTTACAATCGCAGCAACGCTGTGCTACAAGAGATCTCAAGAATGCATCATTCTTAGACGAATTTCATGTTTCTGGGCCACTTTGTACAAGAGTAAATGTGCAGGTACAATAAAGTAAAAAGAAAACATTTTTTTTTCAAAAGCCTGTATGGGTCACCCTTTTTTTTTTCTTTTTGTCTGCGCTCAGTCATTGCTGACTCTGCAGTGACTGCCTGGACGAATCCTTGCAGTTTTCAAGGCAGTTGTTTTTCAGAAGTGGTTTGCCAGAGCCTCCTTCCTAGAGCAGAGCCCAGCTGGCGAGCGCAGGAGGCAGGGTTTCCGTTGCTTCGCGCCCTTTTCGGGCGAGCGCGGTTTCGCGCTTACCGGCAACTGGTCCCGTCTCTCTGTGTAAGGCGCTGCCAGCATTTTTCCTCCCACCGGAGTGAGAGTCCCCATTTATCTACTCACGTGAGTTTTCAACCTGTTGGGTTGACAGGAGCTGGGGGGGGGGGAAACAGGAGCTCACCCTGTTAACTCGAAGGCTGGACTCGAACCGCCGAAGTGTCAGCCATTTCTGGCCGGCAACTTTCAGCGTCTCTGCCCCTTGGAGTGGATTCACAGGATCACGCAGGCAACAATCCTATATATATTTACCTTAGAGTAAAACTAAAGTACACACTTGACTCCCGCTGACTTCATGGACACATCCAAGTAGTTTTCTTGGCAACAGGACAGAAGTAATTTGCTAGGGCCTTCCGTGGGGGTTTATTTTCCTCAACGTCCCAGTCTATCCCTACAGTCCTGGTGTTTTCTGGTGAATCCCATCCAAATACTAACCATGTTCAACTTTGCCTAGCTTCTGAACTCGTATGAGGTCAGCCAAGTATTGCTGAGTACATTGGAGCTTATTCCAAGGGTGGATCCGACAGGAAAGATGCATGTGATATAGGGCTTCAGCTCCTAACAAAAGCTGACAACTGCTTTGGCCGTGGGTCTCTGCTGCAAATTTTCTTTTTTCTTTTCAATGAAAATCTTCAATCGCAGTGAATTTAGAATGCACACCCAGTTCGATATTAGATCAAACACACCTGAAAGGTTTATAACTGAATTACTTTAGGCTGTGCCCTCTCTTTGGATTAATCAGTCCTGTACAATAATGGAATCTGCCTGAGCTAAACCTCTGGGGGTACTTAGGAGGGGCTCCCTAACAGCAGATCAGATGGATTGCGTTGTACAAGAGCATCTCAGATAATCAAGACGTGTCTGATTTAGCCCTTGGCTTAACTGCTTGATGGTATTCTCTCTTCCAAGGTCCCCGCATAACTTTCCACTAGGGGCGAAAGTTCAGTGCCTTCTTCTAAAATACCTTTGCTACTGCTTCAAGACCTTGATCTGTGCAGCAGCCAGGCTGCCATCTTCATTCTTCCTCCCATTGTTCACTTCCCCTTAAATCAGCTTGGTGGCTAGGTTTACACATCACCATATGGTGGTTGGTTTGTTGAGCTAGCATGTTGTATGGATGTAGCCAGTAGTGGCTTATAAATAGACCATGTTAAGGAAGCCACAGCTTAGCGTGAGACATGAACCAATCTCTCAACTGACCTTCCTATGACTCTGCCATGTTTCTGTGCTCCAACTATAGCCCATTTTAGCACAAGCTTATATTTCCAGCTCAACAGATTTAGCCTTGGCTTGATTAGGGAAATGCTAATATTTGTTTATTAATTTATTTGATTTATATGCTGCTTTTGTATTCAGAAAGAACATACGATAGTTTATAATGATTTAAAATAACACACACAAAATGCAAAGGAGAAAATACAAAATAAGATGAAGGCAAGTAAATTAAAACATGAATGATGAAATAATGAAAAGCTTGAAGAAAGCAAAGTATCTTTACAGATTTCCTAAAGGCAGCACTATATATGGTCACTGTGCATGAAAAGCAATGCTTTTCGCTTTCCTATCTTTTCCACTTGCTTCTACCGGATATCAGAACATAGGCATCAACAACGTGGTTTTGGTCATGGAAAATCCCATCTTCTCTCCAACCTGGGTAGGAGTGTTATCTGTGATTCACAGCAAAGAATGAATCTAGGCAAAGCAAATTTCCAAAAATAGTTTATGAAAGCAGAATACACACACAAAGAGAGGCATAGCCTCCTCTTAACAGTTCGAATCACCTTGGCAACATACCCATTTTCATCTTGTAGGGAAGGTTAAACAAAAATGGAGTTTCCCCCTTCCTATGATGGGTGGGTGATTTGCTCTATTAATAATTATTTAAGTCACGTTTATCATCAAGGTACTGCTTTGCCCAGCCCAGATAGAATCAATGGAACAACTTGTCTGAAGTCAAACTTTCCCTTCAGGAATGAGAATCCTGACAAAAAGGCATTTCTGAAGACACCAGAAGGCAATGAGGAGGATGAGGACAATCCAGAAGTCACAAAAGTTTTATGCAGAAAGTCACACTTCTAAGGTCACCCTTGGTGTGATAGTGTCACTTAACAACAGTAATTAGGATCGGAATTTCTATCGCTAAGTGATGTTATAAAGTGCAATGTCACATGACCATGCCGCTTAGCAATGGAAATTCTGGCACTTCCAGTTGCTGTCATTAAGCAAATCACCGTGGGCTGTTAAGCAAGGACATCGTGTGGTCACCATTTGCGACCTCCTGCTGGATTCCCCATTGACTTTACTTATAGGAAACAAGCAAAGAAGGTTGCAAATGGGGACGCTGCAACCTACATAGGTATGACGACTGGTCCTAACTACCACTCATTCAGCACTGTTGTAAGTTTGAACAGTTGCTGAACGAGTGGTCATTAATTGAGGACTACCTGTAATACTTAAGGGATGGAAGAGTTAATTAGGAAGAATTACATGGTAAGATGCCAAGGACTATCTCAACAATCAGATTTCTGGTGTGCTGGATAACACAGGAACCAGGGAGGTCCTGGAGGCTGCTGGGGGAAAATACTCCCTAGTAGTGATTGGCTGCAGATCCAGTGATCCCATGATGAAGGCCAAAGGCCCTAATTTAAGTAACCTTGACAGAAGGAATGATGGCTTCAAAATTAGCCCTTGCTGATTACCAGTTCACAATCTCCTCCTATGCAGAGGGAATAGGGAATGGCCTTGAAGGATAGGAGGAGCTGTAGTTGTTCCAGTAAAAGTAGTTTTAGACCTATATGGCATTGGTTTATTTGTTTGGCTTACCTTAAAGGGCTAACATACTATGATAGAGCCTACTGTGCTCTCAGTGGAGTAGAAGCTTCAGACTGGGGAACCTAATGATAAAGGTATTGGTATGAAGGGCCCTGAGATGCCTGATCAGGCAAGAAAGTCCCACTAGTAGAGTAAAGGCAGATATTATCTTTTCTTGCCTTGTACTAGGCCAGGTGGGGCTGACCTTTTGGGAGATCTTGGCCGCTTACCCACTGATCTCCAGGCATTGATAGCAATGAGGCCATCCCCTAATGGTTCCCAAAAGGAGCTACTGATTTTGAACAGTCTCAAAAAAGGGGGGGGGGGGGAATTCCAGGGCTTTTTTGAGACATGGTGAGAACTTCAGGGTGACAGAGCGCCAGAGATGCAGCAGAGAAGGAGCCAATTGTAGCCTTGGAGTCTGTGACATCTAGGCCTGCTCCCAGGTGCTAGTAACTATGATAAGTGCTTGTGGAGGAGCTTATTAAATGCCTTCAGTTCTCAGTGGATTCCATCATGTGTCCTTCCCCAAGGCACAAAAGCCAAAGGCTACAGCCGTCCAAGGGGAACATGTACTCCCGCAATGTGGACACTGATGTCTTGGAGCCCTTAAGATCATAGAACTGGAGGAGGACCATCAGAAAAATTCACTGATATTTGTACCAACCCCCTTCCAATTTCTTCCTCATCTTGTGTGTATTCTTTAATATTTTATGATATTTTTTAAAATAAAAAACATGTGAGGAAGAAGGATTATTCTGAATCAATGAACAAACTTACCATTGTGGTGACCAAATATAAAATGAGGGGATTAAAGGGTCCATGCCTGGAGCTCTTCCTCACAGCCATGTTAGTGTGCTTTCATCCTGTCTTTCTGTTGGGAGGAAAGTATACTGATATAACTTGCGCTGCCTTTACAACTCACCTTTACCATTTCTGAGCAACACTGCCAGGCAGTGTGGCTGCCCTCATCTAATTGTGAACTTTCAGGGCAGCAACTGGTGGATTCCCTGTGGTCCTTTCCTCATCCACCCAGCATCACATACTAGTGGGAAAGCTGAACATGTAGCTGGGATGAGTTGGGGATTCAAACCTTGATTGGCTTTATTTATTAAGCCTGCCCCCCCTTTCCCCTTAGGTACTTATGCCTCTTCTGATAGGACTCTTGATCTCCCAGCAGACCAATAGTCCTAACAATGAAACCTATGAAACTGATTCATGGGACTATGAAGCTGCTGGAGGATCAATAGGCTTGCCAGAGAAATAGAAGATCAATACACCCACATCAAACAACCCCACCCCCCATCCCCAAAGTCTCTCTGAGAGATCAGAAGAGGTGCTTTGAAATAGAAAGAGAGAGCTGTGAACCTGAGTGCTCTCAATGATGTTGTGGCTCTGGAACTTTCTTGGCTTACTCTCTCTTGAAGTCAATTTCTCCCACAAATCATTTTGGTCAGGCAACAAACCCCTTCTCTTGCCTACATTTACACATTGCCCCCTTAAATATTTTTCAGAAACTTCAGTGAGAGGATGCTTCAACGTCTAGAATAACTTTGCATCTTAAAAGTAAATCTGACCCAGAAATTGGTTCAAATTGGAAACCATCCCTAGACTATAACTCAATACATGGATTTGTACCACATCTAAAATTTGGGTTCCTTACTGCACAAAGTCTATACTTCAGTTTTATAGGACTTTAGTAGTGTATAGTGGTTAAGGCACCAGGCTAGAAATCAGGAGACGGTGAGTTCTAGTCCCGCCTTAGGCACAAAGCCAGCTGGGGGACCTTGGGCCAGTCACTCTCTCCCAGCCCTAAGAAGCAGGCAAGGGCAAACCACTTCTGAAATCTTGCCAAGAAAACTGCAGGGACTTGTCCAGGCAGTTGCCAGGAGTCAAGACTGACTCGAAGGCACCCCCCTCCCCAAAAAGTGGTATGGACAGAATTTAGTCTAGCTCCTAGGTTCATTCTATGACTCATTGTACTGACCTTGGTTCTTGATACTTACGCTCTGCTTAGAGGTTAATAGCAATTCTCAGGCTTTTAAAATAATATTACCTTCAGTTATTCACAGTAAATTAATGATTTACTGGAAAATGATAATTTCTATGATATTTTACAGTAAACCGCCCAGAGTCACTTCCTAGTGAGATGGGTGGTGACCAAATTCAAAATATAAACAAACAAACAAACAAACAAATAAATAAATGCAAATCCCTTGTTTGTTCATTTGCATCCTATCTTTTTATCCCTTTCTTTTGCTCCTTTTCCTTTCCTGTTTTAATATTTTCTCTAAAATGTCTAGTAAATATATATATATTTTTAAAAAAGACTATTCAGAAATTTGAGTTAGCCTGTACGTAGTATGAAAGCAAGGGTGCTGATTGCAATATGGATTATGGTTATCTTCATTGGCTTCCATTCATTTCTGGTCCATATTCAAGATGCTGGTATTCACTTAAAAAATCCCTGACAGCTTGGGACTGTGGTATCTAAAGAAATGCTTCTTTCTGATATGTTTGTGTTGGGGTTAGAGTTTTACAGCCCAGGAATGTGGAGAATGTAAGCAGGCAACTGCCACTTAGAACTAAGTGTGGGAATCATCAAGCAAGTTCGTCTGCTGAAAACTCAGGAAGTGAGGGCAGTGAATTTGAGGATATAAGGTGGGCCATCTGTGATAACTACCAGAGGCTAACACTCTGTTGGAAATGGCATTTCAGTGAGCATTCAGTTCTAGCGTGCAGTGTAGAGTTTCTGGGAAACTAAAACAAATTGGAGTCAAAAGAAGCCTGATAATCTGTACACGCAATTTAAGGTTATCTCAGAGGCCTTATTCTGATTGTCCCTACTTTTGGAGATACAGTAGTGAGAGCAATCCTGTTCAGTGGTGGTCTCCCAACTTTGAAATTCTCTATCCAGTGAAGCGTACCTGGTGCCTTTTTCTTGCACACCCTCCCTCCCTCCCTTTATAATTCTCCCATATTAAATTTGAGGGTTAAAAATATTAATGTGTTCATTTTTAGGCTGCAGTGGAACTTTTTAGGTGACTTCATCCCAGATGTTTTGACTTTTGCTGTCCGTATGTGGTATATTTTTACCTGCTGTTCTTACTTTAATATTTTAACTGCAGTTTTGAAGGGTCACTAAGCCACCTTGGGAAAACTTTTTTTGAAGGTCAGGATATATACATTTTACAAATAAACATACAGTTGTGGGCATCCTACAGAACACTGTGGGAAGCAGGATGCTGACCTTGGTCTGAACCACGAGGGCTCTTCTTATGCTGGTCAATAGCTACCACCCCTCTTCCTCCCCATGCATTCTTTTGTGGTCAGTGGACCATTCCCTCCATTGAAATGCTGCTGGTCCCTTTGAGGCTACCTCTCTAATGACATCATCTCTTTTGAAAGGGAAAGATCTGCCAGGAGCACATCAGCCTTACACACAAAGGAGCTGAGAGACAGCAAGAATCATCCTGACAAACAAAGGGCTGGTTTCATCAGCCCTTAAAAGCCTCCCTCCCCTACTTGCCAGTTTAATGGAAGAAACAGTATGTAAAAACAGATGATCTCATCTCTTGGCTGGATCATTTGGTTTCTCCATTACTTGCTTAGAGATGCTAGTGTGTGATTCCCGTATTCTCCACAAAGCTGGGCCAGAGGGTGGAATCAGGCAGTGACGGAGACCTCAACAGCATCAGAGTGAATGCTGGCAGAAGAGAAGCAGGCACGGTTTATTGTATGGGTTTGTGTTAGGCCCCATGTAATTCATTACAAACTGGCCTGCTTGCTGCCAAGGTCCTGCTCCAGAGACACTGGTTGTCTAGACTGATGTTTCCCAATTTATTTATATTCACTTATGTATATATTTATAAACCATTTTTTTTCCATGGGGCTCTAAGCAGCACAGGAAATGAATACAATGCAGTACAGTCATAATGCAAGATGTAAAAGGACAACATGATAGCAACTTCTCCATGCTTGGTGCCAATCTACTGGAAGACTGGTCTTAGCTAATCTCCAAAAGGCCATGAGAGTGGGAGCAACTCTTGCTTTGCGGGGCAAACTGTTCCCCAGGAGGGCAGCTGCTGCTGAGAATGCCTATCTTTGTGCCCCTCCTATCGTATGTCACGATAGCTGGAAACTCCAGCGGCTAGTCTCAGATTGGGCAGGCAGAATTTGCCTGGAATAGGCAGCTTCAAAAATATTCAGGCCTGAGCTATATAGGGCTTTATAGGTGATAACCCAGACCTTTAATTGCACCCAGAAACAAACTGGTAGCCAATGAGGGTTCCAGCAGTGTTATATGGCAATATTGTGATTGCCCAATAAACATACAGGTAGCTGCATTTAGCGCCAGTTGGAGTTTCTGGGTGGTCTTCAAAGGCAGCCCCTTATAGAGTGAACTGCAATAATCCAGACAAGATTGTGAGTATATTGTCAGCATATCCTGTTCTAGTTAAGGCTGCAATTAGCACACCAGCTGAAGCTGGGCAAAGGCCCTCTTGGCCATGGCTTTCACCTGCTGTTCTAGCAGAAATAATGAATCAGAAGAATACTCAGATTGCAGATCTGCTCTTTTAGGGGGTTGAGAGTTGGTTGATGTGAACCCAGAACCAGTCAGCTTCTGAATTAACAGTCATGCCATCTTGGTCAGCATTGAGTCAAAATAACAGAAAATGGTGTGACTTTTGAAATACTCCAGAAGATAATTTGAAGAATGGGGACAGAAACTAGCAGCTACAATGTCAGCAATGATGTCTGCTTCTATGGATAGGCTATGTCCAAAAGATGTTAAAGAAGAAATGACAGATGTGAAAGAAAATACCTTGGAAGATCTACAGGATAAAGAGCTGAAATGGACTTCCGGGGAAGCAATGGCAAACTGAAGACGGCTTCGCTTTCAGCAGCACCAATGTTTGTGGCAGAACAAGTAGCCGGTGAATGGATCAGCGCCTCGCAATTCCTCCCTGGACAAGGGGGAGGACTTGGGATCACTCATAGGGCTCCTTACAGAGGCTCCCTGTTACAAGACCACTGCGGTGGGCTTTAGAGCTCTGGGAGCTGGGAAAGTCAGTTTGCCCAAGCTGAGGTTTGGAGCCTTCAACAAGAAACTGGGTTTGCCCACTTCCTTTCTTAATCACTTCTGTAAATGGCTTATAAATTGCTTTTTTGGATACTAAGAACCTTCAGAAAGACAAGTTTTATTTCACTGGGTGATTTTCCTTCAATCCTCAACGAAAGAAGTTTCATGGAAGTTTAAGTTTAAGAACTTAAATATATATTTTTTTAAATTTGGAAATAAGCAGCAAAAGGGTGATCAGAAAGCTGATTGTGGAAAGTTATAAACGGACTAAGGGGTTAGATTGACTGGAAACAAGATTTTGAAATTAAGTATGCTTCCTGTGGTTTGTTTAAAATCCTATTAAAATATATGAAAATTTTGAACTTAAGTATAAGAAATCTTTCCAAGGGAAAATGGTGTGAATTAGAGAAAAACATGATACAGTGGTACCTCGGTTCACGAACGCTTCTGTTCACGAACAATTTGGTTCACGAACAGCTCCGGTCGCAAAATTTTGCCTCCGTTCACGAACTCCGCACTGGGTTACGAACAGGATCCGCGGCCATTTTCCCTCCCGTGACACGTGGTCGCGGCTTCCTGTAGGGAGGGGGACTCTCCCTCCAAGCAGTAACCGCCTCCCCACCTGCCTTCCTGTCCTCCACGCCAGAAGTCGCCTTGAGCAAGGTTAGTGTTCTCTCTCTTTGTACTGTACTTTGTGTCATATTTTTGCAGTTAAAAAAACAACATATGGTTCAGAATGGATTAACCGTAATTACATTGAACCTTATAGGGAAATTTGATTCAGGACGCGATCAAAAATCGGTTGGCGACCAAATTCGTAGGGGTCAGAACAGATTAACCGTATTTGCATTGAACCTTATGGGAAAATTTGATTCAGTTCATGACCAATTCAGTTCACGACCAGAGTTGCAGAACGAATTAAGTTCGTGAACCGAGGTACCACTGTAAAAGGAGACCCCGAAGGATGGTTACTAGAGGCAACCAGAAAGAACTAAATATTACAATTAAAGGAGAAGACCTTTCTAATACAGGATGGAGAAAAGTATTTTAACTTTGGAAGATTTCAGGGATATTTGGCAACAATGTACTCAGAGCTTTCTCTTAAGATTGTCTGATACTATAAAAATGGGTTTTAAAGAGGAGATAGAAGAGGATACAACTGAGAATCAAGCTGTTTTGGATATGAATTTAAAAACAATACAATACAAGAATGATATTGACAAAGATGCTACACAGGACTTATAAATGAAATTGGCTGAAGTTTTAATAGCTGAAAGGGATGCACAAATAATAAATCAGAAGAGTGACTTGGATGTGTAGATTTCAATGCAGAAGAATGACTTGGTTGACTTTCTTATTTTGGATTTACAAAAGAGATGTGTTACACTTATGAAGGAGTTTCTGAGAAAAGATAAAGAGAGAATGAAAAGAAATCAGCTTTTGGGACATTACTTAAAAGGAATAAACATCAAAGCCTTTAAAACCAAAAAAGGATTATAAAGTTGGTTTGTTTGATCAAGGTTAAAATATATTATGTTTTTTCTTCTAGTAGTTTTTAATGGATTTTTCTTGACCAGGACTGAATGACAAGACATTAAAGATTTACTATTAGATAAGATATGGGGAGAAGAGATTTTTTGTTGTATGATTAGAGAAAGTGATGGGTTATGATGTTAAAATTGAAAGAAAGTGTTAAATTTGTGAAGGAATTTCTGAGATGCGACGAAGGGAAATTAAGAAATAAATTAATTTGTGGGATATTATTTGAAGAGTTTAAAGATTAAGATTTTCTGGTAGCTCTTAATGTTTTTTTATTAAGTTTGAATGAGCTTTATAGGTTTGCTTATAGATATAAGATAAAATATGGGAAGAAGAGATAAGTTGTATTTTTAAAGAAAAGTTACTGTGTAAAGTAAATGAAATGAAATGAAATTGATTTACTTGTTTAATGTTATATATATTGTTATTTCTAGTAACTCTTAATGGACTTTTGCTGATTAAGATTGAATGATGAATTTTTATTATTTACTAATAGATAAAAGATGAGATACGGGATGAAGAAATTTTTGGTTGAAATGTTAGAGAAGGTGATAAGTTACTGAAATTGTACTTCTCTTAATGAAAGTCAGTTCTTTATATATTCTTTTTTCTTTATATTTTTTCTTTTTCCTCCCCCCCTTTTTTTCTTCTTTTCCCTTTGCATTTTTTCTTCTTTCTTTTTATATTTTTTTCTTAGTTTGTATTAGTTTTTTATCTCTGTATTTTTAAACTTTAATAAAAAATATTATTAAAAAAAGGATGAAGAGCTGAAACAAACCTCATCTGATGCATAAATATTAGAATATAAAGAAATTGTTGAAATACTGGAAAATAAAAAAAATGTGGATTATAAGATAGAGATGACAGTTAAAGTAGAAATACAAGCCAAGAGAATGACCTGGATAATGACTCCTTACTGGATTTACAAAAGAGGTTTGCTAAAGCCTTTGAGATGGGAAGAAGAAAACTGAAGAGAGATCAAATCCTGAATTAAAGATCAAGATTGCTAGAAGCAAAAGGAAGGAGTAGAAAGTTGGTTTGTTTGACCTAGGTTAAAATAAGATATGTTTTTATACAATTCTGGGAACCCTTTATGGACTTTTTGCTGACCCCAGGACTGAAATCTTAATGATTTATGGATTTGCATATGGATAAGGGATGGGTTATGGGAAGAAGGGATACTTGCATGTAACCTTATAGGGAGTGAAGATACTAAGTTTGTTTGTACTTGTTGTGATGAAGATCAGAAGTCACATCTTCAAATATTTCTTTTCTCTTTTTCTTATTTTTTTTCCTCTTTCCTTTTTCCTTTTTTCTTCTCCTCTGGTACTTGTCTGTTCTTTCTCTCTTTATTTTTCTTTTCCTTTCTATTGTCTTTTATTGTTTTTTTTAAAATTTTCAATAAAAATTATTTTTAAAAAAGAGGTATGTTCTTCACCTGCCTAGAGGAGGACTTCCCCTACTTGCCTTGTTCCTATCATTTAGCCATGTTTTCATATTGTCTGAAAGACATTAGCTTATTCCAAATAACGCACAGAGAGAAGCTGTACTTGTACAATCGATACCCATGTAGATTTTTTCAAGAGGACCCATCAAGGTGGATCGATTCAGAGAACATCTCAACCTGTCTTGAGTCTTAATCCAAAGACTGGCCTGTCTAGGCTCCCATGCATAGGTATGGATCACAGCAGCAGGAAACGCTGGTCCACTCATGGAAAACCAATTGCACTGCCAACAGTATGGCTACTTTAAGTGGGATGTAGCTTCCAAGTGATTTGAGGTATGGGGTTAGTTAGGGTGTATGTGTCTAATCTCAGTTTTCCTTGAGATCCATTTACACGGAAATATAGAGAGCTATAGCTAGAAAGAGAACCTCCTTTTCAAAAGAGCTAAAAGAGGATTAAGAGAGAGATGTGTATGTGTTTCTTTTGCTTCACTGTTGCTGCTAGTCAAACAGGTTTGGGGTAAGTATTGAAAGAGTATACAAATGTGACTCCCGTAATGAACAGCAGGATTTATTGTTATTTGTACAGCCACTGAACATTCTTGAGGAAGCCCCTTTATCTAAAAAAAAGTTTCCCCAAACTATAATCTGTCTCTCTAATGTTTGGGCCCACCTATCCATTATCTCAGCCAAAGCATGTTTGGCAACATAGTAGGAAATGTTGGTAAGGGAGGAAAGATGCTTAATCCTTATTCATTTATTCATTCCCCTTGCAAATGTCTTTCTCAATCCCACCGGCTTCTTGTTGGGCTTGTTTCAAGGCCACTAGATCTGGGCTGCAGATTTCAGGCAATGGCAGCAAGAATTGTAGTTTTCTGCATCTCTTTACTCACATCTAATGGGTTGTCTGAATATTTGCAGCCAGATCTTACTGGATCAAGGTTGTTTACCCAGGATTTAAAGTGGGGCAGAAACTCTACTTTTTATAATGCTGCTATGGTATTCCAAAGTAATTGTTAATAGATAATGCACATCATGTTTACATGAGCAAGAGAAAAATGGAGAAGGACAGGCAGCAATAAAAGCTGATCATCATGAAATATTTTTCTTTCAGTGCCTTCAGCAAATCCAGGGGTTACTGGGATGAGTAAGCAAGTAGTTAAAACACATACAACTAGATATTGTATTAAGAACTAAAGACGCAGAGTGAAGAAGGGGCAATTCAGCAACACTTGTTGGTTTCTTCATAGATTAAAGGGAAAAGTAAGTAATTCTGAGTATTGATTTTTAAATAAGATTTCATTCCTATCATAAAAGAAAAGGCAATGATGTCATTTTCAGTTTGATGATACATAGCCTGTATTAGTCACTAGACCAAATATAACAAGAATGACATGTTACTTCTTCAAGAAGACATACTACCCAAATGCAAAGAGGAATGAAAATGCTTTTTAAAAAATAAATATGACTCCTGGGATGCCAGAGACCATCATATGGGAAACAAGTAAAGCTTACATGAGAGGTATTCTCTTAAGTCTCGCAGCAAACCAGAAGAAAGAATGTAACAGTCAGAAGTCACACCTGGAAGAAAATAATAAAAACTAAAAGAGTTTCACAAAACTAACTCAAGACAGGAAGTGCTGAAAGAGGATGGACAAATTTCAGCATTGTAGGACTCGTTTTGTTTTTGAATCCCAACTGAAGAAAAGTATAGAAAAACAGTAGCAGAGAAGGCAATGGAGTGAGGATCTAGACTTCAAATTAAAAAAAAAACTGGGTGCTTTTCTGTTTTAATTCCAAAAGTGAGCCAGTTTAGAGGCAAGAAGGGATTTTGGCATTTCTGGTATTGTTAGAGAATGGGGGATCAGAAATCCTTCCTGATTTACTGCAGACATGGGCTTGATCTGGAAGGTGTGGGCATTAGAAGGGTTTGCATGATAGGTAGTCCTCATTTAGCTACCACAATTGGGACTGGCAACTCAGTCGTTAAGTGAAACAATCACTAAATGAAACCACTACTGTGCTTATGATCTTCAGCTTTTCTTTGCTTTACAGACCTGTGAAGGCCATTAAGGTGAGGATTTGTTGCAAACATAGCTGCGAACAATCACTAAACAAGGCAGTCGCTAAATGAGGACTACCTGTATTCAGGTAATAGCTTCATAAACAAAGAGTAAATGACATGCAAATTTCATATTGTTCCTGAGAAGCAGGTTTGCAGCCCAGAGGCAGGCCCACAGTTGCTACTGAAAATCAAAGGCAGATCAATGAGCTATAATAACCTGTTTTCGTGCTTTTAAATGGTATTTTAATGTTTCCCCTAATCTTTATTTCCCCCAGGCCTTCCACACTTTGCATCATGGCCCTACCACAATGGCCTTTAGCCCATCTCACAGAGCAAAAATGGTTCCCTGCTATTATGAAGTTTGTGAAGAGGTGGCTAATCAATTATTGTAAGTTTTCTATTTTTATTTTTAGCACATGCTTAAAGTGCACGGATTCCTTACTTTCCCAGTACAAAAAGTATAAAATAACACAGGTAAAATGTACAGTGCCTCCTATAGCTAGCCTGTCCTGTTAAGATGCTTAATACTTCCCCTCCCAATTCTTATTCTTCACTGTGTTATTTTACCATATTTGTGTTCAATTCGTTTTGGGGAAAGTTTGGGCAAGATGATACCCCACAATCCTTTTTTTTTTTTTTGGTAAAATCTAAAATCTCAACCTAAACCAAAAACCTCAGATCTTAAGACTTCTGTAAGTTGAGTATCTAAGTAGTTGCCTGGGGTACTGACTCTGAAAATCCAGCAAAACTGGAAAGAGATGGGCATGGTGCAGATCATTCCTCAACCCATCGCTTTGTCTGTCCTGTGCTGCATCCCACATCATTCAGAAAAGATTAAAGATTAAAAAGGGAAGATAGGGGGTTGCGGCAATGGGGGCTGCCAAGTTTATGCCTGTTTAGTTTTCTGCTGACTCAAGGATGGGTGGAGAGCACTTTAATTCATTCGAGGGGCATTTGCAAATTCTGTGACCAAGAGCTGATAGGAATAGGAATCTGTGGAGTCCAATGCTATAGAACAGTATTTCTCAACCTTGGCAAGTTTAAGATGTGTGGGCTTCAACTCCCAGAATTCCCCAGCCAGCATGAGAAACACTGCTATAGAATAATCTTATGCTTATTCCATGGTTCTGGTACATGGATAACACAACTCTGCCAAAGGAGATGTAGTGTAATGTCCTTCCATTGCTATGCACCTCTAGCAACAAACTGGCTGAAAACATTTGCAGTCTGGGCTGCTACATTTATTATTATTAGTAGTAGTGACAATAGTAATACTACGAATAATTTTGCAGCTCTCCACTATACAGTACCTGATAGCATTTCTTTGGCAATGTCCTCCTTGCTCAGCCTGATCCTCTTTTCTTCCAGGTCCTCTCCTTGCTGAAACTTTCTCAGGGAGAGACAGGCTGGCCTGGTTTTGCTGGAGTAGTCTGTGACTGCTGGAAGAGCTTTGACACTGAGTGAACTGGCTATAAATAGAAAAAGGGGAAAAATCAATAACTCCGAGGCCAGACAGAATGCAATTTAAACCACCCTTCCATCGCCTGCTGCTGGCACTCTTTTCACCGTCTCTTCATCTCAGAGCTTGGCTGTTTTGTCTATATTTTGCTTGGCTTGCCATTGGTTTGGGGCCCAAGATGGCACCCTTCTTGGAGGCAGCGTATTTGCAGTCCCTGGGAAGGTGTTTAAATACCAACAAGCATGCTTTTCCTTTTTGAGAATGCCACAGGCCAAAGGCTCTACTTTCAGCTGGAAAAAGTTGCTTTTTGAGAAATTCTCAGATAAGCATGTCCCTAAATAACCCCTAAAACACTGGCAGATGAGGAGGTTCCATTTCAAAATTTTGGTATTTTTGACTTACCAATGTTTTCTCTGACAGGGAACGTTCAGTTCATAGCATACAAATATTGTGTTGTGTTATATGCGATAAGTGTCTTGCCTGGGTGGGGAATCATATGCTTTTCAGAGGCCAATCCTCTGTGAAAAAGGCTGACAGAGAAAAAATGGTTTTCTGTTTGAAAGCTGAGCAAATCTAGTCAGGACTAAAGAGCCATAAAGAGAAAGCGCAAGGAGGGTCTTTGCCCATCAATATTTAGTATCTGGGTAGCAGACCAAACAGGTACATACTGTAAGTTGCTTGGTCCACTGTATTAAGATGTAATGCATTTTTACTTTTACTTTTATTTCTATGATTATTATTATTTTGGCGCAGAGTCAGGTTTTTTTTTGACTCCTGGCGACTGCCTGGACAAGTCACTGCAGTTTTCTTGGCAAGGTTTTTCGGAAGTGGTTTGCCATTGCCTCCTTCCTAGGGCTGAGGGAGAGTGACTGGCCCAAGGTCACCCAGCTGGCTTCACACCTAAGGTGGGACTAGAACTCATGGTCTCCCAGTTTCTAGCCTGATGCCTTAACCATTACACCAAGCTGGCTCTAATGCATTTTTATTTCAGTGATAATAAGCATCTCTGGATACTTCTCTGCCCTTATTGCGTCCGCAGAATGCCGCCCGGCGGCCCTGTTTAGGATCACTAGGTCCCTCCTTGGCAAGGGGGATGTGGGAGTTCATTTGCAGGGCCATGCGGAGGAATTTTCAGGGCATCTGCAGGACAAAGTCGCTCGGATTCATTCCAAGTTAGACTCCGAGCGTGGGGCAGGGTCTGGGAAGATACTGGGGGACCGTTCTTACCCAGTTATCTGGGAACAGTTCGATCCTGTGGCTCCTGAAGAAGTGGACAGGGTCCTGGGGACTGTGAGGGCCACCACTTGCCATCTTGACCCATGTCCCTCCTGGCTGGTGAAAGCAGCTCGGGAGGTGACATGTGGTTGGATACAGGTGATGATTACTACATCCCTGCCTTTAAGGAGGTGTTGGTGCACCCCCTCCTCAAGAAACCCTCCCTGGATCCCACCGTACTGGACAATTTTTGTCCAGTCTTCCACCTCCCCTTTCTGGGGAAGGTGGTTGAGAAAGCGGTGGCTTCACAGCTCCAAAGGGTCCTGGAGGAAACGGATTATCTGGACCCCTTCCAGTCAGGTTTCAGGCCCGGTTACGGAACGGAAACGGCATTGGTCACACTTATGGATGATCTCTGGCGGGAGTGGGATGGTGGAAGTGCGACCATCCTTGCTCTCCTTGATCTCTCAGCGGCTTTTGATACCGTCAACCACGGTATCCTGTTGGGACCACTCAGGGAATTGGGGGTGGGTGGCACAGTATCGTGCTGGGTCACCTCCTTTATTCAGGGCCGATCCCAATCGGTGTTGATAGGGAGCGAGAGGTCCCATCCTTGGCGCCTCCTTTGTGGGGTGCCGCAGGGTTTGGTTCTCTCCCCACTCCTTTTCAACATCTACATGAAACCGCTGGGTGAGATCATCCATCACCAATTATACATCTCCATCCCTGGTGAAGTAAGTGATGCCGTGGCCGCCCTTTCTCGGTGCCTGGAGGCTGTAAGGGTCTGGATGGGGAACAACAGGCTTCGGCTGAACCCTGGTAAGACGGAGTGGCTGTGGGTTAATGGCTCCTCTGTATCCGGGACTTTGTCATCTTTGGTGCTCGATGGGGTGGCACTACCCCAGACAGACCCAGTGCGTAATCTGGGGGTCCTCCTAGACTCATGGCTCCTGCTTGAAGAGCAGGTGGCAGCCATGGCAAGGAAGGCCTTTGCACAACTTCGGATTGTGCATCAGTTACGCACTTTCCTGGATCGGGATGCCCTTCGAACAGTCACTCATGTCCTTGTTATCTCCCAGATAGACTACTGCAATGCGCTCTACATGGGGCTACCCTTGAAGAGTATCCAGAAGCTACAGCTGGTCCAGAATGCGGCTGCGCGGGCTATTTTTGGAGCCCCGAGAAGGGCCCATGTAACACCATTGCTCCGCGAGCTGCATTGGGTACCAGTTTGCTTCCGGGTCCAATTCAAGGTGTTGGTTATTACCTTTAAAGCCCTACATGGCATGGGGCCAGGTTACCTAAGGGACCGCCTCTCCCCTATGACTTCAACCTGTCCCACCCGTTCACACAGAGAGGGCATGCTTCGGACCCCCTCAGTAAAAGAACTCCGTCTAGCGGGGTCCAGAAGGCGGGCCTTCTCTGCGGTAGCCCCCGCTCTTTGGAACATTCTGCCCCCGGAGGTGCGATTGGTCCCCTCACTCCTGGCCTTCCGAAGGACCTTGAAGACCTGGCTCTGTCACTTGGCCTGGGGTGGGGAGGGAATATCTCAAGCAGGAAGATGGCTAGCCCCATAGTGGCCGGCTGTCCTCGGCCTGATTTTCCATCTTCTTGGATTGTCCTTTCTTAGTATTGTTTTAATTCTATATATATTATGTATTTTATATATATTTATAGTTTTAATGTCTTTGTAAGCCACCCAGAGTCCCCTGTTGTGGGGGAGATGGGCGGTGGAGAAATCCAATAAATAAATAAATAAAATAAACAAATCTCTAAATTTGCTCATACATGACATTTAAATCCACATATTGTTTTGACGTCTTTTATTGGGTGATGCAAATCTTCTCCCTGTTTTGGGGAGATGTTTAAGTGTTCACTCATATTGGCTGTCTTGTATTAATAGACATGGAATCTTCGTAGTCATAAGAGTTTGTTTCTGTAATATATTTTATGTGGGGCTGGCTTTGAAAAAAGTTCAGATACTTTACTGAGTACAGAGAAAGCCCCTGTTTGCTTACAAAGATGAAGACAGATGTGATGTAGACATCAAGGAGGTGGTAAATTGGTCTCCAAGTTGTACCACTTCAGCTTTCAGGTGGGGGCTCAAATGACAGAATACTCTTCCCAACTGAAAATTTCTTTCACCTAGAACATGCTGGCTGGGGAATTCTGGGAGTTGAAGTCCACACCTCTGCAAGTTGCCAAGGTTGCCACTGACCTAGAAAGTATAGTAGATGCCAGGAAAAAGTTTTAACCCTGCCTTTTTTTTTTAATGGAACAATCCAGGCATAGGCTTACCATTGCAGTGAGAATTAATAAGAGGACTGCGGTGGGAAATTAATATGAATTTATCTATACACACATATGCATTATAGCCATCAAGTTTCAGGTATAATGTATACAGTATTGCAAAAATGCTCTTGGGAAGGAAGGACTGTGACTTATCCATACAAATTTGTGGCACAATATGCAGAAATATCATTTTTTAGTAGAACAGCTTTGGAAAGTAAGGCATTTCTAAGAGAGCAAAGAGATTTAGGGGTGGAAAAAAGCCCCTTTCAAATAACCTTCAATGGTAAATGAAATCCTCATTCTCTAACCATGTCTATAAAAGCTTCCAAGAAGCTAACTTGATTAGAAAAAAAAGTGCAAGTACTGTATGCATGTGCCACTGTCCCATTTAAGGCTCTGCTGTATTATTCACTTGCTACATGTGGTGAATTAGGGGCGCTAATGGGAGCACTCACTTGAGTTTTTCAAATATGCCATTCCCCTGCTTCAGAATTGACATTTCATGGCAATAGGGTTGGGGGTCCATTTGCAACTCCTCTGTGTTTTCAGCTTCTTCTTCTACTGTGCAGTGTATTTTGATTGTAACTAGTACCACTAGAAAGGTAAGGTCTCTTGACTTCATAACTATTCCATTCCAGCTGTGCAGTGCTTTTCGATTAGATCTTCAAAAGTGCTTTGAAGTGTATAGGAATGTGAATGTAACGCCTGACTGGAACGTGTTAAAGCAGCTGTGCTTGATCCCAGGGAAAGGTGCAGATGTTTTAAAGTACAGGTAGTCCTAATTTAGCAACCACAATTGGGACCGGCAATTCAGTCAGTAAGTGAAGCGGTTGCTAAGTGAAACTGCGACTGTGCTAAAGCTCTTACTTCAGCGTTCTGTTGCTTTACAGACCTGCAAAGGTCATAAATGTGAAGATTGGTCACCAAGTTACTTTTTCATCACCATCGTAACTGCGAACAGTTGCTAAATGAGGCAGTCGCTAAACAAGGACTACCTGTACTGTAGAAGATGCAATGTCAATGTTTTTGCAGCCCTTTTTAGAGATCCATTCCAAGGCACTGCACAGCCCTGATGTTCATGAATTTTCTTGACAACAGTTCAGAAATGGATTGCTATTGCCTTCCTTCAGGATGCTTTTTCGACTCCCAGTTGAGCCTTAGAATTCCCTGGTAATTATGATACCTGCTGATGCTTCACTTCCAGGTCAGACAAGGCCTGCTACATGTTGCTACTTAGCTAGTCATCTGTCTAGAAATACTTCAGGCTTTCAAATCTTTGGCCAGTGACACATTTTCTTGAAAAGTGTTCACAACTAGGTGATGGGCCAGCCTCTCAAACCTCTGGAGAATGTTCCATAAAAAGTTGTAGCAAAATGTGCAGGTTTCTCAGTGCCTTTCTGCAACCATTCACCATAGGTCTGCGTTTTTCTTTTTTGTTTAGATGGGGAAAAAGTTACCTAGTAGTGACTAGAAGGCTATGATCATCATCTCCTGGCTGCCAATGATCTGGGCTGGCCCATGATATTTTAGTGCCTGAAATGCAGCAATATCCTGTTATTTATGGCAGGGAGTATGGTTGAAAGCTGGGAAGAGTTGTGGAAGGTGGATGAAAACCAAAAGGCTATCTACATTATAACCCATATTGCAGAAGAGCAGTTAAGGTGGCCTGGCCCGTAGGATATAGCCAATTACTTATGATGGCCAGTGAGGTCATCACTAGCACAGCATTCTTCCTCGGCCATGATATTAGGGAGCAGGCTATTGCACTGATGGACAAAAAGGCCGTCCTTCCCCCATTCTGAATATAGATGCTGACAGGACTGGCAGTTGTCATTTATAATAATATTATTAATTGATCAGTTAAAAATGTTGAGCAATGCACCCCTACATATGTATATATGTTTATTTATTAATTCTATAAATGTACTGCTATAGTAATATATGTACAGGTAGTCTTCGAGTTACGACCGTTTGTTCAGCGACCATTCAAAGCTACGACAGTGCTGAAAAAAATGGACTTACGAGTTGGTCCCTGAAGTTATGGCCATTGCAGCACCACCACCCCAGTCACGTGATTGAGATCTGGGCACATGGCAACCCCTTCGCACTTATGACCAGTTGCCAAGCACCCCGCAATCACATGATCATCATCTGCAACCTTCCCTGCTGGCTTCCCACAAAGTCAATGGGGAAGCCAGCAGGGGAGGTCACAAGTCACTCTGGTAAGTCTCCCCCACCCACTCTGGCCTTTCTTTGCTCACATGCACCACACCCTCCTTCCCCCTTTGCTCGCTCACTCACATGCATGCACTGCACCCTCCTTTCCCCTTCACTTGCTTGCATGCACCACCGCCCCTTTATGCTGTGCCATAGCTCTGGGGCTTTGCAGGAGGAAGGGGAAAGCCTCACAAATGGCTAGCAGCTTCCAACATGAGCTGCAGAGCATGTGCCAGAAGCGCCCCTAGAAAGTCCTTGAGTGAGCGAAGGAGGGAAGGAGGGCGCAGTGCATGTGAGACATCGAAGGAGGAAGGAGGGCCAAGAAGCCCCTGAGCCACAGTGTGGCAAGCAGCCCCAGAGCTGTGTGGTTCTGAGGCTGCTTGCCGCCCTGCAAGGCAGGGTGCAGGGTGGCCAAAAGGACAGAGATTGAGGTGGGGAGATAGGTGGGAGGAGAGTTGGAGGCAGTCCCTTATCTTACTGAGGCTCAAGGCTGGGAGGGACCAAGTCGGAATGGCTTGGGTGGGTCCTCAGCTAACGACTGGTGGAATTTGCTTAATGACGGCAATGAAGAGTGCTGGGATTGCCGTCACTAAGCAATGCAGTCACATGACATTTTGCTTTATGACTGCATCACTTAGTGATGGAAATTCCAGTCCCAATTGTGGTCATAAATCGAGAACTACCTGTATATCATAAAACATAACCACCAAAATAAAAATTGAAAAAGGAAGAGAGAAAGGATGTGATATATAAATATAAATAAGCATTTTACTAACAGAGAGAGTAAAAAAGATGACCTTGATGGGGATAAGCCAGATCTGTTCCCAGAGCAACAAGGCAAGAAGTGCAACTCAAGCCCAAAAAATCTGAAGGGAGGAGAAAGTGGCTGAGACAGATACCTCCTTAGTTCACAGGAGTACAAAGGGGCGGAGGGGAATAAAGCCCAACCAGGCTTGCAGATTCTGTTGCTATAGCTGATAAAATAGTTTTAACCTTCCTTTGGAGTTGTTTTCTTGGTCTGGTATACATAGTGGGGCTGACAACTCTTTTCTTCCTGTTCCCCGATGGTGTGTCTTGTGTATGCCCTGATGAGCATGCTCTCCACTTTGGAGACCACTGGGCTTGATTAAGGAGGGCAGGCCTCCTGCAAACACAATAGGGGGTTACTATTGTTCACCTTACTATCTGTCATCTAAGGCAGCTGTCTCACTCTGCCTAATAGTAGAGCAAGCCCTTTGTGGGATCATGATCAAACAGCAGGATGGCCAGGATTTGGTGGCTGTGATGGTGGCAAAGATGTCAATTTTCAGCACGTTTGCTCAGAAAATTGATCTTCATCTCCTTTTTCTTCCTTCTCCTTCTCCCTCTCTCTCCCCCATGACCTGCAATGTTTTCTTCTCCATTCCTCCCCTGGAGGAATTTGGTGTGCAGTTAGCATTCTGCCCTCTTTCTTATGATCTGCGGTGACTTCAAGGAGACTTGATACCTGAGATATTTAAAAGGCGAGCTACTTGATGTAGCCCTAATGGGTCTGATTGATTCTTAGGCTGTGGATCCCTCCCTCCCTCCCTCCCCGGCCCAATCTCCAGAAGGATGCTGGAAATCAACATCATTTTTCTAGCTAAGTGGTATCATCTCTCAAGCAAAGCTGTTCTCTTCTCCTGCCTTCAGCCTAAGAAGAAAAAGGGGAAAAAGCCTTTTTAGAGGCAAACTAGCACATATGGGAATGGAAACCATGGTAACAGGAAAAGTGGGAGCCTGTTTATTGTGCAACTCTATGGCTTTTGCTCTTTCTCCTTATATGTAGAGATGATTTCATGCGTCTTCAGATGATATATTATTTTGTGGGAATGTCAGTGCTTAAGGAAAAAGGGTTTGATATATTACCTTGGTTGCTTTCACCAGATGGAACAAAGGTTGGGCAAGATGCTTTCCCATCCTGACTCGTTCTCACCTACATCTCCACCTCCTATTGAAGCTCCAGATGCCTTTGTAGCCACAATAACATTGAGAACTATTACAGAAGAGATTAGCAAGCTTTTGACTGGGTTCACACACCACACGAAGTCATAATTTGATTTGATTTTAGCTATGATTGTTGTGTGAGGCCAGTAATTGCAGCTTGTCATCCTTGTTTTATGTTTTAGCAAGAGGTATAATTCCAATCTCAGAATGATATTCAAGACCAAGAAGGATGGAAACTTAGGAGTGTTAATCGGGTCATTTTTCCGTGATATTAGCTTTTCACTGAGACTCACATGGCTAGCCAACCACTTTCACAAAAACCTGCGATCTAAAAAACCTCTGGTGGAAAGGGGCTGAAAAGGGCCTGTTTGTGTGAACTTGTGGGGAACTGTCTGCAAATATACCCCCTTTGTACTTTAGATCATAATATGTAATTAAGATAGACTTTTAATGTAAAAGTTCACTTCTGACATTGTCCTATGTAGATTGTCTCTAAGGCTGAGATTCATAATCAAATCCTCAGCAGGGAAATTTATGTCAGCTCACTACTTTTCAGCCTAACCTACCCCACAGAAATATTGGGGGTGGGGGGGTGGGGGGCATGTATACTGACTTGTATGTAATGCAAGATGGAATATTTAAAAACTACTTTTCAGCAGGTGGCAGCATCTGGAGAACTTTGCGTGGGCTCAAAAGCTAAGCAGAGTTGGGCCTAGTTAATACAGTGGTACCTCGGTTCACGAACGCTTCTGTTCACGAACAATTCAGTTCACGAACAGCTCCGGTCGCAAAATTTTGCCTCCGTTCGCGAACTCCGCATCGGGTGACGAACAGGAACCGTGGCCATTTTCCCTCCCGTGACACGTGGTCGCGGCTTCCTGTAGGGAGGGGGACTCTCCCTCCAAGCAGTAACTGCCTCCCCACCCGCCTTCCTGTCCTCCACGCCAGAAGTCGTGTTGAGCAAGGTTAGCTTTCTCTCTTCGTACTGTACTTCGTGTCATATTTTTGCGGTTTAAAAAAAAAAAAACATATGGTTCAGAACGGATTAACCGTAATTACATTGAACCTTATAGAGAAATTTGATTCGGGACGCGATCAAAAATCGGTTGGCGACCAAATTCATAGGGGTCAGAATGGATTAACCATATTTACATTGAACCTTATGGGAAAATTTGATTCGGTTCGCGACCAATTCGGTTCGCGACCAGAGTCGCGGAACGAATTAAGTTCGTGAACTGAGGTACCACTGAACATGGATGGGAGACTGCCAGGGAAAACCAAAGTAATAGGGCTAGACTGCAAAATGAGAAGGAAAAAAAGAAAAGGAAGATGGCAACGGCAGAACATTTTCATTTGCTGCCAAGAAAACTATATAGGTGTGTCTGTAAAGGAGCCAAGGAGACTTTAATAAAGCAGTGGATTCATTTCCATAAGAAACTTTTATTAGATCTCTTTAAAGGTTTGCAGTTATTAACAGATATGCATACCATCCTCTCCTCTGTAGACTCTGGGTATTTTATTCCATTTGTAAAAGATGAAAAACACATAAATATTCAGAGAGCGCTTTCAAAGAACTCAATGAATGTTGTGCTAAAGCTATTGCCAGCTGTCATGGAGGGACGTGGGAAGAACTTCATTTTATAGATTCACAAGTAGAATCGCAACACATTTTTGCAATCTAGAATGCTCCTCTTCAGGGTTCCAGTCAGCTAGTTATATCCTTCTCCTTCTATTATCTCCCCTACTTATTTTTTTTCCCCTCAACAATCAGTGGATGGCTTGACCCTGCAGTGCAATGAAGATGCCATCAGATGGATAGATGAAAGGAACAAGACTCAAGGGTAAACTTTTATCTCAAATTCAGCAGTTCTGGAACTTAAGTTGGCTGCTAGGGTTGGTAAAGCATCAAAGATGGTTTGGAATCCTGCTGGTGGTCTGTATATTGTCTGTATAATAGTTTAACCAGAGATAACATAACAAAAGAAATACCTCAGTACACTATAAATAAACTATAGAAAATAAACCCTCTTCCCTTTGGCATGTTCAGGTACAATATTTTAAAAACTATTACCTGTCTCCTATCTTGTATTACATGCCCAATGTATTTCTGCTAATATACAAAAGGAGCTTGCAGTCCATTGGCACTGTGCTCCTCCAATTCTCAGCACTCTGATGTAAGCAAAACCTCTTCATGCATTTCATAGTATGAAGAGGAGACATTTCATTCTCATAGTAAGTTGCTACAGCTAGCCATTAAAAAAAACAACGGTGAGTTCTTTTACTGAGCGTAGTGTTTATCCCACGCTCTTGCTGGAACTGAATGTGGGTTAAACTTGGCCAGTTTGGAAATACCCCCTCCCCTCTTCTGACCCAAATGGCTTGTTTGCATACCCCTGCACAATCTATTCCAGGAGTGAGCAATGTTTGAGAGGTCAGAGGTCGCAACTCATCCTTCTGCCCTTCTGAAGGGCCTGAAGCCATCCAGTGATGCTATGACATCACTGTGAGGGGCATAGATGAATTTTCTCTGCTTCTGAGAGTGGGTTAAAGTTAGGGAAAGGAGCATGAGGTCTCCTAGACATTACTTCCATTTCCACACTTAGAACCATCTTAAAACCTGAAAATGGGCTGAAATTGCACTACCAAATCTCAGTGACATTCTCTTGGGGGGTTTGGGGGTACATGTGGTCCATTGATTATCCATCCCTGATCTAGAATCTGACTGGAGTGCTAAGGAACATTTTAAATGTCCTTTTTAGAGATTTTCTAGTGGGGCAAGGAAATGGACACACTCTATAGGATAAACGCTTTTTCACTGCATTTTTATTATTTCTCCCTTGGCAACTACTAGGCTCCCTGCCCTACCTGAGGGAGAGAGAGGGGAAAAGAAGGAAGCTGGCATACTGCAAATGGACCCCAGAAGGTTTTTTAGAAGTTAACTACAAGGCATTGCTTGGATATATGGTAACTCCAAGGCTTTACTTGGGTATATGGACAGATGCCCAGAAAAGGGGTAAAATAGTACAGTGCGTTGGCAGTATTCTGCTGTAGCAATACCCTGTAACTGTTTATGTCCCCTGTGGGAACTGTTTTGTGAAGCAACCCTTATGAACAAAATATGCTCACATGCTCTCAACTTTCCAAATGTTCCTACCAGCCTCCAAACACTTGGCCCTTGACCCAAACCATGAACAAATTACAATTGTAATTTGATGTAATTGATGTTCACATAACATCCTAAGCCAAAGCACACAACATTTTCACTTAATGGAATGCCCTGATTCACAAAACATGCAGACATCATGCAATTGGTTTGCTTTTGGTTTCGCTAGGCTTTATAAAACATGGTTTAATACATTTTGTGAATAGATCTGCTATGTATCTCATTATAGAATCAGAGCTGGAAGTGGTCATTTAGGCCACTGGCTCCTTGCTTAATGCGCCAATCCAACTGTTTAGTCTACTGTGAGAGATGGTGGGGTTGACATCTGTCCTTGAACCCTTCCAAAGAAGGGGAGGCCACTACCCCTTTGGGCAATTGGTTCCCCTATCAAAATGTTCTTACTGTTAGGAAATTTTTTCCCAACATTCATTTGGAACCTGGGATTTAAATCCCTAATTCCATGTCCTACAGATGCATTTTCTGGTCATGTTTCTATCAGTCCCAGGTTTCAATCCCTGCCCCTCCATGCCCTTCACAATTACCTGGTAGTAATGCATTGTTTTGTCTTGAAGACTGAAGCAAAATAGGGTTGGTTGGAACCACTTCGTTTCTACATGCGTAGCACAATCTTCCTGTTTACTCAGAAGTTAGACCAGCAGCTTTCAATCAATGGATTTTACTTCTAGCAAATTTGTTTACATCTATGCTGAAAAAGCTGAAATTGCCCTGCAAATGAAATCATTCATTTGTAAGTTAATTTTGAACAGCACCCTCTAGTGATGAACCATTTTGACACATGCTTTACAATTGTTTTTAGTTTATGATCTACAGCACTTATTTACTTAGCTGTGGTTTTCTAATTCAGTGGTTCTCAACCTTTCACATTCTACCTCCTACCAATCACGGATCCCACCGGAAAAGAAATATTTTTCTGAGAACATTTATACATTTACAAGCATTTTCTTGCTTTAATCCTTCAGAAACAACAATAACACTGCTATAAATAAGGTGGTAGCACAGTAAAGCTTTAGATGTGTACACAGGGGTACACGGGATGTTAAGTCCCACTAAACTTTGTGGGGATTACTTTTGAGAAGGCTTGGGCTAAACCCTGGCTGGTTTCTAAAGTACTTTAAGGCTCTTTCTGAGATGTAACTTGCAGAGCAGTAACTTGATGCCCTTTTGCCTGGGGGGAAAAACCCCACCCTTAAACAGATAGCAGGGATATGGAGGAGGAGCTGTTACTAGTTAGTGTCAAGCAACAGAGATGCTATCCTATCTGTGAGTTTGAAAAAAGTGAGCTAATTCTAGATATCAGGCCATGTGACTGCATTGCCTCCTTTTTTCCCTTTGGTTGAACTGATTATGTGCCATCAAGTTGGTGTCAGCTCTTGGCAATCACAAAGATAGACTTTCTTAGGATGATCTGTCCCCAAACGTGCCCTTCAGGTCTTCTAACAGTGCCCATCACTACTGTAATTGAGTCCATCCAACCTTGCTGTTGATCCTCCTCTTCTCTTTCCTTTAACCTTTCCCAGCATTATGGACTTCTCAAGGAAGCTGGGTCATTGTATAATTTCAACCTGGTCATTTTGTCTTGAGTGAGAATTCTGGGTTGATTTGTTCAATGATCCATTTGTTTTTTTGGCTATCTATTGTATTCTCAGAGGTCTTCTCCAACACTAAAGTTTAAAAGTGTCAATACTCTTTCTATCCGGCTTCTTCAAAGCCCAAGTTTCACTTCTATAAAGTCTCACAGGAACACCATTGTCTGCACAATTCTGATCTTTGTAGCTATAGACACATTCTGGCATCTGAATATCTTTTCCAAGGCCTTCAGGGCTGTTCTACCAAGTGCTAGTCTGCAGCATACTTCTTGACTGCTGCTTCCTTTACTGTTGATAGTTGATTGTAAAAGATAGAAGCTACCCACCACTTCAATATTGTCACTGCCAATTCTAAGGCTGGCTGCTGTTCCTATTGCCATTAGTTTGGTCTTCTTTATATTTAATCTTAGTCCGGTTTTTTTCACTGTGCTCCTTGACTTCCATTACTAGAGCTTGCAGATCATCTGCATTTTAAGCTATTAGAGCAGGGTCATTGGCATAGCACAGATTATTTAAGTTTCTTCCTCATGCTCATCTTCTTCCAATCCAGCCTCCTTTCAACTCTGTCACTGATCTGGTATGAATGGAAACTGATGGCTTGCCAAGGCAGACCTTGGCTGCCATCTCTACTTCCTGAGATGCTGCATGCTAATGCCAAGGAAGGACTGGCAGTGTTTTGAAGGAGGCAAAGTGGATGGAAAGCAAAAGCAGAAAGCTGGCTCAGTGAGTCCTCACAGACCCAAAGCACCTGCAGGATGCCAGAGGAAAGATAGTAGGCTGGTGAGGGTGGGAGGGAAGTTATCACATGCTCTCAGGCATACAGCCAAGCACGAAGATTTTAAGGTCTGCCTTGTGTCTTATGTATAGTGTTTTGGTGTACCACTAGTGGTATGTGTATTATTAATTCAGAAACCTTCTCCTGAGCTGTTAAACTACTATACTTCAATCAATCAATGAGGGCTCACAAAAATGTCAGATTGCAGATCATTTGTAGATTTGCAGATTTGTAATCATATAAATGATTGCAGATCATTTATAATGATCTGCAAACAGAAAAAGATAGCATGTTCAGAAGGCCAGGCTAGAAGCTTCGTTTAGCTTATTGTATTATACCCTGTACAAACAGAGGGTGAAACAGCACGCTGTAAGACGGAGGACTATTGATTCAGATGGCTCTTTGGTTGGTTCCCTTTAGAAAATTGTTTATATTATTTGGGCATAACCAACATTTTGTTGTAGAAAATAATTACAGTATTTGTACAATGTATATTCTGCCTGTCTCTCCATAGGGCACTCATGGGGATAACAATAAAAGAGAAATAAAAACATTACCACCCAAAAAAGTTAACCATTAAAGCTAATTCAAACTGAATTGGAAGACGAAGATCGCGACATATAGCTAAGTACAACTCAGTGAAGAGTGCAATCCACAGCTTGGAAACTATATTGTATATATTTAACTTTTTTTTTAATGCTCCCTTTATTAATCTCCAGCTGGCTATATCCAAACTATAATACTTTTCAAGTTAAGGACCATCAGCCTAAAAATTAATGTTTTTCTGCTATTTCTAGCATCACCTACTAATTTCCAGCGGTCATCTTCATGTGGGATTCAGGGCCTTGCACTTTGGTGAAAACCAGTCTCTGCTGAATCTCTCAAAGAGTTTTCCAGTTTCCAAATGGGTGACCCTTTTAGCTTTTTTGCAGAAAAAACTGGCACAGTGGATCTTAAACACTAACAAAAACTATCAAGAGAAAAATACATTCGTTAGGCAGTATTCACACATTAACACCCTAGGTTTGTTTCAGTAAGGTTCACTGGATAAGCATAGCTGGCTGGATTTCCCAAGATCACCGATTCCCCCAATTACAGTTCCCCCAACATCACAGATTTAAGGTATAACATTGACTGTGTACACACCACACGCTAACTAAGCACAAACAAGCAAAGGTTTTTGATTCAGCGCGTTGTGTGAAAGCAGCCGGTTTCTACAATGCTATTTGTCATGTAATGCTTTTACAGTGCTATTCACAAGGCTATTTCCCCTGTGTACGCTGCGAGAAGAACATCGAAAGGGAAAGAAAAAGCCCCGGAAAAGAAAAAGCCAAGGCGCCTTTCCTTCTTCGCTTGACTCCGTCAGCGCTACGCTCACGAGAGCAGCGCGCCGAACGCCGTCCTCCGTACAAAGGGGCAGCGCTGGCTGCAGCGCGCGCACGCCTTCCCAGGCCTTCTTCACGTGATGGGCCACGTGGGCGCACAGCGGGCTCGGCCGCCGCTTCTCTGATTCGGCGGGGAGGGAGGCTCCCCTTTCCGCCGTGTCCCGGGCGCTTCGGGGTGGCCGCCGCTGGCCGGAGGGCGGCCCAGCGCGACTACCGGGAGGGAAGCCCTGGGCTGGTTCTCTGGAGCGAGTCAGAGGGTAGCCGCGGCGGGAGCGGGTGAACAAGCGGCGGGGGAGCATGCCCGAGGGTGGTCCGGGAGAGGCTGGCGACTGAGCACGAGGCGCCGAGCTGCCAAGCGACGACCGGGAGACCGACTGAGCAGAGAGGGGCTCGGCGCCCGCTCTGGGTCTCTCCCCTGCTCGTGCCCGGGGCTTTCCGGGTCTCAGATCGTCCGGCCAGCCCGGTGGCGGAGCGTAGGTGCGATCAAATGCTGTCATCTCCTGCAGGGGGAGGTGGTTGCAGCCAAGTTCATGACGTCGCGGAAGTTTCGGCTTCAGGCCGGTCTTGAATAGGCCCCCCAGCTCTGGAAAGCTGAGCTGTTGGGAAGGTGGTCGCTCTAGGATGCTGTCCAGATGTTGCGGGTGGCAGCGCTGATGAGTCCTGGCCAAACTGACTGCTGTTCCTTCTGGCTAGGAATTATGGTAGTTGATTGCAAAGGCACGTGGAGGACACCAGATTGGAGAAGACTTCCATAGGGTCTGTCACAACTAGGCATGATCTGCCCTCCCACCTTGCCCCCCTCTTTGATAATTCATTCTTAGGATTTTGTAAATAATTAAAACATTTGTAAAATAATATCTTTATTGGTCCTGAGTATGCCTACTAGCTGGAAGAGGAGCTTACTCTAATCTCTTGTTCATGTATTGTGTATACTGCCTGAGAGCCCTTTTGATGTGTATACCTTTACTACCTGTGAAACAACCATTAAATTATAAGTTCTTTCTGCCTTTCTTCCCTCCTCTCTTTTCAACTTCCTCAAACTGTTTCTCTTTCTGTTGGGTACCTATCCCCTTAAAAATTAATATTGCTATGTTTGTGTGCAGAACTAGTAGCACAGTTGCAGTAGCCTTTAAGTAAATACATTAATTACATTGTAATATCAGATTGCAGTTCAGCCATTAACTGAAAAAAATGGACTAAAGCTCCATGGGTAGACTACAGTCTACCTTTCACTCACTTCTGCCAAAGATCTCTGTGTGTGTAAAACATGTTTCTGTACCATGCACACTTTCTCTTAAGTGTAGATTCAAAGGAACGTTGGGAAGATTTCAGAGTCAGGATCTAAGTTTTGGTATTCCACAGCCACAATAGGGTTGAGAAGGCTAGTTCTCCAGTTGGCTATATAAGGAGATGGAAAGCTGTGATCTTTCCTCTACAAGTGTCCTTCAGTATACTGTGAATATGCAACTCTTCTAGATTGTTTTGAGCCTGGTGTTTGAGTTTCATTTAAAAAATGGAACCAAACAGAATATGGTTAATAGCAACTTGTGAGAAGAGCTTTGTTTATACAAGGAATAATGGAAGTTCTGTAAAGGAAGCGTGTTTCCTAAATTGACTATTTGTTTCTCTTGCTTATGCAGATCCTTTGAGACCAACCAACATTCATGAATCCCACTAGATTGCAGGAAACCAGCCAAGTATCTGCAAATGTCAGAATTCACTTCAAAGTCTGCAGGTTCATCATGGAAGCAGGTGAGTGAACAATTGCTACTGGTAATTAAAATATCTGCCTTCCTTGGTTAGTAATGCCCAGTTCCTGTGAAAACAGTGTTGCTGTATTGGGAGAAAATGCTGATCTGTAAGGCCCTTGGTGTTAGGGGGTCTTACTGGATAGACCTAGAGTCAGAGACAATGCAAGACGTTAGATTGGTGGGCCTCATGAACTAGTGTGAAATAGGTATGACTTACTCTATTTCTTACTTAGTTTTAATCATGTCTTACACTTGAGTAGACACATGTAAACATTTCCAGTGTCTTTGCACTTATTTGTGAGACTTCTAGAAAGTGGGAGGAGGTTTACTTCTGATGGAGGAACTGGATAAAAATACTTGGGTGTTGATCCTATGGCCTCTGCAACTCCCATTTTTCCTGAATCTTGGCTGTGCTGTTTCTCATCCCAGTAGGCCTCTATTCCTGAACTGCTTTACAATGAGAGCTGTGCAAGTAGGACAGACCTTGGCAGCTTCCATTCATTTCCAGGAGGTTTGTGTAGGTGAACCTCCTGATGGGCTTTACATTACGTCCTCTGCTTGTGGCCAGATCATCTCTGAGTCAAGAGGTTGTATCTTGCTTCTCTCCTCCTTTTTCTTTCATGGGAGATCTAGAAACTCCTTGTTGAATCCCCTTTCTGCTGACAGGTGTGAAGTTAGGCCTGCGCTCTGTCCCTATCGCTACAGCGTGCACCATTTATCACCGATTTTTTATGGAGGTGCCTCTGGAGCCATATGATCCTTACTTGGTAGCTATGGCTGCACTGTATCTTGCTGGGAAGGTAGAAGAACAGCATTTGCGGACAAGGGACATCATCAATGTGAGCCACAGGTAATAAGCGTTGGGAGCAGGGTATGTAGCTTTGACTGGCAGGCTGGATGTATGAGTCAGCAAAACCTGACTTCCTGCAGCTTGGCATTCCCCATTGCAAAGGGAGCCTCCACTACAGTAAAAGTAGTTGCTGAATCAAGGGATGTGTAGCCAGATGGACCTGGTGCTCTCCACATGTGATGGAACTGGAACTTCCAGAATTTGGTCATACTAGTTAGGAATTCTGGCTGCTGCAGCCTCCACATACTTGGAGGAAGAGCAGATTGGAGAAGGTTGGCTTAGGTCATAGGTCCATTTGCTTTAAATTGTAATGCACTTCATCTGTTTTGCACATCCAGTTCTTTAGGTATAACTAGGCTAAGTCACTTTAATTCACAAGACTTCCTTGTAAGATTCAGGAACCCAAACAGAACCTTGTGGATCAGAAAAATACCTCATCCATTCTTGTATTGGTCAGATAGTTGCTCCCAGGAAGTCCATAAGTAGAACATGAAAATAACAGCTGAATAACTTTGTATATTGAACTGTAAGGTGGTGTGGAAGAGATGTTTCTTCCCTAGCAACTAGCAAAGCTGACCTGAAGGGAAATTCTTTCCTGGCTTTATGGCAATTTCTTTCTGCTTTCTAATAATTATATATTATAGCAACAACTTTAGAGCTATGATAGCCTACAGAAATAAATACATCTACTCCATCAAATAAAATTTATTCTTTCTATTAAAAATGTCCTTCATAAATAAACCAACCTAACAGAAAACCATAGAAGATTGTGAGGTCACCCTTGACCTGGGAGCTCAGAGGAAGGATCAAGTCAGCTTACTTGCAAACTGCAAGAAGGAACCAGAAACTTTTCAGCATTTTTCTTTACTCCTCTCAGGTACTTGCACCCTCGGAGTGATCCCCTGGAGCTGGACACACATTTCTGGGAGCTGAGAGACAGCATTGTCCAGTGTGAGCTACTCATGCTACGGGTGCTCTGCTTCCGTGTCTCCTTCCAGCACCCCCATAAGGTCTAGGCTACATAGCATGGGACTCAGGGTGGAAATGGGGTGCATGAAGTACATTGGAGGCCAGGGGCTAAGTCTTTACTTCTCTGACTTTAGGCACTGAGTGAATACTCCTGTTGCAAGAGAAGTTGATACCAAGTTCTTTTCCCCTCCTCCCTCATGTTTTCAGTTATCCCTGACAGATGTCCTCCTCTTTATGCAGTACCTTCTCCAATATTTACTGTCCCTGAAACACTGGATGAACCGGCATAGTTGGGAGCGGACCCCGGTGGCTGCAGCAGCTTGGGCTCTGTTGCGGGACAGTTACCATGGACCCCTGTGCCTCCAGCACCCTCCACAGCATATTGCTGTGACAGTCCTTTACCTTGCTCTGCAGTGTTACGGAGTGGAAGTACCTGCTGACGCTGAAGCAGAGCGGCCGTGGTGGCAGGTAAGAGAGAAGCGGTGGGAAGTAAGCATCTCAAATGCGTTATGTGTCCTTCAACTCAAATTGGATCAGGTTTGGAGCATGTCCCCATGGGATTTTGTTTATATGGTTGTTTGCTTATTTATTTAGCATCCTTGTTTATTTATTATTTATTTATAGGTCATATTTATATAGCAGCCCATCTCACACAGAGTGACTCTGTTTCACGGCCTCTGCACTTTAAACTGAAATGCAGGCGGTGCAGTTTCTTAGATGTTAAGCTACTGCTATCACCTGACCTGTACCAGAAGTGGAAAACCTCCCTCTGACCTTCCAGTTGTTTCTTCAATCAGTATATGTACAACTTTCCATATTTAGAGAAAATCTTGAAGCAGCATACAGTAATATATCAGAACAAAGGCAAATATTAAACTACATAAAATCTTTATCATACATATTTGTAAATCAGATCATTCAGTCAGAAAACTATAATGCTGCCTGGTATCTATCAGCCCAAGCCAGCTTTATCACACATGGAAGGACACAGATTCCTCAATCCTGGTCTATGCATTCTGGCTGGATTCATACATCATGCTCAGCTGTGGGTTGTTTTAACCAGGTTAAGCAGAACAAACCCTAGGTTGCACCTCATATGTATAACTGTGACTTGGTTAGGTAAGAATGGAGAGTAAAACCATCTGAGAATTGTCCACCAGGGTTTCAGAGGTTTCAGGAGCTACGCATTCAAGGCCAGGGAGCATAGTGCTGATTTTGCATGGACCGTTCCTAGGTGCCCTACTCTGCAGTGGGCTGGTTGTGAGTATTTTCTGAAACTGGGTTCTGGTGACAAGCTAGGGATTCTGCTGCCTCCCCAGACGCCCTGCTGCCCAGTAATTTCCCTTCCTGAGCTTCTAAATCTCATTGTGGGGCTAGTGTTGAACTCCTTGTGGCTCTTAGTGCAGGAGAATTCAGTTTCCATGCTCTGGGGATGGGATTTGGAATAACTTGGTTGTTCATGGCCCCCATGGCAGTGATGTAATTAATACTTTGTCATGATCAGTCTGTAGCTATTTGTTTTTAGGGACCTAAACAAGGTCCCTAAAAGGAGGAGGATTGATTAAAATGATCTGCCCTGGACACCTTATTGATCTGTTTTGTTTCCATCTCATACTTGAGGATTTTTTCAGCATTGTCGTGGGCAGTTCTGCTGCAAGTCTTGCTTGTCTTTGAAATGTGAAGATAATGAGGGCTTTGGATATGAATTCCAGCAAGACAGAATTGCTGTTTGTACATAAACATTCACTGGCTCTAGATAGAATTGCATTCCCTCTGAAGAGGTAGGTCTGCAACTTGGGAGTTCTCCTGGATTCATGGTTCCTCCTGGATCATCAGGAAGAGCCTGCGGCCGGGGGAGCCTTTGCCCAGCTCTGGCTGTTCTGCCAGTTCAGGTCTGGTCCTTTTTAGAGTGGGAAACCTTAGCATCTGTTACTCATGCCCTCGTTATGTCAACATTAGATTACTGGAACCTTCCTCTGTTTGAGGCTGTCTTTGAAGACTACCTGGAAACTGCAGTTGGCACAGAATGTGGCAGCCCACATGCTGGCAAGTGAGAGCTGCTTCAGCAGAGTTAAATCCACGTTGTAGGTGCTGTGTTGGTTGCCAGTCTGGTTTTGAGGACCTTCAAGAAGCTTGCCTTAGCCTACAAAGCAACAATGTGGCTTGGGTCTGGATCACACACAGAATTTGCCTGTCCTGTTCGATCAGTCTGCAGGGGATGCTCTGGTCCCTGCTCCTTGGGAGGCTGGGGAGACAGGTTCCTGGATGGAAACAGGGTCTTCCCCCAGGTCTAGATGGGCCCCCACAATTTTAGTATTTCAGAAAGCAGTGAAAATCTGGCTTTTCTGTTGAGCATTTGGGACCTGAGATGTTAGTTGATGATGATGTTGTTATTTCTGATTATGCTTTGAAACATGGAGGTTTTAACTTTATGTGGGCCAACCAGAGGTGTTGAAATGTGCAAGTTATAAATTATAGAAGTAAATAACCATAAGAAGACATAACCTGTAGCTTACAAATCACAGTGGCTAGGTGCGCGTATCATGCTAAGTCAAAACCAAACAGAGTGATGTATGGACTTAGCCAAGACTTACTCCTCCCTACTTTGCAGGGGGCACATTAGGGTCCCTGTGTAGGAAGAAATTCCAGGTCTGCCCTCAGTGCTGATTAGATCCACACAGTTGGCATGCTCTTAAATGAATAATAAAATTTGAGTTGTGAAATGAGTTGAGGTACAGCAGATCCATAGCTGGGTTACATCTTTTTGTTTTTAAGTGACTAATACAGCCATAGCTCCTTTGAACTGAATTAAAACATGCAAGTACCCTATGGAGCAAATAATATCTATATCATGTGGAGAGCAGTTTCAGCTAGATAAATAGCATCAGGTAGGAAAGTGAATCTTCTTCACCCAGTTTGGTGGTCCTAATCCATTCGTTTGCAAAAACATGGGAGAGTTAAGCACAGATCTGCTATAATTCACTTTAGACAATTAGGCCATATCCTTGCTTAGACTTAAGCTTACCCCTGTCAAAACTGTGGAATCCCACAGATATAGAAGGTGATGAATGTAAACAATTGGGAGTTCCTGGGAATTATGGTGATGTAAAAATAAAATAAATAACGAAAATGTACTTGCGTATATTTTTAGCTTTGCAGTTCCACCTTCTAGTTCAGGCATTGGAGCTTCTTTGCAGGATAAGGACAGAAGCCAGTACTGTGGTGGTCAACAGGGAAGTTGGAAGCAGATTGCAATTTTTAATGGAATAGGCATTAATAGAGAGAAGCATCACATTATGTGGTGTGTTTACACCCATTTCTTCTGTCCCTCTGCCAGCTCTGGTCAAATGGAATTTCTGAATTCTGCAAACCTATCTTAGTGAGGGAAAGTAAGCGAAATAGATGCACCAAAACTGACTATATGGCACTTTCATTTCAGGAAGAATATTTTACCCACCTGCTCCTGCGAGTATTAGTTTTTTTTTCCTGCTTTGCTAAAACCTTTTCCTCATTTTAATTTACTTTTTAGGTGTTCAGTGAAGATCTTTCCAAGCCTGTCATTGACCAGATAGTCTTGGAACTGATACGGATCTACACTTTGGATGCAGAGATCTAAGTGCACTATGAAGAGAAAGACTTCCAGCCCAGGGCCTCTAGTGAATTGGCATGTTTCAAGCTGGGATAGTGGTGGAAGTATTATCTACACTTGAAGGGACTGGCACCAGAAGTGCATCCTGTTCTTTTGAGACATCCTGTTGAACAGCAGTGGAGTTGAACAAGTGAAGCGCCTTGATAGTGCTGGATATCTCCTGATAGAATCACTTTCCAGTGTGGAATTAATCTGGAACTCATCTTCCTCTCCCACCAAAGAAGGATGTTCTGAGTTGAAGTTTGTGGAATGATGAAATGAGTGAAAAAGATTCTTTTCTTCACCTATTTCAAGTAAAATGTGTTGGCCGGACATTTAACTTGTTTCTGGAATAATTTTCCAAGCCTGAGTGCAAGCATTGCTTTGTGCTGACCTTGTTATGAAATTAGTTGGATGTGTGGCGTATCAGAACAAATAGGTAAACCCTCTGTGTGGCACAGTAGTATCTGAAGGGCAGTCTGACTCTGTTGCGTTTTCTTCAGTTCTAGAGTAAAAAAGGAAGCTTCACTGGGCTGCTGCATTTTTGTGTTTCTAGGTCAGATGGTACTACATGTCCAGAAGAGGTCTGTACATTGATAATCCTCCTGAATTTGTGTTCCTTCTGATAATAGAAATATTTATCAAAAGAAGGAATTGGTGTATGGAGCTGAAGGCAAGATTCTAGCTAGACATTCTCATTTTCCTAGCTAATTGTGCAGAGGAGATACGATCAATCCCAACTCTCTCCTTTTTGGGTCTTCAGGTTTTCTCATTTGTGTTAAAGGCCCTGCCCTTTCTGGTTATAAATTTGCTCCTGTCTTTAGGTAGTGTGATTGGAATATATTTGGCCAAGATGCCTTATGAAGAATATTTACTACCTCCAAGAAGGAAAGCCTTATGATCGTCCATCAGCCCTATCTCCTAATTTACAGAAAGTCTGATAATGCCATCTGGTGTTTCTAAAGTGTTAAGCAGAAATTATCTGTGTCCTTTTTATGCTTTTCTCTATAAGGAGAAGGCCTAGAAACCATTTTTCCCACATGATTTTATGGGAGCTACTCTGTAGGAAATCCTATAGAATTAATATAGTGCTGTGATTGAAATAATGTTGAACAAATATACCTCCCCAAACTTATACTTTATTTTACTTGCATCCTTTAATCTGAAGCTGTGTTTTAGACAGACGGGAGTTCAGTGCAAAACTTGGAATTCTGTAGTTGTTCATCTTTGAGGGACCAAAGCAGAGAGATGCAAGAAGGCTTTCAGCTCCAGGCATAAGAGCAAGGGGAGATTTGGGAAGTTTTTCTGGGTAAGATAACTGTACTTCCAGGGGAGGGTGTTGCAATTGTTTAGGGCCACAAATTGGGTACACATGCACTATTAATTGAAAGCCATGCCAAAACTATCAGTACAACGTCTGAGGGAATTTCACATTCATGTTTTTTAAACATACTGTGTACAGAAAGTCCCCTAGATACGAACTTTCAAGTTGCGAACTTCCACTGATACAAACAAGATGGACCAGGAAGTTGGAACCAGAAGTCGGACCAGAAGTCTGGAGAAAGCGTGCCGCAGACTAACCCTTTCCTGCCATCTCTGACTTCCGGTCCTGGCTTCTTGCATGGTCGGTTGTGTTTGGTGTGTGGCAACTGCAAATTGCAGACTGCAAATGTCTGCAATTAAGCACAAGAGTCTGGAAGGGGACTGCCGCTTATGTAAGGTGTGAACGGCACATGTTTTTTTTGCTTGTTGGACTTATGAACAAAACGGACTTACGAACAACCTCTCGGAATGTAACCCTTTTGTAAGTAGGGGACTGTCTGTATAACTAAAGTTAGTCAAGTATGTTGCACAGACAGGTGATTATCTGTTTATATGAGCAGTTGATTGCATCTCAGTATAAATAGCTGTATTTGTACAACATGCTTGATTGAATCATGGGGGACATAATATATCACTGGGTTTCCCAAACTGTGTGCTGCAGTGGCCTAGGGTGCCGCAGCAAACGTAGAGAGGGCCATGGGATATTTTAAATTTTTGAGGGAAACACAGTGATATTCAACATTTGTCGGACACGGCAAATGTTTTGGCTTAGGGACACCATGAAAACAATTACTGAGACACTAAAGGCTCCATCAAGTACAATTTTGGCCTAGGGGCACTGAGAATGTTTGGATACCTCTGGCATATCATATGAACAGGACATTTTGTTTAAATGACCCAATCATTTTAATGCCAGACAGGCTGGGCTTGTTTGGAGTAAAATAATTCCTGCAAGTCAGCTGTATCATCTAGACCAATGTTTCTCAATCTTGGCAGCTTGAAGATGCATGCTGGCTGGGGGATTCTGGGAGTTGAACTTCGTGCATCTTTATGCTGCCAAGATTGAGGAACACTGGTCTAGATGATAAAGCATGCTGGCTGGGGAATTCTGGGAGTTGAAGTCCATGCATCTTCAAGCTGCCAAGATTGAGAAACACTGGTCTAGTCTGAACTGTTATCTCTTTAAGATTGAAGTAGCATCTTACAGAGACCACCGAAATGGAGTTTGTCTAGAAGCACTGACTCTGATTCCAGCTTTCACTTATGTAGTAGCAGTAGTAGTTTTATTTTTCATGTGTCTGTGCATGGTTTACTTGCAGTCAAATATATCATCTGAGGTAAGGAACTCAGATCCGTCATGGGAACACCAACCCCAGTCATCATGAATTAAAAAAAGTTCCTCAACCCTAAAGAAAAAAGAACAGAGTCCGGAAGCAGGAGGTAGCTGGCAGTCCCTCAATCTTTTTTGGTAACAGCTGAGAGGAGAGTGTAAAATTGCTGGTGGATTAGCCGCTGGTGCATGAAGCTGACTGGGAGAAGGGATGAAGGAGTTGTTTGTGTTGTGTGAATACAGTTGCTTAGTGGTAGTCTTGCCCTTTTACAGACTTAGCTCTGGGTTTAACCAGGAACTTCCAAATAGTGCCTAAGGTCTATAATCATGAGAGTGTGAAATGTAAAACAAGTCTCCCTAACCTCAGTATTCTTGGAATAGTGGATAAAATATAGGTAAGGGTTTCCATACAATACATTGTGGGTACTCCCCAGGTTGTTTGTAGTCCATGCTGTGGACATGAAACAAAGGGTTCAGATTCTATGCCAGGAAAAAAAAGTGCCCTTTTGAAATTGATGTTCAATGATATATATATCGTTTCTTATTATTTTCTCACATTCTGGTTATGGGAAAAGAGCAATGTCTTAAATGGAGCTCTGAACCCACCTCGTTATTTTATTCAGCCACTCTCCTTGCTTCTAAAAATTCAGCAGGCATTGCTTTCACTGTTAAGTATATCTTCTTAACCACAAGGGCTAGAAACTTGTGTTGTTCTAAACCAACACTGGGATTTTCAGGAATTCAAGTCTAGGGTCTATTTTCTTTATAGTTGCGAGCAGTTTTCAGTGCCAGCAGACTGAGTTGCAGGGATTTTGACAGAGAACTTGGCTCATGACCTACTTTTCTAATCTTTGTACAAAGAATGTGGGAAAGTATAAAATGAGGTGAACAGCATGGCAAAGCATAGCTTCTGGCATTCTTTCCAACCCCATAGAACTCTTGTTTCTTCTGTGTCACTTAGTAATATGTCCCTGTGTATGTTTGTGTTTCTGCTGTCCCCTCATGTTACCCCTCTCTGTGTTTGTCTATATGTGCAGACGGGGATGTGCGATTGGGGGAGTGTTGGAATTCAACTTTGCATGCACCAGTTTTCTATACTAATAAATGTATTGATCACTAGGGACGGGAGAGAGAGAGAGAGCGGGATGTTGCCATTTTGATGTCTTTTCTTGTCAAAAATACTTCCTGTACATGTCCCTATGTGACATGCCTCCTGTTGTTAGACCAGTGTTTCTCAACCTTGGCTACTTAAAGATGTGTGGACTTCAACTCCCAGAATTCCCCAGCCAGCATGGCTGGCTGGGGAATTCTGGAAGTTGAAGTCCACACATCTTCAAGCTGCCAAGACCGAGAAACACTGTTAAACTATGATACTTTTCCATCACTTCCCTTCTCACTCAGCTCAGCACTTTCTTCTGACTGAGGAATGGGCAGTTCAAAGCAGTTCCAGATTTGCTCTCTTAATGGAGCAGAGCACACTGCAGGCTCTTTCCTGCAGCTGGATTTAAAGAATTTGGGCTTTCCTGAATAAAGCTTATCTTTTTTCTTTTTTTTTTAACATGAATCAACTCAAGAATGTTCTCCTAACTTTGGAATTTTTCTGTTTATACCTCCTTTCCACTGTAAAAAGCTGTCTTTCAAGTTATTCTGGAGGGCTTGTGACGAGTGATAGGGCACTCAGTGTGATTGTTTTTGTTATGTTTATGGTTTTGGGGTTTTACAGTTTTACATATTTTAGTTTCTGCCACGGATATTTTATTTAAATGATCGGGTTGCTTGACATTACTATAAACTGCGCTGAGTCCAGCAATTGTGGCAGGAATAGAAATAAATAAATAACGACATCTGTATCCAACAGGGAGAGGAGAGAGGAACTTAGCAAATTCTGAGTCGCTGCCCAACTATCTCTTCCATACGGATCCATTGGGATTTTTTTTTCTGGAATGTTTTTCCCCATACTCCCTGGCGAGATTCATTCTGCTTTCAAACTCAGTCTTTTTGCTGGCTTTCTCTGCTACACTAGATTTGGTTCCCTTCTGTTCAATTTTCAGAGAATCTGCTGATGGACAGAGAGACCTATGAACAGAGTCCTGAGTCCCTTTTCATAATGTCTTTCCAACATTTTACTGACTAGGAAAGAAGAAAAAAGGCCATTACAGTGATGATAAAGCCGTCCTAACATCCTTCCATCCGTGTTTATAGAGCCACAGATCTTGTACCTCATGTAATTCAGTTGCTGTATGTTTCTTCTCTTAACAGAATAGTCAGATCTAGTTACTACAAATCCTATTCTACTGGAAGGAAGCAGAGAATGTTGTGTGGGCAATCTGAGTAAGTTGGCTCAACCTTTAAAGAAAGTATGCTACAAGTCAGCTTCTCTTCAGTTTTGCCTTTCTCTGTAAGAAATGGTTCCCATGCACAGTAGATATTAGTGCAATCCTAATTAGGTTGCAGCTAGTCTCCATGGAGCATCAGCTGTTATTTAGACATGGCCCACTGTGGCCAGTGCTTGCTTGTCTGTGCCGGTTGGCCATTCATGAACTCTAAGGCCCTCTGTTCCAGCCATTTCTAAACTGACTTACGTTTGCCTGGCATTTGCAATACGTGAGCACGTGCACAAATGCAAACACGCACATCATATACATGCACCAATGAAAACCACCGACTAGAACGAGGTGGAGAAGACAAAAACTGAGCTGGGAATTTGATCCAGATACAGGACAGAACCTAAATGGAACTTTTCAGTCTTCCCATGCAAAAGCTACGGCCCCAGTTCTGTGGCGGTGATGGAGAATCATTTTGTGGCTGCTGCTCTTAAGCAGTTGGAAATCAGAAATGTTTAGTGATCTACTTTCGATTATCCAGAGATCCAGCAGCAGATCCTGATCTGTTTCCTTTCTGGATCTAAGGAGCTGTACATAAAATATGTCATGCATTGAAGGGAGGGAAGAGTGACAAAGGGGTATGGTAGAGAACAGGTATTTAGTTCAAGTGCATTGGTAACACCTACTAGTTCATTATTTGGCAATTCATTATACTCCAGGATTTCTGGTAGTGATCTTTCCCAGTGCTATCTATTGATGCCAAGGACTAAGCCTGAGATTTTCAGCCTCTAAAGCAGTGTTTCTCAATCTTAGCAACTTTAAGAAGTGTGGACTTCAACTCCCAGAATTCTGGGAGTTGAAGTCCACACATCTTAAAATTCCTGAGGTTGAGAAACACTGCTTTAAAGCTTTGTTCCGCCATTGAATTACAAACACTCTAGGTAAGGATTGCTACATGGAAATAAGAATAGGACAGAGCTAAGTACAAGAAAAACGTGTTTTAAAAACTACTATAAGAAGTGACAGATTTTGCTCATGTGAGGCGGTTTTACTTCGAGAGGCTGTTTTACCATTGATACTCTGATGGTTTTTGTGCTAACCAAGTCGATTTTAATAAAGCCATTTACTAGCTACTTCCAGCTTTATGCTTTTGGATTTTTTGCGTGGCCACTTACATTAGGACAAATGTACAAAAGCACTTTTTTTTTTAAACTTATTTATTATTTTTTTTAAAAAAACCCTTCATCCTCTTCCCATTAGAATATGGTTTAGAAAAGAAATGTCCCCAACAAGAATGGATTCTTCTCCCCTCTTCCCCCTTGGAGTGAATGTCCTTTCCCTTCCCCAATTGTGAACAAACTCACTTGTAAATGGCTGGCAAATTTACAGCGACAAAGTGACCTTTTCTTTGAATAATTTTTAAATATTTATAATTGTTTCTATCAATAATATCTACAATATTGAATGAAAAGAAGCCCCGGTTGAGACAAAAGTCTTCCTTGGCTCCATTCCCCTTCCCTGAAAACTAAAGTATTTAAGATTTTGGATTTATTTTTTTTAAAAAACACTCAGATGAGAAAAAAGAAGAAAAAATTGGTTGTTTTTGTTGTTTTCTTCGAAAGAAAAGATGGCAACAAAAAGATTTACAGATGGGTTTGGCATTTGCCCTTCCGGAGGAGGGATGGCTTTTCTGACAGTGCTGCAGCTGGTATTTTCAAGCAGGCTTGCCCTAGGAAATACAAAACATGTAACGTGTAACATAACGATGGATGCTCAGCTGTAAGGTCAAGGGTGGAGGAAAATGACACTGCCAGAGTTCTCGAGGGACTCATCTCTGCAGCCTAAGTCAAACAGTCTGAGTATGTATAGCCCCCCCACCCCACCCGCTGCCTGATTTCTGCCTAATCCACTTTTAACCACGAAGTACTCCTTGATCATCTTATTTGACTGAGAACCAGGAATAGCTTTTAGATGGCAGCTGGTGCTGCCCCATGTTTGAAAACTGTTGGTATTGAAGCTTTTAGACCGCTTTCACATTGAAAGGATTTGCCTGGCTAGGGCAACATCTACCCCTTGTGCTGCATTCTGTCACCCACCATGACATCAACTTATTTTTTTTTTAATGTCAGTATAGATACCTTAGATTTGTATTGTTTGGGGGGGGGGAAACTGAAAACGTGTTTAACCCAGTGCCCTTCTCCCCTTTTGGTGATAAAAAGAATTTTATGGTCATATGTGACAAAATCCAATATATTAGTACTCTCTTGAATTTTGATCAGCATATGGTATCTCATGGCCTAACTGATGCTGTGCGGTAATTTTCAGTATGTCCTCCTTAACTGTCCTAACTTACTTTATTGAACTGCTTAAACATGGTCTTCACTCAGCCACAAAGCTTATTGGGTGGCCTTAGACAACTTGCTCATTTTCTCTCAGCCAGCACAAGATTATTATAAGGATAACATGGAATCATCCCTAGCAGACTGCTCAGAGCTCCTTGGAGGATATAAGTGAAGGGTTACACTTAGACAGTAGTCTACTCAGAGGATTATAACATATGAGTCAAGAATACACAGGAGCTATTTCTGTTCTCTTCGATAACAGGAGATATAAAGTACTAATAATATGCACTTCTCTTCCACAAATTAGTACTGTATGGATGCTGGAAATTTTCCAAGGCAGCTTCCCTGAATTGGAAGCTCATGTCAATGAGGCTTGTATAGAAGGGACCCCAGAAAGTTGCCTATGGATTAACTACATCTGTCTCCCATAATGGCCCTCCAAACCCGCTGTGTACATTGACCGTCCCATTTTATCTTATTGGCACGATCTCCTTTTTTTCTCCAAGACGCAGTCTGAATTGCTTTGACTGAGAGAATTGCTAAGGCTGAACTCAATTCCTCATGTATCATTCATTAGAAGAAGAGGAAAGATTTCAGCTTTAGATCAAGGCGAATTTTCCCAAGGAAGTTTGGAATCCATGCGGATCCTTGTTGCTCCTAGCTCAGAGTTTGCACATACTGTCTGAAGAGAAATATCCTCTCAATCAGTGCAAAGAGGGCATTTTGAAGTCATGGTAAGCGTAACTAATCTCTGGAATAAGGTGGAATATAAAGGTAATTTTAAAGTGGTAAGTTCAAGCCGCAGTGTGGAGGTGAGTAGCCATAATGGGCCATGCAGTCTTGTGTGGTCACTGCATGTATATTTTTCTAGGTTTCCTCACAACTATGAGGATAGAAATCTTTGTTGTGGTGGTTGATGTTTTGAAAGTTAAATGATTCTCAGAAATATAATTTTCTGACAAATCTATCAGATAATATAGATAGCCCTGATGAATGCTCTACTTTAGTGATCTTATGCAACAGGAAAGATGTTCTGTTCTTTCTCACTGGGTCACAAAGTGCAAGCTTTATCTTCTTTTTCCACCCTAAATTCTCTGTACTGTCCAGCTATTGGATGTTTGGTTAAATCACTACCTATAAGGAAGCATATGGATTGTGAGCACTTGGGGGGGGGGGAGAGAAGTGCCCCACTCAAATGGGACCCCACTTTTGGTCACTTTTTCAGTATTTACCTGAAAAGTCCCAAATTTGTGTCACTGCAACCACACCCTATTTTCAGTCATACTATATCTGCACTATCCAACCCAAAAAACATTTCCATGTCTATTACTCAATAATTGTTCCACAGTCAATTCCCCTCCTGATAGAAAGGAATCTATTTTTTTCCTGGCAAATCCTGATATAAAATACAAGCTCCAGCAAACAATGTTTTTTTTTCTTTTTTTAAAAAAAGCAAAATTGCCCCAGACTGAAATTCCATTGGGGGAGGAGGAAGAAGAAAGGAGAGTTTGATAACAGGCATGCGTTATGGTCAGAAGATCCGTTAATACATCTGTCGGTTGGTATCATATATATATATATATATATATTTTAGGATAATAGTTGTCTAGATTATTCCTCTTTTTCTCCTTTTTTGTTTTGTTTTGTTTTTGTTCCTTTTTCTGGTGCAAATATAGTTTCTTTTTTAAACACTGAGGGGGAAAAAGAAAAAAGAAAAAAGAGGTTCCACAAGAAAATCAAAGCAACCCCCAAATTGCAGGATCATTGTGGGTTCGGTGAGTGTGTTTGTGTCCAAAAAAACCCCAAAGAACAGATTAGAGAAATGCGTGGTTTTCCTGTACACTCTCCGGGACTCAGCCCAAACCCCTCGAGTGACTGAAGAAAACATCTCTCCCCCTCTACGGGATGCTTTCACGGCATCAATTCAGTATGTCTTCGGTTGTCTGAGCCATCCAATGGCAGAAACCTTGTCCTTTTCCACCCCACTGAGAGAAAATACCTCCGGCATCAAGAGGTGAAGTGCCATCTCCTGTCAGCTTTCCATCCTTCCTTAGCTAGCCTATCACCCAGGAGGAACTGGACACCTCTGTCGTGAACAAAGTCAATTCAACTGGTTGCATGGTAGGGTGGTGTTAGAGGGAGGTTTCCATGCTGTGGAGTGGGCTAACTGGGCTGGATGAGGAGGTAGGTGTCTTGCTGACATCGGTGCTAAGGTAGATGCCGCTGTCAATGGCATTGTTGTTCTTGTTGGGAGATGGTGGGGGACTGGCCCTGAAGTGCTGTCTTAGGGGACCCTCGCTCTCCTCCACGTCTGTATCGTCAATGAGAGGGATGTTGTGGATGTAGTCGTTGATCAAGAACTCGGGCGTTGTCATGAAGTTATGGATGGAGGTCTTGGTATCTGGCTTCTCCAGCCCTTCATAGAGTGAACTACGGAACGCTTTCACTACGCGGATCTGCAGAGAGGGCCAAAAGGAAGGAGAAGAGAGTGAATGAAAGGTTGACTTAGCACTGCTGAACCCAGTGCCAGGCCACATTTGTGGATTTTGCTAATTGTTCATCCTTTGCCATCTCAGCTTGGTCTAGGAGAAGGCTGAAGAGATGGGATAGGAACCATTAATCCTGAATTTAATTTTCCCCTGATTCCAGCCACTAGACATAAGGCAGTGCTGACCAAGTGTTATCAGTAATGCTCTACTTTTTTGCAAATATCCTTAGTAAAGGGACTCCCAGTCTGTCAGTAAACTGAGGGCATGTTGACACCACAAATACGTATTAATCGTGCATAATTTTAACTGTTGTGACTTCTCTGATATTATCCTACGGGACCGTACGTTAGTGATGGGGCTAAACGTTTTGTTAGAATTGCCTTCCCCATTTAAACCATTGCAATTCCCTAGAGATAAGGAATGACTATTAAGCCAGTATAAGTGGCTTAATATGCGTGAAGAGCTTTTCACTGGGGGTGGCAGAAACTGAAAGAAAGCCCTCCATGTTAGTCTTGTATGTTAGGCTACCTGAAAGCTGTATGGTTACCTACCTTCCAAGGATTATTATGAGCAGAAGCTAAAACTACTAAGACAAGCTTGTGAAACAGCAGCTGGGCCATGAGTGACACATCAGTTTTATGCTGCCATGCCAGGTTCTCTGTACCGTGTCGCTATCCAGCCCTTCTGCATCCTCTCCCTATTCATGATGTTTCTCCAGTGCCCCCCTTTTTTATTGTCTGTAGCTTGACTGTTTTGAGTTAATGTTAACTGGTCCTGGGATAAATTGCTTAATGTGTAGCTGAGGAAAAAAAGAGCCTTCATTGGAAACAAGGAACAAAACAAAAAGGGATGTAGAACCATCAGTTAAATGAATGAGACGTGGTTAAAACAGGCATAGGAAATGGTGGTGATATGTGGGTAACCAAGTATGCTTAGTGACACAATCTAGCTTTTGTAGGGAATAGTGTTTGTGTGTGATGGTGGTAGTACAGTAGTGGACATGAGTTTAATTTAAATAAAGCAACGGGAATGGAAAATGAAGGATTTAACACCTCACTCAGGAAATATCCACGTTGGTTTTGGCTCTGACAGAATGATTGGGAATGGTATTTCATACTTGCTCATGGCTTATTGTAAGCTGACCTCACCTCACAAAACGTTGCTGGCTTGTTTCAGCAACAGAAATGTATCTGCTGCTTCTTTTAAGGAAGCCCTGGGGAAATGACACCCTCCACCCCAGTGAACCGTGCTGCCACCTTGCATCTTGATCCATCAAGACATTGTGGCTGTAGTGCTTTGTGAGTAAACATCTCAGGATACTTTGCATATAACATGGAGGTCAGTGTCTTATAATTTATGGTGGATTTTGGTGTGGAAGAAGGAGGGACTTCTCTCATGCTTCTTGGATAGGAGTAGCCCATCTTGATAAATGCCCAGAAGGTTGGTGATGGAGAGGAGATACATAAAATGTTGATAGGGTTGCATGCTCAGTGGGGAGGAGAAAGATTGAGGCAGTCCTAGGCAATTGCATGCATTTGACTGTCTTCTTGCCACATCATGCTTTGGGGACCCAGCATCCAGCTCCTTTATCAAAAGGATGAATTGGGGAGGATCAACCTGAGAAGTCCTAAAAGAGAAAGGCAAACCCCTCCAAAAATAGGAAAACAAAACAAATTTACAAGCAAAACCAAATGAAAAACAAACAAAACTCCCAAACCAAAGCAATTTGGAAGCATGCAATAATGGCAGCAATGTGGGGTCAGATTCCCAAAGGCAATTTATAGGATAAATATGGAGTAGAAGGAACATAATGTCTGGGAAGTTCCTTAATTATCTTTCCTACTCTTGGAGAGAAATATGTGTATGAATGTGTGTGTGTGAGTGAGAGAGAGAGAGAGATGAGAGAAGACAAAGGAAAAAATAGGACATTTAATTCTAAAAATAGTCAATTGATGGGGGGGGGGGTGTTGCAGGGGGCGGGGAGGCAAATTCTTGTGCAATCCTGTAAACCAGAGAGACATTACCTTCAAGCTGGAATTCAACAGAGGCTCTGGATTTCAGAGCTAAATGTCCCTCAACATCAGCCAAAGAATCTGAGGAAATGGGAAGATGTACAGTTTACTCTGCACCATATTTGGAATGACCTATTTTGGCCTTTAGAGCCAGTTTGGTGTAATGGTTAAGGCACCAGGCTAGAAACCGGGAGATTGTGAGTTCTCGTTCTGCCTTAGGCACAAAGCCAGCTGGGTGACCTTGGGCCAGTCCCTCTCTCTCGGCCCTCAGAAGGCGGCAAGGGCAAACCACTTCCGAAAAACCTTGCCAAGAAAACTGCAGGGACTTGTCCAAGCAGTCAGCTCTGACTCAGAGGTACCAATAAATAAATAAATAAATAATTGGCCTTTAGCCCAAGCCTCAAATTAATCACAGAGAATTATTTTGATACCAAAATCATGTCAGGTTTTAATCCTAGGTGTCTTGCTAACTGCATTAACTCCTTAGTAGAGATTGTTGCCTCTGACAATACCTGCTAAACCCTGTTTGCTTTAATTCAGTTCAGTGCCTTGACCAGGTAGGTTTTATGTTTCATTTGTGAAGTTGGAAATAATCTGGTCAATGGCCTAATCCCCAGTTTCCTACCCAGATATCATCAAAATCAGTTAGGACACTGTGATTAATAAGATGATTCATTTCAACAGGACTGATATAAGAGAAATGTCCACTGTTAATTTCTGGAAGGGAAGCCATTTTGATTTTCTGCCTAAGTTCAAAATGGCTTGTGTCCATCTTATTTGCCCTAAATATTATTGTGTTGGGTTCCTTGATATTTCTGGCTTTCAGAACTGTGACAGTTCCTTGGGTCATACCACCCCTTGGAGGACGGTGGGGAGTGTGTTAGAAAGGGGTAATTTTGAGTACAAAAGAAGGGGGGGGGGAACTACATGTGACTTGACATCAGACGTAGTTTGGCTCTACAATTCAGATGGCAGAGGGAGAAAGAAGTGCCTGTCAGTTGTTAGTGATACATTTCAGTCCTTCATTTGCAAAATGGGAATGAGAATTGGACCCTGTTTACTTTGCAGAGAGCTGCAGAGACAAATTAAATGAGAGGCATATTGATCCACCAACGTGCACATATGCAACTTCTTGTCATATAGGCCAGCCTCCATTTGGGAGTGGCTTCTGCATGTTCTTGTTATAGATACCTCACCAAACCCAATAGATGGTTAATAGGCTACCCATTTGGGCTACCCATTTCAGTGGCTAGGCTAGAGGTTATGCTGAACTGAAGGAAAAATGAAATAATGCCTTTTTCACCCTTAAAATGGCTGGAAACATGAAAGAACTGTTATTTGTTTTTTGGGGGAGGAAGGAGAAACCATCCAAAATCAGCATTCCCCAAGTATCTGTTTAGTTTTTTAGTTTTTTTTTTAAAGAAGTTGTTGGCGCCTTCAGACTTGATCTCTACTCAAGCCATGGACCCTGTGGGTAAGCTGACCTCTTGGAAAGACGCACACGGTGCTGTGCAAATGGAAGTGCATGATGGCTGGCAGCTGCTGACACATAGAGCAAAAAGCCCTGTGGGAGACTTCAAGGTGCATGTGGCAAAAGCAGAGATGGGGGGAAAGGTTGCTTTCATGCTGCAAGAAAGTCAGGGCAGGACGCCCCCAAAAGACTTCAGAAAAGCAGAATGGCACAGACACACAGTGAAAACGTCTCCAGTCACAGCCGCAGGAGAGGAAGAGAAGAGAGAGACCCATGCATTGTTGCAACAGTACAGTAAACGTTCGAGTATTGAGGCCCATCCTTGCTGTTTGAGGAGAAGACGAGGGAAGAGGGGATAATGAGTTCATGCTGTGCCATTGGGCCCCTCTGTCCATGCTTCGCCGACTTCCCTCCTGCCCCTGCCGTGGCCAGAAGCAAGTGGTAGGACACAAGAGAAAAGATGAGCCAGCAAGTTCAGGTGGAAAAGCACGGGATGGCGGTGGGGAACCCTTCCGGGACATCCAATCTTCAGATACTCTGTACAATTGACGTTCCATGCTTCAGTCTTAACCTGCACTAACACTTCAGGAAAGCTTAGAAAAACAGTGGAAGCGTTCTCTTCCACTTCTCTTACGTTTATGTCTCTGCTACAGAGGTAAACTGGTTTAATAGGCATTCCTTCCCAGGAAAACTTTAGTTTGGTGGCACCAGCTCTGCTTAATGTTCCCAAGGGGAAAGTGGTGCAGCCAAAAGGTCTACCTGTGTCTGCACTGCTAACTGGCTGAAATTATAGATCCGGGTTCAAACTATGACGGGACTCTTGCATGGAGTTATGGTCCTTTTCCTAACCAGGGAAAACATCTCCCTCCCACCTCTGATTCAAAGCCAAGGATCAGTCTGCCACAATTCAGCTGCTAGGATCTAACGCGATCCAGAAATAGAACTATGGGCAGATTGAAGAGCAGGACCGTTGCAAACAGAAGTTGATTGGTTTTGAGTTCTTGGACCCAGAGTGCATGCACTCCTATCTGGAAAACTGTTAAAAGGGATAAACCTTGGGGTCAAAGCAATTTTTGCATCAGTCCAATGGCATGGCATGTTTCTCCTTTGGCTTGGGTTAGAAAACAGCTGCCATTCCTTCTCAGGAATAAAGCAAAACCTGCGTGTGTCCAGCTGTTCCTTAGAACCCCTAAATTATAGGCAAAGGATCCCTAAACGATACAGCTTGTCACTATTTTGAAGTGATAACTAGACTGTGATGACGACTTAGTAAATCTGTGGAATGGCGATAAGCTGAATGTGCATTTTTAAGAGTAGTGACAAGATAATTCCTCCTTCAGTGAGCCAAATTTTATAGGAAGTATATGGGACACAGAGTTGAGAAAACAAACACGCATCTCTCGTTTAATGTTCCAATGGTACACTATTGGTATCTTTCAACACTAGAAAAATGAAATCCCCATAGATTGTATCTATAGGTAAAACTATTTAAAACTAAGTAAGGGAATCTGGCATACTATTGCTTAGATTCTGGCTGGGGTTTTATTACCACACTCATAAAATTATCAGTGGATAATAATTATCAGTGGTTAATAAAATTATCAAAGATTGGGTGGGCGATCTTTTACTGACAGAGGCTATACTTCAAAAACATCAAGAGGGTAAGAATGGGATTTCCAAGTGGTGGTTCATTTTTTTTGGAGAGAGATTCTTTTTGGGGGGCATATATTAAGCCAGAATAAAAACTCGAACACCGTTTTCATTGTATTGCTAGAAACCACTAGGCAGTTACATCACAATTTCTTAGCAGTCTGCTACTGAAATTTGGTAGCACAATTTCTGAAGCTTCTGGAACTGCAAAAAAAAAAAAAAAAGTGGGGGTGAGGGAGATAAATTAGATCACTCTTTTTGGTAGGTGATCCCAAATGAGTGCCTGGTACAGAAAAAGATGGCCTTGTATAGAAAGAAGATTTCACGTATTCAAGTAAATTAGGGGTTCTGCTCTGAGGGCAAGGAATTTGGCCCAGCCTAGATCCTATCCGTGCATGTAATGCCCGAAGTCCCCATGAATAAGCAAAAAGCAGCAGTGATGGGATGAAAGTAGGTGAAGAAAAAAATAAAGGAGTTGTGGGAGGAGGAAGTGTTTGATTTTGTTTTTATTAAACCCTAAAGGAAATTCCCAGCTGGTATAGAGGTGGTTCCATCCATGACATCTTGGAAGCTGAAAAGCAAAAAGGAAGGGGAACTTTGTAAGGGGAGGGTACCTGGGACAGGGACTAAGGAGATTCATTTCAGGCTCCAGAGGGAAAAGATTTTGAAAAATCTGGTTACTGTAGGACAGCAGCTGTTGTACCGGGCCAAAGTGGTACCTGAGTTAGACATGCCTGTAAGCCAAGTTTATAGATCTTATGGCTGCTGTTTTTGTTTCTTTTAGTAGTTATATGTCTGCAGTTTATATATCGCAATTGCAGCCTTAACAAGCTGTGAACACTGCTAGAAAAATTGTGAGCTTTCCCCTAACCTTCCTACATAGCTCCTTCCATTCACAATACCTTGATACTCCATATTAATTAAATGAAAACAAACTATCGTTCACTGATTACAAGCTCATAAACAAATTAGAATCCTTGTTTTTTTCAAAAACTTTGGAAGAGGGGGGGATTTATCTTTGAATCATTCTTTAATCTTCTGGCAGAGTGAATGCAATGGGAGAGCTAAGTTATTCCACGTACGTACCCAAAATGTGTCGTAACTCAGTTAACAAATGAAATGCCTCTAATCAAAGACATATTTATTTATTTGGATGATTTATATGGCTGCCCCTCTCACAACAGTGAATTTGTTGATTATGTCAGTGTGACTCCTTGTCACAGTCCACAAGGAATTCTGGGAGTTAGTCCACACATCTTAAAGTTCCCGAGGTTGAGAAGCACTGATCTATAGCATTCAAAACAGGGACCCAGTCTGTCTGCAATGAATAGACATGCTGCCACTGCCCCTCAAAACAATGATTCCCTACTTTCTTAGGTTCCCAGCTGATATAATTCAGGCTTGTATGTTAAAATCTATACCTAATGCTGTGAAATAGGGGACGCGGTGGTGCAGCGGCTTAATGATGCTGAAAGTTGCCGGCCAGAAATGGCTGACGCTTCGGCGGTTCGAGTCCAGCCTTCGCGTTAACAGGGTGAGCTCCTGTTCCCCCCCCCCCAGCTCCTGTCAACCCAACAGGTCGAAAACTCACGTGAGTAGATAAATGTGGACTCTCACTCCGGTGGGAGGAAAAATGCTGGCAGTGCCTTGCACAGAGAGACAGGACCAGTTGCCAGTAAGCGCGAAACTGCGCTCGCCCGAAAAGGGCGCGAAGCAACGGAAACCCTGCCTCCTGCGCTCACCAGCTGGGCTCTGCTCTAGGAAGGAGGCTCTGGCAAACCACTTCCGAAAAACAATTGCCTTGAAAACTGCAAGGATTCGTCCAGGCAGTCACTGCAGAGTCAGCAATGACTGAGCGCAGACAAAAAAAAAAATGCTGTGAAAGAAACAAAGTCTAAAATCTTAAAAATCTGCTAGATTCTGGTATAACTCAGCCCTACCAAAAACTGTAGGGTTATCAAGAATAAGGCTATTTGCAAAATAGTACTGATTTGAGAAGCATTGCCTGGTTCTTTTGGCAAGGAAAAACAGGCTTCGTATCAATTCATCTGCGCTCTCTGCTGGCTCTCAAAGAACCCTCTGTCCTTAAAGAGCACATCAAACAAAATTTCAGCAGAAACTGAGGAAACATTAACTCACCGAATTCTTGGCTATCGGTGTTTAAGGCATTAGGAATGTATCAGGAAAAAGCAGGGGGTGGGGGGAGGGAGATAGCTGGAAGTCAGACCAGATTCCAGTTAGCCGATAAGAGTTCACTTTCCCCTCAGTTTTAAAAATGGACTGAAATAGTCCCAGATCTGCTGAATGAACCTATTTCTTTCTAGCTGCGTTTGGGTAGCATACAATGTATGTTAAATGCAGCTCTGTTTCTATTTGGGTGAAAAGTGATGGGCTTCCTAAGCACCTAGATAGATAGATAGATAGATAGATAGATAGATAGATAGATAGATAGATAGATGATTGACAGACAGACAGACAGATAGATAGATGAGAGAGAGAGAGAGAGAGAGAGAGAGAGAGAGAGATCCAGCACGCACGTTGTCACATTATGGACAGGAAATTTGTCTATGAGACTGTTATGCTTTAGCCTGAGAGGCAAAATGAGATCTTGGGTGCCAATTAGTGTTACAAGATTGGCCTGCTGCAAAGCTCTTTTTCTGCTGAAATGGCACTAAAATAAAGCATTACGCAGGGTCTTTAATCTCAGAGGGCTTTCTCAGGAGAACGTCTTAATAGAGTGCATTCGGATGGTGGAAGCTGCTAATTGGACTTTCTGTTTCACAGACCAAAAATGTTTCAAGCTGTTCTGTGAGCCTGAAATGACAAGATTCCCCTGTGGAAATTTTAGGGAGGAGAAACCCATTTGCCATCCATAACATGGTTCCTAAAAAAAGAAATATAATCATCAGAAACAAAAAGAAAAAGAAACAAAAACACACACAGCCTTTCCAAGATGCAGAAGGTGGGAAAAGATTCCCAAGGACATTAATGGATATCAATTGCCCAAAGAGCAACAGCAGCTCGCTGGAAGGGAGGAAAAGAGTTTAATATAAAGGCAGCATTTAGAGAGACAGAGAGAGAGAGAGAAAGAGAGAGAGAGAGAGAGAGAGCTGCTAAAAGAGCAGCAAAGATGACAAGGCCATACTCGAAGGTTTACATTGTAGGTTATGCCCCCATTGAAAAGCAAGATCAGTGCATGTCATACCAAAAGGCACCATGAATCGACCACACCACACCACAATGCCGGCATGACCACCAGCATGGCTTTGATTGGTTAAAAACAAAACAAAACAGAAGAAAAGAAATCGTTGAAATATTCTAAACAAACCAACTTGCCAAGAATACCTGGGACCAGCAGCTGGAGAACAGACGGCTTACCTTTGTGGATCTTTCATTGTTGTGCCAAAAAAATGAGAAATAACAACAGGGCTTCTTTTCAAGTAGGCAAGGAAGAGTTGGTACAGTTTCTGATGAGGGATGGGGTGGGTTAGGGAGCAGAAAAGGGGACTGAGGGGGATAAAAGGAGCAGGGGAACCATTTCTTTTCACCGACACACAGAGAAACTGGTCCATGACATCACAGGAGTGCCTTCAAGAAACACGTTCTTGTTTTTCACTTCTTAGGAGGTCCTCTTTCCTGACACATCCCATCCCCAGAATTCTTCCCTGCACTTATGTCAAGATTTCAATCTTTTCCATGGACACCTTTTAAAACTCTTGGATGTCCCACCCAAGGCAGCATCTCCACCTATAGAGCAGGCATTCTTTTTCTCAAAATCATTCTTCTCCAATGTGACTTTTTCATTTGTTTGTTCAAAACCTTCCTACAACTAACCCATTTTGTTAGTGAAAGATGAATAGGATCTCCTCTGCAATTTCTTCCACCCTATCTACAATCTAGATTACAAATCTGAACCAGTTTTGAATCCATTTCACTGTCATAGCACCATCAAGGACCTTAGGACATATTCTCACTCTAAAATTGTATTAATGCTATTTGAATTGTCATGGCTTCAGACCAGAATTCTTTTAGAGATCTGCGCTTCTTCTACTACTAACCTTCATTACTTTAATTCATCTGGTCCATCAGAATGTGGGAGAATGCTCTATCAGTTGTTTCTAGTGAAGATGTGCCCAGAATCATAGATTTATGACAGCTCTCCTATTTCCCTTTCCCCCCCAAAAAACATTTGGAGCAAAATTATACAACTCCCAAGTTTCTTTGGAGGCAGGCATACCTCTAAACCTGTTTTTTTGGTAATTTAATGTGAAGTGTGGGTGGCAGACTATATTTGAACTCATGGAGCTATCTCCATGAGAATGTGTTTTGGCGCAACTTCGGTTTATTCTAAAGTGTGTCCTGGTTCCCTCCAGATTTAATCCAGACCAGAATTGCCTTAATCTCCTTTATAGTCCTCGGATGATTTCAGAGTGAGGCAGGAATATAAGAATCTACTCCAAATGTTTCGTGCCCTAATCTGGAATTTGATGCCCTTTTGCTCTCATCTGTACCTCCTTCCCCATCTCTTACATGCAACAGCAAGTGACACACACCAAACAACACAATAAACACCAATCACTATCAAAATGCGTGGCTAGATCAAGAAATGAGGCTGGATCCCCAGCTGGTATTGTTCTCCCTTGCGGTGGCTCATCTGACGACTTGACCCGTCCCCAGCCCCAGCCCAGCCCAGCCCCAGCCCCAGCCCCACCTCGCCAGCTGGGGATCTGACTCCAGTCCATTAAAAACCAGCAGCCACGGAGAGAGAAGGTGAACGAGACGAGCAAACCAAGGAGAGAAAAGGGGTGCAGGTGGTTAAAGAAGGAGAGGCAAAGCGCAGAAATTGTATGGCTTTATAGAAGTTGGAAATCCGGCATGGCTGAGACCGGACAGAGTAAAAACTGAAATAAATGATATTGCAACAGTGGCTGCAGCAACGAGGGACTGAGGGATGGGGGCGGGTGGATAGAGGGGAGGGAAAGGGATATTGTAGGAGGGCAGAAATAGAATGGGTGGTTTTTTTTTTTTTTTGGTCTTGTTTTGCTTTTTGTTTTAAATCACAAGCAGTAAGAGGAAATCAAGACTCACTCCCGGCACCGGTGCTGGCATTTGCGGCGGAGAGAACTACGTGAGTGGGGGTAGAAATATTGGTTACATCGTGCAGTTGACTGAGGACGGAAGAGCGGCGTCGGACAGCCCCCTGAAAGGAGCCGCTTCTCTTGAAGGTGCTAACTACCTCCATCTGCAGGAGAGAAAATGAGATAGAAAATTTGGGTGGCAGCGGACAGTGGCTGCGGTGGAACAGCCCGTGCCAGCCAAAATTGGCCATGCTGGGTATTTGGCCTCCTGCCAAAGGCTGTGAAGCATTACGTGCCGGAGACCAGCTGGTGGGAGTCGGCACCACCCTGATGTTCTTTGATGGAGAAAGCAAGTTGCACCAGCAGAAGATCGAGGAAACTGGTCACACCCGAAGGCTCCATTTCTAGATCATTTACACAAGGTACAAACCCATGATACGTTGCCCCAGAATTGTTCGGGGAAAACCAGCCCCCAAATCAATAACTGCCAACCCTCCTATTAAGAGTAGAGCACAAGGCACACCTGAGTTGTCAAACTCACTGCTGCGAGATGTGGTGAAGGCGAGGACTACACTTGAAGATGAACCATAATGACAATCATTCCATCTTTGGGTGTCACCAGGGCAAAAAAGACAGCCTCGGGCAAGGGGAAGGGGCTATAAAACATTTCCAAAATCTCAGATTGCTGTGTTTGAATTGCCTTATAATCTCTTGTATAAAAACCCATTCCTCCCTTCCCATTGGTATCCTTTTTTAGCATGACTAAAGAGTTGTGTGTTGAACAGCAGACAGTACAGAGTAGGTAGAGGAAAATTCAAATAAAAGTAGGCTTGATTCTTTATAAAAGGGATGACTATGGATAGGAAGACGTTTGGGCGTCAACCTGGTTGTATCTCTGAGGATCTTGATTTCTCCTACATTAATGTTATTCATTCCTGTTTTTAAATTTAAAAGAAAAAAGAAAAGCATACTGTTGCCATCAAGACAAATCTGTGCACAGGGTTCCAGCCAGAACTCTGCATGGGTTCGCAAGCATTGAGAAAGATCCAACATCCAGAAATCCTTGAATTTTAGAATTGCTCCATTCATATTGATAGAATATTGGATATTATTGGGTTTCATTGTTTGTCTCTCCCCAACCATGGGTTTTATATAAAAGGTTGCACTTACAATGTGCCTAACACTCTAACTTTTCCTATCTGTGAAAATCCACACTTGTTGAGGCCAATACATCTTTTCACAAAAATGTGGCTGAAATTTCTCCTGAGGCCAAGGGCTCCATCCTATACTCTATTCCAGGTACAGAAATGGATTGAACTGGCAGCTGAATTTTACTTTGAGCCTGAAAATAAAACAATGTCTTCCACTACACTTAGGAACAGTAGCTTAGGATAAGCTGAGTAGTACACACAGCTCTCTTTTCCAACACCCCTGCTCACTATTCCTCCACTTCTGCCCTCAAAGCCACCAACTCACTCTGCCTAATAGTAGAGCCAGCCCTATTTCTGAACATTGAGATCCACTTCCCACGTGAGGGAGAGGAGATTCTAATCCTTCTCTTTGGTGATGTTTCCACAGTGTTGTCAAATAGACTTTTAATTTCAAAATTACCTGAAATAAACCTGAATAAACGTATTATCTCAGAAGGTCTACTAAGTGCAATGCTTGGCAAATAGCATGAATCTTATGGGACCCATATATTGCTGCTGTGCTGGCTTTGTGTAGTACACAGTTGTACAATCACTTAGGAAATAAATAGGAGAAAAGACCAGGAAATAATAGGGCAGGATGTTGGTAGAAAAGTTCATTCTTTTGGTTCAAAATTAGGTTATACTAGTATGAATTTTGGAGGAAGAGCAACGTATTGTAAATAATAATAGTTAACCAGATATAACCAAAACCTTTTGCAGCTGGGCCCGCCTTTATCACAGAATCATAGGACTGGGAGAAGTCTAACTCCCTCCCCTCAGTTTAAGGAATTACTCTTAAATCCCAGAAATAATTCTAATGGGATTACTGTATATACTCATGGATAAGCTTATCCATGGATAAACTGACCCTCAAGTTTTTAACTAAAATACCATGAAAAACGTGCCATCTGTGGATAAGCCAATTGTGAAAATTAAAACATACAAAAATGTGGAGGGTCAGCTGATCCAGAGATGGGCTTATATGTGAGTATATGCAGGATATAAAAAGTTGAGGGAAAAACCTACTATATATACTTGTGGATAAGCCCATCCACAGATAAGCCGAGCCCAATTTTTGGGTGTGTTTTGGCACCTAAAATTCTTGGCTTATCTGTTTCACACTAAGCCAAAATATTTATTTGGTTTTGGCATAGTGTGAAATATGAAACTAGGCACCATGGTTAACAAACCATGTCTTATGACGTAGCATGATAGGTGACGCAAACATCTTTCACAAGCAGAAGGCCTTGTCTCATGTTTCCCTAACCCGGATGACCTCGCTGGCTGGAAATTCTAAGTCCCAACTTATCTGAAGTGTGACAGACAGGGATGGCCACATTACATCAATCAGTGCAATAGAGAAACCTGCCAAGATTTTAATAAAAGATTAAACGAAAATAAACCATCATGTATTTCTGAAACCCATCATGCATTACGTGTAGTTTAAAAAAGAAATCCCACTTCCAAAACTAGCTGTTATATCTAGTTCATGCAGGTACGTTGATTATCATATACGTGATGAAGCGCGTAACTGAATGTTGGCCTTCACCATACAGACGTTGCATAGCATTATTGGTGATAGTCTCTGTATATAAATATTGAGACAAACATGCCTTCTGATGCTATAATATCTATTGTGAAAAATGAATGGATCAATTCTTCTGGTGATGTTTCTCTCTTATTTACGTGTGTAGGCCTGGTTCTAGGTTCTTGAGTGATGGAAAGGACCTACTGCATCACACTAGCTTGGTTCACTCATTGCTCCAAGCCATGGTTTATTTTAGCCATAGTTAAACAAGATATAATGGCCTGATTCAAACATTATACTAAGCCAAAATCAAGGAAACCAGATGATGGCTTAGTATGATGCATGCTCCCAGCCAACTGTATGCACAAGCTGATTAAAACTGGGAACAAGTGAGGAGGCCACTAAATTGATGGGCTTCTTCTTAGCTGTTTGCAGCATTGACAGGGACCAAGGAAAGCATGAGCTCTCAGCATGCTAAGAAAGGGAAGGTAAAACCTTTTTGTTCCCACGCATGAAATAGATTGGTTGGAAAGGTGGAGTGTGTGACACAGTAAATGAAAGCAAAGTTGTATGTATGTATACGTTTGTGTCCATGTAAGAAGGACATGGGAAAGGGAAGGAGAAATTCAGGATTCATCTTTGTCAGCTTCAAACATGTCCACTGTCAGCCTCTACCTTAAATTCTAAACATGAATTTACACACATCTATTTCGTGTCTTCCCTCACTCCCTGCAAAAACAAGAAAAAGTAGGCTTATGCATTTAGGATATTGGTATATTCAGTGGGATGAGCGCATAAAACTATTCCTGGAACTTCAGACTGCACAGATGTGTTATGTGTACATGTACATGTTTGCATACTCTCCCTCCACCCCCCAAAAAAATTTAGAGTAGAATATCAGCATGTCAGAGTGAATGGCTCAGTAAAAACTTTATTTTTCTATGCGCAGCGAAATTTTGGTGATGTTTCACATGAAAAAAAGTTGCAATGGGACATTATCTAGTCCATAAAAAAGCTTCTTTGTATGATTTCTACTGAATTTATCAATAGGATGTATTACATCCAGCACCCCCAATTTCCTATTTCTAAGGGTAGTCAGGTATATCATAGAGGAAGAAATAGCTGGGAAGGGGGAAAGTCATGCCTGAAGAATTATTATTATTAATAATAATAATCCAGGATCGTAGAAGTTCTGAAAAAGAGGAAAGCTCATATGATGTATTCGGTTACACATATAATTGTGTTTGAGGAGTATTGCATTCTCCTCATTTAGAAAGTGCACCTTCATATAATTCATGACTATCAATAGCATTTGGACAGTAGCACAAAATCAGTGTGGCCCAAAGTGAATACAGTAGACTCTGGAATGAACGTTCCCTCTTGAACATATGGCCTGCATCTGTCCATGGTACAAACACACACTGGCAACATCTTTTTATTCTGCTGTATCCCCATGATGTTCCCTTCATCCTGCTCCCAGCCCATGAGTGAAGCAGGCTTAAATTATTTTTCTTACATTTATTCTGACACAGATAGCCTGAAGGTTTCTAAAATTCATTAAGCTTTCTCACCCATGACCTTGGAGGAAAGTGAGGTAATGGCGGAGACTGGGAACAGAGACAAGATAGGGATTAACAAAGGGCTCAGCAAATGTCATGCCAGTATTATTATCTGCTGACTGGTAGATGGCTGGATAGCACATCACAATGGGGAAAGATCCATGGACTTACCAGGATGGCTTTTGCCAGGTCACTCTTTCAGCTGTATTTCCCCAATTTTGCAATAGGAAACATATAGCTTATACTAAAGGGCCACAAGATGGTTAACTTAAGCATATAGATCCAGAGAAATCAGTCATCTTGGCTAGAATGGAGATATAATATAGGTACAAGCCAGTTTGGAATTCTTGATCTCCTGCTGGTGCAAATGGTATGAGCAGGCAGAAGCAGGAGAATGTCCAGTTTGATACCAGTAGGTTTTGGTGCAAGGCATTTTGAACTATAGGAAGCTCCCTGCTCCCCTCTCCTTTAGTTAGTCAGCTTCTCAGAAGCTGTTCTAGTTTTGACTCATTTGACTCAGATTGGTGTTGCACCGTTGCTACAGCTTATGTTTCAAGGGGATAAAGTTGATTTAGCAGGCTGAGATGAGGTGTATGCACTTAAGCTCTTAGAATGAAAAGAACTGGGGCTTAAGCTTGCATGGAACCTCTACACTCCATCCTGGAAGCCCTGGTTCTTCACCCCTGAGGGGGAAGGTTGGGAGGGGAGCCAGATTCCTGGGTTCCATCATGAAAGATGGGGCACATGGGCACCCTTCATGAGTGTAAGATGATTGAGAGCTGTTGTTGGGGAAGGGTTGGAAGACATGATTCTTGGGTGATAGTCATTTCATTATAACCATTCGACAGCAATTTTGATACATAACATGCTATTGGTCATTTCTCATCATGCTCCTGGCCAGGGAACTTCCTTGATCCAAGAGCATCAACTCTTAAGGCAGGAACAAGCCACCTTTTTTTTTTTACATGCTAAAAGAAAAGAAGAGTTGCAACAAGGCACATGTCCCACCCCCTCTTTGAGGCAGTTGGAGGAAGTGGGAAGGGATGGGTGGGGAAAGGCTGCAACCAGAAAGCATGTCATTAGAACACAGAAGCCAGACATGGGTGTCTTTGGAATCATGCCTCTCACATGGACCACTTGTGACCACTCGTACTTGGTGTACAAACTCTGTAAATACCCAAGGTGGAACAGCCTGCCTTCAGATGTGTCCCACCTATCCTGTGTCCCACCTATCATCCAGGGACCTTATCTTGTTGTATGGTTATGATTACATTGAGATTGCCCCCCAATTTATGAGTTCAACTCTTATGTACCTAATAATCCTTGTTTTAATTTTTGTTTAAAAGGAAGAGACATAATGCAGAACTTTATAAGCCCAGGTCAATCAAGTGTAGTGTAGTGAAATTAATTAGAATTATCTCAGGGCGCTTCCAAACTGCAGGCTTCTAAACTTACTCAGTCCTTGTTTTTCTGCTATAAATTATATGCTGAGTGGCAACTGGTTTTTCACATCCCGTCAGTACAATACTTCTGTGTGGAGACATTTCAGTTTTTTTCCAGTCTACTAGAAGATGTAATTTAACTGTGGGTAAGGGACAAGAGTTAAGCCATATATTTATAAATTAATTTTAACATGCTGACATAATTTTTCAAGTGTATTGTATTTTATTTTTTTAAAAGAAAAGCTGAAATGGATTTTAGCCCAAATGTAAAGGCTTACTAAAAATACTGCCAGAACTGAGCTATCTGAAAAGGTAATAGTGAAGTATACTAATACGAAAAGAGCAGCATTAACTACCCAAAACATCACTGAACTCATCAAAGCCATACCTCTTTAAAAACAAACGGAGTTTAGACATTGTGCGGTTGTTCCACTCCTTACAAAAAGAATAAAATAAAATTTCATGAATTTTCAAAAGAACATAAAAGAAGCATGAGGAAAACATATGACAAACAGAAATTTCATGTTGATTATTTATAATTGCCTCATCTCCACCCCAGGCTAGTAAAGCTTCACTATGTGAATTCCAAAATAAATATCAGTGGGGAAGCACCATGACAGGAGGATTTCCAGTGGGGTGAAAGAGCTGTCTTTTATGTTTTACAGACCCGTTTCTTTCCTTTGGATGCTAGACTGTCCCCCTTTTTTCTTTCTGTCAAAATGCCGTTTCCTCATAAATGGAATAACGTGCTATCCCTGTATCGGACAAGTTACAAATGCCAGATGGAGCACGCACCTCATCCAAACTTCTTGTGGAAAACTTGGGAACCCTGGCTTTGAGACAATTTGGAATTTGTCTTACTGATAAAGCAAGGCCCGTGTTTATATTTTAATACTTTGTATTCCATGTGGTTACCATAGGAAGACTATCACCACCATAAAAGGAAATAGTGCACGAGCAGGGAAATTTCTCCTGTTTCCTGTTTGATACTTTGGTTCAGGGATGTAAAACCAAAATTGGTTGAATGGCCAAATTCTTCACCCAGAAAGTAGTCAAGATAGAGCTATAATGTTTTACCTTCCCCAATATTCTTTCATTTTCAACTGATAAACATAGATTTATCTTCTGTATGCAAATGTTTCTTTCCTAAAATCCATTTCAGCCAAGGAAAGAAGGGCTTTGAAGGGGAGATCATAGCCTAAACTCACTTCATGTGGTGTCTTTGTCTCACTACATCTGTGCAAGGAATACTCCACAATTATGTCTTAGGTACTGTACTTATGGTGTTACAAACTGCAAACTGGGCTTGTTTCCAGCAGTGGCTCTGCTTGTGAACTAATACACCAGCCTGGTGTTTGTGGCTTCCTGACCCTGCATATGACCAAGGAGTAAAGTCATAGAATGAAGAATCTGCAGGATCTTATGGGTCATGCCCCAGCTCCAGGACCATCCTGGACATTTGGATCAAGCTCCCTGAAAAACAGGTACAATGTGGCATAGCCAGCATTATATCTGGGGTGATTTAGACAGTACATGCTATACTGGTCTTACCATTATCACCTTTTTCCTTATTGTAGAAATTACTGCTGCTTACTCTACTGCAATGAACATGATTGGCACTGGTACTACTGTGACAACTGCTGTGACTGTCTTAGTTACAGATTTGCTGTCTTTTTCTTGGACCATTTTTAAGTAGCCCAACAACAAAAATCACCATCCCATTTCTGCTTTTATATGCTGCCTCTGTTCAGGCATCCAAGCATGGCATTCATTAGTTTGTTCTGTTGAAACCAAGTGGGAAAATGCCTGACATTAAAGGTCTCTCTCTCTCTCTCTCTCTCTCTCTCTCTCTCTCTCTCTCTCTCTCCCCCAGGCATGAGCACCGAGTGAAACCACCATGTCCTGGGACAGGGCAGGAGATAACCAGATGGAAGATTTGTCTTCAAATCACTGCTAAAGCCAAGGAAGGATTGGGTAAGGGGATGGGGTGGGAAGCACTGGTAGGAGTCAGAGGTGAGGGGGCTCCTCCTCACTGTCTCATACCTGGGTCTGGATGCGGTTGAGGCCACGGAACCACAGGATCTGGCCACGGCGCAGCTCCCGCTCAGCGTGGTCAATTTCCTCCTCATCCTCAGCCATTTCCTCATCCGTGATCTCATCCTTACCAGGGCCATGTCCTGCCTCCTTCAAGCATTTAAGTTGGCTGGTAGGGATGGTGGCAATGACCTGCAGCAGGGAGTAAATATCTAGGCTACTTTTCAGTCTTTTCTCTGTAGAAGATTTCTATTGCACAGTTTCAATATTTTTCAGAATAAAATTTAATAATGGTGATGGACCAGGAAAGGGATCATGCGGCAACCAGAGTTTGTTTAATGAAAACAACAGCTCAGTGGGCCATAGATGTGAAAAAAGACACATTCTATGCCAGGGATGGTTAGGAAGTACTGTACTGTAGGCTATAGTGCATTACAAAAATATACAGTTGTAATATAAAGGTACTGTAATAACTTTAGGCAAATCTATAAGGCAATGGGTGAAAAAGCGCAGCCACAGGTGTATAGGTCTGGAGCATCTTACCTATGGGCAAATTTGACATTTGGAAGTTTCTACTTTGAAGGAAAAGGAAGGAAGGAAGGAAGGAAGGAAGGAAGGAAGGAAGGAAGGAAGGAAGGAAGGAAGGAAGGAAGGAAGGAAGGAAGGAAGGAAGAGGGGTAGGTAAGTATGGGAAGAATGAGAGACGTATACAGTGCTGTGCATGGTGCAGCAAAAATGACTAAGAGAAGTTTTTCTTCTCTCCTGTTTCATATTTTGTGGGGCATAATACTGAAAACAAGGCCTGGAAGGAAACATCAATACAGATGGAGAAGTAAGATAAAGCACATACCAGTGGAAATGAAAATGATTTCCTTACCTGTCCCCAGACGAGTTCCCCGAAGCCCACAAAAAGGCACCACAGCCATTGCTCTGCATTCAGTGGAGAACAGCTGAATGGCTTTCCCCCAAACTGCACAATGAGGATCTGTGGGGGGTGGGGGGAAGAGAAGGATGGTAAGCCAACTTTTAAGTGTTAGAACAGGCTTGACTGAACAGGACAGAACAGAAATCAGGATCAGGTTCAGGACAAAGAACAGATAGGAACAGATCCAGGATGGGAGGCAGGAGGCATCCTCAGGTAAATGTGGGAATAGGATTTGCAAACAAAGGACCAAAGGACTAAAATATTACGTGTTGCAGGGCAAGAACTACCAGAAGTCTGAGGAGGACAACCATAAAGCTACAAAGCAAGTGAAATCTCTGAGACAGAAAAGCTGTCTAAATACAGATCATCCATCCATCCGTCCATCCGTCCATCCATCATCCCTCTGTCAGCCCCACTAGGTAGATCAGACCATGAAATCAGCTCCACAGGAAGGCTAAAACTACTTTTATTGAGACTGGCCATAATAACAGAATGTTGCAAGTCTGATTGCGCTGTCCCCCCCTCCCCCACTTCTTATACTTCCTGTGAATCAGGATGGCATCTGCCTGAGCCACTTCCCAATGTTATCTCGTTGCTCTGGGCTTAAAAAATGTTTCAGTCCCACTTGCTAGGTAACCGTTTGTGCATATTTCCATGAAGGTCATCCATTTTACTCTCTACACTATCCATCTATCTGTACACCATTTGTATTTTAATATATTTATCTTCCGTCAACCTTGCTTCTCTCTGTCTGTCATGCCTTTCCTTCAAGGTGTTGTAGTCCTCAGTGTCAACATTCATATTTGGGGCAGGTATATGTCTACCTTGTCTATATATAAAGTGTCTGGGACCTCTAATAACTATGATCTACAGAAGCATGTATGAAAAGTCATATTTCATAAAAATATATACTTAGCCACTGAACCATTCATTTATAGTTATACACCAGATTTCCTGATTAGCTATCCCTAAATCTGTTGGGATTAGAATCCCCAAACAGCATGCCATTGACCATGATGGCTATGAATTCTGAGAGTTGCGTGCCCAACATATCTAGAGGGCACCAGGTTGTGGAAGTCCTCAAAAAGAGGAAGTACGTTCCTCTTTTCCATCTTTTTCTAACTCCATCCAGCTCTTCACAACTGTTCACTGCAAGCTTATACCTGTATGCCAAAGGTGCCCAAAACAATGGTGCAGAAGATGGGGTTGCCAAAAATGCCATCAAAGACATTGCGCTCTCCATGGATTTTGCGGGCATTGATCTCATTGAAGAGCTGCATCATGACAAAGGTGTTAAAGATGATGGTGTAATGCTCCGAGGGTGGGGAGTGCAGGGGAGCATTGCGGCCACTGTCGATGTCAAATAAAACCTCTCCTGTGGGTAAGGAAAGAGGGTAAAGCAATGCGTCATGGACAGAGAATACCAGATCCAACCAGCCAAATTCAACCCTCCGCTGAAGTTCCAGGTTGGTGTTGTACTGAATGGGCAAGTAAGCCCCAACCCCAAATTCACTCTCACTGCCTACCTATCAGCCCCTCATGACAGATGGCAAGCTGCCAGCTCAGACATTCAAATCAGTGTGTTGGGGTTGGAATTCTAGATCTTCTTGAGGGATGCAAGACTTCTTGTGGGAGAGGCCTTTACTTTAGCATGTAACAGAGTGCTTCTCCCCCAAGCCTTCCCTTTCCACGGGGGAGAACTTTTGTTCTCTTGGAAACTGCAGGCAGGACTCCAGGAGAAAAAGAATAAGTAGATATGTGTCGAGGTGGGTGGGAGAGAAGGAACTAAGAGTTTCCTCCAGATCCGTTTAAATTGGAATATATAGAAAGTTTGTTTTTTAGCATATTTTAATTAATTAAGATTTATCTATTTGAATTAATGTTTATTCTGTTTTTACTGTAAATGCCCAGAGTCACTCTGTAGTGAGATGGGCAGTGACAAATGTGAAATATATAAATAAATAAATAAATAATGTCCAGATAACGGTTGAATCTAAAGGCATTTGATTCAAGCCTAGTCTATTCTTTAGAGAAATGGGGGGAAAGTTAGCTAAGAAATCTGCTAAGTTTACTTTTAGTGAACATTTATCACCTCTGGTATCTATTGTTTTTATACAAGCTCAGTCACTGGGGGTGGGGGTTGTAGCTTGGAACCTCTTTACATCAGAGTTGCCTCTAAACTAGGAGCAGACCAACATTCTCTTGTGGCCTTTATCAGATCTTTCTCTTTTCCAGTAATTCTTTCAAGATGCTGACTGTGATTTTAGCAACTCTCTATTTTAATCTCCTTCATCACTAATTATCTTACATGTGACTACTTAAAGTTGAAAAGGAATTTTTATCTCTTCCTTTTTTCTTACTAAAGGTTGATTCTATTTATGCCTTGTGAAGTTGATCTGTTTCCCAAAGAAGGGGGGCAGATTACCCCATCTGCCTGCCTAAGTGCTGCAGGACAAAGAGGTGGCACTATGGAATTTACTTTTTCCCCCCTTTTCTCATTTCTCCCTTTAATTTGCCAAAAAAGTAACACAGGTTGTAGAACTCTCTCTCACATGCCAGGGTTAGGGATGGGGTGCCCCTGGAAGACAGATGTGGCAGCCATAACTATTGAATTGCTAACATAAGGCAGGAGGCAGAACTAGGACATATAGATCCAGAAGGCTTCTGGGACAGTAGGTGGAGACTTCCAACCTTCTACCCTCTGGGTTCGACAGTTCACTTGTTAACTCACCCACAAAGAGGAGAGTGAAGATGATAATGAGCTGGTACACAGCATGGCCCAAAATATTCTTCATCATGGTGCGGGAAATGAGGGGTTTGTTGCGTCCATATGGCTTGCGCAGCAGCAGGGCCTCCGTTGGGGGTTCGGTGGCAAGTGCCAAGGAAGCAAAAGTATCCATAATGAGGTTCACCCACAGCATCTGTACTGCCTTGAGTGGAGAATCCTTTAGGAGAAATTGAGAAGGAAGATTATGACATCTTCAGGAAGAGAAGGAAGCCCACACCCATCCATTTCTATGCATCTTAAGACATTACACCAATGGACTACTCAGAAATGGGCAGACTTTCAGTTACTACCTACAAAGGATCAGTTCACAAATCCAGGCATTTTTGTAACACAATCAGTACCAGTCAGGGCTTCTGGTATTTGGGGTATGCTAGGTGAACTTCATCAATGGGTTGATCTATGTACCATCACAAGGGGCATTTCCAGACAGAAGGTCTCAACAGAGATTGAGGCTTTGTAGGAGAGAAGCCATGTTACTCTATGGTAATCAAAATTCAGAAGGTGTCTGGTAGCACCTTTGTTAGCTTGTTAGGCAAAAAAAGTGCTACCAGACACCTTCTGAATTTTAGTTCAGGTCTGTGCTTCAACTAAGAGCTTATGTATAGCTGACTAGGAATCAAAAGGAGGAGGAAATAACGAAGAAGGAATCCATCAAGAATGAAAGGACAAGAGAAGTCTTGCTCTCCTGAATTTACTTGTTGATGGACAGCTCCAAAGACTCGTCCTTGCGCTCTTTATTATTCTTTTATTTTAAACTGGATTGAATTGGATAGTCCTTTAAATAGAAGATGACATGGAACAGAGTACTGTTCGGGAGTAATTTGTAAGGTACAATTGACAGGTAGGGAGAAAGTTAACTCTTTTATCTGTGACATCTCTTGCCTGTTATTTCCCTCTGGAAATCTCTGCAGTAGTGTTATAAGATCAACAAGGAGTTGGGAACCCAGTGAGTCGCTCTACTCTGAAGACTTGTGAGAGGTGCTGATATCAGAGTAGAAATCATTGGGCTGGATTAGCCAAAGGTATGAGCTGGTGTAAGGAGTTCCAATGTCTATCAGCTCAGTCTGCTTTCCACAGACTAATTAGGATACGGCATGTCATAATCTGGACTAGAAGAACGATTCGATGTAACAGCAGCAACAAGGGCACCTTTACTTCAATATTTGCAGCATGTTTCTGTCACTGAGTTAATAAACAGATTCTTGCACTTTCTCTTCGATGAGAGAAACAGGAGGATTTGTTACAGTGCCGGTCCGTGTTAGCATAATCCTTGTGCTCCTTTCCTTAGGAAGCAGAGCAGAAGTCCTAAGGGTGCTTCAGAGAGTGGGGAGGGAGAAGATAATTCCTTAGAGTGTGGCAAGTGATCACCAAAAGCAGCCAACACACCCGCTATTAATATTGGGGGCTGCTGGGGCTAACTCTGCTCACCATAGCATAATTCTTCATCTTTTTTGAATTAAAAATGCTTTATAGTCAGATTAATAGAATATATATACATTTACAGATGTTCATCTGATTATTTTTATACACACACACACACCTGTATATATATAGTCTTTTCTGAAATGAAAAGGTGATAAATGCATTTAGATCTCTCTCTCTCTCTCTCTCTCTCTTGTTCTCTTCGTACAACTACTAAGGCAACAGAGAGTTATGGGAACAAACTATGCCTGTGTGTGCATAGATGTGTGTGTGTGTGGTGTCTGTGTGACCATCATTCCCACTGTTGAATCCTCCCATCACCCTAGTTTATTGCTATAAGAGAAAAAGCTAAATTGAGATGGAATTTTGGGTCAGCCTTATTTTCGGTACAAATCTTACACACGACAGATGGCATCTTTTAAAAGCCATTTCCTATTATGTTTTATACATGTCAGAATGCTAAGAACTTTCTGAACTCGGTGCCTTTCAGATGCGTTTGAACTGCATGCTGGCTGGTGTCAGGCTCCTGTCTTATGCTTAAACACAAATTAATCCCCTTTCCAAGCACGATTCTCACGGAGTCTCTTTAGCAAGATGTGCTGAGATGAAAAGGACGGGTTACATGAATTTCAGCAACTCAGCTATTTCCCAAAATCCAACCAAGGTATTTCCCAACAGATATTATGGGAGAACCAGTTTGGTGCAGTGATTAAAGGCACCAGGCTAGAAACTGGGAGACGGTGAGTTCTAGTCCTGCCTTAGGCACAAAGCCAGCTGGGGGACCTTGAGTCAGTCCCTCTCTCTCAGCTCTAGAAAGGAGGCCAGGGCAAACCACTTCTGAAAATCTTGCCAAGAAAACTGCAGGGACTAGTCCAGGCAATCGCCAGGTGGAGTCATCCTTTTAGTTTTTACTGTGTTTCCGTGAACCAGCAAACTGCCAGGTGTTTTTACTGATCAGGAAGGAATTGCAGATGGCGCTGTCTAAAAGCTTGTTCTGAATCTTTATGTCTGGGGACTGATCATTACCTCTGAGAATTTTGGGATTTGTAATTGTAACAAACCTGGAAAGATATTCAGTTGGAGAAAGCTAACTATGACCAGTGTAGGCAATTTAGAAATCAAGTATCTGAAGGAATCTCTGCTTTTATAGCAAATTACCTAATGTTGGAAGGTCTCCTCCAGTTGACCTCATCATCTTTTTTTTAAAAGATTTTTTTTTTTAATTTAAATTTATTAACAAGTAACAGTTGACAATACAGTGGAGTGTATACAGAAGCAAAATACACATAATCTTATTTAATTAGATTTTCTAGAATTCTGGAACTGGGTAATAGACAATCATTATGCCTTTGTTTAAACCAGGTGAAATAAAAACAATCTTGTATGCTATCGTAATACAGTACTGCCATATTTTTTAAGTCAGATTTTCCATTAGAGTGATTTTCCAGCATCTCTGCCACCATATGGAGATATTCAAATCCTTTCCTGTTTTCCAGGATCTTGCTACTATTTGCCTGGCTGCAACCAATAAGAAAACTATCAATTCTTTATGTTTCAAAATGTTGTTTGGATTATGAAAATACAAAAATCTAGCATGGTCAACTTAGGATCTAATAGAATGGTCTGAGTTGTAATGCTTCAGTCCAAAAAATCTGAACCATTTTATATGATCCTATTTCTTTACATTTTCTACAGCACATTTTGCTCTTAACACCTGGGATCATGTAGATTGCAACCCGAGACAGACTGTGTTGAGTTTTTATTTTCCCAGGCTTTCTTTTCAATTTTTCTTTAGATGTTGTCATGTTAATTAGCATTTTAAACTAAGTTTTGTAAATTGCCCTGGAAGCTTTATTGAAGGGCAGTATGGAAAATTTTAAAATAAAATAAATATATGCTTCATAATTATTGTTTCTATTCATTTATATATTTATGCAACTTTGACTGATCAACTAAGCATCTTTAACTGGATGACAGTTTATGCAAAAGATTTCAGAAAATGGAATGAATACACCATAAAATAGAGTCAAACTTTACCTCAAGTCTGATCAAAGCTGGGAAAGATGAAGGCATTTTTTTTTGACCCTTCGCATCTATGCTGTAAATTTCATGGGGATTATTTGACTCTACAGGTAGTCCTCACTTAACAACAATGGGAACTGGAAAATTGGTCATTAAGTGAGGTGGTCATTAAACAAGTCACCACATGACCAGACCCAATTTTATGACCATTTTTACAATGGTTGTTAAGCAAATCAGGTGGTCGTTAAACAAATCCAGCTTCTCCAATGGATTTTTTTGCCAGAATTCACTTAACAACCATGTGATTTGCTTAACAACCATCATAAAAAAGGTCACAAATTACGATCATGTGACCATGGGGGGTGGTACAATAGTTTGTGACTGTTGTAAGTGTGAGTACAGGTTGTAAAGCACTTTTTCCGAGGCTGTCATAACTTTGAACCATTGTTAAACGAATGGTTGTTAAGTGAGGACTACCTGCATACTGTATTGCAGTGTTGTCCAAACTTGGCCACTTTAAGATGAGTGGACTTCAACTCCCAGAATTCCCCATGCTGGCTGGGGAATTCTGGGAGTTGAAGTCCACTCATCTTAAAGTGGCCAAGTTTGGACAACACTGCTGTATTGTGTTCTTCCCTCCAGTATAAAATCTGATTCTCAAGCTTTAAATGGACTGACCTAATAACACAAGTTGTGAGTAATTGGGGCTGAAGCAGTGTTTGACTGTAGGTGTAACCTAAGTTCAAAGCAACAAATACATCTAAGTAAGGAGTGAGAAGTAGCTTGCTTTTATGGGCCCACATCCGTATGTCTTAGCTGGAAATGCTTTGCTGACCAGTTTATTCAAAATTGTCATTTACCGAAAATAGCAGATTGTGTGGCAGTAACCCCCCCCCCCAAAAAAATAGTTTCATGTATCTATCATTGATTGTGTGGATTGAACAAAGGCCTGATCAGTGCTTGGGAGGATTTTAAGCTGATTTATCTGTCTGCATTGTCCTATGTTTGTCAGGCCCTAAATGGCCCTTGACATCAGGAATCCTACCATAGAGCAGTGTTTCTCAGTCTTAGCAATTTTAAGATACGTGGACTTCAACTCCCAGAACTCCCTAACCAGCATGTTGGCTGGGGAATTCTGAGAGTTGAAGTCCACCCATCTTAAAGTTGCCACAGTTGAGAAACATTGCAATAAAATATTGAGAAGCTCACAAGAATGTGTGTCACAAAAGGCGTATGTGTTTCCCTTTTGGGGTGGCTTTGTAAGTCCCCTGCCCTCAGCCAAATAGGAGAAACTGAATGTAGTTTCACAGTGCTTTTTGCTTAGAGTTCTGTTTCAGCACAGTGGAACAGTGAGATTTGGGGGGGGGGGGACCCCTACTGTTCTAGATAAGAAAGCTCATTGATTGGAACACTTCAAAGGATGTCACACAGAAGAATGCCAAGACCTGTTCTCTATCATCCCCAAGGGCAGGAAACAAATTAATGGATTTAAGTTACAGAAAAGCAGATTCCAGTTGAACAAGTGGAAACATTTCCTAACATAAGAGACGTTCAGTGATGAAACTAATTACCCAGAGAGGTGGTGGGATCTGCATTGAACAGCCCTCCATCGGAAATCTTTTTGTATTCCTGCTTGGAGCCTGGATCTGAACTTGCTGGCTTAATGGCTCCTTCTAAGTTTATGGTTCTATCAATATTTTATCATGATTTGGTGAGGGTTTATCTCCTCTTCTCTTAACCTCTCTCATCCTTGAATATTCATTTTCCATTCAGTCACCCAAGACACACTCACACATTTTTCCACCCAGGGCTTGAGAAAAACAGCTTGCACAGGTAATTCCAAAAGTCCTATTGTGTGTTTTCCCAATTTCTAGACAGCCCTGTGTCCTCCATTTACTGCTCCGCCTCGCGATGCAGCCCACCTGGGTGATGCAGGCCCCAGTGAAGGCCACGATGACGGCCACCACATTGACAGTGAGCTGGAACTGTAGGAATTTGGAGATGCTGTCATAAACATTGCGCCCCCACATCACTGCCTTGACGATGCTGGAGAAATTGTCATCAGTCAGGATGATGTCTGAGGCCTCTTTCGCCACATCGGTGCCTGCTATGCCCTGAGGATGACACGGAAGTAGTTGGTTGGTACTTTGTTTTTGTAATGGGCAAGCAATCTCTCTCTTTGTTCTCTGAGGACCCTAATGTTCCAATAGATGTCTATTCTAATAGTACTTTAATTGATCTAATTCACCCATCGCTTTCCTTCAATAACAGTTTGTGCCCATTCTGTCTTCCATGCTATGATAGGAAGATCAGATCCTTCTGTCAGACAGCAGACCATTAATTTCATGCCACCCTCTTTCTTTTCTTTTGGCCATGATGTTCTTTTTCCCTACAGATTTCAGTTTATTTAGTCCTTTGAAGCTAACCCTATGCAAATTAAAACATCTATGTTTATTTAGGTTTATTTATTGATTTGCTATACAGCTGTAGGCTGGAAATGTACATAACAACAGAAGAGTATACCTGAAAGCAATGTAGCCAGGACAGAAATCATAAAAGGCAATCAAACTGCATAAGCCAACATGTTTATCAAAATCTATTCTTTTCTGGGCAGAGCTCAAACCCAGTGCTAACAGTAATGGGGAAAAGATGGCAATGTTCCTGGAGATTTCACTAGACTGATCATTTAATTAAAAAACTTACAATCTCTGATTGGGACCAGCTCAAGTATTGGCTAAGTAAGGGGGAAATTCGCTCTGCACACCAGGTATGGTATAAAGGGCAGTTCAATAAAACATGCACAACTGTCTCAACCTCCACCACTGAGTACATGGGTAGGTATTCCTAAGAAGGGATCTTGCTACATTTCCCCTCCAACAGTAGGACACCACACCTTGCCAACGTGAACTCCTTTTTATGAGGAGCAGGGAGAGTATGATCAAAATATTGAGGGACCAAGGTCTCTAGAGTGGTGGTAGAAAGTTTGGACTTGTTGCTTTGTACATCTAAATTAAGCACTCTCTGCTTAACTTCAGCCACGGCTTTTTCTGGACCAAGATGAGTAGGGTGTGGGTTGACATATCATAGGCTGTATGCTCCTTCCAGTGCATTTGAGAATGCAGCTGGGTTTGACTGGCCCTATATAATGTACCTGCTAGAGATTCCCCACAAACATTCCTGGGTACTCCCTGATTCTTCCCTCCACCCCCACCAGTCATCCCCTTTTGGCATTCTCTCTCTTTTCTCTGATCTCTCTACCAACATCCCCTCTTCCTTAGGGGAAATAAGCAGCAGCTTTTTTATTTTATTTTATTTTATTTTATTTATTTGTTGCATTCCTTTCCCTATGGTTTGCCAGTAGACACTGTAGGAGGAGAATTATGTTAGTCTACAGTAGCCAAAAATCAGGAGTTTGGTAGCACCTTTTCTGATTAACAAATTTTATTAAAAAACATAAGCTTTTGTGAGCTACAGCTGACTTCATCAGATGTGAAATGGCTAAACTGATGTAGCATTTAAATGGGGATGGGGCTTCCCTTCCCTTCCCTTCCCTTCCCTTCCCTTCCCTTCCCTTCCCTTCCCTCCCCCCCCACCCCATTTCAGTTTAAACTCTACATGAGTTTAGCCACTCCATTCTTCTGATGCAGTGAGATGTAGCTTTTGGAAGTTGATTTTTTTTTTTAACAAAATCTGTTAGTTGGAAAAGATGCTACCAGAGTCCTTCTGATATATGTTTCTCCAGGAAGTTTCTAAATAGACCCACATATTAAACAGAAAAAAGAAAAAATGGCATTGTAACTCTACAAGGTTAAGAAAATGGAGAGAGACAACCGAGATATCTTGCCCGCCAGCCAGCCAGGAGAACATGGATAAGAAGAGAGACAGGACCTTTGAAACACACATGTATGCACGCACGCACACGCACATACATATACTGTATATTTGGGTGCCTCAGGAACTGTGGAATCCAGCCCTGTGCCTTACAATTTTAAAGGAATACTATAAAGTATAGTATAAAGGAATGCTTTAAAGGAATAATATAAAAGAAAAACATGAACACCTAGACAAAACCACACAAATAACAACCAAAGAATGCTAGGGGCTCCACAAACACTCTAACCCCAGGTCTGGGAAGAGAGCCAGGTCATCAGAAACCTGTGAACATTTAAGGGTGGGAGCCATACATATTTCCGGGATTCTGCTGTTCCAGAGGGCAGGCACTGCAACAGAGAAGGCACACTTCCTAGGACAACATTTAACTGAAGGAACTGGAATACATCCACTTTGCCCAATCATACCAGATAAGCAGAAACTATTGGACACAGCCATTCCCTCAAATAACCAGGCCCTGTGCCACGAAGGGCTTTAGAGGTGATGAGCAGCACCTTGAATTGCACCTAGAAGCCAGCTGGTAACCAGTGCAACTCATGAAGCCGTGATGACACACAGGTGCAGAGAGACACCCATTACTACCTGCACCACTGCATTTTGGACCAGCTGTAGCTTCTGGATGGTCTTCAAGGAAACCCATGTAGAGTGCATGGCAGTAGTCCAATTGTGAGGTGGCCAGGCATGAGGGACCATCTGAAGGGTCTTCTGGTCAAGGAAAAGGTGCAACTGGCACACCAAGTGGATCTGTTCAAAGGCCCTCCTGGCCACAGGAGCCACCTGCTTTTCCAGCAGTAGCTGCAACTCCAGAAGGACCCCAAGTTGCACAGTAGTCCTGAATGGGAAGCACAACCCCAACCAAGACCAAAAATGAAAACAACCCAGACCTAGGGGACCCAAACCACCACAGCCACTCAGTCTTGTCAGGGTTGAGTCTGTTCCTCCCTATCCAGATCTGAACAGCCCCCAGGGCCAGTACAATGGCAGCTTCAACTGCACAATCCAAGTTGAGATGCACAATTGGGTATCATCAGCATAGTGATGATACTGGACCCTAAACTGACATGACCTCACCAATGGTTTTACGTAGATGTTAAACAGGAGGGCTAAGAGGGTTGAGCCTTGAGGCACCCCATAGGTGAGGGGCTGCAGGTATGACCTCCCCACCGACAACACCAATTGGAAGTGACCACTGAGGAAGGAGGTGAACAACTGCAGCACAGTGCCCCCCACTCCCAGCCCCCACAGCCAGTCCAGAAGGATACCAGGGTTGACGGTATTGAAAGCTGCTAAGAGATCAGCATTCCCAGCATCCTTGAGTACAGCCCCCTCAGACTCCTGCCATATCTACCTCTGCCTGTCTCAATTTCATTCATAGTGCCTGCCCTCTCCTCTCTCCCCAGTTCCCTCCCACTCTAGTTCCCCAGCCCCTCTGTCCCAGGTCCATCCACTCATACCTCCCCACACCCACCCACCAACTCTCCTCACCCCACCCAAAACAAACAAACCAAACATTAACCCCCACCCCCACTGCCAATGCAGCCAGCCTGGTTCCTCCCAAGCTTCTTGGTCCCCCACCAGCTGCTCTGCTCCTGGCGCTCTGCAGCTTCAAGGCATCTGATCCTCCAAGGGAGCTTCTACACTCCCACCATATAGTATAGCCCCGCTGTATTGTGATTACAGAAATTCTCTTTCCTTGAATAGATTTACTTTATTTAATTGTTCATGCAATATTAATTGATCAGCATCATACTTTTAGACTTCATATCAATATAGTCTATAAACAGGAGTAACTTCTGCAAAGGTGAGAGGGAAGTGCAGAATCATTTTAAACCCTTCTTTCTTTCTGGCAAGCTACCCTTCATCTAATATAATCACATGTTATTCTGCATTTCACACATTTTCATTCATCTTTATTGTTTTCGAGGTAAGTTAGACCAATGTATTGTTTCAGATTTCTCTCCTTCAATGAAATACAAAGTGGTCCTAGTATGAGATACAAGCTAGTTTTGAGAGTTTTCATCAGTCGCCAGTAAAATACTTCAGAAATGTTTTTCATAGTCCCCCACCTGAAATGTTTGATGTCACCCTTTCTTCCTAATCAGATACGTTTTGTGTTAATGAGTTGTGAATTCAGACAATTCTGCAAGGGAAGAAAAATCCTACTGGCATTTTAGAGACTTTCTAGTCACTAAAGGAATTGGGACGAAGTAATACAGCACGAAAGAGTATGCAAGCTTTTGAGTTTCCCAGAACTCTTTATCAGGCGAAGTGATATAAGAAGAAAGAGGTGGAGAAGAAGGATCTGCTTAGCAAGTATACAAATTCTCCTTCATCAGCCATCTTATGATCCCCTCACGGCCTAATTTTCTGGGACCTATTTGTCAAGTGAAAAAGTACGATTGTTCAGTGGGCTGGAAAATAAACTTTCATCTCCCCAAAGAACAATCACACACCAAACTTCATAATATATACGTTAAAGTTGCTCTGATCTGCATTTGCATTTCGATCAAGCATTTTTACCTGGAATTCCCTTTCTTTCCAGTAGGCCTCTCTAGGACAAAACGTACATGGATATTATTTAAGGAGGTTCTTCTAAAACCCAAGAAAATAAAGTAGTCTACAGGTGTTGCTGATCTTTGGCATGATATTTTCCACTGGGAGTTTAAATGCATCTTTAAAAAATACTTTTCCCCAATAGAAATAAACGTCTGCTAAAATTCCAGTCTTGACCCCTTCTGCCTCTGGTGACATCATCATCACTCCACTTCCATGAGAGAGAGGTGAAAAAAATGGGGGAGAAGTACTGTCATTATTGTGATCAGTGATCAGATGTTTAGAAGATTTATCAGTCATTAGTTTTGATCCTGTCTAGGAGTGAGTTATAAGTATACAGTGCTCTGTATATATAAGCTCTGGAATAAGTTCCTGACTCCCAATTCCTATTTCTCACACATCTCAGTCAGCAGCTTTTTTGGAACCCTAAAACAAACAAAGAAAAAAAGTTTGTGCCTCTTTCTAACTTTGAGATTTTGGTCAGAATTCCTAGAACTGACATGATAGTGTCACAGCATCAATATATAGTCAATCAGGTCCTGATATCATAAAGCCAATTCAGAGTGAGGAAGCAAGATGATTGCATGTTCCCGCATACAAACGAACCTTAACAAGGCAATTGTTTCAACCCAGCCCTAATTAAAACTACCATAAACGACTGGTAGCATATACTGCAAGTGTGCAATATACGTTCAAGGGTGTGCAATCCATGAAAAGGATCAAAAAGGCCTCAGATAACAGAGCCCAGTTTGAATTTTGTTAGTTTCATTATGAATATATTCACTCAGCACTCACCAGTAAAGTGGTAAATTTGGAACTGCGTAAGCTTATACTGACCATGAATATACACAGACAGACATCAACAGCTTTATATCAACAGCTTTATATTAGGAATGTAGTTCTATGCATACTTACCTCAGGCCAAACTCAACTGAAATCAGTAGTGCTCACTTCCCATTGAATAGGTTCAACTGATAACACATTCTGACTTTTTTTTTTAAAAGTTCTTCAGCTAGTTGAGATAAACCTTTAGCTTTTTAGTTAGATGTGTAAATAATCTTGCAAAGGAGCCAGTTTGAAGTAGAAACCCCACCCAAGAAAAGATGCATCTAACCAGCACTTATTTTGTCTATTCTCTTGACTTCCTATATGGATATTTGGCACAAAGAATAAGAAATTCTGAAATCCTTGTTATCAACTCATTTACTTGCCAGAGCAAGGAGGGACCAACACTTACTTTGCAAATGACATCACTGCTCCTGATCTGAAAAAAACAACCATAGAGCTGTGCCTTCTGACCTTTCCTCTCTCACCTTGCAGACTTGATCAGGGGCCGCTGCTTATCCAGAACTGTTTTGATGGCCAGCGAGAGTGGGCTGGTTGGTGCTAATTATGTTTGTAATCTTTAATATTTTTTTAAAGCTCCAAGTGACATTTAAATTAGCTAATGGCTGCCCGTGGCTGAGCCCCTCAAGTTGGATTTGATCCAACTAACTCATAACTTTGGCATCAACACTGACACAGAGCAGCAGGCTACCTTGGAATTGGCCCCTCTCTTTTCAGTTCAAGGTCGCCTGCTCATCTGCAAGGTCAAATCCTGAAAAAAAATCTGCAAATCTGCAGAAATGGCTTATGTAAGCAGCATTAACTGAGTGACGACTATGATGTCCCCATGGCACCTCCCTGTCCCCAAGTCCCTTGTGCAATTGGTATTCAAAGATTTTTTTTTTCATGAAAATGGCAATAAACAGATAAACATACATACAGTATTTGCTTGCTTTTTAAAAAGGCGGACAGCCTGTATCGAGCATAAGGGAAGGGAAGGACTGATGGCGGCTGGGCCAGCATTGAGTTAACTAGTACGTACATCTGTCATTGCAGCTGCGACGCCAGGAGGATGCTGGGCTCATCCCACAGATGAAGGACATGCTGTGAGCTCTCTTTTTATATTATGTTTGTCTTCACCCTAGTTCCCTGTGAAGTGGATGTCCCTGTGGACACAGGGGAGGGAATTCAGTTCAACTCCTCTTACCATGGCAAAGCCCACATCGGCCTTCTTGAGCGCGGGTCCATCGTTCGTTCCATCCCCAGTGACAGCGACTACCTGGCGCTGGTCCCCAATAGTGCTGTCAATGATGCCTTGAAGGTCAAGAATGTGAGTTAGCTAGTAGCGAGTGGGCTACGATCCAAATACATCCCAGAGCTGTTTGCATCTTTATGTGGACATGCTTTCAGAGAAATTCTGGGCTGCATATCTGGAGTTTGATTGCAGGAAATAAATCCAAATCCCAGGAATTCTGATTCCCGCCACCCCATTTTGACTGAGGATGAGGAGATTGGTGGCATCTTACCTTTCACAAGGGTGTGCTTATCGGTAGGTGATGATCGAGCCAGAACTCGCAGTTTTGGCCAGATTTTATCAAGACGTTCTTGTTCTATCTATAAGCATAGAGAAGTAGTATATGTAGTATAAGAGCACAGAGGAAATTGCCTTTGGTCATTTCTGCACTATCAATTTATAGCATCTTCTGGAGCCATCCAGCCATCATTGGCCAAAATAATGCAATCGGCTTTATATCACAATGGCTGGGTGATACTCTGGAGGTGCTGTAAGTGTGGAAATTACTGAGTCTGGCCATTCATCATTTCTAGCTTACTGACTAGGCTAGCTAAGGGTGAATGAAACTGAACTCCAAAATATCTGGAGAGCATCGGTTGCCTACTTCTCTAGTTTTTGCAATAGATCTTCCCCCCCTCCCCGATCCCCTCTGGAGGGAGCAAACCTAGGATTTTCTGCTTTGTGCTATGGCCTTTCTCCAAACAGGTCTGAGATTTATACAGGTCCCCTCAAGTTTGACACTCATCATCATCTCTTGGTGATTGCAATATCAAAGGCTTGGGCCAAATGAGTGACATCCTTTCTCATCCTCAGCTGAATGTGATGGGGGTATCACAAGTAGCTTGGCAATCCATAAAATGGAATAGAGTTTTACCCCTGATATGCCAGCTTTCTGTTTGTGGGAATTTTTTAAAAAAAGATGAAGAATGTTCAGAATGTTCCTAATGACTGGAGTTCATGAAAAACTGAGATTTGTTCAACTTGAAGGTCTCTTGCTTAGGAGGATCCTCTTCCTGATCCCCAAAAGAACTGCCATCTGGGCAAGCCCCGGGAGAAGGAAAGCTACTATTTCATTGCTCATCTCCTTGACTTTGGATTCCAGGAGTAGCACCTTCCCCAAAGCTTAAAAGCCCTTCTTGGATACCTCTCCCTTCTCATTGCGGATCCTTCGGTTGAATTCCTTTCCCTCCAGGCACAAGAAGTCCTCCCCTGGCTGGATGATACCACATTTGGCAGCAATGGCCCGGGCTGTGTTGATGTTGTCTCCTGTCACCATACGGACAGTGATGCCAGCACGCTGGCACTTGCGGATGGCCTCTGGCACCTGGAAAGGGGACACATGGTATATCTAATTAAAGGCATTGATTGTTATAGCGTAACCTGCTTCTTGAATCTTCCACCCCAGTACTGAATCTGCTATCCAAACTAGGAATCGCAGCTTTACATTTCCAAAACAGAATCATGCTGGATTCATATCCAAAGTCACCAGTTAATCATTATTTCGCCCCCAGAGTATCTAGCAAAATTGGGGAAAGTAGAGGCCAGGAAAGAAATTGAGTCATAACCCCCAATCTTTTCCTTTGAAGTAAAAGTGGCCAACTTCAGTATATTTTTGTTTCGCCCATCCAAGCTGCTGAGATATATCTACAAATATATCCTGATACTGTATCACATTCACAATGCTCAGCTAAAATAGATGGCTAATGTCAGGAGGACACAATCCTGAGTAGGAGACATGTTATTCATCTTAGAAGCCCTTCTCCTAGAGCCAGATGTGTTGAAGATGATTGACATCATACTGAGTATGAAAGCAATCCATATATATTGAGAGGAAACTATTCATTGACTTCCCTGGTAGTTAATCATGTTCCCCATCCATAATGCAATGCTGCATCTTATTTTCTCAGATAATGAAAATACTTACTTGCACAGGATAATAACTAAAATCTACGTCTTAGTTCTTCGTTCTCTGCACTAACCAATGAAAATATGTACCACAGGAGTCCAAATACTTTGTCATGCAAAGTGTGCCTTTTTAAAAGTTGAAGCAGTTATGCTGATTTTACTAGTCCTGGAAAAAGGGGAAGAGCTGTTATTTAGCACAGAAATCTCAATGGATCTGGCCACTGGAAATCTCCTTTAGCAACTTCTCCAGCTTCTCTCTGGCCTCTAAAAATGTATTAGGTTTTGACAAACATGTCTTCGTAGGCTAAGGATTAGAAACATCATTTTCTCTTTTTGATTTTTCTTAAAATAAAAAAGAAGCTATTGTTAGGAAACTTAATTTTGGGCTCTGTTCTACACACCTCTGGCCTTATCTGTACTTCTACAGCAGTGTTTCTCAACCTTGGGAACTTTAAGATGTGTAGACTTCAACTCCCAGAATTCCCCAGCCGGCATGAATTCTGGGAGTTGAAGTCCACACATCTTAAAGTTCCCAAGGTTGAGAAACACTGTTCTACAGAACTGAAGCAACTGTGGATGTTTGACAAAATTATTTTTGGATCCAAATCCAACACTTTACAGGCTAGGCCATCATTTTGTTCTTATTCACCAACAGAACTCAGACCCCTTCCCTTCCCTTCCCTTCCCTTCCCTTCCCTTCCCTTCCCTTCCCTTCCCTTCCCTTCCCTTCCCTTCCCTTCCAACTTTGGTGAGCCATTGGGAAGAAATGGGAGATTGAAAACTAAAGTTGAATTCCCCTGACTCAGAAAAACACTAGGGTGAGACTGATAATCCAAAGGTAGGTTTGTTCACAGAAAAGCCACCTCTATCCAGCCATTACCTCTGGCCGCACAGGATCCTCAATCCCCACCACAGCGATGCAGGTCAAGTCTATCACAATATCATTCTCATTCTCCCAGTCAGGCTCCTTCCCTGCTGGAAAATCCCGGTAGGCTATGCAGATTGTTCGCAGCCCATCACATGCCATGGGCTCAATCACTTTCTTCACCATTTCGTCTCGGTCCCTGGGCCGGAAGGCCCGTAGCTCTCCATTGCTATTGAGAATGTTTGTGCACCTGAAAAAGGGACGAACACACACACACACATACACCAACAGCAGTTTATACAGAATCCCTTCTGCTTAGGTTCAGTTCTGCATACCGTACAAGATATGCAGCGACTCATTTACCCAGGCTGTTTATGACCTGAGTCTAAAAGATAGTAACTTTTCAAAATGGGCTAGTTTTGATAAAGAAAAAAAAGAAAGTTGTGCCTTTGAGTCATTATTGATTCCTGGCAATTGCCTGGATAAGTCCCTGCAGTTTTCTTGGCAAGATTTCAGAAGTGTTGCCCTTGCCTCCTTCCTAGGGCTGGGAGAGAGTGACTGGCCTGAGGTTCCCCAGCTGGCTTTGTGCCTAAGGCGGGACTAGAACTCTCCCAGTTTCCCTTCCCTGTTCCTAGCCTGATGCCTTAACCACTACACCAAACTGATAAAGAAGCCTCTGCACAATACTGTAACGGTAGCTAAAGGGAGCTAAGTGGGAAATGAAATCTGACGTGCCAGAATTCTGCTAATTCTGACTTCTGAGCCACGTCAGGGCTTTTCTAATGACTATCACCCTGAAAGTTTTAATTAACTCAACACTGCCAGTGTTAATTGCATACTGCTCTGTTGCTTTATTGTTTTAATGAAATGCTGCTTTAATTTATTATTATTATTAGCTGCACTTGTAACAGTTGAAGAGAGGGATGAAACTTATTTGCAACTGTTCCTGTTTCTCCTTGCTCCCAGCCTTTAGGGATTTTTGCTGTCCTTCACATTCGGCCATTTTAGTCATTGCTGATGTCCCCATTACAAATTTATCCCCAAGTGAAGTACATTGGTAGCCTTAGGCAAGCTCTTGGTCTTAGCTCATCACCACATTACCCATATTTATTTGAACTTCTTTAGCCTGCTTCTCAGTTTAAAATAAATTCTTTGTCTGGATCCCAATATCATGGGGATAATAATGTTGACTTTTCACAGGGGGTGTTGCAGGAATTCCTGGGATAATGTATGGGAATGTTTCAAGATTCTTCAACACTGAGAACTAAGTGCAGTTAGAATGACCACCCTGGTGCAAGCTTCAGGGTAAGAGATAGTCCTGCCCAGTCTAAGATAGTAGCCTTTATCTGTATGAGGGTCCCTTTCATCATTTACAATGCAGAGCAGACTCACTTTTTGAGGACAATTTCGGAAGCGCCTTTGCTGAAGAGGCGATAGCCACCATCAGGCATACAAGTGACAGTGCTCATGGATTTGCGGACAGAATTGAAGGTGTAAACCTTGTAGAGCTTCTCCTCTGGGATGTGTTCACGGACAGGCTGGTAGTCATGTCGCAGATCAATGACAAAGCCCAGCAGTGCACATTCTGTCTTATTGCCCACCTGGCGTGGCAGACCCCCTTCTTTTTCTGGAGGCTGAAGGAAAGAGAGGGTCAGAAAGGAGAGACACCCAGTTCAGTTCTTCCTCCTTCATCACTTCTACATCAAAAAGTGTGTGCATGAGGGTTGGGATGAATTGGTGATTCAAATTACTGGGTCCCAGAATTCAAGCTTGTAACAGGCGTTGAATCTAAGGCATATCTATGCTATAGAAAAATTGATTTAATAATTGTTCCTTCTATGCAGGGAGCTTTTGGAAGTCTAGATCTCTCTAAAAGTTTTCAGTGTTCTTGCCAGTTAAACTGGCAATTTGGTAGCACACCAAGGTAAGTATTTAAAGTGTGATTCTGGGGAGTTGTACCTTCTTAAGGGATTTTAAAAAAGTCTCAGATCCTAGAGATTGGGACTCAGATGTTGCTGGTCTACAATTCTGGCAGCTCTTGCCAACAGAATGAGTTATGAGGGATGATGAAAGTCTTAGTTCAGCAACATCTGGAGAATCAGAGATTTGTCACCCTGTCTAGTCACTTTTCTCCAAATTGAGCTGACTTCTTCCACTGGAGTTTGGTTGGATCAGAAGGAAGTCGGGCAACAATCTGCAGGTGCAAGACTGGGAAGAGTTTGGCATCTCTCATCCTTATGCCTTCAAAAAGGAAATCTTTTCCATATGTGCCCCAAGACTGGGAAAGGCTTTCATTCAGCTGCCACCCCAAGTAGTATATTTAACTCTGGTGTTAATGGTCATATGTTCTCCTCTTTAAATAGTAATGCTGGGGAACCTTTCTGCAGATGTTGCTGAATGGGGCCCTGCTCCAGTGGCCCTCACATCTGGTCTGATCTTCAACTGGAGCTCATGAGGGCCTCCAAAGGAAATAAAAACAATGGCTGAGTTTATTTGTCTAGGCTAAAATGGGGTTTGATGTTGTGGTTCAGCCATTATCTTCTCCTATTTTCAGAACCAGACTGTCATGTTAAAAGGTACTATGGTTTCTTTGTTGGGTTATAGCATTCTAAGTTGGGTTTTGTTATCCTGGGTTCAGGGTTTAACATTTCATTCATTCATTCATTCATTCGTTCGTTCATTCATTCATTTTATATAGTCACCCACTCAACATGTGACTCAGGATGGGCATACATAGTTAAAAGCAACAAATAACAATCACCTCCACCACCAATAAAATATATATTAAAACCTATTGTGCTGGAGGCATTTTGAACAACCAGGAACAATCAAAATGGACTCACAAAACTTTCTGACCCAGTGCCTGGAGGAAAAGCCAAGTCCAGAGTCTTTTGGTAGGTTTGGGACCATGTGAATCTTGGGGAAAATGCTATTCCATAGGGTAGGTGTGGTGACAGAGAAGGCACATCTCTTGAATGCCACCAGATGCCACTGCCTGAGTGATGGGATGACAACCCTGTTAAATCTTACTGGAATGGTAATCCAATACAGGCAGTTCAGCTAATAATCAGTCCCTGTGCCATGAAAGGCTTTATAAGTAACAACCAGACCTGAAAGTCCAATGGTGATGTTATGTTATATGGGCGGTCCCCAACTTTTATTGCTAGTGAACCCAACAGGTACTATGCCTCCCCTATGGCATACTTAACTAAACTCAAAGTACCTAAACATCAGAGGGCCTTTACTCTGGCACGATGCCATGCCCTCCTCTCAGCTATCCTTGAAGGCCGATACAGGAAGAGTATTACCCGGAGAGACAATGCCCCTGTGACTCTGGACACATGGAAACAACAGAGCATGTGCTTCTCCAGTGCCCGTATTACAGAGACGTTCATACTAGACTCATCTCACCATTACTGCATAAATACCCGGGCTGCACAGGACAATTCTACACCTCCCTGCTGCTTTCAGATACCAACCCTGTTACAACATATAAGGTTGCCACGTTCTGGGCAGCAGTGATTAAAATTTGTCAGATGATGACCTGTGCCATAAACTAGTCTTAATGAGCGTCTAGTTCATCATACTAGAGTGCTCTCTAATTTGATATCATCTGCCATATGCTAACCTTTATGCTCCCCTACACCCATCCAAAGCTCCTACCTTTCCTTTTAGATATACACTTTCTATTTTATATCTTTTAGCTTTTTATTATTATGCTTTTTAATTGACTATACCCCACCCTCCATATGCTGGTCTTTGACCATAATAAAGATTTGATTGTTATTTTACATGGGCACAGCAAGTGCGCCCGTAACTACTTGCATGGCTGCATTTGGATCAGTGGTGAGGAGTCTTCAAGGGCAGCCCCACGTAGTCCCCACTTGGACTAGACAAGAGGTGTCCAAGGCATGAGTGACTGTGAATAGGACTTCCCAATGCAGAAATGGAGGCAACTAGCACACAAGATGGAATCATGCAAAGGCTGCCACCTGCTCTATGAGCAGGAGCTGAGAGTCTAGGAGGACCTCCAAATTGTACACCAACTCTGTCTGGGGGAGTGCCACACTTCCCAGAAGTAACGATGGAAAATCTTCAGATCCATTTTGTGTGAATTCAGCTATATATTCCTAAATGTCCAGTCGGACTTTCTCCCTGTTCTCCATGCACATGTAGACATATGCAGAAAACCTTCCCTCTCCTGTGAATTCCATCTCCCTGGGCTTCTGCCTGTTTTCCTCTTTGCAGTTCAAATATTAGCCAGAGACCAATTTTTTCCAGCTGGATGTTTCCCCAGAATTTTTAGAGCACAGCCTCCTAGCATTCCAGGAGCTTCCCTTTTAGCTCTTCTTCATGTTCTGCATTTTTTAATTTACTGCTAATTGTTCCCAACTCAAACGTCACTTCAAGTGAAACTACAGAGATAGCCTTACACCAGCTGTTGGTTCGTAGTCTTAGCCCCTCCCCATATCACCCTGATCTTTTTTAACATCTTTATACCACTTTTCAATTTAAAATAAATCCTAGATAATGGTATGATGGAGATAATAACACTGACTTATTTCACAGGGAGCTACATTTCCCAAGACTGCAGCCAGAATGGGTAACGGTGGTGGGAGCTACAGTTCAACAGCATCCTGAGGACCACAGATTCCCTAGTACTGCACTTCTGGCCCAATCTAGCCTTAGGAAGGTATATCTCCACAGGGGACTACTACTCACTAGTATCTTGGTGGTATAGGCACTGTTGATGGCAATGGCATGCACCAGCAGATCCAGTGTCTTGGATGTCAGGCTACTGGGATCAGGGGTCTCCTTGTAGTGAGTGTCACCCATGTAGGACTGCACAACTGTCATGCGATTGGTGGTAAGGGTCCCTGTCTTGTCAGAGCAGATGGCCGTGGCATTGCCCATTGTCTCACAGGCATCCAGGTGCCGGACCAAGTTGTTGTCTTTCATCATTTTCTGTAGTCAGGACAGGAGATTCAAATGTTTAGCTCTATACATATTTCTCTCCGTAGGACAGAGTGAGCAAATGGCGGCCCACCGACCCACCCACTTGCATCCCCACAGCATTCCCAGAATGGGTGAGGGCAAGTTTTGAGTCCTTGTTTTTTGGGAATTGGGAGATTTAAAGGACAGAATTCCAGATGCCTAATGTACCCACAGCACCCCTTAAAAGCCTTGACCCTCTCCAAATGCCAAAACATACATTTATATTTTTGTGAAGCCACATCACACTATGGGCTCATATTCAGTTTGTAATCAACTCTTCTTCTAAGATCTTTTTCACAACCCATTCTATATCTGTGCAACTGATTATTATTGTTTCCTAAGTGAAGAATTTTGCATTTGCTCTGTTACTCTTCATTCTGTTATTTTCATACCCCACCCACCCTTAAAGTAGCTTGTTAATCTGCACCATGGATACTTCTTCAAAAGTTTGCATTCCTATAATTGATTAAGGAAGTTACTGATTTTAAAAAATGAATTAAGCGGTAGTCTGGTGAACATTGTTCTTGACAAATGCATACTGATTTCTAATGATAACTGCATAATTTTCAAGGGGATTGATGATGATATGCCTTATGCTGTATTCTTCAATCTTCCCAGACATTCCTGTTAGGCTAACTTGCACCAGAGCTTCAAAATTAGAAGGCCATCAGAGAGCATTTATGGGAGTAGACAGCTTCAGAGCATAGCCAAGGGTCCAGCCAGGTATTTTAGAGAAAACCAATGAAGACATTGGGGGCATGATGCTCACCTTGACAGAGTAGGCTAAAGAGATAGTGACAGCCAATGGCAAGCCTTCAGGCACAGCCACCACCAGGACAGTGACCCCAATAATGAAGAACTTGACAAAGTATTGCACGTAAACCGGAGTGCACTCAGCTAGCCACGTCTTCCCGTCAATAACAAATGTCTGAATGACGAAATACAGGACGAGGATGATGACTGTGATAGCTGACATCACCAGTCCTAACAGGAGTGGAGGAAGAAAAAAGAGACAGTCAGATGCGACAGCGAGACCTGAATCTGTGAAACCACACACCCTGCAAATAAGATTGCGTCTTGAGAACATTCTGTATTAAAAGCCAGAATGTGAGAAGAAAAGTCCCCAAAGGGCTTCTTGGCACAATGCTCAGTCAATTCCACAAATTTCCACTCCTAAAATGAGAGCTGATGGGAGCTGTTGCTGTCTAAACAACCTCCTTCAATCTGATGGCCTCCAGATTATATCTCTTTCATCCTCCAGCAATGTAAGTGTCTAGAATGGGAATGATAGGGGTTGAAGTAATCCAAAACATCTGTAGGACAATACACTGGGGGAGGTCTAGGAAACAAAAACGGGTGGGTGGAGAAAAGAGGAGCAATTTCACCTCCTTTGTACTATATTTGTTATCTGAACATAAGGGAGCACTGGAGATTGGTGATGTTGTAATAATGTGTCTTTGTCCACCTCACAGAGGTGGGAAATTCAGCTTCTCAGCAGCATCTGTCCAACATCTCAGCAAGGTTTATTCCACCAAAGGACCAGCTTTTAGGGAAAGTGTTTTTTTCTCCATGCTATAGGGAACAGACCCCTTCAAGAATGGGCAGTTTTTAAAAATGCAAGTAATGGGAATTTGAGTGCAAGGCCTTTGGGCACCACAAGTTCCAGTTTTGTGGGCAGAAAACTGATCTACCAAACACTGGGTATTTATGGTCTCCATCTTCCTGAGTGCAAGAAGTTGGCTTTAATAAGAATGAAGGCATGCCTGAGTCTTCATGTATGCTTATGGGGATCTCCAAAGGTAGAAAGAAGGATGAAGAAGGCTTCCCTTGACCCTGAGGGTAGTTTCAGTGCTGGGGTAGTTCTTTATCCCTCTAAAACTGTTAAAATTGGATTAGAACACTGACAAAGAGTAACAATGGATAAATAATTAATACGGAATAAAAGAAGAGACAAGCTCTTGCTTAATTCATACATACTGCGTAACAGGCCCTTTCTCGGCCAAGAATATTATTCATTCATTTATTAGCAATGGTGCAACCAAGCTTACTCCCGACCCCAAAGGGAAGTGTTTCCAGTTGTTACAATGCAGCCCCCGTACCTGCTTTCCCAATTTGAACAGCCAATTTGGTGAGCTTCCCCTGCAAGACAGATTTCTCTTTTTTGGGCACACTGGTCTTCTTCTTCTCCCGTTCTTCCATCTCACCACCCTCGGCACTTTTCAGGGGTTGCATCTCCATGGCAACTGCCCCATCCTGTTTTTTGGCTGCAGAGAGATAGGAGCAAATATGGATTTGCCCAGAATTGCTGGATCTTTATTATAATTCTGTTGCTATGGTTGCCCTTCTGTGTGTGTGTGTGTGTGTGTGTGTGTGTGTGTTGTTTACTTTTCTTGATCCAGTTGTTTATAAACAGCATCCTGGTATGCTACAAAAAAAATAAGACAGACATTTCCTAGCCTTTATTGAGAGATTATTGATCTCCATGAAAAACCTGTTTATTGTCTGTAGCTGAGTTCACATTTTGTACTACATCACTATGATGTTTAGTTGGGTTAGCAAGATGTGTGAAGCCAGACATTGTGGTTTATAAACAACAGTTCATGGTTTAGAGTGAAATGTGAATCCAACCAATTGTAGCTTGGTCAACAAAGTACATTTTTAAAAAATTGTGACCTAGCATGAGGTGTGAACTCAGTCTGCTATGAAAGGCATAAAAGCAAGGCCATAAAAGGTTAGGGTTCTTTTTGCAATATTGCAATTGGTGCCATAATCAAAATGGGTGTATTGGGTAAAGCAGAATTTGCCCAATGTTAGGGCAGATCTGGTTTTTCAAAATAATTTTTTACTGCAAGTTGCCTGATTCATTCCTGGAATTCTACAAGGTGTGTGTCCAGGCAACATCATAGATCATTATAATACTCCTGTGTTTTTCTCACCTGTATTTTTGTTCTTAATGTAACAACCTGTTTAAAGGAAATGGTATGGCTGTAAAATGTATTTTGATTCCTAGTACTAAAAGCCACCTAGATTTATACATTACACTAAGTCATGACTTTGGTTGTGGCTTAGCATTACCTGTGAACTAGGCCATTATGGCTTACTTAACAATCAGCAATTAAAACATTGCCCTTCTTCTCAGCTATCTCACCCCAGATCCATGCACACACCAGTTATCTAAACAAAAATACAATCATTCCCATGTACTTTTGTTCTCATGGAAGTTCTTCCAATATATAGAACAGATATGCATAAGCAATTGAGCTTGTTTTAACTGCAAAGACTTTTCCCAGTGAACTCTAGAAATGTAAGTTCCAGAGACAGAGATTTTCAACAAACATTAGGACCCCTTATAGAAAAACCACTTAGCTGCCATGGATGAACAAAACTTATTTTCACGATAAGTCCAGAAAGTTTGCATCTCAGGTGAGACATACTGTTCTGAGACTCATTCAATGCATATTGAACCTACAGAAACGCAACATATCCATTCAGGAGGACACTCATCCCTTTTAAAGCTAAATAACCAATACTTTATGATGCTTCAACAAGAGTTTTGTTAGCACTATATTTTGCACAAGATGCTCATTTTTCTGAACAGTCACATTACATTTTATTCTTTCTTGGAAAGAAGCTCATATGCCAGACCTACTGCCAAGCTTCCAGAAAATTCAAAGTTCAATTCAAAGTCCAGCAATGCAGCCATCTAGTAAAGACCTGTAGCGTCTTAGTACCTTATATCCTCATTTTCTTTTCTTTTTTGGGAAGGTAATGTTGCAGTGGATGTTGATTAATCAAAGCAGTTCTGACAAATCATTGTCTGCTAGATGGAACCATGCTTCTTTTGGTTTAGAACTGAAGAAAAAATAGAGCCTGACACACATTTGCATGCCTCTAATATTAACTAGGTCCTAGTTGATCGGGCAAATACTCCTGATTGGTTGTCAGCTGGCGGAAAAACAGAGGGTTAGGTGAGGTGATTGTCTCAAGTTTAACTGTGTATGTTAGGTTAAGGTGAGGATGTGATCATCCAGATGTTGAAATCCAGCCCTTATCAGCTATAGTGAGCATGGCCAGTGGTTGGAAATGATCTGATGCGCTGAGGTCTTATCTACCAATCTAACCTATGTCTAGTACATTATCCAGCGTTAATTTCCACTTGAAAAACCCAAGAACTGCCGTGTTTCTTTTTTTACTTCTGTTCTCTGCCTAACCAGAAACCCTGTGTTTTATTTAAATCTGAAGCTTAAATAGGATTAGTCATTCAAATATCACTTGCCACTGTATCCTAGAATCCTAGGGTTAAACGTATAAATAATTCAAACATCTGAGGCTAAATATATATTATGACCCTGAACATCTAGCATAGTTTCACTCTCTGGTCCATGCTTCCATCCATGCCTTTGCTTTGTGGAAGATTGGACCTTTGGGAGAAAAAGCTTCTTCACTAGTCTGCCATATTTTGGTTGGTCCTAATACTGAATGATTGACATATTCCTGGAAGACCTAAGAGTTATGCTAAAGACAAGTCAGAATGACAAAAATTTGTGCCTCCAGTCACTGGGAGTTGAACTGAACTTGATAGCACTTAATTAACTAATGGTTTTAGGGGTCCTCTGAGTTTCATTTGTCATGTGCAGACGTTTATAGCCCATCTAGCTAACATCTTCAGTGCTATGATCTTGGAGAAGTGGGGTTTGTTGTGGAATATTTAGTTGCTTAACAGGCTGCGAAACATCTGCAAATGAAAACGCTCTGCATATTTCGGCCTCAGGTCATCAGGCCTAGACTTGTTGCTGTTGTTAAAAAATACCATTTTAGAATGCACTGGGAATTATGGTTTAACTAAAAAATCTCCAACTAAACTATTAAGATCTGGAGAACTTTAGCTCTTTCCGATATATCTGGCTCCTCCAACTAAATGCAGGCACTCGAGAGATATGTTGGGGAAGCATTTACCTTTGTTTTGATTATTCTCCACTGCCCCATCCTGCTGCTTCCCTACAACAGAAGAAGGGAACGACAAACACAGGACGCTTGAGAACAGACAACACAGCACCAGCACGGCATGCACGCACGCACACACTATGGAGAGTGTGGATCATGATAAAGCTCCTCCCGCTATGCCCTGTAGGATGTAGTCAGTCTTCTCCAATCTGATGTCCATCAATTATATTGGCTTGCAGCTCCCATCATCATAAACCAACATGGTCCATGGCTGGTTGGAGATGGCAGGAGTTGTAGTCCCACACATCTGCAGAACACATGGTTGAGGAGCACTGATACAGGTGCAGGCACAGATAGCAGGAACTAGGAGAAATGGGCCTGATGTAGTGGCTTTAGTCTACTGCTAAGTTGGATTGAATTGTACGCATTGAAAAGAGAGGGGATAGTTTTAGGTTCCTGCAAAAAGAAAAGGGGTGGAATCTTGCCCCATTTCAAGGATAAGATGTTCAAACAGGCTAGGTAAAAACAGAGTAGGAGATCTGCAGAACTGGGAGAAATGTAAATATAGCAATGAACATAGAGACTTCTATTAGCGTTTAAAGTGGAATGAACTAAAAAGAAGCACCTTTTCTATCAAAGAACTTTCTCCTTGAAGAAATTAAGCTCTTCAGGGTGACCCCAGCAGGACTTTTAAAAAGCTGATAGAAATCCTCTTCATAAATCACAACTGACTGCATGATGATTTTGGTTGATGCTGGTATTGACAAGATTCTTATGGAGGCTTTAGGCAAAGCATCTCACTGGCTCCATCTCTCTGCCTTGCTGCCTCACTCTCCTGTATGACCTCTTCTTGCCCAGAATAAGAGAAGGACTGTGCTCCTCATCCTTAATACACTTATTGGCTTCCTGCTGTAAGGTGACCAGATGTTCTACTTTCTGGAAGATAGTTTCTATTGGAATGGATTCTACACTGGAAAAGCTGTCCAGACTGATTTTATTTTAACAATATAGACTATGAAGAAGAGTGAACAGGTTTCTTGGAGTTGTCCATCAACTGTCAGAACCTGAGATGTATTGTACATTTATTTCTCTTTCATCCAGAAGAAGTGAAGCTTTTTCTCTTTTTTAGGGATATATAAACAGTACCTGTAATTTACTGTATCCCTCTGGTGATGGTTAGGATGAAGACTCAGGGAGGACTATAAAAACAAGCTGTAGAATGAGCAGGCAAGTGGGGACAACTACTAAGAGGAACAGCAGGAGCTGGGCTGAATCCCAAATGCAACATTATTATTATTGTTATTTAAATGTATTGGCTACTCAACTCCGGTGGACTGCATATCATAGCCATAATGGAAATGTGCAATGCCTGATGAATGTATCTCTTTCTATATAGAGGAGCCATCATTTAAGAATATGCAAGATTGAATGGAAATACTTAGAATGGCCTATAAATCTCCACCAGGGAGGGAGCCCTTTGCTTGTAGTTGTGTTTTTAGGAGACAACAAGGAGTGTTTCTTGCAGGTCCTGCTTATCAGCTCCCCGGAATAATCTGTCTGGCCATGGTGGGGAAACAGAATGCTAGTGTAGATGGGCATTTGACCTGAACCAGAAAGACTCTTCTTCTCATTATGTTCTTATGGATGCTCATAACTGGCCTGTGTGGATGATTATGCATTCTTTAGATACTCAGAGATATGGCCTTGGACGTATATCCCCTACACTTTCAGTGCTGGAAACCTTTGTTTTGGCCTTGAGAAGAAATCAGTGAAAGAAGGGACCATAGCACAGATGAAGTTGACATGTGTACAAAGGGAAGGCATAGCAAGATCCAAAAATGGTGGGAATCAGGGAAGACAGAGGAGCTACATTGGTAAGACACTTGGAGTGGCACCATTGTGAATGGCAGACCTTGCCAAGGAAAGTTGTGTGTGGGGTACCAGTGGCTTTGTGCCAAAGTACCTTCCTGTCTCAGCAATACAGGCATCTCCAAGTATAAAAGGAAATGTAATTCGTCAGTCCGTTCTCCCAACAAATGGTACAGGTGCTGAAGCTCTCTGTTCTGGTTCCAATCAGAATGAGGTGAGAGATTACAAGGTAGCCTAGGAAAGCCTTCTGAATTTATTACAGAAACAAAATAAACAAACGAGAGAAACAAAGAGCCCACAAAAAAGGCAATCAAATTACAGAGCTCAGGAAACAGGAACCTGAGAAGACAAAGTAATAACTATGCAGATCCAGTGTTAACCGTCCATTAAATGATGGCATTGATCAAGAAATCAGGGATGTTACGGAACTTGTTAGTGACGCTTGGTGTAGATAGTGACTGTAAAAAGTCCATTGATATGAAATCTTTTCTGGATCTCTGTAATTAAGACATGTGAGTACTGAATAATGAATGAAAGACACCCTGCTGCAGTGAACTGATGAAAAGTGAAGCTGGTACAGTGTAATATTGACCACTAGTGAGAATGAGTTCAGTAAATCCCAATGGAAATAAGCTACACACATTTTAAAAATGTGAATATCAGCAGTGCAGTGCAATATTTTCAATTAAAATGCTCAGTACAATTTCCTGTTAAATTAAACATGCTTTCCCAGCGTCTGAAAAAGTCCACATTGTAGTCATCTGGCCACTGCACAGAGATAATGTCACTCTTAGACGGTCCAGTCACCACTTACCTTACTTCAGCATGATGAATGCTGAGTCAGTCTTTATTTTGTTTCTACCCCAGCTCCATTTTATCTTCAAATTAGGTATATATTTTTTAAAAAGTGCCATTGCAATAGGATGGGGTAGGAAGGTGTATTGGCAAATTGATGTATACTAGCCAATATATCGTCTCCAGGGGCCCCAGTGTTCTCCCTTCAAGCTGAATCAGTGTAAAATACTGAAAATCTACTTTTTCTCCAGAGCTCTATCAGAGAAGAAGAAGAAAAAAAATCCACACCCATACATTTCTTTGTAGATTGTGGAGGTGCTATCAACTATCTCCATTATTTTTTATATCTGTTTTCATTCAAAAGTTAGATATGGAAGACAAGGGTGGGGGTGGAGAACTTGTTCATTCATCTGTTAATTTATTTTTGTCTCTTGGGATATGCATGGTGCATAAAAATGTGGAGGGAAATGGGAGGTAATGGGAAATGAAAGGAGACAAGACTGTTAGTAAGGACACTTGTGGGCTTCCGAGTGAGGACCTATGGCAGGCTAGACGTCCTTGCAAGCGCCTCCATGAGCGAGGACAGCACCGCGATGAAGATCAGCAGCCGTGTGGCAAATTCTGGCTGATGAAATTCTCTTCAGAGAAGAAGAGATTGGGAGATTGCCCACTTGTGCTCTGGATAGCTGGTCCTCGTGAGGAGACCATAGGAACTGAGCTTCTTGGGGTTGATTGTGAGTTGAACAGCTTGGGAGATGAGGGAATATCAGTGCACTCAAAACCATTGTAGAGCCTTTACAGACATATGACCTGCAAAAGCTTCACTTTCTTAAACACTTTTGGATACAATTTACAGCTTAAGAGAGATCTTCTGAACAGCAGGAAAGAATAAAGACACTCAGTAAGTCGCCTTCTTTTTGGAATTAAGAAAAAAAATTATCTTAAAAGATTTTAATTTAAAAGTAAAAAGCTTAACAAGATTTTGATTTAAGAACATTTCAAATGGTTAAAAGGGACAGTAATTTTAGAAAACAGAAGAATATTTTTTTTTTCTGACCAAAGTGCCTTAAAACATAGTAAAATTAATCAGACAAGCTGACCAGACCTCTGTGGGAATGATGATTGTTTTTTATTAAGGAAAGTAGATAATTGGTGGATTTGACAAAATAAGAAGATAAGGGTAATGTGAGCCAAACTGTGTGACTAGCTATGGAGAGCAAATTGAGACTAAAGTGTTAAAGACAGAAAAACAAAACAAGAAAAAAAAAGTTTGCCTTTTACTTTCATCCTAGTAATTGACATACTTTCACTTTATCATAATGGCAATCACAAGAAAAGCAGCAAAATAGAAGAAGGAAGGAGATGTTCATTAGAACAACTTACAGATAAGGCATCATGCCAGATTTATTGCAGAAAATGTTTGAGGAATTTGGCAAGAAGATGACTGCAAACAGTTGCCAATAGTTTGGATGCTTTTAGAAAGGAAATGGAAGAAGGATTTGCAGGGATACAAAAGGATATGAAAGAAGAAGTTAAGAAGATTGAAGGATCTGTAGGACAATTGGCTAGAGATGTAAAACAAATTAATGACAAAGTGGAAGTTTTGGAAAGTAAGACAGAAGTTATAAATAGAGAGATGGAGAAAGATTTGGGCAACCTGGCATTACTGGAACTGAGAGAAAAATAATTTTGTTTTAGAGCACTTCCAGAAGATCGTGGGGAAGATATCAGAGAAAAGATTGCTAAATCTCTGTGTCATTTTTTGGACTGGGATGAAGATGACACAGAGACTGATAAGGCAACTGACTTCTTCGATTAGAGAAAGATAATTACTTGACATTCATCAATGACTGGAAATCCCTTATGGACTTTTTGCGTAAGAAAGAAAATGGTTTTATGACTTATGGTTTTGATGATTAAGAAAGAATAGGTTATAGAAAGAAGGGAATTATGATGAAATTTTGGAGAGAGAGGTTTGATTAGAATTGTATGTATAACTGCCGAGAAGACTGGAAGCCACTTCTGTGTGTGTGTGTGTGTGTGTGTGTGTGTGTGTGTGTGTGATGGAATGGAATTATGAAGGCCAGGCTCAGGGAGAAAAACATTTTCTTAGCTCGCCGGAGGAGTGTGGGAGATACAAGAGGATGAGACTGGCACCTCCCTGCGGAATTCACAATGTTGTGACTGGCTGGCTTGGGAGCTGGGGTTTCAGTCTGGGAAGATTAATGTCAGGCCTAGCCCAAGGAACTCCAAGAGACAATGCAAATTCAGTTCAGCAATTCAGGTTATTAGCTACAACCTCTAGCAAGAATCTTCCCAGACTGAAACCCCAGTTCCCAAGCCAGCCAGTCACAACATTGTGAATTCCGCAGGGAGGTGCCAGTCTCATCCTCTTGTATCTCCCACACTCCTCCGGCGAGCTAAGAAAATGTTTTTCTCCCTGAGCCTGGCCTTCATAATTCCATTCCATCACAGTGTGTGTGTATACCCATGTTTTCTGTTCTGTTCTGTTCTTTCATTTTCTTTTTCTTTTTTCTATCTTCTTTTCTCTCTGTTTTTTCTTTTCTTTTCTTTTTTCTTTTTCACATTTATTTCACTATATTTTTTCTTTCTTTGAATGTATTTCTTATTATCTATGTAAAATCTTATAATAAAAACTATTAAAAAAAATAAGGACACAAACTTAGACTGTTGAGCCAGAACCAATTGGTTAGGCTAATTGCTGATTTCTACTTGGTTTTCTCTGATGTTGAGTTGTTAATAGATAATTTGTAGGCTATAGTGAATGGTCACAGACAATGACTGAACTGATGGCCACCTTTGGCCAACAACTGCTTAAAACTCTACGGTCATCTTGGTGGATGACCTTTACTAGAAGCTGGGTGGGGGAATGCAATCCTGCTAATTCTCCTGGATTTCTTAGCAACTTTTGATACTATCAACCATAATATCCTTCTGGTTTGCCTGACAGAACTGAGTTTGAAGGACATTGTTTTACAGTGCCTGTGGTCCTTCTTGCCCAGAAGGTGGTCCTGGAGATAACTGTTTGACTGAGACCTGAGTCTCATCTTTTCCCCCTTATTGTTCAGGAGTCAGTTTTCTGCTCTGCCAGGTACATGATATCTTAGTTTCAACATCAGAGCCCTCCAAAATAAACAACCAAAAGTAAGTCTTTAGTCCACGTATACTAACAAGCAACTGTATTTTATATTAGTGAAATAATGGATAATCACTGTGGCACTAAACACTCATCATTGCTGATGTTAATGATGGAAGATATTGCATCATTTTGGATATAAAGGAAGTCACTTAGCACTTGAGTTAATGCATGATGCCAATGATTAATGCATTATGACAGTGGGCCAATTTGCCATTGTATTTAAATTGACTGTGATGGACACCCAAAGGCCATGGCATCCCAGAATAAGCCAATTAGTGCCATTTTGAACCTAGGCCAGCTACCACCTTTCAGTTTGTTATGAATGTTTGTTTATTACACGAACATCCCTCCTTTCTTTTAAAGTGTACATAGGAGTCACAGATGATTTTACATCCAGATCATGGCTAGAGTTATGTCTGCTAACTATAAATAACTAATTAGAGCAAACTCACTATAATATGCATCTTCAGACAATGACCTGGAAACAGGGCATGTTGGGAAGATATAGGTAGGAAGGTAGGAAAATGATAAAAGATGATGTCGATTCATTTTGGAGAGAGATGGTTAGATAAGTATTGTGAGTTTTACTGGGTGAAGAAGATTGCTTGGCTAACTTAGATGGCTTTTGATTGAGACATTGGCAGTGCTTCAGCCAGCAGAACGTTCAGATTGACATAAATGGATTCTTGTCAAAAAATGAAAGTGTGGTAGAAACCATCAGGGACTGTGAACAAATTAAGATGCTATTTATTTAATACCCCTTTGCTATGATGGATTCAGTGCTACTATCCCCTTAGCTCAATTGTTCTTTGATCAAGAATTAATTGTAGTAGATTTTTAAGGTCTAGCACTAAATCAATACAGGTTTGGACATAATTAACACGCTAACACAGAAATAAGCTGCTTATTATTCAGAAGGAATAAAAAAAGGGATTTAGGCAGAGTGGAACACTTTTCTCCTGCACAGCTTTTTTCGTTGAACATTAGCTCTTTTTTTAGACTGGCTGGGAAAGGCGCTGCAGTGGTTTTCCCACCTTCTTAGAGAGTTAACATAGTTAATGAGTCTTGCTATATGGAAGATGCAACAATAAAGAGGCAAATGCCAAAGGCTTTGAGCTGTGTCCAGTTCTTTGCTGAGGCAGATTCCAAAAGCGATGAGCCATAATTCAGTATGCTGAGTCAAACTTCAGCAGTATTGAACCAAAAGTATTGACTCAAATATTATTATGCAGTAGTGCCCTTTCAATGTTCTCCCAGCTGTGTGGGAGTCACTTTTCTGTGTACTGCTGGGAGAACATTTTAAATCAGCTGATCACATGGGTGAATAGCTTGCATGAGCAATGCCTGTGATTGGTTGGGCTGGGTTCTTTATGTGTTCCCCCAACTCCATTGGGAGAAGAAGAGAGCCAAGCAGTGGGCAGAACCAGTGAAGGACAGCCAAGGGACTTATGGGGGCAAGTAAAGAGGAGAAAGGCTTGTGAAGCCAAGAAAAGAAGGAATGGGGAGAGCAGAAAAGATGAGTGGATTCCTATCACCAAATGAGAGATGTCTGGGATCCAATTAAAAGAAGGAAACATAGAGGGAGATGGTAAAACAGCCTTTCCCAATGTAGTGCCCTTGAAACTACAGCTCTAAAAATGTCCAGCCAGGATGCTCCTGGGAATTTAAGAATTATAGTACTAATCCTAGGGGACATTTTGCTGAGAAAATAAAGCTATATGGAACAGTCCCACTGAGCCAGCAGAGAAGCAATGTTTCCAGAATATTTATTCCATCTCAGTTTTTAGATAGTCCAGAGCAGTGTTTCTCAACCTTGGCAACTTTAAGAGGTCTGGACTTCACCTCCCAGAATTCCCCAGCCAGCATGCTGGCTGGGGAATTCTGGGAGGTGAAGTCCAGACCTCTTAAAGTTGCCAAGGTTGAGAAACACTGGTCCAGAGTGTGAGTCTACTTTGTGCAAACATCCCACACAAACATCTGTTCAAAACCTAGCAAATTATCTACCCAACATGTGCTACCTGAAGCAGCATGGGCAGTGTTCTCTGGGAATGATGGGCAGGCTGGGGAGTAAGGTAACCAGAGGGTTCTGAATAGTCTTGTTAGATAACCAAGAAAAGCAAGCAATGCTGAAGATGAGGTCTTATGAATCAATGTCATGATCAGAAAGGGAGCAAATTATAATAAGGTTCTATTAGCCTGAAGTCATCTTTGTGCTGGCTATGCAGAGACTATAGATATCATTTGCAAATGCTAGATGTTTCTGAAGACATTTATGTGGAGCAGATCTGAAACGCATCTTGATGCCCTAGCTTTGGCCAACAAGAGAGCTGATATGAGCATGAAGACTGGCATGCAGGACAGTGGAGCCAGAGGTACACTAAGGACGTGCTTACCTTGACCAAAGAACAGACCTTACCTTTTTTTTCTTTCTTTTCCTCCTCTTCCCCACCAGCCCCCAGCAAAGTAAAGATAATCCCAGTCTGTGAGTTGATCCCAACAGCTGTAATAACCATCCGCCCAGAGCCTTCCATGACGTGGGTGCCTAAACCAAAGGACAAGTCAGAAGAATAGTCAATGGAAATGTCAGGAACCCAAGAAACAGATCCTCTGGATTCATTACAAAGTGATGTATTCTGGAATGGGTATAGAGTTGTTTGACATCTATTGATGGTGTGATTTGCAAAACATTAGCAAAGGGTTCTCATAGGGCTGTGCAGTACTTGGGACTTGAAGGGAAAAATATGTTTTGGAGTGCAGGGAGGGGCTTCATGTAGCCCCTGTGGCAACTCTTTAGAGCAGATGTGAATTGTCCCTGGATTGCATGGCTGCAGCAGCATCATGGGAAGAAAGACATTTGGAATTACTGATGGGTGCTACACACACAGCTATATCTGTGTTCAGAAACTCACCAGAACTAATAATTTGCGATGGATAAATCTCAACTTTCTAGTAAATGACAACAATTACATCTATCACTACAGTGTTGATTTTGCAACCCTGAAGTCTGCTGCTGTAAGCCACTGGTCATCAGCTTGGGTCTTAAAGAACCCTAGGCTTCCTCAGAAGCTTAACCTGAAGAGAGCCAACATGGAAGACTAATTCCTCTCAAAGAACACTAGACCTTTCTAGGTGATCTGCAGCCACAGGGAACTTTTGGATGGCTTTTTAAGTACATTATTTTCAGCTCAAGAAGTATGGCAATGAAACTTGAGAGGCTCTATGACTGTCAGGCCTAGCCCAAGGAACTCCAAGAGTCCATGCAAATTCAGTCCAGCTATGTTTATTAGCTACAACCTCTAGCAAGAATCTTCCCAGACTAAAACCCCAGTTCCCAAAGACCTCCAGCCACAACAATGTGAATTCCTCAGGGAGGTGCCAGTCTCATCCTTTTGTTCCTCCCACGCGGTTCCGGTGAGCTAAGAAAATGCTTATCTCCCTGAGCTTGGCCTTCATAATTCCATTCCATCACATCGGCTGGTTTCAGACAAACCACTAGCATAGCTAAAATGTTGTTAGGAATCTTGTATCTCAGCGTCTTGAAAGAACTCAGCGATTGCCCAGTCATGTTACTAGAAGCAGGCCATCACATTAAGCCATAATTGGTTGCATTTTTTGTATGTGATGCATTATGTGAACCCAGCAGTTGTGCATTGTTCGGCTGGGATTTAGGATTTAGTGCATCTGAACCAAGTTTGCCCCGCTAGATCACTCCCTGAGATCATCTTGGCCATATAATGAAGCACACCATGAAGTCCATGGTGAAAACACTGTGCTTTTCATGTTATTAAGCCAAGGACTGAACTTCCAGGCTCAGCCCCAAGAGCTATAAAATAGTGATAATGTTTAAAGTGCTTCTCAAAATTACAGGGAATGCCTTGGCACCAACCCCATACATACAACAGAACAATGTACTCCTTTTGGAAGTACACAAAGGAACGGGGTCTGCAAGCAACACTTGAAACGCAGTGAGTCTCGTCACTGTAAAGCTTATCTACCTCACATGGCCCCTGCTCTTTTGGGACTGACTCAGTCCCTGGATTGTTCCCCAGCAAATAATGAAAGCTCTTTGTTACTTGCTCCAGAGTTGAGATTCAATATGAAGATGTACATCTTGGCTGAGCGTGAACTCTTCTTCTGGCATCTTTCTTTAAAAAGTTCCATATTTCCAATCAGTGTCAGTACCTTGTATGATTCATGCCAGTGATTCGTCCAAATCATTATGTGATCTGGCTCTGAACAGAAGACAAAGGATTAATGGGCTTTGGGCTGTTCCAAGTCTCTGGTGTGAGGGACTTTTTGTGGTTTAGAAACACAGCCTTTTGGATTTGTCTGGGAAAGAGTTGACTTGGATTTGGAGGGTGAAAGTACCGTTGACTTTGCACTAATACTATTGACTTGCTTTATTGCTTCTTTGCTCTTAATGATGCCTGCTCAACTGTAAGGGGTGTTGTGTTTGTTTTTAAAAGCACTGATTTTATTACAGGTAAGTTTAGCTCTCAAAAGAGCCTCACAGGGCCCCAGGAGCCTCTGAAATATTTGGGACCCTGTGTGAAAAATAAAAATGAGGTGCCATTACTACCAGTCTTACGTTTCAGTGAAGCTTAAGCCTCACTTCTCAATAGTGTCATTAGACTTCAGAGTTCTCCATTCTGATCCATAGCCTACTGCTCTGTGCATTGCTCTGATTTCCCCCAAATCAGCACTTCTTGGTGGGCTGTTGCACTTACAGTGAAGAAGTAATAGAGCGTCTGATGGGAGGTAATAAGGGACCTTCATATCCTTCTCCCCACACTGCCCTCACACACTCAGCTGCTTTGGCAGTGCTCCTGTTAAGGATAGAGTTGCCATTGGGATCCATGTGCCAAGGCCCTGTAGGTCCCGTGTCAGCCATGATACCAGGCCTCCTGCAGGGATGGCTTTCAAGCAGAGCCCTGGGCTCTCAAGGGACTGTGGGGCTACTGTGAGCACTTCTTTGTTTTTTAGCAGGATCCCAAGCTATTCGAACTTCATGCAGCAGAATGTAGGGTGAAAGGATTCTAAACCAAGGATTCGTTTTGAGTTCCAGAATGGAATAAATCGCTCAGTCCTTCCGCACCAACCAAATACAGTCCTGCTGATTTCAGTGAAGGAAAGCATCATGATGTGGCAGCGGCGGCGGCTGCTGCTGAAAAAAATCTTAACGGATCTATTTCTTTCATCAAATTGATAGAGCTGCTCAACTCAATTGTCTCTGGTGGCTTACAATAAAAATAGACAATAACACAAAAAGCCCTCAGTAAGATGACATGGCCTGATAAAACCAATAAAATCTGAAGAAGAACAAAGTCTGTTAATGCAGGACGGCTGAAAACAAACAAACAAACCCTCCTCATCCCAAGAGAGAGTCAGGTCTTCAAGGCTCACTGAAAGGATGGCATGGTTGGGGCAATACCCACCATTCAGGGATAGACACCCTGACGGAATGGTATCTCCATAATATCATAGCCACCCAGAAATCTGCCAATAGATTGTGACTTCTTTTCTGCTGTTACAACACGCGGACTGTCTGCATGGCTCAAATACAGCTTCCCTCACTTTGTGCTAAGCTTATGTTCCCTGAAAACCTCTCATAAAGCGAATTTGCAGAAAGCAAGACCCTGACCCCATGTAAAAAAGGGCTTGTGGGATCTGGCATCAGATTTTGTAACCTGAAGGCATTGACAAATGTGCTCCTAAAGTTTTAGAGGAAAGAAAGGGGTTTTTGAGGGAAAATGTTCAAACAGTTTCGGTGGGAAAAGCCTTGGCATGTTTCCAGACCCGTGGCACAAATTTATGCTTGTGCAAATCATATTTTGGACAAAAATGATGTATCACATGTGCACAAAGCAAGGGAAACTTATATGCCCAGGCATCCTTTAATGCCACAAGGGATCCTCAGGGAGACATGCAGGAGTCCCTTACAGAAAAGAATGGATATAATTTCTTCACCTTATTTTTACATATAGAGTAGTCAATTTGGTATCTATTCTAAACTACCCAGTTTTATTAGAAAATAGTAATATAGTTATATTAGTAAGTTGCTACTTAGTTTTGACGTAACATCATAGTTAACCTTTTTGAAAAGAAATGCTAATTGTAATGGTTTTTGAAGACATATATTGTGCATTTGAATCAGTTTTAACTCTTGGTGACAAGTCCATGCAATTTTCTTGGCAACATTGGAAGTGGTTTGCCCTTGCCTTCTCCTTCCTAGGGCTGAGAGAGAGGGACCGGCCCAAGGTCACCCGGCTGGCTTTGTGCCTAAGGCAGGACTAGAACTCATAGTCTCTAGCCCAGTGCCTTAACTGTTACATAGACCGGCTCAGTGATTACATCAAGCCAGAGTTCTGCATTCAGAGATGCAGCCCTTTCTTTGAGGCCCCTCACCTGAGAGCAACATGGGATCCTTGTCCACTGATTTGCGTACATGATCTGACTCCCCCGTCAAGGAGCTCTCATCTATCTTGAGATCGTTCCCCTGGATGAGCACTCCATCTGCAGGAAGCAGATCACCTAGGAGGGGAGAGAAATAGGTCAAAGCAATGGATTCCGCCAACAAATAATCTTGGGCTACATTCTTATGCCAATTATCTACACTGGATGCCACCCATTACCCCCCCTTAATTACTTAATGAGGAACAAGCATGCTTGCTATTTGATAGTGAGCAATACACTTGTCCTTAGTACTTCCAGGATTTCAGTGGGAAAAGACTTTAAAAGATATGCATGCTTGCAGTAATTATATTTCTGGAATGAAGAGCAACAAAATAGATGTGCAGACAGCTGTGCACATGTTGCAGCTGCCACTGTATTGGGGAGTGAATGGGGGAAGGACCAGCTTATCTAAATCCTGGCATGGACAGAATAGAGTAGGTTTCTGTAGTGTAGGTTGCTTGAAATGAACATAGAACAGGAATGAGTTCTGTGGGCAATTCGTTGCATTCCTTGAGAAACAAGAAATGAAAGCGCAACGGCATAATGAGAAATCAAGCTTTTGTCTGGAAACAATCCTAGATAATCTTAGAGGCCAGCCCCAAGTTTTCCTCCCTGATGACCCATCATAAACTTTGAGACTGTGCATCTCTGCATTACAGCTGCAAGAGAAGCTCATATCAAGCTATGCACCAGCCCCGCTCTGGGATACCCCCGAGCCCTTTGTTCAGCCAGTACCTTTGGAATTCCCAGAGAGATAAACCAGATATCAGGGTTGTTTTAAATCCAGTCCCTGAGCTATCTCTGGATACACCACAATACAGCTGACGTGCCTTTGCAGTGATCATCCATCCCCTTACCATATTTGATCTGGGCAATGTCTCCCACCGCCAGTTCAGCCACGGGAATTTGGACCTGTTGCCCATTGCGGATGACCGTGAATTTCTGTTCCTGTTCTATGCGGCTTTGCAGACCTCGAAACTGCTTCTCCTTGCTCCAGTCATTGAAGGCTGTGACCAGCACCACGCAGATCACTGACAGTAGGATGGCAGCGCCTTCAATCCAGCCAGCTTCTGACTCACCCTCATCCTCTGCACCCCCTGACACGTTCCCGCAGGCTGGCAAACAGGAAAGAGGAAAGTGTTGGAGAGGGGAAGGATCCTATTACTCTGACCACACATCACTCGTCGCCTTAAATCAGAAAGAGGTGCCAAGTGTCTCACGCTGTAACTCCCATCCTTCTATCAGCCACAATATCGGGGGCTGCTGGCAATTAGAAGTCCAACTGTCTAGATGGCTAGCCCTTCTTATTGCCCACTCTCCTCCTCCAATAACTACAGGTCTGAGGTATCCTAGGAGTGAGGTAACAGTTATAAAGATTGCCAACTTTGCCATTTAATTTTCCAGTATTAATATGCCCTAAATCTCATACAACTGTCAAGATGAAGCCCCATAAATACAAATATTATTAACTGGGTTGTGTTGCTATTGATGCTCATAGGCTGCTGCAAAATTGCATAGAACTGGATGATTTCTTCTATCTACTCCAAATAGATTGTGGGAGAGGTGGGCTGAAGTATAAACAACTCAATAATAGGTGAGTAAATGGAAGGTAACAGAATTAAACCAGCCTGAACACCCTGATCTTGCCTGGGTAAAATGGGTAAAATAAGCCTCCATTTCAGAGTGTGGTTGTGTACGTGAAAGTCACTTGTGAATAATAAAAGTATACAAATATTAATAAAAAGCTGAATCAGCGCAGCAGACAAAGATATTGGTCAGCGTGAAGAAGTTTGATAAACTCGAGTAGTCTAACCTGCAGAATCAATTGTCTCTTGGCTGACCCAGCTGATCTGCAAAGAGGGCAGATGGATCCACCATCTAAGGGCAGAGCTTTGATGTCACATCCACACAATCGCCAAAATGGTTCCCCTCCCAGTGTGGAGCTAGCAAGAAATCAGGGTGCCCTCACAGTTTGTCCTTCTTGTGCAGCCAGAATGGCTCTGGGCTGCCCTGCGGCTTTAATGTACAATTCTATGGGCTGCGATTGGTGGTTTCCTTGACGGAAATCCTAGCCCTGCCCAGTGTCATGCACCTACATCCTCCAATTGGTATGCACAGTGTTCTGATTTACCCCTTACACTGCAGTGTTTTGCTTTTTTTCTTTCCTACTATACTGTGGACTGGTCGAACTTTAAAAAAGTCCTTGAAACGATAGGCTGACTGGTGGACTGGTTGACCCATGGATCTCTTGGCTGCCATCTCCTGTTGTCTGGATTTGTGCAGCCACTGGAAAGAGCTGGCACTTGAGAAAGGGGGTTACCTGTGGGGATCATGTAGGAGCTGTAAACTACCCTAAGAACATTACATGAGGGGAGGAAGTGGGGAGCCAGAGGTCCTGGGAGCATGGGCTGGTGGGAATCACCAGCAGAGAGGCCATAGAGCAGTGTTTCTCAACCTTGGCAATTTTAAGATGTGTGGACTTCAACTCCTAGAATTCCCCAGCCAGCTGGCTGGGAAATTCTGGGAGTTGAAGTCCACACATCTTAAAGTTGCCAAGAAATGCTGCCATAGCGTATGAAAGACAAGCCCTTTCAATTACACTTCCGATTTGTTAAGTCAGGGACATGCTAGCCAGTTTCAGGGTTTTGCACTTTCTAGGTCCGTCAGAGGCCTTCCATGGTTCTTCTACAAATTATATCAGGGAGTGCCTCCTTTGAAGGGAGTCTGCTTGTTCTGTGGGCTCCATTCAAGAAGGTTCCTTCAGGTTTCCTCCTTCAAGAGCTGAGAAGGGTGAGAGATCAGGCCTTCTCAATGGCTACCCTGTCCCTTTGGAACAGTTCCTCCCTCCCACGAGATTTGGGCAGCCCCCATTCTGGACAGTTTTAAGAAGATGATCAAATGAGTATTGTTCCTTTGGGCATGCAGGATTTAAGCACTGTTTGTTGTGCCTTATCTGTTCTGATGGCTCAGATTCTACTGCTGTTTTTATGGCTATCTTATGGCTTTGAGGAGAAGGTTGCTTGGTTTATTGTAGGGATCTGTCTTGTGAATTGCCCGGAGTTATGTGACTGGAATAGTATATAAATAATCTAATCAACCAATCAACCTCTGGCACTGGATGGCCATAGGGCATTGTGGGAGATTTCAGTGGTGGCACTTGGTTATATTTCCCCAAAATGCTCCAGAGCAATGTTCCACCAGGAATGTATCAGGAAATGGAACTGGCAGCTCCCCAATCTCTTGAAATGAGGGACTCCACCCATCTGTGGACATCATGGCAGGGACAAGAAGGATCCGACCTCACCTTCACTCTGTTCACCCGGTGGAGCATAAAAAGACAGTCCCAGGGAGATGATGGCAGCAATTTCAAGAATGATTAGGGTCACATCCTGAAGTGCCTCCCACACTAATTGCAAGAAGGTCTTGGGCTTCTTTGGGGGGATAAAGTTCTGTCCGTAGATCTGTCTTCTCTTTTCCAGGTCAGCTGTGTTGTCGGAGAGACCTGGGGTCAAAAGAGAGAGTGGTAGGCATGAGGCAGCAAGTCTTGCTGGCCTGTTTTATGGCAGGCCAGGAAATGCAAATGTACCAGGAGAAAAATGTGCTAGTCAGCTTTCCCAACTTGGTACCTCAGGAGCTAGACTACAGTGCCCATTGTCCCCACCCATAAGGCACCAGGTGGGGAAGGCTGTTCTGTTCTCATCATTCTAGCATTCTCCAGACATTCTATTGCCCCCTAGGTTCATTCTTTTAATGTTTGAAGTGGAGCTATGCAATGAAGGTTTATGTAGATAGTCCTCACAAATCAACTTCAGATAACTCCAGCTCTTGCTTGGCAATTAAAACTGCTGCTGGCATGTGGGTGCAGCACCCTAACTCTCTTGATGTTCTCTTGTTTGGGGCCTGCTGGGTGGTTTGCAGTATGGAAAACAGTGGGATAAAGCTGCTTCAATCGTGGTCTGGGATGAGGTGACCAGTGCCATGAAAACAGGAGGGCAAGCTACATTCATTTATTTATTTAGATTTATATCTAAATTTATATCTCCTATTTATATTTCCTTTTGTTCAGCAGCTCAAGCTGGCATACATAATGCTCCCTCCTCCCATTCCCCTCCCCCAACAGCCACCTGTGACGGAGGTTGGACTGAGACAGAGGGATTGGCCCAAAGTCATCCAGGAGCTCCTGTGGTTGAGGATGGATTTGAACCTGGGTGCCCTGATGCCACTTTAAGCACTATAGAACAAAATAAAAGGAAAGAAGGAAAGTGTGGGTTTAAGCCTAAAGCAGGTGTCCTTAGTAAATGGCTTTGCCCTCTTAGAAACCAGCCAGAGATGCTCTGCATTCTTAGGGCCCTCAGTTATGGGTTTGAGGACAAATCCTGCATATCTGACTAGGTTGCACTATAGGCCCTTAATGGGGGAGAAATATCCTTTCTTCTACTGTTGTAGAGTTGTAAGGGAAAGGCAATACATTTCTGTTTCCTAGTCTCTCCTCCCCCCGCCCCCCCACCTTCAAACCAAGTGCCTAATTCAAAGGAATAGGGGATCTAGGATAGTTCATGTTTTTCTGGAATTCTGTCAATGTTTTGTCAGGACAAAGCAAGAATGAACTCTGACTTAGGCAGAGAGACCAAAACCCATTTAATGTAAAATAAATTTGGTCACAATAGTCACTTTCAGCATGCAACTGACACAATGTCCTGGTCCAAAGGTGGAGCCTGGCACGACTTTTTCTTTTTTATCAGTTTGGCCCAGATTAGAAATTTGTTCCCATCACAAGTTACAAATAGTTTTACCACCAGGGTAAGATTGGGGGTGCTGACAGCAGTCTAGGCCCCACTCTGCTGAATGATTAGGAGAGACCCCCAGAGGGAGGTTTATATTGTATTTTGAAGAAAATAAAATAAAATACATGGTCATCTAAAACAGCCCCTTGATAAAACCATTAAGTCCAGAGAATAAAACTATGTAACTGCATCCTGGCCTACATGGAACATGGAAAACAAAGTCTCTCCTCCAGCATTCGACTGGCAGATACTTACTATGTTCCCCCAGCCCAGTTTTCATAGCTAAATATCTCCTCTCCATTTCCCTGCCCCCTCCCAGCCAGGGGTGCTGGTAGATTGAGTGTGCTGCTCTCCCCAGAACAGAACTATACAATGGGCCCTTCCCCACTTCACAGGGAGAAGTCTGGAAGGGAGCACTGGTCATGTCCAGCACTGTGAGAGCAGGATTTGGGGGTCCACCTCCGTGACGGCTTCCAATGGGACAAGCAGGAGCACTATAAAATGCTTGCCCCAGATTGAAGGGAGTGAAGCTGCTGTCCCCTCAGTTTCCCTCTCTGAAATGTTAGGGCATCTTTCCACCCCAGCCTTGTCTGGAAGCTGTGGACCTCACAGCAGAAGCAAACGGGTGTAGGTTGGCACTTCAAAGACTTGGCACCTGCAGTGAAGGAGGAGGACTTCACTCCAGGCTGGGACTCAGTGGCTCCTGGGAGATAAAAGGGCCAACTGGGTGGCCCCGCAGTTGTCTTCTCTTCCTTTGCTCACCTTTCCTTAGCTTTTGACTCAGGAGGGAGGTCCTTGTTAAATATTAAAAATGCCAGAGAGCCAGGCGAGCAGCAGGAATGACAGCCCGGAGTTCGCTCTCAAATGCCCTCCACCGTTGGCCCTGGGGAGCCAGAGTGGGGCCTCTGCTTTTTCAAGACAAGGAGGCAACAGAGCAGCAGTCTAGAATTCATGCTTCTCCTTCAAATTAACAGAGGCCAGGGTTACTCTGGATGCTAACAAATATATGCTCCCGTTAAAAAACAAACTAAAATTAAGGGACTAGAATCTTGGGTGTTTTTTTAGTCAGCCCAGCAAGCCCCCGATGTCTGAAAGAAATAATCATAATCATAACAGTGTATTTTCATGAGTGAAAACTCTGATTTGGTTTAAACAATTATATTAAACATAAATATAAACTATTGTGTTAATTACCTCATAAATCTGATAAATAGGTTCCAGATAATTTGATTTTGGGCACTGGGTGGCAGACAATACTCCCCAAATGAACTTGAATAGTAAAGTGTACAGAAACATGAGGTCACAAATTTTCATTTCAAAAAACAAACACCAAGTTTCATCCCCTTTTGATTGCTTAATGAAGCTATCTGCTAAGAATATAATACATATAATTTGTCATCTCCTTGTCACCTTTTATTACTTAAAGACTGTATTTACTTAATCAAAGATTTATCTATTTCACTTGCACTTGTCACTTTTGCAGAATATTAACCTTGGTAAGGTTTTATTCATTTGGTCAGCTTAAAGCTCAGTGAATTGTGCAAACCCTGAAAGTGGGTTAATTAATTAACCAGATTCAGTGTGTTGCATGCACACAGCCATAAAGATGCTATTTCTCTCATTAACTAGCAAGATTTCACGGGATATTATAGTCCATGGGTGCAATTTCTTTTTTGCCTTCTATGCTTACCAGCTCACCACAAAAATTCTGGCTTGTCCCCGTGCTCTTAACATCCCATTTAGGTGTAGCAAGGAGAAGCAGAACATGGCGGTGATGATAATTATAATATATTAAAGGTGCATGCTATTTAATTATTCCAACTCCTGACAGCTTACAAGATAAAAGACAATAAAAAGTCCATGGCAAGAGGATAAATAATATTGCTCTGTGAAAGAAGCTGCTGGATTAAGACACAGAATAAACGTGGTGGCACCTTGAAGGCAAGGACCCTCAAAGGAATGAAAGTGCTTCAGTCTTTTGGGGTCTGATGTTAATAATCAGAAAAAATAGGGTGGAAAGTTAGATCTGGATGGGGCCCAACCTTTTTGATGGGTGGATCCCTTTGGAAGAGTGTGTTCTACCAGCCACAGAACATTTACCTCCCAAAATGTAAACTGAGGAGGTAAAAGGATTTGTCCAAAGGTAAGATCCAATGGGATAGGAATGCCAAAATGCAGATCCATTCTTTTGATTGCTGTTTTCTGTTCTAACACACATTCCACAGAAGGCAAATGAGGGAGGTTCAGAGAGACAAAAAACCTGACTGAATACCAAATAGAAGTTGGGTCTGAACTTCAGAAGCCTAGTAATGCCCCCAGAGGCCCAACATGCTGAAAATGAATCATCTCTGGCAAATACAAACAGACAAAACATTCATGCCACACACCAAACCAGATGGAAACCAACCATATCAGACATACTCATACGCCACACTGCCGATTGCATTTTGAAACAAGATGCAAACATGGATACAGCACAGACAGAATTTCTCCTCCATCTCTGGCACTCTTCCAAAGACTTCATCTCCTATTGTTACTCTTGGAGCCTGGAGAAATGACAGGCAATAAAAAGGGCATGAAAGGTCAGTGCTTCCTAGTTGAAATGTTTTTGAGAACTAGCATTATCATTAGTTAAGTCAGGAGGGGCAAAGGGCCCGGCAGAAGGCAAGAAGATTGTCTTCAGGCTTATGGGTTTCCCCAACATCTTATTCCAAAAACAGCATTTTCTCACATTGCATTGATCTCACCTCCTGCTCTGTGAACCTATCGATTGTGCACTCACTTGCTTGGGGGCAGGGACTGATCTTCTATTCTGAAGAGCTCATAGATCTTGGTGATGATAAACTAGAGCAGTCAGTTAAGCATCACCTCAGAAATGGGTAAAAGAATATAATAAATCTCCAATGGGTGGAAAAGACTGATAAAAAAAATCTGTGCTGCTGCTCAGTTTGGGGTCCAGATCTCAGTCTTGTGCAGGCAACTCAAAAGCCTTCTGTGCACCTCCTTTATGTAGTGCGCCATCTTTAAACTGGCTGGTAATGGCCAGCCCTTCCAACAAAGAATGTCTTGGACCAGAGTAGAGATGTGCAACCTCTGTTGCTGTGACAGATGCATTTGTTTTTGGGCAGCCCATCAAGGGCAACAATCCGAAAGGCATGGGGCCATTTTCAGTTTTTCCAAAGCACACACACTCACATGTGTACATTCCATACAGGTTTAAAACACACTCTGTAGAATATTTAAATGTTCTACTATGCTTTATTCTGCCTGTTCATAATTTTTCCATGTAATCAAATTTTCCCCTCCAGAAACCTGTGTAGAATATGGCTCTTTGAGGGGACTTTAAGCAACTGCACTACAACTTGTGCATCCACACGATAGAGGAACGTCCTCTGTATAATATGCCCCCAGCTCATATTAATGTTGAAATCCTAAGCATGCTTAAAAGGGAACACCACTTCAACACAATGGGACTTTCTGAAAAAAACAAGCAGTATCGTTACTGTTTCCTGCAAAACAATGATTACGATAACAAATCCTATTTTGTGTACATTGCATTGGGTTCAAAGCATTTGATCTACATTCTTTGAAGACTCTGTTCCTATAGGGTGAGCCTATAGAATATGCTCAGAAAAATGATTTCAGTCTCTTCCATGGATCAGAACAGGGGACCTAATTAGATATGGTCCAGAAGGATCTTTAATAGTCTTCTGAATTTTCCTCTTCCTTGAAAAGGTGAATCTTTCCTCCCTTGGATTCTTGTCCCTCAGTCATTTTTCTGGTCAAGCCTACCTTCAGATCAGCAGCTTTTTCCACATGGGGAATAAGATTGGAAAGAAGCCGTGGGAGGAAAGATGATGGCAGTTTTTTGGCAGGTCGATATAGTTTCAGGGTCTTTCCAACACCAAGTTCTAGTGCTCTCCACCCACTCTCGAGTCAGCAGAAATCTATACCAGCATGGAGTTGGCTGTCCTCCTTGCCAACCTCTATTCTACTCTATTGTCTGTTTCAAGTCACTTCTGCAATCTGACTTCCCCAAGAAATTAAGGGGTAAGAAGACTTAGCTCTCTGGAGAAGTCTATAATGCTGGGAAAGATGGAAGGAAAGAGGAAAAGACAACAACCAGCAGCAAGGTAGAAGACCTGAAGGGCCAGGTTGGATAGATCACCCTGGAGAAGGCTTATCTATGTGGCTGCTAAGAGTCAACCCCTACCTGATGACACATAATCAAAAGATCATTGCCTAAGTGTTTTTATAGGCCTCAAGGCTGTCCTTGGAAGGTGTTGGAATAAGGGGAAAACATGACTTTAACATTGGTACAACTAAGAATAACCTATGGGCTGGGAATAAGATGCAGGCAATGCCAGGAGGACATGACAGAAAGAAAGATGTCATCAGGGCATGTGAGATACAAGCGGGGACAATGTACAATGTAAATCTAGCACACTGAACAGGGTTCAATAGGGAATAGGAGCCCAGCATAATCTTTCAGAATCAAAATCCTTTTCAAAGATCCTTCTCCTAATAAAAGATCTTACAGGAATCCAACTGAAGGGACCAGAGCATGACCCATTATAACCGATGTATGCCATGGTTGAGGGACTAACCAGCCAACTTATTGAGCCTCGTAGTAACCAGGTAACTGCAAGGGATTGGTCAGATCAGAATTTAGCTCCAGTTTATCAGAATTTAGCTCCAGTCCCTTGCCCAGCCAGTTAGTAGCTAGAGAAATGAGAGAATGTCAGTCCAGGCAGCTTATCGTGAAATGTAAAACAAGAACAAAAATTGCATCATCCCAAATTCCATATCCAAACGACAAAGATACATGAGTCACCAGGGATGCCCCTAGGGTGCCCTCCCAAATACACCCCCAAATTCAGGGCTGAGAAAACTCAGCAGAATTGCTAATGCAGAGGAGGGAATGAATAGAGAGAAAGACAAAAAGGAGGGGAAGAGAGGAAAAGGAGAAAAGGACAGGAGTGGCGTGGGGAAAAGACAGCATGTTTGCCAAGTGGTGGGGGTGCAGGCACAGGAAATATGGATCATCCGGGAATGTGTGTGGAGCCTCTTGTCCTGGGCACTTCAACCCTGGCAGTGCTACTGAGGGCCACGGAGATTATTTTTTTTCTTGGGTTTCTCTGGATGATCATCTAACCTCTTTTGCATCCTGGTTGTTCTTGGCTTGCTTTTTCCTCCTCTCCTGTGCCGAACACACAGGGTGCCTTCCTTCTCTGCAGCCCTTGCCCGCTGCCCTGCTCTTCCTTGCCTGGTTCCCCTCCTCCCTTCCCCTCTCGGTGCGATGGGAAAGAGCCTGCAGCTCCCTGCAGCAGAGAATGAACCAGCCTTGGCTGCAGCAACCTCAAGGACAATTCAAGGAGAAAGCAGTAAAGGGAGAGGTGGAGGTAGGCAAGCAGGCAGAATGGGTCTCTCTGAATCCTCTGTGCTTTCCAGGAGCTCTGTTCCCTTCCCACACTTGGAAACCCAGATTGTTATAGGAGAGCAAAGCAGGGCAGAGAAGCCCTTGGTTTGTCTGTCCTTTTAGAAAGGAACAGAAATACGAGCATCTCAAGATGCAGACAATGGCTAGGAAGGACTTTCCTTCAGCCTGCCCAGAACCTTTGGATCTGTGAGAGTACAACGGCATCATTCCTAGCTCCCCCCACCTGCCCCCCTGCACACACCCCCGGAAAAAAAGAAACAATTTCAGAATAAATGGTTGCTTATGAACAGCTAAATGTACGTAACTCCTACGTAGTAACTTATTATCAAGGAGCGGGGGGAGGTCCAGTACTCATGCTTAGAGGCACTGCTTCTCAGGACTCAGCCTTTCCATTCTGAGGCCGTGCTGCAGAAGACCTTGGCTTGCATTAAGCCTGACAAAACACCACACTGAGATCAGCAAAGCAACAAACTGTGAGAAGAGAAAATCCTTCAGATGACCTGATCCCAAGATCAAGACCACGTGGGCCGGGAAACCCCTTGGTGCTTCCTGCGCTCCCTGCATCTGCTGCCCAGGGCAGTTGCTTTGCTCTTCTAGTCACTGCAAGGTAAAAACGGCATTGGAAGCTACAGTACTGTCTGTCCATCTAGTCTAGGACCACCTGTCTCTACAAGAAGCCAGTGATACCTTTGGCCCCATATGGAGAGTTGGAATAAGAACTCAGATTGAATCAATTATATAATCATACTTAGGAATATGATATTACCTATGTTTATGTTCTTTGCTGTATGTCCTGTGTAGCTCCTTGGGTATAGAATTTTTATTATTTTGCCAATCTGGGGCTGGTTATAACTAACTGATTATAGAGTTTATACCTCAAAAGGATCTTTGCTGCCATGCCTCCTTATCTCTTCCACTTGTAAACACAGGGTCAGCCTCTTAGAATATCAAGATTTGGGCTCAACTTATATATCAAAGCAACAGGGCCTCCTTTCTGTGAACCTGCTTGTAATGATTTCACATTATAAAGGGTGCCCATGTCTTCCTTTCTGGTGATCTTGTTTTCCTATCAGGTGTAAAGCAATAATTTTTGTATTTGGGATCATCTGCTTACAGTGGTACATGCTCACATTGTTTTTGATCAATATTCTGCATAAGATCCGTGTAACCTTGTGGTTTTTGCTCTTGGCTTGTTTGAGTGCAAGAGACCAGTGACTCAGTGTAACTAGCTTTGGTACAAATAAAATAATTGTCTGGAACCTCACCAGTTGTTGGCACTTTGGAGGTGAGTTTTTCAACACACCCTAGGACCAGACACTAGCCTAAAATCTATGGCTCAGAGCTCCTACAATCTCTGCCCTTGTGATGCTTAGCAGTAGAAAAGCAGTAGGCAGTTTTTAGGCAATTGAGTTACAGTACAGGTGTGTGTTTCATACACAACCATACACTTGACCATATCTGCTTGTACAGCTTGATTATAACCTTGATTAGTTTTTATGTGACTGTGTGTTGTGGGAAACTAGCCCATTCAGTTACTTTATGGTTTCGTGTATTGCATATATACAGAAAATGAGGTGATTTGATATGCAAGTTAAGTATGTGTGTGTAAATACAGTTGTTTTCTTTTTAATTTTGGTGGAGGGGGTGGTGGAGGGGGTGGTGGAGGGGCTGCAGTGTGCAGGGCAGGGGATACTACCGAAATGGGCAGACCAAGATTTCTGTTTTATGGAGGGAATTAGATTTCCCTTTCTCTGTGTGTCCATGTGACGTTAAGTTTAAGAGAAGCCTTAAACACTTTTTTCCTCTGCTGAAAAATGGGAGAAAATTATGTCACCATTTCTTGGAACTTCAGAGGCCATCATAGGTTATTCACCACTGCTTGGAAATAGAACTTCCTACTCTCTTCTCGCTCGAGTCACCTGAGGAAGAGTCAGAACTAGTAGGTGGCCACTGAAATGGATGAATCTGTTACTGGTATCAGAGCCCCATAAAATGGAATATTTAAAAGGCCCAAGGGATCCAAGAGGGCAGCCCAAAGCCAAAACCTCTGTGACAGATTGTTACTTTCCCCTGGGGATGAACTGAAGCGAAGGAAAAACAGCTGTTTCATTCAACAATCAGGGAAAAACATAAAAGCACTGGGTCAAACCACCTCCAGAAGAGTTAAGCTGTCCATGTTCCATGGGTCACTAAATCAAGTCCTTCTAAATTTTGCAATCTTTAGTATGTATAAACCCCAGTCAAGCAGCATAATTCTTGCCATGTCAAGGAAATCAAAGCCAGGAGATTTAGGTTAACATAGATTGATCTGTCTCCATAGTAGTGTGAAATTGAACAATCTTGGTAAATCTTTCCTACAGTTCCTTTAGGCCCCTAAACATGCTTACTAAAATTGAATATTAGGGCTTTCTTATGAGCAAATGTGCATAGGATTGCACTGTTAGTTGTGGATGGTGGCCTTTTCTTTTGCTTTAACATTAATTCACACACTAGAATTTAGAAGAGGATGTTTTTCCTGTCAGGAATGTAAGAAACTTCCTGTACTAAGTCACATCTTTACATCCATCTAATCCAGGTTTGGACTACCACATCTGAGCTGTAAAAATACAGATGAACATAAAATGTTAGCAAAGAGGTTAGCAAAACCTCTAATTCTTTGCTGCCAGGTAGCAGTCATCTAGATTTCTGAAGCCCAGATACAGTAGTTCTGTGTTGGACCATGTTGGCCAACCAGATGCTTCCAAGAAACCTCTAAGCAGAACATAAAGCCACTGGTACACACCCACTTGTGTCCCACAGCATCCTGCCTGTCATGCTGGAACTCATATATAGTCGTAATGATGGATAGTTTGAAATTCTTCCAGTATGACTTTTAAAGCTATCCAAGCTGGAGGCTAAATCGACAGCTTTTTTGGCAGGTGGATTCCACAATGGAACCAAGTTCTGGATGCAGAAGGATATCTTTTAGTTTACCTTGAACCACCCCCCACATAGCTTCATTGGAAAAGCCTTGTACTACTATAGTTACTCTTGTGGTTGTTGTTATTATCACTCAAGTGATGAGATGGCACACTTCCCCAAGAGTGCTACTTGTTAATGCTTTGCAGACCAAAGCGATTTGGAGTTTTTCCCAAGTAAACTGAGTATAGCAAGAGAGTAAAACTCTAGGGGGATATGGTCTAAATGAGTTGTGGCCAACCATCTGAGACATGGAGATGCACTCTGATTTTTAATGGATAGTGGAGGGCTTCAAGGGACTGGCAGTGATGCAATGACATCACTAGAGAAATTGGAACTGGATTTTTCAGCTCCCTCTCCACCCATTTGGAGGGCTTTTAAAAAGAAGTAAGAGAAGAGCATTCTATGGAAAACTGTGCTGCTGCCGTTCTCCATGGTCGCTGTCAGCCTTTGGTAGGGTCATCTCAAGTGCAGGGGTGGGCTTTGGAGGCTGGGGAAAAAAGGACCCAGAGGGCTGTGGATTGCCCACCCTTGATCTAGATGAAACGTACTGGAAACGATAGTGTTTTGGAAAAGAAACCTACTGGAAACGATAGCGTTTTGGAAAAGATAAACTTCTTTTTAAAAGCCCTCCAAATGGGTGGAGAGGGAGCTGAAAAATCCAGTTCCAATCTCTCTAGTGATGTCATTGCATCACTGCCCATCCCTTGAAGCCCTCCACTATCCATTGTACAGGGTATACAGATTATTGGACTTTTTCCTTTGGTCTAACAATCTGTAGTTTTGGAAGGCAGGAAGATTGTTTCTGTTCCTTCCTCTTACAAAGGCTCATAACACAGATATCCAACTCCTCACACATACAGCACTCTGGTTATTTTATCCCAGAACAGGATTGCACACTTGGCAGATATAGACAATATGTAATCACACCCTTCACACATTTTCAGAAGCCTCAAACTGCTTCCTTTTAATCATGTTCACCCTCCCACCCAAATCTCTGGAGGCTGTTGCTAGAAATGACAACAAATAAGTGATCCAGGCAGACATGAACTTCTACCCTGACAAAGTTCTCCCTTGGCCACTTGGGAATAAATGATTTAAGTACATTTCTGTGTCAGGTGCCAGGACCTGATAGTTTAAGGATGTTAAGCATCCAATTACTGAAACTATAATTAATTCTTAGTCAATTAATCTTTTAGATAGATGATGGATGGATGGATGGATGGATGGACGGACGGACGGACAGATAGATAGATAGATAGATAGATAGATAGGTAGATAGATAGATAAGGGAACCGTGCTTTTTTAAAGATAGTATTTCTTACGTCTGGGTGAAATGGCCCCACTCTACCTCATGGGTGACATTGATCCAGACCACCATGGCATTCTGATTTGAGATGGTACCTTCATTTGGGAAATCAAGTTCTGTAACTCCACTTTGATGCCTCAGAATCAAAGTGTTGAGACGATCAAATGTGATGCCACCAGTTGCTACTCAAGGGAAGAGGTCTCTGCGCATGCATAGTGCATGCCCCTAAAGTCCTTTTAGCTTCCTGTTTGGAGCAGGGTAGCCATTCCAATATGGTGTTTGGGGGAACATCACTTTCCCACTGACTTTGCTTTGAAGGAGGCTTCAGTAATGGTATAACATCAATGCAGATATATGTTCCTAAATAAATATTGCTGCTAAAATCAGCAAATCTGGTTAATTTATTAAGAAAGTCATGTTTTATTTCCTGGGATAAATGTAGACTATTTAGGAACAGGCTAGATTATTAGTGCCAGTTCTTAGAGGGCTAATGGGCTAGAATATGTAGAATTTAAGGTATGTGTAGCTGAAAGCAAACAACAGAATTGAAATGTAGGCAGTTTATATGGAAGGAATGGCTGCATTCTGGCAAGCTTCCATTGTGAGGTTGAGACTATAGGTATAAAGAGAGGTTGAAGCATCTCTGAATAATAACAGCAATAAGAACAATTAGAGATTATCTGATATACATGAAGAATGGTAGAATTTGGATTTAAGCATTTTACAAAGGGCCCTCTTTAGATGGTAAAGTGTATTCCTTTGCTTTCTTTAAAACGTGGCAAGCCAACCCCATGCCAGTTCTTTTATATAGTAAGGCATGTTACTTCCTTCACTTCAAATGGCCTTATGCCACTGATGCCCCTTAGATGATAATGGTTATGCATTACTTCACTTGCCTCTGTCTGCGGTAGGTCTTAGGGGAGCACCTACTTATTCTGCTAACTGGCTCCCTGGCTCCTGCTCCTAAGTCCTGACCTGATGATCCCACTGATTATGAGCCTGCCCAGTCATTCATCTGGTACCTTCGGTGGGGGAGGTCTTGAGTCTCCTGCAGAGCCCATTGACATCAGTGTAGGTCTCCTGGACTTTCTGGAGAGCTTCAGCCCCACGTAGCTCCATGAGGGAGCGCAGCTCCGATAGGGTGCAGCCAAAGCCACCTGCATGGTTCATTTCTCGCCGCTGGTTTTTGGGATAGAAATCCACAGAGCTGTTGGCCATGTCTCCCATGTTGGACGTGAGCCGCAGCCTGGCTGGGTACACTGGGCAGAGGTGTGGGGGATGAAGAGTAGACTTGAGCTAAGTTAGCCTGGTAGACAGAATGAAAAACCTGTGGGGGAGGGGGGAATGGAGAAAGGCATACATTGGCCAGAAAGAAAAAGTCACCTCTGCAAAGAATGTCCATCCCCACTGTTTCCTGGCTGGGTTCTTCTCGCTTACCTGCTCAGTCCCGTCTGTCTCCTGGATTCATTCTATAGAGCCTCAGGGGTGGGGCCACAAGGTTTTGTCGAGGCCAGCCAGCCAGGGGACCAAGCCATGGAAGAAGCAGAGAGGAAGACCTTCTCAGAGCTTGGCACAAAGGGTGTTCCTGCTGCCCAAAGGAAACCTGTTAGAAAAGCAACAGTGCAGTGGTGAAAATATACGCCGCCCAGAGTCGCTGTGTGTGAGATGGGCCGCTATATAAATGTGTCATATAAATAAATACATATAAATAAAATGAATCATTTGCTTCTGCCAATCATTCAGGTCAGCATAGCCTGAAGCTGTCAAGTCAATCAATGTCTGCAGTGACACACAGAAATAAGCCAGGAATGTATATCTTCCATCAGCTTGAGGGCTACACACGTCTTAAGGGCTGATTCCCCCAAATGGGCTTGGCCAGGGTGTGTGTGTGTGTGTGTGTGCGCGCGTGTGTGTCAGGACTTTTAAGAAGCATAAGAGGGGCCTTTAAGCATCTCTCGGGCTTGATGTGCCTTTTTTTTCCTAAATGCTTTTTGGGGGATCCAGAGATTTTCAAAAAGGATATGGGTGGTCCACATGAACCCCATGGGCTACACCTTCCATACCCCTACACTAAGCCATAATGTGGCATATTTAGTTTTAGCTTAGCTTGTTGTATGAACCCAAACATTAATGTTTGCCAATCAACATTTTATGGCTTAACTCAGTGTGCCTTAGTCAAGAACTATGATTAAAACATAGCACGGTATAGTAAGATGTGCCCATTTAAAATCTCTTGCTGTCTCTCCACCTTCCTTAACCTTTCCTTGTTAATCATATTTAATTTGCTGATGTTCTTTAAAATGCCATTTTCCAAGGAATGGCCTGCAAATCCCAAGGGCTTGAATACATTGATACATTGTAAAAGACAGTATGATGAAAACAGCAAGGTAGATATTTAACTGCAAATAGGTCTGTAATCAAGGGATTAAATTTAAACTGGTTTGCATATTATCCCTCCATTGTCTTTTTAAATATATTGATATAAGTGGGATACAAATTTACCAGATTAATAAATCAAAGCTTCAAGCATTTAAATCAAGCAATAAAAAGAAATTCCTTAGTATTCTCTGAAATATATCATTTAAGGCAATACACAAACACGCACACACAAATAAATAAATAAACTGCCCCACATCGAGGTCTTATTGAACAGCAAAATTGATAACAGGAATTTTCTTATATTCAAATAAGGGAGAGGAAATAAGTGTTTATTTCTAGCTCTGACAGGCAAATGTGCATGATGTTTGGAGAAAAGATGGGGTATCTACAGAGTTCAGGCCTTAATTTGAATTCATCTCCAGCTAAAGAAACAGGTCTCACTTTTGAATATGAAAGGCAAGCAAAGCCTAAAAGTTTCACATGAATCTGTGAGTTCTAACAGAAAAAGAAAGAAGCAGAGCCCCAATTTTTAAGGAGCCTGCATGAAATTGGTAAATTTACCTTAGGGCTCTGTACTATTTCAGATTCTAATTTTAAAAAGTGCTTTGACGCATGGAGTTGTGTAAACTTTTGCAACTCCTTAAAACAGCTGTGTCTTTTCCAGGGATTGCATGGCTGCCCTCAGTTTGACTTTTGGAAACAAATTTGCAGCATTCCCCAGTCCTAATTTATACAAATATGTGTGGTTATGTTTCACAAGTGCTGTAATTCAACAGGAAACAATATATGACATCTCTCTCAGTGAGTAATGAGATTTAAACTTGGATCAGTACTCTCTCTGGAACCAACCAAATCAGCCAATGTTGTGAATAAATCTTCATATGTGGAGAGAAAGGTTCCATAGAGGAAGAGTTGGTGGGTATAATATAAGAACATAGAGGCTTTAAGATATAGTGCTGGTACTGAATGATTCATGAGTAGTAAGTGTAATGAATGCTAACATATCTAGATTCAACACCTAGCCTTATAATTCTGGCTTCTAAATAGCTTCAAGGTCCATCAATTTCTAAGGCTACAAGCAAGCCTCAACTCATTTCTGCTGTATGTTTATTAATTGCTTTTATGTAATTAATTTCACCTTTAAAATCCACAACATTTTGAGAATATTATCAGAAATAGGGAATGGAAGACTGAGTATATTTGAGCCATCAAATGTTTGGTTTCCAGTGCTGTCTTCTTGTCTTCTAAAGGGGTACTTAAACACCAAACACCTAATGTAATTAAGGTAATTGCATCTCATTGCCTCCTGCTTCTTTATTGATGGTGAACATTTTCTTCATAGTGATTTCAAAGAAACAAAGCTTTGGCCCAATGTGGCTGCTGCTATTGAGGAATGAAACTCCACCCTCCAAGTTCTTTATTCCCTCTTTCCTCCCACGCAGCCAATTATTTTTTCTTCCTCCCAAATGCACCACTGCAAGGGGTAAATCAAACTGTACTAGAAGAGGATAGACTCTGTGCTCCGTAATTCATCCCAGCATAATAGCATGTAGGATAGTTATTCCCAACTATTTCCTTTATGTGGATTGCTTTACATGCATGGGACTTCTTGATGGTGCCCATGAAACTCCAAAATTAAATATATTTTTAAAATTAAAATCGTCAACATCTTGCAAGATTTCCAACTTTCAAGAGGAAGTTGTGCTGCTGTCTGAAATATTGTGACATTTCAAGTGAGGATGCTAACCTCTTGCAAAATTTTAAATGAAAAATGCCAATATTTTACAACATTTCAACCAAGAACACTGAAATCTTTCAAAAGTTGGTAGCATTTGGGAAAGTGTGGTCCTACTGAAACTCAGGACCATCTGCAGTATCCTCAAGGACCACCAGTGGTCCCCCAAGCACAGGCAGGAAACACTGACTATACAGTAAGTTAGTGACAGGGCGAAGGAGCTGTCCAGGGTCCTGAAAAGGACCTCTCAGCCAATTCAGACACGTGGATAATGTAGTGACCATGCTCACATTTTCACCATGATTTGGTATCTGTCCTGTGGTCATCATTTATGCCGGTGTAGTAACATATTACAGTCCAGCAGAGAAATTCCTGTTTAGTTTTTCCTAGAATTGCTTTGAAATATATGGTATTTTATGCTGATATCATGTCTCTATATTACACTGTGAATCCTTATTTTAAGAGGGATGTTTTAGCAAAACTTTAGAGGATACAGGTTTATAAATAGATTCCTCTCTCATCTTGAATTTGCTTGTGCCATCCAGTTGTCATGTCAGTGAGAAAAACTGACACCAGCCTTTCTCTTATTTGTTTATGTCCAGAAAGAGACTGATTTTGTAATCCAACATGCAATTTATCATTTGCTTTTAGAAGTGGACCAATCTGCTCATGCTTTATTTCTTGATTCTATTGATTGTGTAAACTGGATTTCATTTGTCAATGCTAGTATAAGAAGTTTAGTGTTCTTCTGATTCTGTAGCTCTCGCTCATTGTGGCAACATAGACTTATTTCATTTCAACAAGGTGAATTTCTGAACTATCAGAATTCTCCCTGTGTATTCATTATAGTTCTGCAAGGACTGAGAATTAAAATGATCCTTTTTATAGCACATGAGCAGTAGTGGCACTGTAATCATAAGTAGGTAATCATAAGTAGGTACAAAATCCTCCAAAAGTCACAGAAGAAAACCTATTATAACTAAAATAGTAGCTATGTTCAAATAACATGCTTATGAGTGGTTTATGATTAACTGAATATCAGGATTCACACCTTATCTCACATAGTAAAGTAGTTGCCTACTTTGTGATTCACTGTGTTGTGTGAATGCAGCCAAATTGTCATTTAAAAATGCTTCTAAAAATTCATGTTGAGTGAAACAGGGATTTCCTTCCAAAAGAGATGCTTCTCTGCCAACTTACTTTTTTTATCCACTAGAATTAGCCTGGCATTCCGAATCACCATCCAGGAGCTAAGAAACTATGCAGCTAATTAAGCAAGCCCAATAAGAATTTGTACTTTGAAACCACCAATGTACCATACAACCACTGGCTTTAGAACTAAAGAGACTCACAGAAAGTCCTAATTAGTATGATCAAATCCATGGGTAGCCTAGAATAATCCATTGGATCCAAACCATAAACGAGAGGAGTCTAACACATAACTGATCCCCCCCAACACATGAAGAATTTCCCTCCCCTTATTTATGTACTATTTATGTACTGATGTTGCCATAAGGAAGCAAGAAGGGTGTGATCCCATGTACTGAATTATGCATGTGCATCCTGTAATTTAGTTGAGGCCATCTTAATAGAACTTGGATTATGGATCTCCCTACATAGCTAAATGAATGTACAAAGGGCCCAATGAATTGATTCCAAAGCTATGCCTAATGCAGTGTGAACAATGTTCTGCTGTATACTAAGAAGAACAGCAGCATGGCCCTCTATGCCAAATTTGCCTTCCCAAAAATCTCAAATCATTCTTGCAATCTTTATCAATGTGAAGATATGCTTGAAGGGATATGGACTGATGAGCTCCAGGGGCCAGAAAGCAGGGTTTTAATTCCTCTCCCATGGTGTGTGTGTGTGTGTGTATGTGTGTGTGCTCTTCCTCATGACAAAGGGCAGAAGATTTATACTTGAAGAGTTGAAGAGTTTTGAAGCCAGGCAAAGAGATGCAAAGCCCAGATAATAAAAGACCTCCTGAGCAGGTGCTTAATTTCTACAGATCCCAGAAATCAGATTTTCTCAGCACAGAAAGGGGCAAAATTGTGGTTACCATTTTAGTATCCCCAGCCTAGGCCATGTTTCATTTGGGTCTTTTTCCTTTTGCTTCTCACTGGTGGAATGAATGGGAATCTGAACCTTTAAACAAGGATTTCACAGCTGCCTGGTAACTGGATGTCTCCACTTCCAGCAAAGGAGTTGTGCCCTGCTGAAACTACTTTTATGTCAGAGCCAGAATAACAGCGGTTGCTTGTTGCCATGTGCGCAGATCTTTCCTAACAGTAGCCAGAGTCAAGCCATAGATAACAAGAAGTGAAAATTCTGTAAATCAAACTTCAAATAGCCATTGTCCAAGACACACAAGAGAATGAATCTCCCCCCAAATAGAAAACTTTTTTCTTTTAGTTCCCAGGCAAGGAAAACGGTGTTGTGGGATTCTGTGCATCAGGTTCCCAAGTAACTGAACTATCTTTGAGTAGTAATCATCTTGCCTTGGAAGAAGGGATCCATTTGCTGCTCTGTTTCAAACAGCAAAACGTCATCCTTTCTGCCTTTCCTAGCCTTTCCCAACCTGACATAGATGTGTTAGGATTACTGTTCCCAGAATTCCCAGTAAATGTAGAAGGCTGGATTAGCTTACCCCACAAGATGATTTTCATGATCTTTTAGCAGAAATCCCACCTAACTTGCCTCAAGCAATTTGGAAGCAGGGGTACAAATACATTGATCAGAATAATACAAATCCATTTCCTATCCCTACCTTAGCTGGTCTGAAAAAGCTAAGCAGATTCATTCCTGGTTAATCACCAAGAAATCCCAGTGCTGAAGGCTAGAATGAGAGGTTGAAAAACCATGCCAGAAGAAAGCAATGATAAACAGACTTCCATGTTACTGCCAAGACATGTCCATAAAGACAAAATCATTGGGAGTCAAGCCCAACTAGCAGTGAACGTTAGATGTATCCTGAAAGTCTTTATCCCCAAAGCATGGAAACATCGCCCTGCACCCTTCTGTAAATAGAAGGAGAGCTACTGGTTTCCTGTCAGGCTAGCCTGGAACTTTTGCTGAGAATCAGATACAAATACGTAAAGAGAAAACAAAGGGCAGTACGGTTCCATGGAGGCCTGTTCAGAGACAGGTCCCTCAGAGTGCAAAGGGAGCCTGTTCTTACGTATTTAAGGAAGCACAAAACAGCTTGCCTGAAACAACAAACCACAAAATGCACGTGCAGGATTTTTTTCCTGTGGACTGCTAATTTTTGCAGATCCACATGTGTGCACGTGCACACACATACATTCACACACACACACACACACACACAAAAGCATGGCCAGCAGAGTCAACAAAAATGAGGCGTTTTAGTATCTTTTCCCTGGAACTGGAATCTCTTACAAGGACAAACGTAAAAATCCTTCATCCCCTTGCATCACTTTGACAAAGCCTCCATTTAAAAGGGACATTCCTAAATAGTTACAAAGAATTGGCATCTGTCAACAGTCACACTTTTGCTCCAGGAAATCAGCAATGTTAATACACAATTTGCATAGTAGGTTGATTATCCTTGTGAGGGCAAATGCAACTGTGGGGTCAGAGAGAGATAAAGTGGTCTGTTTGGCCTAAGTACCAAGAACATAGAAACCTGCTATGCTTCAGGTCCAAGATGAGATGCTTCAGAAAGGCCACAGATAGGATATGAAAGCAATAGGCCTCTTCTGTTTGTCTTCCAAGGACAGGCATGTAAAGAAATACTGCCATGAAACCTGGGATTTCTATCTAGGGGCCATGGCTTATCAGCTATGAATTAACACTATTTGTCTAGCAGCAATCAATGAAAAGTTTCTTCTCTCTGTCCTAAATCTCTTACCCATCAATTTCATTTCATGGGAATTTGCATAGTAGGTTTGCAGAGTAGAACCCCCTCCAGTAAATATAGGGATAGGCGAAGGAGGGCAGGGAAAGAGATTTGATATGCCACTATTTTTCCTGGTACTGTGTTCTAAGGCCATTTTATACCTTAGGCAAGACAAAAACCATTTTGTTCTCTGAGTAGCCAGATCAAGAATTAAGCTTCTTGATAAACATATTGCTATATGTATTTGGCACATCACAGTACTAAAGGAACATTTAAAGCCACCTTTCCCATCTCTGTTGGGATTGCAAAACTCAGAATTCCTGAGCCCCAGATCGTGGGCAGAGGGTTTAAAGTTTTCTCCCCACCCTTCCTGCAAGTAGACGCAATCATCTTCATTGAAGCCAGAACCCCTAGGGGGAGGGAATGAGAGGAACCCTTTATAGTGGCAAAGTATTTTACCTTATAAATCATTCAGGGAGGCTGTTCCCCACAATGAATAAATAAACAGCTATTCTTACACACATCAGAATCTCAGTACTTAGTCCAATCAATTGGCTATTTAGCCCCTTTTCTCATGAGAATGACCACACAAATGCCACTGGGAGATTTCTTATATATGATTCTGGAGACAGAAAATCATGCCTTTTATTTTCTGATGAAGGCAGTCAGAGGTATAATGTCTCTGAAAACTAAGGTAGCAGTAATTAAGAAATCTTCATCTATTAAACAAAACCATTTAAAGCTATGTATTTTTGCAGCAACTGTGAAATCTTATGGGCATTCATTCTATAGGACAAAGAATGAATTTTATTTTCCTTTTCCCATATTGGGTTTGAAAATATACATGCACTACTTTGTATATTCCGGATTGGCTATGTAAAAATAATCCTAGGATCACTGATCATAACTGCAGTAGTTATAATGAAAGTAGCAATAGCAATAACCCACTGAAAGGTTAGTTAGAGGCTCAGCAATGAAGTGGATATACAATTTGTTGGAAAGTTAAATTCAAACGGTTTGCATATAATAGCTCTGTCCAGACTTACAAGTAGGTAAGCTGATAAACTCTGATTGGAGTAACTTGTATACTCATACACAAGTAGAACGTTGTCCAACAAAATAAATCTATGTCATATCACTTTCCTTGGAAACAATGTCAACAACCTTTGGTAACCCCCTGCTAGAAGGTAACAAGTAAATCCTGTAGAGGCACCTAGGAATACCCATCATGTGTTAATGACAAGGAAGAAGGAATCTTGCCTGATTTTTGGATGATACAAAAGATATACAAATTGCAATCAGTTATGGATGACATCACTCTTTAAAAAATGATTTGGCTCTATTAGAATATTCAATTGAAAGCGGTTAAATAAAATAATGAACAGAAAATCAATCATAAACTCTAAGAGAGCAGAAAGATACGCAATCAGAATTAATGGCCATGACCTCGGCTTTGAGGTTGTTTGTGAGAACAGCAGCCATCTGATTCTAGATCTTCTCTTTGCAAAAACAGCAGAATCTTCTGGCCCCTTTAGGGTTAATGTATGAACTATTGCATAACCTATTTATGCAACAATATTAAATTTGTTTGTCTATAGGGTGACACTGGACTCCAGTGTTTTTGCTGCAGTAGATCAAAACAAGGAACCTATATACAACCCAGGTGCCCTATATTACTTTAAAAAGTATAGGAGAAATACTGCTTAATACTCTACTATTGACCCAGCATCACTGCACATTGATCCTAGAGAGGACAGGCTTAAAATACTTTCCCCCAATGTATTTACCGTTTGCTAACATTGATTGGAGTGTGTGTGTGTGTGGAGGGAGCACTCTGACTGTCATATTATCTCCTAGTAAATATTGCATGGTTTTGTTGTTTTTTTTAATGTAGATCTTCTTTGAGGAAAGGCTGCAGAAAAGACATTGTCGAGGTAGGCAAATGTATGAATATGTCTTTTAACAACCCTTGAAAGAGCCCTGAAAAATCAGCCAATATTATTATTATCCTCCTCCTCCTCTGGCAAAGGGAAGAGCGAGATACTATATTGTATTCAAGGAAAAGAGAGCATTTAAACTGGGTGTTTTTCAGCCTGATTCAGGCACACTGAATAAACTCTTAAATGCATTTCTGTAGGAAGTAGGATTCTGGCAGCTGCAAATTTGCTCCCCACTTGAAACATCTGTAAGAGGAAGCCATGCCACTGAAATGTTGTCCACCTAATCTTAAAAGGTCTCAGAAGGAGCTCTGTTCTATGATTAAGTGGTCACTTCTCCATCTTGGGTTGCCAACTTTTAACTGAGCTTCTGGAGCCATGCTTGTCAAAAACCATGTGGTTAGAATAACTAGCAATATAGTGTAGACAGAGCAGACTCCTGGGGTTAAATTAAGAAGACCCGGTTCAGTGTTGCACTAAGACAGTGCTGGTCCCTGTCTCTCAGTCTAGCCTTCCTTGCAGGGAAGCTGTGATGATAGCATTTGGGGGAGGAAGGGCAATTATGATTAGGAAATGTAATGATATCATTTATTATTATGAAATGAAAAAAAAGTCATAATACATTTCTCATTTCTGAACATTGTACTGCTATTCAGGACCAAAAAATAAAAAATAAATGGATAAGCTGTTTCTCCTTCTGACCAGCTGGCAATCTGGCATTCCTCTTTCTAGTCTTCCCGCGAGGAGTTTGCAACAACCTTGTCGTAGGTTAAGCTCAGAGTTAAAGTTACCGAGCAAACTTCAAGGGAACTGATTCTGGATTTTGGACTAGTCTGTCTGGCACTAAATCACATTTCAGAGTTTATTGATTTCTTCCAGAGATTTTCCAAATTTAAATCCGGCACCCCTAGCCCACTTGTTCTATTTATCCTGCTTATACACCACCTCTGTCGCAGTGGTGGGGAGCGCCCATTTCCTTCTAAGCTGTATCTGCAGTTTTTCCTCTTGCTGCTTCTCCTCTCTAATCTGACAGTGCTTTGGCTAAGAGAGACTGACTCTGCTCATTTTCTTTCACCCTGGCAAGGTGTTTTGCTAATAATAGCACAGTTTGAGATTAAAAGCACCTTAGTCAAAAGTTGGCTTTGACACTATGGAATGAAAGTCAGTTTTGTCCTCTTCCATCTTCAGCATTCTTGGCTGTAAATGAAAAGCACCAGCCCAAGGCTACCAAAGAGGACCACAGGGCTTGAAGAGCTCAAAGGGATCACGGGAAACCATCCCAATGTATCTTTTGGCCAGCTCCTTATTGCAGGCCCATTTTTGGTCTCTCAAATCCAGTCCGCAAAGCCTTACCTAGTGAATAGACACAGGCTGATGTAACCACCATTTCCCCCCCTTAATGCACAGCAGAGGCTCCGTTTTTCAGCAGTTCTAACCTCACCCTAATTTTTTTCTCTCCAAATCTTTCCAGCTACTTTCCCTCCATACAAGGGAGAGGGTTGAGGAACAGTCAGATCCAATTCAATTAGGTGTTTGGGTGCAGATTTCTCAGTTGTTCTGATTTCTAAATTGTTCTGTTTGGATTTTCAAAACTGATCCCTCTTAACTTGATTTCATGCTGTTTGGAAAATGGATGCAACCAGGGAAAAAGCATTTTTGTACGTGCCCAAAAGGCCATAACCAATTTGATTCAACAATTCCAGCTGAATCAACAATTTGATGTGGAAATTTGATTTGATTCAGAGATTTGATTAAATCACTATTGGATTTCTGAACGGAACAGACTGTTTGCAAATGCAAGGCTGTTTGGGATTTTAAAAATAGAGGAAAATATGACACCCTTGACCTTTAACAGTACTAGTGTTGTGTCAGATTCAGAGAAGAGTGGGAAAAGTGTTTGTGGTGCCTCTCCTCCTGCCCCCCTCAGTTTGAGAGACTTTCTCTCACTCCAGATTTATCTAAGCCGAATTTAAAGCAACTTTCAGAAGTTTCCCCCAGTTAAGCGCCATGAAGGTGTAATCTGGATGGTACCCAGTTGGGGAAAACAGACCTTCTTTCTTAGGGCCTGCTGAGACTCAGGGTTAAGCCTGCAGGGAAGACAGCCCTTTTGTGAATGTTGTTAAATATTTTTTGGCTCCTTTAGCATTTGACTCAGCCTTCAAGCTCCCACCTGTAACAAAGTGACTGAAAGGGAGGGAGGGAGGAAGAAAGCAAAGCCTAGTTCAGTGGTGGCCCCATGAAGCCTGTATCTGAGTTGGACAAGGCTTAGCACATTTATTTACACTTTTGAAAAACTCCAACCTAAGAAAAAGACCCAAAGTATATGGGACATGGCTTTCTTCTGGTTGTCATTGTATTACCAGTCAGACTTCTTGGGACCCTTGGAGGCTGAAATAATCAGGAAAAAATACAGCAGGGCAACCAGGTGGAAACAGATTACCCATCCCAAAGAGAAAGTTGAGAGGGGACCGGATAGCTGTCTTCAAATATCTGAAGGGCAGTCACACTGTAGAGGGTTTGGACTTATTCTCACTTGCTCCAGAGGGCAAAACTAGAACTAAGGGGATGAAACTTCAAGGATGTAGATACAGACCAGACATGGGGAACACCTCTTGACAGTAGGAACTGTCAGTCAATGGAACAGGTTACTGCATGGAGTGGTTTCTTCCCCTTCACTGGAGGTTTTCAAACAGAGGTTGGGTAGTCCTCTACTGCAGTGTTTCTCAACCATGGCAACTTGAAGATGTGTGGACTTCAACACCTATGCTGGCTGGGGAATTCTGGAAGTTGAAGTCCACACATCTTCATGTTGCCAAGGTTGAGAAACACTGCTCTACTGTATCAAGGATGGTGTGGTGAACCCTGCAAGGTGCAGGGAGTTGGACTTGATGACTTCTTAGATCCTTTCTTGCATTATTATTCTATAATTCTATGGTATTTTGGCTTAGTGCATAAACCCAGCTTATGCAGAGGGAATATTTATGAAATAACACACTCCCTCCTGTGCATCAGTAACCCAGAGTGGGGCAACCAAGACCCCAGTGGGTCATTTCTATGGGAACTGGCATAGAGGAAAGAGGAAAATAGGAGGAGGCTCCACATTAAGTCAGAGCATTGCTTCGTATTACAGTGAATTGTCTAGGTGGACCAGCAAAGCTCTCCCCCTTTCAGGCAGGGGTTTTCAAGCCCTTCCTGGATCTGCTCAACTTCTGACTCTCAAGGCTGGGGTCCCATGAGCATTTTATTTTATTTTATTTTATTTATTTATTTTATTTATTTTTTATTTTATTTTATTTTATTTTAGCATTTTAGTTATTAAAATTGTTTTCAAGGGCTTCCAAATGGGTGAAGATCATCTTTTAAGTGAAAGAGGACCACATAAGGGACCTGGCTTGGCTTCCGTGTCTGCTCCATAGTGCCAGGCCTGGGCCTCTAAGAGGTCAGTCTTGGGGCTGATGGCTTAACAATGCATTAATGTAACTCTGTGAACCAACCGAGGGGCTTTAAAAGCTATTGCAGAATGTATTTGGCTGCCACAACCCTGTTTTCTTTCTTCTTGACTCTCCTATCCCAATCAGTTCCTATTTTTATTCAAAATGCATTAGCTTAAATTAGAGAACTTCAAATTGCACTGAAGTGCATCATGTGATGATTATTCATTCTTTTCTTTTTACTTTGGGCAGACCGCATTCGTGTTTCAAGTTCATTTCAGCCTAGGAGATAACGTGAGTGAAAACCATGGAAACCCCTGGTGAGAATGGGGAGGGAGCAGCCTGGCATGGTCTTCTTGAGGGCTCAGGACCATGGGCTGAATCAGCAGTATCAGGGAGGGAGTGTGTTCCAGGGCTTGACTGACTAAGCAGGGGCACCTGAGTCCTGGATGTCACTCTCCTCTCCAGAAAACACAGACCAAGTCCCCTCCCACTTTTTCACGGGGAAAAATATGATTACACCTAGAAGAACAACAGGCTGAAAGAGACAGTCTTCATAGCCCTCTGCCTCTTGTGCTATTTTTATCAGCAGGCAGTGTCCCACCAGCAGCATGAAGCCGCAAAGGCTGAGAAAAACGTTACTCCCCGTCTGCATCGACTGCATACACCAGCCGTCCAAATAATTACATCCTGAACCTCTCCTCGGCTGCCTTTATTAATCTGGCAGAGAATGTGTGCTGATAAAACATCTTTGAAGAACCAGCACTGCTCCAGTTAGAGATGCTGTTCGTCAGGAGATTCCTGCCCCTGTGAGTGGCAGCCCCACCGGGTTCTTCTGCAGGGCACAGATTCTGGCTGGCACTTGAGGAACCACTTCAGGAGTTCTGACCTCTGCCCTGCGGTTCCTCACTAAGCGGGAGGCAAAGGAGGGATGCGTGGCAAGGGCGGCATGCGCTGAGCCAGGCTGAGAGCCATTAGAGGTGTGGGACTTGACTGGCCCGCATCGCTGATTTTTCTGTGTGATCATCCAAAGCCAAATACATCTTGAAAGCATACGGACAAACACACACACACACACACACACACACACGTGCAGAGAAGACCCTTAACAGAAACTCCCCAAAGGCCTTCTAGCAGGAAGAGTGCAAATCATAGCAAGGCCCCTTGCCTTCCAAGGCCTTTCGTTCAGAGAATTCCCCTCCATCTTTACGCTGGCAAATATACTTACATACACCCCCCTGACATAGCAGCAAATAACACGCCGGGCATCTGAGGAAAGCTTACACCACAATATATAGGTCTGCTCCTTCCTTTTTTGTTTGTCTTCCCTCCAGTTTCTCTTTAGAGCAGGGCGTACATCTTTGGCATGGCCTGTTCTGCTTACTCTACCTCTCACCGTTTATAAAATGCATTTTACTCATTCCCCCTTTCCCCAAGTGGGGCAGTGGTTTAGACCTCCTTCCTCCCCTCTGAGCTGCCTCTGTGACCTTTGCTTTTGGGTAGGGGTGTGTGTGTGTGTCTTACAGACATGTACAAAATAGGCAGAGGCAATCAAGCAGCTGCAATTGAACCCTCTGATCCTGCATCAGATTCCCACATGGCTCTCTTGAACTGAATCCCAAGGCATAGCCTTTCACCCCACTCACCCTCTTCCCATCTGGACTGCAGACTAGTTCTGCTTCCCTTTTCCTGTTCCTCCCATATCGTCTCGTTTTCCTCAACATAGCTCCTTTTACCTCATGATACCCATCAGCCACAACCAGCATGGTGCAGGCTGAGGAAGATGGGTGATATAATTCAAGGTTGGGGAACACGGTCCTAGTGGAATGATTAGGAACCAATTTCCCAGACTACATTTTAGACACTGGAAGGAGATTCCCAGGTATCAGGAAAATATATCCAACACTTCGCTTCCAGTGGTGAAACATAGGTAACCATCCTGTGGTAAGCCAGCATCTCTGACAGTATCTTGAAGATTGCAAAAGTTGCCAGAGGCTGAGATCTGTGTGAGTTTCTAACTCACTCTGCTCTTGCCTTCTTTGTTCTCAGATCACCAGGCAAAGACTAATCTGTTGTTGGTTTATTTTTATCTGGAACATCAACAATGCCAGAGGAGAAACTATCTTCTGAAGAATCTGCAACACACTTTTCTGTTTCTCCAGTTCATTTGCGGGTTCCAGACCCTATCTGGTTACCATAGCTCTAATGTGAGACCTATGGCATTTACTTCTGCAGGTTGCTGAATGCCCTGAGAAAGGTCTTGTTCTTTTCCAAAACATGTCAGGCCTCAATAAATGTAGGCACTTCTGAAAATGGTTTCTTCCCTGACCATTTTCTTGAGATGAACAGAAGACAAACGATGCCCGTAGCCTTTCTGAGACCAATTCAGAAATGTGTCCCAGCCAAGGAAGTTACAGCTTGAAAGATTCAAAATGCACCAACCCCAAAAGGATCTTTCTCAAGAACGATGGTCAGGTGTCTGTGTGGAGGCCTGGTGCATAAAAGATCCCTAAGTCCTCTTTGTGACGAGGAAGCATGCTCTGGATCAGAGCCGTAACGACAGGCAGGAAGAGGCACGGGAGAGGTAAGGCAGCAAAGTCACTTACGCAACCGCTCAGCTGGAGCCTAGCCATTGCTGAAGCAACATCTCTCACAGTGTGCTTCATGCTGGACAGCTCCTCTGCTATCTGAACTTCTTTATCCTTGACCAACAGGACATTCTTGATAAAACAAGAGTTGACACTTCAGCAGGCTTGGCAGGAACAGAATGTTCCTGAAACGGGCTTTATGAAAGTAATCTGAACTTTTGCTGTTTATTCTTGAATATATTCAAGAGTTTAAACTTTACTCCTCTCATGCCCAGACTTCTTCTGGAATGTAACACAGCAGTCTTGCAAGGTTAAAACGTTCATACAGATCTGGTTTGTGTGGGCAGTCCAGATGATCACAGTTAATAGGCTGAAGAAACATTGTCAGAGGATGCTGCACAGGTGCTGGTGGATTGCATTTAGGCCTGGAGTAGGTTTGCCAGATGCCAACATATGCTGTGAGGCTGATGAAAGAGGACTCGAGTGTGAAGGATGAGGCCCTCCAGTTATTGCTGAACTACAACTCCCAGCATCCCTTAGCATTAGCCACCTTACCTCAGGCGGCTAGGAGTTGCAGTTCAGCAACATCTAGAAGGCCAAAGTTCCATACATTCTACTCTAGTGGCATTACCATGGATGGAGATGGGTTTGCCTAGTGATTCCGGAGTGCAGCTTGAATGATTTGGATATGAGGTGGGCAAAAGGTGACAGCAAAAGCTCTCATGAAGAACAGGCATACTGAATTTTTATTCTTCCTATTGGAGACCCTGAGAAGCAGAAAGGTATACACTCTGAGACATTGTTTAGAAATCTGCCAAAGTTGTATTTGAGACAATTTGAGTTAAAATGGAAGCTCACTTATTGTAAAATGGAATATCTATATCTAACATGTTAATTTTCCTTTATTAAGGGGAAACTGATAAATTCATTGATTAGTGGAATCAATAATATCTTCTTTTTAACCCTTTTTAGCCATGATATTGTCCCTGTAACGTTACCCGGTTTCAAACCGATTTAACCTAGAGCAAACAATGCTTTTCTTGGAATAACACAATTTTAAAATAAGCTTTAAGAAGACTGTCTTCATGAGGATGGTACGGCTTTGGCTTAAATTAAAAGGCATGAAAATGTGCAGCCCTAAAAATGCAAACTGTGATTACATGATACGTGCAGAATATGTGAAAGAGGGAGCTCATCCAGGGTCTGGAATTCATATTTATGAATAACTGAAAATATAAATTGCTTCCAGGCACCTTATCTTTACAAACATTAGCTCCTTTTCTAATAATAAGGGTGCATTTGAGAGTTCCCACTGAAAGGAAATTCTGAGAAAGAGGTGGGAGTACAGAAACCTAAACACAGACTTCTCCAAGCAACTGCCTTCCCAGGCATATTGGGACTGCAGCTCCCATAATTCCCAACCAGCAGAACATTCCAACCCATTTGTAGGATTCCAGCTTGTAGAAGGATGGTTTGGAGCATTTTTGCCACCCTTGTTCTATTCTACACAAAGGGGGAAAAGATAAAAACAGAGAACGTGTCTAGTTTTTACAGGGCTTTCGATCTGCAAAAAAGATGGAGTACTCTGTCTTCTGAGGTGCCAAACACAATTTTCTACCTCTTTTGTTAAAGTCAGAATTACCATTCTCCCCCCCCCCGCCCCCGGCGCTCTCTCTCCTCCCTCCCTCTCTTTTTCCTTCTCCTTTACACCTCTTTTCAGCAGCACAGATGGAAGCTGTGACTGGTGGCATGGGCTCTGTACCCATCTTGCCATCCATACTCAGGCCTGAAGGGTTGCAACTGGGCTCGGCGTTTGCCCGTGGTTACATGACGTTCTTGGGAGAAGGAGAATTGGCACAGGGTGCTACCCAAAAGGGGGTCTTTTCAGGGTGGTGTCCCACTTGTGGAATGGCCCCTCAGAAAAGCTTGCCTGAATCTTATCTTTCAGCACCAGGTTTAAGTCCTTTTCTACTTTTTGCAAGTGTTTAAGATGCATTTTTCATCCCACTGACTATTTTAAGTTGCCCTGATGATTTGGTGTCTCCATTCATACAACTACATCCCTCTCTGGCTTCACACTTAATTGTTCTATTCTTTTGTTGTGGTTTTTGTTATTCTTTTGAATGGTGTAGTACCATTCTCCTTAGATATAGAATGGTACTAAAAAAAAATCAAACCCTAAACCAATCACCAGTCACTTCATAACTTAAGCAGTAAAACTATATAGAAGCCTATAGCTATATATCTCAGCCCGGGGTGAGTTAAGCGATGCCGTGACCTCCCTCTCGCAGTGCCTGGAGGCTGTTAAGGTCTGGATGGGGAGCAACAGGTTGAGACTGAACCCTGGCAAGACGGAACAGCTCTGGGTTTGGGGTTCTCTGGCCCATGGAGAACTGGCATCTTTGGTCTTGGATGGGGTTGCACTGCCCTAGACGGACCCGGTGCGTAATCTGGGGGTTCTCCTGGACTCATGACTTCTGCTCAAGAAGCAAGTGACAGTCGTGGCCAGGAGGACCTTTGCACAACTGCGGGTTGTGCGCCAGTTATGCCCTTTCTTGGACCAACAGGTCCTGCTCAGTCACCCACACCCTAGTCACCTCCTGCCTTGACTATTGTAATGCTCTCTACATGGGGTTGCCTTTGAAAAGTATCCGGAAGCTTCAGTTGGTTCAGAATGTAGCAGTCCACATAGTTTTGTGCAAGCCTGGATTTGTACACATGTCACCTCTCTTGTGGGAGCTGCATTGGCTGCCAATTTGCTTCCAGGTCCAATTCAAGGTGCTGGTTATCACCTTTAGAGCCCTACATGGCTTGGGGCCAGGTTATTTGAATGACAGCCTTTTCCTAATTTCATCTGCCCAACCCACCAGATCAGGGAGGCAGGGTATGTTATGGGTCCCCCCCATTAAGGAGGTCCACCTAGTGGGACCTAGAAGAAGGGCCTTCTCTGTGGTGGCTCCCTCCCTGTGGAACATCATCTCAGCAGAGATAAGACTGGCCCCACCTTGATACTCTTCCAAAAGGCCCTAAAGACATGGCTTTGCCAGTGGGCCTGGGGATCCCAGGTTGATACGGAGCCCATCAAGTGGCTTGTTTGAATGTATTGTTGTCACCAGGGGCGTGGGGGTGTAGTGGGTTTGTATTTGGGGTTTTATTTCTTAAGCTACCCAGAGTCACCATGAGTGAGTTGGGCAGCCATATAAATTGCTTTAATAAATAAAATAAATAAAAACTAACAGCCATGACTAAACCAGTGAACTCCAGATGTCTTTGACAACAACTCCAATCATGCCTGGTCAGCTGTGGGTGATGGGAGCTATGCAAGCTGTCCAGGCACAGTGAGAGCCATAGTTCCTGGCACATGAGATGCTGCTAGGCTAAATGGACTCCAGGAGCAGTCTGGCAAGGCCCCCTGATCATCCACCTGCTGGTCCCTCCTGCTCCACCCCACTGTGGACACTGGGAGTCCTGGCCATAATTAGCAGCAGTCAGCAGGAAATTCCGTTCTTCCGTTCTATTGCTGAGTTCAATTTCCTTGGCACTTTCCTTCTCAGAAGCTTGTAAAAATAATTATGCAAAGAAGAAAAACCTCAGAATCAAGCTGAGTCCAGAGGACTCCCAAAGGCCCTAAATTCACCCCAAGGGCACATTCCATGTGTAGGGAGGGAAGGAGGACTTTCAAGATTGCCTTTTGGAATGAAAATGCTCTGACTGGTGTGGCTCGCTAGAGTGTCATTCTGATCACAGTCTGGTAGCATGACATTGTGCTAGGAAGCTGGAAGAAAAAGAAGCCTAAAATGAGGCGAGGTTAGTTGGAGGATCTCTCTCTCTCTCTCTCTCTTGCTCACTGGCTCGCTCTCGCTCTCCCTATCCATCTCATTTATCTTCCAACCTTCTTCCAATGAAGCCTGCAGGGTTCTCTTCCACTTCACAACAGTCCCATGATACAGATTAGGGTAGAACAAGAGTGCTTGGCCCATGGCCACTCCAACAGCTTCTGAGCTGAATAAGGATCTGATTCCACCCTAGACTAACATCCTCTATCTAAGCCAATCCAGGCCTTCTTTTGCCCAGAGATTTAGGGATGTACTACGTAGTGCTGATCCAGCCTCCTCTTTCATGGTACTGCTCAGCAAGAGTGGACATATTTTAGACTGGTACAAAACAAGCTCCCATAGCAGTTCAGATGCCATGCTCTTCATGGGGCAGTGCAAGAAGTAGTTAGGTACCTGCCAAGGTCAATACACCTGCAAGGATCCCCCAGCTGGTGCCTCCTGGTCCTGCCACTCCTCCTGGCTTCAGTTGCCTGTTCACCTGCCACCTCTGATCCAGAAAGCATTGGCAAGGGTGACAAAACGGAGCAGCAGCATCAATCAGCTTTCTCTCTCCCACCCCCCTTCTCTTTGGGAAGTTGTGTGGGTTGGGCTGAAAAGAAAGGGCAAAGCAGTGGCAGCAGTGACAGTGACGACACGAAGGGACGCCACCCACTCAAAGCTCTCTGCCCAACAGCTCACTGGAATCTGGAACCCTTTGGGCCTAAGTGATAACAATATCGCTATCGCAGGGGCAGGCAACCTGTGGCCCTCTAGCTATTGCTGAATCACAACTTCAGGCTACTTTCAGCATTAGCAACACTTTCTACCAATTCTGAGAATTGTGCTTTGGGAGCATCTGATGTGCCACCAGTTGTCTACCCCTGGGTGATTCCATAATCAAAATAGAGAAGAGTTTCCCAGTTAGTCGCCCTCTGACTCACCATTATGAAATGTGTAGAATCTCTGCATGAAATGAACATGGCAGCTCTCTTAGCCTGGCCACTGGAAATGGGTTCCAAAGCTACAGTAAATTTATACCAAGTCCTTCTCCCCCAAACCCAGGGCCCTTCGCTAAGGATTCGCAGGCATGTCCATCAGCCACTTCCCTTCTCTTGCCTTGCCTTTCTTTTAGGATTCAGGCATGTATCTGTAAAGGAGGAGGGAGGAACCTGTGGAACACAACTCCATTTTCATGCCAAAAAGCCTCTTCCCCAAAGAAGTTACCAAGTTAAAACATTCTTTCACAAACTGATGCTCTGTCAAGCCCTTTAATCTTGGGGGGAAGAGCAGGTGACGTAGCCTCATGCTGCCTTGTCAAATTCAAGTTGAATTTCTCAGCAACTAATTCAGAAGTAGCTAAGTCTATAGTCACCTAAACCATCTGCCTGGGATGAACATGTGTCCTCTTTTTTTAAGACAGTTCTCTGTTTGAAGGGCAGTCTAGTCCAAGTCTGATTTTAAAAACGATGCAATGGGACAGCATGATTCAATCAGCAGCTGCAACACAGACAATAGATGAAGGTCACATGGCTACCTTCTTTCCAGTATGGAAAGATATAGTATATTCCTATTTAAAGTGCAGCAATTATGTCTAAATGCGTATAACCCTTATGAATATCATATGCATATTTCATACAAATTCATGCTGTCCTTAGTTCTTTGTTTGATGAGGCATTTCCTCTTCTGCAGAGGTGGCCTCCCCACAGAATTGCTCACTGTCAGCTAGATAGAAAAGCAAAGCATTCCAATAAGTTCTGAAGATCTTTTTGAAGGGTTTTCTCCAATAATAACCTCCAGGCCATGGCTGGCCTTTTTATTGTATGCAGAGATCCAGAACAGCCAGGCCTGTAATCTTCTCCAACTGGGCATCCTCCAGTTACAATTAGATTGGAATCCCCAAATTGGACAGATGTGGCCAAATGCCTAAGATATCCAGAAGACACCATAGTAGGAAAAACTGGATTGCTATCTCAGAACCCCTGAATATTATAGGTTCTGTGGAGTCTTTGGGGTTCTCTGAGCTTGGTTGTTTTCTTGCAAACATTCGTTACCTGGCTAGGTAACATCTTCGGTGCGCCTAGCCGGGTAACAAAACATTTACAAGAAAACAACTAAGCTTAGAGAACCCCAAGGACTCCACAGTTCAACCTTGAGCAACATACAGTATATTCTCTTCTATTGGTCCTGTAGGCTCATTGGACAGGCGTAACTTCTAGTCTAGCCTCCTGCAAGAAATAGCACATTCACAACAGCTGAAATATATTTCCCTGCCAGTGCCATCCGTTTTAAGGATGGGGCTTCTACAAGAGGGGTTCTCCCAGAAGCAACAAACAGCTGGGTGTTTCTGAAAGTGGGACAGCTGGCAGTTTCAGGAGCCTAGACAGTAGGACCAGAAGTCTCTGGAGGGAGGGAAGCATCAGACTGCCAGCTCTTTCTGCAGCACTGCGAAGTCAGGCTGCAGGTATGCAGAGCGGACCCACTGGGAAACAAAAGACTGGAAGACTGCAGAGCGTGCTTTATCCAAGCTAGCAAGGTGGCGAATTTCCATTTGGGAAAATAGCAGAGATGCAGGGGAGGAGGCATCCCAGAGCTTTTAGCCCAGGTGCCTTCCTGTCTCTCACTCTAGCCTGGGGAATGGAGCAAAAGCCACCCCCCTTTGTCCTTCTGCAGGGGGAAGCAGGCTTTCAGGCTGGTGGGTGTGTTTGCAAGCCTGGGAGCATGCCAGGGCCTCTCTCCCCAGAGAGCTACCACACAGGGCCTGGCAGCTGCAAATTCCCGCTGCCCCCTCTGGATACCCAGGATGACCCTCCAACCCCATCATCCCAGCTCAGCTTTGTCTTGTCTCTAGGCTGGAACCTCAACCCTTTTTCTTTTGGAAGATCTATAAGACCTTGGGGGCCTTTCAGCTTTCGTGGAACTAAGCATAATGTTTGAGGCTTTGCAGTGCACGAGCTTCTCATGTATTATGATGATTTAATTAAAAAAAAAGTTTAAAAACTTTTTAAAAGTGGGACAGAAGGCTGTGAATTCTTTCCAGGATAGAAAAGCTGGGTATAAATCACCACAACAAAAACCAAGATGCAAGCATTCCCATTTTTATCTGTGATATATTATGAAACAATGTTGTAAATTCCTCTGGTGACTGGTTGGGTGGGTGGGCTGCATACATAAATCTGTTTACCTATCTTGGTTTAGTGGAATTGTGGTTTTTAAAAAAGACTCCTTTACTTATTTACAACAACATTTATGTATTACCTGCTGGCACATAGGTCTCTGGATGCTTCCCCAGTGAAAATAGAGCGAAGGAAAAGAAAAGAGAAGAGAAAAGAAAAGAAAAACAGGTATATAAAACAGGATCAGTAAGAAGCTACATCTCACTCGGTTCAGGAAATGGAACACAACATACACTGTGGTTTTATTCCCTTGGTTTCAGCTTTTTTATGTGATTATTCTGAAATAATTCAGTCTTATCCATACTGGGGGCAGAGGCAGGGACCAGAATCTCATGCAAAGCTCAATGTCAGGCCCTAAATACTAAAGACATGTAGGACCAGCCATGATTTGGTTGTGCACTGTTATAATATGACAGTTCAAGAGTCTGGCAACGCCAAGGACTAAGTCTGGGGATGTTCAGCTCTGCTCTCATCCCGGACAGAATTCAAGACCAGAAACAGCAGCAACAACAACAACAACAACAACAACAACAACACAGTGCTGCACCCTGAGTCTGGTGTAAACCTCCACCTGCAGTAATCTTTCATGAGGAAAACGGTACTGCAGAATTGCCCATTCCCAGCAGAGAGCTATTACTTGTTACAATTTTACAGAAGTTCTGGTTTTTGCATCTTTTTGGCCAGGAGGTTATTCTTGCTGCACCATAAGAAACAGGCTCCCTTATAGAACTGTAAGAGATGACTTCCAACCCCCCACTTAAGTACTTCCAGCAAAGAATGATATGCACGATAATCTTTTCCTTACAACATAATTTTTCTTATTTTAACTCAGAAAAACTGTCTGTCAAACAGCGGAGCCAGAGTACATGCTTATTGAAGTTTGGCACCTAGCTTGGCAAATTCCTTACTTGCCCGTCACTTGGAGAGTTCTATTTGTTTGCCAGATATGTCAAATCACACCCTGGCATTCCACAAACCCCAAAATAACTCTAATCTCTTGGTGGCATCCCCAAATCACTCAGGCAATTGCCCCACACATGCCTCCATCTCCTAGGAGCAGCATCTGTCAGAAGGATGCATGGAAGGGGTTCATAAAAGGAAAGGGGAAGCCCTCCAGATCAGATGAAGGTTTTGGAATCTGATGAGTAGCCAGACCCAAATGTGGGAACTGCTGTCCCATTCCTTCTGTGCTCCCTCTTCATCTTTGCTAGCACTGCCCAGTCGCTGCCAATGAAGGACTGATAGCTCTTCCTTGAGGGGCTCTGCGTGATCTCTTGAAAAAACCTTCAAAACTCAGGTAAAGACCAAGGTCACCCATTGCCCCTAAAGGAAAGTAAAACACCCCCTCCTTTCAGACACATTTTAAGAAAGAGATTCATGTCTGCCACTTGGATTCCACAGTGTCATCCAGCTCTTAGTTTTCCTTTTTTTTCTTCTTCTGCTGTTCCAACATTTGCAGACAGTGATGATGATGATTCCTCAGATGGTTCTGCTTTGCTCCCCACCACCATTCACATGCATAATTATTAGAATCGGAGCAGGAGTTGAAGCTGCAGTGATGCTGCCTGTGAAATATTAATGAGATAACCTTTCTCCCCCCCTGCCCCCAGCTAGTTTCAAAAGACTACCCAAAAAATCATTAAAAAGGGTGTGGGGTGGGGGGCAGGAGGAGAATATAGTTTGTCACATTTCACATTGTGAATCTAATCACTGCAATAGGCCACTGGTCCATCTAATGCCTGAGTTCACACATCATGTTCCATCATGAAGTGGCTTAACCACGATTGTGCTTTAAGCCACTCCTGGCTGGATATGTACTCATGAACCATGATTTACTAGTCAACAGATGTTGGTGTTCTGACCCTAAATCTCATGAATGTGCGGGCCAGATTTGGCTATCTCAAAAGATTTTAGACTTTTTTGGGTTTTGCACCTGCACTTCGATGCCAAGTTGTATGACGGTGGCTGAAAATGATGCCACTCCTATTGTATTGCTGTCCTGGCTGGCTAGGAAAATGTGTTGTCCTCATTGGTGGTAGGGAGAATATGATGAATGTGCTAATTGGCTGATGACTCTCCAATGAGATGTATCTACTCTGTCTTCCCCCTCCAATACGGGCATTGGGATTCTATGCGTGGCAGATCAAGGCTGGCTTGGTCACATTAACATACTGCACCTCTCCCAAAGGGGTTGTGTGGGGGAAAGCAGAATGAACTTTAGACACCATGATTTTTTGTCAGCTTAAGCAGGAAAAACGGGTTGTTTTGAAGTACGCAAAGATTTGGCAAAATTTAAGCCAGGCTACTATCATGCAAGAACTTGGGGTTTGCGAAGGCCTTCTTGTGGTGATATAAATGGAAAGCCCTGAGGGTAACCTGCTTCCAGCTGTAGAGGACAGGGTTGTGGGCAACTAGAGGTCAGGCTCTGGAACAGGTAAGCTGAAATTAAAGTCAGAAACATGAGCTGAAAACAGTACCCCCCCCCCCTCCAACGAGTGAGACTCCGGGGCTGCAGTCCAAGGGCCCACTGAACTGAATGAGCAGGAGGCCTCCAACATCATCAGGCTGGCAGACCACATTTTGAAAGACACAGGGCCATACAATAAGGGAGCTTCCCATAGACTCCTTCATTCATAGACAGAGACACAGATTAGATCCACATTAGCTAAGTGCCTCACTGGATGACTAAAAGAACCTGGATGGGAGCACTGAAGAGTACTAAAAGTGCTCAACAAGAGTGTCTCTATTTACATTGGTGATACACTGGAGAGTACTTCATGGAAGGATTCTAGAATCACCACTTAATTGACTTAAGTGACCCAGGAGCTTCCAGTTCCTAGTTTCCTCCATATGCATGTTTAAGCCTGCCCTGATTTTAAGTGCTGGTGCAGCTCTTGTCCAAAGCATCTTCCTTGCCCTCAGTGCCTGTTCCTTGTTTATTGCCAATGTGGGTATTAAGCCTAGGCCTTAATGCTCCCTGCCACTTGACTCTTGTCATGCCACGTCTGCATCTGCTCATTGATCTAGTATACTTTTCAATCCATTTTCTTCCTCTTGGGTTGTTTTGTTCTTGCTCCACCGGTGCATCAAGCAACCAGTGAGTAGTACCAAGGACAGTGCCCAGCTGAGAATAGTCCTTTTATGGGCTCCTGCTAAAGCAGTGCCTCCAACAGCATGTAGTTCTCAGTAAAGTTGGCTCTTCTTTCCACAGTAGCAGATCCATCATGCATGTGTCAAGATTCTGTATTGTGCCATTGCTAATCCACAATCCTTCTTAGCCACTCTCTACCCTCGGGCTGAGAAATCTGTGGCTTTCCAAATGTGTTCCAGCATCCTTTACCATAGACCATGCTGGATGGGGCTGATAGGAGTTGGAGTCCTAGAAAGCTCTAAGCCCCCACCCCAGAACTATCCAGTTATAGCTTCTTGCACCAAAATACATCCTTGCTATATTGAACAATTTATCTCTCACTGTGTCTAGCCAACAGAAATGGAAAGGTTGGAAGAGGAGGAGTGACTTAAACCTCTCTTCCCCATATAGGTCATTATTCAGGCCTTGAGTGGTTCCAGAAGGTGCTGGGAATGGCAATATAAACTCAGGGCCTGGCTTCTAATAGAGCCATTAGCTGTTGTTAGACTGAGAGCAGATCTTTGGTTGAAGGCCAGAGCAGCTTAATACACTGGCTCTGGTGCCCAGGAGAGGGTCCCTTAGAGTAAGAAGACAAGCAGGGCATCCCATTGGAGAGCAGAAGGCCGAGGATAGGAAAGGGGGTAGGGATTACATAGGCTTTCAAGTTTAAGGCTACCATAGGCACAGCCATCAGATGATCCCATCCAGATGGCAGCAAAGGGTTAGCATTTTCTGTATCTCTTTGCTGCCAGCTACTGGTGGTTGGGAGTTTTGCACCTCAGGTATGGTAGTTTTATTCAAGCTCAGATCTATTTTCTTGCTCTAACTCATGAGGATTTATCTTAGTTTAATTGAAACTCAGTGGCCTCTCAACTTCACTGACCTAGCTTCACCAAGACTGCTGCTTAAACTTCAAGTATGGATACTACTAGACAAGTTGGTTAATCATTCAGAAGATGCCTCCCCTCTCACACTCATTTCTCCCATCATTTGTGATGGAGCTCACACTAAATCATAGATGCCTGATGCTTGAAACATCTCAAATTAAGACTGTCACTAGTTCTGCCTGAACGTTTATCTAAGAATGGCTCCTATACCCTGCAGACAGAGATATATTGCTTTTTTTTATCATAGTTACATACATGATCTCTTTTTTCAGATAACATTTATTGATTGTTTTTGCATAGTTCATCCTGGTTATGCTAGAATTCAGCCGTGAGATGGGCAAGATGCCTCATTTCAGCTTCACTCCTCTCTAAATGCCTTGTTGCTAGACCTCCTTATTTGCTCCTTGTTTGAGGACTATACAATATGGGGTGCTTTACAAGAGGCAACTGACTGGGCCTGCATTGTGCTACCCGCAACATTTGTTGGGACCACAACTCCCATCGTCCCTGACTGCTAACCAGAGATGATGGGAGATGTCGTCAAACATATCTGGAGCACATCTGGCTGGGGCAACCATAAAGTGGAAGAAGGCCCTTGAGTTCCTTCTCAGAGTGTATGTTTCTAACGGTGCAATGCTGTATGTGTCTGCCCAGGATAGGAGAACATTGGTTTACAACCTTCTTCTTCAAAATAAAACTATACACTTCCAAGAAGACCCTGCTAATTCATTTTGAATGTGCATAATGCTGAAGAGAAGAGGTGATAGCTGCTTAGTGGTGAAGGCAGAAGTCTTCACATGCTCGGAAAGACATCATCATCATGATCATCATCATGATCATCATGATCATCATGATCATCACTAGAGGTATGATGACACCCTGGTGTTGCAAAGAGATTCTGGGGTGAATGCCAGGGTTTGGTTAATGGGTGTGCATTAAATGAACTGAGAAAATCAGCAGAGAAGGTGGAATCTATTTCAGAAGCATTTTAGAGAGATGAAAAGTGCTTCAAGGCTGACTTGGCACTGGGCATGTCTCTCTCTGGATGTGGTACCATTCTCAGCCCAGGGGCAAAGCACCCTCCCCTCCTTTGCTCTTTCTCAAGACAGTGGCTTTCAGACTGTTGAGTCAGGCTACCTCTGGGGAATGACACGGTCTTACCAGAAGACAGGGCATAAAGGTCCAGAGAAGAATAGGGTCCCAAGGAAAGTGGACCTTTGTACTCTAACCAGCTGGGCAGGAGGGCATGTGCAAGGGTGCCTAAGAGAAAATCCTCATGGTTTCTTGTTGGACTTGGGCATGGGGATTGCTCCTCACCCCTCAAAGCTTCTTCCCAGTGCTGCTGCTGTGTGCTAATGGTTTAGGGAGGGATCAGATTGCCTTCAAGAGTGTCAGATCAGGGCTCCATCCACAATGTCTTGCGCGCAGCAGCCAGCCATCTGGGCAAGAGTGTGACAGGTTTCTGTAGGCAGGGCTGCTGCCCACTTCAGGGTCAGATCCCAAGTAGGGGAATCCGAGAAAAGGATGGGAAAAAGTTTGGGACGCTCTACATTGCAACATTCTCTGGCCCAAGCCAGCCCCTGACTTTCAGGCCGGTGCTCTGAATCGGCAGTGTCAGCGGAGCCAGATTCCTCTGAAGCCTGAGCTATTTTTACCGCCTGTTGCCAAGCAATGGGTGATGGAGCCGCGTGTTTCCAGCTCTGCCACGTTCCCCAGCTTGGCACAAACCCAGTGCATGGAATGAGGTGTGCAGGGTAGAGATGAAAGGGAGTTCAGGGGGGCACAGGCTGTGCTGGCAAATAGCAGCCCCTCAAGAGATATGATGTTAGAAACATCACACCTCCATTGCTTAGCTCAGCTTTCTTCTGAGATGGGCAGGTGCGTCTATGCCATGTTTCAAGGTAGAGTGCCTTTGAATGTAGAGGTTCCTCTTTTAGCTAGTCACACTTTTCCTCCACAATCATGTCTGTCAGATGTTCCCTTCGTCTTCTGTGGCAATAGATTCCTTGAGGTAATTAGCCCACTCAGGCCACTCCTCCCGCTTTTGGTGGGGAGGGGGCATTTTGTTAAACCTTTTTGTTGGTTTGCTTGGCAACTAGGAATTTTAGGATTTGGGGAGAAAAGGGAGAAACATACCTCCACATTTCCTAATTTTATAAATCTTTTCCTAATTTTATAAACTCTTTTGACCCTTTCTGCTGCTGAAGCTCCCTTTCCAGTCTCTTTTCCAGCTCTTTGATTCCATTCAGAGAGCTCTCCCTCAGTGGTATTCCAAAAGCTAGTGCCCACATTAGTGCCATGGAAAGATTGCAATCTGAATTCTTTAATCACAGGGAGGGGGAGGAGGAGGAGGAAGAGAAGGAGAAGGAGAAAGAGAAGAAGGAGAAGGAGAAGGAGAAGGAGAAGGAGAAGGAGAAGGAGAAGGAGAAGGAGAAGGAGAAGGAGAAGGAGATGGAGGAGGAGGAGGAGGAGGAGGAGGAGGAGGAGGAGGAGGAGATGTCCTTCCTAGCTTGGTCAATGCTTTTCATTCAGACTACCAGCTGACCCACATCACCTGCACCCTGAGCAGGCTACAGTCCTGACCTACAGTTTTCTGCTGTAACTGCTGGGATTTACTGAAGTCTGGAAACAGGCAAGAACTGGGGTTAAGAGATCACAGTCTCAAGAAAACCATACAACCATTTCTGGTTCCCGAATGAAAGTGTAGAGCAGCCAGAGCAAGCAAGCAAATGAAAAACGTTGCAAGGATCTGAAGGGAGGCCAACGTCTTCCTTCGGCATAAAAGCTCCAGCACCAGTTCGCCCAGTGAAGCAAGGGCTGGGCATCCTTCTGAACTTCTTTCACATTCTAGCTACTGCCCCCTGTGGTCTCTCACCTATGTACAAAGTTTTGCTCCCTCCTCAGCCCAAAAAAGGTCAGCCAAGTGTGGCTACTTGCCAAGATGGACCAGGCATGTATTTGTATTTCAACGAGTGAGTGGACATTGTAATATGTGAAATATTCTCTTTTGGAATAGTTAACATATATGTAATGACTTCAGTGTCTCATTCTGGCTTTCTATATATTCTTTTTATTTGTGAAACAAATATTTCCAGCCCTTACATACATTTTGTCAAAAGTGAAAAAAAAGGGAAGAAGCAGGTTGGTTTCTTGAACTATTATGAAAATTATCAACAAAACCCACTTCACTTTTAATAATACATCTTGGTAAGAGTTAAAAAAAAAGTAGCCTAGTTTCCTAAAACACATTCCAGCTATACTATGTGACTGATCTATTGATCAAGTGCTATAGAAAGAATTTTATATGCTCTCAGAAGCTCAATATATCTCAGTTCATACAGGCAGTCCTTGACTTATGACCATTCATTTAATGACCATTTGAAGTTATGACGGCACTGAAAAAAGTGACTTGCAACCAGTCCTCACACTTATGACCATTGCAGCGTCCCGTGGTCATGTGATCAAAATTCAGGTGCTTGGCAACTGGCATGTATTTATGACAGTTGCAGAATCCCAGGGTCATGTGATCGCCATTTGTGACCTTCCCGGGGGCTTCTGACAAGCAAAGTCAATGGGGGAAGTTGGATTTGCTTAATGACTGCGTGATTTGCTTAACGACCATGATTTGCTTAACAACCACAGCAAAAAAGTTCATAAAATTGGATGTGACTCACTTAACGACTGCATTGCTTAGTGATGGAAGTTCTGGTCCCAATTGTGGTCGTAAGTTGAGGACTACCAGTACACTGAAAGTTGAGACATCAACCATTGTGCAATTCAATAATATACAAGGCCAACATAGGTGAAATGAACCAGCCTTAGGTATCCATTTCCACCAGCACCAGCAAAATGCAGATTCTCAGAACCCTCCACTTCAGTTCCACTATCTTTATAAGGAGCCTTACACATTGGCTGAAAGGGCAATGACCATTCAGAATGTAAAGTCTGTGTGTCAGAAAGCAATCTGTGTTGAATAGCTTGGCTATACTAGTTTCATGATCCTCACTCTGTTCTACGCCTGCATATTCATTAGTCATTACTGCACTGACAACATATGTGTGTGAATGGAACATTATAAATCTACTACTACAGACAGAACTTTTACATAACCTTTACTGTGTAAGTAAACCAGTAGATCAAATATAACTCAGATGTTCAAGCCTTTACAGACTGCAAAGTGCTGAGCCAGAAACTTAAAGATTGTGAAAGTGGAAGAGGGTCCATGACCCTTAGTAAAATAGGAATGGCAACATATTGCATGGCAGAAATTATGGGGGGAAATATAATATGCTGGGATCCAGCTCTAACATGTATTAACAGCTTCAGTGGGATTGTTACTGATAACCATTGGGGTCTATATTTGATAGTGACAGAACTGTTAGAGGAATCTTTAATTAGACTATATTTTGTTTTGATTTTGTTTTGGTTGCTGTGTAACTGAAGGGCATGAAGGACTTGCTGGGATGAGGAGGTACATGGATATCTTTACATATATGTGGATGCTTAGTTGGAAGAGCTGCATTTTAGGAGCAGCACTGAACTGGCACACAACCTGAGGCACTTGCCATAACTACACGCGTGATGTCAGTTTCTGGAGATGAGTCCCTTAGATTGTGTACAGGAACAGTAATAAACCCTGAGAAAGCTTTCTCAAAATTGCCACAGGGAGGAGAGGACCACAGCGGACTATGGGTTTACCACCCAATCTGGCTCACGTCCAAGACATGGGTCACATTGTTTCCTCTGCCAGAGGTTTGTGCGACACCCAGAAGCCTTGGCTCCACTTGGGATCCTCCAAAGTTGCCACCAATCTGCACCTTGAATAGGATCGAAGGGTGAAAAACAATCGCGTTTGTCTCCTTCAGGGCCACCCCCAAGTTGCTCACCCTGATCTGCCATTTCTCCCAACCCCTTTGCTTGCTGACCCCAGAATGTGGCTTAGATGGTAGAGGCAGCAACCCTGGCTTCTGCTGAAGCTGGCCAAAGAGGAGGTCAAGATTTTCGGGAGTTGAAGCCTGAGTGAGTTGTTTTTCCTGGATAAAAACTGGTGATGCACATTTATCCTGTGCTTAAAAAACAAAAAACAGATCTGTGTATCCTCCTGACCACTTTCTGATACAGTGGGCAGATATCCTCCTGCAGCTGAAGACTAGCAGCCCAGTTAATAATGGTGATGCTGCAGGAATTCCTTGCAGCTGTCAGCTGCCTCTGGAAATCCCACGGTGTCCTCTTTCCCTCCCTCTGAATGATGTCACTGCCCATTTTTTGACAGAGCGGGAGGGGCAAAAGGATTCCTCACCCCCAGGGGGACAGATCCCTTATTAAGCCTGACAAACTGCTTTTTCAAGGTGCCAGAGTCAACTGTGCACCTTCATCCACTTTGGGAACCACTAGTTTAAATATTCAGTGCCTGAGTTGTTTCTTCACTGAACTACCTTTATTTAGAAATGGGCCCATCTCCAGATAGGAGCGGGTGCTCCTTCCAATCTCATCTCACCTCCCAGTCCATGTGAGAACATTAAATGGATGCTTGAGGGGAAGAAGGCAAACAAGTATTTTTTTTTCTTTTTCTTTTTTTGAAGTACAGGTTGGACATAACCTACAGGAAAACCAACAGAATTCAAATGTGCTGCTTCTCTGTAAGAGCAGAGAAAAGCAACCCCATCTAGCAAACTTAAAGCATAGCTACATGCTGGTTTTCGACTCACCATTTTGGAGACATTGCCCTGAATTCATTTTAAGAAATTAATTTAATAGTGAACATACTTATGGTGGACTAATGGGTAGTTTTGGAGGGTGAGCAAGCCTCAGAGTGTTGTAATGTATTATGCATGTGGGAATTTCTGGCTTTCTCTTGGTTTGTACTGGTGGCAGGGGGTATCTTTGTTTTTGTGAGCCACGTTAAAATCTATTTTAAGTTTACATTATTGTTTCCCTGGATTTCTGCCTCAAAAAGGGATGGGAATAAATTCAGCAGTAGCATCCCAAGGGGCTCTGCAGGCCTCCAAAACAGTTTCAAGGGGGACCTGCCTGCATCCCTGGGTCCACAGGTAGCCCACTCTTGAACAAAAGGGTAAATTAACTGGGTAAATCCTTCACACATCCAAGGAATCAAACATCCCATAGAGTCTCCAAGCTAATCCCTGATTGGTTCCCAGTCTGTTTAACTTCAATGGCACGAAGCAAAAACAAAATAATTTTAAATGTAAAGTGGGAGGAAAGCCACACTGGTTGGATTAGTTTTACCACTAGGATCAATATGTAACATTAGAAGGTCAAGCTATTATCAAAAGCATGTTTGTATCCCAAAGTCAACTCCAAGAAAAACCTGGCCTTCTCCCTGTAGCATTCTTTAAAAGAAAAAAACCTCTTCCCTCTGCAACTTCCTGTTCATTGAAATTGCATTCCTAAGCATACCCCTATTAGTTAGTAAGTAGAGCCACTGTATGCACACTTCCAAATAAATGTTTAGGGTTGCCTTCTAACCCCTAGGGAGGGTACATACTTGAATTAAGTAGTACTTACTTCAAAGCAAATTTCATCGAAACAAATTTCATCATAAAGAGTTTGTATTAGTGTTATTTTCAAATTTTATAATGGCATTTTTTTTAAGTTAAGGGGGAAAATAAGACTGTTACAGATTTATCTTAAAATGTTGTCTTCCTGTAATGCATCAATAATGCAGACATAACAAAAAAACTGCACTTGGTTTAATAACATGTTAGCATTACAGAGTACAAAGTTAGCTCAGATGAGATTTTTTTTAAAAAAAATAGTATGTGCCAATATGTTGCTGTTGTGTTATTTCATTCCAAGGATGTTAGGGAGTAAATCATTCTCACTAAAACCATGTGAAAATGTAATGAGATGGAGCTAATGTTCCTAGCTTTACCACAGCCATCTAGCATAACCCTCTTTGGAGTCCTTGGGATCCTCTGAGCTTGGTTGCTTTCTTGCAAACGTTTCGTTATCTGGCTAGGTAACATCTTTAACCCTGAGCTACACATATTCTTTTCTTTTGATGCCCCTCTTTACCAAGAAATGATTGCACTTCTGAAAAAATCTTGGATTTTGTCTGTGTCAAGGAAAGAACATACCATAATTGTGGTGGAATGCCCTAGAGAATGCCTTGTGATGGCCGTGAGGTCTGGCCACAAGATGCAGTGCCAATGTTTTGATGGGAGCTTGGCGCAGGAGATGGTCTCCATTAAAGCATGATAAAGCTTCATAAACTACACAGAAAAGCAAAGAAAGGCCCTAAAACAGCCTTCTTCCACCTGATATCACCCAGATGTATTCAGTTACAGAACTAGAAAATATGTGCTTGAAAGTTCTTCAGAGGATCATAGGAATTTGCCTTGTAAAGATAAGTTCTATCTTTGCTTGAGAACCTGTTCTCCAGAATTTCAAGGAAAGGTTTTTCCCTCACCTTTCTTGCTACTTAATCCTGTTTTGTTTTGTGTTTTTTAAGTGGAGAAGATATGAATTGACCTTGAGCTTTTCTGCATGCATATCCTACGTTTATAAAATATTAAGAGTCTGTTGGAAGAGTCTTTCAATCAGTGCTGGGCAGCATTTAAGTTGTTGGAAAGGACAAGAACCAGGGTCAACTGCCTACTTCACTATGGAGCCCCTGGGTGCTGTTTTGTCAGTCATACCTCTTAATCCAACCCATCTCACAGAATTATTGTTGTGAATATAATGAGAAATATAATTGGCCAGATTAAGCACATCTCCAGTGCAGAGTGACATGGAAACCTAAAGAAAATTATCTCGTAGATTGTTCTTATATTTCAAAATATCTCTGGCCTATGCACTAGAAGGTTTCTAGAGGCATTGGAAGCAGCACATAGTTCCTAAAAAGGGGAGATGACCCACTTGGAAGACTTCCATGTATGGGGACAGGCTGTAAATATTTGCGGGGGAGGAGAAGGAAATTAATGAATGCTCAGAGGGGAGTGGTGGTCACTAAAAATGCGCAAACGTCTTTTATACTACTCTCCAGATAGCTAGAAGAAAATTAAATGCTGTTCAGATACTTTATATAGTGTTGTACTGTACTATACAGGCAGAATTCTGCAATGTCTTTTCAAGTGGGTTTTTGGCATGTTAATAAAAAGCTTTCTGTTTGGTGTTTCTTTCCTGATGAGCACAAGTAGGGGATTAATAATGGATTGTCTATTCACCTTTGAATAATTTCCCTTAATTGCCCCCCAGTGTCCATTTCGATTTGCTCGCTTTCTCTCCCTATGACTTCTCATGGAGACACAGCATTATCAAAAGTTGGTACTGAAACCACCACGGATGGAGGAGGAAGGGTGTGGTACCTCATGAGGAATAGCTATTGCGAGAAGTTGTTTTATTTGCAGGAACGGAAAAATGGGGATCAGGCATAAGCTACGGTGAAACATCGTTTGGCATCCTCACTCATGCCATCAGAACAGACTGTAGAGGCACATGGGTGTCTGCAATAGTGGCAAGGAGGAGCAAGTGACAGCAGGCGCGTTATGCAAATGACATGGATTAAGTACTGCATGTTACTTGTATCATGATGTCATAATGTGACTGAAAAATTACATTGTTCCCCAGCTTGGTGCCCCCCAGATGTCTTAGCTGTGCTACCTGATAATTTGAGAGTTATCCCCAGTTGGTCTCTTTGGTCAGGAATCCCAGATGCTGGCCTTCTCTCGCAGCTCATATACAGCTTTAAACTGTATTAACTGTAGTCAAAGCCCAGCTTGCACAACCAAGAAAACACTGCTGTCATAGCAGAAACAGTATAACAATTAACAGAAGAAGCATCCGCTGCTTCCTACTAATGTCCCTACAGCAGGCGCGCTCTGCCTTTCCTTGCTGCGAAGCAGAATCTTGCCACATTATCCGTAACACGGCTGCTTCTGTTTGGGAATTTTCCCCGGCCCATCCTTTTAAAGGAACCTATATATAGAAGCACTATTTGCCTTCAGCAGCCTTCTTGAAAGCAATCAATAGTCAGAGGAGTCATATTCTTCCCCCAGACCCTGCCCTCGGGTACAGAGCATCCTTTCAAGAGGGGGCAATTGCCCCCACCTCGTGCGTTAGGGTCCCTTTCAGGAGAGATGGAAAGGTTCCCAGCTCAGCTTGCAGTTTGCTGACTTCCTCTTCCTTCCCTTCCTGTGTCAGGCAGGTCATGCGCTGGTCTTTTAAAAATAAGTGTTTTTAAAGGCACCAAATGAGCCTTCTTTTATTCATCTGTTGCCTCATGAATAAAATAAAAACACTTTTAAGACCTGTTTTTCAAAACTGTTTTTAGGCTTGATGGCCAACTAACGAGACGGTACGGAAGCAGATTCTGCCTCCCTCTTGCAGCAGAGGAAGTCCCCCCCCCCCCCCGCCACCCAGCAACTCCATGGCAGTCTTTACCCCAAGGAACTGTTCTTGGTGCTGCTGGACAGCAACCTCTCTCCATGGCCAACATCAAACCCTTTGACGTTCTGATGGAAATTGGCACTGCCTGCCTAGATCACACATGAGCTGTTGCTGGTTGAGAAAGCCTGGGAAGGTGGGTTGCATTAGGCCTAAGTGAAAAAGGGACCAACCATGCCCAGTAATGCCAGTACTTGCTTAGGCAAGCCCTAAGCAAGACAGTCAAAAGAGGGAAGGAGAGTCATCAGGAATAGAGTGTCCCCTTGGCTTCCAGTCAGATGAAGAATAGTGACAAGCTGTAGATGAAAGGAGGAGGAAAGGAGCTTTGAGTAGCATGAACATCCAGCTACTAGGAACTATTGAGACTTAAAAGTAGGAATTCTTTAGTTTCTGCATGGTGGTTTGCCTGAGATCACAGTGGAGAGGAAGCCATTGGCAGCACTGGGACCCCGTTTTAGGTTTCAGCATGGTTCCACCCACACCAACTCCAAGCTGCCTCTTGTCTTCTCCTGATTTGGTCCACCTGTTGATCCTTCTGGATCATTTCCTAGGCAACAACCACCACATCTGGCCTTATGAGTGTCACCATCAGTCTTGCTAACTGAAGCTGCTATTTATCTGTGCTCCACTGCCTTTTGCTGCTGCCAACTTCCCTTTCCTGCATCCCAGTTCTCACCCTTCTCCAAATGCATTTCTGAGCTTGAATTCTGGCCCACAGATAACTCTGCTCTGAGACTGGCTCTCTGGTTCCACTTCTGACAAGATTCGCACTTCAGCTTCCTGTATCTGTGATAAGAAACTTACAGCCTTTCAGATATCGCTGAATTATCGCTTCCATCATCCTTGACCATTGACCAGAGTGGTTGCCAGTTAGAAGCTTTTGTTTAGTAGCACATGGATAGCCAAGCAAACAATCTGCTTGACTATCTATAGTCCAGTGCAGATTAGATTGTATGTCACAGACAGATGACCTAGAGCAAGAAACCATCAAGTTGAGCTTCCTGCCTCCTGTAGATTAACCTCCATAGCTTGCCATGTGAAGAGCAAAGGAGAAATACTACGCAACAGGACAGAATTCCAGTTGATGCAAGCAAGCAAGCAAGCCCCGATGTATGATATAATGAGGGCTAGAAGTATCTTGTGATTTCATGGACATGAGGGAAGAAACTGAAGATAACATTTAACTTCCTAAAGGTCTCACTTTTTTTGTCTGAAAAATATTTTGTAGCCTGTATGGAGGCAAAGTTACACTGAATGTGAGACCAGAGCCTGATGAAATCTCAGAAGCCAGATAAATGGCTGAGTAGGGTATCAGGTGGTCCCAAAATGAACTGCCTGCATACCTCTTTTTTTCTCCTCTCCATAGCTAAAGAAAAACAGAATGAATTATGCAAAGTAATGGCAGTGAATCTGCATAAGCTATATAGGTCAGAGAATTCTGCTTCTAGGAGCAGAATTCTTGAGGATTTATAGGACAAAGAACACACAGTTTTTGCAGAAATGGCATACCCTGCCTCTGTTTCTGATCGAGGTGGACGATCTCTTCTTATACATTCAGTCAAACTGAATACTAATCCCTCTTGCAGTGTCTTAAAACATAGGGACCTGCCCCAACCTAATGAAAGCCATGTTGGTATAGTGGTGAAAGTATTGAATTAGGAGTGGGGAGACTGAGGTTCTAGTCTCCCCGCAGTCACAGAAGCTTATTGAGTGACTTTAGGTCAGTCATTCTCTCTCCACCTCACAGTGTTCTGGTGGTGGAGGAAAATAGGAAGGAGTGTTGTGTATTGCCTCTTTCAGCTCCTTCATGAAAAGTGGGGTATTCTCCTCCTCCTCCTCCTCCTCCTCCTCCTCCTCCTCCTCCTCCTCCTCTTCTTCTTCTTCTTCTTCTTCTTCTTCTTCTTCTTCTCTCTTCCTCCTCCTCCTCCTCCTCCTCCTCGGATATGTCAAGGTGTAAATAGGATGGTGTGTGTGTGTGTGTGTGTGCATGCGCGTGTGTATACTGTATATGTGTGCGGTGGTGAGATAGCATCTGAAGCCAGGTCTCCATCCCAGATTTTCAAATTCCCAACTTATATTGTCCTGGGGGTGGCTGGCTGGAACCCTAAACATTTGGGAAGGGGTTGCGGGGAGAGAGAGAAGTAGAATGCTTTGGTGGAGCTCCCATTTGGAGCTGATGGACCAGAGATAGAGTGGTTGTATTCACACACTAACACACAATGTGAGCACAACACGGGACCCCTAATTCACTGTTTTCTTTATAAGACAAATGTGAATATTTGGAGACACTTCCTGGAAGGATGAAATGCTGAACCAAGGCATGAACTTGGGGTTGAAATCCAGAACTGCATAATCTGCCCATGAGCCCACCCCCAAATGATAAGGCAGAAGGTGGGAGGTGCATGATGGAGCAACAACAGACAGGGAAACAAATAAGGCCCACCATCAGTTCCTGGAGTGAACTGGGCATGCGGGGAGTCATTTGGACTCGATGCTGCTCACTGCAGGACCCTTTACATTTTATTCTTTTAAAAACCATTTCATAGACAGTCAGCTGCAGAGTAGTCAGATGATTCTTTTTGACAAGTAATAGATTTGCCACTCAAAGAGGGTTGTCCCAGCCTCCCTCCCCCCAAATCCATTAAGGGCAGGGCCTAAACTTACTAGGCTGCACAACTGGAAGGATGGATCTGAGTACCTTGCTGTTTCTCCTCTAAAAGTACACCTACCAACCATTTTAAAAACTGTTTTAAGTACTCAACTATGCTCTGAATTTGGAGGTAAGCCTGGCTGGATTGGGGGTGGGGGAGCTGGAGAGAAGGAAGGGGAGGATCCGAAGGAGACTCTCTGCAGCAGCTTTCCACCAGATGGTTCCCATCACTTTCAGCTAGGATGTTGGGAACTGCGATCAAACATATCTGGAGGGCCCAAGACTGATGGAATCTATAAGGTCTTCCCCATCAATGATTGCTTTTAAGGGCCAGTTGGGTACAATGGGTACAACATACACACATTCATTGCATTACCCTGGGAAGATATGCATGTTCAGAAAGGAGCACTTGCATAGAAAATAGTGTGTATTCAGTTATCAGAGCCACAACTGGACCAACAATATAGCCTCCTAGTAGATATCTACCAGAACTGGCTAATTCTGACTGTTTGTACACCTGCAGTAGAAGATTAAGGTGCCCCCCAAATCAGGCTAGAGACAACTGGGCCAAGGGTGGAGCTCAGAATTATAAATACTGAAATAAAGGCAAGGCTCTTCCTTCTGACATAACAAAATATGTAAACAGCTGGCTAAGTTCTTCAATAGTTCGGTAGTGGATAAGAATGAAATTATTTTTGCAAGACTGTTATGCACCATTATAGCAATTACATTTTAGGTCTTGTGGTTTGTGAAAAGTACTTTACAAACAATATGTAGGATCAGAACAGGCAACTTGCAAGTTGCACGTCGTCCTGAAGTTCTGTATGGCTGCACCACTGAATTGGGTGTCCCATCATTTCGAGGTGGAAGGTCCATGAAAACTATATGCCTAAAGTTTGCCTAAGACAATTAAGAAAGCAAAGACCCCAATCGAAAAAAGCTGCCTCCTTCTCCATCCTCACTGAGTCTCTCAGATCACCACCATCTCACTTCCCCAAGAAACCATGAAATTATCATGAAATTATCATGAAATGAAACAACCCAGGTACCAAATGATGATCCATCCCTGGCACAGGATGTTTCTAAGTGTAGGTGAGAAAGGATGCTCTAAACTCAGGTGGGTGAAGCGGAGAATTCTCAAGGAAGGGACAGAATTCCTGAACTTGTATGGAGGATCAGGCAGTCAATGTGAGAGTTTGAAAGCTGGATGTGATCTACTTGGATCTGCAGAGATATTGGGGGACACAGAAGTGTACAGAACTGGATCGTGTGATCTGCAGACAATCTGAAGCTTCCAGATTGGCTTGTCTTGACTTAAGCAGCATAAGCCTGGCCCAGTGCCCTTGCCCTGTGTTGCCCTTAGAGAAAGATCTAAGCCTACCACTGAAATTCACAAATATCATGGACTGTAGAATAATTCTGGCACATGGCTGCCCGCAGCACTCATGGCATGCCATCTCCCCTGTCCATATAGAAAGTGCTCCAAGAACAAGACCTCTGAGCTTGAACTAGCCAAAGGATACTAGTACACTCCACCATTTCCTCATGTCACCCTCTTGCACTGGAAGGTTGCAAAAGGGTTTCTGGAGGGAGGCTGTATTTGGCTCTTAAGTGTGATGCCAGGAACAGCACAGCAAGAAAGGGATAAAGCCAGGACAAAAAAACCCGACGTTTGCTTGAAATCACTTCAACTGTAAATGTGATTAAGATGAACAAATGCAATTAACATATCCTGGTATTTCTATGCAAATGTATTTGACATTTTCTGAGGATTTAATATATTCCTCTCCTTTTAGAAGTTAACATTTGGCAGCAACTCTTGAAGAGCTTCTGGATGACACCTCCAAGAATTTGGGGTGGGGGGTTGTAAGTTGTGCAGCCGCCTTATCCATCACACTCTGGACTAGGCAGATCACAGAAATCCCAAAGGGCTTTTCCGCACTGTGACATTAAAGCCTGTCCCCCATCTCTGAATCAGCAGAAAACTGCACAGACCAGCATGAAATTTGCTGTCCCCAGTGAGGAACCCCATCCCACCTCAATTTCTTGTTCCTGGTCGCTGCCAGTCATCTATCAGGGGACAAAGCCAAACAGACTTTACGCACTTGCAGGCTGCTGCTGGACAGTGTTGGAATAAGGGAGAAAACCCTCTTTTACCAGCAGTACCGTTATGGGTGGCTTAAGCCAGTCGCACTTTTGGGCTTGGGAGGTAAAGACAAGTCAAGAGATCACAGCAATAAAAACAAAAGTGGCTCCAGGGTATGTTTGTGCCGTGGTCAGGAACCAATGGGGAAAAGCCCAAAGAAAGAAAAGAAGAGAAGAGCAAGAGATTTGGGTGTCAGCGGAGACAGGATCATTGAGTCATTTTTGGGCAGAGGCATTGGCCTCTTCTCCCTGATTCAGATGGCGTGTCCTTATTGCAGAGAAGCACGGGCACCGCTTGCCAACATTGGGGTCCTATACAGTGAACGACTCTAGTTAAAACACAGAAAGCCCCACGGACCGACTGCTCGTACCCAATGCACAAACCCTGTTATTTTGTTCTCTACGTTTACTTCCAAGGTAAGATTCTTAGAACGATTAAATATGCATTTTAAAGCCCAATCTCTCCTGGCCAGCTCTTTGCAGGCTCACGGCAAATGCAGGCAGCCTGGTGCAAATCATGTTGCCTTCCCTCATCTCCAGAGCTGAACAGGCCTCCCAAATATTGACCGAGAATACAGTAACCAGCTGTGGCCTCCTCTCAGGAAGAGGGGAGGGAGGCTCTGTCCTGGTTAGCTCTGGGACCTAGAGATCCTGAGGGGAGGAGTGGGATACGAAGAGTGACACAAGAATGAAGATGAGTGGGAAATCATGAGTAGGTTACTTAATGCAGGGTTATGTAAGGAGAGAGAGGGAGGGAGGGAGGGAGAAGATGTAGGTGGGTGCTGAGTTTCTGCTTGTTCAACAGGAGTTTTCCATCCCCTCCTCTCTCCACCCCCCAGATCAGTGGGGGAGAAAAGGATGAATGGTCTAACAGAGCTATGCAGCATGCAGAGATGGATCAAGGAGCATTAGGGAAAAGGGGGGGGGGGGAAGAATGTATAAAAATAAAATTGGCATACCGGGTTCACAACAGAAAGAGAGAAAGAGGGGTAGAAGAGAACGAGAGGGAACAAGGCATGGTTTTCGCATTTACCAGGCTGATGAACCTGATTTCATCAGCAGTTATGCTCTAGTAAAGCTTTCTGGTGCATTGATTCATTGATTGATTAAATGAATAGCTGTCTTTTATTCCCGAGTTCAAGGTGGTGATATATCACTCCATCCTCTTTTTTTTTTTTTGGTCACAACAACCTTGGGAGGTAGGTTGGGCTGAGAGAATGACTGGCTCCAAATCACCCAGTGAACTGCCAACATTTCTCTGTCCTCCCTCTTCTCTCTGCCTATCTTTTTCTTCCTCTTGGCCCCCCCCCCCGCCCCGCTTCCTCGTCCTCTGCTTCTCTCTCCCACCTCCCCAAAATGATTGCGGCAGTGCTGGTGCAATCCCCGTGCCCTAGTTAGGCGTTCATCTAGTCCTGCATCGGTTTTTCCACCGGGGGCAAGCTAGCTGCTTTCAGGGAAACAGGCAGAGGCGGCAGCGCCACCACCAGCCTCCTCCCTTGTCCTCAACCCTTGCTCGTTGGAGATAGACTGTCCCTGAGCAAGGAGGTTCAGTTCATTCCGCGTGCGATATTACAGCGTTATGGTCGAATAATCTTTCCCCCCGACTGGAGTTAAGTGGGTGGCCCCAGATCCTTTTGCCCCGAGCAAAGGACTTTCTGTAAGGTCAGCGCCACGGGGATGCGCGGCAGGAAGCCCGCGTTCCTCGAATGCCGGGTTGAAGAGTCCCCTCCCCCCATTCGATCAAGAAAAGGCTGGTCTCCAACATTTAGGATAACACGAAGTCACCTGCCCCTTGCTGCCGGCCGGGCGCTGCAGTCGGGCGTCCTGCGGTCCTCCGGCCCCCTCCCCAGTCCACCGCTGGCGGGTGGGTGGGTCAAGCCCAGCCCCCTCCCGGCTGAGGTCCTTCTGCCCTCCCTCTATCAGCCTCTTCTCCCACCCCACCCCCCGCGCCTGCTGCCACTCAGGACCTCTCCACCAATCAGGAACGGGGAAAGGCAGCCCCCAGCAGCCTGTGGATCCCGCCCCCTCCCCTGCAGTTGCCTTGAAAAAAGCCAGAGCCGGAACGCGCTTTCCTTCCCGTCCCGAGCAATGCGCCAAAGCAGAGCGCGGAGTAGACGCTCACGGTTGCCCTTGGCGAGCCGCGGGCGGGCTTGACGGCCACGCCAGGCCCAGCGCGGCGCCTCCCCTCTTCCTCGGACTCTTCCTCCACCGCTGCTCCCGGGCTTCAGAGCAGTCTGGGAGGCCAAACCCCTTTCCGGCCACCCAGGGCTTCTCTAAGAGACCTCCGCGTCCACCGAGAGCCAGCCAGCCAGCCCCAGAAGGCGATGCCGTGACGGTGCCCCCTCGCTTTTAGGCGGCCGGATGGGGGCGGGGAGGCTAGGGCAGCTCCAGGGGGGCGGGATCGCTGTGAAGGGGGTCCCTCAAGTGGCGAGGCAACAGAGCTGGGCAAGAGGAAGAGACACCGGATATAAGTCCCAAAGGGGCGGCCCGTCCCTTTTCTTGTCCTGCTTTGACCCCCTCCAAGTCTTTAGCTCGCTAACTGTTGAGACAGTCGGCTGGACCAGAGGAACCTCTAGATCTGATCCCAGACCAGACGCGGCATTCACGTCCTTATCCTGACTCGCCCCCCACCCCACCCCCCAATACCCTTGCCTGACCTCAGTTTCCCCGGATTCCTCTGCTTGTCCTTCCCTCCGGGCCTGGCGATTCACGATTTCCGAAGTTCATGCGAACTGCCTTTCGTCCATCCACCCCCCACCACTGAATCCAGCCGTGCCTTTTCTCTTTATCTATCCCGCCAAGCCGTCAATCCACCCGGTCCCTTAAGTCTTTCGTATCCCGTCTCTCTCAGTCCACACCAGGGTCTATCGCCCCGAACAAGCCATTGAAAGGTCCTGCCAGGCTCGCACTCTCGCTCGCTCTCGTATTCACACATCACATTCGTATGCTCTGACTCTGACTCTCCACCTCTTTTTCTAGTTACCAAGGGTGCAGGAGGTGGGAATGGCAAGGCGGATGGAGAAGGCTTGATGCTGCCAAAACTGGCTACTTAACCCCCAGCCCCAGCCCAATTCCTGCCCCCCATTTAATGCAGGTACCTCTCTGCAGTGGGTAGGTGGGCGGGAGATCCCTATTGGTTTTGAAATACGCCCCCACCCACCCACACCCCTTTACTGATCTGGCCAGGGACGTCACCGGCGCTCCCTCCTCTCTCCTTGCGCGTGTGTGTGCGCGCGCAAAGTCTCTCTCTCCCTCCCTCTCTCTCTCACACACACACACACCTCAAGAATACGTCGCTGTCACCTTCAGATGCCGGCAGGCGAGCTTGCAAGGTGCAGCGGGAGAGAAAGCCAAGCCAAGTCGACATAGAGGAGGTCGGGTGCAAAAAAGGTGGCGAGGACTGGGAGGGGACCTCAAGCGGCCAAAAGACTTGCTACACTCTCATTCCATTTTGCAACCCCCTCCCCCCTTTGGCACACCAATAATCGGTCTACTTGAGCTGCTTTTGAAAGCTGGACCCTCCAGGTATACCAAGCGCCTCTCTCCCCTCTTAATTTTAGGCTGCATCTGGGGGAGTATCTTTTTAAAAAGGTGGGAGGGGCGCCATTCGACGGCCGCCAAGCTTTGCTTTCTGCAGTGACTTGTCCCCACGCCATCCCAACCGCATTCCGCTCCCCCCTCCCCCCCTTCTGCATTACCTATGACGGAGACTGCCCGGGTTCCCTCCTCAGAAGGAGGAAGAGGTGTCTCCTCAAGCTCCATCGGGCGCTATGAGATTATAGATTACATACACGCATCTATCTACCTATCAATCACACAGACTTTTCCATCCCGATCTCCCCCCCCACCCCCCACCCCCAGGAAGGTTCTCCGCATGGTACTCACCAGGCCATGCCAGAAGCGAGAAGAAACTGAGGTGGGGAGCAGGAAGGCTGCTTGGGAATCGGCTGCGGAGAAGAGAGAGGCGGTGGAGTCTGGGATGGAACTGGGGGTCCCTCTGTCTCCCTCTCTCTCTCTCTCTCTCTCTCTCTCTCTCTCTCTCTCTCTCTCTCTCTCTTGGCCCGGATCCAGTGGAGAATCGGAGAAGCGGGGGAACTTCCTCGGCCCAATTCGCCCTCCTTAAGGAGGGGATCAGAGGGAAAGGGGGGGAGGGCGAGGGTGGGGGCTGCTAGTTATCTACAGCCCCGGGGATGCTGCGGCTTGACATCGCAGCGCCTACATCCTGCAAGGATGGAGAGGGCTCGCAGAGCACTGGTCCAGCTGCAAATCTCAGCAGAGGGGGGAGGGGGAGGCAGGAGAAAGAGGAGGGGAACCACGGCTTGGTGGGGGGAATGGTGAAAGGAGGCGAAAGCCAATGGTAGAGAATTGAACCTCCTGCTCCCCCCTCCACCTCAACCAGGTCCATCCCTCCAACTCCTCCCCATCTCTCAAAATCAAGAGACACCTACGGATGTATAAGTGGAACTTCATTGATGGCTGCTTTCCCCTCCCTCTGGTGCATGAAATGGTACGTTCCAAGCTGCCTCTCCATCACTGATGGAGAGGATACAGCGATGGAAGGATTTCCACTACCTGTGTCTGTAGCAGTCCAGCCATAGGCACGCAGTGCTCAGTCCTCGCCCAGGCAGGCAGTTTCTGACTGATGGTGGTCATGACAGTGCTGATGTGGGGGGGGGGGGGGGCGGGGGGACGGGGAGTGTGTGTGCTGGAGAATTGTTGGGTTGGGAAAAGTATCCTTCACAGAAGTAGGTGGGAGTCAAGGGGCGGGGGGGGGGAGGAGAGAAGTCAGATGCATTTATATTTTTTATTTCCATTCTCACATTGCCAGTGCTAGAGCAATTGTTAGTTTGCACTCTTAAAAAAAAAAAAGCTTTGTATTACTTTATGTGGCCTAAGCACTTGAGGATTAGAGGTCACTGCATCAGATGCATTAAGAAGTTCTCTGTTCTCAGGTGGGCACTAAATAAAAGAAACAATGGGGACAACAATCTGGGTTATTCCTCTCCCTCCTTTTTAGAAATAAATTCTCCTCGTGTTTCTATGTACTCCTTTTTGAAGATGATTTGTTGTCTTAGTAAATCTTGCAACAACTTGTAAAGATAGACCAAAAGAATCCAAAATAGCAGGTGGAGGCTGAGAGAAGTGCTGCAAGGGGGACTTGTGGATGAACTGAGATTTGATCCTCAGCTCAGATCTTAATGATGCTTCTCTAGAAATGGAGTCCTACTACGAAGCCCTGTCACATACTGTACAGAGATGGATGTTCACTAGCACCGGGGAAACAGAGACTCTTGTTGCATCTGAAAGCTAACTAAAGCCTGTAATAATAAATCTGCAATATTCTTATTGGTCTTTAAGGCACTACAAGACTTTTTTTATTTATTTTTTTTGCTATAAAAGACTAACACAGCTCTCCCTCTGGAAATTGGTAAAAAGAAAGGTATTTGGAAACACTTTCATTATCTGTAGGCTAGGTTTGTATCATTCTGAGGAGGTTTTAGGCCCTTTATTTTCTTCTCCCTATAACAACCTTGTCAAGGGGAAACCTGTTATTGTATCAAGCATGGGAACACAGAACACATGTTTCTGAAAATCAGTTACTTTTCCATCCTCCTTGATGATGCCTTTATTTTCATTTTGTATTTTATTGACATTATCATTGTGGCACCCATTGTGACTCAGTAGATACATAGAGATCTGTGTATCTCCAACAAAAACCTCTCAAAACATATATTCCAGTGTGTGTTTATTTCTGTGCCTTGAATGTTTAATGATATCATGTTATTATGGTGTATCTTAACATTATATATCATCTTCTCAGGATTATTATCTCCTGAAAGTCATTTTGAAATATGATTTCATGTATATACATATAATAAACACATACATGCATATACCTCTATGTATACATACACATACAATAAATGGTTGGTTTTAAATAATTCGGCAAGGTCACCTCTTCCTTCTGAGGGCAGGGCTATTCCAGCTGACATACGTTCAATTAATGAAGCTGTTAGTCTGCATGATGATTATAATGATAATAAACAAATTTTATTTAATTACCTGTTGCCTGACATGTTCAAGGCAGGTGTCTTATTACATTTCTATCCCTCAAGGAAGCAAGGGAGCGTAAGGGACTTACTGCCTTGAAGCACTGCCACTTGTGAAGTATTTCTCCTTGCCTTTCCTATAGAACATTATCAAAAAGTCTATCAGTAGGCCACAGACTTCATAAAGGAATGCATGGAAGGAAGCTGTCCTTAATATCTTGAGATGACACACTGTTAGAACTTTTTATTCTAAAGCAAGTGATGACGAAGTAGTGTCTCTTGTAATCTTCTGTCTTTGGCTGGATAACCTTTGGCCACCTTCCACATTGGGTTCCCCTCCATCTGTCAGACTTAAGGCAGGCAGGGCATTAAACCCTGATTGCCCTGAACCTCTGCCCAGCATCCAGTGACTAGCTAATGTCAGAACCTTCACAGATCCAACACTGCAAGATAAGCTATTTCACTGCAAGTCATATATTCACAAAAGATCTGTCCACTACAGAATGCAGAACACTAGCCCTATCTATATACCAACCCATCCTAAGCTTTTTCCTCCCAGACTTTAAAGTCAACAGACTTTGGGCTATTCTTTTCCCAGATATGTGACTGGGAGGCACTTGCTTAAGGCTTATATAATAGCTTGTCTGGCCTGAACAATACTTCTTCAACTTGCAGTTCAGCCTTTACACAATCTCATCCAGTATGATCAGAGATTAAGGGAACTTGACAGCAAGTGGAAGACTATACAGTACATTCCCCACCACAGAATGGGCAGGTGACACTCTCCCAGCTACAGCCCTGCAAGTTAGGGTCACAACCTTAAATCTTGCACGTGCAGGTTGACAACGGGATCCATCAAACTACTGGGCCTGCATGAGAGGCAGTGAATAAAGCTCCCAATTTTATTATGAACATCTGGGTGTCAAACATAGATGGCTGACCCTCTTCATTCTACTGAGTCCCATAAATTCAGGAGTCCTCCTGCACAGCTTTCCTCTGTATTAGTCCCATAAATTCAGGAGTCCTCCTGCTCTCTGTTAATTCTGCATCTGCCTATAATGGGACCATGAGCAGCACTTGAGACATTGGCCTTAGTCTTCATTTCAAGCATCAGAAGACCTTTGTTCCCTGACGAGTACGCTCCATTGAGTATGCTTCACTGAGATCAAGGGGAGTTAGAAGGACTCAGAGGTGGCACATCTAGTATTGCACTGCTAAGAATTCCCATAAAACCCAGTAAGCAGCAGAAAGAACAGACAGGAACTCCTTTCCCTGGGAAATTTATTTCAGTTTCTCAAAGCTGTGCAATAAAAAGATGCAGATTGGGAGGGAGGGGTGTCCTATAGTAGGGATCTCATTTCACAACAGTGACTGACAAGCCCAACTTTTGATAAATAACCTTTAAATAGGCTTCTAGAAATGGAGGGAAACAAGAGAAGGTTGCTGTGGATTATCAGGGCATGATAGCTGTCTCACAAAGAAATAAACATACTCTGATTCTACCTCCATATCATTGGATTTAAGCAGTTACCCTTGCACACAACTTGTGATAGAAAAGGAGCTGGAGGACTCTGCCTGCAGGCTCTCCGTCCAAACAAATTGGCAAAAACTCAAGCAGGAATGCTTCCCCAAGTTCCCCAAGAGTAATGATTTATTAATTTTTTTGCTTTGCCAGGAAGGTGCTTCTAAGCAAAGCGATCAGCTAATGGGCATTGTTGACCAGTTGGCAGGGCGAGCCTGATCCCCTCCGCCCAAGAATCCATCAGTCAGCAGCACTCATATCATCAATAAGAGAGATCCCTGGAAGGGACCCCATGGGTCAAGCCAAAGCTTTCAGCAGCAGATGTGCAAGTGGTGGCCAAAGAGGAGAAAGGAAGCCCCATACAGGCCTGTTGGTTAAAAGCTCAGCCAGCGGCAGGGGTCCCCAACATGATGCTTGCCCACCAGGCTCCCTCTCATCAGACAGCACAAGAGAGTAAGCACACCCACTGGCATGCCTCAAAACAAAATGCCAACCTCCATATTTCCCAAAATAACTCTGGACTCCACATGACCCTAGAAGTACGCTTTAAAAATAAGAATGTTGGTTCTCTGCAGTCCATGTGGGTCTCTCTGGAGGCTGCATCCTGGGAGAAACCTGGCCAGTTTGTTTTCTGGAAATTGAGTAATTTGTGATGGACCATATCCACAATTGCAGCATGAAAAGACAAGCTTCCAAAGCACTCTTGCAGTCAGAGCACCTTCAGCCTGCTCTACGATTCCTCGTGTGCCCATCGGCTCAGAAAAACTGGGGAGCCCTATTGTTGTCACCAAATGCTTAAGGATAGACCAAGGCATTCTTCTGTCTAGAGAGGGAATGGCAAGGTTGCTGCTTCCCTGTCTGATTTCGTTCCAGATGAAGACTTATAACACTCAGTTTGTGTCAGCGTATCTGAGCTTTTCTTGGTTTAGTGGAAACCTACAGAGTAGTATGAAGTGGTGTCCTCGTGTCAGATTCTGCTCTTGTTTTTCCCTTTATGAAGAACAAATAACATTAGTAAAAGCCTTGCAGTTTAACTGTATTCAGCCAAGTATCTACTAAGTCCAGTACAAAGAGGTGGCAACCTAGCTGCAAATTATCATATGTATTTGGAGGAAAATGCAAATGAAATGAAAAATGCATGTGAAAATATTGATCTCTAAAATGGCACCTTCTAATGCACCTCCAGCCACCTTCTTTTTTACACAGCAGAGCAGATGAGATTATTGGATTTCGGCTGGGGAGCTCTGTCATCAGATCCCCTCTTAAATGGGCCATAATCTCTTAGACTGACCTGTCTCCCCAGGTTGTTGTAAGGACAGCATGGGCTAAGCCCATATTGAGCTCTTTAAGGGGAAGGTCAAGATAAAAAAACTGATAAATAAAAGATGATTAGTAAGTGCTTAAAATGCTGCTAAGTGTTGTTCAGAGAATGCAAAATAGGCCAGTCCCAGCTGGAAAGGGAGATTATTTATTAGCATACAATCATCGGAAAAGAAGAAGGGAGGGTGCAAGAGGTGGGGGGGGGGGGAAGAAGCATTCCAATGCACCAGCATTTGTATTGATCAGATGAGATGGGGTTGCTCTGGTTCTCTTGCCTCCTCTTTCTGGTAGTGGGATGGTAGCTAATAGAATCTCCTGCAGCCTCGTGTTCACATCAGCCCAGCTCCAGGCAGTGTCGAAAGAACTTCTAGTAAAGGGGTTGTAATCCCCAACTAGCGTGCCACGTGACAGGGCACCTAAGCTATGTGATGAATTGCAACCATTCCTTGCTTAAGTAACCATCAAATGAATGTTGCACTATGTTGTTCTGTGCTGACTGTCGTGGCTTCAGTGGTGCTCATGGGATGACACTGGTTCAGTACATAAAAGGTTTAATTACAGGATGTAATGTCTGCACCAGAAATTCTGGATTCAGTAATGACCAGGTGTGGCTTTGCAGCCTGGATGCTTGGAACCGTATGCCACCTTCAAGTTCAAGATACCGAAAACCAAGAGGAACAGACAAACACTGAGAATGACTTTCCCAGTGGAAGGCTCCATAGAAGACTGAATTGGCAAGAGATCTTGGCCAGCATGAAACACTTCAAGCCCATAAGACAAAGGCCAGTATTGGAGCAGAAAATCATACAGGTAGCCAATACCAGTTGTGGCGAGTCACCTGAGCATGAGGAGGTGAGGAGGGAGCAACCATACTTTGCTGGGTTCTCGTTATGACAACCATGGGCTTCTCCAACAATGTCTGCACGGTGATCAATACGCAGAGACGTCTTGAGTGAGTTGGCAGCTCAGCCACGGCAAGCACCAGATAGTGTGCAGGTACTTCTGAACTTTTTCGAGTGCCAGAAGTCTTTTTTCCTTAAGACTCTTCCCACCCTCTCAACAATCTTCATTAATTAGTGGTTGGAGTTTGAAGAATTATGCTTGTGGTGATGGCAAGAAATAGCAGGCTACCAGAAGTCCTATGAGCCTACAAAAGCCAGATGACTGTCATAGCAGTCAGACATAGTAGTCAGACAGAGATGCAAACTTTCTCAGTATTACAGTTCTGAAAACTGTTATCTACTAATAAAGCTTTGTGTAATTAGCATCCATTCTCCCATAGAATGGTATCTTTTCTCAATTCTTTATTTCACATAAATAATTGTTTTATTTTACAGTTGTTTATATACAATGGTACTCATTTGATTTAGGCTGATTCTAGCTGTTATCTTCTATTCTGATTTTTATTAATTTTATGTTGCTGGTCATTGACCAAATAAACATTCCTTTCACTTTCAATTCTTTCTACTACAAGAAAAAGCCAGGCAAATGTATCATAAAGTGTTCCTATCTTTGAACAAAAGCTTTGTTGGTTTACCCAAAACTCCTGGTCTGTTATGAGGATAACCTCACTGACATTGTCATTTAACATGGGAAATGTAACAGTTGTTAATTATTATTTATTAAGTAGTAATGCCATTGATATCATGTAATCTCCCTGCATTATTTAAAGAATTTTGCGGGAATATCTGCACTGTATATCTCTATATTTGTAACCCTCTGATGTTTTCTCGCCAGTCCTCCATGTTTTTCTTTTCATCCAATTCCACAACAGAGGAAAACTGCACAATTTATGATTAGGTTAAAATGTGGAAGCATATTTATAACGGGAGAAAACTGAATACTTACAGAGGAATATTTTTTGTCCTTCAGTTGCACTGAGGGAACATTTACTGTATTTATACAATTAGTTAACTGTGAAATACTTTTCTGAAGATTTTTGTACCCTCAGTTTAGCCCTCATTGGTTTTGCTCACATTTTGACTCTGTATTTTTGTCATATTTGTATAATTATTATAGTGAAAAAGGGGCAGTATGGGAATAGCAGGATGATTTATTTAGAGTATTCCTATACCATACCATCTTTCTGGAATTCATTATGGCAGTCACCATACTTCCAAAACGATAACCACATCACCATATCATACAATATGGCAAAATATTAGGAAGCTACATTAAAAAGATGTGCCAAGATTCTATATTGGGTTTGGCTGGTTTGCTGGGTTCTGGTGTCAACACAATGAGAATGAGAATGTTACACGACTGGGGGGAAAGGGAGTAGCAAATGAGAAACATCAGCATTCTGGACATAAAGGTTCGTCACTTAGCACTCACAACGTTTTGGAACACGAAATTTATTCTCAGCTACAGGCCATCCTGCCTGGAGGATGGTGAAACTTGTAATCCGCTATTTTGGGAGACACGAGGAAAGCTGTCCCAGGACCATTAAGAAGATCCTGGTAAATGGAGGATTTCAAAGATGTAAGTATGAAAATACACAGTATTTGATGCCCTTTGGACTACCTGCGTGTGATTTCAGATGCTTTCCTTCTCTTCGTCAAGTATAATATATATGCCTGAATGACTCAGATAGGAGCAACTGATGTTTTCAATGTTTGTACTAGTCACAATATTCCATCCAGAGTTCCATTGTCCACAGACTCACAGTTAGGGGAATAATCTAGAGCCGTCAGTCAGTCAGTAATTTTTTCCATGGAAGGAAAAAACAGTTGGAAGAACATTAAGTGCAAAATTATGTGTGGTACATCTGTACACTTTACTTTTCCTCATAATGCTATTGAGGCTCTGTAAGCTGCAGATGCAAACACAACTACCTACTACACTACAAACAATACTACAAGTAGTACTATTCTCTGTAGAAATGGTTTGGTTAGATTGCTGAGTCTTGCTAGGTGGGCACATGCTGTGTATCCTGTTATGTCCTACTGATGCCAGGATGCATTTAACAATGCCAAGATTCTATGTTGAGCTTGGGCGGTTTGCTGAGCTTAGGTATAGGGGCACTCTGAATGGTCTTGTGTCTTGGGGATGTTGAGTTTTCAGAGTACCTTTAAACACATATTTTCTTGGTCTTCACAGACTGGTAACTGCAAATGCATTATAGTGGTGGTAGTAGTAGTAGTAGTACTTCACATATGTAAGTATATAGAAGGCTGTAATGTTATTCATGAAAGTACTAAGCAGCCATCGCCATTTCTTATACACAAGTCTATCAAAGAGAAACAACACATGTACTGGGCATGTACTTGTCAAGTAGGCAGGTAAGAGTTAACAAAAATGAGTCAGAATGGTTACTTGAAGCATGTTGATTGCTATGTGCTACCTAATCTGTAGAAAAAAATAGCCAAGAGGATAGTTTTAATTTACAAATATTTTTAAATCCCCATTTAAAAAAAATAGTTATATTGTTTTCCTACAGCAATTGTTAAACTTTTCTTAAAAAATTCATCATCCTGGCCAATTTTTCTTCTTGTTGGGTGGTAGGTAGCAATCAGCATAGACTGAAACTCACTTATTCTTGTGCCCTTGAGCTGAAAAGCAAAGGAGCAAAGGGCTCATTCTCAGTTCCTATTGTTTCAGATGGCTGGAATATTTGAGTTGTTTTGAGTTTTGTTCTGTTGGGACACAGCCAACTGGGACCTTTCCAACAGAATGTCTCAAATGGGTTGTTTCACTCAAGACAAGTGGTTGGAATGTTTCAGCAGAAAGTTCTGAACTTGAAACAAAACATATTTCCCATTTTGTGCACACCTTTAAGTGGAGGAGCAAATGAAACTTAATCATTTACATTTAAAATGGCTCTTAAGGCTGATGGAAACATGAGAGCTTGTTTCTAATTAATATTTTGAAATTTGGGATGGTGGGAAGGAGGAGGAGGGGAGGAGTGTTTACTTTTGCTATTTAGTTTACCTGTAGAAACTAGGTAAGAAATGGGCATCAGTGGAGAATATGTAGGCTTCACAAATGAACGTATTTAGTAAAAAGTCAAAACCAACTAATATACTGGGGCTATCTTAAAAACATACACAGAGAGAGAACTGCATTGTATTTTTTGCACATGATAGCATCTGGAGAAGAAATAGATTTCCTGTCAGTATGAGAGCCAGCTCAACAGCAAGACACAAACCCTGGCTGTGAATATGGGACTGACTAACAGAATCAGTCCGTTGGTAAGTCAGCCAATAAAGAAATATGTAAATAAATAAACAAATAAAGTTGACATTTTAAAAAATTGTGTATGGCTAAGCTAACAGAGGTGGGATGTGTAGAAAAAGATTAATGGGTCAAGTTAACCTAGAGCAGTGTTGTCCAAACTTGGCCACTTTAAGATGAGTGGACTTCAACTCCCAGAATTCCCCAGCCAGCCATGACCTGGAGCTAAGGTTGGCTAATGATCTGAGGGGGGTTTTGTTTATCACTCACAACAGGCTAGAAAAACTACTCTGCTTAAGTGCAGAGGTGGAGGGGGGTAGGATAAAAGCATCATAACAAGTATACAATGCACAAGATTTGTATGCAGGTGTGTGTATTTTCTTTTAATACACACCTGCATACAAAGGTCATATCACGGCCTTTGCTGAAGCTTCCTTCTCTCAAAGTCATCAGGGGGAAGTAAGACAACCTCAGGACGAAGATCCAGAAGCAAAGAGAGCAATGGATTTTCTTGGTAGCTGTATATGCAAGATTTAAAAGAGAGAGAGAGAACAAACAGGCCTTGTGTAACATTTGCTTGGGTTGAATTATACATCCAGAAATAAATTCAGAAATAATTACATCTCATCACGTAAAGGGAACTTTGTAAGCAATGACCAACGGGCCTGCCCTTCCTTGCTCTCCCATTTAATGATCAGGATGAAGTGGATTTGGGCTGGACATCCGTTCAAGTAAAGGATGCCTTTGAATAGAAAACTGTCTTCCGTAAAGTAGGACATATTTCTAGCCTTCACTCCCCATTCGATAATTTCAATTGTATTCTTGGCCATTACTCTCTTCCAGGCCTTCTCTCTTTCGATGGAGCCAGATGATGAAATATCTATCCGGAAACACATGGGAATTGGAGGCAACCCTGCCCTAAAGATCAATTTAATGATCTAAATTCTCTCTCCTCAATATGCCTTCAGGTTCTGCCTCCTGATGACAACGTCTCCATGTTTTTGTTTCTCAAGGTCAGAACCTCAGGAGACTCAGCAAGAACCTTTAACCACATCCCAGACCTGAGCAGGGAATTTCCCCAAGCTAGCTTCACTTGTAGTGTATAACGGAGGCAGTTGGGCCACGGAGAAATTGGGTGAGACGCCATTGGCTGCATAAGCCCTATTGAAATGAATGGGGATCCATTCAGGAAACACAGCTATTAACAAATTCAGAAAAGACTAGTCTTTAGATTGATGAAGAACCTCATCATTTTGCAAATCAAGGTCTTGAGCTGGCCAAAATAAATAGGACTTCAGAAATGCAGGTTAAACACAGTAGGTTTCACCTGTTGAGGGCAGATATACAGCTAAACAAATATATAACATTCCAAATGTTGAATTTGTATAGGCAGCTCAAAGATGGATTCAGTCAAAGACCCTGAATGAACCACAGTGAAAGCTTTTGATGCTCTTTTTCTGGCAAATTTATTCAGTTTCTCCTCAAGTTTTCCTTTGTGGACCAAAAGGCAGCCAAAAAAAAAAAAAGTCACAGCTATGTTTCTATTATCACTTTGGCCAGAAACGCCAATGGAGAATCACTTCCACAATGATTCCCTCAGTATCTGAGTAGGTTCACACAACACACAAACCATGATTTGCTTTAGTTGGTTTATTGAGTAACCCATAGTTGGGAAGGTTCATATAAACTGCTAGGCCATAAACCAACTATGATTTACAGACCACAATGGCTGCATCTATACTATATGCTTAGCCCAAACCAAACAAGCTACATTTGCATAGTTTAGCACAATATATAAATCAAGGCTCTACAACCCTGTAGGCTTTTCTTCAGCTATTATTCCAACTGATCCCTGACAGTTTGCAGCTACCCCTTTTCTACAGTTTCAGCCTGAACCTTCTAACCAATGATCCACAATGTCTGCCACTCATTGGTCTTTAACCAGGGATGTTCATGGGGAAAAGGGGTCGAGATGGTGTCTGCAACCACATGATTGTAGCCCCTGCCCCTTTTATGTCATTGCATGTAGCACAAGTTAAAAAAGGGGCAGGGCTAGGATCATATGGTTGTGGTGGCCATCCTGACTTTTTTCACCACCCTTGAGGATGCCCCTGCTGTGAACTATTAGCCAATGAAATCCCTTAGAACTTTTCTGGGTACTACAGCTTTCCCCAACCTGGTGCTTTCCATGTATGTTGGAATTTCAACTTTCAGGAGTCTCAGCCAGCCTTGGTACAGAGGTTGTGTATGTATATGACTACTAAAGCCATCGCAACTTCTTGCTAACTCTAAGGCAGTGTTTCTCAACCTTGGGCACCTGAAGATGTGTGGACTATTCAGTTCAGCCTTCTAGTTGCACAGTCCCATCTAGAGATCTACTTCTCAGTCACCGTAGAGCAGTGTTTCTCAACCTGGGCAACTTGAAGATGTGTGGACTTCAACTCCCAGAATTCCCCAGCCAGCATGGCTGGGGAATTCTGGGAATTGAAGTCCACACATCTTCAAGTGCCCAAGGTTGAGAAACTCTGCTCTAAGAGCTTTACTGACAATTGACAAGTTGCCATCAGCAGGCCACTGTCATCAAAGCACCTCAGTTAACCAAGGCATTCCTAGGTAACCTTTATAATTATCAACAAAACTATATTAGAACATGCACTGATTTAAATTTTTACACATTTTATACAACTTCTGCCCCTTAATAGTACAATGATAATTGCTTCCTTGTTAAAAATTAAGAATGCATACTGTTTGAATACGCATTGATACGAAAAACTAGGTTTGAAGCAGGCATTGTTTTCCACCATGTATCAGTACATCCACCAAGAAACTCTACTTAGCTGTAAATCTCTCCTAAGCATATATGGGGTAAAATAGATGTTTGTGGCTATTTCAGGTATGAGAAAAATAGGCTACACACCAAAAGTTTATGCCGGTCAAAAATATATTTGCATGTAGTAATCTAAATGGCCATATCACATACAGTATTCAATAGCAGGTTGTGTATGTTTTCACCTACTTTTTTGCCACTTACATACTTTATATTTTTAGTGGATATGTAAAGAGAAAAAAAAAATCCTAGGTTTACATGGACATCTAAAGAAAGTAACGTACAAAGGGGCTTTTGGTCTCCCTGTCTGTACCTGAACTGCCCTGGGCTTGTGTTTCTAAATCGAAAAGAAGTTCTATTCACCAACCCCAGTGATCACAGATAAAGGTGGCCATTATTGCTATCCTTATTGGACACCTCTACAGAAGTCAACAGTGCACATGGCTCAAAAAAGTTTTTTTAAAACCCACAAAGGTGCTACTTTTTTAACAGGAGGAAGGACAAAGCTATGAAGACATTCCCTGTATCCAGACAGAAAGACAAAGGCTTAGACATCAAACTTATAGATTTCAGCTACAAGATTCTGCAGGAAATGGGTGAAAAGAGATTTTATTGTTCTAAAAAGGTCACCAAGAAAATGCAAACAATCTGTAAGATATATGTACATAAGGGTTAAATCAAGAATTCTTACCGGGGCAACTGCCCTTATTCTTCCCCCACCCCTATTGTTGTATCCTTTCCCTTAACTAAGAAGTTTTTGTCTTGAATGGTTAACTGTTGCCTTTGTTCCACCTGGCGACAGTTTAAAAATATGATAATGCAATTCAAGCCACCGCAGCGCTGTTCAATTAACATTAATGCAGTAAAGATGAAACCCCAGAGACTGCCCTGTGCAATGTAATTGGCGATGCAGTAGCCATGCATAACACGGCACGATAGGATGCAGGAGAAGCAAATAGGCTAAAAAATATGCATTTCTGGACTATAAAAAAGAGGAGAGGCAGGAAGTGAACAAAAGGAGATTTCCCCTTCCCAAATGATTTCTCTGCAGCCTCAGCTTAGCACTGTTGGTATGCACGTATAACTTTTGCCAGTTGATAAAGAGATCTTAAGAAGCCTAGCCAAGAAGTTAGCAATGATGTAGGATCCTTCACTGATGGGGCCTACAGTATATGTGTGCGTGCATGCAGATGTCAATGCATACATTTCTTGGTGGCTGGAAACCCCTTATGGACTTTCTGCATGAAGAAGAAAAAAACCCGAACTTGTGATTTATGGTTTTGATGATTAAACAGGACAGATTATAGAAAGAAGAGAGTATCACTTTAGAGAGAGGAGTTAAAACATAATTGTACCTATAACTGCTGGGAAGAAGATCAGAAGCTACTGATCTTCTTTTCTTCTACTTTTTTTTCTTTTTGCACTTTTAGCTTTTTCGTTTATTTCCCTCTTTCTCTTTCTTCTCTTTCGTTCTACTTTAGTTTGTATTAGGTCTTACTATTGTTGTTAAAACTTTCAATACAAATTATATATGTGTATACACACACATACACAGTATGTATATAGTATAGGTGTTCGTGCACACATGTAATTCTGTTTCTCTTAGTTTCTCATAGGCTCAGCCTTTTTGCAGTGTCAGATTTAGACTTGGCGAGGCCCTAAGCTATAAAAAGTTTGGATACCCCTTGTTAAAAAGCTAGACCAGAAGGTCTCACTAAGGTGCGTACCAAAACAGGACCTTGGGTTGCCACAAAAAAATTGAATACATATATATATATATGCCTTTTAATTATTTAATGGCAAAGTATTTAAAGTGAAAAAAATATTTCCAGATGAGTGCATTTACTGATTATATATATATATCATTTGGCTGGCTTGATCTCCCTCATAGTTTATAATATATTATACCCTGGAAACAATACTTAAATGTAATTTTAAAAATAATTTTAAGTTAGATTAATATATATATACAAAATGCTGACAAAATCACTTTTATTAATGTAAGTAATAATGAACTTGTTTGCAAAATCAGAAAACTGATATTCTGAAATTTTGTGATGCTCTGTGGATTGTGAGGCCCTAAGCTGTACCTTGTTCAGTTTATGCCTAAATCTGGCACTGCTTCTAAGAACATCTCTTCTGATATCTACTTGGAAATGAAAATTGTTTTACCCAAGGCTTGTAGTCACAAACATTCTCTCTACTTTTCTCAGAGGTGTCTGGAGATTTCCTTCATCCATTTCCTTTCTCCCCAGCCTCTGATTGAGACAAAAATAATCCCCCACAATTAAAGATTGTAGGGAGATTTGTGCTCTGAATTAGGGTTGGAATTGTCATAGCTCAGAGATGACCTGACATTTCTGGGTTTAAAGTTCCTTCTCTGGGCCGAAGAACTGCTGCTTAATGATATCAGGGTGGATTGAGCAAAAAAGAATACAGGTAGTCCTTCCTTAACAACCACAACTGGTCACTAAGTGAATTTAGGTCACTAAGTGATGCAGTCATTAAGCGAATCATCACATGACCAGACCCGATTTTACGACCTTCTTTGCATTGGTCATTAAGTGAATCACGCAGTTGTTAAGTGAATTACACAGTTCCCCATTGATTTTGCTTGCCAGAAGCTGACAAATGGTCACAAATGGGGATTGTGTGACGCCAGGACACTGCAACCATCTAAGTGCAAGCTGGTAGCCAAGTGCCCAGATCATGATCATGTGACCGTAGGGGCGCTGTGATAGCTGTAACTTCAGGCACCACTCATAAATCACTTTGAATGGTCATTAAACAAATGGTCATTAAATGAGGACTATCTGTAATCAGTAGACAACTGTGAAATTACTGTCTTCCTTGGATTAAGCTTAGTGCAGGGTTATGGAAATAGCTTGCCACTGCCTTCTTCTGGAATAGTGTTTTTTTCTCTTTTTTTAAAAAAAACTTCCCATTCTTCAGGTAGTTGAAAAGTGCTATCATACCATCTCTACCCCAGTTTTCTTTTTCCCAGCTCCTTCAATATCTCTTTGTGGGAGAGTTTCTTTTCCCTTGATCACCCTCAGTGTGCTAAATCACAACCATCCCAAAAGTCAAGCCTTCTCCAGAGAGAGGAATGTAAGGGTAACATTGTGGGGCTGTTTCTTCTGGTCAACAAGTCCTTCAGGTTCCATTGCTATGGCATCAGGCAGAGCTGGGTTCTTCTCTTGATCCAGTAGGTACTATCCTCAACCTCTGTGTCCCAAATGCCCCAATCTTACCCATTCCTATTTTGGCAAACTCCATTGCTACCTATTTCCTGTCCCTGCCCCCCCCCCCCCCCATCTACTATATAATAGGATTGTGCAAAAGCTTCACTTTGGAGATTCAATTATATAACAATTGGACTGGAACTCTAAATCAAATTAACTTCCAAATCAGACTGACAATTTGGATCAAACGATCAAGATGCCTGAAAACTTGATTTACCTACTCAGAATGGCTTTTGAGCATGTGCAAAAGTCTCCCCCCCCCCGATCAATTCATAAAATCAGGCAGACTCAATTTCTTGAATCAAATCAAAGTTAATCAAATTAACAATTCAAATCCCAAATCAATGAATCAGATTGGAGTTGAACAGCATGCCCCAATTGGCCCATGTCTATCAACTCTCAGTCCCTGAGTCTTTTGGACAAAAGGCTTCTCAGGGTTACCAATCCAAAGATATCATGCAATTATTCCATTCTTAACTCCATAGCAGATTTTTCTAAATGTTCTGCTAAGACAGAAAACTAAATTGGAAGAGACAGGTGAGTTACCAATGTAGGACAGCATTGTTGGACCTCTCATTACATTCTCTGAATACAGCAGGGAGACTTAGCAATGAACACCTCTTCTAAATGCATCTTGATAGTCTGGGCCTCAGGAAACCAAGCAACCATACAAGTGGCCAAACATCTAATAATATTCAAACAATTTGAGGGGAACTTGGCCTCAGGGACCTACTCTCCACTTTACTTTTCCAGAGTAGGTGAAGGCAGAACTCAGAAGGGGTAGAGAAGAATGGGGACAGTGAACTGAGAAAACCCTTCCAGATCTTCTCTGCATTCCCTCTCCCCCAAAGCACTCTCTAGTGTCTTCTTCTTTGACATAAGATGTGGGTAGCTGGAAGAAGAGACATGCTAGGTCTCCCTTACTCCAAAAGAGAGTGATGTTTCTCCCACCATCGGCCCAACCTTGCTGAAATGTCATGCTTGCTGTGGTAATTAGAACCTCAGTTGGACAAAGTGTGCTTTGATCCGAGCTGAAACTAGGGACTACGGTAGCAAAGGTTTGCACAGGGTTGTTGTTGTAGTTGCTGCTGCGGTTGGATTTCTGGATGAGGCCATGAATCCCACGTTAAGTTTGCTTACATCTTAATCTTCTCAACACCCACCATTTCCAGATGTCAAGGCAGGCCACTTATACTGCATAGGATAATTTAAAAGCTCCATTTTTCTTCAATAAAGATGGTAATAAAGAGAAGAATAATGGGTGTTCCTCCAATCACACTGATTTAGAAACCAAATTGCCAGCGGCTAGAGGCTTAGGTTTATAAAAGCCACAGTAGAGGTTTCAATTGGTTTAATCATTTCCTTTTCCCAAGGAATCTTGGGAATTGTTGAGGTTGTGCAGCCAGCTCACCAGACTATTCCCAGGATACTTTGGCAGGAGCCATGATAGTTTAATTGGTATAAGATTGATGTACATTATATAGAGGTGCCTTCCTCTTTTTTTTTTTTTTAAAAAAAAGATATACAGAGGCTGGTTTTGCAGGTTAAAGAAATGCAGAAACAGAATTCATTGGATCACCCAACACATTCTATAACATATGAAGGTTGCGGTCAGAAAATGACATCCATACTGCAAGCTGCTAAATTCGGGGGGCACATAAGTCAGTCATGAATCAACATCATACGGGTGTGGCAGGCCTCATACAGCAAACAAACGATGGCCCAGAATCCTTCAGTCCCCACCCCAACCCCCCACCCCCACGCCCCATTCAGCCCCAGACAAGCCAGCAGTAGCATCCAACCTGTTGGAACTAGAAAGCCAGTGCTCATTTGCAGATCCTAATGAGTTGATTTCAAATGCAGGGGTAATGTAGGCTAGTAAAATGGACCATATGGTAAGATCTTCACCTATTTCCCTTCCCTTTGCTCTGTGTACTTCCTTCCCATCCCTTGCTTTATCCTGGACATTGGCTGGCTTGTAGAAGTCAACAATCCTTCACTTTTGCTTGCATGACCTAACTGGTGACTCCCACTTCTCCAGAATGGTCCTTGTTTCACCGTCTCCTTATTCACTCCCCCCTTCCCACTCCCACCCCCTCATTTCCCCGTTGGGTTTATCTTGTCCCTTTGTCCGACCCTCCCTCCCTCATTTATTTTTTATTTTTATTTTTATTTTTTGTAGTTGCCAAACTGGATAGCCAGGCGGTCAGTGGCGCAGCGGAAGGTAGCTGGTTGGACTTCCCAGTAAGGTACAGGGTTGGAAAAAAGGCTGATTCCATGGTACGAGGCACGCTTTACCCCAAAGCCTACAGGGCAGAAATCATTAACGCCGACATGAGTGATGTTGTTGGAATGCAAGTACACCACCTGTGGAAGGAGACATAAGAATTGGTTAAAAGTGGAATGTCAACTGGGCTTATCTTCATCCGTCCCCCAAACAACAGAGACCTTGAAAATAATTTGTCTTGAGTGCAACAGTTCAGATCTTAATACTGTAAATGCTGGTCTCTGTATGCTAAAGTTGGAGCCAGTGTTCAATTTTTTCACTCTTAGATACACTTGAAGGTCTATGAGTAACACCCAATGAAATCTCAGAAGCCAAAGGAATTGCAAAAGAAGATTAAGAATTTGGGGGATCAGACAGGCCACTGTTTAAAGCCTTGCCCCCATAATGAGATGAGAAATACATTTTTGCAAGTGGTCAGAACTGGAAGAGGGTAAGCAAGAAGAACCATATGTGTCTTTCCCTCAGATCATATTTATCTTGTTTTATTGTTGAATTTGAGGTACCTTTGTTCTAACAACATGGCTGAAGATTCCTCATGGAATCTCTAATTCTTGAGCAGGAAACTCTTTTGCAAACCATTTTATAAAGAGCTCAGCTCAGATTAGACCAGCAAAGTATTTCATTTATTATCTAAAGCACTGGCCTATTAGAGCAGTCAATGGCCATTGTAGCTGGGAATGATGGGGTCTACAGTCCAACCCCAGCTGGAAGGCACCATACTGGGGAAGACTGTTTCTGACAAGTTACTTTGCCAACAATGGTTTTAGGAGGTCAGAATGAATAACAGAAAAACCAGAATCCCACTTAAGTCAGGAGCTCCTTCTGTGTACCTATTTAGCAAAGCTTGTTTTAGCAACAATTAGAATTTGTTGGAGATGTGGTGGGATTTGGGTTTTTTTTAGGGGGGAGGGGAATTCAGTTGGTTTAGGTTGCCAATCATCAGGCTAAAGATCATGAATTCATATAATGGTTTTACAGCAATCAGAAAGAACTATTGATTTCAATACAGTTTCCTTTCAAGTAAGTGGCATACAATTTGCAGCTTTGCTGTTATTTGTTTTGTTATCTGAGTTTTGTAAATTTGTAAATAGGCCTTTTGCCTAGCAAGATATACATTTTAAATTCTAAAACTTAACCATGATTATTACAGTAGCACAAGATCCTCATGAAACTACAGAATACACAGAGCTACGGGAAATAAATATATTGTCTTTATGTATCACCAAGAGTTTGCAGAAATCAGTTTGCTGAGTTGCAGAATTGCAGTTCTGGGCTTGCAGTACAACGGAGCCAGCTTCAGTGTAGAAAAGGGCATGAAAGACAATTTGGCATTGAAAAGGCAACATGAGGACTGGTAAAGCAGCGCAATGTCTTGTTCAGTGTGAATGCTCTCTGTTGGTATGTCAACACAGAGTCCTGGATATCTTTGGGTTATGTCAACCCAATGAATTTTCCAGGCTTGCCCACTGTTGAAATTGGTGGTGATTTCATGCCCTCCTCCAAATCTAGGACATACCTGCAGAAACTTGAGATCAGGCAATCCTGGGGGGACTCTTGACAGCTTGTTGTTATCCAAATGCAACTCGCGTAGGATAGGCATGAAAGCAAGGCTGCCGTTCTCAATCATGCGGATATTGTTGTGCCCAAGGCCCAATCTATGAGGAGAGAAAGGGGATATAAGGAAAGTGGAGATTTAGTGTGATGCCAAGCTGTACACTTTACAGTACAGAAGAGGATCAACCCCCACTTCCTTGCATCCACTCTGCCAGCGAGCTGGTTCACCAAAATGGATCAGTGACTGCAAACTGGTTCACTGAAGCACCTGTACAAAATAGCAGGGAGCAGGATGAGTTGTGATCATGGATCACAACCTTAGAAAGATGTGAAGAGCACAACTCTGTGACATGGTTTATGCATCACATTAAGCCATAGTTTGCTTATGCATCTGTTGGTTAACCCAACATGCTACGGTTAGGGTTATCAGGTCTGAGCTGTATATCTGGACGGTCATAGATATTAGTAAAGGGATACAGAAAACTCAACGCCAAAACCCAACAGTTGTACTCATTAGATTTATACCCCGCCTTTCCTCCAGAAGCTCAGGTGGTATATACAGCACTCTATTTTTTCCCCAATAACTCTTTGGGGGAGGGAGGGCTAAGAGACCAAAAAGTCACTCAAGGAGCTTCTGCAATGGAGTTAGATTTGAAGCTGGGGCTCCGTAGACCAGCCCTCCTCTACCAGCTTCAGCACTACATCACCCTGACTCCTACCAGATTAGGGTTATGTGTGAACTCAGTCATTTCCATTGAGTGAGTAGACAGTATAAAGTTTGTGGCCAAGAAGCAAGTCCCATCCTCTGATAAAGTCCACCCATTCAGCTGTCTCTCTGGGTCAAGGGAAAGAACATGTCATCAGCTCAGCAGCCCCAAACGCCAAGCAGAAGCAGAAGATATTTTGTCCTGGCTGCTTTTTTGCAGCTTATCCATCAAAGATCTATCAGTCTGTATTACAGATTCCATATCAAACCTCAGGCACTATATTTAAGTATTACATAGGAAGATAATGAAGAAGAGGAAGAGGAAGCTCAGGCACTATATTTAAATATTACATAGGAGGATAATGAAGAAGAGGAAGAGGAAGAGGAAGAGGAAGAGGAAGCTCAGGCACGATATTTAAGTATTACAGAGGAGGAGGAGAGAACAAAGACCAATCAGTCCAGGCTCAGGGCATTTGGGTACAGACATTTCAATTTCCAAATGAAGCGGCAAGTAAATGTACAATTACGGCCACCTTCTGTCAGATTCTCTCTAGTCAACTACCTCGTTCCTTCGTGCAGCAAGCAGATGTCCCTCAGTGCACCACTCCAACTGCAGCTAAGGACTGGATAAGTGGGCCAGTAAGGAAAAGGTGAGGAGGAGTTGCAGAGCGATTTGGGCTGCTGTTCAGTGTGAGATATAAAAGTCCACATTTCTAGAATCTGGATGGCAATGCCATTTGGACCCCGTTTAAACAGGAGTGAACGCAACAGAAGCTTCCTTGTTTCTGTACCGCAGTGTTTTCGCTGGCTGGGGAAGGCTGGCTGGGGAATTCTGGGAGTTGAAGTCCACACCTCTTAAAGTTGCCAAGTTTGAAAAACACTGCTGCACCACCACCTCAGAATGCACATGGGGTTTGGGAGAGTTGTGAAAGTTGTGCTCCAGAGGTCTTAGTGCTCCATGTGCAACTTTGTGTGAAATAAGGCCAGGTTTAAGATAAGTAATTCCCATGCGTGCAAAAACTGCCAAACTTCCCGGGTGTGTCTTGGACTTGTTTGAATTTCTTAATTGGCCCAAAATATTGACAAATATTAGGAGCTGGCCACCAAGGAGGAGCACTGACTCTGCTGGCAAATGGAAGGCAGAGGATAAATCTTGCCCCTGCGGTGTTTTCTTAACTGAGAAACCAAGAAATCAAGGCTAGTATTGTCCCATGCAGTAAAATATATTGGCCTGAAATGGGCACTGTGTTTGATCTTGTGGGGCAATAACAACTGTGGGCAGCGATTAAACGTGGGGAGCAACACAAAGGGAAAAATTAAATCCTTTTTGCGGCACGGCAGTCAGAATCCAAGCTGCTGAGCTGCTGTTAACATTTTTTTTAAAAACCCAGGAGATTCTTTCCAATCCTTTCATTGCATCCAGATCAGCCCAAAGCCGACCCGTAAAAGTCAAAAGTGGAGAGATTCAGGGATCTGAAAGCAAATTCCCTTTCTCTGAGACTTTTCTCATCAAGTTTGCCTCTTCAGATCAAAATGCTTCAAGGAAAGAAATTGGAACATGCTCTTAGAAAGTTACAAGGGCTGACAAATACGGCTCTTTCCCCCTCTAGTGGCTGAAACATATATTGAACTTGAAAAGGCTGGACCATATTTAGGCCTAGCTTAAATATGCGTGAAGCTTATACAGTGTATGACAACAACTCTACCACCCTATTTTTTCCTCATCTTTCTCAGATTTATTTTATCTATATTACATTATTTAGGAGACATTAGTTCTCCAAATATTACATTTGGGAGTTGGGGGGTAGGCTAGAATTCAAGAGCCTCAATGGACAATTTTATTCCTGTATTTCCAAGAGTGATTCTGCCTTAGTTATTAAGTCATTCCGTTTGTCAGATGAACTGAAAACGATTGAAAAGTTTAGAAAACTGGATTTTTACCAGTTGATTTTCCAGGCCTGTCTTCTCAGTCTGCCTAGAAACTGTTTCATTCTCTGATATTATAATCTATAATAAAATATGGTAAAAATAAATATTTTATCATTTTGTGACTTGAGATCAAGTGCTCAATTTATTGATCACATTCGCACAACAGTCATCCTTGTTCATTGGTTATTTTAGATGTGTTTCTTTGATTAGGGATGGAGATCCCTCAATAACTCTTAAATGGCTTGGTGGCGGCTGTTTTTGAGTCATTCAGGGCAAGTGGAAAGGAAAGGAACCAGCTGGCACAATTGCACATGGTCACGCTTAATCATACACTATATTGAGCATGCTGTGCTAGTATGCTCCATGTCTGCTTATTTCTACCTCCTATTTCATGCTTGGGATACCTTCTGTTAGTCTGGACCATGGGAGATTACTCCTGAGCAGTTACAGTTCTTCTCTAGGTTGGAGGAGCAGGTAAGGTCCTGTGCAGCAACTTGACTAATCACTATGCAGGGTTGAAAATGCTTTCACCTACAGCCTGGGGGCAGGGGGGTGTCAGTAGAAATTTCTCAGGAGCTTGTTGCTAGGGAGACCACAGCTGAGCTGGGTGGATATTTTAAACCTCCAGACATTTTAACATTTTAGCCAGTTAAAGGTTCTGAAGGGGTGCTTTTGTGGCAGAAAAGGAGGATGAAAGGGAGGCATTCTGGATCTCCTTGATACTGGCAGAAGAGATGTTGCAGGTGTCAGTTTGGAAACAGAGAGGAGTAAGTCAATACCTGGCTGTGCCTAGTCAGGTAGGTTACTGGGGGCTCTCACTAGTTTGAACAGAACTGCCCTTCCCTTTCTTATTTGATAAAACTTTGAAAGAAATGTATCTCTCAAATGCTAAAGCAGAATTTATTGCCCAGCTGTAAGGATTGCAAGTCAGGAACAAGGGAGTTAATGGTCTGTTTGTACCTTTTGGGCACCAGCTAGTGAAGCGCACTATTTTTGTGTTTTGAATACATCTGTATTCTCTTTGCAGTTACAATTTGCTGCTCGTTGACAATTCTGCTTTGAACGCATACCTCTTGAAGGTCCAAGAGCCTCCGTTCTAGCTATAATGTAGAGTATGTTTTAATCAGGAGTGGAGGAGGATGGAAGTTGACTTTGGTCCCATATCTGACACCTGGGCAGATTGCCTCCCGCACAGAGATGACACCTGGGCAGAAGCCTCCAAGATAGGGTCACTACAGCTACCAAATGATGGGCAAGCAATGGAAGAGGCAGAGCAACTTTGCTATATATGCACAAAGGTTAGGGTTCAAACTCTAATGCACGTCCTTCCTTGTTCTGTCCTCTTCCTTCTAACTCCATACATGGCATTACAACTTTTGGGGATGGCATGAAATGATCCCCTGACCTTAGTGAAGACCTTGGAATTACAAGGTCAGAGGAAAAGGAAATGCAGAAGAAGGTTCAAGGACAGAGACAAAAGTATTTTTGTTACATTATGACTAGGTTCAGACATCACACTAAGATGTGAACCACAATTGCATCCCTAGTGAAACTAAAACTGTATCAAAAGTATATCAAAAGTTTCATGGGGATGACAAGTAAAGAACAATTTCTTCCAAAATTTTGAACTAACTCTTACTGTTACTCTGAACATGTTCCCTATTCTCTCAACACATTTTTGGCAATTTGAATATACACTGATTTGCCTCCCATTACCCTTTATTCTGTGCAAACTAATTTTGAAGCAGGGAACTATTTGGACTTCCTTGTTTAGCATGTGTACTGAGGAGTTGTGGAAGGACTTGAGATAGGATAATTTTCTTTTTTTTAAATATTCAAGCTTATTATGATTTCTAATTTTTATGATGTGAAGCCTGACATCAACTGCCTGGTATCTCAGTAGTACCCTAATCTGTGGTTCTTCAGATGTTGCAGCTCATGAAAGCTGCAACTAGCATAGCCAGTGGTGAGGGAAGTTGCTCTGTAACATCTAGAGGTCAGCGACTTTCCTACTTTTGCCCAAAAGCTCATCTGCACAATCCTGGCAAGCTCTCCAGGAATGGCTGAAGAATGACTTTCCTACTCACACTACCTGTAGACTTTGGAATAGCGGATCAGATCCTCTAATTCAATTGCTTGGATCTTGTTGTGGTCCAGATGTAGTTCAGTTAAGGTTTCAGGCAGGTCTGGTTGGAGGAGAAGGGTAGGAAGATATTAAGCCTTCTAAAACACACAGCATTCCACAGTGCTTCAAAACAAGTAAAGCAACCATAAAAAGACTGAAGCTGTACTAACAATGGTTAACTGAATGCTATCGTTCCCTAGCTTAACCTAGTTGCCTGAGTTCATGTATAGCATTGAATCATAATTAACCAAATACACTAGTTTTGTTGTATGAACCCTGTCACAAATGTTTTAAACTGAAAATGGTGCTTCAAACAGAATAAAATGGGGTATAGTAGTGATTCATTCCCAAATGCTCTGAAACAACAAAATTTGTACTGGTCTACAGAAAACAAGGAGAAATCTTTCAATTTCCACAGGAAAAGAATTCCATTTGTGTTTAGGTACTTATGAAAAAGTTCTGCTGCCTGTGGAAATGAACAGAGTCTGGAAGAAGATGGGACTTTCTGTAAAGCTTCATCAAGAGATTGCTACTATGCTATTCAGTGGGTCACCTCCAGTACTTATAATGGCTAATCAATACCTCATAGTAGATCCGTGTGTGATTTCCAGGAAACTGCAAGACGTTTTGCCTCTCAACTGTCTAACATTAAGCTCTCCCCATCCCATATCATCTGAAATTGGGGAGCTCAAAAAAGAATCTTTGAGGGAAAAAGAAAGATGGATTTGTGGATGAAGACAACGGAGCTGTAGGTGAAGTATAAAGGAAATAAAGAACTCTGTGTCTTATTTTTAATGATGGTCTCCTGCCTGAGTTACTGCTGTGTTCCTGAATTCAGTTGGTACCTGTCAGAATTCTTTGAAAAAGAAAAGTAGTTTTGTGCTACTCTTAATGGGATCTTCCCATTAAAATCTGAGAGGAGGTGTGCCCCTGAATTTTATTAAGTGGTAGGTATGGAGAAGTGATAGATATCACCTTTGGGTACACCAGTGAGCTTTGCTTCTGAGATCCTCAGGTAGTTCAGCTTTAGGCCATCAAAGGCACTGGGTTCAAATCCACTGTTCTCCAGGGGGTTCCCACCCATCTCTGCAAAAAGAAATCGTTTCATGTAGAACAATAGTGTTTAGCATTATCAGATCCAGATTCACCCAAACCCTATTCTGAAACACATGGCATCTCTTAAATAATTTATTTATGTGTCCTTCTCCTTCTCTCTCTAAGACAGGCAGATGTAGGAAGAACGAATGCAAAGGGCTACAAACGTGGTGAGGCAGATATTGTACATGGTGATAGATACAATCTTTAGGAGCCAAAAGTACAATCTGTTTCTGATTATGGATTAGTAAGCCCCTTCTCCTCCCACCCCCTTTCAATTCAGCTCCAAATTTCCCTTTCTTGAACCTTGGGAGAAGCAGCTGTCAAGTTGTACTTGCTTGCCTGAAACATGCAGTTCCACCCTCAAAGCTTATGGGGAAACAAATTCTCATTAAATGCAATGATGATGTTAAGAGAACAAGATCTGTGTATTTGGTTCTATGTTTTAAATCAATCTGAATCATTTGCATTTTTAAACAAAAGTGTCGGTGGAGCAATTTGGGCATTTTTCCCCAAATGGTCTCGCAGTTCTATTAAGGGCAGGATCCCCAGATGCATTTAACCATGACACAATTATTCTTTCACAAATGCCATGTCCCCCCTTATCCTGCTGATATCGCCTTCATTTCATCCACAGTCCATGAGTGAGACAGGGCAAGCTTAAGTTGTCCTTAGCAGTATTGGTTTTAAAGTAGTATTCCCCCTCTTATTCTGATCCTTTCCAACTACAGCCTCAAGAAGTATATCATCTTTTACACTTCACCACTCCTAACACTGGAGTCAAAGTCAGGTGACTAGTAGTGGGAATGAGCAGAGAAGCATCTGTTGGGTGCTTCAGGTTCATGTTAGAACACACACACCCTTTCCAAGTCCCCAGTCTTCTTCTTCTGCCACCATTCTGCTATGTGCTCCCTAAAGAACAAGACAGAGTTGTTTTAATGACTACCTCAAAGAAAACTACATGGACATGTCCTTGTTGTTGACCCATGATTGAACCTGTTCTACAGGGGACATCATATTACTTTTGAAAGCAAATTTGATGTGGGAGTGATATTGGGAGCTAGGGTTTCTCAGGACAAGGATGTCAGTTATGTCAAACGCCAATAGTCATCTAGCTCCAAAGCTGAGAAGCACAAAGCAGAATATCTGATAAACCAAGGGGAAAAGGAGAAAAAGACATGCTGGAATTGAACCATTAGGGCTAATAAGAATTGGTGTCTATTTCATCTTTATAGAGGGCAGTCCGTTGCTTAAAGTGGCTTCATCCCAGTAGATAAAGTTACTAAGCTAGCTGTGCTGGGTCAAGTGTCTGGCTAGCTTCTCCTGAGTTTGGGCCAGGGAGCCTTATGCTTGGGGACGGTGTAGAGACCATAACTGTGGGTAATTCAGCAGATTTGCGGTATAATGGTAGACTGCCCAGCTGGTATTGTTCTGAGAACTTTCTCTATTGTTATAGCCTTGCTGGATTCACGCAAGGCTGCAACAGGGTTAATAGTGTTCCACTCTCAGGAAATGCTGAAAATGACTCAGTTCCCTTTGTGATTCTTATCTGTTTTTTTCAAACATGTTATTAAGTTTGAGTTACACCAGAAAAGGATATTGGAGAAGGGGTACATAAAGTAGTCTAGAGATGCCTAATAGACTCCTAATGTCACACCTATCCTGTTCCTGCTGCTGTGCTGAGGCTGACAGATGTTTTCCCTGCCTTTCGACAGTGTGCTGAACAGGGAGGTAGCAGAACTAGAGGGCTTGATCAATCCCTTGGTCCATCACATACTGTGTATTTAGGACAATGTCATTTGGCAGTAACTTGGAGCAGATGCAATAAATGCAGGAGAAGGATTAGCAAGGGCGGGGGGGCGGGGGGAGGCAAACATTTTCTGGTGGTGTAGCTCTCTGCCAAATTAAGGATGAGTAAATAGCACATTAACTCAGTCACAGGGAAAGGCCCTAAAAGCTTGGTGGAATTTGTAAAGAGATAATGGATATTGCTGATTATGGCATGATATTTTGAATGAGCCAAATTTGGAGGGGAGGGGAGGGAACTCCATAACCTAATAGGCTTAATTTATATTCTAGAATCTTAAAAGTTGTCCAAAAGTGATCCAGGCATATGTAAGCCCTTTCAGGAGCCAGTGGAATAATCTTAGGAATGCACTTGACTTTCTAACTGAAATGAATGGCCTGCTCAACTTCCAGTGGATTGTGCCTTAACCTTTCCTTAAACATAGTTAATGAACACAGTTAAGAAGAAAAGTATATGTAGATGCCCACAGTTCTTTTGCTCATGCTTTGTTCATTCTACTACTGGAAGTAAGTAAATAAACCAGAAATGAACATTCTCAAATTTCATCTGAACCCAAAAGCTACTTTATTCCTCCCAAATTGCTGGCTTGCAAATTTAGAGTTCTTTGGGAAAGTGAAAAAATGGATTCTGGGCCCTATGTTCTTGATTTTTTATTTGTTTATATGTTCCCACAAACAATAGAAAAGGACCATACTAGCACTGTGTATAAGTATGCAGTTTATGTGCTCTTCAATATGCAAATTTAGCCAGATAGATTACAAGGTTATGGAAAATTATCCAACTGCTTTGGAATTGAGGGTATAATGCTGATATTGACTCTGATTTGTTGTTTGTGTTTATTCTGTTCACTCTTTTCTCTCTCTCTCTCTCTCTCTCTCTATATATATATATAGATAGATAGATAGATAGATAGATAGATAGATAGATAGATAGTATTGTGCATATCACTCTATGCATGCTGTGTACTGTATTTATGCAGGGGGAGATGGTTATGAGAACTGATGACAGAAAGACAAATAAAATCAGAACACAGGCTGACTTACTGGCTACTGAACAAATTGTTAACATACTTTTGCATTTCCAAAATATTGGGTTTCATTGGGAACACTGAGTTGCACTGGCCTTTTGTCTGGTCTTGCCTGATATTAGCGACAATGTTTTTTTAAGGACCATACAAAATGCCCCACAATATTGGGTGCAATTTTTTGCATTCCAAAGAACCATTCATCAAGGTGTGTGTCTATGTTTCTAAAGAAAGAGACCAAATACCAAGCATGCCTTGGAGAAAGAAAAGTGGGGAAAGGTTTGATGGAGTCCTATGCCTCACCAATGCAGTTCATGTTGTGGAGCCCATTGAAGACATCCTTCGGGATCTTCTTGATTTTGTTCTCATGGATCCGGAGCTCCACCAAGGAGTTGGGCAGGTTAGGAGGAATCTCCACCAAGTTGTTCTTGGAGATGTAGAGTTTCTGCAGCTTAAGCAGAGGGCTAAAAGCCTTTGGATGGATCTTGGAGATCTTATTGTTCACCAGTACCAAGGCCTGCAGGTAGAGTCATAGAAAGAGATCACATGTGAGCAGCATTTAAGGATGTGCTTACATAGATGTAAGATGGTGGAATCCATTATTACTCTGGCAATTAATTTTTGCAGATAGAGAAATTTGTGAAGGAAGTCCTGCAGAAAAATGACTAAAGAAACCAGAGTCCCACTGGTATGAATAACATATCTGCACACTTCTCAGGTCTACTAGCAGATGGTGCAATATAAAGAAAGTTAGGAGCAATATTGTAGATGAGACACTTAAGTGCAAGACATTCTCTTGCTCTTAAAAATACAGCTTAAGGAATGGAGTGAGACTTGCAGAAATCTCTTAGCAGAGTATCATGGTAAAGAATATAGCCAGAGGCTCAAGGTTTCCAGGAAGCATAATCCTAGAGGTCCTGTGTTTTAATCCCAGGTGTTTGAGAGAAGTGGAGGTTGCAAATAGTGAAGGCCATTCATGTTCAGAAGCTCATTGTTCCAAGATTCAGCCCTGGCCGAACGAATAGGCTTTAGTGCTAAACCTGAGTGAAGCTATATTCAGAGCTGAATCAGCCAGGTTCTCCTGTCCTGTTTATATAAGGATCCATCAGGAGAAGTGGGGAGGGGCCTTTTCTAGTACATACATATAGGCGGAAGAGCCCTTTAAAGTCATCTTTGCGCAGCTCTGTAATCTGGTTGTTTTGCAGATCTAGTAATGTAGTGTCTGGTGAGATTTCCTTAGGCACTTGCTTGAGACCTGGAAAAATCAGAAACAGATGGTCAGAAAAGTTGGGACTGGGTACACAGGCAAATAGAGAAGGCTGGAATGCCAGAGAGGATGGGGCTCCGTACCTTGAATTGTAGAGAAGGGAATGAATTTAGCAGCTGCTGAAATTAAGGCTCAGGAGCCCTGTCCTCTTTTGCATTTAGCCACTCAGCCCCACACGTTAGTCACAGCCAACATTTATAAGATTATCTACCCAATCGTTCCAAGCAATGAGGAAAAATATGCAAGGTCGTCTTGTTTTACAATTTGTCAGTGAGTTTAAAAAGCTTGCCTTGCTTGCAAGCCCTATTAATAAATGAGAAATAAGTATTCCACCCGTTTTTTCCCCCTCCTAACTGCTATGAAGCATAATCACTGATGGGGGGAGTAGAGCATCATGAATAGCCAGGAGAGCTGAAAAGGGCAGCATCTGTGGTCTGGCATGCTCTATTTCTTTGCTCCCTTTGCTTGTAATTTTTTACTTTGCCACCTCACAATGTATGGCATGAAGCAGCACTCTGTGGGTTTTCCGCAAGCCTGTGAGCCAATGACTTGAGGCAGTCGAGCACAACGGCATCACGTTCAGATCTGGATGGTTGCAAGTGTCCACAAGAAAGAGAGCACAAAGATTTATAGCTCCATCTTTTTCACTGCCTTACAGTTAGCTCTGCATCGATGTGCAAAGAGTCTGTACAATCCAAGTACTGTTGTACCTGGCTGATGCTATTGTACCTACGCCACTGAACCACAGGAAGCCATGCGCCACCTTTGCAAGATTTGCTGTTTCTTCAGGAACGGTGGTGGCCTGGGGACTTTCAGGAGCAGTGCTCCCCTGAGTTGTCTTGAGAAGCTGCTTCATGTCATATTACAGAAGAACTGCACATTTAAGGATGGTGTATAGCTCAAGGGCAGAGGGTGAATGCCTTGCATGCAGAAGACTTCCAGTTCATTCCCCGCTATCTCCAGCCAAAAATGGATCACGTGGAAGACACTGATGGGGGTGAGGGGTGGGGAAGAGCTCCCGTTGAGAGTTTGGGGACACACTGCCACCACCAGCCAGAACTGGTGTAGATAAAACAGAAATGCCACTAGCAATTTAATTTGTCCTCTTTCTGCCTGTAACAGAGCAAAGGGATTTGTGTTGCTCCAGGAGCTGTTGTAGCTCAGAAAATGGGGTACTGGCAGAAGGCCAATTTTTGCCCTCCTGCGTTGTGAGAGCGCTCCTCTCAGCTTTCTGAGCAGGAGTGAAGATGACTGCATGGCCAGCGTCAAACTGTTTTGCAGCTGTTGGAGGATAGAAATGAAGCCATGCAGAAGTGTCCTCTGGCATCTTCCCAACACACATTATGAACCGGGGCTCCGGATGTATACAATGAGCTCTTCCATACAAAATGACTGGCTGTTCTTCTTCCTCCTCCACTCCCCTCCCTCCCTCCCCAAAACTCCTTCCAATCGGGACTGACATGTCAGAACTCCAAGAAGTTCCTCTCCCTGCTCTGCCAGCTGATTACAGCTACGTGGGTGGAACAATGTCGGCAGCTGAGGTTACTCAGTGTAAGCTCAGTAAAACACAGGTCTGTGCCCTGGCACTGAAGTCTGATTCTGGTCTGCGTTCTGGCTCCCAATAACCGTGCTGCATAATGCATGGCAGCTACAGTCACAATATCATCACGTGGATTAGTTGTGACTGGGCCCACATATTGCACTAATTTATTTACTCTGTTTACAGTCACACAATGCTAAGTCACGCTTGGTGAATCTGGTGTGCCTCACATGTGATTCACATGCCAGAAGCAAGCTTAATTCAAGGCTGTAGGAGTGATGAGGGATAGGTACCGTATCTACACGTGCCTGAAAAATATTCACAGGACTGTTGTTGCTGAGCGAAAAGTATGGGGCAGTGATCTTGTGTTTTCTTTATCAACTGCATTGGATATGCCTGGTCTGGAATGAACATTAAAACCTTAGAAAAACTGCATCTGTTGTACGTCTGCCTGTCCAATGTCCACTTGTCTGTCTCTAATTTATTCTCTAAGTCTTAACTATTCATCTACAGTGATTAAGCTGGCCTAACTCACAACACCATGAAGAAACTGGGTTACATAGCTCCAGTATAATCAACAGTGTGGACTTGTGTTTTATCCTGACCACTGCAAACAAGACTGTTAGTAGGCTGGCCCAATGAAGAATGAATAAACTGCTGTAAATTGGAAGCAAAACAGAGGTTTTTGAGGATGAGAGTCACCTGCTCTGAATCCCTTGTGAGTTTCACAAATACAGAGATGACCCAGCAATCAAAATGTTCATTCCTAGGCACCCTCTCCCACTTGTACTGAAGTTGGTGCCCTATCAAAATTAGGCATTCAGGCCCAGCTGCACGTTACGGGCAAAAGCCATGGAAAGGTTAACATTACAATATAGACTTTCCCTCATGTTTATTGTTTGAGAACATTGTTTAGGTATTTTTCTTGAATAACTCTGGCTCTACGTCAGCCTAGGGTTGAGATAAAATTGCTTCACGTTCAGGGTCAGGTGACTTGGCCATCTATGTATATCTAACACACACACCCCTCTGTAATTTGGGTCAGGCTATAAATGCTCTGGAATCAGTCTGCCCTTTTGTACAGCTTGAAGAGCAGGGATAGACTGAATCTGAACTTCCTGGTAGATCTCTGGGTGAGCTGCAGTAAGGATTTCTGAGTCCTCATTGTCTGACAATAGCAGCAACAAAATCTCTAGGTTGGAGTTATGAGACAGGTAGAGAAGAACTGTCAGCTTCATTGAATTCTGCTCCTGAAAACAAATTCCTGGGCTCCAAATTCTTTGCTTTTAAGTGTACACGTTTCAACCAAGGCTCTGGTTAGGGTTTTTTTTTGGGCGGGGGGGGGGGGCTTCAATTAAAAATGAAGTTGTAAATCATATAACCCTGAAATTTGCCTATCATTGTTAAAGGAGATACATACACGTATACATGTACGTACATAGATACATATACACACACTGCTCTAATCTTGGAAAGAGGCTGAAACATTTTTTTTAAGTCCAGAACAATGAGATAACATTAGGAAGTGGCCTGGGCAGACTCTGCCCTGATTCACTAGAGCAGCTGGGGGAATGCTGGCTGGGGAATTCTGGGGGTTGAAGTCCACACATCTGAAAGTTGCTAAGGTTGAGAAACACTGCACTAGAGTATGAGAAGGAAGAGGAGGGACAGTATAACCAATCTTGCAAGATTCTGTTATTATGGCCAATCTCAATAAAAATAGTTTTAGCCTTCCTGTGGAGCTGATTTCATGGTCTGGTCTACCTAGTGATTTCCCTTTTTTTTTACAAGTTTGATTTTACCTAGTGGGGCTGACAGAGCAGTAGAGAAGGATCTCAATATAATGACCTGCCTGTTAGACTTATTTAGAGGTAAGGGCCACACTCTATGGGGAGCCCTTTGCTTCTACATTAGTCTGAAATATAGGTTGATTTAGAGAGGCTGTGGACTAATGACTTCTCTAGTGATCTTGATGCTGTTGTGGCTAGAGCAACACATAGATCTTGGGCAAGGGGGTAAACCTGGACCATTGTTCAACACTACATAGAGGTCCCGATCTACCTGTTACTGCTAGAGCAAATTGAAGATTGCTCAGGACCTCCCTAAAGCAGCTTGCCCATCAAACCTGTGCAGAAACAAAGAGTGCCCTGCTTGTCAGGGTGTTTATTTTTCCATAGATTTGACAGGCAAGTCACTTGAAAGAGATCCTGATCAATGGCTTTTTCTCACGATCTTGATGGTGCTGCTCCTCCTCTCGTGTCATGTCAGTCCAGCACCACCACCCAACATGGCCATAACTGTAATAACTGGAGAGGAGGGGGATGTGCCTGTGGCAGTTGGAAATAGCCAGCAGATGCTTGGCATCACCACAGTAGCCACTAAAGTGACACCATCATGCACTGAACAAACTCACTTGGGTCTGAAGAAGATGGAAAATTCTACATCCACATCAGCCTGAAAACCTTAGTTAGGTGACTGCAGCTGGGATGGACATGAGATAAGATGTGTCCTTAAACAATGGTTAGCAAGACATCTTGAAGCTGAGGTAAGGAGAACATATGGATGTGCAATAAGTCTAATTCAGCAAGTGTGCCTGAGGGAGACTAACAGTCTCTTTTTCACTAGTGTTTCACTGGCAGTCACTGGAATAGCCTGGCAATCTTATTTTAACCTCCTATCCTCAGGACACTGCCCTTGTCTCAACCCTAGGCTGTGATTTACGCAGCCTTACCCTGCTCTTTTCACACCTGCAAAACACCCATCCAGTTGAGAAACACAGGGGAAAGTAAAGAGAGCAAGGGCAACCCCAAGCTCTTTCTGTTGCCAAAGCAAGGGCTGGGTCCCCTAAGAGTCCCCCATAAGGGAAGGCTCTAACCCAGCTAAACTGAAGGGAAATAAATGGGACAAATCAACTGAGACTTTACTGAACTGCCATATATTTCTTAGAAATACCTTTGAATGTGAAATGTAACTTTGAGCAGGTGAAAAGAAGTGAAGCCATAGTCTGGAGTTCAAGAGCCCCCTTCTCCCATCTGCAACTATATTAATAAATTATACTTAGGACTTAGCTTCATGATCATTAAAGTCTAAGTATAAGAGACAGTTCCCAGACTGATAAAGATTCTGGAGACTGTTACGTAAACCATCAGCGGCAAGGCTTCTTATTATCAGCAGAGACCCGAACATCTCCAGAGATATATTGGTTCTAAAATGCTTCAGTTGCTGGAATTCTTGTAACACCATCTCTTTCATCTCAGTAAATCTTGCTAAAGAGAACTCCATGAGAACCTTGCTTGGAAAAGAGCAATTTTCAGTTTCAGGCAGTTGCCAAAGAGGCTGGGCCCTAGCTAGTTAATTCTATACTTCATTTTATTTTCAAGGCAGCAGATTCTTTCTAAATGTAGCGTTTGAATGAATCTGCCAGCAAGATTCTGGTTTTGTTGTACTGGAGTACTTTTCCCTAGTCTGAAGATGGTCTTATTTGTACAGATGCACCATTTAATATATTCTACCAGTTGGGAAGAGTTTGAAGAAAGCCGTGGGAAAGGACTTTATCTCTCTCTGTACATACAAGCCGTAAGTTAGAATCTTACATATTCAGATAAAGGAAGATTATTTATCACAAATGCTAATAATGTTACCTCTGAAATAAGTAACAAGGATGCCTTGTAGCATGTCCTACTTTGCAGACTAGGAAATGCTGATTCCTAATAAAGATATTCTCTGACCACAATTTTTAAACATGTTCTTATTGATTAGCATGACTTGTTTTGAGGCTGGGTTCATATAGGAAAAAGAGACACAAACTAGCTAATGACATTCTATCCTGGTGTGAACCCAGTCCATTGTTTACAGCATGGTTTAGCACAATGGGTGGACCACATAGCCAATTTCTTCTTCTCTTCCCCAGCTGCACCTAGAGTCTGCCCAACAGCTATCTGGTCACTCTCAGAAGCCTGTTTGACAGACACAGTGGAGGCAAGGGAGAGGGAGCAAGAAAGGCAGCAGTGTGGGAACTTCTAGAAAGCTCCATGGGAGGCACGGAAGGGGATACAGACTTCAGCAGTATGTGAGTTCCCTGTATTTGTTAATACTTTGCCTGATGGAGACTTTTGAAGATTCCAGATGGTTGCCATCATCTATATTTCCATCCATCCATCCATCCGCTGAAAACATGTCTTGAGCAATAGTTTTCAGAACAATCGTTTTATACGTTAAACTCTTCCATTTCCTATATTTAAATTTTCCAACAATACACAATTTACCTCTGTTCATAGCACTAGGATCTCCAGAATGAATCCCAGATTGCTCCACTGCTGTAACCCTCCCCCCCACTCCCGGAAAGAGACTCACCCAGATCAGAGCACTGGACCACCCTTAGGTGGCAATGACAGCCAAAGGGACAGAGGCCTGGGTAGAAAAGAATGTCTTCTTCCTCGACCCCACTCGAAGTAGGCAAGATCCCAGAAGCCTCTTCCTCTTCTTGGACAGAGGGATCGTCCATGGAGAAGTCCCAGAATCCTCTTTGTACAAATGGCAGTTCGCTGCTCACCAGACCCAGGAGGGGCATCAGAAGAAGGAGGTGTTCCATAATGAGAGGTCCCAGGCTAAAATTTGGAAAAGATGGGCAGAGATCAGAGTGTGCCTGGAGATGAGATTCTTGAGGTCCTCAGAATTAGAGTTTCTTTATTACTGAGGATAGCTCTAAGTGTGGTATCATTGGGCACCTACCATAGCCCATGCTCTGATAGGGGGCCCACAGCTAGTCTTTGGATTATCCTGTTCCTCCTCAGTGGCTCTATGAAGGTGGGGGAAACCTTGCTTAAGCCCCTTCTACAACTCCCCCGTATTACCTGTTTCACTGGTTGCTCTGTCACAGCTATCCCACTTTTCCCCCTTTTGTTCCTCAATCCTGACCTCCTCCCTGATATCTGGGGTTGCTGCCCTCCCATTCCTCTCATCCCCAAATGACCAGATGGTAAACAGAAATGTCCCTTTTATTTTCTTTTGTATGAAACTGTGATGCAACAAAAATCTTGCTGCCATGGATATAGCTGGGACCACCGTCTTCATTTTGGTAGACTGCTCCAGTGATTGCTGGCTGAGCAGCAGCCTGTTCATTGTACCTCAGCTGACTCAGAAGACAGGAAGGGGGAACGGAAAAAAGGAAGAAATGTAATGCAATGCACCCACTTTTCCTCCAGAAGTTCAAGGGGATACCATAGTTTCCAATTTTATCCTCACCTTCTGGTCCTAGGTAACCTAAATACTGAGAAAAAAATTGAACTCAGTCTCATCAGGCCAACCGTGACTCTAATCTAGTGGGACTACAGCATCCTGGCTGGACAGTAAACACTTCTGGAGAGCCCCAGGGTGAGGAAAGTTGCAATTACTGTAACACTGGCATGGATGTGGCAACCTAGTGAATCCATAATAGCATCCAGATTTGAATCAGGCACTCCCTAGTGGAGAGTTTGTACTGTTAATTATTTCATTATGTCGGGGAGAAGAGACAAAAAACCAGCCCTTATAAACCAGGAGGCATGGGTGATGAGTCAGTAACAGCAGAAAATGTGGGAGAGAGTGAGTATACTCACTCCACTGTTGATTGTGCAATAAATATCTTCCAAAACTCGGCCCAGGAATTGCTGGAGTAACTACTTGGATCCCTGCCAATGGCCTATCCCCCAGAGCTGGGTCAGACTTGGCAACATATAGCTGTGCTTCATTCAGTCCAGGGCCTGCAAACAGCTGTAACATTGCTTCTCTAAGGATGCCAACTCAGCCTGCCAAGAAAGAGTCGTTTGAAAGCCCTGGTGGAAGATTTCTGCTTTTTCTTGTTTGCAAAGGAAATGGGTGAAAAGGAAACCGGGCTGGGCTGGGGAAGCCTCTCTGTTACTGAAGCCCTCTGTGCTTGCTTCTTTCAGTTACTAACCCCATCATACCCCAACCAAAGGCAATATGTTCTCTGGCCATCCCCCAGATCCTCCATCTCTCAAATCCAATTTTTTCTAATTAATTTAGGGGGATTCTCTCTGTGACTATGCGTCTCACCCTCGTTTTTGGGAGATGGAGACAAAGAGTGCCTCTTCGTCCCTGCGCTGGAATTCCTCCACTCTGCTAGTTACTTCTCTTTACATTTGGAGCCTCTCATTGCTTCATGCCTCTGGTTTTTCTACTTCTGCTTTGCAGTTGTAGTACTGGCTTTTAATGAAAGCATGCCTTACTTTTGTATATATCACTGAACTGAAGCAGTTTATGGCAGGGCAGTCTACTGGGTTAAATTTGTTCCTCTCTTTCTGTTACATGAGGTACTTTGGCATCCATACGGCATTCTCTGCAGCAGTTTTTTAACCAACCTCCACTTCCCTTCTCCTCCCATGCCGAAGCAACCATTTAGCAGCTTTGTCCTCTCCCCAGTGGCTGCTTCATCCTTCAGATCTGAGTTAACCTCACATCTGGCCTGCAACATCTCTATTATCTGCCTTGGTGGCCTTCTCAGCTATCCTGCTGGGACTCCCCTCTGTAGTCAGTACAGGATACAAAAGGAATATCCCACAGCCTTTCAGCGCAGCTCTTTTTAATCCTCCTTAGAATAGTTGCCATTCATCTTTATAACTTCATGATGGAACCTACTTTACTCTATCGTATCCTCCTCTATATTTCCTCTCTTTACCTTTTGAACATTTCTATAACTGCAGAGGCTTCCATCCCCATTTGGTGCCTTCCAGATTTCTTGAACAGTAACACATGTATTGCATCCAGTGAGTGGGTGCAATTCAAGGTACTAGTGATAGCCTATAAAACCCTCCATGGCATACAGCCTGGTTACCTAAAGGGTTGACTTTCTCACCTGCTTTCTGACCCCCCCTCCCCCAAGATCCAGCAGAGTGGGCATGCTGCAGGCCCCATCCTTGAAACAATGCATCTAAGTGTGCCTTCCCTGCCATGGCACCTGTCCTCTGGAACAGTATCGTATCTCCCCCTACCCCACCCCAAGAAGGTTGTGTTGCTTTGACCTTGTCATCCTTTAAGTGAGTCTTGAAAATCTGGTTCTTCTCCCAGGCCCTGAGATGAGACGCTGTTTCTGTTGGATGATGTGCATGACTAGGTCTTATTATTTTCTTATTTCTGTTATTCTTAAGCTGATTTGACTAACTTGGGGGATCGGGGAGATGTAATTGGTTACTTTTATTCTAAATCACCCAGAGTTGGTTGAGTTAGGCAGCTCTAGAAATGTGATCAAGCAAACAAAAAAATAAATTCCCATCAAGTTCAGCAACTACAGCCAACAGCAATGCTTCCTGGGAATTCTGGGAGTTGTAATCCCAAACATTTGGGAACACCAAGTTGAGGAAAATGTATAGAGCCTACAAATAGGTTAGGCATCTTCATTATAACATAAAACAAGGAGCTGCATTTTAACAATCCAGAGTCGTTGGAAGTCTGGTTGATGTACAAATTGAATAAAAATAAAAATGTAAAGATCAGTGACACAGGAATGTGCATACACATTTCAAAATGGAATGAGCATGTAACAGAAAGTCAAGACTGGTCTCACTCAGAAGATCAGCATTAATGGTTCTACATCAGACTTTTTTGTGTATGTGAGTGTGGCCTTGAGTCAGTTTTGACTTCTGGCAACTGCCTAAACAAGACCATGCAGTTTTCTTGGCAAGATTTGTAGAAATGGGTTGCCTTTGCCTTCTTCCTAAGGCTAAGAGAGAGGAACTGACCCAAAATCACCCAGCTGTCTTCATGGTCAGTCTCCTGGCTTCTAGCCTCATCCCTTAACCACTACACCAAACTGGAGAACTATTCAATGAACTCACATGAAACTGTCTTAGGACCAGTATCATTCAACATTTTTATTAAAGACCTGGTTAATGGAAAGATAATCAAATGTGCAGGGAGATCTGGGCAATACCCATGAAAACAGAATGAGATTACTATTTAATCTGGATAGATTGGAAGACTGGGTCAAGATGACCTTCAACAGGAAAACATGTGAGACATTACATTTTGAGAGGAAAAATATAGGGAACACATAGAAGATGTGGGATCGATGGCTTGGAAGCAGTAGGCTGGAAAAGAATTTGGGTGTGGTTATTGACAACAAGCTAAACATGGGTGAGCAGTGTGAGACAATTGCTCAGAGGGTTAAAGCAGTTCTGGGCTGTATCACAGAAGTGCTCTATGAAAGACATGTGAGGTCTTTATTCCCTGTACTGGTGAAATCACCCCTGGACTACTGTTTACCATTCCCATTTCCAAAAAGATTTTGACTGGTTAGAAAGGGTTCAGAAGACATCCACAAAGTTAATACAAGGACTTAAGGACATACCCTATGAGGACAGGCTGAAGGATCTTGGGTTGTCCATTTCACCAAGCAAACTGCTGTTGCAATTGCATCTTATTATCGACCATCCCCCCCCCTCCTAAATTTCCACAAATAAAGGAAATCCAGAAAATGCCAGGATGCAATGACATGCCATAAAAAGTGAGTGATCAAAAAAAGCAATATGAAAGAAAAGAGGGTGAAAGAACACACGCTTAGTTTCAGCTTAGCATTTTCCATCTTTTCTTTGTATTTTTTCTGACGTGTCAGGAGACTTTGCTGCCAGCTGCAAATGCCTACTCTGACCACAAGGCATTTTTGCATTGTTAGCATGGGGAAAGAGCGTAAAGCCTGGGTACACGAGCTGCGGCTCCCCACCACCACCACCATCCCCAGCCCGTGCCCTTCCATCAGCTGCTGCCAGTTTTGAAGAAGTATGTAAAAAAACCCAAAGTTTGTGATTTTAAGACTAAGAATGAGATAGGAAAAGGTAGATGGTATGAAAAAGTAGATGGAATTTAAAATAAATGTTTTTTATCTCATGATATGCCCACTTCTACTTTGAGCACACTCACTTTGCCCCTGGCCCCACCAATATGGCATTTTTGACAACCCCATGGAGCTCTTAACCTAGAAAGCTTTAGCTTTAGTTAGGGATGAGCAACCTGCATTTTCATTTTTGCAGCGACATTATGTCACTATAGTGCAAATCAAAAGAGTTGTATAAAGATTAGGACAGGCTTAAAAACTTAAAATAAGCTTAATTTACCCGAACAGCTCATAACATCCAAGAAAGCAAACTTCAAAAAAGCCAAAAGTGCAATATCCCAACCCTGCCACCTATAATGGTGTGATGATATAATCCGGTCTCACCCACCCACGAAAAAGACTATAAGTTCAATTTATATCAAATTGTGTGCACGGGTTCCAAAGTGTGTTGGTACAGACAGAATGTAGGAGCAGTTGGTGGGAGGGATAATAACAAATTAATCAGGGATTTGTGTCCCTGTGACAGTGGGGACACATTTAGGGACACTCACTCTACATACAGCATGTTCTACATTGGGCTGCATATTCCAATCAAGCACCTAGAAATATTAGAAGGCTAATTTAACAGAAAACAAAAGAAAGGACCTATAGGATATCAATAAATCCTCCAGTTTTTCCAGACAAAGCTTGCTGGAAATTCTGCAGTCAGATTCATGTAAAGGATGATGGTGAAGAAAAACAAAAGAAAAATGATTTAAATGGAAATATGTAGTTCTTATAATTTCATTATGAAAAGTACACAAATTACATAAATGCACTATTTAGCTCCAAACTAAAAAAACAAAACAAAACAACCCTCCAAGCAAACAACTGGGTTTGGTGTAGGGATTCGAGGCCCTGGGCTAGAAACTGGGAGATGGAGATTTCTAGGCACGAAACCAGCTGGATGACTTTGGGCCAGTCATTCTTTCTCTCAGCTCTAGGAAGAAGGCAAAGGCCAACCACTTCCAGAAATGCTGCTAAGAAATTAATTTTAAAATGAATTAGAGTATTGATGACAAGCTTTCAGTCATATTAACCCATTAGACATTTTTGCTGCCCACCGTTGGTCATTCAGGTTTTTACCACCCAGATCTGAGAGCCCTACATTGTCAGGGCTAGAAGTGTCTTTTCAAAAAATTAAAATGCACATTTTGCCTAACAATCCACTTCTTTACCGTTACTCTATTACTATCCTGCCAAACTGCTCTTCTGAGACAGAAGATGACCAGCACTGCAATCAGCTGCTTCTATGGGACCCCCAGTTAGGGCAGTGAAGAGGGATCATAATATTTCTTATCTTCATGTTTCTTAATACTTATATACTGATTTGTGTGCTATAGGAGACAATGCAAAGAGTGAGATGTGGATGATTGGCTTCTCACCCTGAATCTCAGGTCAAAAAGGCACCCACAAACAGCCAAATGAAAGGCCGGTCCCCCAAGATTTATCTATGCTGCTATTTCAGATTGCAAGCAAATCAGCATGTTTAAAACTGTTTGCGTTTATAAATACTTGGGGGAAAATATGGTAGTTTTGCCTGGGTTTTTGCAGCGAGCAGACGTCCTGTAATTGCACAAAGGAAAGGCTATAATTTGGCCGTTATTTTAGCCTGCCTGTTGGCCTGTGGTGGTCAGAAACAGACTGATCCCTTGCTCCCCAGAGCTGCCTTGAGGGCTACTTTGGATTGAACAGCAAGCCATGGACAGGAAAGACAGGGAAGCGAATCTACACTGGCCTTTTCTTTCTCCACACCCCACTCCCTGTTAGTGCCCAAGTCTTTAGATGTGGAAAACTACAGTGAGCCATGACTTCCCAGAGGCAAAGCCTGGAGAGTTGAGATCATTGTCACTTGCTTGTGGAGGTCCACATCCCTGTAAGGAAGTGGGACTCCTGTGAGCAGATGTCATATTGTGGTTCAAGTGTGTTCAAGGCCCTTTTACCAGGCAAGCAGAGCAGCCTTCTCCAACCTGGGGCCTTCCAAACTGATTTAGCCATGTTGGTTGGTCATTATGGGAGTGAAAGTCCAATGCTTCTAGAAGAAACCAAGTATGGGAAAAGATAAAATAGGAATCTTTGATTTCAAGAGCTTTCATCTTTATAGGTGGAGCCAGAGGGGATAAGATGGGGGAATTCAATGTAGTGTAGGCCAAGCTAGGGCAAAAAAATCAAAATGAAACATAAGGAAAGCTCGAGCAAATGCTAAAGTTGATGCACATATGGGGGGAGGGAGGTGGGAAGTGACAAAACATACCGTATTTTTCCGTCAATAAGACGCCCCCATATACAAGATGACCCCCATTTTTCCAACCCCAAATTAAGAAATCAATATTTTAAAGATAGTGCAGAACACATTTTTATTTAGTAATTAGTTAACATTGACCTGATACACTCAGTGGGAGGAGGTCCAAACCGTCTCTCTGCAGCTCTGTTTCCATGCTCTTTTGCATAACTGATTACATTCAAGCACGAGTGAAACTGCCGATAGCTTCTCTCTGCAGACAGTCTTCCTCTAATAGGTTTGTTCAGCATCAGCTGACATCAGTTACATCAGGCTCGTGATTGGAGGAAGTCTGTTTGGGAGACAAGCTATTTCACTCGTGATTGGAGGCTAGAAATAGGAGGAAACTGCCTGCAGAAACAAAGTATGGGCAGTTTTGCAACAGTGAGGTTCTCTTCGGCTGACTTCCTTAAATAAGACGCCCTTCAATTTTTAGGGTAAGGATTTTAGAAAAAAAGTATCGTCTTATAGTCAGAAAAATACGGTATGTTACAACATCATAGTGCAATTTCTACTCCTTATGTACTTAAATGTGATGCAAATACAAAAGAGTAGGGCTTGAATCGTGACATCATAATGCATTTTTCATCAGTTTGGCGTCATCTGAGTTGAAGCAACTTTATGGGTGCTCAAATGTGCTTTTTAGGGACATGGATGAAATCTAAAACCAGAATGGCTGTGTTTTCAATCAAAGCTCTCCTAAGATGGGTGAGCTGTTGCCTCTTTTTCCCCTCCTGAATTGCCACTGCAGCCCCCCAAACAATCCCTCACCGATCCATCCACACACACCATTTCTCATTCTTTGCAGTGGCTTCCAAGTATGTTGGCCTTATACGTGCTTAGGCAGCTTCTCAGAGCGAGGCCATGAGGTGACAGGCCAATCCAAAGAGCTGCTGATGCTTCACTTTGAGAAGCCTCAGATAGAAGCATCAAAAGTCATGGCTGTGCTGGCCTTCTTTCCATTAAGCACAGTGAATCAGTTGGTCTGGACAGTACAGCCGGAGAACAGGGGGCCGGGGGTGGCTGATCTCCAACCAATACCCTTTCTGGTCCACTACTCGAAGCAACTGCTTCACTCCATCTAAAAGTAGGACCAGTCTTGCCACTGGTGCTCCCAATCAAAATGGTTCCCCCTTTCTTTTCCTCTGACCAATTCACTCCGCTAAGGAAGAAGAATGTGTGTGGAAACACATACCAAGCCCCTTAACCACAGAGTACACAGAAGCAAGATTCACACAGGCTTTCTTTCATGAGTTTTAATGGCAAGAATGGTAAGAGAACAGAATCTTGAGATTCTGAGATAGGAACCCTTCAGCCATTTGTTATTGGTGCATTCATTAAGGCAGGGTCTCTTGGAAATTTCTGAGTCTCTTTTTCCCAAGATGCTTGCATGATAAAGGAAGAGTCTGTTTATTAGATAAGCCAGTAACGGGAGGATCTCCCATTTGCTGATTTTTTAATTTGTTATTTTTTGCTTAGAGGCACTCATCTTTCTTTCTCAGACTCAGCACAAGCTCTAACAACACAGGAAAGTCCAAATGACCATTCTCTGCATCTCCTTTAAATATCTGACCATTCAGCAGAGCAATTGCATAACATCTCACTTGCAAGTAGTCCTCTGAGTGTTTTCTCAGTAACTATTCTTAGCAGAGCTCACGGTAATGATAGAAAGAACTGCATGCAAAAATGTGCACTGATCTGACTGTCTTCATCTCCTATGTTTTTAAGGCGGCATATGGAATAAGGTGAGATAACTAGGACTGAGACACAAGTAGGCAGCATCATGGGAGCAGGGGGTAAAATTGGCCATTCCAATGAGGCTGAAAATAAATGAAGAAAAATTCAGAAATACTCTGTGCGCCAAGATATGCTTGCATGTATGAAGTCCAGGTATAATGAAGTCAAGCAAACAGCATGGCTGAATTAGATTCCCTCCACTCCCATTCCCCAACTCCATCTCTGTGACCTTCTCAGGACTAGAAGAAGCTGAATAAATTGCATGCAATTTGAGGAAACTGTATAAATATAATAGTTTGCATAAGAATACCCTTATCTTTAAAGCAGTGTTGTCCAAACTTGGCCACTTTAAGATGAGTGGACTTCAACTCCCAGAATTCCCCAGCCAGCATGCCTGGCTGGGGAATTCTGGGAGTTGGAAGTCCACTCATCTTAAAGTGGCCAAGTTTGGACAACACTGCTTTAAACCATTCAAGACAGGCTGATAATACAGCAGACGTGAAAATTCTCTGGAGATAAATTTGATGGAAAAGGCTAAACTGGAGCAAAAGAAGCTGCCTCAAAGTCCTTGGTATGCCACCCACCCCGCATCCCTGCGACTTTGAGCAATAATATCACTTTTGACATATCCCATAATATGCTCAGAATGACCCTGAGTGAAGACCTAGTCTTCCCTCTTGTCTTGGAGGAAGGCAAGAGCATCTTAGAGGAAATGCAATAGGTAAGCACCACCTTTAACTCTTAAACCTCCCACCCACCCTCATTTAATTTTAGAGAAAGGAGTAATGGCAAATTAAGGCTGGTGGATTGACTGAAATCCAATATTCTGGATGTGTAGGTGAAGGAGAAAGCTGGTTTGTTCCGGGATAATAGTCTAGAGGCTGGAATAAGTACCAAATGGTAAGAAATAAACTACTATATATATAGTATGTATATATGTATGGACAGAAAGTACAATCCTGAAATGGAAAGAAATATTGAGCAAAAGGCTGTTGCCTTGAGAAAAATTCTAACACTGCTCTACTGTTGAATCTCCTTCTGTCTTCTACAGCAGTGTTTTTCTTCCTTTTATTTATTTTATGTGTATCTATAAATGTTCATATGTTCAAAACATCATAGTAGGCTTTAATTGCAGCCAGTGACAGGAGGTTACTGTAAGAAATGCATGCCAGATTTCAGCATTTTCTGGAAACCATGCCCTCAACACTTGAAGCTTTTAGTTGTGTGATTATTATACATTGTGTGATTTTTTTAATTAAAAAACTTTAAAAAATCAGTATTTTTTATGCATTGCTCCAGCAAGGTCTTAGTCCTGAACCCATTGGTTCAGATGGAATGTCAAACACTGAGGATATCCAACTGCATAAGACAGCAAAACTCCTGTATATTCAATAATTAAGAGTAGAGATGTGCAATAGGGGCAATATTTTTCTCACTCCAGCATGATCTTCCTAGGATCCCTGTTCTATATTATGCTAAAACAGCCTTTTCAAAATACAGACCTGTTCTCCTTGGCAGCTAATCCACTAAAACACCCTTCTTTACTTTTCTTTTATTGTTAAACTTGACCAGGAGGAATCAAATTGTTTAATATCCTTCATTTCAGTTCAGGTTTAGCTACGATTAAAATTGTTCCAGTTTAGCTGTGGTGAATGCTTCAAGTCCAAAAAAGATCAGAAGTCAGAATGCTTCTGGGACAGATTTATGACTGATTCACACATGAAAAACAGAACTGCAACCAAGCTACAAAAATATAATAACCACTGCCAATTTACACACATCCTGCAACTTTCCATTAATGTATTGTACAAATTGCACCAGCATTGCTATGCTCTCTGATCTGTTCAATTGACTAATACGCCAAAAATAACCTTTTCCAACCTGGTTCCCTCCAGATATGCCACAATGAAGCTCCAGAATTCCTAGCCACATCTGGAGAGCATCAAGTTGGGGGAAGCTATTCTAGGTGATGATGCAACAATACCACATTGGTAGTTCTTTTTTATTTCCATGTTACCAGGAAGAGTCAGAGGCAGCGGGCGACTCATGCGCTTTCCTAAGTTGCAATTTGGGACTTGGATATGACATGTTTCAATACTTAAGTTGCAGAAAGTGAGGTGAAAGGGTCTAATTTGTTACCACAAAGGCTTGTCACTGAGGTGGTAAATCTGTATTAGAGGACTAAGTTGCACATGATGTTAACCCTGTCACATGAACTTATGTTGTTACTGCTGTGTTACTATAAATAGTGGCACATGGGAGGAGGTTGTGATCACTGATCAGGATGATGGTGCTGCTAGGAAGCAAATTCTCCCCTGCTTTGTCCTGACAAAAAACCTCCCCTCAAGTTATTATTAGCCCTGGGAAGCTACAAAGGGGAAAATGTAATTGGAACATGGTGGGGAGGAACATACCTATGAAATGTTCCAGTCTCTTTCAGCAACATATATATCCCCATTCAGTAAAACCAAATTATTTTCTACCCCAAGGTTACATAAGAATGTAGGAATAGCCCTGCTGCATCACCCTTCTCAGTCCAGCATTTTGTTTCTTACAGTGGCCAACCAGTTGTCTTTGGGCTACTCGCAAGCAGGAGGTGGAGAGATAATGCCTTTCCCACCACTGTCCCACAGCAAGTGACATTTGAAACTATACTGACCTCAGTCCAGAGGAAACACTAATACCCTTGATAGACCCACCGTCCCTAAATTTACCCAATCTCCCTTTAAAGCCATCCAAGCAGCTAGCCACCACTATATCTTTGTAAAGGAATGTAGAGTTGACATTGGGCATATGGAAGGAAGGAATGGGCCGCTGAGGTGGGACTTTGAGGAAAGATTACTCCGTCCTGGGAAAGAGGGAAGGGTGAGAAAGAAACTCAAAATAATCCTGCCTTGATTTTGTTTAGTATACGAAGGGACAGAGACCCTTGGACAGGCTTTCAAGATTCTGTTCTTCTACTGTACTACAGTAAAGACCATTTCTGGAATTCCTGTTCTACCTGTTTGTTGATTTAGCCTACCATGAAGTCTTGTGGTAATGAATTCCACAGATTCATTGTTCACAAGAGTTTCCAAAGGTTGAAGAGCAGTATGACAGAATGTTAGTACCCAATCTAAAAATCTTTGGAATCAAAATTATATTCTTCTAGACAGGGTTTGTACACAATTATTTCCAGTATAATGTACACCAGTTTGCTTCTTTTTTCCCCTTACAACTGAATGTTGAAACATGGTAGAAATGATTCTAGAAATAAAAACCCAAATGTTCCTTCTTAATTTCTGGCTCAAACTTGGGTTTGTGCAAACAAAAGACATTATCCAACCGTTTTCTGGCTAAGTGAATTCAGGATTAGCCTTACCATGCAGCAGGGAGGAGAAGGCTGTTTCAAGAGGCAGGATTTGGGACAGATGAAGGCAGGAACTGATGTTCAAACAGTGCCCACATTTCAAACAGTTTAAGTCTGTTTAAAAAATTGGCTGTAGCAGAGATGGGTGTCATCCTCTGCTTCTCTTTATGCAACAAAATCTCTTTAGCCAGAAACTGAAAATCCTATAGCCAGCCCTGACAGCTCACTTCACAAAATGGTTTCATCAATCCATTTTGGACTCTTCAGAATATGAGGCTTAAAAGTTGTAGGAACAAAAGTTCTGTTGCTGAACACTCTGAAGGAAGCAGCTTTTCCTTCAGTCCGATTCAATGTCTATGGTTTCAGTTTTGATTGTTCCCTTGCACAGTACAATGTTAGTATTGCCTCAGCCTGAAAAAATATTGTTGTATGCTTAAACAAATTTCCTTTGAGGAAAGCTTATATTCTCCTGAGATTTCTATTACTGCTTTGAATGCCTTTCATTGTTTTAAATGGAATATTTCATAAGATTCCTTACAGTCCAAAAGGAAATACTGACTGTAAGTGGGATATTTGGTATTTAACACATTATTTCATTGTCCTTTAAATGGAAGGCTTCATAATGAATTTCCCCAAAATAATGAAAGTGGAGATGCGGTCTACATATGGAATATTGTTTTTTCTTTGTTTTGAGGAATCTTATCAAGAGCTAGGAAATAGACTACTCTCGATAAAGCCAAAATAGAATTTTTAGAGATACTTTTCTTCTTGCTTATATTTTGATACAGTGAACACATTGTGTCATACAAGTACATTCAATCTCATCTTCCCTTCTCCATGTGTGTCTCAAAAAATAATGATGGGAGTAGGTGGGATTCAGGTTAGCACAATACATTGTTCCCAGGAAAACTACGTGGCCATATTTATATAGTCATCAGGAACAGAGCTGGATTCAAGGGAATATTTACCTGATCCCTTTTATTAATGAAAAAAAAAGCAAGAGGAGAAGTAAGCAGCAACTAGAGTGCAGCACTGAATCTCTGAACCGACCAATGAAAGTTGGGGACTTTCTGAAAGACACCCAAGATTATCAGTCAAAAAACATTGTCTGTCTTTTTAGTTTCCCTCGTAGGCACTAGGTTGCTCATTCATGTGAAAAGCAAAAGGTAGACAGACTGTGTGCTGGTTTCCCCTCTCCACCATCTTCCACTGCTCCATAGCTTCATTCGCTTTTGTCCTCACACCCTGAATTTGATAGGAAAAAGAGGCTTTTAGGGACTTTACTTCAAGTTTAGGAAGTATAAACTTGGGGGGAGGGTGTTTGACATGGTACATGTCTCTCTCTGGAGATGAGCCCCTGTTTTGGGGTCTTCCGATCCCACAAGCACCAATTTGACAAAGCACATTCAATGAGTCTGAAGCATCTATGGATTCCTTCAAGGCTTGAGTCCCCCAATTTTTCAGTCAGCACTAAAAATGACTGAAACTCTGTGGCTATTTTGCATTTCCACTTACTGTGTGAAGGTCATTTTGGACACCTATTACTCAACTGCATCTCTCCCCCATTCCCTCACAAAACCAAGACATTTATGTCCATGAAGGGCTGAAGGACAGAATGCCAGTTTCCCACATTGCTTGCCTCTTAAAAGTAAGTCCTACCCATAACTGTCCCCCCTTACATTCAGTTAGGCTCTAAGAATTTGTCTGAAAAGGAGAATGTCGGGGAAGTAAAATCTCCCTTTCTGAAGAGCCCTACAACCAGCCATAGCCAGCATGACTGGAAGAAAGCAAAGTTGACCATCATTTGAACCAGAACCATTGGGTTTAACATCTTTCTCTAACTCAAGCGTGTCTGTGAGGTGGAATTCATCAAGGAAAGCTTCTAGGATTCCAGTATTTATCACTTCTTCAGATGACTGTCCATAGTCTCAAATGCTGATGAGCAAAATTCTCAGATAAGTATCTGACCTTCCCAACCACTGCTGTCCCAAGGGCACTCCAAACCAGGGAAGGAGGTGTGATCATAATCTCACTCTGATAGCACAACCCTTCATGTGCATGGCTCTGATTTCCTAATTTCCTTTTGCTTACGCCAGTGTTTCTCAACCTTGGCAACTTTAAGATGCCTGGACTTCAACTCCCAGAGTTCCCCAGCCAACCATGCTGGCTGGGGAACTCTGGGAGTTGAAGTCTAGGCATCTTAAAGTTGCCAAGGTTGAGAAACACTGGCTTAGGCCATGTTTTGGGGCTTCTTTGCAGATGTGTGAGTTGAGTCCTCTCCCCAGCTGCAATCTTCTCCATCATAGGGATTAAAAAGCTTCCCCTTCTTCTTTTCTCTTGACAACATCCAGGCTGGAGCTAAAAGCCAATATTGATTTTAATAGACACATAACATAAATTCTAGGCAATGTTCCTTCAGTATCTCACTTGGGATAGCCGAATAGCAATTGGAGGTCTGGGCTGAGGACATTCCCTCATTAGATGGCTTGAAATGTGACTTTAGCCAACAATTGGTCTCCAGTGCAAATATAAAAGCTATGTTGGCAAGCCACATGGTTGCCAATGTTTGTTTTAAATAAATATCCCTTGCACAGAGGTAAGGCAGTGGAGCCCAACTAGAGGAATTTGATGGGTGAAAGACACCACCAAGCAGAATATTGAGTTTATTTACTTAAATTACCTAGACATGCTCCTCCCCTCCCAGACATTCAAGACACTATCCATGTCTTGAATGGCATTGTACATTCCTCTCCAAACCATTATTCTTCACAAGAATCCCGTTAGACTGAATGAGATTGATTATCCTAGCTCAGTGTTCTTCAAACTTGGCAACTTTAAGTTGTATGGACTTCAACTCCCAGAATTCCCCAGCCAGCACGTTCACACATCTTTAAGTTGCCAAGTTTGAAGAACACTGTCCTAGCCGCTGCCAACTTGGAATTCCCCTGGTTGGCCTTGCTGCCTGGGATTTCTGAGAACTGTAGTCCCAAACATTTGGAGAGTACCATCTTGAGAAAAGCTAAACTAGCCAAGATATCATTTGGATTTTTGTTGGCTCCTTGTTACTCTGGGGCAGTCTATTCCAATGGAACCTGCCTGTCCAATAAGTGTTAACTATGAGGGAATGCTAAGGGTTCCCACCCACTGGAAGTTAGGGGGTGAGGGTCTTCTCTGTCACTGCCTCCTCACTCTCCCACAGCTTGCCCTTGCCCTAGGAGATCAGGGTGGCCTCCAAACTGTTAACATTTAGGAAAGTAATAAAAAACTGTGCTCTCAGTGTGGAGAACCCAGTTAGAGGGATATTAGTATGAGAGGGCAGCAGGGTATCATGGTTGTTTTTATCACTGTAAGCCACCTAGAATTTAGATAGATGCCATACAAATGCTTAGGCAGATATTACTCAGACTCATGTAGCAGAATTGGGAGTTGGATCTGAGTCCAACACTCTAACTCAGCTTTATCCAACTTGATTCCCTCTAGATGTGTTGGATTACAACTCTCATAATTCCAGGATGATACGGTTCTTGGATATGACAGCTGAGCGTTGGACACGATGGTAACTGCTGAATGGCTTTTCCTTTCTTTTCCAGCAGAATTTAAGGATATTAAATGTTATCATCTCAGTGCACTTGGTCTTCTCCTCCAGACTCCTGTTGTAATCTGTGTATGTGTGTGTCCCAAGTCAGCGTTCACTCCTAGCAACTGCCAGGCCAAAGATCCCCCAGCTGGCTTTGTGCCCAAGGCAGGACTGGAACTCACGGTCTCCTGGTTTCCAGCCTGATGCCTTAACCACCACACTAGACTGGCTCTCTGTAATCTCGACCATGTTCTCTAACTACACCTCTCCTGCAGCCAGTCCTCAGGGTCCACTGAAAGGAATGCAGTAAAGCAGCTCCATCCTAATTATGGAACGTGCTCTTGAGCTGATATTTCTGTGGGGTGTAGCTATTTGGTACCCTGCTTTTAAGGGGAGGGATCCTTGCCTGAGATGGCAGATATGAAAAGAAATTCCAGGCACCTACCAGGCTACCTTTTAATTCCCATCAGGGAAAACCTCAACCCCTCTGTCTGCAGTCATCACCTACATATCCACACAGAAACACACACAAACACCTTCCTTGCACAGGGTAGATCCTGCTTCCACCACAACTTTGTTCTAGTTCTTGCTGTGGCACCTGTGTCAGTAGGATTTGAACAGGAGCCATGTCCGAATCCTGGTCCATTAAAATAAAATAAATGTACCACACATAAAAATGTAATACTGCCAACTGCACTTTGCATAATTCTAAGAGGATTATTTCCCTGTTGAAACTCATTTTGATTCTGAAGTGGCTACAGCCAGACAACATAGTCATGGACTATAAATAGTGGTGAACAAACTCCCTTTAGAATCTGCCTCCTCTTCTCGTTTTTTCATTGTGATCTACTGAAATAATGCATCAAAATACAGTACCATTTTGGGGGAGAGCAGAAAAAAAAGAAAGCAAGGTTTCTCCAAACATTGAAAGCCATTTCTTAAGGTTGTGAAGTGGAAGGTGTGTGATCCCAAAGCATCACAGAAGCTACAGAGAGAATTAAACTTGCATCTCCTATGATCTATGGCCATTTACTAAATATATTTTTAAAAATCTAAGCTTGCATCCCCAAAGGGCATTTTTTCCATTAGTGAATTATCCCCCCCTCCCTCCAGGGCCACCAGCTCTGCAGTGCCACTGGCTCATTGGCTCTGAGATGGCCCGAGCTTGCTCAAGACAGTAAACTTGCTTAGTTTTAACCTTAGCTTATTGTATTATAATTCAAGATACTTATGATCTCGGAAGCTCATCTGTACCTGCCAATGCATTTGGCCTGGAGAGCAGGATGATGACAAAGCAGTGCAGAAGGTCAGAAATAGTACAAACATGCAAAATAACAATGGATAGTTTTACAACTAAAGCAGGCACAACACTCAGTTGGCCTGGAATGACCAGATTTCATGGGATGTATAACCAGATGATCTTAGCTTTCTCCCCAGTTGCCACTGAAAGGCTAACACCGTGCTTTTCTGCATAGGCTTTTTCCTGGACCAACTCAAAGCACAACAAAGACCACAGAGGAAAGAGCCAGCCGCTTGACCGTGAAGCAGAATGAAACAGCTGACTGAGACCACCGATTTCAATCGTTCGTTCTTTTTCCATTGTTTTTACTAGGCTTAGGTAATCTACATTTATGTATTAATATGCGGTGATTCACGTGCCAGAAGAACGCATACTGTACCTGCACACATTCATACGCACACAGACATTATGTTGCACGAAGCGTGAACAGACCAGGGCAGGATCTACACTGGAACGCTTTCTGTTTCAGAGGCTGATATCAGGGTGTTGGCTTTTTTTCAAATTGCAATTATTATTTGGAGGGGATATGTTAATTAATAACACATGCAGTATAATATCCATCGCCTTTACCACTCAACCTGGTGCCACACACCCATCCTTAATGTTTTAATTGACATATCGTGTGCATGTCAGCACATATTCCAAGCAGAGCGTTTTGTGCTTTGCAAGCCTCCAGCAGAATCGAATGAGTTCAGGTCATAATTTTAGTTTCTTCTATTCTCCATTCATGCTGCACAGTCAGGCTGGGGTGTGCACGTCTTTTGCTCTTTTTCTTTTTAACGTGATAACTGTGCACATACAGACACACGCAGCCCCTTGTACAAATGTGTAGGCTTAAAAATAAAGGTGATGATCACAACTGCACAATTTGTGCAGCTCACAGAGAAAAATAGCCTTGGAGGTACAAGGCAATCACAGATTTCTGGCCTGCCTGAATTAGAAGGAACAGATAAAGCAAAAGGAAGTCAATCGTGTCCTATGTTTTTAAATCCATTCCCACCAATAAGACTTAATAAGTTATGTCTTGGATAGGAATGCATGAAATTTAGGATATGTAGGAAAACCATATTCAGCAGAAACCTTTATAAAAGAGGGGGGGGAGGAATGTATTATAAAAGGAGAAACAACATGTGGAGAATGGGATGGGAAGCACAATGCGTGTCACATGAATGAGCAAGATATCACAACGCCAGGATAATACTGTACAGTCATGCAGATTGACCATCCACTTAAGTTATGCTTAACAGTGACTCTGAGGCTTTATTCTGTTCCAAACACATTGGCCTCAACAGACTATTCCCTGTTGCACTTGGAAGTTGCCTCCCTCCTTTTATCTGTTCCCAATATCAGTACTCCTATGCTTTTAGCAGCAGCCTGCCAGGGAGAAAACGAGCCCTGAAGCTTTCTCCTCTCCATGTTGGAAACGGCTTCCAGTGATGTATTTATTTTTCCTGGTCAGACAGCTGCTGATGGCACAGCAACAAAGCCAGGGAGAAAGGTGGCAACTCTATCAAGGAGATTGCCTTTACTGGGACAGCCCAAAATGTGAATAATTGCTTTCCTAGAAGAGCTGATTCCAGTAAAAGCTGCTTTCCACCCAGGCTGCAGCCAACAATTACAAGCGGCTAGCATCTCCTATGTCCCTTCCAAACCCACAGCGCAGCCCCCCCTCCAAAGCCCACAATAGCAGCCTTTATATCCCAGGTCCCAAATGGTTGCGATTATAGGTGGAGTCACACCCAGTTCTCTGTTCCAGTTTTGGAGTTGACGCCAGGCTGGTGAAAGACTCTCTCTCCCCCTTAGCAGCTGGCCGGGCTCATGTAGTACGCACCAGGCCTGGGACAGTCCAATGGAGCTTGGGCTATGATGTGATGTGCGAACGTGCTGGGGAAGGCAGGAGAAGGAAGGAGAGGGTGTGCTCCTGGGCCAGCCCATTTTGGTCACTGTTGCAGAAAATCCAAATGGCCCCAGCCAGGCCTGGCCCCAGCCCCCCACCTCCTAAATAATATGAAGCACAATGTGTTGGACGGTTTCCTGCTCAAACTTCTCTGAAATGAAGGGGAGCAGTGCATTGGTTTTAATTAATGCAACGTTAGAAAGTGTTTGCAAATATGTACAATTTGTATAAGATGATTAATTTCAGAGTTTGGCCAGAGTCCAGGCCTAAGCGTTTTTAGGAAAAATATAGGTAGCATTTTGGAATCCAGGGTTATGCTGGCAGATGGTGGGTGGGACATGTTTGATGGCCCCGTGATTGGATTTTTATTACGTTCAGTGTCGGGTGATAGGATTTTGTTACTCATCTTATTCCATTTGCACAGAATAGGCTTCAAATCAACACAACAACAAAGTAAGATCTAGAAAGACTGATGCTGGACTTCAGAGCAGCCCCTTATGTCCTCCAGCTCTTTAATTATCTCAAAACCGTGGGACTTAGTCCTTAGGTTGGCCTTCTCAACCTGGTGCCCTGCTGATATGTTGATCATGGAAGAGGCTGGCAATCTGATATCCCGAGTTATTTTGGACTGTAGTTCCCATGAGCCCTAACCAGCATGGTCAAGGCTGCTGTTCCCAACTTCCACACTTATTCAGGGCACAAGGTCACCAAGTCTTAAATTGCAGCACATACGTGTCAGCCGTAAAGATGGTAGTTGTAATCCAACATAGTGGAAGGTCACCCAGTTGGGGCACACCAACACTTTTCTTCATAATTTTCATCAGCTAAAAGCCTTTGTTTCTCACATGAACTTTGATCAGCATGTAAATGACCAATTCGAAAAACAGTTTTCATTTCCAAAAAATCAGCTCTGAAATGTATGTACGGCATTTATATACCATCTTCCTTCCGAGAAACCTCAGGGGATGTCTATATTACACACATACTCACATGTTTATCCCCAGAGTAGTTCTGTGAGGGATTAGAGCATCTAGTAACTTTTGTGGCTGGGGAAGGATTAAAACCTGCCTCCCACAGTCCTAGTTAAACAACGAAACTCCTATGCTAGCCCAAAACTGGTAGGGAACAGTGTTGTCTGCAGGGGGAGCAAGGGGGGCCATAGCAATGCGAGCAGCCTTGAGGCATTGTGATGGAAGCCTCACCTCTTTTCTACATTTATGGCCATGTTGCAGTGATGCGCAAGGCTCTGATGCTGCTTTTGTCACTCTGATGAAAACAATGAGAGCCTGTGGATGCCACGGTGGGTGGGGAACATTTCTAGAAGTCTAACCTAAACAAGCCCCTCAGTGAGCTTCTAGGGCTCAAATCCTCATGCTCATGAAGCCCTGCGTTTAAGACAAGTTCATTTCATAATGGACAGAGCGCTGGCATTTTTTTTTTTAGAAATTAACTACTGGCTGCAAGAACCAGGGACTGAAGGAATGGCATTCACATATTCCTGGATTAATTCCAAGTATTAAAAACTGGGCATAGAACAGAATCCCAATATGTACTGCCCAGTTCATTACAGTCTTTCCAGATGTAGTGCTTGCATATATTTTAAAAGGTCAGCCTTGCTCAACCTGGGCCCCCTAATATTGGGACTGCAATTCCCAGAATCCCCAGCCATCTTGACTAACTGGCAGGGAATTCTGAAATCGCAGTCCCCATCAATTTAGGGAGCGCCAGGCTGGGGAAAGCTGTTGCGGCCGGCTGCAGCACTCTAGAAAAAAGTAAGTTGGGGTGGAGGGAAGCACTGATATTTCTTCAGCTGCTGATTACTATCACAAGTAATACTTTGCTTTCTCACCCAGGACTTCTTTGAACTTGGTTTGCAAATGTGATATAACACTCTCCAGCACACTCCTCTTATAGTTCAAAATTCCAGCCCTGATTAAACCACGTTTCCTCCTTTATAAGAATGAGGTGGGTTTCAAAAGGGGTTAGGGTCTACGCGCAGTCTTTACCAGACTTGCTGCCTTGGCTGGATTCAGAGAATTTTAGTACTTCCAGCAGCTGACATTCTCTATGGTGATTGATTGATTGATTGATTGATTGAGCCATCAAATAATTGTTACTCCTAGTGACCACACAGATTTTCTCCATGACAATCTATCCCTAACCTGGTATTTTAGGTCTTCCAATGGTACACTCATCACCACTGTACATTCTCTATGGCAGTGTTTCTGAACCACGGCAATTTAAGATGTGTGGACTTCAACTCCCAGAATTCCCCAGCATTGCTGGCTGGGGAACTCTGGGAGTTGAAGTCCACACATCTTAAAGTTGCTGAGGTTGAGAAACACTGCTCTGTGGCAAGATATCAAAAAGGGTGCCTTGAATGCCCTCCTGGTGCCACATCCAGTTAGAGAAGCATCTCTCCATTTACCCTAGATCAGGAGGGTGTGACTTTTCTGCAAACAGGAGCCACATTTGGGTTTTGAATGGCATCCTGGGGGCCATAGTTCAAAAAAGTAGACGGTGCCAGGAGAAAAATTAATGTGGATTTCATTTCATTTAAATCTTATTAAAATGCATTAAACATTGTTTAAAAAGTTGCTCCCTTGTGCATTTAATAATTTTCCCTTTCTGTCATATTGAAACCAGACTTGGCAGTTCTATTTCTTGAACTGGTATGACCCTAGTGGCCACTTTACACGTCTATAAATATAACTCTCCCTTTTCCACGTTTGCTTTTCCTTCTGATCTGATCTTTTTGTGAAGAATCAAACTAGATCAGAAGTCAATTAGCTAGCAACTGTGTAAATGGTGTTTAAATATACATTCAGAGGCATCCATGGTCATCCAAAGTCTGATGGCCGATGCCAACATGTGATTGAAGCCCTACCCCTTTTTAAGTCACACCCCTTTTTTGTTCACATGGTCACAGACGCCATCTTGACTTTTTTAAGCTCTCCCCCACAGTTAGCCCTGTATATATTACAAATATGGAGGCTCCCAAATGTGACAGGGTCTTTGCAATACCAGACTGGATTTGAGGCCCACAGTTGCTATTTGCACTGCAGAAAAATCTCCTACTCCCAGCAGTAACAGATGTTTTCCTAACAGAGTAAGCAGGCATTGGGGGGGGGGGGGGGGGGTTGCTGATACAGATTAGGATCACCATAGAAGTCAAAGTTCATGTTAGAGGTAGGAACATGTTGAGTACCTGAGACTCTCAAAAGTTTCCTGTGGGGTTCAGATTGATTGCACTGGGGATGAAGTGGGCAACTCTTCATATGCTCTCTTCCTCAGTGTGATACAGCTCCCAAAAAAAGGACAAATGGTTGATCAATCAGCAGTTGGAAGCCTAACTGGGAGGAGGGGTGTCCGTGGGGATGCAAGATTTCTTTCCCAGAGTGATAGAATTTCAAGCCTCCTGCGAACACCTCCTCTTCCTGTCCCACCATCCCAGGCTTAAGGTCCCCATTCCTGCAACTTTCTTTTTAAAAAACCATCATGCAAATGTTAATTGTGCAAGGAGCACAGCAGCTCACTGGGTCTTAAGTGTTTATCTCTTCCCCTTCCCCCTCCAACGTTTCTATCTATTGTTACTTAGCTATTAAAGCTGAAAAAAAGAGAGCGACTTGGTCATTTGGAAGACTGAAGAGCTCTGCGGGTTAACTAAGACCTTTCCCCACTTTGAAGTTTACCCCTCTGTCAACATAATGCCCTGACAACCCTAATGTTGCCCCTTGTACACATAATCCTGGCCTGGTCTTGTCCCCAGTCCAGAACCTTAACAATCTTATGTTGTTGCTTCATGTATCCGGTTTGGTTCAGTTGTTAGTTTTTGCAGCACCTCACCTAGTCTTTTTCAGAGGGCGGAGTGGGAGGAGGGATGCTCCCCTCCCCACTTTCAAGAAGTCATCTCATAAGTGCAGTGATACTATTGGTCCCACCTCCTGCTACTCAACTTGCCCCCCATCCCTTACCTGCTCAGGAACTGTAATGGTATATGAGAGATGTGGTAAAGAGATGCTGCCTAGGGAACAGTCAGATAAGAGAGGGCATAGCCCACAGCTGCATAATGGAAAGAGCAAGAGGCTCAGAAGAGACCCTCTCTAATTTCTCGGGCCATAAAGGAGACGGGGGAGAATTGTACTTTCAGACTTGCAAGATTCTGTTAATGTAGCCTTTCAATAAAGTACACTTAGCTCATCTCGTTGTGTTTGCTGTCTGGCCTACCTGGGAAGGCTGACAGGAACTGCTTGTTGTCTAATTTAAGTAACACCCATGGATCTGACACTGTCTCATCACAGCCTCAAAGTATGTAGAATTTATAGCCCTTCACCACCCATGATCACCACGGCAAAGTCACTGAGCTGTTGCAGGTGTGACCAGAGGTGGGTTTGGGGTGTGATAGGCAGTGTAGACCATCTGGTCACTAGAACTCTGCACTGACTGTTCTGCTTTCTCATTCTGGATTGAGTCTAATCCTACCTATCCAAATTATAATCGGTTTGGTCCTGCTCAGTTAATTAAAAAAAGTTGTAGACACATTTTCTAACTGGAAACCCTCTATGGACTTTTTCCTGAAAACAGAAAAAAAATGAACTTGTGATTTGTGGGTTTCACATTAGAAAGGGTAAAATATAGAAAGAAGGGAGCCATGATATAACTATAGAGAGAGAGGATAAAATAGAAACTCATTTATAACTGCTGTAAAGAAGATCAGAAGCTGCTTCTTTATATCCCTTTTTTCTTTTTCTTTCTTTTCTCTTTTCTTTTTTTTACCTATTTACTTAATGCTTTTCTTTTCTTTTTTTCTTTAAATTTGTATTGCTTTTACTCTGTAAAAAATCTCTTCAATAAAAAGTAATAATACAAAAAAAAATTGTAGACACATTTTTATGATCGAAGGCTTGATTTCCTGTAAGGTTCTTCATTTCATATCATAACTTGTACAATGCCCAGATAGGATGTGGGAAGAGGAGTAGACAGCCTAGGAAAGCCAAGGCAGAATCTTGCAATTAAAGAACATCGGACCCACCCTATTCAGGCTGCAACCCCCTGGCTGGTGGTTGCTTGCTTGCTGGCGACTTGCAAAGCCTGAGGGTCCAGAAAGAGTGTGTATCAACACATCTGGACAATATAGTTCAACCTGGAGTTGCTGCAGATGTAGGATAGGGATTGGACATACAGATAGCCAATGTTAGGATAGCATGATTTTACACCAACTCAAGTGGGGGCAGGGAATTGTGCTGTGGATAAATGGCCTAGAAACGGAGCTATTCCAGAGGCTGGCCCCATGCTGGGAATGTCAAAGCAAAAGCTAATACGATTTGAACTTTCTCATCAGCCTTGAGAACTGGCAATGTAAAATTCTTTTTTCTGTCTTGTTTGTTTAACGTTTAATACACTTTGACACTAATACGGAGGAAAGTTATAAGGAATGTGATATAAAGAAATGTAAACGTAGGGTGTTTCCAAACAAGGGTTTTATTGTGTATTTGCCCTATTTCTTGGAATATTACTGTACTGTGAGTAAGTGCATACACAGATGCGTGCACAGATTTCATCCTCCGTCTTTTGGAATACTCCTATGTTTTCCCACTGCTTTGTTGGCCTTTTTAATTCTGACAAAAATAATCTGCTAAGGAGGGAAAGATGGAATAGGCACATCATATTTTTGACTGATAAGGTGTGGAAAAGTCCATACAGCTGGTCCTTGCGTAACAACCACAACTGGGACTGATAACTCCATCACTAAGTGACGTGGTTGTTAAATGGACATCAAGTGACCGCGACTTGTGATTTTACTGCTGGCTTCTCCATTGACTCTGCTTGTCAGAAGCCAGCTGTGAAGCGTGCAAATGGCAATCGTGACTGCAGGACACTGCGACAATTGTAAACACCCGCTGGTTGCAAAGCACCTGAATCTCAATCACATGATCACGAGGACACTGCAATGGTCATAAGTGTGACGACTGGTCGTAAAGTTACTTTACCAGTGCCATCGTAACTTCGAATAGTCACTAAGCAGGGCAGTCATTAAGTGAAGAGTACCTGTAACTGAAAGGTCCCATCAGGAGAGTTTTTAGTGTTACCCATCAAAAGCCAATTACTAACTATTCCACCTTTTCCTCTTTAGCATATTTGAGATGGGGGTGGAGCACTGGGAAACATTGGTGTGTTCCAGATAGACAATGTTGTGGAGTCAGGATAGGAGGATTATGCAAAGAGGAGAACTCTGGAGCACCCCTGGACTGTATGACTTTTAATTCAACCTTAGCTAAGGCACAGGCTCCCTGGCTAATTGGAAGTTCTCCCTCACTCTCTTGATGCCCCATCGCAGAGCTATTTTGCAACTCCCATTAATTTCAATGACACTTTCTCAGCAGTGTTTCAGAGTGGAATGTGCTCTCCGTGATTGTTAATTAGAGCGTGTAGGGGTGGATTTCCTGCAACTAATAATCTTGGACCAGCCTTGAACATGTTCACATCTTGGCCCTGATCTTGCAGCTTCCCCCAAACATCATGCAGAGCTCTCCGTGAAGCTGTCAATTACAGGCGTTCCCTGTGTGGCAGCCCCTGTGCCAGAGCCAGATTCTGCTTTTCATGAATAGAACAGTTTTGGTTCCTCGTCATCTGTGCTCCAGCTCAACAAACCTCTCCTCCCTTTCCAACATGAAGTATCAGAACTGGAACTTGTCTTTCGGCCAATCCTGGCTTCAAATAATTTGGCTTCTTGTCTGTACAAAATATTCATTTAGGGTCTGAACTTTATTTTTAACAAGTAGTGCCAGTTGGAAGAAAATGGCAACATAAGTGTACCATCAACCAGCTTGCAAAGACACCTGAATATTCCAGATTGCAGTGACTGAAAAAAAGCATGTTGAAAAGGGAGGCTAAGTTGCTCAGGTTGGATATAAAAGAGCTCTTAAAAAATAAATCCAGATCAATGTTGTTGTTTCAGATCTCCTGCATGAGGCTTGCTTTGGACCTTTCCTCGCTCCTGAGCTGAAATATCCTCCACCCATTTTTGCATCAGCAAGAAACGATACCAGCATGACATTTGGCATTCCCATTGCTGATCCCCACCCTGCCTCTGTTGGGCCTATTTCAGAATCACTGCAGTCCCTTGATTTCCCTCCCTCCCTCCAAGGGAGTGAATGAGAAAGCCGCCTACATTTTACACAACTTCAAGCTGCTCTTAAGACAGTGTCAGAATACCCGGACGGGGGGACGTGCTTCTTTAATACAGGTACACCTCAGGATGACTGAACCCGATCTTATTGAAGGTTGGGAGCAAAATGAAGACAAGGTCATGGAGATACAACAAAAACAAGATACTGCCAGACATGTTTGCATCCTGGTTGGGTACACTTGGGGAAAAGAATTTCATTGCTCGCCCTGACGGGAAACCATTTCAAGGTGACACCATAAGAAAAAAAACGGAAGCATATCTCTGAGTTTCAAGAGACAACTTAGTGACTCATAAGTGTGTGTGTGTGTGTGTGTGTGTGTGTGGTGGGAACAGGAACAGGTGGTAGCTTAATGGTAGTGCAACTCTTTTGCAATTTCTGATATCTCCAATTAAAAATGTTCAAATAGGAGACCCTGTAGCAACTGCCAATTACAGTAGATAAGATCTGGCCATATGGATTAATAATCAAAAGGATGCCTGTATTTTCAAACTGTATTTCTTTTGCGTTCTGTGTGAAAAGATAACTTACAGCTGGCAACATTTCTTGAGTTGCTTACTTGTTATTTGGATTATTCCTTGTTGGGATGTAGTGTAAGTCCACAATCAGTTGTGTTGCTCATCAAGAAACAATGCTCGTCCAATGTTTCATGTGAATTGTGTGCATGTTTGAATTCAGTCCCTTAACCTAAGCTATTCACAGGTCGTTATGACGATAGAAGGAATAATATCTCCCCACAAACTCCCCACCAGCCCCTTGGAGGAAAGGTGGGATTATATGTGACCAAAAAATCAGCTTGTAACTTGACATATCATGGGAGTGATGTGCATAATTAGACAATGTTCATATCAGATAAAGAAATTAGTCACATTGCTGCAGTTCTTGCTTTTTTAATGAATCCCTCCATTCTGAACAAATAATAATAATAAATAATTTTTCTTTGTCTGTTGTAGGGCACTCAGTCTGAAATTCTAAGCATACTTACCTATACTTCTACTTAACTGGGCTTTCTTTGAGTTGACAAGTCTAGATCAACACTGCCACTATACTGTAAGGGAGAGTGTGCAATTTAAGCACTTGGTTTGCAGATTTGGTGTCACTGGCCCTTTCCTCCCTAGTGATTTGTAGTATCTTATGGTGTTACCCATCACTGCTGTGCTGATCATAAAGTCTGCCTTTGTTACTGTTCTACTGCAACGTGCCATGCTTGGATGAGGCTGGAAGTCTTGTGGGGAAAAAACATTTTTTTTCCAAATTAATTTGTTTTCCAAACAAATTTTAATTCCAAATTAATTGTGACTTAAAGCCTCTAAGCTGGGACTGTTTGGTTCCAGTCTCACCTCCCTCATTCTGAGTTGTTGCACAACAGCCACTTTTTACTTACTCATTTCTTTGTTAGATTTATATCCCACCTTTCTTCCAGGTCAGGAGATCAAAGCAGCCTACATAGCCCTCCTGCCTCCCAGATTTGCTCCCACAAAAACAACCCTGTGAACTTGTAACAGTGTTATGCCAGATTGCAGAGGCTGTTTTAAAGGTGACCAGACAAAGCACAGAAAGTATGGCTATAACTCCATAGAGATACTGTGTGTCAAGAAAGCCCTAGAAGAGTGGGAAAGAGCATAAGACTAGGATATGATATACACAGGCCTGACAAATTGGTTTCACCCACATGATGCAAGGAAGCAGGAAAGATGGGGAATGAATTCAAGTGTGAGGATCATTCAGGACTACGGCTGCCATCGTGGGGCAGTGGATGCTGGAATCCATCCAGCTGTCCTGATTCCAGGCGTGACAGCAGACAGCTTGGCTCTTGGTACAATAACAAGAGAAGGGGAAGGGATGGTGGCTGGAGACACCAAGTACAGGATTGTCCAACACAGCTCTGGAACAATCAAAGAAGGAATAAGAAGCCTGAGAGTGGGGGGGAATGCTGAGAGGTAGGGGAGAGATGGTGTCTGAATGCCACGTGCCGTGGGTCGGAGGAGCCCGTGTGGCCTTGGCATCTGTGGCTGCGTGGAGCCAGCTTGAGGATTCTGATGGCAGGCAGTGGGTCATGCCTGCCAGCTCAGCAAGGAGCAGGCTGCCAAGGAAATTGCATGGCCAAGAAAGGCTGGGTTGGCACAAGGATGCAGACTTGGCAAGCAGGCGTATAGTTTTTCTCCCAGCCCGCCTTTCCTCCACAAGCCGGCTGGATCTGCTCTCCCAAAGATGGAGGCAGCAGTAAGGAGCCGTGTGCTTCCAGATCTGTTGACCTAAGCCCTTCTGCCACTCCCCTCTTCTATTCTCTGAGAAAGCCACCAACTCTTCCATATCTTCCATTTTAGTTGGATGCCTCTCCTTTAGTGTTAACCTTTGATAGCTCAGTTTATCTTAATTCTCTCTCTCATTCTCTCTTTTTAACATCTATAACCATCTCCCCTCCCCTTGCTGGATCCATTAAAAGGATTGAGGAGGCTTTGCTTAAATTGGCAGGCACTGTGGGTTTCCTATCCCCCTTGGGGCCTCCTTGTATAATTGCTTCCAAGGGTGGGAATAGGAAGCTCCTGGAGACATTGCTGGATTTGCAGTGCCGGTTTGCAAACATTTATGCTGGCTATGAATGAAGAACTCTTCCAGTCTGCTCTGCTCATGTTTCGATTCACTTTGGACAAATCCAAGACAGCGGACTGCAGTCAGTCTTGGATTTAAGAAAGAAAATAAAAAATGCAATGCTGAATTGAGAAACTACAGAGGAGAATACAGGGCTTCTCTGTATCCCCTTAGCAAGAGATGGGGGTCTCAGGTGTTAATGGATGAGAAGAAGAGTGGGGTGAAGGCATATATGTCTCTATACTCTCTCCTCAGCTATGTGGAAAGGATATGATGTCACGTGGTAGGCATCATTAGAGAAGACTTGCAAGAATATTTCTCCAACTATCAGAAGGATGTGGTGTTGAGTGGCTAGGGAAGGCAAATCAGGAGCAATGCTGAATCAAAGAACAACAATAACCCAGAAAGGTGGACAAATAAAAGTGCTCTTTTTCTGTTTGCAAACCCATGTTTTATTTAGGGAAGGTGTTCCCGCAAGATGGAGTGGGAGGTTAAATGACTTTACAAGGGGCTTAGATGGGGAACACCGGGATTTGGAAGCTAGTTAAAATCTCCATGTCCAGAGGCTGTATAGCTCTGAATATGAGAGGCTGAAGAAAAACATTGGGGAAAGGCAGTTTCTGCCCTTCTCATGAGTTTTGCAGAGACCTCTAGCTGCTTATGGGATGTTGGCGGAAATATTCTAATAACTGGACCAGTAGCGCTCTTCTTATGGCAATCTTGCGCAGCTGCAAGTTGAGCTAGAGGGCGCTAAAGTCAGAGAGGAGATCCGTATGCCTGTGCTCTAGTTTCATAGGAAAGAACCTTTGGAACTGTTATTTCCCCCAAAACTCACCCTTTGTTTTAATTTTAACTGACTAGTTTGCAGAGGTTGAGGAGGGGAGATTGCATGTAGCTCTGAGATGGAAAAGCACTAGGAGCGAGAGGAATAACAGGAAGGAGTTTTCAAAATTTAATCCCTTTGAAAAAAACCCTCCCCTTTTAGAAAAAGGATGGTGCGCTCAGTTCGTTTCTCTCTTTGGACACAAGGAGTTCCAACTTTCTTTGGGCATGGACACCTCTGACATATTAGTTAAACACAAATATAGCTCCAGCTACAATTTCATATTTCCAGCTCTGGTGATTATGGGAATTATTGATGATCACCCCAGCCAGTTCACACATTTACATTATCATAGCAAATCTATACTTAGGGATGAGAAAACCCGTTGTCAGGGATGTCTCTGCTCCCCCAAATGTTGGGATCTAAGACAAAAATATAGATGAACATGCACATATTTCCACCCCGCAATATGTGGCATGCCTCCTCATTTCCTCAAAGCTGACAACTCCCCAGTGGACTGGATCTTGTGGCTTCAGGGCCATCCTGTCTTCTAGTTAGCCACTCCTAAGTGCAGACCAAACTCAGTGCTTGATGTGATGGTCCCATCTTCCCTCTTACTGGGGACTTTTGCTGAGCCATCCCTCAAAAAAGTTGGGGATACATCATAAGGGAGCCTAAATAACTTGTGGCTTTCATGACTCTAGCTACTGAGATCAGCATAGGTTCCTTGTATTACACACCTATAGTTCCTTTCCAGCTACAATGCGAGGGTTCCCTGAAAGCTCTTCCAAGGAGTGAGAATGAAAAAATCAAGTAAGTCTTACAAGGTTAGGCAGCTGCCAAGTAGATGAAGGGAAATCTGAGAACAAGGGAGCTTAAGAACAAGCTGTTAACAGTAGGATTCCCATCAGTTTATGGGGAGGGGGAGCAAAATTTAGGAAATGACAACTAGAGAGAACAATTCCACCACTTATGTACGCATGAAATGTATATGCGTGTGGAGAAGGGGTGGGTGAGAAGTTGATATGCAGGATTCTTACAGTTCATTCCCCAGAGTATAAGAGGAGTGATCTCTAATAGTTAGAGCAGGGTGAGACAGTGATGGGGCAGTAAATGGGACAGAGGAGACTGGGGATTTTTTAAAAAGTAGGGAGGAGGAGGTTCTCATGGGGTTAGAGTAACAGAGTACTGCAGATAAAGTTGAGGGTGAGAGCAAGGGATCTAAAATCCCAATTCCTGGGTTTTGCTGGTCCCGTGGCTGAGATTCCTGTGTGGTCCACTGCATTTAATCCATCTGCTCCAAAGTCTCTCCCGGGGGGAACAAAAAAACTTTGGAAAATGAGTTGAGAGAGGGAAAATGAAAAGGGAAAAAGAAAATGTACCTTCAGGTCAGAGTTTGGTCCTCGGAATCACACCTGAAGCAGACCTTTCTTCTCCACTCGTGCCTTCTCCGTGTGCTGCCTTGTTAAAGTCCGTCTTTTTTCTGTTGCTCCGCTTGGTTTTTTGATGTTCTTTTTTTCCCCCCTGCCAGCAGACTGGAGCTGAGTATGTCAAGCCTTTCGCAGGGCTGGAGGAGGCTGTACTGTACTAGAGGGGATTGAGAGGGGTTGACTTCCTTGTAGGCAAGCTGGTTTCAATGAGGTACAGAGCTCACACACACACACACACAAATGACTTCAGGGGCTGAACCATCATGTGGTTTCCATCAACCACCTGCCAAAAACAGGAAAAAAATTAAAAGAGAGAGAAAAAAACCCACTCAACCTCAAGGAGGGAAGTTTTCAGCCACTTCTCTCCTCTAGTCCAAAATGACAGTCTTTTTCGCCTGTTCTTTTCAAAGGAGTCACAAGAGTTAGTGGGTTGGGAGGATGGCAAGGAGACAGAACTGACCCAAAAAAAGTCGGACGGGGGGAGGGGGACCAAGCAACAAAAACCCTCTCTGACTTGGTGGCGCCAGAAAGGATGGCTTTTGTGTTGGTTTAAGGCCATGCAAAATATTTGTCTTCCCTCACTGGGAGAGCCTGGCTTGTGATAAACATAGAAGAAAGGAAGCCATCTTGTTGGTAAAGAAATGGTTATGTACTTTGAAGTAACAATAAGTGGAAGGGGACAGATGATAAAGGCGGGGGGGGGAGGCCTGTGATATGAAAAGATGAAAAATAAGAAACGTGGTATGAGGGGGGAAAGAGATGGGTCATTGACTATACAGCATAAGGATGGACAGACTTAGGGTAGGGCATGGTATTCCAGGCAGCTAATGGCTATTGGACATGGATGATGGGAGTAGTAATTAACAATATCCAGAAGGCCACGGTTTCCCTCTCCCCGAGAGGGAGACAGAAACATAAGAGCTTTGCTGGATTAAGCATCCATTTATCTAGCTTTCTCCAATCTGGCACTTTTTATTTATGATGGACTACAAATCCCACAATCTATAGTGTCAGCATTCTGAGCATTATGGGAGTTGGGAAGGTGCGAGGCTGGGGAAAATGTTCATCGTTTCCCTTTCTGCTTCCCACAATGGGCAACCTTTTGTCATAAACAAGCAGAGGACGGAGACAGACTGCCAGACCTAGATGAACAAGTTGTTATGGAAATCAGTGGTTCTATACTTTCCCTTCCAAGACTGTATGAAGTGGCTGCATGGAAGTATTGTTGCAAGCGGTTAGATCCTGAACCGGATGCTTTTTCCATTTTCTTTCTCCATCCCTAACCTAAAGATGCCTATACCACCTGCGCTCTTGTGTACGCTGGTTTAACTCAGTGGGATTTACTAGCAGCGCTTTTTGCTGGATCGTATCTATGGTGAGTGAAATGGCACAATTCACCAGAACTGGTGGCTATTTATTTATTTATTTATTTATTTATTTATTTATTTATTTAATCACATTTGTGTAGCCACTCATCTCACATAGTGGCTCTGGGAGGCATACATAGTAACAATCAAAAACATATAAAACCGTTCAAGCAACCAATTTAATTTAAATAAAAACAAGATAAAAATAAATAAAAAATCAAAATGGCAGGAAAACATACAGAGAGTGCATTCCATTAACTAGCGGGCTCCATTCTACCATGGGATCCCCAGGCTAGTTGACAAAGCCATGTTTTAAGGGCCTTCCTGAAGGCCAACAGGGTTGGGGCCAACCTCACCTTGGGGGGAGTGGTGTTCCACAGAGGGGGGGCTTCAGCAGAAAAGGCTTTCTTCCTAGGTCCCACCCAATGACATTCCTTAGCCAATGGGACCTGCAACATGCCCCTCCTGCTGGACCTGATGTGACGGCTTGAGACAATCCCTCAAATATCCCGGTCCCATGCCATGTAGGGCTTTAAAGGTTATATAAAGGTTCTATAACAGTTATAACCAATGCCTTGAATTGGCCCCGGAAGCAAACCGGCAATCAATGCAGCTTGCATAGCAGAGGTGTAAGGTGTGCAGATCTTGGCACACACATAACTGCCCGTGCAGCTGCATTTTGCACCAGCTGAAGCTTCCGGGTACTCTTCAAGGGTAGCCCCATATAGAGTGCAATACAATAGTCCATCCAGGAGGTGACTAGGGCATGAGTGACTGAGAGTAGAAAGTAATGTACTTGACACTGGGCAAATAAGTAAAAAATTCAGGCTCATGTCTATTCTTCAGCAGCCTTTCCTAACTTGGTATCTTCTGGAGATATTGATTTCAACTCATTGATTGATTGATTGATTGATTGATTGATTGATTTGTCCCCGCCCATCTCCCCTACAACAGGGGACTCTAGGCGGCTTACAATCACTAAAATCACAATACATAATTAAATTATAAAAGGTTTAAAAATTATAAAAGTTATAAAAACTAGAAATTTACAAGAATATTGCATTTCCACCCAATGCAATAAACAGCTTCTGCATGGTTTGCTTTAGAAGGAAAGTTAATTGTCATTGTAGACCTAAAGGAAGAAGGTCTAACCCAGTGTTTTTCAAGCTTGGCAACTTTAACATGTGTGGACTTCAACTCTCAGAATAGCTGGCTGGGGAATTCTGAGAGTTGAAGTCCACACATCTTAAAGTTGCCAAGTTTGAAAAACACTGGTTTAACCCCTTGCTCCAATCAAGCCATACAATGTGAAACAAGAGTATGGGAGCTAAAAAGTTAATGATGGAGGAAGGACTCAGCAAGCAGCCAAATCATAACATACAAGGAGACGCAGCCTCTCTTCCCGCTAGTACAAATCCCCTGTGGTGATACAGTTTGAGTGCTGTTAAGGGAGAGCAAGTGGTCAGTCATTCTATTTGTTGTGTTTTGTGCGGGTGGACACTGAATTTTACCTTAGGCCGTTCAAAAAAATACGAACGGCTGGGTTTACACATTGCCCTGAGCAATGGCTTGTTTATCCATGCTTTCTTGAATAAACCATAATTGGCTTCATAGAACACCTTAAGCTATAAGCCATATTTTGTGTACCACAACATCTGAGTTCACCCAATATCAATATTTATTGGCATGTACTCCTCTCCGCCTATTGACAACATTAGCCCTGAGAGAATATTATAAAGATTTTATCCCTTAAAGATGAATTAGAACAGCTGGTTGGCTAGATTTATGCAAAGATAAATTGATAACATAGTTATTGCATAACAAAGGATCATGGATGCCAAAATCCTTCCTGCCAAACCCAGTCACTTAATTTATTATGATTTTGCTTCTTGTGAGCAAGCCACCTCAGCATCAAAATAGCTGGCGCTGACCCGGAACACACAGGCCCACATTTGCACACCCATGCATGCCAATCGTAAACTCTGTGTGTCTTTAATTAGGGTTCCCAGAATTGGGCTGCCAAAATCCCATGACCAAAAGGGGGCACCAGAACAATACACAATACTCTTGACTCCACACTGCCATCCAACAGCTGTCCAGGACATTGCAGCCTAGATCTGATAGCCTTATTTAAATGTGTCCCCAACTACTGCAGCATATCCAGCAGTGTATATAATTTGCTTTTGACAGTAAATCAAACCAGTTTTCCCAAAAAGCTGGGTCTGTAGATGACCTGGATCTGAAAGACACCCCGGAAAAAAAAAGAAGAGGAGGAATTGGGGTACCTCAGAAGGACACGCACATTTTCCAGTTGTTGGAAAATGTACATCAGAATTGTGAGTTGGACACAGCAGATCCCACAGAAGAAATTTGTTCACAATGCTTGATCTTAACATTTGGAATATAAAATGCTTGCACCATGTAATACAAATCTCAGAACTTCATCTCTGTTTACATCATCTTTCTCTAACCTTATATCATTTGGCTATGTCAGGCATCAGCTTCCAGGCAGACTGATTAGAGTTAATGAGGTTGTCTGACCCAAAATAGGAGGTCTGAAAACTGGACTTTTTACACAAGATTTGTTCTATGTTACAAACTCCAGTTTCCAGATATTGTCTTTTTGGAGTCTAGATAACAGGGTAAAGTGCCGACTTTAATGCAAGAACCATGCATAATACAATATATGCTTACTTATTAAGTAAATTTTCAGGTTGGAATATTGTATGATTACCTCTTATGCCTGACTCAAACTGTACTCTCCCTTCCTGTTTTTACAGTAGTACCTCGTTCATGAACTTAATTTGTTCCACGATTCTGGTCACGAACCGAACTGGTTGCAAACCAAATCAAATTTCACCATAAGGTTCAATGTAAATAAGGTTAATCCATTCTGACCCCTACAAACGTGGTCGCCAACCAAATCGGTCGCCAACCGAATCAAATTTTCCCATAAGGTTCAGTGTAAATAAGGTTAATCCGTTCTGAACCATATGTAATTTTTTTTAACCACAAAAATATGAAACAAAGTACAGTACAGTACAGTATGAAGAGAGAGAACACTAACCTTGCTTGAGGTGACACCAAAAAGCTTCACAGCAAGTGTCTGTCTGCAACCGCAATCTCACCTAGAGGAAGCCACGACCACGTGTCAGAGCAGGGAAGATGGGCACGGGTCGTGTTCGTCACCCGATGCGGAATTCGCGAAGAGAAGCAAAAATTTGCGAACGCTGCTGTTCGCGAACCGAATTGTTCGTGAACAGAAGAGTTCGTGAACTGAGGTATTACTGTATCTGGGGGACGGGTGTGTGTGTTGGGGGGTAGGCCTGACTCTCCCTAGGGAGGTTTTCTTAGACTGAACATTCCCACCTTGGGCCTGTAGCAGAAGTTAGATCCTGACAATATAGTTCTTCTGGAGATAGATCACCTGCAGTTGACTTGAGAAAAGGATGCATTTACCTATTAGATTTGGGGAAGTTTAAGCAGGCCTTCAGACCCATTAACCCTTTCCTGCTCACTGCTCGACCTCACCACTGCAGTGCTGTAATGATGAAACACAGTTGTTTTCATTCCACTGGTGTGATTAGGGACATTCAGGACTTTTCATCAAGTGCTGTCAAAATCTGGGAGTGATGGGGGTCTAATAATTGAGAAAGAGGGAGGAAACTTAGTAACCACAGTTTGTGAATTCTGCTAAAGGGATCTGAGAGGGATTCAGAGGGTTAGGGTATTTTAACTGCCTACACTTTTTCACTGTTAGCATCTCCCTTTCCCTTCTTTTTAAATTAAATCTGTGTCAAATACACATTTCCTGGTTCTTGCCCATATGTGTCTCTCTCTTCCATGCAGGAGCTGGTCCCAGCTGGGTCATGACAGCAGCTGCAGGAATGTATGTCCCTGGATAGGATACTGATGTAGGCAGAAAAATTCCTGCTGTGTTTTTGATCCCTAAAGGGGCTTTTGCTGAAGTCCCTTGGAATCTTAAATCCTGTACCGAGTAACTTAGAATATCCACTCTTTCATACCCTGTTTGCCACTAAACATCCCTGATAAATCTATGGCAGGTTTTCAGTAGATCACCAATAGCATTTGGGCACTTTAAGGGACCCAAATGTGGCCACGGCAACCCTTTTATGGCTCTATTACAAAATCTCTTTCTTTCTTTTCTCAGAGTTCCTCAGATGGTGCATTTGAGCAAGAATCCCTCAGCTCACTCAAAATGTCATTATCCTTGAAATTCCTAGCAACTCTAAAAAATCCTGTGAGTTGTGATGGGAGGATGTCTGCTGTTGACCAGTGAGGGTGCTGAGACTCAATTCTAGGGCTGATCCTGGTGGCCATGGACTGGGAATTTGGTTTGAGATTTTTTGTTGGGCAGCCATCCTAAGTAGCCTTCACATGTGGTTTTGCTCCAAGTTGATCTCAGCAATAGCACAACATTCTTTGCATTCCAGGAGCGTATAACCATTCCCTCCTCCACCCCCACCCTCTTTTCCTTCTTGGTAATTAGCTTCAGCAGATTCCTCTGGATTTATCTATTTATTTAATCCACAGATATGTGTTGTACTCTAGCAAACTAACGCAGACTTGCTACAGGAAAGAGGAGCCCAGATACAACAAAAGCAGAAGGAACTAATTCTATGAAACCAAGCCTGGAAAATCTCATCCAGTACATAAACTAGCAATGCTTTATTGTAGTTAACTAATATTTTCAACACATGTCTACTAGAAGCATTTTTCTAGTAGTAGTAGTGGTAGTAATAGTAGTAGTAATAATAATAATAATAATAATTATTATTATTATTATTATTATTATTATTATTATTATTATTACCGGTATCATCATCATCATCATCATTCAGATGAATCACACCACTATGGCTTTTTCCAACATTGTACCTGCCAGATGTGCAGGGACTGTTGTGAGAATGTTGTATGCTGTAGTCTCAACATACCTGGAAAGCACCAGTCCGGAAAAGATAAGTTTAGGGCTCTTCTACATCAACATCATTTCCACTTCCCACCCCCTCACAAAGTAGTTTAAGGATGACCTATGATTGTCTTCATTTCTGCTGGTCATGAAATGCAGAGAATAGGCAAGGAAATCAATGAGCCAATCACGGCTAGCCCTCCAGCTGACCAACGGGAGATTGCAAAACATGTTAACCAATCCGTGTCCTGCCTCCTGAGCCATTGCCCGTCTGAGAATAAGAAACAACCCCTCAGCCCCCCTGTGTATGAAGGGGAATAAAATCAATGGCTAGTACTCCTTCCTTTGGTACACGTGCATTCGTATGGTGGATCGCAAAAGAAAAAAACTAAAAGAACAGCAAAATCCGAGTTATTGCTATGAGGGGAAGGTTTTCACCACCATTTCTTTCTTGCCTTGAAATCCCCTGTCAGTAGTGAAAGTGAAATTGTAGCATACATCTTGCAACTAGGCGCTTTCCCTCACAATTCTAATCAGGGCTGTGTATTTCAATTAGATCTGGGGAGGCGATACAGAAGCTCTAACCAATCTATATAGAAAGAAAGAAGCCCCAGGCAGGGGATGCTGAACGATTACAGATGATATGAAATGTAAGTCATGTCCCCACTAGCAATTTATAACATCTCCTAGAGTCACCCCGTCATTTTTGTACCAAAATAACAGTAACAAGAACTACCTTTGTACTGCTTCAACAATGGCTAGGTGGGGTTATGAAGACATTTTATGTCACTAATGGAGAAAGACCATATTGTTGAATATTTCCTAAACTTTTAGCCAGTTCCAATATTGTCATTATATTTGTTAGTAATTCTGCTGGTACATCTGAAAGGCAGAGTAAAAACGGAGTTTATGGAGAATACTGGGGATCATCCTTAAGGGAAGCTGAACCTGACCTGAACATAGTTCGGACAGCCTTTGCTCACCAAACTCTTGAATTTAGAGCAGGGATGAGGTCATACATTCCCAACAGTGCTGGAATTGTTTGGTAATTCCCAGTCCTCTTTTGCACGAAGGTCCCAAACTTGGTCAGTAAACTGAATATGGATCTAAAGTTTACTTAATCTTGCACTGAAAATGAATCATTGGACTGTCCCATAGTTATCTCACCATGATTGAGTGTTTTTCCCTTTCAGAGAAAAGATTCTTTTTCTCTAAACAAAAGGCCCATATTCAGTTTGTGGATTAAACTCCATTCTGAATGTTTGCACAAATAAAAACAGGGTTGGAAATTGTAGCCAACCTCAACATAATACACTCCCGCCTCCATGATTCTATCAAAAAATTCATTCAACTGACTCAGGCTTCCTATGAATAATTCATTGTGAATAAAGCTTCACATCCAAATGGTTACCAAGTTCCCATCAATACTTTTTTCCCCATAGACAGCTACATATATATGGTGATTGGAATATAAAGACAGCTTCTACATGTGACTCACCAAACCACAGTGTTTGAATCACAAATGACTTCAAGTATGTTGATGAAACTAAAGTAAGGATTAACTTTTTAAAAATCTGTGTGTCATTTTCAAATGCAAGAGTTAGGGGTAAGAAAAAGGTTGGAGAAACTGTGATCTTCCAGATGTTGTCCAGTATCCTACACGATTTGTCATGATGACTAAGATCTCTGGGAGTTGTAGTTCAGCAACATTTGATGAGCCATAAGTACTCCAATACTAAATAGCAAAGATTAAGTACTAAATATTATTCCTTGGAGAAGGATACGGTAACACACTCAGTATTCTGCCAAAAAAAAAAAAATCAAATGAACACTCCCAATCAGGACATCAATGTGAGTTGGAGATGATGACTGTGAGTTCACGATATCAAGGGGAGGAAGATCAGGGAAGAGTCAGAATTATATACTTTGTTTCAGAACTGATTTTGATGAACTCCAATGGAAGGTAAGTCAGTTCCAGCAGATTGAAATCCTAAAAGAGAAAAGCCTCCAGGAAGGATGGGAAATCATGCAAAGCAAGACACTGAAGGCACAAACAATTCCTGCTGGAAGGAAAAATGGGAGATACCGAAAGAGACCAAGGTGAATACACAGACAGATTCCTAAAATTTATTTATTTATTTGTTTGTTTGTTTGTTGGATTTCTCCCCTGCCCATTTCCCCCCAATGGGGGACTCTGGGTGACTTACAAAAAACATTAAAACTATAAATATATATAAAATATATAATACATCTAAAATTTAAGAACAATACTAAAAAAGGAAAATCCAAGAAGATGCTGAAAGAAGAAGGATCAAGTAGAGGTAATGGAATGAGAGGTGGATAATCAAAGAATACAAGACAATCACCAGGAGTTGTAGGGGTTGTATCAGGCTAGAGCTCAGAATAAGCTGAGGCTTGTGAAAGATGCCCAGAATATCAACAAAGGCTTTGGGCGGGGCATGACAGAAACAAAAGAAAAATCAGAGAAGTTATAAGGTCTGTTCTCAGGAGAAAAGGGTAAATTAGTCATGGGTGACGGTGAGAAAGCAGAATGTTTTAATTCATATTTTATGCCTGTCTTCTCTCAGAATGAAACAAAGTCCTATCTTGCCATTGTTGTGTCACTAGTAGAAGGAGAACACTGAAGCTCAGAACAGACTAGGAGAGGATAAAAGAACACAGAGCTAATTTAACTGAATTCGAGTGTCCAAGGCCAGATGAACTGCATCCCAGGGGACTGAAGCAATCAAGCAGTACCACTAATTGTCATCTCTGAGAATATCTGGAGAACTGATATGGCTAGATAAAAGAATATCCAGCTTCTAAAATGCTCAGAGGCAAAAGGAAAGCTTGATGTTGTATATGTATGTATATATGTATACTACTGGTCTGTGGAATATCAGAAGCATGAACCAAGGCAAATTTAGTATTGTTAGAGCAGAAATGTCAAGACTGAATGTCGACATTCTGGGAATCGGTGAACTGAAATGAACTTGATTTGGTCACTTCACATCACAGGAGCATCCGATCTTCTACCATGTACAAGAAAATCTTAAAAGAAATGGAGTAACCATCATTATTACCTGAGATACAACTAAAAAAAGTTCATGATAGAATTATCTGAGTCTGAATTCAAGGCAAGCCAATCAATATTAGAGTAATCCATCTTGAGATTCTACTATCTGATGGGTAAGGGTAAAGGCAATACCTATTTTGTCTTTATTTTTTTATACTAAGGCCTTTGACTGCAGATAGCCCTTAAAAAATAGGTATCCAGCCACTTCATTTATTGAAGAATTTGTATGATCATCAAGGAACAATTAGAACATGGAGTAACTAAATGGGAAAGTGATGAACCAAGGTTGTTTACTGTTGCCTTATTTATGTAATTTATATGCAGTTACTGGAGAGGAAGAAATAGGAATTGGAATTAAAATTAAAATTAAAATTAAAATTGCTGGAAGAAACAACAACAGTCTGATATGCTGATGACACTACTTTGATAGCTGAAAGTAACTGGGAGATATTTTTTCCCCCCAATTTAAGTTACTTTGATTTTGTTGTTGTTTAAATTATTTTAACAGAACAGATATTTAAAAACACAACCAAGAAAAAAGAGAGAGAGAAAAAGAAAGGAACAAAAAAGAAATAAAGAGATTTACAAGCTGCACAAAACTTAAGAAGAATGTTCAAAATAACATTAGGTTAGTACTAAAAATGATCTCATATCAGTTTTAACTATAATTAAAATCCAATCACTACAATTAGCAAAGGTAATCAATATGGTAAGAGTCATCAACCAGAATAAACAATAGGAGTTTTGTTTAAGAAAGTCTATTGTTATTATAACAAATCAGACAAAATCTAATATTTTAAACCTTATGCTGAAAGAAGCCCAAACTTCATGAAGTCGATGTGCGGTATTACAGTCCATAAATACGTTCTAGGTTCAATTCATTTCAATTCCATGTCAGAGTCTCTTGCTGAAGGTGAAAGAAGAGAGTGCAAAAACAGTGTACTGCTCAATATTAATACAGATAGATAGATGAGAGAGAGAGAGAGAGAGAGAGAGAGAAATGATAGACAGATTATGTCAATAGGCAATTATAATCAAATGCAAATAGGCAGAGAAGAATTGGAAATAGTAGGGGGATTTATCTACCTAAGTTCAAAAATTCACAAGGACAATGATTGTAGACATGAAATAAAAAGACATCTGGTTCTTGGGAGAAAGACTATGAAAAACAGATAAAATATTTTGTGTGGAGACATCTCACCGACAGCAAAGGTAAGATCATGTTTTTTACAGTTATAATACACAGTTGTTTAAAGATGTCATCATGTAGATGTTGTACAATTGTACTCGGACTGAAAACCCGGGCACATCAATATTGGTTTGATGAAAACCACAAGACCATTTCAGCAGCCCTCCAGGTCAAGAACAAGGCCCATGCAGACTGCAGAATGATCCATCATCTGTCTCAAAGGAAGACAACTTTAAGCACCTGCAGTCCAAAGTGCAGACAGAACTGTGAGAAATGCAGGAGGAGTGGTGGCAGAGAAAGGCTGAGCAGGTGGAATGCCATGCAGACATGCATGCCACCCGAGAGCTCTTCAGCACCATAAAGTCAGTTTATGGTCCTTCTAAATCAGGATGCTCCCCCCTGCTGTCATCTGATGGGTCAAGCCTGATCAAAGACCAGGAAGGACTGAAAAACCGCTGGGCTGAACACTTTTCCAACCTACTCAATAGGTGTCCACAGCTGATCATGATGTCTTACAGCAGATTCCTCAGCTTCCAGTCTTGGATGCCCTAGACCTCCCTCCCTCTACTGATGAGATCAAGAAAGCGATCTTGCAGATGAACTCAAATAAAGCAACAGGACAGGATGGTATTCCTGCTGAGATCTACAAAGCACTAGACCCAAACACCTTACAGGTGTTCCAAGACATCTTGGAAGACTTTGGTCCACAGAGGAAATGCCTGGTGACTTCTTCAATGCCCACATTGCGGCTCTCTACAAAAATAAGGGAAACAAATCAGACTGCAGAAACTACAGGGGTATTTCACTGCTGTCCATTGCAGACAAGATCTTTGTCTGCAATGGACAGAGAGCAGAATGCAGAGCCAGAGGTGCAGTGTGGCTTTCAACCAGAACAGAGTACAGCAGACATGATATTTACCAGCCTGTACCAAATACCAACCCTGTAGAACTAAAAATCACTGCTGACAACACCCAGATGACAAATGTAAACAGCTTCAAATACTTGGGAAGCATCATCTTGAGTGATGGGTCTTTGGACAAAGAAATTGACTCCAGGATCAGCAAGGCCAGCCAGGCACTGGGATGCCTGCATACTAGAGTGCTTAATTGACACAACATCCATATCTCCATAAAGCTAAAAGTCTACAGAGCTGTGGTGGTCTCTTCTCTCCTATATGGATGTGAGTCCTGGGCTCTGTACAGAAGGCACATCAAACAATTGGAGAAATTTCACATGCACACTCTCTGCTCCATCCTCAGCATTCATTGGCAAGGCCGCGTCTCCAACCTGGAGGTCTTGGATTGCGCAGAGTCCACCTGCATGGAGTCCCTGATTATCAGAGCCTAGATGTGGTGGATGGGATACGTCATCAGAATGGATGACCACTGTATGCCTTGCTAGTTGCTCTATAGTGTACTGGAATCTGGGAAGAGACCTCGAGGTTGACCATGCAAGTGCTACAAAGACACTGTGAAAGAAACCCTATGCCACTATGACATCCAGCCAAGGGAACTAGAAGTTGCGGGTGCTGACAGAACCCACTGGTGAACCCTGTGCTATGAAGCCTCCACCAGCTTTGAAGACAGACACCACCCAAAACTGATAGAAAATCATGAGTGGCATCACAGAATAACAGCCACGGTTACTACAACAATGGAATTCCAGTGTCTCATTGTGCTAGACTCTACGCTTCCAGACTGGGACTACAGAGACACCTTCGCGTCCACAGATGTACTGCACAACTGCACTCTTTGAACCCAAAGGACTACCATATATAGCTGTAACCAAAGACTGACCAAAGAGAAATTAATACCCTTGAATTGGGTGCTGGAGAAAATTGCTGAAAATACCTTGGACCACAAGAAAAACAAATCATTCAGAACTAGATGAAGTAAAAGAGACTGCTTAGTGGAAGCACTAACAACGAAGCTAAAGCTGAGATATCTACTGGTGATCACCTGATTACTACAAAATCTTCAGTTTGCTACAAAAATCATTTGGAAATCTATCCTAATCTTAACAACCACAAAATGGTTGGTCAGTTTACTGGGTATTGCTGAGACATATCTTTGACCACATATAAAGAAAGCAGTAGAACAGGAATGCTTCTACAGCAGAAGAAAATCAAATGATGAAAATGTGGATCTTGATTTTGGTAAGCAACATCAAAGATGAGGATTTTCTATTAAACTTCAAGAGACAGAAAAGGTCATCATTCATTTTTATTGGACTACTTGTTGCAATGTCCTTGGGCTAGACAGATTCTTTGCTATTCTCATTATGTCCATATCCCGGTTGTTACCCAAAGAGATTTTTGGCTTGGATATGCTAAAGAGATGTTGGAATGGTTGGGCATCAGAATTCCCCTTCTTTCAGTCCCTCAGTGCCATGTTCTAATTTATTTTGAAGACTTATTGAGATTTGCCATGGGGATCTATCATTAGAGGAGGAAAAAGCTAGGAAGAACTAGTTGTGTGTTTCTGATTCTTATTTTCCTACAGCCTCGTCATCCTAAGTCAGGTGATCTCTTAAACACCATAGTCAAAGCTATGGTTTTTCCAGTAGTAATGTATGGCTGTGAGAGCTGGACCATAAAGAAGGCTGAGCGCCGAAGAATTGATGCCTTTGAACTGTGGTGCTGGAGAAGACTCTTAAGAGTCCCCTGGACTGCTAGGAGGTCAAACCAGTCAATCTTAAAGGAAATCAACCCTGATTGCTCATTGGAAGGATTGATAATGAAGCTCAAGCTCAGATACTTTGGTCACCTAATGCGAAGAGAGGACTCTTTGGAAAAGACTCTGATGCTGGGAAAGATTGAAGGCAAAAGGAGAAGAGGACGGCAGAGGATGAGATGGTTAGATAGCATCACTGAAGCAATGAGCATGAAATTGAGCAAACTCAGGGAGGCAGTGAAGGACAGGAAGGCCTGGCGCAATATGGTTCATGGGGTCACGAAGAGTCGGACACGACTTAACGACTGAACAACCCAAAATGAGAAAATCTGTCAATAAAAAAGAAGACACAGAAAGAAATATGGCTATGTTTATTTTCAGAGATGCAAAGGTAGAAATAATGACTACAGTTTATTTCATCATAGTGGAAAAGGTTATGATGATCCTTGATTTATAAATTTCTCCAGCCTGCTGCTCAGGAACCATTCATGGACTGCTTCAGGATGTCTGACCACACTTCTTATGGTTATAAACCAGCCTTGGCATCACAGCCCTTCAACTAGAGGACTGTGCTGTAGAATGTAGATGGATGGTATCCTAATCCAAAATCATATGTTAATTAGCATAACATCCACACCGTCTACCTGCGTTACCTGTCCCTGTCCCCTGACATCTGGGTTCCATGCACTCATCTTAACTGTGTAGCAATCTCCCCTGCATAGGATTTGAGATTAAAAACCACCCTTTGGGATTGGACCCTACTCCCTACAGCACTTCAAAAGTGTTATGCATGTTGCTATTATTAATATAGTAACCCTGATGAAAAAATTCATTTGCATTTTAGAATGCAGCCACATACAGGGATCATACAGATCAGCATGAACACACGTTCACCCGCATTACGGCTTTGATAGAGTTAGCCGTAGATCCCATTTATAGCTGTGTCTGGAAAAAATATTGGTAGAGACTGGAAACGATCCATGATTAGTAGGAAATTCCCATGCAGATGAATTAATACACCTTTTTCACATTTTCCAAGGCTTAGTCCTAGCACTGAAACCAGATTTCAGGTGATGACAGAAACTGTCTCTTCCCTGTTCTGGCAAAAGAATTAACCACTTTTCAAAGCTATTTGGCTTCCCATTCATACTTGGATGATTACTGACTTAAATTTACACAGATTATTTTGGCTAGTAATACCTACAGGACATACTCCAGTGTAGCCAAAATGGGAAGAAAGAATCCGTTTTTGAAGCTGGGTAACAAAAGGTGGTTGAGTGGGTGCTAGGAGCAGGGGAGTGGGGTATGGAGAAGGTGTGCCCCAAGGACCTGCTGCTTGCTTTGGGGAACTGATGCTGCTAAGTCTTGGAATGACCTGCTAGGTCTTGGAATGACCAGGTTATACAGGTCACGCAAGCATAGGACCAGTCCAGATACTAACCTGGTCCTTCCATTTTCAGCAATATCAAAAAAGGGAGAGCCAGGACCAAATTAGATCAAAGGCTAACCAGTTCAGGAAATAAGAAACACAAACTCTTTTGGCCAGGAAGAACAAGGAACTGAGGATTCTTCTATCTCCAAAATTTAATTTCTTGGGAAAGTCCTGGGGTTAGGACACTGAGATTCCACAAACCTTAAGAATAGTTTGCACAAGGAAAGGTAGATGGCCCAGAAGATGGAAATTTTCAGCTACCATCAAGATCATTAGCTTGGAAGAGGACAATGGCTGTAAGAGGAATTAAGGGGAGGCTGGCATCCTTGCTGCCCCCAACCAGCCTTTCCAGTAATCATCTCCAGATGTGCCTCAAATTTCATTTACTTCATCAGCAGCCTGGGATCTTTCCACTGTTGACTCTGAACCTCTGTACCACTGACTTTAAGTGAGGGTTGATCTGGTGGGGCGTCCTGGATACAGCAATGGGTGGCCCTTGTTTTAATTGGACAGAAAGGCAACACAGAGGAAGCTGTGAAGGACCCTGGAAAAAAAGTAGGTTAGAGTAGAGCTAAACTGAACAGGGAGGAATTGTTTACTCCAGGCATTAGAAAATCAGCATCTTTAAATTGGATATGGTAATTTTAGCAATCAAAGTTGGATTTCAAAGCTTTGAATGGATACTGAAGGCTTACACTGAATTTCAGCCCCTGGGCAAGAGAGCAGCAATTGCAGTTAGGTAATTTTAGACTTCAGCTTTAATAGGTTTATAGGAAGAGCTCTTCAGATGGCAATGTGGTAAGCCTGCCCAACATGGTTGGGGGCCCACTTGTCCATTCTGCTAATGGAGACCTGAATTTCTCCCCCAGAATGCCATATGGTGAAATCATGAGGTCATTATTGCCACACCAAATGCCACAAGAGAACTGTAATAGTTGCTCCAAACGTTAAAGTCTCTGGTGAGCCAAAAAAATTGTGCACCTGGAGGAGGCTGCCTGATGCATCTCTGGCCTTGTTTCTTTCCACTCGGCTTCTGATGGGAATGGTTCTTGACTTCTTTTCTTACAACTCTGCATTAGGTCCAACCATCATCCTCAATGTAGAGGAACCTCTTATGAGATAATGATTGCAACAAACAGACAGGAGATACAACCATGTCAGCTTAATTGTCCATCCAGCCCACTGTTGTCTACTATCCTGACTATGAGCATAATCTCAAGATCCAATTAGCAGTCCTTTTCTATCACCTGCTTACCTTATATATTGGACTGAACCTAGATACCAAGTAGATGCTTCACCTTATTCATCTCCAATCTCATAACCACCAGATGTGTTGGGACAGCAACCACCAGATTTTTCCATCAGCAACTCTTCTGGGGTTGTACCCAATATTAAGAAAGAAAGATGATGCCTCCCCAAAAAGTCTGAAACATTATTACTCATGAAAACATTTTTTAAAAGTTTTTCTGTCCCGAGGTTTGCATTTCTGGCTCTCCCTCCCCCTTCCCTCCATGTAGCTTTGAAAATAAGTCATTATATTTCTAAGACATTAAACATTAAATATTCTTAGCTAGTACAGTTATGTAAGATGGCAGTTAATTTGTATTGCAAAGTGTGTTTTTGAATATTTGGGTTGCCAAATGCATACTATAATATTATTTTGGGAATAGATTTCACCTTTTGATGTGCAAAATGATCAGGATTTTAAAAAATTTCCTCTCCACCCCTGACTGCTGGATCACATTTACAGCATGTCATGCTAGTAAACATTTTTTATAACCCTTCCATGTATATTATAAGTTTAATTGCGCACAAAGATGAGAGAGAGAGAGAGATGTTTTCTCATAGCAAGTAACAACACCTAGCTAACCTTGGCTGATCTCAAGGAGCTAAACACAGCTGGATCCGGTTAAGACTAAGATAGAAGAGCACTAGGAAATCCATGGGCTATAGCATGCACTGGAAAATGGAAAGAAACAGCCCCAAAGATGGCAATGGCAAGCTACTTCCACATTGTCGTCTAGAAAATAAGATGGAAGGGTCTATATAATCACCAGGAGTAGAACTCAACTCAAGGGAGAGTTTGCCGAAGTACATTTTGCACAACTTGGTAAATTGGATAGTGATTAACATCTTTTCAGAGCCAGTCAGTGGCACCTGCAGCAAGCTGGAACAATACCAAAATGATTGCAATGTGGTATTCGTGCAAATTGCACACTTGTGCAAAGACATCAGAGGCAAGTATGCAGGTTAGGGCATCTGCCTGATGACATTGTCATGCCTGTGTCTTCATTTGCCCATGTGGCCAGTGAATGTGCACCCTTCCTACCTTTAAAATAAAAAATGCTGCTCTTGGAATTCCTGCTTTTCAGGAAAGAAGAGAATGTGCATTTCTGTAACTGACCCTTTTTAGACAGCAGTTGAGAGAGTATAGCTAAGTGGATCTAGGCTATGTCCTCCTCTTCCCTGTGTATACCTATTGACCAGCTTTGCTAAACCATTATTTTTTCAACCATGTCTTGTTCAGGAAGCCAATATTTGGCTGGGGTTTACACATGGCACTAAGCCTAAGTCATGATTTCAAAACCACAATGCCTGGGTTCACATACAAGCCATGTAAGGTATAGGGATCACCTATAAAGCTCTATCTGTCTTGGCAACAAAGACCCTGCTAGACCACTTACTCCAATCAGAATCAACCCATCTGATATGCACATCCTGGGAGAAATGGCTGGCAGTCCCCCACTTCTATACCAGGAAGAGGGGTTTCTCCAACATGGCCCCCCTGCTTTGGAACAGCCTTCCCTTAGAGGTGAGAGTTGCCCCAATAATTCCTGCTTTCCAGAAGGAAGGAAGTTAAGACAGAGCTCTTCCAGAAGGCATTTTGCTAAGTTTAATATGATGATGTTATTATGCAATTGTTTTTTGTATATTGCTCCAGTGGTTTTACTATGAATATGGATTATCATTGCTCTTACTATTTATTGTTGTTCTGTGGACTTTTTATCGTTTTACTATGGATGTTTTATACTGAATTATGTGGTCTACTGCTGAGTCTTGTGATTGCAGCGATATAAAAATAAAATGAGTAGATAAATAAACAATCAAGCATGTTAAGCAAGTCCAGACAAGCCACTTAGCATGAAGTGCAGGCCTAATCAAAACCACTGCACACTGAGAAAGATCTGGGAACTGCAGGCCAGGTAAAATATAGTTGAAAAGAAAAGGTGTGCCATGACATCATTTGGAACCATCTTCCCACTTCTCCTCTTCATTGGCTGCTCCTTACAGGGAACTCAATCCTGTTACACACTTCCCCTGCTTCTCTCAGGAATAATATTAGGTTACTTTCCACTGTCTGGAGACTCCATCACCTCATTCAGCTGCCAGGGTCTCAGTAAGGAAATAGGCCCTGGCTCATAAAACAGGAAGGAGAAGCAGTTTTTGGATCCTTCATACCTGCCTGTGATGTTGCTAAAAGGTGAAGAGGTTCGGCTACATTTAGCCTCTGTGAATGAGAATATTTGAAGCCTGGGGACGTAGCTTTGCATTTAGTTTCTGCACCTGTATTATTTGGGGCCTCGCTCTTGTTTCTGATTTTATAACCCCATCATATGAGGCAGTGGCCATAGTCATGTAGAACCAGGATTTTAGTGAATTTTGGCTCAGCAACCCTCTTAGCTCCTCTTGTCAGTGGGAGAAACTAAACTAAACTAAACTAATGAAACAGAAACAGAAACCATACTGTAGTGTTCACATTTTTTTTTCTTTTTGTCTGCGCTCAGTCATTACTGACCCTGCAGTGACTGCCTGGACGAATCCTTGCAGTTTTCAAGGCAATTGTTTTTTTTTCAGAAGTGGTTTGCCAGAGCCTCCTTCCTAGAGCAGAGCCCAGCTGGCGAGTGCAGGAGGCGGGATTTCCGTTGCTTCGCGCCCTTTTCGGGCGAGCACGGTTTCGCGCTTACCGGCAACTGGTCCCGTCTCTCTGTGCAAGGCGCTGCCAGCATTTTTCCTCCCACCAGAGTGAGAGTACCCATTTATCTACTCACGTGAGTTTTCGACCTGTTGGGTTGACAGGAGCTGGGAAGGAAACAGGAGCTCACCCTGTTAACGCGAAGGCTGGACTCGAACCGCCGAAGCGTCAGCCATTTCTGGCCAGCAACTTTCAGCGTCATTAAGCCGCTGCGCCACTGCGTCATTAAGGATCCTTATTTGTTGCTGCTAGACAAGCCAGGATTTTGAAGATGAAACCCAACCCTGATTAATGATCCTGGCTTATGAAAGACATGAGAAAGTGGAATTCCAGAGTAATTCCTTGCTGGCACCCATTCATGGCACACACATGCCCTGGCAACATTGTTTTTTCTGATGTATCTTTACGATGTTGATTTAATCTCACTCCCAAGCCCATGAGTGACACAGCTCCTTGGCTGAGCTGCTGTTTTACTTGTGTTTTTCTGCCCCTCCCCCCCCCCCCCCCCCCAATATTTTGCCACTGCCCAAGAACAGCCTCAAGGTATATCAGATCTGTTCATCTTGAAGGGCAAGGCTACCATATCTAGGTTGGGTGGCAACCAAGAGATATAAATCTCTGCCTCTTTGTGTCATCTAGTGGTCATCTGGATCTTTGCAACCCAGAGATGATAGCTATATGTTGGAGGGAAGTCTGGTGATTGTAGCAACATGAAACAGAGTCAGGATGGGGAGGATAAGGATTGGCAGCAGGGACAGCAAGTTTCATGCCAGGGATCTCAGGGATCATCTCAGCTGTGGGAAAAAGCTCTTGGTGTTAGCACTGCCCTTTAACGTGATATGTGTCCACAGTTTGCTCCCACTCAGCCTGGATTCCCCAGAGGGTTTCCTCTTGTTTAAAATTTGCTTTTGAAGTTGCTTTAAGCTCTTTTTGTAAAAGAAGGTAGGATTTTAAAAACTAAAATAAAACAGAATAAAATGTCGGCCGAATGGCAGATGAGATGACGCAAACAAGATCTCAGACTGGGTCTCTTTGGATTGTAGGCAAGGACTTCTCAACACCAAAACAATCAGCGCATTTCCTTTACTTTGAAAATTTACTTTGGCATCACTCTGTTCCATATCTTTTTTATGTACAGTGTCTGGATGTATTTATTAATGCATTCGGTTATTTCTGATTGTGTAAAGCAACATTTTTCCATGTGAGTCCCTGCCTAAATTGGTCCGGTCCAGACAACGGCTGTTCCCTTTGCATGGGCTGAGGTCAACCTGAGCAGGATGAATGGCCTGGGTGAATGCGCCACACACAGCTTCCCTGCCTGATCTTCTCTATTTATTCATTGGATTTACATCCCATCTTTCATGTAGGAGCTCAAGGCCATGCTTCTTCTCATTTTTCCTGACAACAACCCTGTAAGGGAGGTTGGGCTGAGAGAGAAAGTCACTGGCCAAAGTCACCCAGTTGGTGCCTGTGCCTGAGCTGGGACTAGAACCTGGGACTCCCCACTCCTAGGCCAGCCTCTTAACCACCACACCATTCTGGCCTCTTCTACCCCGCCAAGCAGCTGAGGCTGATGGGGTTGGATCACCGTGTGGCACTCTCCCCCCAGGCTATGGCAAATAAGCAATCATGGCACGCCATGCTCTCGGCCTTCTGTACAGAACAACAGGAAGGGGAGAGAGGGGCAGTACCACTCCTGCTATAGACCAGGAGGAGCGAGACAGATCCTAGAGGCTCTCTCAGTTTAGGCCTGTCAGGGAATATTGCTAAGCAGAGGCCCAGGACTCTGAAAGGCCTTCCAGCCAGCTCTTCTCTTGGGCCAGCCTTGCATGCCACACCACTGTTTTCACAGCTGTGGTTCTCACATGCTTTGGAAATGGCATTACCTCACTCCCCCCCCCCCACCCCCACCATGGCGCCAAGAAGCAAGCAGCAAAGCTAAGGCTGCTTTGAGAGGCAACCTGAGGCCAGAAAGAGCCGGACAAGTTTGGCTCCTACGGGCCAGCTTGGTAAATCAACAGATCGTTGCTCTCCAGGCAGACCTCGTATTTCCTTCTCTAGAAAATCTGCTCCTCCTTAGCTGGCTGCCACGAACAACTTATTCCCTCTTTCTCCAAACTGCTGTCATTCATGTACCTCTGGACTACAGCTTCCCAGCTAGCAGAACTGATGCATCTGGAGGGCAGTGGACCAAGGAGGACTGATTTATTGTGTAAGAAATAATAACACAACTCTTTCACAACAGTTGGGTTCACACAATACCCTAAGCCAGGGATTCTCCAACTTTGCAGAATATCCGATGACCCCCTACAATGGTACAGGAATTTATATGACAACACCACCCCCCCCAAGCCAGGAATCAGCTAATGATGTAATTGGTGTGAGGGTTGGGCAAGAAATGAGTGTAAAATTTTATCTCTATATCGCAAGGTGTCTCAAACTTGTGGCACTACTACAATTGCCCAGGCAAAATGAGGAGCAAAGGCTAGAGCAGATTTTCACAGGCCTCTCCCTTTGCCTGCACAAGCCTGGTCATTTTTTTCCCCCTTAAATTGTGACCTTTCTCTTAAATTGCTCACAGCCTCCTTGGGGCTCCCAAGTCACAGTCCGAGAACTCCTACCCTAAGCCATCCTGTGATTTGTCTGGCTGGGGTTGGCACCTTGCTTAACCCAGCCATTGTGGTTTATAAACTCTGGTTTATGGCACGCTGGGTTATATGAAGCCACGTAACTGGATTTCAGCAAGCTGTGGCTTTTAGCGCAGTGTGTTTTGGAACATTGTTCTTTATCTCTCCACATCACTATTTCTACACAATTAATCAAGCTCCTTACATTTCCTTCCTTATTAAGCTCCTCTATCCAGGTACAGTATAGAGAGATTGATGAGCTTACGAGTTTATAAATTTATAACGCACATCATGAGGTTTTTCCTCCCCTGGATGCATAAGAGGGCACAGACTCAGGGAACACGAGGCCCCATAAGTGACAAGTCCAGGAGACGGAGAGGGCCCAGGTATGTCTTCCACGTTTGATTTGGGGGTCTTGGCAGGTGGTGGTGTTACACACGCTGCTCCCAGGTTTGGCTTATGGTCACTCACTCACACACTCAAAGCCTGTTGAGGCATCTTGTCAGCCCCCCTTGCTTTCTACCTGGGTTTTCCAGATAGGTGCGGCTGGAGCAGACAGATACACAGCCCTGGTCAACAGTGGGGAAATAATTGGGGATACACACAAATCACTTCCAACCGAACACTGAGGCACAAGAGGTTCTTTGTAATACACGGAGACCCAGTGAATTTAAAGTAACAGCAAAACTTTACTGGTTGCAAGGTACATTTGCTCTTTCACACACACACACACACACACACACACACACACACGCTCATCCACTTCCCAACTAGGCTGCCAGACACTAGCTAGAGGGACAGAAGCCGCCAAGTCTGGGTCCAAAGATGACTCAGCTCAGACTACTCAGACGACTCAGAGTGGGCGGGCTTTGGGACCCCTTTTATCCCCAAAAGTCCTTGTTGGGTTGATTTACAAGTTGATGGGATTGGGGTGAGGGCTTCCATGTGCTCAGGCCCAACTTCCTCTTTCTGGTTCAGGTCCTTTGTTTTTTCCTTAACAACTTGCTTCCTTCTTATATACCTCCCGGAAGGGATCCCATAGATAAGTTTCCTGGCTTTTGTCCTCTCTGCTTACGTGCCTGCTTCATCTTTAGGTTATGGCAGCTTCAGCCTAGTCTCACAGTGGTCATGTTTTGGAGCCAATCAATGTTTGAATGATCTTTGGCACCCTGCTCTCATAGCACTGTGCTTTTGGCTGGGAGTCTGGATTAATTAGAAAGTTTATATTTCCGATCCTCCTCCCCCTCCCCACTTTTCTCCATCTCTCAAATTACCCAGACTAGACTCAAGGCAAGGAGTCCGATTTTATACAAGGTGGGTGGGAGGCCTGTGGCATACTCACATTAAACAAGAAAAGATGGCTTTTGCAATTTTGTCTTCGGATCAGTTTTCTTTCCTACTTAAATTAAGTGTCCTTAACTTCTATGACTGAGCTGTTTTTGTACCTGGGACAAATAACCACCCTTTGGCATCAAAGTACTGAGTTAATTTCATCCGCTTTCAAAAATAAAAAAGACATAATAAAAATAAAGGCATAATGGCACTCAAGTTTGCCTTGTTCTTCTTTCTCCTCCCAGACAGAAGATTGTTGAGGTATCTCGGCAATACTGAATACCCACTCTGCCCGCACTCCCTGGTGCTCTTGCATTGGATATGCCGCTCACAGAACAAGGGCTCTGTGTCAAATTTAAGTATCAGAAAGGAGACCATTTCCATGAAAAGTTGAAATCTTGCTGTTAGGTTACATTGTCCTCGTCACTTTACACACCTAGGTCCATGAGAGATTGATTGTGCGCATATTTATTCAGAAGCAAGTTTTCTCATATTTAGAGGAACTATCTATGTAGCCACCCGGAGAGCTTGACTCAAAGAAATGTCACTTTTTTTTATCCTCAGTAAGAAATGGTGATACATAGTAGTGGTTTAAATAACAGTGATTATTTAATGACCAAGATCAAGCAACGTGCTAAACCCTTAACTTTGGTTAACAAAAAACTGTGTTCACATAATAAAGCATGGCCCAACAAATCCGGGCTGCAATCCACACTACCGCTAGATGCAAGGGCGTCCACAGGGAGGGTCAAAAAGGTCAAGCTGGCATCTATGACTGCATGATTGAAGCCCATAATGCATGCAAAAAAAGGGGGACTTTGATCCTGCTGTCATAGCAGCCATCTTGACTTTTTTGACTCTCCCTGTAGACATCCCTGACAAGTGTCAGCAAAGAGATGTAGAAAACTCTCTTTGCTGTATGGGGTGGCCTGAATTTTTGCAGCCCCGATCTGGCAGCCCTAAAATAAACATAGAGCCATAACATGATGGCTTGATTTCCACAGCATGCTAAGAATGCTGGATTTCCACAAAGTGATGAACCACAAATTACCCATCCTTGTTTTAGTCTAGCCTAGCATCTTGTGTGAACCCAGCCAATGTGTAGAATAACCACATCAAAAGAGATATACTATCGGTGCTTTTTAGAATAACAGTAAAGCTTTCTGAAACTCAAAAGGTAACATATCCCTTCAGCTTGATCAAATGTCATCATTCAGGTACACGGGTAGACTGCAGCTTTGTTCTGATTTTTCACCACTGAAAGGAAGACCCCAATATTTTGGATACTTGCAATGTGTCCACCTTAGATCCTGTTAGATTTCTTTAATTTTTCATGGTTGGAAGTTCATTTGGTACATGAATAGAAGTGTGTGTGTGTGCATTCACATAGAGACACACTGTAAAAACTGGAGAAACTTGGGGGGGGGGTTCCCCCTAAAGTGGCTGCTTTGCAGTTCTTACAGAGACACAGATGTATCTGAAAATATGCAGCCAGTACCTCCAGCTGTTCGGAAGGAAAGCTTTAGGACTCTGCGTAGCTATTATCCCTTCCCAACCCAAAACTCTAGTGTAACAACCAAAAAGCCAATAACAATGTAATTGAATTATGAGATTCCAAGACAAATTACATGTTACAAACATGCATGTAACATTCCTTGGCCTTTTCAAAAACAAAATTAAATTTAACTCCCCCCATCAGTTGTAGCAGCAGCAATTAAGAGTGGAGAATTTGCAGATGGAGAAAAATGATTCTTCATTTGCTTGCCTGAGATTTTCCACTCAAAATATCCCACCTCCCAAGGGGGAAAAGGACACAGATTAGCAGCTGTGTCTTTCTCATAATTTCTGGTTCTGCTCTTTGGCAGGAAAACTAAACAGCATTCATTATTGTGAGAGAAATACGTGCGTGGACAATTTTTAAAAAGTATCACCTGGATTTAAAAAGTATCACCTGGATCCTACTCCTATCGACTGTTTGATTAATATTGAATCCTTTTGCCAACCTCTTTTTGCCCCAAAGGTGTTCAGGTGATGGTGGATTGAGAGCACAGGTAAAGTTGGTCAGGACACTTACATAACCATTCTCCTCCTGTATACAAATATACACAGCCATTCCTGCACGTATTTATTTCTTTGGGCAGGGAGCCTGAATGAGCTGCTTCCATCATGGCCAACTCTTAAATTACTTGCATTCCTAATTTACAGTAAAAGGCTTGAAACTGTAAATATAGGAACAATCATAATTCCTCACTTCACTTCATACTATAAACCCCCATTTTACTGTTGGGGGAAACCAATCATATCAGTCCTAAAGGCTTCTTGGAACACCCAGGTCTTGACGGAATTCCTAACCCTATCGGGATGGGTGCCAAACTAACCTTGGGAGGAACGCTGTTCAAAAAAGGGGCAGCAGCAACAGAGAAGGCTATCTTCTTGGTCCCTGATAGTATCACTCCTTTGGAGTAAGGACCCAAGGGAGCCCTGCCTTCCAGATCTTTTTAGATCAGTGTTTCTCAACCTTGGCAACTTTAATATGTGTGGACTTCAACTCCCAAAATTTCCCAGCCAGCATTCCTTTACATCCAGGCTCTCACAACCTCCAGGTTCCAAAATAGCACCTTGGTAGCATCTCCTGTTCAGCTAAGTGTTGAGATGTTGTAATGGTATGTGGGAATAACCTTGGAGGACAGGGCAAAGAGACACAACCTAGGGAACAGTCAGATAAAAGGCAGCTGAGCACACAGCAGGAATGTGGGCAGGGCAAGAGGCTCAGAAGAGACCGTCCCTAGTTTCTCTGGCTGTAAAGGAGAAGGGGTAGGGGGGAGAGATGTAATTTTACTTGCAATATTTTGTTAATGTAGCTTTACAATAAAGTAGAATTAGCTCATCTGGTCATGTTTCCTGTCTGATCTACCTCATCAGGCTGACATCAATCCTGCAAGTCTGAAATTACATCTCTTCCCCCCCCCCCATCTCCTTTACAGCCAAAGAAACTAGGGAGGGTCTCTTTTGAGCCTCTTGCCCAACCCACATTCCTGCTGTGGGCTCAGCTGCCTTTTATCTGACCATTCCCTTGCTTGCATCTCTTTGCCCTGTCCCCCAAGGTCATTCCCACATACCATTACAGATGTACAGCTGAGTATCATCAATGTACTAGGAATGGGGCCAGATATCACTAGGATATCTGGGGATGTCCTCCCTGGGTGTCTTCATCTTCATATTAAATAGGAAGAGAAAAAGAATTGAGTCCCATAGCATCCCAAACTGGGGCAACCTAGGGTTTTGATTCTCTCCCACTACTACCATAAACTGGACCCATCCCTGGTGGAAGGAGAACCACTGCAGAACAGTGTCCCCAACTCCAAGCAAATCTGAGCACCTTTATCCTCCAGATGCCCTGCAGACTCCTTACAAAGGCCTGGGAGTGACTCTTCCAGCCCATCCTTTCCTAAAAGGGTTCAGGTTACTTTAAAAAGGACTGCTGGGCAACAGTCCATAGCTGCAATAAAGGTGGAGCAAGATTGCCTTTTTGACTGCCGCAGGGTAGGTTTGTACCTGAGCACTTACCCATGTTTGGCTGGATTTGCTCTTTGTCTTTCACCAGCATTGCTTTAGGCATCTCCTCAGGTGCTTTACTGCCCAGAGCTACTCATAAACCAAGAGGTTCCCCTGGATTGGTGGACAGGGTTAAGCCACTCAGGCACAATTGCATCCAAGGCCTCAGCCAACCCCATAAGTTGGTAACCAATCAAGACCTTGGCAGAACTCTGCACCAACATCTCCTCAAGCACCCCCTGGAATCCAGTTCCATTAGGTGCCCAGGGTGGTCCCATCAAATAGATCCCTCCTCCCTGAGGAGGTTGATAGCTCCAGGCATACATCATTTTGCTGCCTTTCACACAACAGCAGAATTCACACATTACTCTATAAGCCATCATTGAGTTCACACAAACATGGTTTGTATGGTTTGGGCTTAGCCCAGTGTATGAACCTAGGCAATTGTGGATTACAAACCATGGTTTTTGACAGCCTTCCCCAATCTGAGCATTCTTCAGATGTATGAATGTCAATTCCTGCCCTTCTGCAATGGCTAGCAGAGGATTTTGGGGAATTGAAATCCATTCATTTGAGCACCCAGTTTGGAAAGACTGATTTATGGCTTCCCATGATGAATGAAACCATCCAGTTGGTCATGGTTAAAGTAAAGAAGACTTTGTGTGCTACGTGAACCTGAACACACATACAGTATGCTGGCTGTTGTTGGCTATTGTAAGGCGGAAAGCAGCTGGGGCATGACTGTACGATTTGTGTTACCCGAAGGATGCTAGATGGGAGGAACTGGAGCTTTCTTGACCAAGGAGGAAGGGAAGGAGAGCGCTGGGTCAGCAATCTCTGAAAGAGAAGATTGTCATCCCCTAGCCTGGAACTAGAACAGGAAGGAGAGTTTCACACACTCACTTTGGAGGGAAAAGGTTCATAAGTAACCTAATTCACTCACAAAGTAATGCTCAATGGCCAGGAAGAAAGAAGACGCAGCAAAATCTCCAGATGGCATTACACAGTCCTAGTCTCTGTGTCCTCTTTGCTACAGAGCTTCACAGAGTATTTTGACTCCTCTAGGGAGTGAATAGCGATTTAAACTAAAGGCCATATGGGTAGAGAATTAAAAGTAAACCTGACTAAATCAGACTAAATCAGACTAAAGACCCATCTAATCCACCACTCCTGTTTCACCACTCCTGAGAATCTCATAGGCAAAATGGAGGGAAAGAGGATTGAAAGGGATGAGGAAATTATCATCTGATGTAGAATACTGTAACACCACAATACTTTTATCATTGGTAATTACCAACATTGTAAAAAACTGGGGTGGGAATCGGAATTTCAATTATTCCTCCAGGATACAGGGGAGTTTTTGGTTTTGTGAAAGGCTTGTACAAATGTTGCTACTTCACTTTCCTCAGCTTTTCAAACGTCTTCGACTTCAGCTTCCATGATCTCCACGTAGCTGGCTAGGGCTATATGGGAGTTAAAATCCAGCACAACTGGAGGTTGGAGAAGATTGTAGCATCACATATGGATTTTTGTATTGCATGAAAGCTCCACCTTAAGATGCAACATCTGTTTTGTCCCAAGGAAGTATTTTGGAAAATCAGATCAAATGTTATTCCTCTCAAATATTAAAATATTCTGAAAGCATAGAGTTGCATAACATTTCCCTCTTTCCTGATAAGGAACAGAAGCATTCCTTGGGCAATGTTGGGTAATATGCTCCTTTGGTTACAGCTGCAATGAGTTGAGATTTCCCCTCCTCCCCACAACAGATCCTTGGCTTTCAAATGTGTTCCCTTTTAGACGAGTGCAACATTTCATTTGGGCTCTTGCCTTAACTGGAAAGCAGCAAGCATTGGAGGCAGGAACATCTGCCAGCAAACAATGCACTCTTGCACTGAGCTGTAATCTCATGTAGTCATTTCAGTAAGCCAAGCTTTCCAACCGAGGTCCTTCAGATCCATTGGGCTACAACTCCCAGAATTTCCAGTCAGCCTAGAAATTGTGGTCCAATGCATCGGGATAATACTGGATTGGGGAAAGCTACAATGGGGCTTCAGATCAGATCAGATCTTTCTACTATTATTGTTCTGCCGTGCCCTACAGTTACGTTCTTTCTTTCGTTTGTTCTACACATCGGAAGAGCGCCATTTTGGGGAAAGTCAGCATCGTTGTTATGTCTTTTCTAACCCTGAATGATTATTTTCTGTCTGTCGACTCCCAGTTTAAATTCTCACTTCAGCAGCTCCTAGCCTCCTTGCTATCTTGGGCCAGATCTTAAGTGTTAACATTTTCACTAGATGGCTCCTGTGCAGGAGGTTGGTTAGCTGATGAACCAAGCACTCCTTATCCTCCACAGGACTGTGGGAGTCACTTCTACCCCTTTCTACTCAGCAAGTGGGAAAAAGAGGTCCAAGAATTTGAACACTGTTTTGAGGATAAATAGAACTTGTATTTAATAAACCGCAGTCACTGGAATTCTTTCATGATGGCTTCTTAGCTTTTCTTCAGTAAATCAGATGTTCCTGCATTCTTGTGGGCCTGTTTATCCCTTCCATGCCAGCTTGCCAGGGAAATGCCTGATAGGAGAAAAGGCAAAGCTGCAAATGCTAGAGTAAACTTCTCCTTATTGCTCCAGCACTCCTGAGGAACCAGATGAACAGGAAAAAGTCGAAGTGCAGCACACGCTACAGAGATGAATTGGGGCAGACGAAGCTGTGGCTGGACATGTAGGCCCACAAGACACAGGAGGAAGTCAAGGCACTGGAGAAATGAGACAGGCAAGGTAACATAAGCCAAGTGAGATGACAAAGAAATAATAATAATTTTAGAACCCTCAGAAATCAGTCCGGGAGGAGACTCTATAATAACTGATTTGTTTTTTCCACCCATCCACTCACCCATAATTTCTTTGTAGTTAACCTTGTGGGGTAAAAGAAAGGAAAGAAGGAGGAGATATCTGAAGAAAAGACCCACCTGCATCCTAGGGGAATAGAGGAAGGAGCACTCTCAGCCCATCTCATAAACTTCTATTAAGCTTGAGGACTTCGGGCCAGTCACTTTCTCTCAGCCCTAGGAAGGAGGCAATGGCAAGCCACTTCTGAAAACCTTGCCAAGAAAACTGCAGGGACTTGTCCAGGCAGTCTCTGAGAATCAGACACAACTGAACGGATAAAACACACACACACACACACACACAACTGCTGTGCTTACATGTTTCCCAACAAATAAACTGGGCTTACAATTAAAGTTGCAACAATCCAGGTAACCACCAGATGGCAACAAAGAGTTAATGATCTGGAATTTTGCAGACCTGCTACGGCAGTCTAACATACAACCTTTTCAATGTAATTTTACATTCTCATTAAAGCCAGATCTATGGGAAAGCTAATTGGAGCCTCAGAACTCCCCAAGGCTATTTCTGTGGGGTAATTAGGAGCTTTTTGATATATTCTTGTTTGGTTTTATGTGTATATCTTCTTTCTTTTCTTTTTCAGGTTCAGGATCGCTTTGAACTACCTGGGAAAAATAGTAAAACTTTAAATAAACTGAGTAAAGATAGGTGTCCCATTTGTCAAGCAATATAAAGTTTGGAAAAGCACTCACTGAGCATTTGTTCAGAGGAGGCGGCGGCAGAGGAAGATTGTCTCCAGCCAAACTCAGCTTGTAATGACTGTGTGGTTCATCCATTTGTTGGCTGCATTCACACATAAGATAAAACTACAGTATATGTCCAAATCATGTTAAACAAGCCTTGGTAACCTGGTTTACACATAACACTTACCTATAATGAGCGGTTCACATATCAGGACAAGACAAAAATCCAGAACCAACCTCCCATCCCAGGCATATAAAATCATATGTTGTGTGTAAACTAGGCTAGTGTTATGATTGCAGGGTCAATATGCACTGTCTTTTTCCGTTTTTCTTTCTCTGCCAGCTCCCTGCCTGTATAGTCCTGCCTCCTTTTTCTCAAAAATACTCTTGAATCACATGAATTGTAACACAAGTTCTCAACCCTGCAAGGATGCATACAGCTTAACTAGTGTTTTTCAAACTTGGCAACTTTAAGATGTGTCGACTTCAAGTCCCAGAATTCCCCAACCAGCATGAGCTATACTGCACATAGAAAGCAGGGTGGTATAGTGCCTAAGGCAGTGTTTCTTTAAGCTGGCTGGGGAATTCTGGGAGTTGAAGTCCACATATCTTAAAGTTGCTAAGGTTGAGAAGCACTGGGTTAAGGTGTTGTTCCACCATTGCTGAGTCCCGGGTTCTAGTCCAACATCAGCCATAGAAACTCAAGGGTGACTTTGGGCCAGCCATTCTCTCAACACGATCTACCTCACAGGGCTGTTGGGGGGGGGTGAGAGAAGGGAGCACTATATATGTTTCCTTGGGCTCCTGGGGAAAAACAGTGAGGTATAAATCAAATAAAATTAATATCAGTTTCCACAATCCGGTCGCAATCTAGCTTCATGCCCAACAACTGAACCTAGGGTGGAAGTGCACAGATAAAAAGTTGCGCTGTGCAGATAAGGTTGGACTTCTTCCCAAAGGATTTTGTGGAATTGAGTTAATTGGATACACATGATAAGACAATTGCAGGAATGGAAAAACAGCTCCACTCAATGGTCTGGGATCAGCTCCCATTCCTATCCAAAAGACAGTTGAAAGGGCTTTTCTGCCCTGCAGCTCTCTTGCACAGAAACCTGGTGGAAATGAAGCTGAATTAAAAGATGCCTTTCCAGATTTCAACCCCTTCATCCACTTGGGCCACAGCGATGGCCTGTTATTCTGTCCAGACCACATTTACCACAGCCACTAATGGTGGTTTGCTCTACTTCTTTGCTCTACAGCCCCTTCAGGACTGGTTAAAAAACCCCCACAGTTTTAGTACCATTTTCCCTCTGGTGTGGATCAGGAGGGGAAAGTGACAGATCTCCTCTCAATTTCAGCTCATTCTGGAAAAGAGTAGAAGATAGATGCATCCGATTCCATCAGTGAACTTACATACACAAACATCTATATCTATATTTACATGCACCTGGATTTCCATTGTTCCACCAGTGAACATGTAAACAAACAAAATGACGGTGGAGGGCAGCGCCCAGGGACCAGAGGGGAGGAGGTGTTCCTGCTACAGTACCCAGTAGCCAGCTGGACCGGCTAGATTTGCGTTCAATTAAATGAAGTGTAACAGAAGAATCAGTACCGTTTGCGGTATCATGAGTCACACACAACTACTTCTGATACCTAGCAGAAAACTCTGAGCAAAGATTGCCTTCCTGGTGGGCTGGGTGCAGGTAGAGAAGGACGTGTGTCCCTCCCCTCAGGAATAGTCAGTGGCCTGTACTTGTGATAGAGCAAGAGGATCAGCCCCAAGTTCTCCCATGGAACTCTATAGCTGCTGTTTGCTTTGATGAAGACAAAAATGCTGTTATCCCCTTGCCTGATCACCTGGACCTTATCTGAGAGACCCTTTGAGAAGTATTATGCATCATCCTGCTGCAGTTCCCCGGGATTCCTGTCAAACGTAAGCTTTATTTCTGGCCATCAGTCAAAATGATTGACATTTGCTCATGATGTCATAATATTTATTGTTTACCCTAACCCTAACCCTAACCCTAACCCTAACCCTAACCCTTCAACTCAGCTTCAGCCCACACCTGAGGCAGCTTAAAGTCAGCCTTAGCTATTGTGGCACTTTAGCGCCAGGAGGAGTTGGTGGGTTTGGTTTGGTTTGGTTTGGTTTACTTTTATGAGTTTTTTTAATTGTTTTTATTATTTTGTTGTTGCTTGTGAGCCACCCAGGGTTATGCTGCATTAAGGAAGGTTCACCTCCTTCCTCCAGGGCCAATCCCAATCAGTGTTGATAGGGAGCGAGAGGTCCAGTCTGCGGCCCCTCCTTTGTGGGTGCCACAGAGTTCGGTACGTTCCCCATTCCTTTTTAACATCTACATGAAACCGCTGGGTGAGATCATCCGCCACCATGGGATGAAGTATCGTCAATATTTAGATGATACCCAATTATACATCTCCATCCCAGGTGATTTGAGTGATGCTGTAACTACCCTTTCACAGTGCCTGGAGGCTGTGGGGGCCTGGATGGGGAACAACAGGCTTCAGCTGAACCCTGGTAAGATGGAGTGGCTCTGGGTTGGGGGCTCCTCTGTATCTGGAAGTTTACCATCTTTGGTTCTGGATGGAGTGGCACTACCCCAGACAGACCCGGTGCATAATCTGGGGGTCCTCCTGGACTCACGACTCCTGCTCAAGGAGCAGGTGGCAGTTGTGGCCAGGAGGGCCTTTGCTCAACTACGTGTTGTGCACCAGTTATGCACTTTCCTGGATTGGGAGGCTCTCCAGTCAGTCACTCACGCCCTAGTCATCTCCTGTATAGACTATTGCAATGCGCTCCACATGGGGCTACCCTTGAAGAGTATCTGGAAGCTACAGCTGGTTCAAAACTGCAGCCGTGTGGGCAATTTTGGGTGCCCCAAAGATAGCACATGTTACACCTTTGCTGCACGCGCTACATTGGGTGCCAGTTTGCTTCTGGGTCCAATTCAAGGTATTGGTTATCACCTTTCAAGCACTACATGGTATGGGTCCAGGTTACCTGAGGGACTGTCTCACCCCCTTTATATTGACCTGTCCCACCTGGTCAAGCAGAGACGGTATACTGCGGACCCCGTCAATGAAAGAATGTTGACCGGCAGGGGCCCAGAAGGAGAGCCTTCTCTGCTGTGGCCCCTGCCCTATGGAATACCCTCCCCCCAGAGGTAAGGCAGGCCCCTACTCTCTTGACCTTCCAGAAAACAGTCAAGACCTGGCTCTGCCAACTTGCATGGGGCGAGAAAAGGGGCAACCAACCCTGGGGGTGGCTAGCACCTTAAAGATGCTCCTGTATGTTAATAACTTTTCTACCAGCGGCACCTTGGAAGATATTATTATTTATGGTATTTGGTTTTTATTGTATTTTATACTATATTTATTATATTTTAATTAAATTTATTTGTTGTTTTTATTGTAAAGTGCCCAGAGTCACTTCCTCATGAGATGGGCAGTATCCAAATCTGAAATATAAATAATTAAATTAATTAATTAAATGGACAGCTATACAAATCTTTCAAATAAATAAATAAATTTTCCCTTTAAACAAGCAAGAAGCCATGGACATTTGCCACAAGTATACTCTGACATGTTTCATTAACCATTTGGTCAGTCCTGAAATCAGATGGTCACTGGATCAACCCAGCCCCTGTTAGCCTCTTTAGGTTGGTGTCTTTCAGGTCTGTGCTGCTATGGGCAACAGAAGAGACTGGTTCTTTCAAACTGTGCTCTCCACCTGTGTCCACCAGGTCTTCAAGCCAATCCCTGGCTCAGAGATCCGGACCAACCTGAATAGCAGCTGACCACAGGCAGCAACAGGGGTGAAGAAAGAGAAAAAGAGCCAACTTTCTGTTTCATGGTGAAACTTTCCCCATGCTTGTCATGTTGTTGAGGCTGCTTTTGAACGTGGACTTAGTGCTTTTTCTGGAATAGCATTCTTCCCGAATATCTCATGCCTAAAAGGAGTTCAGCTATCAGCTGATATTAGCTCAGGTTGGGCTCCTTTTGAACATAACCATGCAAAACACTTACAAAAACAGAGTAAGTTATCACAGTTGGCTAAACTGCCAATCTGTCAAAATGTGTCTGCTCCATAGCCCCATCCTATATTATGGAGAACTATAAACAAGGACAGATCAATTACTGGCCTTGTGCCTGCAGCAAGATACAGATCACCAATGGGGGCAGCAAATTTTATGCCAGTATAGTTTTATGCTGGCTCAAGGATAGCACTTCACCATGAGGAAGAAATTTTAGCCTCTATTAGACATGCTATTTGTCAGAATCGTTTTGACCTCAACCGATCTGGCTAAACAATATGCTCCTCAGATGAATGACATCAGAACAATCCTCTATCTCCTGGGCAAGTCCAACAGAAATGAAAGAGAACAATTCACAGAATTACTTACTTGCTGTGTTCATACAGCATAACATTCATAAATAGGTCAGATAAAGACCAAACAGATGCACTTGTACATGCTAAACCCTGCTTAGGGTTAATCTTGATTGATATCTTTGTGGTTCAGCCATTCAGTTAGTTTATGGTTCTTGGATAGTTTGTTTCTTCTGTCCACTGAATTAATCCAGAAAAAAATGGATCAATTCAATAATTGGGTTCAGCATATTGTGTGAATACTTTTCCTACATGTATAGCTTTGGTCAACATAGATTTTAAATATTAGCCCTGAAGTCACCCACAGCTGTGAGTGACATCAGGTTGCCAGCAACTCAGATGGGATGGGTGTTCTTACCCAACTCTCTTGCCTGAGCTCTTTTAACATTAAGACAGTGAAGGTCATGTCTGAATGCTTCTGCATTTCAAGGTTGTATTCAGCCTTTGAGCTGTGAGCCCTTCCTCCTTCAAGAGGGTTTGTGTAAGACAACCAGCCAGAGAATTGTGCCCCATGGATCAGATATATACTGTATGTCATACATACTGTACATTGTTTCCTCTCTCCATACCCCAAAACTTTATTGTCAGTCAAAATGTTCATATGCACAGAAGATCCAAAGAGGGCTCTTTCCAAAAACCCATATAGTCCAGCATTTTGTGTTCATACAGTGGCCCCTGCAACCAGATTAATCCTGGTTTAATCCATTAAACTACATGAGTAGGATGTGAAGGCTAAGACTTCACCTGTGTTGTCCCCTACTAATTGGTCTTCAGAGCATTCTTTTTTCCATTCTTGGAGACTGCATGGAGCCATGAAGACTAGGATTGTGCTGCTCCTCTAGGACTGGGTCAAGTCTCCTTTGAGAGACATCTAAATTGATGGTTCCTTCCCTACCTGATGGCAGCAACCTTTTAGATACTTTAAATATGTATTGGGTAAAAAAAAAAAAAAGACATTCACTTCATCATCTCTTTAAATCACCTATATTCAACTTCAGGAATATGGAGAGAGGGTGAAAAAAATCTCTCTCTCTCTCTCCACTTTTCCACATCATGCAAGAATATGTCAGTGTGAGAAAAAGTGTTTGTAACCATCCAATGAGTCATTTCTGGGAGTGATGGAAATTGGTTATCTTCCTCCTTCATCCCTTACTCTCTCTCCTTAATGCAACATGTTCTTCAAGCTGCCTCTGTCACAGCCCTTCCCCATCCCTAGGTCCCCAGAGGGTTCCGTCAAGCCCAGCTTGCTGCTGCAATCTCCTTCTGATCTGGATCATAGCAAAGGCACTTCCTGTTTTGGGAAGGTCAGGGGGCCAGCAGCAAATGTTGGCTTTGGCTGGGGCTTTGCTGCTCTCACCAGTCCTTGTGCTGGATTGACCTAACCCCGAGCTATGTAAATTGGAACCAGCTTTGGAGGCTACATTACAAAGCAGACACTCCTTCTGCATAGGAGGAGCTGAAATAGCCCAAAGCAGAACAAAGCTGAAATAGCCGAAAGCACGTCCTTTGCTTGCTTCCTGAGAAGCTGAAGTGTTTCTTGCTTGGTTGCACAATTCAACACAGATGCCTTTCACTCTTGTGGAACAAGGTGTGCCCTCCTTCTATCTAAAGTCACCCACACATCTTGTGCTCCATATTACAGCAGTAGGCAATATTTTGATGGTGAGGGAGTGCACTTAATATTTTAGGGGGTCTGAAAGTGGGTGAAGCCATATCACGGTGCAAGGTCAAGTATGGAGAGAGAAATCCTAAGCTTTGGGTTTTGTTTTGTGTTGTATACAACTTCGCTATAGGGCTTATATTGCAACTTCCCATTTCAAAATGATGCTGTTGAATTTCTGCAGTCTAGGTCTTTTGGTCCCTTAGGGGACCACATGTACCCTCAGGATAGAGAGTGCCCACCCCTGTCATATGAGATGAAACACATGACTGATTTTCCTTGTGTCTTTCACACAGTGGAAATCTTCATGGCCATAAGAATTACTGTCAGGAGGGAGGGAGGGAGGGAGGGAGGGAGGGAGGAAGGAAGGAAGGAAGGAAGGAAGGAAGGAAATAGCCCAAATCTAGTCAAGAGCTTGGATTGTGGACCACTACAACTCTCTTGTTTAGCTCTAGGAATTCTGGCTGCCACATCTCAGAGGGGAAAGACCCATTCTGACTATGAGGATCATTCAAAACCAATGATGGTTATTCTTTTGTGTAAAAGAACCAGATGGTGATCTCACATATTATTTCCACTGTTGATAATGTTGACAAATAATCAAACTATTAAGCTGGGGAAAAAAATCCTTATAAAGTGATATTATGGGATGTATTTCCTGGGAAGAATAAAAGTGGAAATTTTAAAAAATGTTTTTGAAACCTTCAACATTAAAGAAGGCACAGCCAGACATCCCTCCAGTCTGTGAGCCAGAAGAAAAGCAGGGTGGTATATATTGCGCTGGCGTTTTGTGCTAAGCCACCTTGTTAACAAGGCTGGGAGACAAGGCTGTCCTGAAGTTCTAGCGCAGAACGAGGGAGCTGGTTGGTGGATTTCCCTGCCTTCCTTTCCTCTCCCACCAATCATCCCTTGCAGGCAGAAATACTAATCAGCTTAGCTACCTGTCATCATCTCCACACCTGTTAGTTGGGTTATTTCTTAACATGCGTACTATGCTTGTGCTAAACCCGTGTCCAAACCTTAGCCTGGTTTGGGTGGAGAAGGGTGTGGGCTGAAGCAAGAACTCCATCCCCTATAAATGTTGCAAGAGAATGTCAGGAGTAGCAGAAACTGTCAATGGCCAGCAGCTCTGGGAAGCAGCCCTTGGAATAGGCACAACAGTGTTCCCCAAATGTGGTAACAGTAAAAAGTACAGTGCGTGAAACCTTTTGCTGCTCAGAAGCAGCCAAAAACCTGTAACATACTGAAAGGTGACAGAACCAGCAACACACCACTGGCAGAACTCAGTTTTCTTTCCCAGCTGACATCAAACTTCTGGGCTTGTCAGATTTTATGTGGGCTCCTGAAATACATGGACTGAGCACACTTTTGAAATCAGTTAATAACTATCTTTACATATTGCATGGTTTATTGAATAAGCCGCAGCTGGCTGGGTTCATACAACATACTAAGCCACCAACAACCCAACTACATTTATTGCAGTAAATACTCTCCCCAATAAGTCTTCTTTTACATTTTGAAATCAAGCTTGGATCAGTATTTATAATAAATAATAACAATAATGATTTATTAAATTTATGCCACCCAGCAACTATGTTTATTATGTCTAATACAGGAGCTTGGGAAAAAATTAAACATCCCTTGTAAATCACACAGAGTCTTATGACTAAGATGGCTTTTTTATTGTGCCTTTGAGTCAGTTTTTGACTCCTGGTAACTGTCTGGACTAGTCCCTGCAGTTCTCTTGGCAAGACTTCGGAAGTGGTTTGCCTTTGCCTCCTTCCTAGGGCTGGGAGAGAGTGACTGGCTCAAGGTCACCCAGCTGGCTTCATGCCTAAGGCAGGACTAGAACTAGGGTCTCCCAATTTCTAACCTGGTGCCTTAACCACTACACCAACTTGGCTCTTAGGATGGCATAGAACTATGTAAAATACAGAGATAAACAAACACAGTTAGGCAGTATATTTTCACTAAACTTTTATTGATGTGCTTTTTATTTTAGAAATTGAAACTGCAAGAGAGTTATATATAAAGAAAACTAGGGGGAGAGTTTGCAGTTTCAGTGAAGAAATACAGAAAAAATGTAACATCAATTACACTGTGGATGAACATAATGATATCACGTGAACAGATTATTCAAAACAATTGATGTTTTGAGCAAAAATGCCTTGTGGGAATGCTGCTAACATGAGAAATTAAATTAAACCATTGACTTCCAAGGAGCTTTGATCTTTCAAGACAAGGTATATCTGGACATTTAAACATACATGTGTGTGTTTATATACACATACATACATACATACATACACACCCTTCGTTCACTTGCCATATAACATTTGATAGAGTGTAATATGGTCTACTTCAGCCTTCCCCAACCAGAATTTCAAATGAAGTAATTAATTTAATGTTTGCAAACTGAGGATGTTAGACCATGACTTGCATCCTGTTACCTGTGGATGATGAACGTTTTGTCCAACAACTTTGAAAGGCATTTAGCTGCAATGGCTGGTCTATTTGAACAGCAACAACAGTTGTACACATTGTTTCAAATAAACACATTCTGGCACTAGGCCAGTAAAGGAGCCATCATGCATTTAATTATAGGAATCCTTTTGCATGGAGAAAATAAAAAAGTGACATAGTCCAGAATTCAGTCACTTTGCACGTCAGGCCTTATATGTATACGTTGCAGATTTGAGTGGATAAGTCTGGAGCGGGTGACAAAAGAGCTTGGGGTGGAGGGAGAATGGGTAAAAACCAGAGATTTAAAACTTTTATTTAATGTCAGCAGCATACAAAGGACAAATCAAAACAAATTCTTAGCACCATCTTGTGCAAAGCTGCCGGAACGTAGTCAGCAAAGCAGACAAAACTCTGTGTCAGTGGTCTATATCCACCATTTCAAATCAAAGGAAACTTTTAGCGTCATGCAGAACTCTTATATCAAATATGACAGGCTGCCTTGAAAGTCTGCAAAAAGTATGAAAAGAGGATTTGGGAACTGAACTTGATGAATCAGCTTGGAACTTTATAGCATGAAAGTCCCTCCTAATCTGCTTTGGTGATTCATCAAGAATTGGCCATAAAAAACAATTCACAGATTATATTACTCCCCTTAAAATTACATTATACTAAACCCTTGATGTAATGTACTCATGGGGGGAAGAGTGTCCATTAAAACCAAATGTCCGTTAAATGGCAATTTTGGGACCCCAAGTACATGTGTACAAAAAAGAAGACAAAAGGGAATTGAATTGCCGCTGAGGAGCAAGAGCTACAGCCAAGACGCTGCATGGAGGGTGAGGATCAGGGCCTAGGAGCGCCAGAGCCAGAATGATCACACGACTGAGCTGCTCCATGGATCGGAGGAGCTATCGAAGTCAGCTAAGAGATGGCAGGGTGAGCAGCGTACTGGCCAACAGGCAGCCCTCTGGATCCAGCACATTTTGAGCATTTCATCTGAAGGTTCTAAACCAAAGTCTGTTAAATTGATAGTTTAATGTATATTAATCTAAACTGTTTTAGACTGGAGGGGTGGAGAGTGTCGTAATCAAATTGCCACTAGAAATGGCAGAAACATGTATTGCTTAGTTACATGTTCTGTATTGTCTACATGCATGTTTAGTTGTCTTAAAAGAAAGTGGGAAATCAATTAAACAATCTTGGACAATTATTCCTATTGTAGGTTTATCTTCCATAAGTCTCAGGACACATAAACAACTGCAATAACAAGACATTAGTTCAATTTCTTCTTGCTGTCAGATTTATTCCTGTTAAACTGTGAATACATCTTTGTTTGGATCAGTGGTGTTTACAAGTGTGGCAAATTGCATTCTCTGAAAAATTCCCATTAGAGAGTCTTGGTGCACCCTTCAGTTATAGATTATTTTATTAACATCCGGCCTCCATATTTTAATTTGATTATCCAACTCTTTCATAATAGGTTACTTTTTGTCTATCCATGCATCTCATGGATCTCTGATCTTTTGTTCTTGGTGTCCATTATTAGCGTTATTTGCTTTTCTTATTACTGATGTGCGTCTGTTTCATTAAAACATACAGGAAAAGATCTCAGTTTTGTAGCTGGATGACAAGACGAACTCAGGGTCATGCTGCCTGCTGTTTTGGAGGAAAATATGTCTGCCTGGATGCTTGCCTGTCTTTATATATGTTTGTAAACAATGTATTCCTTTTTAAAAAAACACTATATTCTCAGTACTCACAAGAAAAGGCTGCCCATAACTTGGGTAAAGAAATGGGGTACAAGGGATGGGAGGCATGTAAAATTGGCTATAGAGAAGAGGGGATGTGAGTAGATGCATCTTTTCTTATTTTTTTAGTAGAATAATATCCTGAACAGCAGAGATCTCTTCTCTAGCCACCACCTACCTTCAGGGTAGGACCCTTTTTTCCCATAGTAAGTTTGTGGTTGCTTCAGAGCTGTTAGTCTGACTCCCCCAGTGGCTTAATAATCATCTTCATTCTCTTGTGGTCGCAGGATCACACTATGATAGGCTTTGATACAGGAGAAGGCTGTGGGAGGGATGCGGCGGCGGTCAATCGAATTGTTCTCCAGGTGCAAGGACACAATATTTGAGTCTTCTGACACTCGTGTGTCACAGACAGAGTTCAGGGGGACGTGCCTACCAGAAAGAAAGAATAAGAACAAAGAAGTGTATAAAAGACTTATTGAGAGTTTTGCAGTACTTTTTGTAATTCATCTCGGTAGTCCTTTCGTGTGGAGCAAGGTTAACACCCTTTTAAAAATTGGAGGACTGAATGGCTTAGCTAAGGCCACTTAAAGTTAGTGAGACTGGAATGAGAGTGAAATTTCCTGGCCCATGAGTCATCTTAGAACAGGGTACAGCTGCTGGGAATCTACCCCACCATAAGGTGATTCTTCTGAGAGATTTTCTGTAATCTATTCCCACCGTGACCATCCAGATACCCACAGAGAGGTAAGCAAGATTATACTGCAACAAAGCATTAGGGAAGTCCAGCATGACTTCGTCCCTTTTCCTTGGGGCCTCTTGCTAAGTAAGAAAGAATGAGCACATTTCACAAGAATGAGAAATAAGCATTGGAAGAGTTTAACAAGAGCTGTTTTGTAGGCAAGATACAGGCCTGAGACTGCATGAGCCCCCCTTAGGATTTTGGGGAGACCGGTGTTGCTTCAAGAGTAACTTGAATGCTACTTGTTTACTGGATACATTCATGAATAAACCAACATGAAGCAGAAATGACCAGTCTCCAGCATTCTTTCCTACAGAAAAGGGACCCTGGTGAGAGTCAACCCTGGGATTCCTCAGCACTTGGGAATGTGGGAAGAAGAATAAAACAGGGTTGGCCAGCTGAGAGCTATATAGCCTCCTTCACTTTTTTATTCACTTCCCCCATCTACTTTCTTTTACACTCAGGGAAAGAGCTGGCCAAACCATGCTTCCACCATCGCTGATGCCTTTCCTTGTGCGTGGGTTCAATCTTTTGAGGGCATTTAGTACTGGGATGGGTGCTTGCCAGTCTTTTCTCTCCAGGGCAGTGGCTCTTACACTCTTTGACCCAAATACCCCTTTTCCCGGTCTCCAGTAATGTCATTTCCCCTACAAAGAACCAAGATTCTTGTTTTACAGAAACACCTTGGCAAAGGCAGTCCCAAACTGGATTCTTGACTCACAAGCAAGCAATTACATACACTCGGGATATGCCCAAATTACCCCCTTGTTTAAGAACCATGTAATTACCACCAGTTTAATTACCCCTGGTTTAAAAACCACTGCTCTAGGAGCCTGAGCCTCCCTCAGACCTAAGACCCTGGCCGATAAGAGTATTGGGGCATATGGTCCAGGAGCGTGGGATCAAACCCAATTGCCTCTTTCAAAAAGCTTCTTCCATTGGAATGCTAGACATACAAGGCACATGCTCTCCCTACAAGACTCTGGTTACCCTTCTTCAAAGGCAGCAAAGAGCAGAACAGAGTCCCTTTACCGGATGTGGTTGTGGCTCAGCCGCAGAACCTGCAACCCCTTTAAGTCGATGATGCCACGCGGAATGGCCTGGAACTGATTGTTGTCCAAGAGCAGTTCGGCAAGTGAACGGTGGAGCCCTGAGAAGGAGACTGCGTGGACGCCATCATCCCGCAGCACATTGTGGGAGAGATGCAGGAATTCCAGGCCAGGCTTCATATGGGCAAAAACATAGCCAGGGATACGTTCAATGCAGTTGTGATGCAACGTCAACTGTTTCAAATGCCGGGGCAGAAACGAGGGCACGTGTACTAAGCGGTTGTGAGACAAATCCAGTGCCTCCAGGTTCCTGGAAGTGAAGTAAACACAAGTGTCCATCAGGATTGCTAACTTGAGTTATCACTCTTTCATCGTCTCTAGAGATAAAAGCCATATTCAGATATTTGGTCACACTCTGTGGCAGTGTTTCTCAACCTGGGCAACGTGAAGATGTGTGGACTTCAACATGGCTGGCTGGGGAATTCTGGGAGTTGAAGTCCACACATCTTCACGTTGCCCAGGTTGAGAAACCCTGCTCTATGGTGACCATGCTTGCTGGGGAATTCTGGGAGTTGAAGTCCACACGTCTTCACGTTGCCCAGGTTGAGAAACCCTGCTCTATGGTGACCACGCTGGCTGGGGAATTCTGGGAGTTGAAGTCCACACATCTTCACGTTGCCCAGGTTGAGAAACCCTGCTCTATGGTGACCACGCTGGCTGGGGAATTCTGGGAGCTGAAGTCCACACATCTTCACGTTGCCCAGGTTGAGAAACACTGCTCTATGGTGACCACGCTGGCTGGGGAATTCTGGGAGTTGAAGTCCACACGTCTTCACGTTGCCCAGGTTGAGAAACCCTGCTCTATGGTGACCACGCTGGCTGGGGAATTCTGGGAGTTGAAGTCCACACATCTTCACGTTGCCCAGGTTGAGAAACCCTGCTCTATGGTGACCACGCTGGCTGGGGAATTCTGGGAGCTGAAGTCCACACAGCTTCACGTTGCCCAGGTTGAGAAACACTGCTCTATGGTGACCATGCTGGCTGGGGAATTCTGGGAGTTGAAGTCCACACGTCTTCACGTTGCCCAGGTTGAGAAACCCTGCTCTATGGTGACCATGCTGGCTGGGGAATTCTGGGAGTTGAAGTCCACACGTCTTCACGTTGCCCAGGTTGAGAAACACTGCTCTATGGTGACCATGCTGGCTGGGGAATTCTGGGAGTTGAAGTCCACACGTCTTCACGTTGCCCAGGTTGAGAAACCCTGCTCTATGGTGACCATGCTGGCTGGGGAATTCTGGGAGTTGAAGTCCACACATCTTCAAGTTGCCCAGGTTGAGAAACACTGCTCTATGGTGACTGAGAAGTAGATCTCTAGATGGGACTGTTCAACTAGAAGCAAGGCTGAACTGAATAGTTTGGGACATTGGCGCTATTAGATGCAGAGAGCAACAGTCTTTTGAAAACTATCATATGGATGGGGTTACTTTTTTCCTATCCTGTACATATGACATTTGACTCATCCTCCAAGGGGCAACATGAAAAGAAAAGGAAAAAAAAAAACCCAAACTCTGTTCCTGCACCCTGGCCAGGACCTGATGCAATGGAAAGCACCCAATGTTTCCTTCCACGGATCAGTGGGGGGTGAATTGGCTTCCCCAGTGGATTTGAAGCCACATCTGGTAATGCCATTAGAGTTTACAGAGATGCGTTGCAAAAGCCCTTTTCCACAGACATTGCAACATAACAGCCTTTCTAAATGCAGACTGCTCCATCACAATAATGGTCTTTTTGCTACTTTAAAATAAACTATTGAGATCAGAAGAATCCCAGCCAAGGAACAGTTCTACACCCAGTCGAGACAAAGCAGGGCTGTGCTGATTTGATGTCTACAAACATTTTAGTGGTAAAAAAATAGATGGGAGTGTTTATGTAAAAAGTCAAGCTAAACCCTCTCTCACTTGCTTTTCTTGAATGCTGTTTACTGGCTCTTTGCAGCTGATCTGCAGCTCGGTTGCAGTATGCAGTATACAGATTTCTGTATAAGTAAATAAATAAAATATTTATTTTTCAAAAATAAGCCTCCTTCCTTTAGCAGTCGTGGACTGCATTGGGCCGATGATGTGACATCATCATGCAGGCAATCAAATCTGGCAATGTGGTGATACTTTACAAAATCAAGGCAGAGCAAAACCAGGCAGAGTGAAATAACTTTAACTGTGCTTTCTGACAATGCCATATAGTCAAATGAGCTAAGAGAGGCTGCTGGCACAAAAACTGTATCAGAGAACACACACACACCCAAGCATTGCCAAAACACCTGTATCTCAGTGATGCATGCCACAATGTAAGTTTTAATTTGTTTTTGCAGAACAACATGCTTTAGTCATCTTGCTTTGGGACTATCGTGATGTTTTACGTGGGATTGCCCTGAAGACCTCTCAGAAGCCACAGCTAGTCCAGAATACAGTGGCCAGGGGAGTTGTGGGCATGCCTCAGTATGCCCATGCAACACCTCTGTCTAGGAGCTGCACTGGGTGCATTCAAGGTGCTGGTCATCACCCATAAAGCCCTTCATGGCAGAAGACCTGGTTTCTTGAGGGCCCACCTGTCTCCCATAGTTGCTGGCCGCCCTGTATGATCTGGCAAATTCTGCATGTTCCAGGTCCCATCAATTAAGCAATCCCACCTGATGGGATCCAGGAAGCAGGACTTCTCTGTTGCAGCCACCTACTCCCTGGAATGACATTCCTCCAGAGACTCATATGGCCCCTTCCTTAAGACCTGGCTTTTTTCCCAGGCCTAGGCTACAGTGGGTGGCAGACCCCTTTGGGTTGTCCGGTTTGTAAGACCAGGGATGTGTGTGTTTGCCAGACATTCATTTTGTATTCTGTGGAGAGTTTTATTTTAAACTTTGAATATTGTATGCTGCCCAGAGTTGTAATGGAGTTGGGCAGCTTATATATTAAATTAAGTTTTAAGTAAATTAAAATTAAATTAAAACATATGAGCCACAAAACAACATTGCTGCGTAAGATCAGACTTAATAGAACACAGCTATCAAGTCAAAGAAACCCACCCCCTTTTACTCAGTGCAACAAGAGAGAAGGGCATTAATGTACCTATGTGGCAACAGAGCTCACAACTTTGACAATAGCTTAAAAGTGGGATTATTATTGTTGTTGTTGATTTATATTATATTATATTATATTATATTATATTATATTATATTATATTACATTACATTACATTACATTACATTACATTACATTATAATTGTTTTCTCTGGTGTAATTTTGTCATTCTAATTGTCAACTCAGAAATTGCAGGGGGTTTTTCTGTGATTCTCTCTTGAAAGGCAGTGAATTGAAACGGGGCATTTGCTCACCGCTCCCATTTCCACCACCGCTCCATCCTCCCGAAGCAGCCTGCAGTCAAGGCACAAACATCTCTACTTCTGCTGATCTCAGAATGCTGAGAACATTAGGAGCCAAGCCCTGCTCCCTCCAGCTGACCCATAAGAGGGCACCAAGAATATCATTCGGTCAGTATCCTATCCTGAACCGTTCCTACTCTTGGAGTGATACAAATCCCCTATTACCATTCCACAAAAAAGGGAATTGCTGCCAGCCCCACTTTGACAAATGTTTGGGTGTTTTTCTGCAGAGGTACCTGCAGAATCCAGAGCTTTTGTCAAAAATGATGAAAGCTGTGCTGCACCATCAGAACGCAGGCTCTGCCGCTTTTATACATGCATCACAGCACATGTAGGAAAGGGGCGAAGTTTGCAAACCAATGACGCAACACTGCGTTTGTCATCCCCTCCCGCTTAATCCTCCTCTCCAAACACACCTCTTTTGTCATGTTATTTGCAAGAAACTGAGTAATTCTTATGTGGAAAAGCTTCCTGCCTGCATCCTGCCAATTGTTAACACAAAAGTGCTTGTATTAGCTATTCTTTTCCTGGCAGGATTCCTAGGCCTTTAATAGCTGCAGAACAGGCAGAAATTCATAGGAGAAGTTGCTTTTGCCTGCTAGTACATCAAGATCCAAAGAAAAAGAACATGCAGCCTTGCATTTCTGATTGTCATCACATTTGCAACTGGGGCTGACTGCCAGTCCTAGTTCAAAGGTGGTAGGCCTTAGCTCTGTCCCTAGGAATGGAAATACTGTGTTACTCACAGGAGGTCAATCCAGGCACGTGGAGCAATACGATCCTCTTCCAGCTTATTGTTGCTCAGAACCAGCACAGTGAGATTCAGGGTTTTGTTGAGGACACCTTCAGGCACCTCCTCGATGCGATTGGAATCTAAGTGCAGCTCCTGTAAGGAGATGCCTACTCCTTAAGATGATTCCGGACACAACCAGCAGCAGTCCAGACACCACCTTCCCTCTGCTTCTCCTATCCTCCTTCCCAATCTTCTCTGTCTCATTAGTTGACATAGATATCATTTAGGTAGTATCCATAGGCAGCACCTCCCCACCTTGCAAGCCACCAAGCCTAGAGGGAGACAGGTTGAATGAGGCCAACCACTGTGCTGTTTCTGAAGGGAGCTCAAGGTGATTTATAGATAGGACTGCGGATGGCAACACCAAGGCCTCTCCTGCTTTACTCTTTAACCATCCGCCTTCTTTAAATCAGACTTGGGCAGTCTTTCAAACAGAGGACTATAAAGTTGCCCTGGCAGTTACCCAATAAGAAAGAGAGCTAATTCAGCTGCCTCTCCTCCTAGTGGCACAGCCAAGACCAGCCACCACTGATACTACTAGCCTTATTATTCACCAAATATTTCCTGAGCAACCACCTCCAGCTTTTCAGAGCTGAAATGAACTCCTCATCTTCCAGATTCTGCTTTTAGTCTGGGCTAGGCAATCCATATTTTCCAAACCAAGAGTTGTCAACGTATCAATTACAAACCAAGAGTTGTCAACACATCAATTACAACGGTTGGGCTACAATTCCCATCACCTCTAATCAGCACAAAGGAGATTGCAGTTCTGCACCTCTGGAAGCATACCAGCTTGGGGAAGTCCACTTCTGGAGTTACATCCTGATCTAAATTAAAGGTACTCTGCTTACCTGCAGAGATGCAGGCAAACCTGATGGGATAGTCCGAAAATGGTTCCGATCTAGTCGCAGGTAAATAAGCCCGTCCAGGGACCTGAAAGCAGTAGGGGGAACATTGCCATCATGCAGCTGGTTTCCCTCTAGCTCCAAGGTGAGCAGTCTGAAAAGGCCTGTGGAAGAAAGCATGAGTGAACGAATGCATCTCTATATGTCCTCTCAGAACTTTTTTGAAAATGCACAGATCAGATGGAAAATAGGTTGCAAATGTATTATGAAATGATGCTCAAGTTGACTCAGTGCTGGAATGGCAGTGATAAAGAGAATCTTGTGTAAAATATGTACATTTGTTGCTTCCCAACCTCCATATTAATCCAAATCACACTCCATGCTCCCATAGCCTCCTGAAATCAATAGCTTAAAAGGCTACCACAAAAGGTAAGGGAGCTGTAATTTAAGCATTGCATGGATGTTCAGCAATTATAAAGAATTGGCCCAGCTAAATGGGAACACCTAGGCAGCTTTGGCTGATCCTGAAAAACTAAGCAGAGTCACACCAGATCAGTATGACACAGCCAGAAAAGATCTGAGCTGTAGGTTAAATTGGGAAGTCCAAAAAGCATGCTGGAAGAGGGCAATGGCAAATCACTTCAGTATTGCCACCAAGAAAATAGCTTTGGATGTGCTCATGAAGTCTCCAAGAGTTCTGCTCAACTTGAAGGAAACTTTATAAAAAAAATTAGCATCTTATCCACTTATTTTAGAAGAAAAGACTGAAAGAGGAGATGATAGCATCTGAAAATGCCTTAGAAGACATCACACTGAAGAAGGTCAAGCCTTATTCTCTATCATTCCAAGGCATGGAATAATAGATTTAAGTTATAGGAAGGCAGATTTTGAAAGAGGAACAACAGCAGTTCAGCACTGGGACAAATTACCCAGAGATAATAAGTTATCCTTCACGTGCTATGTTTAAGTGGAAGCTAGAAGTCATCTATCAGTGATGCTTCAATTTTAGGTTCCTACACAGATCCAGGGGTTGGACTTGATGGCCTATGACTCTTCATAGCCCTGCTCTTATATGCATCATCTTCTATGTGACCTACAAGAATTTGGCAAAGAGATGGGGAAAACTGCTCATCTGCTACTTAACCCACCACTGGAAAACCTTTTGGAAGAAGGTCAGAAAGAAAAGGTTAACATCCCTGTTCTCAGTAATTCCAATTTTGTAACAGAGCACCTGGCAGTTTCAAGCAAAGAAATGAAAAAATCCAAATCACACAAATGACAATTTTGTATGTACATAAGCCCAATTTTCATATTTCCTTCTGGAAGTATGAAATAGGAATTATTAGACCATACTTCACCCTTAGAGAGAAGATAGAAACAAAGAGCCTCTGTTAAGTGCAAACATAACAGAACTTGCTTACAGTAGGTCCAATGTGCCTGGCAGCTTCCTGTTTACATACTATTTATCAACTGCTAACAAGCTGCTCGGAAAGCAAGCTGCACATCCAGCATGGGAGGTCATAGGAGAAAAAAAAAGTAGAATAACAAATGCTCTCTTAATTCTGGATTGACTGGAAACCTCTGTTTAACACTGCTTGGGTGAAAGGGTATAATGTGTCTGCTGTATTAAAAGACAGCCAGCATGATGTTGTGATTAAGGTGCGGGACGGGGACCCAGCTTCAAGTCACTGTCTCTGAGCCCAAATAACTCCCAGATTTTGTGATTGTGAAGATGGGGGGGGGGGGGACCCCCGTGCACTGCACTGAACTCCTGCAGGAAAGGCAAGCCGTAGAACATAACAACAAAGCAATAAAATAAATGAATATGAATATGAATACGACACAAGATGCATCCTTATTCTGACTTTCAATTGAAGAAATACCTTTGCAACACAAAGCCTTTTGTGTGCCTGCATGAGTCAATGGCACTCTTTTCACAGCTTTTGTCTATTTGACTGTTCAGTGGGTTCAGATATTTAGACACATGGATGCTGTTAGCAAAATGAGTTCATGTATAATAATGGCGTGTCCTATTATATAATTGTTCTACTGTCTACATCTTGGTAACACATGTGTTGTGTAATGTGTAAAACTGCAGAACAGCGATCTTCCCCAACGTTCTGCCCTCCAGATGCACTGAACTACATAACCTATCATCAAACAGCAGCGTCTGCAATAAATCGTGAAGGTCGCCATTCCATACTTGTGTCCCAATGCCTGATGCCAGTTGTAGCAATTGTGTGATAATACTGTCACACCCATGTTGTCATTTGTCCCCTACCATGTCTCTAACGTATCTGGAAGTGATGGTAGCTGTAGTTCAACACATCCGGAAAACAGCATGTTAGGGAAAGCCACTCCCAACATTTCCACCCAGCATGTTTTGAGGATAAGTTGGGCTGAAGAAGGGAAAATAACCATGTAAACTACTTTGAGACCTTTGGAGCAAAGGGAAGTAGGTATAATTATATTATATAATAAACATATTAAATATATGTATGTATATATGTATGTATGTGTATGTACAGGTAGTCCTCAGTTAACAAAGGTAATTGGGACCAGGAACTCCATTGCTAAGCAACATGGTCTTAAAGCACAACATCATGTGACCACACCGACTTACAACGGCAGTCCCAACAGTTTCAGTTGCCATCACTAGGCGAATCCCATGCAGTCGTTAGCTGCAACATCATGTGATCACCATTTGCAACCTCCTGCCAGCTTCCCCATTGACTTTGCTTGTAGGAAGCTGACAGTGAAATTTGCAAATGGCGATCACATGACCACAGGACACTGTAATGTTGTAATTACGAACTGGTTGCCAAACACCCAAATCACAAACACCTGACTATGGGGACACTGCGATGGCCACAACTATGAGGACCAGTCATAAGTCTCCTCGTTCAATGCCATCGTAACTCTGAACAGTCGCTGAACGAGTGGTTGCTGAATGAGAACTACCTGTATATATTTATTTTGTATACCACCCAACTCCCAACAACAGTTCACAAGAAAACAGGAGAACTATAAAACAATAAAGCAAATAAAAGAAGATAACCCAGGAAGCAAAGATGGCAAAACCAGGCAACAACAATGCACACACCCACTCCTCAGAAGGCGCTATACCCATCCTAGCCAAAGGCCTGGGCAAAGAGGCAAGTCTTCAAGGCCCTCTGCAAGGCCACCCAGCTCTTGGGGGAAACCTCATTCCAGAGGGCAGGTGCTGTAACAGAGAAAGCACACTTCCGGGATCCTGATGGGTGGCGTTGTTTAATTGAAGGAACCCAGAGCGCACCAACCCTGTGAGATCAAAACAGCCAGGCAGATACTAGGGGAGATGGGTGGTCCTATCTCATTCATTCATATCTAATTCATTCCTAAAAGCTGTCGTATAGATTTATAAGCTCTTGATGAAATGCAGACTTTGGGACCCAGGAAGGCTTTCCCCATTCAACAGTCGGTTCAGTTCTGCTGAGCCTCCTTTCCTGCCTGCCCATTCGCCCACCTACCCAATCTGCTATGCGGGCTTTTAATGTTCTATATTCTATTCTAGCACAGGGTTATTGTCAGTCCCTGTGATGGAATGGACTTATGAAGGCCAAACTCAGGGAGGAAAACATGCTCTTTCGTCTCCTGAGGAGTGAGGGAGAGATAAGAGGATGAGGCTGGCACCTCCCTGAGGAATTCACACTGTTGTGACTGGCTGACTTTGGGAACTGGGGTTTCAGTCTGGGAAGATTCTTGCTAGAGGTTGTAGCTAATAAACATTGCTGAACTGAATCTACATGGTCTCCTGGAGTTCCTTGGGCTAGGCCTGACAGTCCCTCTGGCCAACCCTGTTGCCACCTGCAATATGGAGATGAGGCTACCAAGTGAGACTAATCTTCGTACTGCCCTTATCACCATCTGACAAGACTACTATAATGCACTCTATTTGGAGCTGCCCTTAAAAACTACTTGGAAACTAAAACTGATCCAAAATGCAGCAGCCCACATATTTTCTGGCTCCTGTCACTGGGAGCATATAACGCCAGTTTTGCAGGCCATGAATTGGTTGCTGACTGGTTTCCAGGGGCAATTTAAGGTGCTGCTTTTAACCTCTAAAAGCCCTTTATGGCTTGGCACGTAGGTATCTGCAGACCCCTACTCCTACCAGTACCAGCCTGACCAATTAGATCAGAGATTGTTAACTGATCCCATATTTTCAGGAGTACGGGGTGGGGGCACTTTTCCATGGCATCGCTGACACTGTGGAACAACCTCCCAGTTGAGACCTGACCAGCCCTCTCCTTCTGGGCATTTCAGAAGCTCTTAAAGACAGAAAGCTTTCTCCTGATTTTAGTATTTTCTACTTCTATTGCTTGTAGTTTTTTGTTTGGATAGTGTTGTTTTGCTGTTTTTATCGTTGTTATATTGTGGATGTTTTACTCGGTTTTTATATTTTACGCAAGCCACTGGAAATCTCTGGATTGTGGTGAGGTAGAAATGTGGAAAATAAAAGAATAAAATAAACGGTATCCCATCCCCAGCAGTGTGGGGATAACGACACAACTGTGTTCCCTTGCTGGGTTGTTGTAAACTAGTCTTCCGCAAAACTTCAGAAATACTGGGCTTCAGATCCAGTTACTCCCAACTGCATCCTCGTGCTGACTGGGGATTGTGGATGTTGCCCTCCAGCACATTTGGAGAGACCAAACTGGAAAAGGTTGTTACGAATAAGCATTTGTTTTTGATTAGGCATTTCTTTCCTACTGTTTCTCTTTCAGCATCTTTTAGTAATGTATTATAAGTTATGGATTTTATTCTATTTTAAATGAGGGATTGGTGGTGTATTTTATTATTATTTATTGCTTGTCTATCACCCGAAGCCTTGTGAGAGAGTGGTATAAAAATGGGATGGATGGATGGATGGATGGATGGATGGATGGATGGATGGATGGATCACTGCTTCTCTACCCCTTCTATATTTCCTTATATTTGTAAAACTCAAAACCAACAACAACCTGAGTTTGAAGCTAGATGCTGGCTGGATTCACACATGAAGCTAATCCATAATCTAGCTTTCTTAGTGTGGCTTACTATGATATATAAATCTAGCCATTATTTATGGTTTGTAAATGATTATTTATGAATTAGTGTCTTATATTAATTCAACCACTTATGGCTTTGCCGACATGGTTAAAAAGCACGGATTAGTACATAAGTGGGTACATGCTCCACAGGGCTATCTGTGGCCCCAGAGTTCCTTTTGTAACCTCTGTGTGGGGTGGAGGAACTGAACCATTTTAAGGGGCATAGCTTTAGCAGAATATATGAAAACACCATTGTAACCTCTATTTTTTAGTGCAGTGCATTCTTCTGGAGAAAAAGAGCATTGATTACATCTAGGACATGGCAGAGTTACACAAATCTCTGAGAGAAGTGAATTAGTACACTACCTTTCCTGCTAACAAAAGTTCTAGCATTTTTAAATGAGGGCCCCTGATTACACGCACAGTTTGCCCATACCTGTTCTAGGTGACACAAGACTTTTTACTGTTTTTGCTACCCTAGGAAAAGACATCTTGTGAAAGGGAGAGGTCCCATACCTCTGAAGCTTTGTCTGTGAAGCCCTGCTAAATTGTTGTCATTCAATTTAAGTTCATATAATGAACTCGGCAAGGCCGGGATTGAAGTGAGTTGATTCCCATCCAGATTCAGACGCTTCAGCTTTGTGAGGTTCTGTATTGGAAGAAAGAGGGTCAGTATAGGTAGCAGAAGAGAAGAAACTAATCATCATTCCAATATTGCTGTTTTGCAGATAGGCAAGATAAGGCTTCAGTAGCAGGGGACATGCTCTGCATGTAAACATGGAGCAGGGAACCAGGGGCATGGGACCGTGTTACTTGTGGGCCATATCTCCCCAACTGTATCTACCTGTCTTGTGAGATCCAGCAGGAGAGGCATGCTCCAGGTCCTGTCCATTAGGAAGGGTCATCTGGTGGGTCCCCAGAAAAGAGCCCTTTCTGCTGTGGCGCCTAGAGATGAGACTTGCCCCAACCCTGCTGGCTTGTGTAACATAACACCCTAAAAACATGGTTTTGTTGCTGAGCCCAGGGCCCAGGGTGTGTGGTTGAATCCGTATCTTGGTTATGTTGACTGTGTTGTTGGTTTTATCTCAGCTGCTATATGTCGTTTATTGTTTTTCTATGATATTTTCATCTTGTTTTTATTCTCTGTTAGCCACGCAGTCATATGTTTGTGATGGGTGGCCATCTATACTGAATAAACAAATAAATCTCTGGCCTAAATGCCACATTGCGTGCACCTTCAGTCTCATTTCCTGCAGTGCTAATTTCACGCAGCTTGCAGAGACGCCATAGCAAGATGAGAAAGAGAGATATGACATGCCAGGGAACGAGAGAGAAATGGAATAGCCGAGAGAAAGACAGTCTGGCAAAATTGCCAAACTTTATTTACCTACTATTATCTACTAGCAGCTATGGCAGCGATGGCGAACCTTTTGGGCTCAGCGTGTCAAAAATTCGGAAAATGCCGAACTTGACTCCGCTGGCGTGTCATTCCCCCCCCCAAACAAAAGAGGAACAATTCTTTACATATTTATTTTAAAAAAATACAGCCCAATCCTATGTAGTGCTATGTATTACATAAAGAAGCGTCAACTAATTACAAAAACGAAATACGAGTAAAACAAACTCAGTTTCTTTGGTAACTCAAACAGGGAGAATAATTGTTGTTGGGTGTTGGTGAACGCTGGCGTGTCACCCAGAACATCGTGGCATGTCACCTTTGACACGCGTGTCATAGGTTCACCATCACTGAGCTATGGCCTCCGCTTGACTTTTCCCATAGTATTTCTTCATAGGAAAAGGGTTTCCTATGCTTGATACAAGAGGTCCTAAATTCAATCTTCCCTGGCATTTTCCCCCTCCATTCAAAGTAGCCCTTCCTCTTTGATTACCTTGAACGCTTCTGGGTGCAGGCCTGTCGAATTCAGCCTGTTCTTGCTGAGATCCAGCCATTCCAGATTGGGTAATCCCAGAAAAACTCCAGCTGGGATATTATTGATTTCATTCTCTGGGGAAAACAGAGGGAAGCGTGAACGGTTATTCTCTTAATTAGAGACTGTTTGAATCCTTGAACTACATGTTATACAGTCAGGCAGTAACTGACTCCAAAGGAGAGTGAATGTATAGGAGCTGCCCAGGGGAGGTTTCTGACCATCAAACTCACAAGAAGCAGCAACCCACAAGAAAGGCATTCAGTTTTCTCCTACTGCTGAGTGAAGGTGCTATTCACTCATCCTTGAGCTCTACTGGCATTAAACGTCTTGCCCCCACTGCTGATCCCTTTTCTGCCTCTATCCTGATTAGGCACATACAGCGCATGACTGGTAAAGTGATTGGTTGGGTCTTCCAGCTTTGCTGCCCTTTCTCTTCGCCATGTCACCAGCCAGCAGGAAACACACAGCACTGCAGTAGGAACAGGATGGGCCTGACACCAACACTCAGCTGCTTCATTCTGTCACCGCACAAGTTCAGTAAGTTGTGACACCCCCCCCCCCAAATAATCATAATAGTAAGAATCACAAATTGAGTTCCTGCTAAAACAAAGGGTTCCTCCCCCTTTGTTTTCTTTTTCTTTATAGTCATCTGTAGATTTCTACATGTTGATACTAACATATGGGGGGTTCCACTGGAATTTCACCATTATGCTATTTCAGCCTGTTACATTATTCCATGATTCCAGGCCCCAATGGCATTCTCTTGTTGGCAGTTTTTCCAACATTTCATGCGACACATCACCCATTCTTTAGGCACTGAATGGCAGAATGGCAGCAGAAGAGTCAGTGTTCAATCAGAGTGAAATTTCCAATAAATGCCTCTTTGATCCATTTTTCCCATTACTGGCCACCTGACATTGCCTTTGGTGTCAGAGGAGCATTTACACACCCTGAGGCTGCTCTTGGATGGTGTCAACATTCAAGAGACAACATTCCTTTAACCTCAGTTCAAGGAAGGATGACATAAGCCTTCTCACACTCACATTTGTAATGAGGTAAAAGCAACTTCATGGGAACAATGAGGCAAATCACTGTTGTCAGTGAGTAGTCCTGCCAAGGTTACATGCAAATGGGAGCAGGACCACTGTAAATTCTTTCCAGCATGATGGAATGGCAGGGGTAGGAATCCAGAAGAAGAAAGTGAGCATGCAAAGAGACCGATCTCCCTATTAGACTTGGGGAATGGGGTTCTTCTGCTGAAGTGGCCACAGCCTTTGATTCTTGCTATTAATTAGAACAGTGTTTCTCAACCTCAGCAACTTTAAGATGTGTGGACTTCAGCTCCCAGAATTCACCAACCAGCATGCTAGCTAGGGGAATTCTGGGAGTTGAAGTCCAACACGTCTTAAAGTTGCTGAGGTTGAGAAATGCTGAGTAGTAGGAAAGTGGTAGAGTGACTCTTATTTGAAATTTGTATTCATAATGATAACTGAAATGCCTCTGCCAGACACAGGTTCTAATCCTCCAAAGCCTTCTGCAACTCAGAGTCTTCCCGATGGGCTGGATTATAATTCCCAAGATCCCTAGCCAGTCTGTTATTTATATATACTGTATATTCATACACATATTCTATAACAACCTTAAGGCACCATGAAAGGTGCTAAAGGCTGCAACAAAGTTGCATAATTCTTTTTCCCTTTTAAGAATCAATTCCATCTTCCATCCCATTTCCTCACATTAAACCTTTGTTTGATCATCAGGTGGGGAAGGTTGCTATACATTTTTACCTGGTCTTGCTTCCAAAAGGACTGGAGTTTATTTCTTACCAGACAAGTACCACTGACATTGTGTATTATGCTAAGACATGTTGAATCAGTTACAGTTGGTTGGCTACACTGAAGCCAGAAACTATGGTCCTCTAAAACAGGGCTCCTCAACCTCAGCAACTTTAAGATGGGTGGACGTCAACTCCCAGAATTCCCCAGCCAGCATGGCTGGCTGGGGAATTCTGGGAGTTGACGTCCACCCATCTTAAAGTTGCTGAGGTTGAGGAAGCCTGCTCTGAAACACAGAGGCTAGGTTCCCACAATATGCTGAACCACATACAGAAAAAAACCCCTTTACAACTTACTTAGCATAAAACTTTATAATTTAGCACAACCTGGCTTAAGTATGTGACTCAATCCAGCAGAGCACTTAAACTTAGAACAAAATTCAACAATAAAAGTTGGGCACATGGATGATTCAGAGATTCACCTGCCAGGCAGAGGGTCTTCAGAGCGGAATCAGTCAGTTTGGGCACCTGTTTCAAGTGGGCATTTCCACAAGCGATGGCATGTTCAGACAGCAAGCAAGTGGGAGGCAGGGAGGGCATGATAGGCCTGTCCCTTTTCCTGGGTTTTGCAGGCTGCTGTTTTGGGGAGCCTGTCCTTCCTTGGAAGACATCTGTACGAAGCAGTCTTTGTTTTCTCCTAGTCTTCGACCGGGTGGTATTCCGGAAAGGTCCACCAGGTATACCCCCCAGCTGAGCCTGGGCAACGTTCTTGCGTTGGAGGCCATGCTCAGCTCTGGCCCGGCTGACGCTTCTGCGGGGAGACCCGGGTGCTTTGCTGGGCGAGGACCAGCTTGCATTCCTGTGAGAAGGGCTGTGGGCCTTATTTTCTGCTGCCCAGCTGAGGCTCCTTGGCTGGGTGCTGAGCCTCTTCTCTGGGGACGCTCGACTGGCCTCCCTAAGAGACGGACTGAGCTTTTCTTGCAGAAAGGTCTGGCTGGCATTTCTTAGGGGAGTCACGGAATCCTTTCTGGCTTCAGCCTGACTCCGAACAATAACCGGTCCTTTTGCCAGGTCTGCCTGACTGTCATTCCTCTTTTTGCCAATTTTCTGGAAGGTTCCCTGCTTTTGTCCAGGAGGCCTCACAGAGACATTTGTGGAGGGCATTCCCTGCTGTTTCCTTTTTGGGGGCGGGCTGGCATTCTCGTGGAGAAGCCTAACCTCTTTCTCTCGGGGTGCTTGAGCGCTGTTCCTAGTGAGAACGCTGTGCTCCTTCCAGGTCACCGTGTGGTTGTCATTTTTCTGGAAAGTGCCATGGGCTTCTCCTGTCGGTGGCCCACTGATGTTTCTCGGTGGGGAGTGGTTCTCCTTTTGCAACAATACCCAGCTGGCATTTCTGTGGAGAAATGTGGGTTGGCTTCCTTCTTTTGTCTGAATAACATGCTTATGGGCAGAATGAGAGGGTATCCAGCTTTCACTTCTGTGCCAAGCTTTTCCTGTTCCCATCTGAGTAGCAGTCCTATATCTGATGGCATCTCCTTTTCTTGCCTTTGCCCTGTAACTGGCAATGTCCCCCTGCACTGGTGCTTTTGTGGCACGAATCAAACCTGCAGAAAAGGAAATGCAGATTGAAAGGCAGAGCCAGATTGCAACATTTTGGAACCACATGTCTGGAACCCCTTCCCAGTTAACATGGAGCCCAGCAGTTAATGAATGACCTAAGAGCTAATTAAATAGTCCTTATTCAACATGGACATGCAGTATAATTAAGGAGGCATTCTTCTCCACAAGCCCAGTGTAGCTGTCCAATTCCAATGAAACCTGCTTGGGAGAATTTTCCCTCAGTTCAGTCTTCCACCCAGCCATGCTAAACGGTCCCTGAAGTCCTATAGCTGCTTCACACCCTAGTAAATCTCTGCGATCTACAGAGACTACTTCCAGCTTGCTGTCCAAAGAATTTGGACTTAATTGGATTGTTTTAACCATTACCAAAATAATATAGACTAATTGTTTTGAGTTCTAACCAAGTATTATGTGCACAGCAATTATTACTGGAAGATGCAGGCTGAGCCATCTATTAAAATCAAGACATGTTTGTGGATGAATAAGTTGCCACATGCACTTAGAGCAGTGTTTCTCAATCTCAGCAACTTTAAGATGTGTGGAGTTCAATTCCCAGAATTCCCCAGCCAGCATTTGTTGGGGGATTCTGGGAGTTGAAGTCCACAGATCTTAAACTCGCTGAGATTGAGAAACGCTGACCTGGAGGACCCAAAGGGACTATGGAGGAAAAGCCAGGTTCAGGTCCCCACTCAACTGAGCCAGTTACTGTTGCTCAACTTACCAACTTACCAACAGGTTTGATGTGGAAAAAGAATGGCAGGAGGCAAACTATGTATGCTTCCTTAAATTCCTTGGAGAAAAATAGGTATATGAATAAATAAATAAATGTGGTGGCCCTTTGCCGATCTACTACCAGCTACAAGGAAACTGCTCATCTAAGGAAAGTGTCTGCTGGGAGACTTTTTTTTTTCATAGAAAAGGTATTTGCAAAATTCTCTTATTAGAAAGTAGATACTAGCAACAATCATCCATCACATTGCTATGATTATTCTATGTTGTATTTATTTCTGATTCATATACAGACGAGCCCCTCTCATTGATTTATTTGTTAGTTTGTTCCATTTACATAGCTGTCCGCTTGTCAGGCAACTCTAGATATATGAAAACAGTTCCCCTTGGTTCCAACTAAACTGATCCCAAAGAACCGACAGTCTTTGATTTTGTATTCAAACATATTAATTAAAGCAGATTAGAAATCCAGCATTCTCTTAATCGTACACATTTAGGGCCATTCTGAGAGTGGGTGACCACAAAATGCAACCTTTTGACATTCCAAATATGTGAGAATTTAAGGGATCTTATATCAGGGGTTGTGTGTGTGTGTGTGTGTGCGTGTGTGTGTTTGGGTCAGTTTTTGACTCCTGGTGACTGCCTGGACTAGTCCCTGCAATTTTCTTGGCAAGGTTTTTCAGAAGCGGTTTGCCCTTGCCTCCTTCCTAGGGCTGAGAGAGAGTGACTGGCCCAAGGTCACCCAGCTGGCTTCATGCCTAAGGCAGGACTAGAACTCACCGTCTCTCAGTTTCTAGCCTGATGTCTTAACCACAGCACCAAACTGGCTCTCTATGTCAGTGTAGAGCTTCTTAAATTCATTGCCTTGACTGAACCCTCTAAAGATAATGGGCATCATGGTCTTTAGCATTAACTACTCAGAAGTGAATCCCACTAAATTCTGTCGGACTTATTCCCCTAAGAAGCCCACTTGCGTCTTAAAGTTAGTAGGTAAACCTGAAAATAGAAATCCTGCAAGTCAACTGAGAGGCTGATCTTTCTTTTCTTAACAGCCTGTATTTCACTCATACCTTTTGGCTCATATCGGTTTCTTGCCTGGGTGAGGCTGCTGTTGGCCTCCAGGCCAGCAGCTTCTGGTTTAGCATACAAGCTCTCGCTCTCTATTTTCTCAACACCCAGCACTTTCTTCCCAGCTCTGACGGACTCCTCCACCTTCTTAGCTCTGTCTCCTTTTTTCCATGTCTGGTCATCTCGACGGAGGTGAATTGGCTCCTTTTTCTTTAAGGCACTGTTCTTCAGGATGGAAAGCTTCCTTCTTTTCAGAGGCACCTCCTTTTCTCCAACAGGATGTTTCACTTTGGGGGCAGCCGACCTGGAGAGCTCTAGAAAAAGAAACAGGAAAAAGTGATTTAGTTAAGGTTTTTTTTTTTCTTTTAATATACCCTCCGCGCTCAGTTAAAAAAAATCCTGTTTTTATTATGCCTCATTAAGGTCACCAAGACAGCCTTCCTCAGCAAGGCACCCTCTACATGTTTTGGACTACAAGTCCCACCATCCCCAACTCAGAAAAAAATGTAATCTCATTATGCCTAGAGAAACAGATTTTTTTTTCCCTTGAATCACCCTGGTTCATTAGAAGCAGGAAGTTGATTTTACTTCTGAAAACATGGCTGGCCTTGAATACACCTTTTTCTTTTCTTTTTTCACTCCTATCTGGAACTGCTATGGGGAAAGCAAAACTTGCTTGTCATGCTGGTAACACTAGATCCTACACATATATTTCAGTTTGCTGGGAGAGGAGACCAGCATCCTGCCTGTGGGTTGGTGTTATCTATGCTGGCTCACACATTGCATTAAGATATGATCTGGTAAAACATGATTTGTTAAGTAAACTGCAAGTGGTTGGAATCCAACATGTGAATTCTGTGTGACATTGACACTGGGTTCACTTATCACACTAACCCATAATGGTTTAATAATGGTTTGTTTAAAAAGACAATTGGCTGAATTCAGACATGTTAAGCCAAAACTAATCAAAACACGTTTTGGTTTTGCATAATGTATAAATCAAAGAAAAGAGGAAAGAAGTGTTTCGATGTCACTAAAAAAGGACACAGAAATTGGGAGATGGGGTTGTGCTGCTTTTCTGAGTGGAGGGGAAGTTGTTCTGTTTGCTGGTGGAACTTGCTGTTCTTCAAATTGTATGAATGCAAAAACTTCAATCTTTCAAAAATGCCATCAGTCCCACAATTCCCTTTTTGCATAAGGAATCTGCCTATACAATAGTTACCCCAAGAATTTCAAGCAACCTGAGAACCTGAAGAGTCCTGAAAGATTATTTGGAAGAACATGGTCATTGCAAAGAATATCTAGAAGAGCCTTTTCTGATCTTCAACCACCCAGATAGGATGGTGCCAGTTTGGGGAAGGCTGATCTAGAAGGAAGTATAATTTGTATTAGAAAGGTCCATATCCTGAATTTACTCCTGGACTTTTACTGAAGCTGACAGTACAACCAATCATCCAGACAATTATCCTCTTTGCTGAATAGACTCAAGTGGAAGCTATACAGCCATTTGTCTGGGAAGCTTTAATTTTGATTCCTGAACTGAGTGGAGGTTGGACTTAATGGCCCAAAACTGTAGCCCTTCTGGCAACCTTGATCACAAGAAGTGTCATGGCTTTATTTACTGAATTAGTCCTGCCCATGGTGGGACTGATCCATAAACAGTCCGAGCCAGGCACTGATTGAATGGGGATGTAGACAGAAGGCCAGACATTTTTTCTAAAACAAACAAACAAACAAAAAAATCAGATTAGCGAATCCAGAATTGTACTGTTCTATGGTTCTGTGCTCAGCTGTTGCTCAGTGCTAATTATTTCCCTGTAATTTACTGGATGCAAAATTAAAATAGAGGCACTCATATAGCACACAATCTAGAGTTATGAACCAGCAGTGCCCTGCACACTGAACTGGCCAATATCTTTACACATTATTTATTAACAAGTAAATTCTATTCAGCAAAGTTCTTGTCAATAATTAAATTCTTTAAAATCCTCTGTATTTTGTACTTTCTTTGCCCAGGGCTGGGGACTTACTGATGAACAGTGCGTTTCTAACACCATGAATAGCTTTCCTTAATTGCTTCAACATCAGTTTCTTTTTCCTTGTGGTTACCAATTTTCTTGCATTTCATTTTGTATAACAAAGCAGTACCTTTTTACTTAGAAAAATATAGTGAAAGAAAACAATTAGAGAAATAAAACCAATGGGATCTATAGAAATTAACCGTGTGGTTCTATATATGTTTGCTCAGGAGTAACTGCCACAGTCTTTGGTGTATTTTATTTTATAGTAAATGTATTTAAAATTTCAGCCTACGTAATATGCTATTCACAGGGCAATTAACAGGCAGTTTTTCACTAATTTCAACCTGCCATTAAAGTTGGACTAGCAAACAGGTAAGTTTTAATTAAAGTCACAGGAGTTCTGTAAAGCCTCAGGCTGCAACATTTACAGCTAATCCTATATTACATGTGGAATCACTCTCCCATTTGATACCATATAGCTGTCTTAATTGTTAGATTTAACAGATGAGTAGGCAAGGAACAGTGTGGACTGTCACACCCAGAGTAGGGAAAGGTAGGAGATGAAAGGATGGATAGAGTAGAAAACAGCAAATCTTTCAAAGTTAGCTTATCTAGAAATGGTGATTTGATGTGATACATTTCATTATCTTGAGGTAGCTTGCAGGTCACCTATCTCACCTCCCCATTACTTTTCACACAACCTCTTTTTTTCCTGAAGCCCCTCCCACATAAAGCTTCTACCATCCAGCCCCACCTTTTCCGTGACTCACCTTCTGCCACATCCTTTCCCAGGGTTAGTTCATTCCCCGTTGGCTGCCTTTGGCTTTTCACTGAATGGGCTGACACCTTCAGAGCAGGAGAGAATGAGGAACTCAGATCCTTGATTGGGCGCTTGGGGTTGTGTCTGGCAGCCCAGCACGCAGGAGCCCAGAAGACCAAAGCAAAGAGACCAAGGAGAAAGAACTTCATCATGCCTTGGCCCTTCTCAGCGCAAGCCTGCTGTTCTCTAGGTTGGGCTCTCCACTCCAAGTATCATCCTGTACAGTGAGAGGTTTTATATTCTTCTCCCCCACAACTCTGATGAGGGGGAGGAAGGGGGAAGCCAAGCAAATGGAGCAAACACTCTGGCTGTCCAGAGGGGGCTCTGGCATTTACCACCAGTTGGGGATCTGACCTACCTAATACAGGGGAGTTTCTCTATTAGTCTTTGCCCAGGCTCTGAGGTCTCGCACATTCATGAATGCTGCTTCTGTGAGTGCACACAGCCAGCTACTGTCCAGAAATCCATGAACTGTTTCTGTCAAGAAGGAGACTTGATAGCCCCAGAGCTAAGCCAGCCTATGTCTGCACAGTGCCAAGTCTGTCACTACTGACACCAGTATCTGCCTCACCAAATACCAGGGATTTTTATTGGTCAAGGCTCGTGCAGGAGGTGGGGGCATTCATGCTCTGCCTGTTGTTGGGTACTGAACATCTAGTGGAGGTTCTCCTGAAGGAATCTCCCACCCTCACTTAGCATATAAAGGTCAATGCATCTGTATCTCCCGAAGCAAGGAGGCACCAGAACATAACTTTGCTCAGAATCTGGTCACCAAGTGGGAAAAAAGGGTGTGGCCCACATGTTGTTATTTTGGACCTGCTTTCCTAGAAACATCTAAGCCATCACCGAGTTCTATTGCCTAATTTGGACAGAAGAGAGCAGAACGCATGTCAGCGTGACAGCAGGAGTAGGAGTGCAGGCAATCCCACTCAGACCCAACTGTGTTTCTGCTTCTGTAGCAAAAATTGCTGGATGAGAAACTATCATCCTGAGTAGTTTCCTTTTCCTGACCTTCTGGCTAGGCTTAACCAGTGGACTACATGGCTTTTAGTTACTTACCACAGGAAGAAACCTGCCATCATAAGAAAGATGGATGGCTTTCAATTTGTGTGGTAATTCAGTCTAGCATTCAGGTTTGTGCGGTGGAATCCTCTCAGATATCTCCTAATTTTCTGTCCAGTATTTTCTCATTTATATGACTGCCTCGAAGGATAAAAGAGAAAAGAAGGCAAACTCATGTGATTCGGAAGCCAATGATGTCTCCTGGGAGGAACCAAGGCTGGGGTCCCCCGCATAGCCCTTGTAACAATTCCTTTGATGCACACCAAACTTCCTGCCCTTCCTTATTCCTGTTGTTGTTTTAGTACTTCAGAGGATGTTAGGTCAATATTTGTCACATTTTCAGGGGAATGGTGTAATAATCCAACTCTGGCATTAGATGAGAACTACATTAAGACATCCAAATGAAGCAGCACCAACCCGCTGAGATACGCTTAAGTTGTCCTTAGCTGTACTAGCACTGAAGTAGGCTTTCCCATCTATTCCAACATTGACCAAGAGCCCCCTCAAGGTATGTAAAGTCTGTTAGGTTTTGTCATCTGTGATCTTGAGGGAAGGCAGGGGATTGGCAATGACTGGGAAGAGAGGTAATAATAAAGGTGGTGACTGGGATAAGATAGGATCAACTATGGGAACAGCTGTTTCCTAATTTTCTGCTGACTCAGGGATAGATAGAGAGCACTTCAACTCAGCAAGAGGGAAAAGCCTACAGACCTGAATGCAGCTTTGATGCATTCATATGGACTAATGCACCATCTAGCTAAATATTCAAGTGGTTGCCTTTGCAACAAATATTTGCTTTGTTTGGTCTCATCCTAACCATGACTTCCTCATCCTTCCCTTAGTAAACATGAATGTTGCCTTGGCACAATTGGGTTTTGTAACATTGGGCTGCCACATAGGATTCATTTTTCCATGAAGCCCAGAACCAAATTTTATGACCAATCCATTGATACCTGCAGCCCTTTTACTTGCATACCCAAATGGTACTAAGAAAAATGTATCAAGGAGATTTTTCAGGGCCAAATTTCACACAGGAAAAACCCTGTTTCCAATGGCTTCAGCATGCTTACTAGAGACTAAGAGCCACGTTTTGCTTTTTTGAATGTATTCATAAGGAAGTCAAATATAACTAGGGCACATTTCTTCCAAATCCCATGCTGCAGATCCCAGAGGAGGGAATATCTTTCAGTCCTTCTTGTTCTGCAGAATCTATGGAAAGAAGAAAGGGAATTGGGTGTGAGGGAAGCTGAGCTGGGGCACTTTTCTCCTCCACAACGTCCTCCTCAGATCCAGACTGAATGGGGGAAATGGAATAGGAAAGATATAAAGCTTAGGCAGCTTCTTTCACTTGCGCAATACATTGGCCATGTTCATACAACAGACTTAAAGTTAATTATGGATTACAGAATAAACCACATTTGATTGGGTCCCAATAATACAAATGCCATCAGCCAGGGTTTAAAAAACACTCTGGGTTGTTTCATCCAAAAGGTTAACCTACAAACAACTTTTCAACTCAGTATGTTGTATAAACCCAGATGCATATACTGTAACCTACATAACCAACCTGACTTCCTCTCACTTCCTCCATCATCTCATCCCAATTTAATTCTACATCAGTTTAACCATTCCATGCACCTTATGAAGTAAGCTGCAGCTCATGAAAGCTTATGCCTTTTACAAAAATTTGCTAGTCAGAAAAGATGCTACCAGTCTCCTGATTTTTTGCCACCATAGACTAACATGGTTCTCCTCCTACATACCCAATATGGGACTGAATTCACACATTACACGAAACCATGGTTGTTTAACTATAGTTTGTCAAATAAGCCAAAATTAGCACCTAGCACTGCGTGTTCCACAGACTAAAAACCACAATTGTTGGATTTACACAATATAAATCCAAATAAAATACCTAAAGCCTTAATATGGGGTCCTTCATCTGCAGCACAAGGGCTGCATCTGGTCCTACAGTATGGCATCTTCCAAAAGTTGTCATCAGTTCGTAACACAAGGGGAAACCTATTAATTCATGGAAGTAGTCATATTAATTGTAATTAAGTTTAATTTATATCCAAACAAATTATAGTTTTCTATTGGTTGAACCTGTTTGTGGACTGCTGCCCTCAGGAAATGACCCAAAGGTGCCCCCCCCCCCCAAACATAATATGCTTCTGGCTTTGTGTGAAGAAGGGCCCAGCAATAAGACATCCAACCATCTCCATGTTATAGCTGTGTTTGTACACACACCAAGCCATAATAGAATTAGTTTGGTTTTGGCTTAATGTGTTATGGGGACTCAGCCATTAGAGTTTGTAAACATGTTGTTCAAACCCATCCAGCTATGATTGATTCAGGCACCATGATTAAACAAACCATGGTTCAGCACAATATGTGATTCCAGTCTATATATGTATGAAATAAGCAAGTTTGACTTTAGACTTACATGTCCTACGGAGGCCTGCATTCTCTGCCTTGCAGAACAAATAGCAACTTCTGAATTTTTATCAGGAATATGGGGAAAAGGTTTTACACATGCTCATGCATCCTAGTCAGATCCTAATTGGATGGCTGCAATTATTACCTTTAAGAGATCCCTTACATCAATGTTTCTTAAACCTTTTTGCCCTCAGGACCCCTTCACACTTTTAAAAATTATGGAAAACCCCAAGAGCTTTTGTTTGCATGGGTTATATTTGTTGATATTTACTATATTAAAAATAAACATTGACGCATTTGTACAATATTTATTTATTGAATCATGTAAAAATAACAATATTAAACCCATTAGGTATTAACAGAAATAACATATTTTTCATGAAAAAGCCCTATTTGTTTTAACAAATAAATAACAGTAATGAGAAGCATGACATTGTTTTAAATTTTTGCAAATGTCTGGCAAATAATTTTGATTTTGTGGACCCCTGCGGTCTTGGGGGACCCCCAGGGGTCCTCAGACCACACTTTAAGAAACACTGCCTTACATCATATCTAGTTACTGGCTTTTAAACATTTCCAGTCTTGGCTGCCAATTTCTCTGATCACTCCAAAATCCAATGCTGAGAATCAGCTGACTGAAGGAGTCTGCTTTTTCCCCCTTTTCCTACTTCCTAATTGCTGGCTTGTGTGTCTGTGTGTGTGTAGAGCAAAGTTTGAGTTTGGGAGAAAGAAGAACAAATCTTTGGAGGAGGGGGTCACACGGCTGCCAACAGTTTGCAATATGCTATTTAAAAGGCTTCTTACTCATCCCCAGCCACAGAAGTTGGACTCTCAGCCAGGATTTTAAGATGGGGCTGGAGCTAGGAAGGTACAAATCACTGAAGATTAGTAGGCACAAGCCATTAAAACCATGACACTGCAAGAAGAAAGAATTAAAATATATACATGACAAAGCAATCTTCCATCCCTACCCTCACAATTATATGGAGAACTTGAAAAAATAGGCCTGCAGTACAAGTAAGTATCCTTTAGTCCCAAAGGCACAGTACTGTACTGAAAAATTAGTATCAGTTCAACATATATGTTACAGTTCCACAGAATGCAAGAAAAGTGTGCAATGTAGTATCAGATAAAGAATTCAGGGGATCTGGGCTTTTCAGTTCAGAGAGAGAGTGCAAGTTTTAGTCCTTGCAGTAGAGTTTCACATATCGCACCTAGCCATAATATAATCTGAGTTACAAACTCTGGGTTATAGTTTAGCCTGATGAGTGAATTTAGCCAACTGGGCTTTATCAATGATAGTTAACAAACATACTGTGATATGTGAACTAAGGCAGTACCTGCTGAAGTCAAAGGAACTGGAGAGAAGCTTGCTAAGGTTGTCGTTAGTTGGGGTAAGTTTTGGCACCTCCAGTGATCCTCGTTCACCATATACTAGAAAAAAATCAACTTCTATTGAGATTAGTAAACACTATCTACTGCACTCTGCAGAGTAACATGAACTGTGGAATTAGCTTAATTTGTATAATTTATCTGGTCATAAAAGCTGTCTATTCTTGGAAATAATTCGCACTGCCTAACAGCAAAAAAAAATGGCCTTTTTAAAGTGTAGCCCAGTTGTATGTATCTTTACTCTGAAATGAGTTTTGGTAAGTTCCATCTGACAGGATTGCAGGTCTATAAAAAGCTAGATTTAAAACAACAACAACAACAACAAACAAATGTTTATTCTGAGCCAGGCTCATGATTTCAGTAGTGCTCAACTTCTTTGACTGGGCTGACACACTTGCCAAACCATAATGTGGTTTGCTTGTTTATGATTTAGTATGTTGTGTGAATCCAGTTGTGTGGCTAAGCAAACAGTAGCTTAGCGTGGCACAGCCATTAATCGTGATTAGTGAGCCTAATATTCTGGGCTATTAACTAGCAATCTACTTAACAGGAGTATTATTAGGAACTTGACAATTCATAGTTATTCTTAACTGTGAATTTATTTGGCTGCATACCTTATTGGAAACAAAATCAGGAACTTGTACAATGACTTTATGATTGAATACATGCAACAGTAAAATGGATCAGATAGAAGTTTATTCATACATCTGTACTATAATCTGGTGCTTTCTAGAAATCTTGGATCACACCTATCAATGGTCAGGTTGGCTGTGAACGATGGGAGTTGTAGCCCAACAAATCTGGAATGTGCAAGGTTGGATAGGAACCATATTTCAGCATAAGGTATTGTATGAATTCAGCCCACTGACTTTGTAAACCATGGTTTATGACTTAGCATGTTGTATGAACCCATTTTCTTTCCGTTCCATATCCATTCAAATATGCATCTGTAAACCCCTTCTGTGAGCCTCTTACATTGTACTGGGAATACAAAAAGATGCAAGGAAATTTGATTCTTGCATGCAACTTTCCCTAACATATATTATAGGCATCTTCCCTAATATGTACATTTTTATATGCAGTTTGAATACAGAATGACATCACAAAAGACAGAAAAGGGCACAATTCAGTTGATGGCCATTTTCCATTTCACTTAATAAGCAAAAGTTAGGTCAGACCAGTCCACTTAACAGGGCTGACCAAATCAACAACTCTGAGCTCCTTGGGCTGGGGGAAAAGCCTTTGTAAGTTTTCTCCTAGGTCTTCTGAAGGGCAGTTCTGCCTGCTGAACCCATGGCTCTTGCCAGCAGCTCCTGGTCCTTGGAGGAATATTTGCCTCAATCACAGTGACGCAGTTCTGGAAGTAAGATGAGAAGGTGAATTAATAATAAACTAAACTTTATTATCATTCTTTGTTCCAGAAGGCTTTACAGCCAGTTCCCACCCCTTTCCTGTTTTTCATTCAACCATCCCCTGTTCTTCTGATAGAAACCATCTTTCCCTTAGCTCTGGCGGCTGGTTCCCATTAGGACACCCCTTGAAAAAACTGCTTTAAAATGCTTCAGTGTAATTTTTGTCCAAATAAATTCATGGCATTAGGCATTGCCCCAGGGCTCAGCCTAGGACATTCTGGACTCTCAGCTTTACTTTTTTTTTTCCTAGCTTTTGTTGTGAGATAAAGCATCAGGAGACCAATGCAATCTCTCTTCCATCAAAGTTAGAACAGGAGCTAGCATCTGGATTTTGTGTGACCCAGCCAAATTGTAAACAAAGGCAGCAAACATGGGTATCAGTCCTTTGACAGTTGGCTGAACTGAAAGCAAATTTTTAACAAGTACAAATTCACTGAGTTCTCTTTAGCAAGATTTATTGAAATAAAAGAATGGTGATTCAAGAATTCCAGCAAATGAACTAATTTTCAATTTAGAACCAATATATCTCCATATACATGCCTGCCTACTAACTGATCAAAGGTTAGGGAAATGTGAGCTGCACAACAGGACTCTTCTACTCTGGCCCTCACACCTTGAAACTGTGTACCCCTTGATGTCTACACAGCTGAATCCCTAATGGGGTTTAGAAAAGCAGCCAAAATGACTCTATAGTATTGCACTGAGATTTTAACCCAAGAGAGAGAAAAGATAAATAGAACATTAGGGTGGAGCCTTTCTGAATCTTTTTCACACAGCCCTACAGTGCACTGTAGTGGGGGCAGGGGGCAGTTCTCTTCACTGATAACAGGCAAATATACAGCTGGTGGTTAACCCAAGAGTTGCTTAATCTTATCAGTCTGAGAACTAACTCTTACATTGGCTCAAGGATAAATAGATGGAGAAATATACAAATCTATATGAATGCACTACAAATCTCTATCCCAGGTTCTCTTAAGACAGGCAGCATCTCAAGCAATGTCCTTGCTCTTGGTACCTTCAGATGTGCTAGACCAATGTCTTACAGGACTTGTAGTGCAATACGTGTAAATTGCATCAAGTCAGGCAAGATTAATCTAGACATAAATAGAAAACATTTCATAAAGTTATTGTGGGCCTATATGAAGATTAAAACCCATCTGTCTCTTCTAACCATACCTATATAATGCTACTCCTGTATAATTAGGGAACCATATATGACAGTGTACAATTACATGACGAAGCAGGACAGGAAGAAAGGGGTTGAAACTTAGAAGCACTCCTCTGTTCATTTCTTTTCAGTGCCTGGTATCATATTCCACTCAGTAGGAGCTGGATATCTAGATTAGAATCATCGCAGAAGGCCAGCTCATATTGTCATCCAAGCCATGCTGTCCCAATATAACATTCATTCATATTAGTATTGCATTGTCCATATTTTCTGATAATAAGCTTTATTCTCTCCACTTCTCTTTGCTGAATATACCAACCAATCAACAATTGTCCTCCTGGCTGCTCAACTGTTGTCCTCTCTTCTACTTCATGTTTCATCTGAGAATATGTCAGTTCTGAGACTAATCCCCACTTCTCATCTTGTAAAGAAAGAGAATAAAAGAGAATGCAAGCTGTTTGACTCCTCTCCTTCCTCTGTGATCACCTGTCTACAGTAAACATAACACTTTTGAACAGACTCTGAAGATGGGAAAAGAATATTATAGAATAAAAATGCATTGGACACATTGTTACAGAATGGTCATCCTTAAGGAAAAGAGAAGCATTGGGAAATATCTGGACATCTGAATGATTCTGCAAATATGGTTGTTCTTAAAGATATTGAACACTTTGCAACATAGAAAGAAATGGGCACTGTCTACTGGCTAATACATAATATTGGCATCATTCTGAGGTCCACATTTTTGTAAAAGGGACATTGTGGTGACATGGTGAAACAATATCCAGAAAGATTCTTATGCAGTTGTTTCACTGAGAAAGCCTAAGTATTTTACTCCTTGCTCCATTTTTGAGCAGAGAAAACTGGCTGATAATTTGCTGCAATGCCCCCCCCCCCCAGATAATGATCAAAAGCAGAAGCTCATCCAGGCAAGTGATTGGAGAAACCAAGAATCTAGAATCCTATGACACCCCCCCTCCCCCGAAGTATGGCTTCCAGAAGCTCCAAGCAGCATAGCCAAAGGCAAAGGATGCTTGGAGCTAATCAACAGCCAATGAAGCCACAGATTCCCCATCTTTTCTATAAAAAGTCTTCTTCAAGTTGAGTTCAACTACTGGTGATTTCACAGACAGTTTTCTGGCAACAATACAAAAATCTGCCATTTCACTTGCTAATTTAGCCTATAGCCTTCATATTTCCTGATGGTCTCTCAATAATAATCATTTAAATGTAAACAGTAGCTGGCTATCACTGCTCTTCTATTTATTGTTGTGACTGAGCATTGGCAGCGTGGCAACTTTGATGAAATGGATTGTTCTAGGATGGATTAAGTTTCCGTTTCTAAATGAATCCGCTTTGATCTTTCTGGCCAATGATTCTAACAAACAGATATATAGGAGAGGAGTGTGATCCTTTTGATACTCATGGACTATCCAGCATCATTGGATACTAATGACCTTGGTATCCTTCTGGACCATCTGACTAGACTGAAAACTGGAAGCATTGCTTTCCAGTGGCTTTATTCTTATGTATTAGTGAGATTCAGATGGTAGTGCTGAGCGTTGTTAAGGAATTCCAGAGGCTGTCTGTGACCCACTTGCAAAGCACTTTGGGGATAAAATCTCATGCATCCTATTTTTAGGATATGTGTGCCTAGAATATATATGGCCATATTTCTTGAAAGAGTTTCAAGTATTGTTGCTTAAGGTTATAGCCAAGGTGCTTGTAGGAGCATATTCTACCATCTGTGCACTCAGATCTTAGTCTTCTGAGTCAGAGATCACCAGCTGATGGCAAACTTATGTTCTACTTTAGGGGTAAATACTTAAAGTTGACTAATTTCAATCTGGTTTTCACTGGAGTTCTTGTAGGAAAATCTACTGAGAAATGTGCACCATTCGTTATATAAATTTCACTGGGCACCAAGATGGCATTGTTATTCTTTAAATATTACTCTGTTTTATCTCTAGTTCCTATTTTAATTGGGATATTCCATTTAGACAAAAGTCCTGAAACAGAAGTGATTTAATCTGTTGATTAAATCATGGTTGGATTCATACAACATGCTAAGCCACAACTTAGGACAGTAAAAAATATGGTCATACATATCCCAGAGGAATGTCTAACGAAGCCCATACCACCACCAATTCCAGAGTGCAGTCAAGTGTTAGTGTGTCAAAGGTTAGTCGAAGATTAGTGTAGGCCTCAACCCAATAGAAGGTGTTCACCACTACCATAAACTATGGTTTACAAACTTCAGTGGCCGAATTCCTGCCACACACAAACCAAACCCAAGTAAACCACATTATGGCTTAGCATAATATGTGAATCTAATCATTGAATTCTGCAACTGCCCAGCATCATTGCATGATAGGTTGCCCTGCCCAAAAATCTTATACAATTATCCAGTGAAACATGATGGGCCTCTCTAGTTATGTTTCTCAGAAAGTTAGTCAAGACAGTTTTATTCCAGCAAGCCCAAGGAATCTGGTTTTTATCCCTTCAGAATGAATTGTGGTAATAGTGGGAAATGCTATGACTGCTATGGCTTTATTATACTGACTCTATTGTGCTTCCAGGAAAGACTTTTATGGGAAAAATGTACTTCCTCCTTAAGAGAATAGGGTGGAGGGTGAAAAGGAGTGATCCAGACTGTGTCATACTCTGTAATCTTTCCATGCTTTCCTACCACTTCCTCCCTCTTTCTCCTTTCCATTAAAAAGCTATGCACAAACAATTGTTGCAAAGAAAAAGAGAGAACAGCCACACAGTGTCTTTTGACCAGTCAGGCTAGAGAAGCATCCACAAGATTCTAAGCCACCCTGAGCTACTTGTTAAACAGCTGCATGCAAGAGATACACAACTAACAAATTGTTTTAAAACACTAAGCAGTTCTACTCAGATTTAAGTCAACTCTGTGGGACTACTCTGTAAACATGCATAAAGTGTAATGCCGCTAACCCTAAGCTTGCTTACATGGAAGTAACTTCTATTGAAAGCAATGAGTCAAGGACCAGTTTACACATTTATTTCAGCCCACATGGCTTTTAGCTTGTCCTGTTATGGGAACAGCAAAACAAACAAACAAACAAAAAATCTAGGGACATTCTAATGTTTAATTAGGAAATGTTTATTCTTACAAACGGGAAAAAACAGGAGAAAAAAATAAATAATGAAACACAAATTAAAGCTTGGTTTTGAGCACAGAACTTTCTGTGCCTCTCAATAATGCCCTAGTAACAAATTGTTACCTGAAAGTAGTGTACATTTACTAAAACAAAGTAGTGCAAAGCTGTTGTAAAGTTGCTTGTCCAGTCACACTAGCATGCTATAATAATAGTACCATTGCTACTGTAACATATAAAAAAGCCACTCTTGCTCCATTAGCCTGTCTGGCTTTAGGTAAATCACAACAAATCATTCTAATGATGTAACTCCATAAGTAACTGCATGGGCCAAATGAAGATTACGTTTTCTCTGCCAAGAACAGTTGTGATAATCAGTTTGATGTTCCCCTATGGTTCAGACTGGGTCTTTAAAGAGATTAATCTGGAAAATCTGCATGTGCCAGGACAAGAAAATGGGTTATCAATTTATGAAAAATACATGAAGAAATTACAAGATTAGCTAATTTAGATTATCTTTGAACTTCCTAAAAAAAAAAAGAAGAGGGGTTGTTTTACTTTACCAGATCTGAAGTAGCATTAGTCACTACAGGACAATTTTGCTTAAACTAACCAAAAGACACACTTAAAGAGTAAAAATTATCCAAAACAGTTGTCCTTAATGAAGCATCCTTCCTTGCCTGCCAGTTCCTATAAGTAGCAGATTTTACTTTGTAGATTAGGTCAGTAGCTGGCGACCATTCAGTTGTATTCTTGTATATATAATTTAAATTACACCCTAATCCAACTGCAGTCAAGTCATTCAACCAGTTAGCACAGGAGCACCTCACTAGTGTATCACTACTGACCATCCGCTGTTGGGCCCATGGCATTGGCATGAACTCTGCCCCACCAAGAGCTGGAACAAGATACACCAGCCCAGCATACAAGGCTCTCCATATCAAGCCATATGGCAGACAAAGCCAAAGCACCAAAGGCTAATGGAGCTGGCCGAGTCCAGCTCGCTGTGCCACCTTCTCACTAGCAGGGAAGAGGGTAGGGAAAGCTGGCTGCAGAGGAAGAGAGCAGGGGGAAATCTCAGTGGCGCCAAACTTATTTCCCTGGAACTAAACATCTCTCAGCTGAAGCTGTCTTCCAAAATGGTTGCCTCCCTCTCAGTGTTGGTTCTGGGGGCAAGAGCAGAAGTTTACAGGATTGCAACAGATTAAGGGCCTTTCCCCACCCTTTGTATTTAACCATGATGCAAACATGCCCCAGGGCACATATTCATTCTTGTTTTTATGTAGCTCATCCCCAGCCCATGGGTGACACAGCCTTAAATTGTCTTTAGCTGAGTCAGTATTAAGGTTGTTTCCTCCCTTATTCCAACACTGTCCAAAGACAGCCTTAAGGTGTCTAATGTGATGACTGGGAACAGAGGCATAATGGATATTGGCCATGCAGACAGCAAACTTCATGCCAGTATAGCTTTCTGCTAACTCAAAAAAAAAACAACAGTAGGCCAATAGTGTCTGCACAAAATGCTAGGCTGCACGTGTGGATCTCACCACAGGCATGTCGTCTTCTTCAAACTTAATAATGCACACATTACAAGTTTACAAAGGTATTGTTTTGTGATCCTAATGTATTTAGTGGGTTGTTTTGAATATTTAGTATCTTACAAGGTATCCACTGTGAAATCTGGACATTTTTACAAACCCAAAAAATTTAATGCCCCAAAAGTAGGAGATGTCCAGGAAAAACTAGAGGGCTAACTGACCTCCTTTTTCTGCTGTGGCAAGAATATGTTCTTCATCCACAACCCACAGGCTAGGCATTTGTATTTCTGTTTTTCCAAAGCGCTTACTAGGTCAGTTTTTTGCAGGACAACCTCAGTTGTGTGTTCTTTAAAACTAAAGAAAGGCATTTGTTACAATTGTGCAAGAACCTGCCAAAATGCAATACAATGGTGCAATCTAAGTATGATAAAGATACAGTTTGACCCAGATCTTGTAGGTCTTGACCCCTGACCTTGTCATCCATGCTTAAATTCAACAGTGGAACATATGAAGTGGTAATTAAAAATTAAGCAATGTTATCCATTACTCTCGACATATAAAATGCAGAGGCCAAATATTTATCAACCCAACACCTACATGTACTTTATGTTGGAATTTCCCCTCTTTCTATGTACCTTCTGTCTTGACCCCACTTCTTACCAGGCAGGCAGTTTTGCTATTTGTCCACTTCCCTTTCTCTCCAAGCCAAGTTCCTGCAGACCCTGATTCAGAAGACAGTGAGGCTGAGTGTAGCTTATATATATTAGGGAAAGTTGTTTGTGGAAAGATGCATCCTTCTTTGGTCAAACTGAACTGTTGCTGATTTTTTCCTTAAACTGACCCTATTCCTGTGGATTCCTTAGGAACTTGCTCCTCATAGAATTCCTGAATGGCGTGCTCCCCTTCTTGCCCTTTCCCTCCATTAATATTCTCTGCCATTCCTTATTTCTCCAGACACTTTTGAGTCACAGGTGGCCCTGCCAAGCACTCCGTCTAGACTGAGAGTCATTCCCAAGCTATTCGGCTTTTCATTTCCTCTCTACTGCAACTGGGGGAAAAAAATTCTCCCCTCCCTTCCAGCTTGGCCAGCCCATTATACTATTACCTCTCCATAGGCACAGGGCTGGCTCCACATTTTACAGGTTGCCCAGCAATAACAGCTTGGCCCAGGATATGTGAGATGAAAGCAGTTAAATTAACAAAGTTGTTTGATGGGAAAGGGGAGCAGGGAAATAGAAAGACCCAAAGCAAATGGTACAGAGGTGAAGAATCCCAACACTCAGGGTGTCAAATGTTTACCAGCTATTCATTCACCGATGTGCTTTTAGCAGGAGTTTGATCTCCATTTGCTCTATTGAGAGTAGTGGTATCTCCTGAAAATCATACTGGGAAGCATCCCCTGGTGATTTCTGTAGTTATAAATTTTAGAAAAGGCACTCAACCACTCTAGGCTATTTTTTTTGCTGACCAGCTAGCAACCCTGTTTAAAAAGAAGGGAAGGAAAAAGTCAATTTTTTTAAATCCATCCAATTGTGTCTGATTGAGACTGCCTGGACAAGTCCTTGCAGTTTTATTGGCAAGGTTTTTCAGAAGTGGGTTGCCCTTGCCTCCTTCCTAGGGCTGAGAGAGAGGGACTGGCCCAAGGTCACCCAGCTGGCTTTGTGCCTAAGGCAGGACTAGAACTCAGGGTCTCCTGGTTTCTAGCCTGATGCCTTAACCACTAATAAATTATAGGGGAAAGAGCTACCTGATCTAACTCTATTGCTATGCTCTTTAAAAGCTTCCTTCCAGTCAAGGTCAGCTCCTAGAAGCTTCATGGATACCTCCATTTAATTTTCTTGGCAAATTGTACAATTTTCTTGTTTTTGCCTTCTTCCATAATCTTTTTGGGTTTCCCAGACTGAAAGCCTGGGGTTTCCTGGTTGTCTCCCATCCCAGTACAAACCAAGACCGACCCTACATACTGTACATTTTTGAGATAAACCAAGGTCACGGTAGGTGTTGTCATCCAGCTAGATATTATGTTATTTAATATTTATATATGTAAACTTGAAAATAGCATGCTTTGATGTTCACTATTAATGCTAAAGTATTACATTAGTCCTGCCTCTACTCCAAGAGTTTAAAAGTTCAATTACATTTAGGCATACTAATTATTATTTTTAGATTATAATCTATTTTTGCATTATTTTAAATGTATGTATAAATGCTATATGAGGATAAATTGTGTAGCCATTTTAAGCCTGCTTATTTATCAGTTTTATACCCCACCATAATCAATCTACTCTCAGAAGCTATATAAACACCCTATGAAGAAATAACATTAGCTTTTGAGAAGATATGCCCTGGCATCAACTTTCTTTAAGAATATTTGTAAAGTGGATTTTTGTTTTCCTTTTCATTTCATTGCTGTAACACCTTTACTTACAATGCTTCCATCTTCCTTCTGTCTACTTCTGTATTTACATGAGGCAGTGCATATACAAACAATCATATTATACAAATTTCAGTATACCAAAGGATAGTTTATATATAGAATTTGTCAAACATGGGTGACAGCACCAATCACTTGTTAGGAGAGGAGTATCTGAAAGAACAAAATTGAAGTTCTCCTCATTTAGACAGATAAGCAATATTTTGGCTGGGTTAAACAGCTTACTAAACTGCTCTTATCTAGTTCAGTGATGGTGACAGGCCAACGATGTTTTGGGTGACACACTAGCATGCACCAACACCCAACAACAACTATTCTCCCTGTTTTGAGTTACCAAAGAAACTGAGTTTGTTTTACTCGTATTTCATTTTTGTAATTATTCAACGTTTCTTTATATAATACACAGCACTACAGGATTGAACTGGTTTTTTTTAAACAGATGACTATGTAAATAATTGTTTCTCTTTTGTTTTGGGGGGGGGGGGGTGACACACCAGCAGAATCAAGTTAGGCATTTTCCGAATTTTTGACATGCCGAGCCCAAAAGGTTCGCCATCACTGGTCTAGTTTGTGGTTCAATTGGGTGAATCCCACAAAACATGGTTCAGTTGTACACAGTTCATTCTCACATTCTGATTACACCCAGCTTTAATCTTCTAAGTGCTGCTTTTCATTTTTAAGAGGAACTACAGCAACTTACAGGCGGACTTAGCTGTCGCTGAATAAAAGCCAAAGCCCGTACAGGCTTTGCAGACCCACTACAGCGCTGCGTCTCTAAATCCGCCATTTAGGAAAGATGTTGAAACTGGATACCGGTGTGCTTGAGGCGCCCTCTGCTGGGCATTAATGAATCCCGTGGCAAGTCAGCAACGCTAGGCCTTCGAAAGGCAATTTATAATTAAACTACAGATAATATGAACGGACTAAAGATATATACGAAGTACCGAAGAGTTCGGGAAAATCTAGTCCCTGTCTGCGAAGATATATGTAGAGCACGCTACAGAAACCTGGGGTTTTCCTGACGTTGTATAACTACAACGTCCAGCAACAGTAGTCAGCACGGTCCGGATAAGGAACGATGCGGAGTTGTAGTTCAGCAATACGGGGGACCATACTGGGTCTACTTCTGTTGTCCAGTTATCGGCCCGTTCAGAATATACACAAATTGTGCGCTTATGAATATAACTGCATCAATTGTTCATTGTACCAAATTCTGCGCAGACGTTGCGTGCGCCGTATCTTCCAGGAACCGGTTTCTCTTGCACGTCTGAATGCATCCTAACAGAAACACGAAGATTCTGTGCGGAGAAAATTAGCCTGCAGCCACGAAGGAACCGGCCCTGCCTCCTCCCTGGGTTTGCCCCGCTCTTTTCCTATCCCCAGTAGCTTCCTGCTCTTCTCCAGAACGGAAGAATCCATAACCAAAACAGCAGCAGCTCAACAAAAGGCGACATTTACCTTCCAACGGATCTGGAGCGATTGTTGCCCCGCCTCCACTTCAGGGGTTTGGGGGGGGGTAAATGTGTGCTAGATTCCATCCTTTCCTATCAGCTTCGAGGCTGCCGAGGCGACCAACCAATAAGAGTGGGGCGTGGGCGGGGCCTGATCTCCGCGCGGGAAGATGGCGCTCAGCGGGGTGGTCGCGTTGTATGCACGGCTGAAGGTGGTTTGTTCTTTGGAGAGCGGAGGAGGGGTGCACGAGAATCCCGGGGCTGCGAACTAATTGTCAACGTAGGAGGATAGGGGGGCGGGAAGGGATGGAGCTCCGTGTCCTCTTGGAGTAGGGTGAGGTTGCCTGCTTTTTGGAGGTGGGATACCGGGCGGGAATCGCCCTCGGTGCTGCGCGTGGAAGTCCTGATTCTGTCGAGTTGCAGGAAAAAGCAAAATAGTAGAAATACAATAGATGTATCTAGGACACGCTTGTGTATTGGTGGTTCTTCACCATGATGTGCAATGGTAGTGCCCTCTTGAATACCGATTGCTAGATGCGAGCAGGAAGGCTGCTGTTTTCATGCCCAGATCTCAAGTTCAAAGAAGTATCTGGTCTAGATGAGTTTTCAGAATGCCCACTAATAAATGTTCTTAGCTTGTTAGAGATCGTCAGGAAAATGTACGTCTGTAATTTGCTTCTTGGAGATTTGCTTTAAAGGAAGGTCAGATTTATCACAAGTGTTTATTGATGCGATGGCATTAGGGAGCCTCCAAGTTCGGAGGCAGTGTATCAAGAAACACTGCTTACGTGGAGCAGTGGTAGGCACAGTTGTTGTCTTTGGATGTAGGCGTCTTGGTTATGAAAACAGGGTGCTAATTTAGATACCACCCTAATCTTTAGGATAGGTTGGTTTTGTTAATCCATTTTGGAAAAAGGAGCTAATTTCTTTGGGTAAGGTACTTATATTACCGTCTTTGTTATATTTATTCCGAAGTAACTGTTAAATTCTATTGAATGCGATGAGCTTTGCTCCATAAAAAAAAACAGACTTACAGCCTGATCCTCTGCATGTTTACTTAGAAGTAAAATGTTGAGTTTCATTGTATATAGCATTCTAAACAGAGGCTTTCTTCTAAGTAAATACTTAGGGAGGGAGGAGGAGGAGGAGGGGAGGGAGGTCATAAGATATGGGGTTGGCTAGCCCCCTAGAGGCCTGGTGTTGCTTCCATCAGCCTTTTGGATTTTTCCTTTTCCTTTTATTCTTTGTAAATGTGTCCTCTTATAAATTTTAACTGTATATTTATTTATTGTTTTAATATGTTGTAAGCCACCCAGAGTCCTCCATTGGGGGGAGATGGGCGGGGACAAGTTTAATAAATAAATAAATAAACAAACAGAAAAGTATTGCAGTTTGTGGATTAGGTAAAATTGGCTGTGAAAACTCCAAGTGTGGCTACTATACTTGAAAAAGAAATAGATACTGTATGGAGGGCATCATGACCTTTTCTAGAATTCTTGAACTTTTATTTAACATATACTTCTTGCTCTTCATTAAAGCCTAATGTTTGTTTAGAAATCTCTGGAACTTTACATGCATTATTTGTACAAGCTTGTGCTTCAGAAATAAAATAGCTTACTTGTTTGTGTGCATCTGTTAGTATACAACAAGCTACTTCAACTCAGTATAAATAGAATAAAAAGCTGGCCTCATATTTCAGAACGTTATATATTTGTTTTTTAAGGTCTTGGACTGCTAATGTTAGGATAGGTCTATGGGAAAGGAGAGTGAGAAAATGAAGTATTTTTGGTGGTAGAGATCCTAGCAGAATTCAGGAAGTATAGAGGGATGCCTAGAATGAAAGGAGGTATTTCTGCTTTTGTTTTTCACTATCCTCAGGAACTGGGCTGCCCTGCACTAGAGGGTGTCTACCTGTCAGAGGCTGAAGACATACAGAAATTGCTATTCAGTCCTTCGTCCCATCGTTTGGACATATTGGAATGGATCTGTGTCAGGTAATGGGTATTAGAGCTGGAGCCTTGTTCCCTGATAGGATAGATCTAACAGTACTGCCAGAATATCTTGTTCAGTCTCAATGGAATCTAAAGATTTGCCAGTACAAGCCCAGAAGAGTGGGAAGACAGAGAACAGATTTGTTTTTCTCCTTCACTTCCTTCTGAAGGCAGAGAAAATCTTTATACCCTGTCTTGTTTAACACAAAACCCCTGAATAAGATCATCCGTCAGTTCAGAGTCCGGGATCGTTAATATACAGATAATATCAGTTGTACAGCTTGACCCCAGGCCATCCAGGTGATGTTGTTAAGGTCCTGTCCCAATGTCTGGAGGCCGTGTGGGTCTGGATTGGGAGGAACAGACTCAGGCTCAAGAATGAATGGCTGAAACTGTTTGGGCTCCCTGGATCTGGAGATTTTTCATATTTAGTCTTATTGAGCCTCAGTCAATTTTCTTTGTTGGTGTGTTGGCTTGTTTTCTTTGGACAGACTTGTTTCTTTTTTCTTCTCTTCATTTTATTATTTCTTACTTTTAAAATGTAAGCTGGCCAGGGTCGCCTGGGAGTTGGCCAGCCTCTAAATCCAAATAATAAATAAATAAATTATTCCTGTTGGAGGGACATGATCATAGAGTTGAGGAGGCGCTGCATCCAATATAGCCATAGGCCCACCTTTGCCATGTCTGTTTTTTAGCCTTTCCAGTGCTGGGAGGTAAAAGAGAATGTTTCTCATACCAGATTTCTTTGCTAAAGTAAGAGTTCTCTCTGCGGTCTTGCGGGGTGAGGCACTGAAAAATCCTGTGGCTCTTAAGATGCTCTGCTAGAAATCATAAGATTGCAATTTTAGCATTTTCAATTTCTGACAAGCAAGATTCATTTCTCTCCTCGTTTCCAGTTCTGTTCATATGACAGGTGTGGCATTTGAAAACTACTTTCCCTTTGATTATTAATGTTAGCACAGTTAGGAAGGTGTGACAAGTATGGAGATTCACTATAGCATTAAATCACAAGATGTAGGAAGCAGTTTGTATAAATTAAGAGCAGCTAATCAGAAAGGATTTGCAGTTTTTCATTTCATTGGGTGTCCAGCTAGGTGGCAGCATCTAGCTAACCTTGACTGATCTTGAAAAGCTATGTGGGGTCAGGTTTGGTTGAATAGAATGCTGATCAACCAGAACTAAATTCTGTGCTGGGAATCACTGCTAGCTACTTCATTATTCCCTTGAAACGCCTTTCCTCCTGTTCTTTCTTTTAAAAAACCTTAACCATGAGGTAAAGTACAGGATGAAGGAATCTAGTTTCCTGGAAAAAATACTTCTGTAGCTTCTCTTCTAGGAATGTTTATAAGTAGAGTAATTGCCTTTGTCCCGTTGCTCTGGCCAATCTCCCAATCATGGTTGCTTCCTCTTATTCCTCTCTTCATTCTATGTTACAGGTTTTCTCCCTTGCTAGATTGAAAATCCATGAGTGGGACCAGATTCTATCATTATAGGAAGTAATCATAATCACTATCAGCAGTTATTCAAAAACAGATGTCTATATGGTTTGGTATTGCTCTTCTGAAAGGCAGACATACCTTTTTACCCTTTCACCTTCTTTATCTCTGAATAATTTGAATTACTTGCATTTATGAAGGGGTGTGAAGTATTACAATACCTCAACAAGGCTCTGAAAGTTTGTTTTGCCTTCCCCTGCAGTGTGTACCCACCTCTTCGAGAGCAGTTTTCATCTCTCAATAAAGAATCACAATCAGATTTAAAGATAAAAGGTATATATATATAGTGCTCATATTAAGTGGATTAATAAATAATCTGTCATTCATGGTTGGAAAAACTGTTGATATGTCTGTGAGTTCCTGGGGTGGGGGAGTAGGCAGAACAGGACTGTATAGACTCAAATTCAAAGTATGCAGGATCAAAGGCTTTTGTCAAAAAGACAAAAACAGTACTGTGACAGTGTGGTGCAAAACAAGTCCCTTTTGTATCTGCATGCAGTGTCACAATGTGTATACAAAAGGGGTGAAGCTTGCTTTGCAATGGGATAGTAGTGTTTTCATCAATTGACACCCCCTCTCCCAGAAACCTCTTGTATATTCTTGTCATATACTTAAGGGGGGCATGGACACAAAGTCTAATATGCTGGGCAGATTTTTCCTATCTGAAAACCATAATTTCTTTTGCATAAATAAATGACTGCTTGTGTTACTTATTCCTATGGAAAACACTAAAGAGATGCATTTCACCTGGGGGAGGGATCTAAAATTCCCTCTGCGCACAAATGGGAAACAGCGTTAATTATATCCTAGATTGCATCCTGTTAGAGTATCCCATGAAATTCCATTAGAATAACTGAAAACCAAGCCAGCATTTGTCTTTTATCTTTCTCTAGTTTCTGTTTTTAGTCTTACTGGTATGATTGAATATAGAGCTGGCTTTATATATGGATAGTTAGAATTAAATTCTGTCTGATCTTCCAATTGAACAATCGGAGACTAGATGATAATGGAATAGTGCCACTAGAGCCAGTGGTGAAGGCACCAGGCTAGAAAGCAGGAGACGGTGAGTTCTGGTCCTGCCTCAGGCACGAAAGCCGGCTGGGTGACTTCGGGCCAGGTGCTCTCTCTCCGCCCAACTCACCTCATAGGGTTGTTGTTGTGGGGAAAATAGGAGGAGGAAGGAGTATTACGTATGTCTGAGGCCTTGAGCTATTTATAAAAATAATAAAGGTGGGATAAAAAATCTAAAAAAACCCAGTCAGCTCTTGAAGAGTAAATGTCTCCAAAAGAAGCAAATTGAATGATCTTATTTAATGCATTTTAAAGCATGCCCTTTTAGGTAACATGAAGTCATTGCCTGTAAATAAGTTATGGTGGCTGTACAAACTAATTAAAAATGCTGTTGTTTAGGAACCTGTTAACAAAAGAAAGGACAAAAGAAGGATGCTGTCTGCCCTTTAAAATCGTCAAGCTAATCTGCGGGGCTACTTGCAACCTAACTGTTAAAAGAAAAAAGAAAGAGCAACTTCTCTACTGCTGGCTAACGCTTGTGGGCTGTCTGTTAGCATATAGATGCACTGCAAAGCAGTTGCTTGGTTTCCAGGGAGTGAGTCACATCTTAGCTGGCACTCCATCACTCCGTGTTTCAGTCCATCAAGTTTTCAATATTCCGAGCAAAATCTGGCCTCTTGGACCAAAATTCTGATTGTTCTGAAGTCTTGTCCTCAGTGGGGTCAGAACTAAGCCAAGAGACATAAACACATCTGTATGAATTACTTTTTTAAATTAAAAGTGTAGCTTTTTTGCCAGGGAACATGGTTTAGGTTTTTGGTCTATAGCATGTGACTTGGATTAATTCATAATTTTCATAATTTGAGAAGTTGCATAAAAATGGATCAACTTGTAATTTATTATGTTGTCATATTTTCCTTTGTCTGATGCTTGCAAGCTAGAAATCATATTTTAATCCATGCCTGTCTTCGGCAATTGAAAACAGCCCATTTTCCTCCAGCAGATGTTGTGTGGAAGTTGGCTGATGGATTGCTTTCGTGTTTCTGAAACTCTTTTTTTTAAAAGCTTGCCTCTCCTGCTTCCTTAAAGTTTTTCTCATAATTGAACAAGTTGAGCTCAGTGTTTCTTCACAAGCCTCGGCTATCTAAATGCCTCGTTCTCTCCTGACCTCTGCCCAATTTATCTGTATCTGTAGTGAGCAAGTTGCCTGATGAAGCAAGTGCCATTCAAGAGAGGTAGTAATGATGTGAACGAATATGGTGCAGTCTAAAGCAAAATCAGCATATGAGACTGCTTTCTACACAACTCAAAGTATGGACTTCCAGCTCACTTCTCTTTAACATTATTGGCTAACATTTGGCCAGTAGTGTTTTATGCCTGTCAGATCATGACCCTGTGAATCAGAGGGGCACATCCCGAGGGTCCATGTGGCCCCTGGAATTCTCAGAGATCCTCTAAACATTGTGACCAGATTGTAATGTTTAATCTGAAAGAAAAGGGAGGTGAAGAGAGCAGTCATATTAATAGTGCTTAAAGTAATGCTAAGTATTTTTTGTTCTGAGGCTGTCTACTTTTGTGTGTGCACATGTAACTCTTGGCTCAAAACAGGTAACATGCATTTACTCTAAAGCAGAATTGTCTTTTTTTCCAATTGGCCCAAGACCAGGCAGTATTTTTTCCCCGCCATCTGTTGCTATCTGCTTTCTTGAATAGGAGATATTGGGAAATGAACCAGGGACTCTCTGTGGGCAAAATGGGTGCCCTGCCACCGAACCGAGTCCCTCTTCAATATTTGACTGTGAGTTTTAGTATACAAGGAATTGTACATGCAATACCAGACTGAGAGTTTGTGTAGAATCCCCTCTGAGTGGGCACTGAAGGAATCGGGCATCTTGCCCTGGTATCAAGCTTCTCCGTGTCTCTGTAAAAATGGATAGCAGGGCCAAAGACAAAATTACTTGTGCAAGCCAAGTCTTGCACTAATCTGTTGTGAAAATGTTGCTTTCCAAGAATGGTTTCCCTCTACTCTGTTCCAAGATTGGATTTTGGCATTGCTATGGTCATTAGGAATTAGGGAAAAGTAAACAAAATATGATATCTTTGTTCTGAAGGTTTGGTTCAGCTTCCATAGCCCTCCCCAATCTGGCCTCTTGCCTGACCTCTATCATCTCCTGGCACCTGATGGAGCCAACCATGCTGATGTCATTCTACAGATGTAAAAACCTATTAAAGTAGATTTTTGAAAGATTTATTAAGATTTGAAACATTGGGATCTAAGTGTATATTGTATTAAAACGGTGGGCTCTCCCCCTTTGCTCTCTTTGTCGTAAGAGCAGAATGGGTAAACTCAGGGTTGGAAAGTTATCAAGTGTCCGAGCAATTAAAAAAAGAAACACCCAACACAGAGCCATAGAAAATTGAAATGGTCAAATCTGCAGGCTTCCATAGGTATATTGTTGGAGGTCTGCTTCGATTTGCAAGTAGAGAAGACTGGGAACATTTACAAAAGTGCTTCCTGAGCTCCATTGTTTACAAGAACTGGGAACTTGGTGTCCAAAGCAGATTTAATTTTGTGGAAAACCCTGACACCTGAGTGGCTAAACTTCCTCCTATCCTGACAGGAATGGTGAAGCTGGGGTATGATCTGATGCTTTGTCAAGCTGATGATCTGGATCTCATCAAGGTAAGCACCAGGAAAACATTTGCAAAAGCAGGCTCCTGTCCCCTCCATAGCCACCTTATGCCATTTCCATACTGTTAATTGTGGATGTCAACTCCCGATTGCTTGCTGTGAATGGATCACGTTATACTTTTTCCTGCAGCTTTACTGGCTTGCAATAGATATGATGAGCAGTTTCCTTTTTTCCCCCCATAATAGCATTTTAAGTAATTAAAAATTCAGGTTATGCAATGAGAAAAGGATTGAAATGAAGTGTATGTTGCTTTTCTTTATGGAATTCCCTTTCTAGGCCTTTGTCCTTGATAGTTTTCTTCTATCCCCTTTTAACACGGGGCCTGCTCAGACACAGTGTACCCTGAATATCAGCGGCTGAGCATGGAGGCAAACTCCGAGGGGGAGGCCTGCTTATGTCATGCTACTGGAAGGCAAAATGCTAAGTGTTTGCATGCCTTTTTGTGTCCCTGCAGGGGAGGGCCTGTGCTCAGAAGCAGCTCCACTTCCTGGAACAGCTGATGGCTGTGATTCCACCTCAAAATAACCTCATGCTATCAGACTCTGTATCGGACTCCGGTAGTTATTCCAGGTGAAGGGGGAGGCCAAGGTACCCCTCCCCACAATTAGCATTCCCTAGGTCTTGCAGCTGTTGTGCTAGAATGGATAGATAGATTTAATTAGTGTGGTGTTGAATATCGCTACCGTTGCTGAGCAGGATTGAACTGGTACTGTTGGCAGAAAGTCTGGAATTCTGTCCTTAAAAGGCATGCTGATTCAGACTTTGGGATGAAATCAGCACTCCATCCTAGATATTTTGTCCTGAAAATGTTGAAGTCCAAAATTGTGTGTGTGTGTGTTTTTTAAAAAAATTGAATTTTGGAATAAATATTTGGGATGGATTGCAAAGGGGGAGGTACACAGGAATTAGATGATAATGGTGGAATTTTAAACACATCATTTCATAGATACTGGCACCCAGCCATAGACCCTATGTGTCCTGAAACGTGTAGCAAAAACACAGCAGCCTTTGTGTTCCCTTTTCTGCAGCCAGAACACTTACTAAGATGGCTGGCCTTAAACAAGTGCTGTGGGCCCATTTTTTATTATATCAAACATCCTTGGATTTTAATGGAGACAGATCACAGCTTCCTTGGTTTTTAGACCACTTTTTTTCTTTGTACCAATCCCAATTTTCCTTCCTAGGTTAGACTGCCCTACAGCCTGCACTTTATAATTCCCCAGCATTCTCTTGCAGCACAGAGGAATCTTTCCAAGAAATAGCTAGGAAGAATGAAGAGTTCATGAAGCAGGTTTTCTCTAGCTCTGATCTGCAGGCAGTGTTGAACCCAGAGTGTCATCCCTGGAGCTCAGATATAAAGCCCCTCCTTTTGGGTGAAGAAGGACAACAGAAAAGGTGAGCTTCCTGTGCCTGCTGTTGAGTTATGGAAAGGAGAGAGTCAAGAAGTCCTTGTAGAGTTATAGTGAGGCTAGAGTGGTCAAATAGAGGAGAGAACTAGTGTAAAAATGAGATCTACTTTTCCATAGATTCCATTCCCTTTCCCCATGTTTTCCTCCCTGTCAAATCAGTGATGAAACCATGAACTCCTGCTACCTGCTTCTTTGTCTGTGTCTACAAAAGGGCCCTGCTGTCAATGACTTCTCACGAGCAAACTCTCTTGGAAGCGTCGGAGGAGCTGGAGAAGGCAGCAGCAGCCTTGGAAAATCTAAGAGCACAAGTAAGCAATTTACAGCCCTGCTATATCAAGCGGGGGCATGTGTTTTACAGTGGGAAGGATGGCTTGGAAGTTGCTTCCTGAGTCATCTCCAGTTTATTTGCTCCATCGCTGCGGTTATGAGCACAGGCTGTGATACTTTGTGTTATCAGGGGTATAGGCTCATCATGGAATACTTATAGACAGGTTATCTGATTTCATGGGATTGATCATCTGTGTCAGTTCTATGACTTAGTGATTACTTAAATTGTGTTATGCCTATCAGTTAGTAGGCTTTCATATCAAAGTGTCCAGAAAACAATGTTGAAGAGTTGCCAGCCCTAATTAGACTTTCCCAGGGAGCTTTGTCTCTGTCTGCATTTCCCTTAATTCTTGTTGTCTCCTTCCCTCTTCTGCCTTCTCTACCATCTTTATTGAGGCTCTTTCTCCTCCTCTTCTTTATTCTTGTTACATTGCATCCCTCTGGTTCAGCTATTAAAAGCTACACCTCTAGTTTTCCTTTTTTACTATGCAAATATTGTAGCCATTTACAACTGCTCTAAGGGGTAGTGCATATGTGTGTTTTCATTGCAACAGAGGTCATCCCTGCTAGATTGCAGCAAAGGGCTATTTTATTCAGTTTCCCATAGGGGGTCAGCAAGGGGATGCTTGGAATTTCCAGGCAAGCAAAGAAGATAGAAGGAAGCCAGAAAGGCAGGGAAATGGCTGTTGGCATTAACTACCTGTTTATTACTATTGCTCCTGTACGCATGGGTGGCATTTTATGGGATACAGGTAGTCCTCACTTAACGACCACAATAGGGACCAAGAAATTTGTTGTTAAGCAGGGTAGTTGTTAAGCAAGTGATGCCTGATTTTATGACCTTTTTTGCAGCAGTCATTAAGCAGATCACTGCGGCTGTTAAGAAAACCATACAGTTCCCCATTGGTTTTGCTTGCTGGAAGCCAGCTGGGAAGGTCACAAATGGCAATCACATGACCCTGGGACACTGCAACCATCATAAGTGTGGTTGCCAAGTGCCCGGATCATGATCACATGACTGCAGGGGTACTGTGATGGTTGTAAGTCCCTTTGTTCAACACCGTTGTGACTTCGAATGGTCGCTAAATGAATAGCTGTTAAGTGAGGACTACCTGTGTATCTTATCCTCAAACAGAGTTGATTCCCTCTTGTCTTTAAATTGGGGGGGGGGAATAGTGTTCCTTCCTGCAGGGGAGCCCCGCTGGTGCCAACGCATCCTGCAACAGTGCCACAGCTCTTCAGTCCCTCAAGCTGATAGTATCTGACTACAGCCAGTTGCTTACAGCCTTTGAACAAGTATATGAGAACGAGCTGCAGAAGCATTGTGAGCGTCCTGCTCCTAAGCTGAGTCCTTGCGGCCCCCTCTTCCAAGCTGTGCACCGCAATCTGCTGCTGTGTATGCAGGTGAGGCTGGGGCATGTGAATGGGTGGGCAGGCAGGCAGGGAGTTTGGGAGCCTATATGGCAACGGTTGCAATGTAGAGAAACGTTCTTTAACTTTCCAATAATGGCTTCTGGATTTGTGTTTGGAGAAATGGTAAGGGTGCAGTAAAAGTAGGAAATGATGGGGTGTGCCAAAGTTAGTTTCCTAGCAACCATGCAAAGGGGTCCTTGACTCTACTCCTTTTCTCTCTGAGTCAGCAAATCTGTGTCTGACTGTACCACTTCAGTCTGCAGATCTCCATCTGCAGCTCCATCCCAAGTCCCAGAAAATCTGCATGTGAGGGAGGAGGTTAGATAGATGCCATCCTGTGCCAATTGAAGGTAGTCAATTGGAGCCAATTCAGTTCAGTAGAAAGAGCTCTTCTGGAGCTACGGTGTGCCTCTATGTTCAAGTCTGGTGACAAAGAGGAGGAAGAGAATCCATATTTGAGGCTTTTCAGCTTCCCTGCCAGATTTCATTAGGGAAGTCATAAACCTATCTGTACAGGTCATCAGATGGCAGCAAAGAGCCACCAGTCTAGCCCTGAGACATTCACATATCTCAAAAGTGTTTGGAAGCAAAGCTGGTTCCTGTTTCAAAGGTTTTTCACTGGTTACTTCTTAGTTACCTGGCATTCTTTTGTTTTGTATTATTTTTAAAAGTTATCAACAATATTACTGGATTTCACTCATGGGTCCCAGTCAGGCTCTTTTATAGATGTATTTACATTTTGTCTTAAATTTTTATTTACTGGTTTCTTAAGCTAGACTGTTTTACAGATCACTTATGGACACATTTTTTGTACTGGTCTGAGACTCCAATAAAATGACTGAGTTCATTACTGTTCAGTTGCTGAATAAAGAAGACAGGTTCTCCCAGGCTTAACCCAGATCTTTACCTAAATAGCTGGCTTTTTTATAAGAAGAAATCAGGTGATGCCTCTCTTAGCTTTATACTGCCGTGCTAGGATCTCTGTTCCACAAGTAACCAGAAATGGCCCCTGTACTATTTCAGAATAAATTGGGTGAATCAATTGATTTCTCTTTTTTTTGCTCAAATTGTGATTTTCTTGACCATATGTTCATTTTGCTTTATTTCTATATCAATTGTATGAATGTAAAATTATAAAATGCAAAAATGCATGGGATTTTTGCATACTTAAAAGATTTAGCTTTTTGTACATAGCTTTCTTGCTGTTTTCTCATTTTTCAAGTGAATTTTCCCTAATATATCTTTGCTACATATTCTGTTCTAAATCTGAGGTTAAATCATAGCCAAGTAATTACAGTTAGTGTTAATAAACGAAGGAAGTGTTTATATCAACTTGTAGGACACTTCCTAGTCCCGCTGGACCTTTTTTTGTAGCTGGAGAACCTGAATCAGTACTAGTCTGATTTTTTTGCTGGTCACATGGGGGCTTAAGGATGATTTCCTTAAAACTCTAGTATTTCCTAAAGATGTAAAATACATTCTTTATCACAACAATACCATCTACTAGAATACCTTACATGAAGCTTCTGGAAAAGGTACATTATAGAAAGGCAAGCATCATGTTTTCATCCTTCCAGATGTTAGGCAAATGCACCTACCTTTTAAGCCTAACAATTTTAAAAGCGCAAATCTCTACCTTTCTCTTAGTTCTACCCACTTAGCTATTTGCATGGAGTAGTTTTCTTTCCTAAATCTTCCTACCAGCCTTACCCGTGTTTTCTTGTCGAAGCATTAAAACAGCAATAGTTTCAAAATTGTTTTTAAGATAACCTTTCATACATAGCTAGGTTGCAATTAATGCGAGTTTGAATAATGCAATATTCAATTTGTGCGCATTGTAAATTGATACCAGGTTGTGTTTAATGGGACCAAAAATTCAGTTAATGTGAGGCTAGCACATGCGCAGTTGCAGTTGGGGTTTTAGACGCTGCTGATCTTTGTGTGTGCAAAATGGAGAAAAAGATTCCATCAGAGGAAAATGGTACAAGCTCAAAAAGAAGAGGCTGGTTCTTACATTAGAACAAATTTGATGTAATTGAACGATATGAACATGGTGATAGCAATGCTAACATAGGATGAGATGTTGGAATGCCTGAATCTACAGTACACAATATTATAAAATATGCAGGGGAAATAAAAGAAAAAGGTAAAGTTGTATCAGCTTTTTGTGGTTTGCAAATATCTACAAGGAATAGAAGTGTTGCAGTGATAGAAACAGAGCATCTTTTAACTGTATGGATTGAGGATTGTAATCTGTATTAATATTTTATTAATATACATATGAAAATTTACGTTCAAAAATTTTCATTGCCTATTTCGGTTGAGCTGGAACCCTATTTTTCGTAGAAATATCACTCTGAATAGTGCGAATTCAAATAATGTAACTATTTCATGGGATTCATTATCCGCACTAATCAAGACCTAGCTGTATCCATAACTTTAGTCTCAAGACCATTAGAAATCAGTTGCTTATTCACTGAGCATATTCCACAAGGACAGGGTGATTCATCAACCTTCCTTTAGTCCAGATTTTGGCTCCTGTGTTCACTGGTCACAGAAACTTGCCCTGCTGTTTTCTGTACTGATCTTGCTCGGTGTATCTGCCATTATTAGATATAAAAATTGATCTATCAGTTTCATTCACTTTTTGGCTTCCTTCACTTCCCTTTCCCTCAAAGACAACCTGAGAACAAGAATATTATACTCTAACATGTCTGGAAGGGATCAGATCGGTACAAGACAGTCAGTGATTCCCTGCCTTATGAACAAGTACAGTGGAACCTCTAGTTACGAATTTAATCCTTTCCGTGACTCTGATCGCAACTCGAATTGGTCACAACGTGAAGCACGTTTTCCCATAGGGTTCAATGTAAATACGGTTAATCCGTTCTGCCCTCCGAATTTGGTCGCGCCGCGAGGCACATTTCCCCATAAGGTTCAATGTAAATACGGCTAATCCGCCTTCCGAATTTGGTCGCTCCGCGAGGCACATTTCCCCATAAGGTTTAATTTGTCAGCCGGCGTTGCACGGCTAGGAAATTCCCCAGGCGCACTTTAGTCAGCCCTAGCGCAGAAAGAGGAAGTGCTAATGAAATCTGAGCTTTTGTCACGCACACGCACAGCCAGGAGCGGGAGCTTCCCCCCCCCCCACTGATTCCTCCGCGCTCTTTCCTTTCTCCATAGCGACAAAAGCACAGTGAAAGCAATCAGCGCGCTGGGGGGAAAGGCTTATGTCGCGCACACGCACAGCTGGGAGCGGGAGCTTCCCCCCCCGCACTGATTCCTCTTCCTCAACTCCTCACTCTTTCCTTTGTCCATAGCCCTTGGTGTGGTGCGCGCGAGGAAAGCCTTTCCCCCACGCGCTCAGATTAGTGAAGAGGCGCCAGGTGGCCCTTTCATTAGCACTTCCTTTTTCTGCGCTAGCGCTCGAGCGGTGAAACTGACTAAAGCGCGCCTGGGGAATTTCCTAGCCGTGCAACGCCGGCTGACACATTAAACCTTATGGGGAAATTTGCCGCGTGGAGCAAGCCTCCTTGCTACCGCGATCTCGCCCACAGGAAGCCGCGACCACGTGGCAGCAGGGCAAATGGCTGCGGATCCGGTTCATAGCTTGAGGCGGAGTTCGCATGTCGAGGTAAATTTTTGCAGCCGGAGCTGGTCGTATCTCGAAATTTTCGTAAGGTGGGGCGTTCGTATCTTGAGGTACCACTGTAGGAGCTTGGTTTCATGCTAAGTACCAGTGTTCCTATCTCTAAACATTTCTAAACAGATGGAATTGTAATAATGGTAGCTGGCTGTGCATGCATGTTTAGCTGTCTAGAATAGCTTTCTTTAAACATGACTCTTATGGTGTCCTTGACTTTTGTGAGATAAATGCTTGAGAGTCAGAGCCCACCTCTAATAAAAGAAAGAGGGCAGGTGTATGTTCATACAAAAATAAACGATGTGTTCAATAAAACCAAAAGTCTATAAAATACAAGAGGCAGCAGTTAGGTTGTTAAATTCAGGAATTTATTTCTTCCCACATAAATCTGTCCTCTGTCAGTAATGGCACACTGAGAGCCCATCAGATAGAAATGTCCTCTACTCCATGAAGCCTGCGCTACAATATATTTGTTGGCTTTCCAGAGTGCTTCCTGATTTTGTTATCACATGATTCCCCCCATGTCTTAACTTTTAAAAAATTCTCTGGAATGGGCTTTTCGCTCCCCTCTTTCTTATCCTGTCTCATCACAGCTATTGATGTCTGGAGCACAAAATCCTGAGCAGTTGGAGATGATAAAATGCCACTAAAGAAGCTGCCTGTTTTTGTTCTCTGAATATTCCTGTCTTCAGGAGCTGCAAGGCCTGGCCCAGGTTACTGAAACCTCAGAATGCATTATGGAGACAGTACAACGGCGGCACGAGCAGAAGGTGTTCTGGAATGGAAGTGCCATAGCCACGTTACGTAAGTCTTGTGTCTCCTGTGGCCTGCTCTTCCTTATAAATGTCAGCTCCTCTTCCTATACTGCTCTCTTTCTGATGCTCCTTAGTGTGTGGGGAGGTGTGAATTATGAATGGGGTGTTTTCTTAGCTGACCCACCTTAACCCTGGGGCGAAGGTCTTTTCTTTAGGGACTGAAATTTGGGGAAGATACGATGGACAGCTAGGAGAGAATGAAATGTGAAATGTAGGAAGAATTGGATTTAGCCAGAATGTGTTGATGAAAAGATGGAACTGATATCTTACTTTTTTAGCCTCAAAGCTTGAAGAACTGCAGCAGAAATACAAGGCCATCCATACCATCCTAAAAGACTCTCAGGGATCCTGAAGATGCAAATTGTAGGTTATTTCCAGAGGAAGGAAAAGTGTCCCTTCCTAGGATGTAAATGAGAGCCTGAGAAACATTGTCAGTTTTTTCAAATGTAAATATATTTTCTGAAGTATTCTTTGAAAATTTAAAAATAAAATCTGTCTCCTTAGAATGAATATTCTCTCTCACTCTTTTCTTCTTGGTTGTTGTTTTTTTCTTAAACTTATTGACCTCTCCTTTAATTCCTAGTTTCCAAATAGCACTTCTAACTCCAGTTGGATCAGCAAGGCACTTCTCCCCTTTTTGTACATTTGCATCCTTATATCTAGTATCTTGTGGAATAAGCTTCTACCACTGTCCCTTTAAACTACATGCCAGGTATTCCTGGATGGTTTAAGACCTTTCTTTGCCAAATCTCTTGAAAGACAACTTCCAGAATTCCCAGTCAATCTGCTCTAAAGAGATCATTACCTCCTAGTGTTTTGGTTTGTTGGGACCTTTGCAGGATTAAAGCAGTCCAATTAATGGATTGAAAAGCATTTCAAATGCTCTGGAGGATTTTCCTGCTTCTGGAGTATATTTCTGTTGAAGCTCCAGTTGAACTGTAGAATAGGGAGATTACTTGGACAATTGACATAATTGCTCCTAATTGCCGCCTTTTGGATGGATAAGCAGGGGCTCCCTTGGCTTTTTGAGAGCTTAGAGCAATGAAGCATTTGAGTAAATGACTAGAAGGATGGTGAATGTAGTGGGGCCAGTGTGATCAAACACAGCTGGTTTGACAGTGTGAGAAGACAACAGACAGTTGCTCTATTCTTTTTCCATGGATAGGATGAAGCCAGTGGCATTGTTCTAAGTGATTAAAGGACTGTTAATTGCAGAAACCCTTGGAAATTTGCAAAGTTGCTTGTATCTACACCACTTTGGACTCCATGTTGAACATAGATTCTAATGAGGCAACCATCCAGTCTCTCTAGTTTTGATGAATCAGCTTTAGTATGTTCAGCCAAAGCATGTTTGGGCTCATTTTTCTAAGCAATTTGTTTTTCTGAAGTATCCATCTTGGTTTGTTAGAGTTGTAAACTTGGTTTATAAATCTTGATTTATAAGAGCAGCTGGAAGAGGGCTGACTAATTGATGGTGTGGGTTAGAAATACTTTATGCAAGAGGAAAATAAGACTTTTAAAATATGCTGGTCTTTAAGAAGCATTCCATCAGTGGTGAGATACTGTTTGTATTTTTATAATATGTAAATAAAACAGAATGCCCCATAATGAGATGCAGTCAAAATGTACCATAACTGTCTATGCTGCCCTCCCTAAATATATGTTGCTACTTTTAATACCATCTCATGGCAACTCTCTTGATCAGCCTGTATGATTTGTTTCCATTAAGGGAGACACTACTTTTAAATACAGTTTCTGCAACTAACAGGCTACAGGGAGTGGGCAGATGCTGCACAATCTCCTGCCTAAAAGTATTCTTCCTGCTAAGGAAAATGGCTGTGTAATACCTCACATAAAATATTATCAAAATATCCTTTCCCTCGTTTGCCATTAATGGTCATCAGCTTACTGATATAATCTGAGTCATACACACATGACTTTACACTTAAGATTTTAAGTGCTCCAAGTACTAGAGAGTGCTTTTCAAGACAGCATTGTTAACTGATCATAGTGGTCATTCACCACCAGTATGGACAATGACTTACTGGATCTTGCGGGGTGGGATGAGGCTGGGATTTGCTAGGTGGTTATTATTCATCCTTAAACTTTCCAGAATTAATTAAATACTATAATGTGTGTGTGTGGGGGGGGTTAATTTGTTCTGGCTAGGAGAACTTTTAGAAGCAAGGTGTGTGTATGTGTGGGTATATACTGGAGGACTGGTATTTATACTGCTGTAACTTTGTAGTTTAACTAAATAGAAAACCCACTCTGGGGGAAAGTCTTATGAATAGCAGTGCAACATACTGATTGACCTTACACATGTCTCTTTCCATACAGTAACTTCAAAGTAGCTTTTTTTTTTTTTTGTCTGCGCTCAGTCATTACTGACCCTGCAGTGACTGCCTGGACGAATCCTTGTAGTTTTCAAGGCAATTGTTTTTCAGAAGTGGTTTGCCAGAGCCTCCTTCCTAGAGCAGAGCCCAGCTGGCGAGTGCAGGAGGCGGGATTTCCGTTGCTTCGCGACCTTTTCGGGCGAGCGCGGTTTCGCGCTTACCAGCAACTGGTCCCGTCTCTCTGTGCAAGGCGCTGCCAGCATTTTTCCTCCCACCGGAGTGAGAGTCCACATTTATCTACTCACGTGAGTTTTCGACCTGTTAGGTTGACAGGAGCTGGGGAGGAAACAGGAGCTCACCCTGTTAACGCGAAGGCTGGACTCGAACCGCCGAAGCGCAACTCCACTTTTGATGCAATATTATTACATTCTTGTAGTCAAATGTCTACACATGTGAGAATCTCTGTTCTTGCCCCCACACTTCTATACAATTTTCAACTATACTGACCTATTCCAAAAATAACTCTTTTCTTAAATATGCATAAATAACAAAGATTCAGTATATTCCCTATATTCCTTTTTGGATCCTTTTCTGTACAATTGTATAAAGTTTATTTTGCAATTGTTATCTTTTCTTGGAAGGCAGGGAGACAAGGGTTGGGTTCATCCTGTTCAATCATCCCATGAGGCAGGTTTGTTTGAGGGGCATTGCTGTACATTGCCCTATACTATAAATAATCATTTATGTACCCCAATGACTCTATTCATGCAACACGCTAAGCCAAACCCAAAAGGCTACATACATAATATGTTTGAACCCAACCAATATTTTGCCTGGTGGTCTTCATGACTGTTTTCCCACCTTAATCTGAGGCGCTAACCACTCCTTCAAACTAGCTTGCTCATCAGCTAAAGAATTACTTTAATGTGCCAAATCTTAATCACATGTCTTTCAACAAAAATCACTTCACCTCAGCCAACAGAGCTGGCAACAAGACAAGTACATACATTCTGAGACATTTCAGGATGGGGGGAAGACAGCAGCAAACTGAAGACTATAAACAAGTTTGTTATGAAGATGTCCCTCATCTGACCATAAGCCACAATCTGGAGAAGAGGATTTAATTGATCAATTGTAGGAAACTCGGAATAATGGAGTTCATATATCACACTAAGCTACTGCCTAGGTTGATCACGTAGGTCCTTCAGGTAAGAGTTATGAAATACTTGGAGGGGTGGAGTTTGAATGAAGAAATAAAGGCCCTACAACAGTGTTTCTCAACCTTAGCAATTTTAAGACATGTGGACTTCAACTCCCAGAATTCTGGGAGTTGGAGTCCACATATCTTAATTGCCAAGGTTGAGAAACACTGCCTTAGACTGAGCTGGCTCTGTTCTGAGTTGTATTTCATTTCCCCACTGATTTTGAGTAGGACAAATGCAATGTACTCCAGTAGATACTTGACACTCCTGAAGAGAAACTGTGACACAGTGGGGTGAGTGCTGTAGTTTTTTCTACCGGTAATAATAAAAAAGGGCCCCAAATTAGCTTATGAAGTCCTTTAATAGTGGACATCTAAGAACAGATGTACATTATTCTTTTTTCACAGGTATCCCAGGAATATTCCATTGCATAACCTCTCTGATAGACAGCACAGGCTTCTAGATTTGGATTTCTAAAGGAGCTGTGGGTATATAGATTCGGATGCTCAGGATTCAGGGATATTGCAATGTTATTTCATAGATCTTAACTAATGGAATTATGACACCCTTTTTAGCCCAAGACGCCCTTACTGTTCAAAAACCAAAAATAGGACATTGGTAGCAGTCCCCAACTAGAGTCCCCAAATTCTGCTCTTAAATGGCTGTGTTAATTACCAGGCAATCAGAAAGCTGGCTGGTAGCCCAAGGCTTAAGAAATAGAAAATTCCAAGGATGGTTTTTATCATTAAAACATGTTAGATGTGAAATGTGTTCCATGCTAATGGCTAAAATTCCAGCACAGGAAGCAAGTCACAGGAATGAAGAATGGGAGGAATTTGGAGAAGTACTCTTAGATGTGGGGAAAATATTTAGGGTCAGAGTTTATGAGATAAGGATCCTCTAGCTACAGCAAGCAATATACTGTATACAGTAATGCTTGCAGAATATAAATTCAACACGTGTATATTTAGACATTACATTTATATAGATAGACATTACACACACATTAATTGTTCAGAGTTAATACTTATTTCTCTTTTAGTCTAGTTACTCATTTACTGGATTACCTAGTTTGGCAGAGCACTCTTCAAGTAGAAAACAAGGTACAACTCCACCAACTCCAGAAGAGAAGGAATGGTCCTAATTTGGTCCTAATTTAAAAGTCTGAAGTATGTGTGGATGTGTGCAATTTTGCTTGTATGTATGCCCCTTTACCTATTGAATGGTCTCATTAGCAGACGGATTATCAGTACTCACTTACACTATCTTTATTTGGGGTATCATGAATGAACAATAGGATCCAAATGGTGGCTTATTTCAAACTTTCTCCTGTGTTCTTTTTTGAATTTGTGGAATAATTGTTTGCTATAAGCAGATGTCCTGTGTTAGAGTAAATGCAGAGGTAGAGCATACAATTTATAACTTTAGGGTTGGAGTTACAAAAAGTTGGTGAAATGACATGCACATACAGCATAATCATTAATATATAACACAGTACAACTGGATTAAAAAAAAATCTTTGTGAAACGATAGTGCAAATGCTTGGGACACAGAGTGTGTGTCTTTTCTTCACCCTGAAAATCTGAAACTGACACATTAGATAAGAAAGTATTGTTTGTTACCACTCCACTCAACCAAAGCAGCAAGGAAAGCTAATTCTCTGATTGAGACAGCAGAGGGCATCGAGAGACTATGAGAACTTGTTTCGTATTGCAGCTATGCAGTTTAAATATCCCTTGTTGTACCCTAAACCCTTCCTTAGGTCAACAAGTTAACATACTTCTCCTTCCCTCTTCATTCTTTGTCCCTCCCTAAAAAACAATGGAGGCTGATTGCTTCTTGAAGCCCACCCTGCTGATCCCCTTTAAGCTGTTCAACGCAAGACTTGCCCATCTCATCCACCCCATTCCAGAGTTCAGGAATGCAGGCCTGGAGCTGAGTCACCTTGGCTCAGTGTAAACACAGCCCTAAAGTGGAGTGGCTGCCTTATAGGGGAGAGATTCCAGTGCCCTCCCTCACCGCTTCCATCAGCCAGGAACAGGCCTCAATAGTTCTGGTGCTTTGCCTACCCCACCCCCATTTTGGCTTCACACTCCTGATCCTATCTGAGAAAAAGCCCAGCTCCACTTTTCTGTAAAGCTAGGAATTAGGTAGTGATGCCCTTATGAAGTGTGTGTGTGGTGGTACATGTGTAACCGATAACTTTAGGGGCTTTTAATTCCCTTAATTGCATACAATGTATGGATATTTATTTCTTCCTAGTGTTGCTGCCTTTTTGTATGCCAGCTAATATCAGTCTTGGATCTCTAACTACAATCCTCTGACAGCCCCCAAGCAAGAGCAGCTGCACTGCTGACTCCCCCACCCTTCCCTTCCAAGTGCCCATTGCTCAACCACCCTTCTTGACCCCAAGCTTTAGGCAACAACCCATCCCGTTAATGGGAAGTCTCTTCTATCGATGCCGCAATCTTCCGAGCAAGAAAGGAAGCCATTCAAGGATAGGAAGAGTTGGCAGCCCAGACTCTACAACACAACAGTCCCCAAAGTCCTCCTCGCCTTCCTTTCTTTTCAGAGCCAGAAGAACTGCTTCTGTTGGCTTTGATGTAATGCTCCTTCTGCAATGAGGGGGAAAAAATCCTGAAATCTAGCCAACCCCCCAACTCTTATTTCACTGGGACCACCCCTTGGGATGCCCACTGCGGGCTCCCTCTCCCACAGCAGCCCTAGAAAACCAACCCAGAGGCTCCCTCTCGCAAGGCTCCCATTCTAAGGCAGGAGACGCCATCTCCCACCCAGCTGGTAATTCTCAATGACTCTTGGGTCTATCTCCATCCCTCTCTCGCCCAATCTCTCGTTCCCCCCGCCCCCTGCCCCCACCCCCAGCTTTCATCCTTGCAAGGCCAGATTCCTGAGGGGCTGAGGTAATGGCTCTGGGTGGGAGGCGGGGGAGTGGGAGGGCCTGACTGCCCTGCTCACCCCGTTCTTGCTATCATCATCAGGCAATAAGCCAGGCCTGGTCTTGAGCATCCGGCTCTCAGTTCCTCTGGGCCAAAGCCAACGCCCAAGGCCTGCGGGAGACCTAGCGACTCTTCGTGCTGCTTAGCAGGCTCTGCATTACCAGTGAAGCAGAATCCGGAGGAGATGGAGCCTGTCGATGTTCTCCAGCCCATTCCTTTCATCTTTGCGCTCATAGGGATCCACCTCCCTTTCTACAATAACATTTAAGAAGGGCTGTTGTCAAGCTTGCTTTGACCAATTGCGGAAGAACAGGCCAACGGTAAGCCCCATGTGCAGCAAAGTGTGCCTTTGCTTTGGAATTCTCTACCCAGGTTACTCATGCAAGCTAGCCAAGCTGTACCACTCGCTAAACCCATATTTTTAAATCACCGACACTCTTCCTGCCATATGGGTCAGGGTCCACATTCTCCAGAATCACTGATTTACTCTGTTTCTTACTTTTTCAAGGGTCCAAGCTGCTGCCTTTAGGAGCTGGCTAGCGCTATTTCCCCAAGGCCAGCACTGCCATTAGGTAGAAAAAGCAGCTGCATTTGGCAATGCATATCCTGCATCGGTAGAGAAATGGTAGGGACCCATCTCACAGGGTTGCTGCGAAGTTAAAATATGGATGAGGAGAGGAATACCAAATGCCAGGTTAAACTCCTGGAGAAAAGTTGAAATATAACTAACCAGGGTATAAATAAGAGACCATGGCCAGTTCGGTGCATGGAATCGCCATGGTGACAGGAAGCGTTGTGCCATTTGTCTCAGGCAGCAAAATAGCTGGCCCTGCTCATCCTTGTAAGAGACGGCCCCTCCTGCCTTTCAAGTCTGGGGAGGGCGCCTTTCCAGCTTTCCTAAGATGAGCTGGCCTCCCTTACTTCCCCGCTGTTAGCAAACGGCCAATGACGAAACGGAACGCATTGCAGTCAGCTTCTTACTTCATCCGTCTAAGCTATCGCAGCGTCACTGCAGCCGTAAGTACAGCCGGAGTCAGACCCTTTTCCAGTCACCTTCAACCCTGCTGAACTCTGCTTGGAAGTACAGCCGCCTGCAGATAACGCAGCTTCTTGCCACGTGGTGAACACTCAGCTCATTTGCTACAGCTCACGGTTGGTTCGTACAGATCCAGGCACAAGACCTGGCTGGGAAGCTGGAGCCAAACTGCAAATAAGAGAGAAGGCCCTTCAGCCATTTGTAGTAGCAGATGATGATGGGGGGAGGGGGGCAGGGAACAACAAGGGCGCACACACACACAAAGGCCTGTTTTCCTCAGTCAGATTCAGCAGGGTGTGCCTCTCCCTGCCCCCTTCGGCCTCCCACACCCCCTTGCAATCCACTTCCTCCAGGGCAAGGAATGTTTCTTTGCCTTTCAATCTAGACACTGAAGCCAGTCGCCACCGCACGTCAGCCTTTGTGTGATACGTCTCTTAACAAGGAGCCCTGACATCCTGTCCGGACACGGGGCACAAATTTACTGCTCTTTCCCTTCCTCCTAGCCCTGCGGTTAGTGATGTTCTCCAGAGTCGGTGAGGGGAAGTACGCAGGGCCTCCAAGGGTTGAGACCAGCCCAGAGGATCACAAAATGGCTAGGCTCAGAGGGAGATTACTGACAGCCATGGGAGGCTTGGGCTTCTCCTGGAATCGGCTGGATTGACTCTTTCGCAGTCATCTAAGCCACTGTTTCCCAACCCTGGCAATTTCCAGATGTGCAGACTTCCAATCCCAGAATTCCACAGCCAGTATGGCCATAGATGAGAATTCTGGGAGTTGAAGTCCACACACCTAGAAGTTGCCAAGGTTGGAAAACACTGATCTAAAACACAATACATCCCATATATTGTGGCAGGGAATTTTAAAAATTAATTACAGTCATTGCACTAAGCTCCTATTTTCTTACTGTGGGTCGCTGAGTAGATTACAATGGGCTGGGTTCACACAATGGGCCACAGTGGGATGGGCAATCAACAACTAGTTTTATAAACCCCACCCTTCCAGGCCACAAATCCTGTGACAGAACTGCAGATTTTTGGCCATGGAATTTTCCCTACCTGGGGAGCCAAAAATAAGAAGCAATATGATCCTAACCTTGATATTGAACCCCAGCCCAAACAGGCTAACATTTTCAGTCTTGTCCCTGGTAATACTACACGTTTGGTCATGAATCCACAGCTCTGGAAGCTGAGATTTTTTTTAAAAAAAAAATCCAAACCAACAAACCCTAAAGTGGCCTTGTACCCCATACCATGGTTAAAAATCTCAATGGCAGTGTCCACATGCTAAGTCAAACCCAAGCTTACCACATGACAGCTTCTCACAATGAGTAAACCCAGCCACTTGTGAAGTGCTTTCTGATTATCTCCTACCGCACAGCCCCAACAACACCTAGCCAACCTTGACTGTCCTCATAAAAAAGAAAGCTAAGGAGGAATGGAGTTAATCAGATGGGAGACCACTGGAAACCCCAGGGCCATAGGTTAAGCAGTGTAATTAAGAAATAAATGTCAGAAGAAAACAAGGGCAAGTCACTTCCATGAAAATAACATGGATGTGTTTATCAGTAATTAGTAACTAGGAGCTGAACTCAGCTAAAAGGAGACATGACATTACCCAGTTTAACTGGATGACCTTAGGTTTGTACATATCTAAAAATTTACCTAATAATAGAAGAAAAAAATTGATGGCCATTAGTCATACCACAGTGTGTAGTTGGTACAGGCAATGTGATTATGCAAGGCTTACATCACAAATTACTACTAGCTGTGTTAAGCTCTTTTAGCATTAGTTGATTGCTCACTGCTTTGCTGCGTTAGCAGTATTAAAGGTTCAGCAGCAGTTTACTGAAAACCACAGTAAAATCAATATTTTAAGTCAAGATACAAAAAAAGCAACACATCCAATGGTTGGATCACTTCTATGTCTAAAAATGAGAAAGCAAGAAGCATTTAAAATTGTTTTAACTTTTTGTAAACCATCTTGAAAATCATCTAGGTTGAAACATGGCCAATATAGTGAATAAATATTAAATTATAAATGAAGTGGAATTAAGGAATAACATTTGAAATGAAATGGAGAATTCTAATGTCAAATTCAATGAAAGAAGAAGCTCATGTCTGTGTTGATATTGGCTCTTTCTGCTGGATGCCAAAATTGCATTTCTGATCACTACTGGACAACTTGTGAGTGACCGTATGGGTGCAGTTATAATTATGCAAACAAGTCAGGCAGTTGTAATTCTGAATTTGCAGCCTCCCACAGGGAAATATTTGGCTTTTCCTTCTGTCTAGAGTTCCCACTGAAGTGTCGACACATCTGGTTGAACTCTTGTACAAAAGGTACCTTATCTCTTATATGAAAGATGAGAGATAAATCTAATGTACATCTGGAGGCATGAAGTTGGGAAAAGTTTCTAAAAGTTTCTGTCCTTTGACTAGGTGATCAACATTCTTTTGTGGGCAGCGAACATTCAGCCTTATAGCAAAGAAGAGACAAAGTGAGCGGAATCATTTTGACTATCACTTTACTTCACAGAAGTAGCTGGAAGCCACCAGTTCTGGGATGGTGGAAAGCAGAAATTCTCAGGAGAAGGCAGCAGGAAGAAATAGGAAATTAAAAGTGAAAAGCAGTAACTGCAGCATCTTTGATTTGGCACTAAGGTAAGTACTGCAATTGCCTAGGAAAAAATCTAACAAGGAGCTTTTTTGGCTTCACATATTTCATTAAGTCATGGTTTGTAGAAAAAAACCCAGCTTGTTAGCTTCCCTTGACCTATCCACTTTTCTCCGGTTTGCTAACTTTTCTCCCTGGTCCTGCCCCTGAGAGCAGTCCCTAACATGAAGCACTGATGAACAAACCCCTCAGCCCCAAAATAGTCATTCACTCTTGTGTTATGTATTGGCAATTCAGAAGAAAGTACTGCACATGTGATATCAGCTACAGGTCAGTAACAGATAGAATTGTGTATGTTTGTTGTAGTTATTCTTTTGCATTGTTCATATGCTTTCCACTTTATTAACTTTGATTTCATTGTGATTAAGCAAGATGAGATCAAGATCCAAAGCAGAACATCAAGTCAAATCCCATCCCCAACCACACCCTTACTTTGTGTAAATTGTGGACTCTGGAGGCCTTGAAAGCTTGGCCGCAATTCTGTGCACTTTGGTTGGATAGTTAATTTTAGGTCATTCTCTCTCTATGGAGATTCTTTTCTAATTTCTTCCACACACCTTAAAAGGCTGTAGGTTTGGGGCGAAAACTGCTGGCAGTGTTCCCTCTGCTGGGGCGAACACTCTTGGCAGTTCCCCAGGAAGTTAAGGCCATCCCTGCAGAGGCCTGAGAGTTGATTGGCTCCCCTCCCACCCCGAGCATCTCGGGTTAGAGATCTGACACTGTATGCATGGGAAGAAAGTTGACTTATTATGCACATGGGTGATATTGCCTGAATGTGATCCATAAGCCCTTACTTGCCCTGCCCTCAAGGACTTTTGCATTGATTGCACCCCATTCCATGGAGCTGTCAAGTATCTAAACTATGCCTTTGGCCTGATCCCAGCAAATAAAGTACCTATAAACATGTCACAATGTGAAATAATGACAGGCCAACACGATTGCACTATGGTTATAGATTTGATATAGCACAGAAATGGATATATAAGAAGACATTTCTCCATACTGTGAATGTCTGCCTCTTTCCCATACATATTGTACAAGCTATATAGCCTCCCCACCCCCATCCCACATTATTAGGAGGGGTGGGAAGGACTGGGATGGTTCCTTTCAGAGTGCTGAAGGCTAACCTAACATTCTTTACTTTTCTGTCACTGCCAAAATGGAGCCCTTAGCTCTCCCTCATCTTTAGTAAAAAATACCAAGGGTGAAACTGGGAAGACCCCTATTCATGTATGTCTTCAGGCTCTGGTGTAGAGTGGTGATGCAGAACAGCTTGACTGGCATCTTCTGTGAATTGGAAACTGGTCTGTTTGTTGAGGAGTCTCCAAATCCTCATTCAGAAATCTCAAGCTGGCAGCCTTTACTGGTGTCTTTACCCTGTGTCTGTCATCACTATATATATTAGAACAATGTGTGAGCATATCTCAGGGCCAAATGGGTGATCAAGCCACAGTTTGATGTGTGTACTCTGTACTGTAAAAACATGTGTTGCCAGAAGTTTTTCAGTTGCTGCAGTTTCTTTGCTGCTTTTACTGAGAACTAATAGATGTGACTACCTTAAAATTATTTCTCCAAGGGATCCATCAAAGAGAAGGCAATTCAGGGGTAAAACATCACTTATGGGGCAGAAATAGCTGAATTGAATGTCCATTTTCCAAATGCAGCCTCCTCCCCCCTCTCCCCTCCTCCTTTATTCAACGCAAGGGAACGAAAGATGGCCATCTTTTCCATTCTCAGACTGGGCATGATATACAGAAGAGCCACAGTAGCTTAAACTAAAGGATTTGTGTGATCCATCCCAAAGCAATTTAATGCAGGCAATAACGTGGGACTACATTCTAGCAATAAAGTCTGCCAGCGTGACCCTAAAATATTCTTCATGTCACGGAAATTCATTCCTGGTATGCAAATATGGTCATGCTGGTAGTGGCAAGAAGTCTGCCAATCACTTTGTACCATTTACTCTCTTGCTTGCCTACATTCCTTTAAACTGAATGTTTGGTGAGCTATTAAGCATGCAGTTGGAGTTGCAACTAGTAGTCTTAGATTCAGAACCCAATTTAACTATGCAATTCTTGACAGCTTTGGGGCAAGTAACTCTGGTTCAGTTAACTTGTCTGTGATATCCACATTAACATATTGTCACTAATAACTTGTCCACTTTCTCCATTCTATTTAACAGTCATAGATTAGACACTGATTAGATGCAGAGGGTTATAAGGTTTTCTGACAGAAACCCTGGAAAGCCCCAGCCAGCCAGTGCAGCCAGTACTGGCCTAGATAGACTAATGGTTTCATTTTGTATTAATCATTTGTTCCTGTGATCCTATGCAAGACATTTCACCTATGACCTTAGAGAACTATCAATTACAGTAGAGCAGCTTTCCCCAACTGAGTTCTCTTCAGGTCCATTTCAACTCCCATTCCAAACTTTTGACTATGTTGATTGAGAATCATGACAGGTCCAGATTCAGGTACTTCCCTTGTTCAGGTTACCTGGTTTGCATGAAATCTAGCACAACAAGCTATGGCAGAAAGAATTCTGACAGGCTGGAAATGTCTTCTGATAATAAGGGAAACAGCCACTAATAAACTCACAGATCTCGCTCAGCATCAGTGACTTCTTGGGGCTTTGTAGGATGACCATAGTGATGAGAATTGCTTCACCAACTGGTTGGTCAATTCTGTCCAATGGGAAAATCAGTTATCAAAACCTGTCCTTAATATTGATGGAACGGGCTTGGACAACTATTGGTGTATACCTGAATGGAGGCTTTAAAGACATTCTCCAAATTGCTGGAATGGCAGGTCCCTGACCTGTCATTCAAGCTATTTTATCAATATAGGTCTAGCACTTTCCTAAAAGAGCTCTTAAACATCTGTATGATGCTGTTCTGAAGAGAGCTAATTCCATGTCAATAAAATAGCTGTCATAGGAATCACAGAAGAGTCGCAAGGAGCATTGGGGGAACTTCCTCTTGCTTCCTCCTATGGCCCCTGCTGTGTTTGTGACCAGTCAGTCAGGTGTGGAGTGAAGTGGGAGGGAACACTAGTAAGTGTTGCAAGGGAATGGCAATGTTGGCAGTGAGTGGCCATAGCCAGCAGCACCTAATTCATTCTGTGCCTCTGCGCTTCACTTGTGACTTTGTCACCTGGCCTAAAAAGGGAAAGAAGAACTGTCAGTTTCAACCCTGCTCCCATATATCCAAATAAATACAGGTAGTCCTCACTTTGCGACCACAATTGGGACTGGCAACTCCATTACTAAGTGCCACGGTCGCTAAGTGGAAAATCACATGATCGCAATGGACTTATGACATCACTTTCCATTCTGTCATTAAGCAAGACATCATGTGACTGCAACTTGCAATTTTATTTCCGCATTCTCCATTGCTTGTTGGAAGCAAGTTGTGAAGCACACAAATGGTGATCCCGTGACTGTGGGATGCTGTGACGGTCATAAATGCGAGGACTGGTTGCAAAGCTGAGATTTTTTTTAACACTGTTGTAACTCTGAATGGTTGTTAAATGAGGCAGTTGGTAAGTGAGGACTACTGTAAGTACTGCAAGGAAATGGCGGTGCTGGCAGCAAGTGGCTGTGGTAAGCAGTGCCCAGATGTGGCCTGTGTAGCACCCCAAATGGCATGGGAATAGAAAAAAATGACATTTCCACCCACCAGTAATAAATCAATAGATAGTATAACCATAAAGAAGCAGTGGAAAACTGGCACTGCATTCATTACAAGTACAGATGTATCAACAAACACTTGGCAGAATCTATCTTTCCTAGTTTAAATAAACCAGATTTAAATCAGTCCTTTTTTAAAAAAAAAAAAAAAGACAGGTCTAGTGCTCTTCCAGAAGAGCACTAAAACTGTGTATTTAAGGAACCTGGGTAATATCAAGAGAGACATTATGCAGACAAATGCATCTTTGGGAACTGGATGTCTGGTCTCTCTTCTCATGATACATGGAAATGACCTTGGGTGAGATGCTGCCTAGGGAACGATCAGATAAGAGGGAGGTAGCCCACAGCTGCATAACAGGCAGAGAAAGGAACTCGGAAAGGAACCTCTCTAACTTATCATGTTGTAAAAAAGATGGTGGGAGATCTGTACTTCCAGACTTGCAAGATTCTGTTAATGTAGCCTTACAATAGCAGTAGAATTAGCTCATCTGGTCATGTTTCCTGTCTGGTCTACCTGGAAGGCTGAACTCAGGCAGCCCGAGCTAAAATGGCCATGGAGGGCAGTGCCCAGAGAGCTGAGGGAAGGGAGTGTGCTTGCAGCAGTCTAAAATGGCAGTAAGTGCTGGGCAGATCCCTGCTCCTCACTGCATCGTCACCAACACCATTAATGAGCTGTCACAGTTCATTTATATGGCATAATATGCCAAAAGATGGGGGAAAACACTACTTCAAAACTAGAACAGCAAAACATAAATTTAAACTGCTTCCGTGGTAGCTGGGGAATAGGGATATGTCCTGTAAAAAAAGGTTAGAGAAACTCTTTTTGCCATGGTTAATGGGATGTGAGGATGAGCCACAGAGACTAGATAACTTAATCGGAGGACAGTATCCTCCCACTAACATTAAAATAAGATTCAAATATCAGTCAGTCAGCTTCCATATGTAGATGCTTCCTTTTATGTATAAGGAAGCTTCATTTTATTGTTTAGCTCAGGTGGCAAAATCGCTCGAGTTGCAGATGGACATTGAATGGCAGATGGCAAGTCTGACCCTGGGGTTGGGAACATGGAATATAAATTTAATGAATTAATAAAAGGTCATGCACATAAGTTGTAATCTGCAAACACCCATATGGAAACACCAACTAGTGCGCATACATACATAATACTTTGTGGCAACGGCATCAACTCAAACATGGTAACTTCAGTATATGTTTGCTCAACTATATATGTATGGTCAGGATAGTTTCACATTTTTAACATGCAATGGCTTACTGGCTTTTTGATATAAATATTGTTGCCTTATTTGGTACAAAACAGTATTAAAACTAGCACAGGTTCTGTGCCAAGCCTTTATCAACCAAGACAGCACTCAACAGCTCCAGCTGTGGTTACCTCAGTAGCAACTTATCGTCCCCCCCAACTCCAACCTCATTTCCTATTACTTCTTTCTGGCTTCCCAATTTCTACTCTGGGCTCCACATTTCTCATCTGTTGGCTTTCTCACCCTGCTCCTGGGCAGATTATTCAACCCAAGGCAAGAGTGATGGGGGCATCATGATTAAGTCAAAGAATCCCTGGGTTCATATGGGCAAAGTGGGGCAATCAAGCTGTAACTCTTGCCCTTGTCAGGGTCAATGGGTCACGATGGGGAAGTTGCAAACTTCCCCAACGTTTAGCTCAAGGAAGGAGGTCTGTGGATTGGAGTCTTCCCATCCAAGACATCTGGGTGCTTGACATTGAAAATCCACTCTGGCCTCACTCTTCTCCCATTCATGAACACAGGGCTGATCCACAGAGAAGTTGTCCTGTGCAATCTTGGTTGAAATGAAGGAGGCTGGCCTGTGCAAGACCTGACCAGTTCCTGGCAGACTGTGCCCCAGGATCTGATCTTTTCTGCTCTCTGTGGCCTTTCAGGAGCATTCAGAATACTATAGGCTGAGAGGTGGCTGCCTCACCTTGCTTCACCTTTGCGTGTTCCCCACCATCTCCTGTATCCCTAGTTCAAGTAAAGACTGCCCTGAGCTGAGCCAAGCTGTGGTTAATTTACTGACCTATCCGGTCTCGAATTGGAGTTGGCGCCCCCTGGAAGGATTATCGCCACTTCCCCCTGCACTACTTCGGATCAGGGGCGGCACCTCTACGGGAGGGAGGTTTTCTACCCCGGATTTGTCCTGCTCTGAGCTCATCCCGGGGGCGGCGTCTGTCTCCCTCCTCCCTGCGACTCCCTCCATTTGTTGCCGGCGCCCCCTCCCTGCTCTCTCTTTCCTCCCGCCGACTCTGCTCTTTACCAATTAAGGCTTGCTGAGCCGCCCGCCCGGCCGGTGTCCTGCCGCCGCCCCCCATCGCCCGGCCATTCCGTGCCGAACTCCGGCCCGAGACGTACCGTCCGTCCGCTCCTCCATCCGTCCGTGGCGGCGGGCAGACGGCTGCGCCACAATCCCTGAGGGTCCCTCGGTCCGAAGAGGTGAGGAGGGACCACAGGGCGGAGGGCGCGGAAGGGCGGAGGGACGAGGGGACTGGGGATCGCCGCAAGGTTGGGATGTAGAAAGGCAGACGGCGCGGGAAGAGGAAGCGGGACAGGGATGGACGGAGGAGGGCGAGAAGCAGAATGGGAAGGGAAAGGGTAGGGGCGAGAAAGGCAGGGACTGGATGGCGGAGCGGAGGGAAGGGAAGGGAAAGGATGAGGCGAATGCGGGGCCGGGCAGAAAAGGGACGAGAATCGAGACGGAGCAGAATAGGAGCTCGCGGAAGGAAGGAAGGAAGGAAGGAAGGAAGGAAGGAAGGAAGGAAGGGACAGTGGAATAACTAGGGCATCTAGGGTGAAAGGACACGGGAGCATTATGAAGAGCGAACATGGAAAGAGGGCATCAGAAGAGATTCCAGCTCCTAAATCAAGCTCTAGCAAGGCCAAGAGGTGGGGATCAGAGCTGTATTGCCTCTCTTCCTAAAACCCTGCGCTCAGTTGCATGGTCCCCACGGGAGAGAGCAGGATCCCAGACTGTATGTGTATGCACATTGGCAGATTTCTTTTCCCTCTGTGTGGGCAAATGCAAACATTGGCAAGTGTTAATTCAAGGCCACGGCAGTGTAAACGTCTTGCACACTGTTCCATCTGTATCATTTTGCCAAGGGGCTAGGGACAGTATTATCACACCGCACTTAAGTGCAGACTTGTGGTCAAACTCACATGAACGAGCCTCCTGCTGAATGCCATAGCATGTCAAAATTGCCATAGCTGCTTGACAAGATAGTCAATCAGATGATTAAGCTCACACACCCTGATAAATCAAAGATTCTCTTCTGTTCACTGGATAGCCAGCATGAAACCGTATGTGTATATGTTTAGAAAAGCCGGCTGGGAAGACAAGCTGGGAGTTTGGGAGCCTGTAATTGTTGTAATGCAGTTGCAAGATTGCTCTGTTTCTCTGAATTAGTAGCTGAGAATATTGCTCAACAGACAAAGCTAGCAATTGGCAGAATAGGTTACAATTTCTACCCCACTGGATAAGCATGACTTTAAAAGACAAAGCTAAGAGATGTGGATGCTGAACAAGTAAAATGAAAATAGGTGCCCCATTACTATCACCATATCCTTAGGTTGGACACCATCTACCAAGAAACTCTCCTCCTGAAGTTCCATTGAAACTGTACTCCTGTCCATTTGAGCATGCACAAAATTCCCCAGAGGATTGTGTCTTCCTGTGTCAGTACTGTCTATCTCTTATCTTCACTGTCCTTGATGGAACCCTTAGGTTATATTTTCCAGATGGGAGAAATAAATACTTGGAACAGTTCTTTAATCATTCTAGAATTAAGACTACAAAAAGAATGTTAAACTATATCAAACAACTGTTATCTGTCATAAGTTATTTCTAATTATGTGCCCATCATGCTTGATTGTGTGACATAAAGCCTAAATTTCTGGTTGCTTTTTTCTGTATGACCATACAAAGGCAATCATATATTCTCAGTTGTGCCGTGAGAAAAATTCTGAGACTCTGAGAAAATGTTGCCCACAATATAACACAATATTAGTCACAAAATCTCACTTACCAACTGTCAGCTACAAATGGGAGGAGAAGGTGAAGACAAGGGTGGGAAATGGAAATGTATTTCAAAGCAAATTAGCTCTCTCTGTGAACATATTGCCCTACTGTTTGGGAGACTCTTCATCTCTCTTACCCTCATAACAACCCCTCAAAGTAAGGTAGGCTGAGAGATGGAAATTCATAGACAGCCAGTAAGCTTTCTGCTCAGAATCCAAGAAGCCATCAACTCCACAATTCTGGCAAACCTGAGAAGTGTTTTCCTTTGAATAGCCAAGTGAAAATCCTAATGTACATTAACAACTGCACCAAAAGCATGTGGGGTTACAAAAGAAAAATAGTAGAAGTGTTTTTATATGTGGCAGGTGGTATGAATGCCGATCACTTAGAGTCTGTACATAGGGACAAGGAGGTCCCTCCTTTTTCCAGTTCTCCAAATGCATGTTCAAATTACCATACAAGGAAAATCAGTGGCTCTGATGCATATTTATTCAAGAATAAATCCTACTGCAATTCAAACATGATTACTTCAGAAGAAATTCCATTAAAGTGAATGATGGCTGAGAATTCTGGAAACTGTAGTTCCAATGTACCTGGAGGGTGGCACATTTTAGAAGGTTGTGTAGAAGTGTATTAGGAGAGATCTCTGAAACCATATACCTACATGTTCCCAGTAAAAAAAGAATAGGATGGGATCTAGGACTATGGCTCTATGTTGGGGATGTAATGTCCTCAGTTAATTGATTAATGCAAAGTATTCTGCACTGAACTCTTTTGAACACCATAAGCCCTAAGTGACATGGCTAAGTACCATGGAATATAGGAGCAGGAAGATAATAGGGATTCTGCCCCCATTCACTACCCTTCCCCTGACTAAGTTGAAAGAAATGGATTTCATCGTTAGCTGGGTTGAGACCCTAAAACTCAAGAAATCTAATCAGTCCAGCTATTTCAAAGTTATTTCAAGGAAATCCCCCTCCCGCCCCCCACATATACTGAATGACAATTCTCACTAATCCTAGTGAACATGATACTGTGTAATCCACTCTGAATTATATTGTCCAGGGCATGCAATCTTCCTGCTGAAGAACCTGAGGAACAGGATGGGTCCACCCTCAGTTTTGGGCATTTGTGGTGAGATAAAGCTTTACTGAACACATTAATAGGCCTGAGAAATGTAACTCAATAGCAAAAACTGGGTCAAAAACTGCACAGAAGTCTTTGATGATGTCTTCTGGTGAACATCCTGGCAGTTTGGATGCCTTTCTACAGAGAACGAACTCTTTACATGTATGCTTTAGAGAGAGAGGAGAGAAAGTGGCATTGTGAGGTAAGGTGGCTTTTCCCTATTTGGTGCCTTCCAGAACTATTGGAATGGCAGCTTCCGGAATCTCCAGCCAACATTTGGGGAAAGCTGGTTTAAGAAGTCTTTGCCTAGGGTCAGTAAAACCTAGATTCAAATCCCCATTCAGACAGGAAGCTGTTTAGATGCGACTAAGAAAAAAAGGATCAGGCAGGCCATACGTGCTGCTCTGAGCTGTCTGAAGGTAAAGTCAGATTAAAATGGAATAAGAAGGTGGGCCTGTCTTTCTATATCATTATGCCTCAGGGAATTGCAGAACATGTAGGAGACGCTTCATAACTTCTTTTGTGCCTGAGACAAGGCCCCAATACTTTCTAGGTAATCCACCTGCCATGAATATGGGCAGAATTTACCCAGACACTGTAACAGAGATGAACAAGACTTATGCAAGAGTGTAGATCTGAACAGAGATGAACAAGACTTATGCAAGAGTGTAGATCCTCCTTGGCATCCTAAATTTATCCCTTGGGGCATTTTTCTTAAATAACTTTAGGGCTCATAATTCCTGCAATTTTAACCACTGTTCAGCCACTTTACTGTAGGCAAAGCTAAGCCAGGTCTTGTTTCGGCTTTTGGAAATGCCATCGCAATGGCTCAGAAAACTGAACCAAGCTAACTTCTGCCTAAAATGGGTGAAGCATCAGTTGGTTTTTATATACCAAGCAACCCAGGGTACTGCAAGAGAAGGTCGGTTTAGGGAGACTTAAAAGCATGGCTATCATGGGTTCAGAATGCTTATGTAAATAGTCCTTTGGCTTTATCTGTGGCAGGAAAAAATGTAGAATTCTTAATAGTTTCTCTCCAGAGAAGGTTATTTTTCAAGGCTATCAGCTGCCCTTTAATACCCATAAGCAACATTACTATATCCACAAGCAAAGATATTAAGGTAAAGCAATGCTTTCCCAGCACAGTCACTTCCCTCACCCTTTTAGTTTATGCTTATAAGGGAAATGGAGATTCCTAACATGGTATTAATACAGAATCAGAAGGTGTTAGTTATTCCAGGTTAGGTTAACTAGAAAACTGGGAGCTGGTTTTTCTATCTTGAAATCTGAGGACTATCTCACTATCTTTGCCTCACCCTTCATTTGTTACAAGAGTGAAGGTCTTCCTTTGCTCTCATACACACCACCCCCTCCCCACCATAGCTCCTAAGCATCTCCCCTTTTCTTGCTCCAGCAACACACACACACACACACACACATCTACTGTATATACCCACACTATCTGATTGCCTCCTTCCTCTGTGGACGCCCTTCAGTCCTGCCTCCTTGCCCACTGCTACATCCCCAACCCCCAGGCCTCTGGGGAGGGTCTGTCTGGTTATTTTAAAAACCCAAAGAAATGAAGCGCTCCAAATAAGGGGAAAATATGAAGACGGGTCCCCAGGCTTGGAGCTGTTCTAGAAGGAGGAGCGGGGGGGGGGGGGGGGGGACACCCATTGGGAAAGGAGGCAAGACTACCACCTATTGATGAAACCTTGGAACTGCAGGCATCTCTTTTATAACCTCCCCCCCCATCCCTCCCATACACACACAGACCCACCTTTTCTAGAGAACTGGATTGCTGCACTGCCATTGCCCCCAAAGACAATGGTCCGGGAGGAGGGGGAAATGAAGGATCCTCCATGTTTATTTTCTGTAGCCCAGGTCCATATTTGTCCCTCATTCAACATGAATGAGAAGCACACCCAGTTGCTGAGAGGGGTTGCTTGTATGGCTAGTTTGGTGATCAGGTAGAGGGAAACAATCATTAGTTGTTTCATATGTTATTACTGAATTCCCACCCCAATACAGGGAATGGCCCTAGTGTCTTTCTCATTTACTAAAATGAAATTTGGCTCCCTGGAGCAGAGCAGGAATGACAGCCCACTCCCCCACAAGCCACCGTAGCCAAGGCCTGGCAAAAACTATTGGGACCTGAGGCAGAAAATTGAAAATTTTTCAAAATCGTTTTGAAAAAAACAAAAGCAGCACTAATCAGTTAAATGTGCTGCCTTTCCTTAATTAATCTTTGGTGCTCGAAGCGGGTGCCTCCTTCTACCTCATGGTGGGAAAAACCCTGCCTGGCTGCCACCTCTACTTTCAGCTGAGTGCATTCTACTTGCAGTATCCACTCATGTGCCAGCTGCACAAGAAACTTCAGCTGTTGCTGGGGTTAGCAGGCTTCTCAAGGGTTGCAAAGAGGCACTCTGTGTCTGAAAGGGCAGCTCACATGCTTTTGCAGTACTGGGAATGATGCTGGACTCCAAGCCTCAATGTTGCACAAGCTGCACACAGCCTCAATGTGGAGTCCCAGCGTCCTCTGCATTTGTTAACAACTCTGCAGTTGTTGGAGGCAGCAAAATGTCTCTGGCTGCCTTGTAAATACCGATGACATATATTTTAGGTGGTTGCCTGGAACTCACTTCCCCCAGAGCAGTGTTTCTCAACCTCAGCAACTTTAAGATGTGTGGACTTCAACTCCCAGAATTCCCCAACCAGCGTGCCAGCATGCCAGAATTCCCCAGCCAGTAGAATTCTGGGAATTGAAGTCCACACATCTTAAAGTTGCTGAGGTTGAGAAACACTGTCCTAGAGCTTAATGAGGCTCCAGCTAGAGCATGTTTCAGTGTGTAACCACTTTAGTACAAGTAGGCAGCAGGAAAAACCTCCCTTAATTTCAAGATGCCGCAAACTTTAGCAAACTGTAAATGGCCACCATTCAGCATGCAAAGAAAACCAGCTTTTTAAAGATGGCACAATTAATTTTAAGCATGTTAGTAACCATCACCCTGGCCTTGCCTTCAAAACTGGCAAGGCAGCTGTCAAATAGCATATTTTTGGTTTTATAGACAGGGCATTACAGATGTGGGGGAGTGGAATCCTTCAGAAAGTTCTCTAGTGAGCTGCTCATTTCAATGAGACTGTTGCAGAAAACTTTAGGGGGGATTATTCATATGATCTTGAGTAGTCATACCATTAGTGGTACTAATTTTATTTATTATAAATTTAAACTATGAGCCAGTTTGGTATAGTAGTAAAGGCATCGGGCTAGAAACTGGGAGACCATGAGTTCTAGTCCCGCCTTAGGCACAAAGCCTTGGGCCAGTCCCTCTCTCTCAGCCCTGGGAAGGAGGCAAGGGCAAACCACTTCCAAAACCTTGCCAAGAAAACTGCAGGGACCTGTCCAGGCAGTCACCAGGAGCCAGTACTGACTTGAAGGCACCAAAACAAAAAACTATGTGCCCTTTTCTCCTGAAGCCCCCAAATATAGCAGTATGATAACTGCTTTCTACAGCCTTCTTACTGGGGATGATAGGAGTTCAAAGGCAGTAGAAGGCCGGAGACTATGTTGCATTGTGATCTCTCTTCTACTGCTTCAGAAAACAGATTTTCAGGACGTCTGGATTATTTTCTTCATAAAGAACAGTGGATTGGGTGGAGATATGCAGATGAAAGAGTGGAGTTATGCAGACAGAAAATGCTTGACTCCCAAAGGCTTCCATTTAATTCTTTGGAGAAAATAAAGAGTAAAGAAAGAAGATAGATTGCAGCTGGGAATACATGTGATGTTCTGTTAAATCCACTCCAGATCCTGTAGATTTAGCTTTCATTCCAGTGGCAGAACTTTTTTCCCCTTCTGTTAGAATGACAACTGTGCCAAAGATGCCCTAGCGACGCTCTTTTCCATACACTGCAATCCTGCTATTCGAACATTCTCAGAAAGGACACTGTGGTATTTAGGTAAAATTCTCACACAGCTCTGTCTGCAGTATGTATCCTCCAAATCCAGACAAATGATGGTGTGCGTGTGGACACGATTCACTTGTGCAGTGGTCTCTGCTGGGAACAGTGTACATTTATGGAAATGGCTATGTGTTCCAGCAATACATATAGAAACCGAATCTTCCCTTTTCCCGATCACTATTTCCACATTGATTAGAAGGGACAACAATTGTTTAACCAAGTCTGAGCCATTCACAATTGCAAGCATTATGTGTCTATGTTGCCACTTAGGTTGCCATTGAATACACGCTTACCTGGCAGTACGCCCCAGTGAGCTCACTGGGAAGTGTGACGTGAGTGTGAAGGTTTGCGCTACTTAAAATATGCTGCACAGAATATTTGGTCCCACAGTAAATGCACATAGTCTCTCATAAACAGAAAAATAGTTGAATTGAGCAGTGGGGGACATGAAAACAATCTTGTTCTCCTCTTGCTGTGATGCACGTATATTCATTCCACCTTCTCCCTTATAGCCCAGATGCTATAACAGTTGTGCTGTTTTTACAGCAGGCTTACAATCTGTTAAGAGGGATCTGCCAAAAGCTGAGACTCCTTATCCCCAGCACTGCAGTCCGTGCTCCCTTGCTAAACTAGTGGGTCTTGCTTAATAGTGACTGTGACGTGTCCCAAGTATATTTTGAAAGTGTAAATAGTATGATTAGCAGCAATTATTTAGTTATACTCGCATCTTATCAATAATCTTACTAAGAAGATGACTTTACATTTATCTTTATTTTAAATACATTTGATTTACAACCAGAAATTCAGTATTTGCTATTGGGCAATATGCCTGTGTGAAGCTGTGTCACTTCCCTTTCTGGAGCCACCTTGACTCCAATAGCAATAGCTGGAGTAAGGAGGCATTCTCACTGAGAAAAGCAAAACACTCAGCCTCTGTGCCTCTAATTGGAGTGTCAAAGCCGGCTGATTCACCTTCTTCAGCTGCTTGGTATCAGTAGGAATTACTTCTGAGCACGCAAAGCCAGTAAAGTCATTGCTTTGATGCAGGAGAGTGACTCCACTGTGGTGCCTAGAAGTGGAAACCACACTGAAGGAGCACTTCTAAGAAGGTTCAGTCAGACAAAGCACTGAGGCTTCACACAGGGCTAACAAGCAAATCACCAATACCTCAGTGTCACTTCCATCCCACGCACATACACATACATGCATGCATGTTGGCAGGATATGGATAATAGTACCTGACAGGGCTGCAATCCTGTAAAAATATTAACACTTGATTACTTCAAATAGGCTCTATAAGCACTAAGTACTGCTGTCATTAACATTGAATGAGAAAGACCAGAGACTTGTTCCATCTCAGATTAAAAACAGAATTTGGAGTCATTGTCTGCAAAGAGGCCGCCTGTGTGTGAATTTAAGTCTCAGGCCTTTGAAAAATAGGCATGCCCAGAGGCACCAGGTGAGAGAGAGAGAGAGAGAGAGAGAGAGAGATTGAGAATGAAAGACAAAGGTAAGCAAACTGCTGTATGATCATTCCGAGCCATACCAAAAGGGGGCGTTTTCACTTGCTTCCTCTGTCTTGTTGATCAGTTTCCCTCTCTTCTGTTGGGGAAAAATTAAATAATAATGTGTCAGTGCATATAGGAGCCTTTAGACTAGTACTGTATTGCAAATTCCATATATATTGTTTCAAAATAATTGATAACAACCTTGTATAATGGACTAATGTTAGACTTTCCTGCAGTACAGAAGATGAGAAAGAACTATTTGCCTAAAGCAATTTGATGACTTTGTTGCTGAGCTCAGACAATGACAGAGCTCACTCATTATTATTTTAACGGGAAATATAATACTTGAACCAACAGAACTGAAAATGAGCATATTTTGTTCTTTTTCTGCAAACTTCTGGCAGAGGCCCCTATTCCTTGCTTGCCACTGCTTTTTTATTATTACTATTATTAAATAAACAAACAAATAAATAAATAAATATCAATCCAGAATTGAAGGGAGAGCAAATTTTGCCAGGGTATATTTGTTTCAACAGCAGAGTGCTGGTGTTATGGTTTATTTGTCCTAGTAACCAGACATCTGAAAATTATAATAAAGAAAAATGCTACTGGGTGTGCACTGATTTCTGTGTCCCTCCTGTTTCCACTGAGTAACATCTCTAATGTCAGGAGGGAAAAAAATCCAAAGTTTAGAGCAGAGATGGGGACTTTGTGGCCTTCTAGATGTCTTAGACTAAAACAAACCTATCTTGTCAACTCCAGTTAATATGGCCAATACCCAGAGAAATTGAGGAGCCACAAGGTCCCACTCCTACTTTAGAGGGTCTCATTTTTGAGTCCAAGTATATTTCAGCAAGATTTTTCTAGCTTACGATCCCTCATATTCAGTTGTCTAATTTGCTTTGCCCACTACTGCCCACCCCACCCACCCCTCAGTGTAGTCCTTTCATTTAAGGAAGTGCCAGGATAAAATAATGAAAGGCATGCTGCAACAAAATGAAACATTTCAAAACTGATCTCAGAAACTTGGGTGTGGTTCATATTATTTCTATAAACCTAACCCATTGCAACCAATTTGCTGAATCATGAATATATAAAGAATAAGAAGATGAACCAAATATATGCCAGCAGAGGGCAACCCTGGGCAGCACTTTATTCTCTCTTCAAAAGTCTCACTGATTCACCAACCATTTCTTGTACTTTCTCGCCCATTAACAATTTGGCCTGGCTATCAAACATCATCCTGGAAATATTCTATTGGAGTAGTATGTTGGGCTGGAGCTGGTATCTCCTAGGCTTTTTTTTGTTCTCCAAAGAACATTTTTGGAGTTCATGAGAACATATCACTGGGCTCCATTCTGGTGGCCACAGGTTCAGACATGTTTTGGTGGAAAATGCTAATCCCCTCCTTATGTTCAACGAATTAACAAGGACACAATCTACCGGAGAACCTTTCTTCATTGGCTGCACTGAAATAAGTGACAGCTCCAACCATTCATAATGGAGTGCAGCCATTTTCTGCAAGCAAAAGTGGCTGAGCCTGCAGATCAGGACACTGTTACAGCTTGGATATTCCAATCTAGTCCCCTCCCACCCCCAGTTGGTACCTCCAAATGTGTTAGAACTACAAATACTAGAAATGCACTGGCCCTGATTTTGAGAACGCAGGAGATTATCATCCATCACATCTGGAGGGGATCAGCTTGTTGCAGGCTGTCCTGATGTGTGCAAGTGTGGGTGTGTGCTTGAAGGGACTCCACACATTCAGAGGCACCCTATTGCACAACTGGGACTTTGAACAAAAACAGATTCTTCTTCTGAGAGGTTCCTTAGTCATTGCCCTTAGCTGTGCTTGTCCCCCCGCCTGCCCTGCGGATTGATTGTATGTATTTGTGTGTCTCTATGAGAGAAAGCCACGAGAAGGGTGGTGATGACAAGACGAGACTGGCCCTATTGTGGAAAGAGGGAGGGCAAGGCAGAAAGAAAGACAGCTCCTTCTTCTTACTCAGATATATTCGACTCAGCTGAAGGAGACACACAGCCAGACTGAGACAGGTAGATTCTGCAGCTCACACCCCTTAATTGGGTTTCCATTGCTGGGGGTGGCGGTGGGGAAAGGAATCAGGTTTTTCTCCCACTCCCTATGGGTGTGGGGTGGGGGGAAAAAAGGGGGCAGCTCCTATTTGGTTAGTTAGCACAGGAATTTGGGAGAGGTGTACCTACTAACGCAGAAGGGTTCCTCCAGCATCTTCCTGGTTTGGGATAGGAAATGTTCTGCCCCAAACCCACCTAAATGCTTAATCTCTCAGCTTCAGACCTGTCCCCCTAGCTGGCAGGTTTGGGTATCTCTTTGTACTGTAGCTGCAGATTGCAGGGCAGAGGATGCTGTGTTTGTAAGGGTGCGTAAACCTCTGGTTCGTAGCTGAACAGCAGAACAAGCTTTTCTGGTAGGCTGTTCTGCCATGTTCCTTCGATTTGCCCCCCCACACACACACACACCCTGTATCTCCGTGCTTTCAAAAATCCCCGGATCATCTGCTTTGAGGAGTGGGAGGGGAGGGCTAAATTTACCATTCTCTCCCGCCCCCTTGCTCCTGCCCTTTCATTCTTCGCGGAGTGGAAGAATTAGTGGAGGTGTGGCGGCTGGATCAGTGTCTGGCTCGTGAGTCACCTAGCCTGGCTCAGGCTGGAATTCCCGAACCCCCCCCCCCCGCCGCTCTTTTCTCCTCCCCTGCTTCCTCCGTCCCCGACTACCCCCGCACCAGCACGTACCATCCTTCAGACCCTGGTGTTGCAGAAGAGGCTGTTCGGCTTCTCCCAAATCTTTCTGTCTCCCAGATCTTTACTGTCGCCGGCTGTCCCTCCCTCTCCTGTTTTCAGAACATCTCAAGCTATCCCGTCCAGCTTCCTGTTGCTGTTTCCCCCAGGGGCCAGCTTTCGGGAAGTTCTCAAAGAGATGACGGTCGTGCCTTGTTTGCTCCGCCACAATCTGTTCTGTTCAGAGGTACACTGCTTCGGAAAATGGAAGTTCAATTTGACTGTCGTAAGATCGCCAACTAGCCGACAAAGTTTTGCAGCGGCTCTGTCCTCTTACTCCTTTTTCAGCCCGCCTGGTATGGAATGGAAATGCATAGCCCACTCCAATCAGGCGCCCTCCATTCTGGCAAGAAATTATAGGAACTAAAGGGAGGACAGCAATTTGGAAAAAGCCGATATAATGTTTAATCAAAAGTAAATCCCCCTTGATTTTCATGGAATTCACTTCCAAGTGAGTGCGTACAGGACTGGAAAACCTGTGGCTTTGGACTTTCTCTGCACCCCAGCCCAATCGCTGTGGGGACACACGCTCGCAGCTTTCCTTACGTTGCTGGGCGATCTAATATCAAGATGGGAATCATCATTTTTCTCCTTGCAGCTCCAGGTTTATGAACTTTCCAGCCTGTTTCTCTTTGTCTTTGCTGCCTAGGGGGCAGTTACTTGCCCGAGGAGGGGGTTGTTCCTTTCCAGCACACGCCCCCCCCCCCTCAGTAAATCTCGCCTTGCGCTCCTGACCCCGCCTTGCTTAATCGTCTCCCGCTCCTCTGTCTCCATCTGTAGGATCCTGTGCCTTTAAACCCGGACCCAACCCACCCAAGCGCCGGGGTCCCACCCACCCTCAAGCCCAGTTATAATGAGCGGGTCTCAAGCGCGACTCCATCAGGCCGCAGGAGCGGGTGCAGTTAGTGGCGGCGGTGGAGGTGCCGGCGGTGCCCAGGGGGAGGTAGCTGCCGAGATGCCGGCCACCGAGAAGGACCTGGCAGAGGATGCGCCCTGGAAGAAAATCCAGCAGAACACCTTCACGCGCTGGTGCAACGAGCACCTGAAATGTGTCAACAAGCGTATCGCCAACTTGCAGGCGGACTTGGGCGACGGGCTGCGCCTCATCGCGCTGCTCGAAGTGCTGAGCCAGAAGAAGATGGGGCGCAAGTACAACACGCGCCCCACGTTCCGGCAGATGCAGCTGGAGAACGTGTCGGTGGCGCTGGAGTTCCTGGAGAGGGAGAACATCAAGCTGGTCTCTATCGGTGAGTCCTGAGGTGGGCGGGGTGGGACGGTTTTGCCCGGGAGGACGTAAGCATTTGGGACCGGGGGTGGGGGGAGTATCAAGGGGGACCAAAGCCGGCTAGGAATAAGTGTGGCTACAGGAAAGGGGCGTTGGAAGTATCCGGAAAAGTTTTCCCAGTAGAAGCGTGGTGGGAGAGTCCAGATTAGAAAGTGGCTGGTGGAGGGAAGGCACCGCGTTGTTCTCAGTTGGCGAGGCCCAGGTGCAGAGGGGAGGGGCGAGCTTCAGAGCCCCTCCCGCTTAGGGGGTGTGATCCGCGGACTGGCGATGCTATGGGGGGCACCCCAAAGGGGCAACCGGGGGCGTGGGCTTCCTCGAAAGCAGGGAGGCCGTGTTTGCAAACGGGGTGCTGCTTTCTGGAGAAATGACTCGGTTGGCCGGGGCCTGTTGGAGGGGTGGGGTTGGCGCTACGACGGCGCATCTGGGCGTGGTGAGGAGGGCGCAGGAGCCGACTCCTTTTCTATCTGTTTGAAAAAAGGAGAAGGCCTTCTCCCTCTCTCCCCCGCGGCCTCATTACCCCCGAAGGTGGTGGGTTTCTTCGCGTGCCGGCCTCAGTTTGCATTGGGCTTTCCGACAGCCTGTTCCCTTCGCCTCTAACCCTTCTGGCCTGGCACCCCTCGGCTCGCTGTTACAGAAAGGCCCGTTAACTTCTTGGGAGGCGGGCGGAGTGAGGTTTGGGAGGAGGGTTCCACGCTTCATCTGCTTTTGATTCCAGAACCACGGTCGATTTCCCCTTGCGCTGCCCCCTTCTCTCTTTTCCAGCCCCCCCCCCCCGCTTTGATCTTCCGCTCCTGCCAGATGGCGGCAAACAAAGTTAGGAACTTGCAGCCACAGACAAAGGGCGGGGGAAAAGATGTGCCTGAGCCACTAGGTTTGGAGGCTGCGCTGGTAGCCTCTGGAGGGCCTTCAGTGGGTTCTGTAGATGTGCGATGCCTTTGTCTTTTTACCAGGTCAGTACTGTAGTGCAGCTTGATGCAGGCCTTGGAGCCCGATGCTGCTCTCTTTTAGCCACAATAGAATCTCAGCCTGTAATATTGGCATGGCCGCATTCCAGGGAAGGAATGAGTTGGCTTGATGCATGCTTCCCCCCCCCCCCCCCCGTACCATTGGACCTGACTGCAGGGGTGGGGAGCCTGTGGTCCATCCTGTGCTGCTGGGCTGCAATTCCATTTAGCCTTAGCTAGTGTGGGAAAGAATGACGACTGTTCTGCCCACTAATATCTGGCAAGCCACTGATTTCCTATCTTGTCTTATCAAAGGGGCTAAAAGCTGTAGCTTAAAATAGATCCCCAACTACTCTGGGCTTTTAAATGTTTGAGCCACTGAGAGGCTATACTAAAACCACTGACAACTTCATATAAACCTTTATATGGGGAAGGAAAGGGGGCTAAACTGCATTCAAAGGTGCCCGCTTGCCATGTGCTCCTGGATTACACAGGATGGGCGAACTAGTTTATGGTGACCTATATGTAAAAGTTGATATCAAAGGGGTCAACTGCTGCTCTCTGCCACCTGGAGGTGGTTGTATCTCCTTTATCTCCTACTGGAGACATGTTCTGGATGATGCTGAATTTTGCCAGGCTCTTAAATGTTTGGCTTTTATGATCTAAGGCCCCAGGAAAAGAAGCAGGGGCAATATTTGGCTCATTGGCCATTTAGATTTTGGGCTGTGCCCATGATGAGCAGTGTGGAGGAGGTATGTCATGAGCAGCCTGGCTCCAGCCTAGGCTCTGGAAGAAGTGATGGAGATTCTGAGCTTGGCTGGACTGAAGAGCTAATGAGCAGCCTATTAGCGTAGGTGTCCTTGAATGTTCTGTTTCTCCAAAAGAAATAAGCTTATCATCTATATGCTGTGCTTTCTTCTATGTACCCAGCAAGTCAAGATGGTCAGCCAGGTCTGTATTTGTTCAGCTTCAGTGTTCTCCTTGGCTACAACTATCCATTCTGAGAAAACGATTATGGTGGACTGTAGTGCTGAAGCTGCCCTTAACACTTCCTTATAAACAGACATTACCCTTGTATGAAGTTAATGCTAAGCAACTGCTATAGAGCCTCCTCTTCAACATGACACAGAGGAAGGAGGCTTCATTTAGTTGTCTGTGGCTTACAGGGGCTCTTGGGCTACACCATCCATCATTTCCAATCAGTGACCATATTGGTTAGGAATGACTGGAAATTCAGTAACATTTGGAAAATCATTGTTTTCCATTTCTAGTCTAGAGCAGCCTAACCTGAAGTGTGATGGGACTATATCACCCACCCATATTTTCCAAAGTCCATACTAGTTAGAAGTATAGTTGAACATACCTGGGGGCAATTAAGGCAAGGGATGGTGTAGTGTTTAGACTAGTATAGGAAAAGGTTCTACAATGTTTCTGGGAAACCTTGAGCTTCCCATATATTGCTCAAGGAGAGCTTGATTTTATAAGGCTGCTCTTGTCTTGGCATGGCATAGCAGTATTGGCAGTCTTCTGCTACAATCTCAGTTCTACACTGCACCCTATCCCAGCTCCCCAGGAACTAACTAGGGATTCTCTGTCCGCAACCCTAGTTCTGTAGGAGACAGAACCCGAGCCAAATTTGGTCTGCTTAGCGTGTGACTCTTTAACGCTCTCTTCACAGATTCTTGAAGTTTCTGGTGAAATTGGGTGCATGGGCATAGCGTAAGTGATGCAGATTTGAGTTGTTAGATGCCTTTTTTGTAATGGTTCAAGAATGGGATAACTCCCTACTTGATTAAGGGGCTACCTGGCTTTGCAGAGATATGAAGTTGGTAATGCAGGGTTAGCTTGTAAAGACTGTGATTTGCAATGCTTGAGATGGAAGAAATAATATAAAGAGGAACAAAACCAGCCCATTCCTGGGCTTGCATGGATCCCTCATTCTGAGGAAACTGGTTGAACCATCAGTTGCTGTTGGTAGAAGGTGAAACTTGCAATTTGAAGGCTTACTGCAAATATACACAGCACCCTTGGTAGACCACTCTGAAACAGTTTGCATCTGCATTTGAGTTTGCCCAACATCACAATCCTAGAGGGTGGTTGTAGTAAATTTGCTAGATACTGTATACAGCAACACGACAGTCATGGGCAGCAGCTCTAAAGTGGTCTTGGGTTGGAATAGGGAGGGGGAAGAAAAACTGTCTTCTCTCCCAAATTTAGAATGGAGATATCAGAAAACTCAATGGGAAATATTTCTATTGTTAACCGGCCCTGGGGCCTGCTAAAAGTTATAGACTGGAATTAAGGGAAGTTGAGCCTTGCAGTTTGATGCCCTGAATCACTGGACTGCAGACGCTGACTCAGCCTTACAGTGGCTGAGAAGTGGAGGCAGAAAGTGTGTCTGCAGGCTACAAAAGTGTAGCTCAGGTCTGGTGTACATGTGGGTGCATGCATGCATGCATGCTGGCGGGTAGGGTGGATAGCAAGGAAGGAAGCAGTGAATGGGCATGGAGGATTGGCTTCCATCCTTCCCTGTTAATGTATATAGGCTGGCTATTTCATTTGCTCCAGTTCCTCCTTCTTGGATTTGGACATACAGATGGATGGGCTAGGAAGCCCTTTCCTCCTTTTCTTTGGGAGGCAGGATGCATGGGGGGGAGGGGAGCAAGCAAAAAGGGAGGGGCTCAGTCTAGCCTGTAGAAGGGTTATTCTTTCCCCTCCCCCTGGAAGGAGGATCCTGTTGGGATGGAGGAGCTGCTGCCTGCCGGCCATTCCATATAAGGCTAAAAAATGCTAGAGCAGCCTGCGCAGGGTTGTGTGTGGCTGGGTGGGCGGTGCAGTGCTGGGTGGGAGAAAGCTTCTTTGCTTGCCTTCTTCCTATCTAACCCCCCTTGCCCCAAATTAGTTAAGAAGGCATGGGTTGCTTAGCCCTGCCCAGTGTGTGAAAGTGCTGCAGAACTCAAAACTAAAGCTGAGCCAATGCACCTCCAAGAGAGCTGACTTAGAAGGGGATTCCCATCCCAGTTATTCTCTAGGCAGGATGAGATGCTTGGGACTTTACATCTGTGGAGCCTTTGCACTTGGGGAAGTGATGTCTGGGGCGTGCAAATCTCACCTGCTCTTTCCTTTGGATGCTGACTTCTGAATCCTGAATCTTCTCGGTCCTCCTGTCCTTTTGTTAAATGCTTATTCAGCCTGGTAGTGCTGGGTGTTCTCTGAATACAGGCAGACACTGACTCCTGACCTGTTGAACACCACACAGGGCTGCATGGGTTGGGGTAGTTGGGAGGGAAAACTCAGTGTGGCAAATACGTTTAGGGGCTTAACCACATACTTTCAAGAATGATATGAGAGGGATATGCATATAATTCGCCTATAGCTTCTGCTGATCTAGAATAGGCACAAGGTACCAGATGGTCTACATGTGAATTGTAAGGACAAATACACATTTTTCTGATACTAGCTAACCGGATTTTAGTTCAGGGCATTGTGAGAACACATATGAAGTAAGCCAGAATCCATTAAAACTTTATTGTACCACAAGACTCCTTCAACAGAATAACGCTATGCTGCTGGAAATGGTCCTTACAAGGATGGCATGACATACTGCTTTTAATTAGAGGTGTTTGCGTGGGCCCTGGGCCATGCTTCCCCAGTACAGCATCCTTCAGATACATTGGACTGCAAATTCCCACCATTCCTAGTCAATGACTGGCCTATTAGCTGAAGGTGATGGGAGATATATTAGTTTTTTTTAATAAGAACTTTATTACATTGTATTTCAAAATACAATTAAAATACAAAACAGAAAGTACAGCAAAGAGAGAAGATAGAGCTAAAAAAAAGAAGACAAAAACTATAATAGTGTAGATAGAAAATTGAAACAGAAAGTGACTTCCAACTATCTCCAATACAGATATAGATACAAGTTAAAAAAAAATTAATCTCTTACCACTAATTAATCCAAGTTCACATTATTTCTATCAGCACAAACCATCTAATCATTAAAGCCCACAATCAAAGCCTCATTTTTTCCCACACAAGCATGTAATCTAATAAGGGTTGCCATAAGGAGACAAATTTAGAAACAGTATTATCTCTTTTTAACGCTGTTAACTTCGCCATTTGAGCCAAATCCATTAATTTAATGATGGGAGATGTATTCTGACTGGGTACTGAAGGTCGGGCATCTGAAGTACAGTGCTATTCGTGTTGGACGAATAGGCACTATTGCTACACCATATACATATGTGAATGCGATGCATGTAAGATTTATGCCGCATGAACTGAAAACACATATGCCTGATCTAAGTCAAGGCCCCTTGTACTTCATGGAATGCATGTGGAATGTGAGATTTGTGACTCCCTCAAAGACCATAAAACAAGGCTGAGTGGGGAGTTGGCTAAAAGAAAGTCAGACTCTCTCAACAAAGGTATCTAATTCAGGAGCTTACTGAGGGTATTGAAGGCCCCCCCCCCCCTTTATTCATTCTATTCAGCGTTTCTCTGACTCATTTATGACTTAATTCTGCAGCTTTTGTGCCATTTACTGTTCTTTCTCTTAAGATCTGCCAGTAGCAGCAGCCTCAAGCTTGTGTTCCCTTGCCAGATCAGGGCTGGGAGTGATAGCAGTCAAGAAAAATGATGTGCTGAGGCAGCTCTTTACATTTCCATGCCTTGCTTAAAAACAGTTGCATTGCTTCTCTGAGTCCAGATTAAAAATAATGCAAGCCTTCAAAATGAATTTAGGAGTTCCATCTCTTGCTTTGTCTCTAATGTACTATTTCCTCCACAATGCATCTAGGATGTAGCTGTTCTTCTGTACCCCATAATCAGGATATGAGACATGCTCCCTCTAAATAGCTCTTTATGCATATTTTTTGTTCTTCCTAGCATTTGTTTGCATGTGCAGGGTCCTCTTTTTTTTTTTTGGATCAACTGTATGCATAAAAATATATGGCAGAAAAAAAATATATGGCAGAAAATTAATACGTTATACAGGTAGTCCTTGTTTAGCGACCACAACTGAGACTGGCAGAGCAGTCACTAAGTGAATCATGACTGTGCTTATGATCTTACTCCAGCTTTCCTTTGAATTACAGACCTGCGAAAGTCGTAAATGAGAGGATTGGTCACAAGGTTACTTTTTCATCATAACTGCAAACGGTCGCTAAACAAGGACTACCTATGTATGCATTTGTTCATTATTTTATTTATTTATTCAATCTGGAAGGACACCCAACTCTCAAATTACTCTGAGTAGCTTACTTAGTAAAAGAAAAAAGAAAGAGAAAAGGATATGTCTGCCTATAATGTGGCATGTTATTTTGCATGTAGGCAGCCATATGCAGTAAATAAGCAGTGCAATTTTGCTTCTCAAACAGCTTTCCCTAACACATCAGCAGGGCAGCACATTGGGGAAGGGTGTTCTAAACATTTCTGGAAAGAAAAATAATCATTGTCCATTGAAAGACAGGGAGCCCCTCAGTCATAAAGACCTGGCCAATCATTGATCATTATCTGAGGAGGTTCTGCAGACTGGGAATTGCGTGCAGGTGGACTTCCAGGCAGTCTGTCTTTAGAACGTTCTCCTTCCAATATTCTATGCTCTGGTGTTTCAAGAGTCTACTGAAGACCCATCTCTTTGCTCAACCCCTGCCTGAGGGAACACCGTGCTTGAATTTTTTCTTCCCTTCTTTTAAATATTCCCATACTGAATGGTGTACACCAGTGTTTCTCAACCTTGGCAACTTGAAGATATGTGGATTTCAACTCCAGTTCACACATCTTCAAGTTGCCAAGGTTGAGAAACACTGGTGTACACCATAAATATATCTATAGTGTACTATATATTTCTGCTTTGCATTTTAATTATGTGCTGATTTGGTGCTTTTCAGATGGTTTGGGATTATAACTTTCAGAATTCCTAGCCAGCGTGATTAAGCTAACAGTAGTTCATCTGAGGGATAGTAGGTTGGCTTTATCTCTTGGACCGTTATGGTGAAAAACCAAGATTTTGAATTATTTTCTTTACTTTCTAGAACCATTATGTGTTTTCTCCAGTCCTGTTGCTCACAGTACTGGAGAGACTTCCTTCCATGTTTCATTTTGCTTTGTTGTTCATTTGAAATGTTGCGTTCTTTGTATAGCTTTAGCAAGCAACGATTGGTAGCCATTTTTCTTCATCTATACTTTCCATTTTGATCTCTTTCTTAAATCCTTAGAACATCCCCTAAGCAAACTATAGCTCAATATATCAGCTCTGGTTAGAGAGTCAGACATAACAATGAAGCCACGTATAACAATAAGATCTTTGTTCTTGCAAGTTTGGTTGCTCCCACTTGCAAAAGGAAGCAAATAGGAAGAGTTCCAAAGCATGCCAAAGCTCTAAAAAGTTACAGCTTGGAATCTTGTGTGAATATGGCCTATGTGTACTATTTGTAGTAGTACTTTCATCTGAATATCTGAATTGTCTGAGCAACTCCGTTTGCCCAGAACACTTGGTTTATGGCATACTATGTTACGAAAATCTAGCCACTGTGTTTTGTAAATATGACCTATGATTTAGTAGGTTGTGTGAATCTGCCAAATGTACTTCATTAACCATGGCTTAGTTTAAACCATGACTTTGTTTATAGGCAGCAATTGGGGGGGGGGAACCAAGGAGAAGTGTGAAGCCCACCACATCTGGAAGGCTAGACTGGTCTCTCCCTTACTCTATTATTAAACAAGAGCTGCGGTTTTAATGAAAAAACAGATTTCCTTGGAGCAGGGTGGTGGTGGGACTAGGATTTTCTGCAGTTACAGTCTAGAGGTGGAAATCTTGGTGACTCTCTTCTGGTGCGAATGCTGATCTGTGCTTCTGAATTTCTCAGACAGTAAAGCTATTGTGGATGGGAACCTGAAGCTGATTCTGGGCTTGATTTGGACATTGATCCTGCATTATTCCATCTCCATGCCCATGTGGGATGAGGAAGATGATGAAGAGGCCAAGAAACAAACTCCCAAGCAGCGATTGCTAGGCTGGATCCAAAACAAACTGCCCCAGTTGCCCATCACCAACTTCAGCAAGGATTGGCAGAGTGGCCGGGCTCTCGGAGCTCTTGTTGACAGCTGTGCCCCAGGTATGGAAAAGTCTAGGGTCCTATTTTGGTACTTGGGGAATGCAAATGAACGATGTTAACAAAGATGTAATTTTTCACTCTGGTTATCATCAATGCATTTATTGTACTACCGGTGTGTAAAACTACTGACAAGTTTAGCTTTTCCTATCTGGCATCTTCTGAGTATGCTGGACTGCAATTGCTGGTTTGGCAATGAATGTTGGGAATGATGGGAGATGTAGTGAAGCACATCTTGGAGAGTCCTGGGATGAGGAAGATTGAATTAGCCAATATCATTTAGAGTCGCCATTTCAAGGAGGAGTAGGAATCAATTACTAGCAAGAGACCTTTTTTGATCCTCAGTCCAGGTCTTTTTGCTTGGAAAAAAATAATTCATGTGATACTTGACTTCCAAGCAAGATGAATGCCACATACCTTTCTCACAGTTCAGATATTGCTGTTCTTAACAGTAAGATGTGCAGATAACTGGTTACTTTGCCTAATTGCCTTGTTTTTATATCATGTGGCTTGTGCTCCCATTTTGGGAATTTTCTAAATTGGGAATGGCCTGTCTGCTGAAATAGAGAAGCAGATAAAACTGTTCACCCTGCTAAAGGTCTTCTATATAGGAACATATTTTTACTACCTCTGGCTAATGAAGGCATGGGGCCTCTCTCAAAACAGGCTTGTGCCCTGACTGGGATTCGTGGGATGCTAGCAAACCCGTCAACAATGCTCGTGAAGCTATGCAGCAAGCTGATGATTGGCTGGGCATCCCACAGGTAAGCAAAGAATATTTAGGCTGTGCCCTACAGAACTCTGCATGAAGCTGGATTCAACAATGGATAATGTTGATAGAGCTGTTGGTGTGCATTTCTTGTATTTATTCCAAAATAAACTGCTGTACCTTGAGGTACACACACTTGGGTTGGGTCTCTGCAGCAATTCTGTTTTTCCTGTAGGTGATCACTCCAGAAGAGATTGTGGATCCCAACGTGGATGAGCACTCAGTTATGACATACCTCTCTCAGTTCCCTAAAGCCAAGCTAAAGCCCGGAGCTCCTCTCAGACCAAAGCTCAACCCCAAGAAAGCCAGAGCTTATGGGCCAGGTGAGTCCACAAATCAAAGATAAGGGCTTGGTGCGTGTGTCACATATCTTGGAGATTGGTGTCTGCATGTTGGCTGTTCAAGTAGGAGTTTTGGAAGACTAACTGGTTGAGTTTACGTCACATTAAGCCATAAAACATTCCATTCCATTTTGCTTTATAAGAACTCAGCCACTGTGATCTGTAAGCAAAGTTTATGACTTTGAGCTAACACTGTATTCTGTGTAACCACCATGGCTAGATTAGGAAAGGCTGGCCTAATGGCAAGATGTAGTCAGAGGTTTTGGAAAGGGGCAACAGCAAAGTTGTAAGTCTAGATTTAATAACAGTTTATTGCAGTTGAGACTATTTTATCTAGATCAGCCTTCTCTAACACTGCCCGCTGGAAGTGTTGAGGTTGATGGGAAATGTAGTTGTACATAGTTGGAAATCAGCTAATTAGAGACAGCTGACGTGGATAACTTGGAAACGCACGGGAAGAAATTTTGCAGGGGTGCTTCCTGTCTTGGCCACAGTGCTACCCTAGCGCTATTGACAGCAGCAGTCCAGGACAGGTAACACAGTCCTATGCCTCTGATAATTTCAGGTATTGAACCCACGGGTAACATGGTGAAGAAGAAGGCTGAGTTCACAGTTGAAACCATCAGTGCTGGTCAGGGAGAGGTGCTGGTTTATGTAGAAGATCCTGCTGGCCATCGAGAAGAAGTAAGTATTCTAAGAAGCATATTGGGGAGAGTGGATGGAGTTTAAGATGGGAAGTTGAGACATTTTGGTTTACATGATGGCTGCTCAACTTCTCATATTTCTCCTAGGCTAAGGTCATTGCCAACAATGACAAGAATCGGACATTTTCAGTGTGGTATGTGCCTAAAGTGACAGGTGTCCACAAGGTAAGAGTCATGAATACGATGGCAGTGGATGGAAGAACATTTAGAAGTGTTCTGAATGCCCCCCTCTGACTTCCTTCCCTTTTGTTCCAGGTGACGGTACTGTTTGCTGGGCAGCACATTGCCAAGAGCCCTTTTGAGGTGAATGTGGACAAATCCCATGGTGATGCCAGCAAGGTCACTGCCCAAGGCCCTGGCCTCGAGCCCACTGGCAACATAGCCAACAAGACTACCTACTTTGAAATCTTTACTGCTGGTCAGTGAAGGGGGTGGATCCCAGGAAGATGGCAACCTGGATAGCAAATTGTACCAGTTGTTGAAAGCTTATGGGAAGACAATGAATAATTTTGTATCTCTCTCAGTTCTCCATGTGGCTTGAGGAGTGCGCTCAAAGGCTTGATCACCAAAATGAATGGCAAATGTTTCTTGATTTCAAGCTAGTTTCCAAGCAGTGATAGCTGATACTGATGAAACACTTAAAGGGCTCTGTTCAAGGATTTTAGTGTCCCTCCAAGGATTGCAGAGAATGCCAGCAAGAATTTCATGAGTGAACAGCTTGTCTTATAGATCTGAACCTGGGCTTCCTATCTGGAAACTTGATGCCTCTAGAATAGCTCACTAGCTTCATGTAAAGGGTGTGGTTGAAGGAACTGCTGCCTAGTCACGGATTAGCTATGGCTAACTATAAGTCATTTTCTTCCTGCATACTGTTGAGTAAGGTTGCAAAGGGGTGGGGGAGAGAGAAGGACTTTATTAATATTAGAAATATACATTATACATGTTCCTTTCAAGTATATGAACTAATATTTGTAGCTTTTAAGTCACCAAGTATCTGAAGCTGCTCTGCCTGTTCTTATTGAACTTTACATGATATAAAATCAAACAATGATGCAGGGCTTGGATGACAACCAGTCATTCTGAAACTCTCAACTTAATCCAAGAGTATCAGCTTCTTGGAAACTTTTCTTTCTTTCACTTAGCCATCCTGAAACACATTGTTCTTCTCCCTTGTATAAAAAAAAAAATCCTTGTCCTAGCTGTTCTTTGCAAAACAAGAGAACTCTGTGTTGCTTTTTGTATATAGGAAGCAAGTAGCTTTCTTTAAGCCTTCAGAGGTTAAAGATGATTAGCTTTTAACAGCTGCTGTGTAAGCAGTTTGCTTGCTTGCTGCATCTTGCACGCATGATGTTCTTGCTAAATCCCAGTTGAAGACTGCTTAAGGTTAAACTAGAGCATTTACTTCCAAAGTTACTTTATGAAGACTCTTCCCATTTCTTTCCTTTGCCTTTAGAAATGGTTTGTGACTGTGAGCCCAGAGCAAAGTCTGAAACAAAATACATAGAGCTGAAGAACAGAAGAGTTTTCAATGCTATTTTTACTGGATAACATACCTAAAGAATGCAATATGCAGGGGAGGCAGTATAAGTACTATAAATTGAACTCTGCTCTAAGAAATTAGATCTTTTACCTGAATGAATAGTTTGGGATGAAACACCCCCAAAAAATTGTGTAATGTCTCTTAGACTCTTGCTAGACACAGAAGTCAAAAGAAATTTTTCCCAGGAAACTTTATTTAGCTACCCTCTTAGAGGTGGCTAAAATTTTCCCCAGGCATAGCTGCTCTCGCTCCACCATTCAGTTTTGTTTATCTGACAACCTGTAGTGCAGATTTATCCTCCCTGAGGTTTGATGATTTGTTCTATTGCTAGTATTCAAACTTAAACTATGCTTTGGGTCAAGTTACTGCCCAGTAGCGGTTCCAGCCATCACCTTTCTCCAAATTGATGGTGTTTGTTGAGCTTTTAAGGTTGCCTTTGCCAACTGAGTGCCCTCCAAATGAGCTGGGGATATAATTACCATGCTGGCTGGGAATTCTAGACAATGCACTTTAGTCCCAGTGGATCTGAAGGGCACCAGGTTAAGGAAGGCTATCTTAAAACGGCAAATAGTTTTGCAATGAAGGAGTAGGATGCATTTAATGAAGAAAATTCTGTTTGCCTAAAGTGATAATTGCTAATGGAGAAAGTGTTTACGTACCTTGATGCTTTAAAGGCCTGCAGGCTTGAAATGTTGGTGTAAAAGTTCAAGCAATGATACTTGATGAAGCATTGATCTGTAGAGACTGGAACCTGGTATACTTCCCATCTCTGTGATTTCAAATGCAAATCGATATGAAAGGCGAGGAAGTCTACTTTTAGGAGCTGGGTTTTCCAGGGATCTATCTCCATAGAAATCATTCATATAGAAAGAACGAATGTGCTCTCAGAGTTGGTCCATTAGCTGATATTGTCCAGGCCGGTTTGTTTGGACAAGTTGCCACTGATGAACATCTTCCCCACCATGCAATGCAGCATTGAAGGATTAAGCAAGATACAATGCATGTGATATGTAGGTCGTCTTCTTTCTGCCCAGGTGCTGGGGTTGGAGAACTTGAGGTAATCATCCAAGATCCCATTGGCAAGAAAGGGACGGTTGAACAGCAACTGGAAGACAAAGGCAATAGCACATACCGCTGCACCTATAAGCCTACTTTGGAGGGAACCTACACCATCTACATAACCTTTGGTGGGATTCCCATCCCTCGCAGCCCGTATTCAGTCACTGTGGGACAAGGTGAGTCTCCTGGGCTTGATCGTGGGTTTTATTGTCCTTAACATCACTACCTCTGCTTGGGTTCCTCTTTCTGGCCAGAAGAGGGTAAAGCTCTACTCTGTGCTAACCTCTGTCCTCTCCTCTCTGCCTACCTTCTCCTGTGCTGGCCAGCTCTCCTCTCTTCTGTCCTCTCTTCTCTGAAGAGCCATCTCCCTGGATCTCTGCTGACCCTCATCTCCTCCCAGCTGCTGCACGCCTGGACCCAGGGCTAATGGTATTTCACATGGCAAATGAGGGTGGAGGAAATGTCACAAAGGTGCATGTCAGTTGTGTCTATGGGGGCAGCCTATAACTTTAAAATCCCATTCCCTTGTTTTCATGTGGGGTACCCAGCATATTAATGATGGAAAGGACCTGCCTATTTAGATGGGAATATTGCCTGATTCTAGAGAATTGCATTCTGCTCACCTGTGTTTCTTCTTGTTTCTTTTGCTGCTGCTGCAGCATGCAACCCTAACGCTTGCCGAGCGGTAGGTCGAGGTCTGCAACCCAAGGGGGTCCGGGTAAAGGAGACTGCAGACTTTAAGGTGTATACCAAGGGTGCTGGCAGCGGTGAGCTCAAGGTCACAATCAAAGGCCCAAGTAAGTCCACTAGATGTATTCTTCCCCATTGTGGTTTACATTTTACAAGAGTGGGGTTTTTTATGTTGAGGAGGAGCAGGGATGGAGTTAGATTTTATTAAAAAAAAAATATGTTCTGATTTCATCCTGTGTCTGGTGTTAGTTCCTTGTTGCACATTCCAAATGTTCAAAGCCATGGTACAGTTATTTTTGTTCAAAGAGTTGTATTTTGTTGCCTCTTTGGGAAACAGTCGATGTTCAATACTAATCACTATGAATAGCTAGTATGTGGCCCCAGTGAAGCTACAGAGTTGTTGTCCATGAAGCATTAATTAGATAAGAATCTGTTGTGTTATGCTATTGCTGTTTGATAGGTATATAGAGTTTCTGGTTCTTATTTAGGCTTCCAATTAACATGGGCAGACTGATATAAATGAGTATCCAAAATAGAAGAACAAATTTTATATCCTAAAAGAATGGCTAACTAAAGCTTAATCCAGTTGTATCCTATCTGATGTCCTCCTGATGTTGGCCATTAATCCTGGGGATCATAATCTTCTCCCAGCATGTCTGGAAAGCCCAAGGAGGAGGAAATTTAAACCTTCATCATTTGTAGGTAGAGTATCCCTTTGAAACACACAGATCTCCTAGCATGATGCTTCTAATCCTGAAGTGTTTCAAAATTGGTGAGCCAGCTTGGGCCCAGCAAACAAAAGACAAAATGTCTAATGTCAACATATTCATAGCTAAGCAGGTCTCAGCCTGGCCATTGCCTGTTATGGGGTAGGTGCAAAGGATGGACATGCAGACAGGCCAACTTATTATGAAAGAGCCCCAGTAAGGCAAAATTTAGCTTCTGGAGAATGAATAAGATGTAGCTACTGGATGTTAGTGGTTGAAGTATCAGTATGCTTTTTGGCTTTTGTCATTAATACCCAGTTGCAATAAAAGTATACAACTCTTCTAAAACTAGACTGTCAGGGAGCCTCACTGTCTTTTGCCTGTGGGCTTGTTAAATTCTTGGGCCTTCCAGCAGGATATATCTCTGAAAGCAAGTGTAATTGGCCCATGGGAAGGGCTCACCTTGATATATGCAAGGAGATTTTGTGGGCCACTAAGAAAGTAACCAGTCACATGTTGTAGAGCAGTTAGGGGCAGGGGAATGGGACTTTAAGGCAGCTCTTTGGGCAAGCACAGGTTGCTGGTAGACAGTTGCAAACAGGGGCTTGTCTGAGCTGGAAAAAGAGGCTGCTAAAATATGGAGATATCTGCACATTGGAGATATGCTGGATTTGACAGCTGTAACCCTAGGTTCAGACTATAAGCATTCAAAGCAGGGTTGGGCAACTCTGCCTAAGGCAATCTTAAGAAGCCTGAGTCAGGAAGATAAAAATCTTGAGAGTGTGGCTGCTTCAGTTTATTCCCTACAAAGATCCCAAAGATACACTGAGGAATGTTAATGACATCCGGAATGTTGCTATTGCCAAATAGTAGACTATACTTGAGCTATCTAAAGGTGGGCTGGGCTGGGCCTGTTTGATCTAGACCTGGGGGGACGGGCTGGAGAAAGAGCAAAGACTGCAGTTACTATGGCAAGACAATAAGGATATTCAAAGAAACACCTCTTGAGCAGTGAAGGGCAGGATGGGGTTACACTCACCAGTCTCTTCTTCTGCTAGGGTGAGATTGACAATGTTGCTCAGTGACAACTTGTAATATGCTTCCTTCTTTTACACTCTGGTCTTTTTTCCAAAGAAATGGGAGAGCTGAATTTCAGGATAGACTTGAGCCAGGCACGGTCAGTTGTCAAGGGCAACTAAATAGGTTTCATGGGCACTCAGATCCAAATCTCCAAGTGCTATATTGGGCTTGCTCCTGTGCAGTGTGCAACAAGATGTTGGGTTGTATCTCATGACATGGAAGACATGCATGAGGTTCACATGAGTAGCTAACAACCGTATATTATTTCTGTCTTGGGTGGGGTTTTTTCCCCCTGTACAAAGGGGAGCCCAGTTGCTGCAGCCAAGGATCTGACTCAAGACTGTCAAATTCTCCCCCTGCCCCAAAATCAAAATGTACAAGTCCAAGGGCAGAAAAGTGCAGAAATGCTTCTCACTTTCTACAAAAATTCTACAACAATCCCTTGTGGGTTTTTTTTTCCAGACACCACAAATTAGCTATCTGAGGAAGCTGCTTCACTGTGACTAATAGTAGGGCTGGCTTGACTCAATCATTGCAATAGTCTCTTTCTCTTTCCAGAAGGATTAGAAGAACGTGTTAAGCAGAAGGACCTGGGTGATGGAGTATATGGTTTTGAATACTACCCTACCGTACCTGGCACTTACACTGTCACAATAACTTGGGGAGGGCAGCACATCCCCCGCAGGTGAGATGGAGGGCAAACCAGGATGGGGACAAGAAAGATAGGACTATTATTGAGGGATGTGTTTTCAGGTTCCTGAGACTATGGAGAGGAAAGATCTAAAAGATCTGAGATATGCAACTGAGCCAAGCAGGGTAGGCAAGGTTGCTTAAATAGAACATAACCATGATTTTGGTGAGGGTACTTTGGCTGCAAGTATCATGTTCAGCTTTGGAATTTGCTGACCAAAATGAGGCATACAGAAGAATTCAGTAATTATGTTGCTCTACATCTTGATGGAGGACTGTGGAAGATAAGTTTCCACTGAGACTATTACTAGAGCAAATCTGAACAGATAGTATTCAGGTGTATTGGGCTTCAGTTCCTAGCAAGGAGAAGTCTGGTTAGGAAAGACTGCTACAGGGTCTCTTTGTAGGATAACTATTACTGAAACAGCCTATTTACCTCTTAACTTTTAGCCCATTTGAGGTGAGAGTTGGAACAGAATGTACAAACCAGAAGGTGCGAGCCTGGGGGCCAGGTTTGGAAGGAGGTGTCGTGGGCAAGTCAGCTGATTTTGTAGTAGAGGCCATTGGGGATGATGTTGGCACACTAGGTAAGTGGTCTTCTATCTGGCATTTCCATGTTCGTGCAATTTATTTATTTATATGATTTGTATCCCCTCTCCCACCTCTAACAAGTGACTGGCAGCATACAAGGATTAAAAAACCCAATACATCCCTAATCTGGGGAATTCATCTGAATGTCTGTAGAAAGCTATCCTCCCTTGTAGGGGAAAAGGAACTGCTCTGGCCTATGTTCTTGCAGTAGCAGAATTCCTTGTTCTCATCCAGCCTCCACAATAGTTTTGCCTCATTCAGTCCCTGTGCAAAGGCACACTTGGATCATTTCAAAATAGGGTCTGAGAGCCTGGGCTTGTCCTGTTCCCCATTGCTTCAGGGTCGATGTATCGTAACTGAAGCCTGTATGATGTTTTAAGAACTTGGTGTTCAGTTTTAGAATATCTCTTGCGGAGAATGTGTTTATGAAATGAAGCTAGATAAAAATCAAGACGTGTAGCTAGGCTGTTTATAAAAACGGATAGAACAAATCAAATATAAGGAGCTCATCAGGGAAGCTGCTGCTCTGTCCTCATTTCAAAATAGGGGGCTGCCATGCTAACTTATTCTACATATGGAGTTGCCTTGAGGATGGTTGATTTTCATAAGAATCCCAGCTGCTCTATAAAGAATTCTGTGGGCTTCCAGTGTCTGTCTGGGCATGACTTGAAATATTATTTCATTTCTTAAAAATACCTTTGTGCAGAAGTCAGACTTTTCTGAAGAACTGCCTCTTCCCTTATGCTTTCCCACGGACTGAAGTAACCCAAGGCCCTTCTGGATATTATATCCTTTGGAGGGGAGCAGAGGCTATGAAAAATAGCATCTTTGCAGTGTTGCTAGCTTGGGGGTCTTTTCTTTGACTAACCTCCAATTTAATATCCTACCTTCTGTATATGGAAGTGCCCAATTTAACCCTTTACTTTCTTTAATACAAAGCATTTCATTTCATCACGCACCCTCCTAAGGACAGGAAGCTTGTATCATAATTTTTTTCCCCCATTGGTCTATAGATGATTTTGAGAATCCTTGTTTGTATAACCCAACTTTTCCCAACCTCGTGGTCTCTAGGCATGTTGAACCTCAGTGCTAGCTGTGAAATTAGGGAAATCTTAGCCTAAAACACCTGGAAGGCCTCAGAGGGAAGGCTGAATTAGTTGCAGAATATCACATGAAATACGTTATCTTCAAAACTTTGTCCCTTGTATATTTTGCTTGCTGTTTAGAGATGCTGTGTCCCGTAAGCTGTAATGATCTTCATCCTCTGTTCTGCGTAAGCTCCTCATTCATTCTCTCTCCACCCCTTGCAGGCTTCTCAGTGGAGGGTCCCTCACAGGCAAAGATTGAGTGCGATGACAAGGGCGATGGCTCCTGTGATGTGCGCTACTGGCCCCAGGAGCCAGGGGAATATGCAGTCCATGTGCTCTGCAACAATGAAGACATCAAACTCAGTCCCTTCATGGCAGAAATCAAGGCTGCTCCCAAGGACTTCCACCCTGAGAAGGTAAATATGTCTGTGCTGGAGACGTGTGTTCATTAAGGCTCTCCTTTTGTGCATTGTGGCTTTAGTTTTGTGTGCAGATCCTTTTGTGGTAGGAGAAGAATTTTGGCACCCATGGCTGGCTGGAGAAGGGGTTGCAAATCTTGTCTTTAGGAATGTCTTTTTAAGGCTGTGTCCACACGTGAGGTTTAAAGCAACAGTTTCCTTGGGAAAGTGATATAAGTCAACGTTTCTTGCTATCATGGTTGGGGGAAACTGCAAAGGGAATTTTGAGCAGGTCTTCCAAATGAAAGCAACAACAAGGAGGGGCTTTTGTGCCAATTTTTCCAGCCCTTTTCATTATACAACTAATTCTGATTCCTGGCTGCTCCTGCCCTCTAAAATCTCTCAGCAAAGACTGAATGCTGGCTTCCTTCCAACTGTTTCTTCACAGTGGAAGGACGCTCGTTTTCACTTGCTATCTAACTACTTTGGATCATGGTCGGCTGGCTCTTTTTTTCTTTTTTTTTTTGTCTTGTGATGGTCAGCAAAGGTTTTGCAGTTAACAATTTTCTTCCGACTCCTTTCAAGGTAAAAGCCCATGGCCCAGGCCTAGAGAAGACTGGTGTTGCAGTCAACAAGCCTGCAGAGTTCACAGTAGATGCAAGGAGTGGTGGAAAGGCACCTCTCAAGGTGCAAGTACAGGTGAGATAGTTTATATTAGCAACGGGCATGGGATTCTCCATGGCTAAGAGCTGCCTTCCCCAACCTGGTGTCCTCCATCTGAGTGGGACTTTAACTCTTAAACTTCAGTGTGAAGTATAAGGAATTGGGAAGTGATTGGAAATTCTGGCAATTTTAGCCCCAATGGACCTGGAGGGCAGGTTGGAAGGTTGGAAGATTGCTCTAAAGGAATTGGAGAAGTGCTTTCTCAATGATGGGGAGGGGGAAGCTATTGGGATGAAAGACATTGCTCTGCCGAAAGGTGATTTTTTGATTTCTCCATCTCAGGACTCTGAAGGATCGCCTGTAGATGTCTCAGTGAAGGATAATGGCAACAGCACCTATAGCTGTTCCTACGTGCCCAAGAAGCCAATGAAGCACACAGCGATGGTGTCGTGGGGAGGAGTCAATATTCCCAACAGTCCTTATAGGGTTGGTGTTCCTTGCAGTAGTAAGCAAAATTATTAGGACAAAGTGGGACTTCCTTAATCTTGGTCCCAGGAAGCAAAAGGCTGTCCAGAGTGCTCTACGAAAACCTCTGACGCCAGAAAGGTCTTTTTACTAGCAGGTTTTCCTCCAAACCACCACCACCACCTCTACCTCCTCCTCCTCCTCCTCCTCCTCTTACTTATTGTTGGTCGCAGTATCAGCCAGTTGTTTAGACTGGATTTGGCATTTTTATCCACCTATCGAGTCCTTCCCAAGGACCTGGGATAGGCAGATATTGCTGTTTGATGGTGTTAAAGGTATCATCACAGGATGTAAGTTGTTCCAAGTAAAGCTACCTTTTGCAATTGACTGATGGTGATTTTGTCAATGCTGATGATCTTCAAGTGGTGCTCCAGATGTTTTGGGGTTGCACCCAAGGTGCCTATTACTATTGGTACTCTCTTTGCTGTCTTTTGCCATAGTCATTCTACTTCTATTTGCGGGTCTTTATATTTTGTGATTTTCTCCAGTTCTTTCTCTTCTATTCTGCTGTGCCCAGATATTGCAGTGTCCACTATCCAGACTTTTTTGTCTGTCTTATCAACAGTTGTTAAGACTGGAGTGTTATGTGGCAGGTGCTTGTCTGTTTGAATTCTAAAGTCCCAGATCGCTTTAGCTTCTTCGTTTTCTATTACTTTGTCTGTTTTGTGGTCCCACCACTTCTTGCTTGCAGGCAAATGGTATTTCTTGCAGATATTCCAATGCACCATTGTTGCTACTTTGTCATGCTGTTGTTTGTAGTCAGTCTGTGGGATCTTCTTGCAGCAGCTAACTAGGTGGTCCACTGTTTCTTCAGCTTCTTTGCAGAGGTGGCTTTTGCTATCTGTTGCTGTCTTCTCAATTGTGGCTTTATTTGCATTGGATCTTAAGGCTTGGTCCTGTGCAGCCAGAATTAGCACCTCTGTCTCTTTCTTCAGCTTTCCTGCTCTTAGCCATTGCCAGGTCTTATTGTTATCTGCTTTGCCTGCTAGATTTTTTGTGTTAATAATATTATTTATTTTTATTATTTATAATAAATAACTATTATTATTTATAAGGTATATATTATTTTTTGTTGTTATTTAGATTTAATATAGCCACCTAATCCAGTGGACTCTGGGCACTGAATAGAGCAGTTTCCCCTTGTAAACAAATCGTTTCTGTTGCAAGGGCAGCATGGGTGGGCTCCTGTTGGATTTAATTCCTTCCTTGTTTCTATTATAGCCTGCCCTTTCACTTACCCTCTTCAGACAGATCCCCAAGCACCAGCGGTAAAGGAGCTACCTTCTTGCTGTGTTGACTCCAGGAACTTTTCTAAGATACATATTCTAGTTTTGGGGAGAGCACCTATCCTCTCCCACCTCTCCAGCCCCAAGTTCAAAGACAAAACTTGGCATTCTTGTATCTCTAGGTAAATGTTGGAGCTGGCAGTCATCCCAACAAAGTGAAAGTGTATGGTCCTGGTGTGGCAAAGACTGGCTTAAAGGCTCATGAGCCAACCTACTTTACGGTGGATTGCACAGAAGCTGGGCAGGGTGAGTTGAGCATTTCCATCCTTAATGCCTTGGAATGTCTGGCGCTGCTGGAATGGAGGCAGAGGAGTGAGCCACCCCCATACCACCACCACCCCCTCCACCTTCCAGCGCAGTCTCACTTGGACTGAGAGTTAGCTCTGAGAAGCTAGTCTCCTGAAGTACACCAACCTTGGTCTGATTTAGGCTTGGAGGTGGGGACATTTCAGACTCATTCTTAATTGGGGAGCCAAGAATAAATGCTTGTGTTGTAAATTGCTCTAAGAAGTACTTAATGCTGAAGGGCAGCACATAAAAATTGACTTTTGTTTCCTGCTCCCCCTCCCTTTCTCCTTCTGGCAGCCAAGGGAACAAAAGACAAGGCTGTACAATCTTTCTGGCCCTTTGGTTTAGTCTGGCTTCTCCACTTCTGATGCCCAGTTCTGAAGCCTTTTGTATCCTAACTGCTGCTGTTCATTGCCTTGTTTGTGTTGAGAAGGTTGTGCCTTTGGCATCCCTTTAACTAGCTTCTCTCTCTTCCCTGCCCCCTCCCATGGTTACACATCTCACAATGCGGGTGACAGAGGTGATGAAAGCGCGGGGGGGGGGGGGGGAGAGCTGTGCTGCTTCAGATGTTGCCAAGATATAACTCCCATCAGCTCTAGCCGCCATGGCCAGCAGTCGATATAATGGGATTTAGAGTCCCACAGCATCTGGAGGACAATTTGTTTCAAAGCTTCCAAATGTGCAAGCAACCCATGGCTTGAAAATGCTTGTCTGTTCTTTCTAAGTGCAGTGGACTACGGAGATAGAGCAGGGTGTATATATCTAAGTTGTAGTAATCTGTATTCTATGGCAAATAGTAACTAAACTTCCTTCCCAATTGCTTGGCATAATGCTTTAATTGCACTGCTCTGTTCATACTGTACAGTGTATCCTTGAACAAGCTACAGAAGGGAATTAGCAATCAACATGAGCAATTCTGGCCTTGCTTTGTTTTCTTTCCCATGCCCTAGAACCTTGCTAGCTACTCTCCATCCTTGATTTCTTCTAAGGCTACAAGGATTTAGGGGTATATTATAAAAAGTATCCTAAGTCTTGTGCACACTTCATGGGTAGATTGATGGCCTGCATCTTTGCCTTTATTTTACTTCCATGGCTGCCCCAGGAAAGACCAGAATTACCCACTGGAGAAACAGTTCTCCTCAACAAACATTTAAAGTGAAGATTGAAGCCAAGGTTGATAGACTTCAAGGGCTGCACTATATGGGGACAGACTGACCCACTTTCAGGCTTCAGGTTCTGTGTCACAATTGCAGGAGCAGGTTTTAGTAATGCATTTAGATAACGTGTGCTGACTTGTCTCTTCTTAAAGGTGATGTGAGCATTGGCATCAAGTGTGCCCCGGGTGTGGTGGGCCCAGCCGAGGCTGATATAGATTTTGACATTATTCGGAATGATAATGACACCTTCACAGTCAAATATACCCCCCGGGGTGCTGGAAGCTACACAATCATGGTGCTTTTTGCTGACCAGGTAAGACCATTTCTCAGAGGGACCACTGCAAAATTGCTGAGGTATGGGAGAGAGTCACCTGTAGGTAGCTACAGTTTTCACTTGCTTCCTCTTGACCTCTAGGCCACCCCCACCAGCCCCATCAGAGTCAAAGTGGAACCCTCACATGATGCCAGCAAAGTCAAGGCTGAAGGACCTGGCCTCAACAGGACTGGTGAGTTGGGGATACACTTTGCAAACAGCTATACATTACAAATAGGAGCCAGGAGCTTAGAAGTTGTGTCTGGAACTGCTGATCCAGCCACTTGCAAGCAGAACAGAACTCAGTCCTAATGAGTGGATAAAAACAATGTCATGTAGACTTTGTAAATATTGACATTAAACAGCAATGTCCTGGAGAAGCTTTTAACTTATTTGATAAGGTGCATCATTTCCTTGTCTGTGGTTGGGTTGGCTTCCTGAGGTTCTCTCAAGGTAGTTGTCTGCCAGTTTTAGAATGAATTTTAATATTGTGAGCTTAAAATCATCTTACCACATAACACAACCTTCCAAAGCCCCTGGGAAAAAATAAAGTGCATTTTCCCCCCTGGAAGTCCCTGATGCAAAAATCCATAAATGAAGCAGAAAGCATGCCTGCCAGCCCGTGGAAGGTTGTCTACCCTTCTGAAAGTTCTTCCCTCTTCCTCAGGTGTGGAGATGGGGAAGCCAACCCACTTCACGGTCAACACCAAGCCAGCTGGGAAGGCCAAGCTGGATGTGCAGTTCACGGGTCCAGCCAAGGGAGATGCTGTAAGAGACTCTGAAATAATTGACCACCATGATAACACCTATACTGTCAAGTACACCCCTGTGCAGCAGGTATGTTACGGGAAGGAGAGGATGGTTTTCAGAGATACACCTGAAACATGGTGTCTTGTTAAATGGTGAACTGCTAGAGGCTTTGTACAGATTTATCACCTTAGTAAAGCAAGGCTTTTGATTGAAATCTTGCTAGACAGCCAGTGGGTGGGACTGGGCAGCCTTACCCCCCTCTTCCCTTAAATAAGTGACTCCTAGGGAGAGTCTTGATGGGAAGGCAGTAGGAAGGATGGTGGCCTCATAGAAGGGGAAATATGCATGGCAGGCTAGGGGGCCTGCACAGACAGTGATAAGTGACTCCAGGGTATTTCTTGTGTTTCAGGGTAACATTGGAGTAAATGTAACATATGGGGGAGACCACATTCCCAAAAGTCCTTTCAATGTGGGAGTAGCTCCCACCCTGGACCTCAGCAAGATCAAGATCTCTGGACTTGGAGACAGTACGTATCCCAGTGGTTTCAATTCTATGCTTGCTTTTGCTTCGTAATCACAGGGAAGGATGCTGAGTTACACATAGTACTCGTCTCTGATTGCTGTGATTTTTCTTGAGCCCCTCTCAGCTTCTGGAGATGTACTGCATTAGGCTAACATATTTTTTTAGCTGCTGTAGAAGCTGGGAACTTATTGCTTGTTTTGTTTTTTTTTAAACAATGATTTTCAAGATGTCGAATTCTGTTGCCAATATAAAATATATACATCATGGATGAAAATTGTAGCCCACAGCATCTGGAGGGCTTTAGGTTCCACATCCATTTTTAGACCATGCCTGAACTGAGAGTTCGATAAAAAGCCAGTGCGTACAGCTGTCTAGCATCTGCTAACAGTTGTCTTCTGGGACTGGACCAAGAGCCTGTCTGTTCCAGCTTTCTGTCAGGACCAGATGTCCTCTGGGAAGTTTGCACAGGACATGATTCAAATGACAAAATAGAACCTAGTATATTCATGGGTTGAATAAAAGGTGTAGTTCTGCTAGAATATAGACTGTAGATGCGCAATCATGTTTGGGGTTTTGTCATCACTGAAAGCTGAGATTCTCAAGGCCAGATTATATTACACAAAGATGCTGCCAACACATTTAGCTCAACTGTTTCTCCTGTAGATATGCCCCTCCTCTGTCAGTCTCCATTAGATTTACCCTGGACCGTGATGGCCATTTTTATCTTTGCCATCTAGCTTCCTGCTCCTGGCCAATCTAGAGCTGTGAACCATATCTTAGAACATATTTGATACACTGTTGAATTGTAAGGGTAAACTGAACGCAGTTGTGATCATGGGCAGCATCAAGACATTGAGATGCTCTGTGCTTATCCCTTCCCCACCCTCCACTATAGATTGGGGTTGCTATAAGGGCATGGATGTACTGCACTGATTGTATGTCCAAACAAGATGCCTTCTTCTAGGTCTGTTCACTATCAGTGTAAGTTTAAATTAGGATGACTCCCTGCCATAAGCAAAACTCTCTATCCTCAGACACATTGATTACAAAAGTTTCCACCCCACCCCACCCCACCCCCCACTACCCCAGCTATAGTTCCAGTGTTCCATGGGGTGATGGAAAAGTTACTTAAACAGTAAGCATGTCTTTAGAAACCTCCCTAGTGGTTCCTGAATAAAACTTTTCCCTTCCTGGAGACTTGCCAGGGCAAAATGACTGGAAACACTCCAAGGCTGCCTTGTTTTTTTCAGGAAATATTAGTCATGCCAACAATATCATTCTCTCCCCTCAGCTTAACTCCAGCTGCAAAATATGGTCACCTTCTCCAAGCCTTGGGATATGGGGCGTAAATCTAAATGCCTACCCAGGAAAAGAAGGGTCACCTCAGATACCTTGGCAAAGGATTTGCAAAGTATAGGAGATTTGTGGGTGGAATCCTCCCTTCATTCTGGGGCAAATGGGGCAGGTTAGGTCAAAAATGTCATATCCGTTCAAGATTTGACCTTCATAAATGTGCACTTGGTTCTTGCAGAAGTGGAAGTGGGCAAAGACCAGGAGTTCACTGTTAAATCCAAGGGGGCTGGAGGCCAAGGCAAGGTGGCTGCCAAAATCACAGGCCCATCCAGTAAGCCTGTGCCCTGTAAAGTAGAGCCAGGCTTGAGCTCAGACAACAGCGTGGTGAAGTTCATTCCCCGAGAGGAAGGTCCCTACGAAGTGGATGTCACCTATGATGGAGTGCCTGTCCCAGGCAGTCCCTTCCCTGTGGAGGCAGTACCTCCCACCAATCCATCCAAGGTAAGAGTCCCAATTCTTGGTGGGTGGCTTGGAAAATGTCTATTCTCTCCCATCTAATTTAAAGCCCTTCTGTTCTAAATTAGATTATACAGTCTTGCCCTAATTCAGCCAAGAAAATTCTAGTTAGGGAATATGGTCCTCAATGTCAAAGGATCACACCCTATTTATTGGCATGAGCCATTCCTAGGTAACACAAGGGGTTCAGATGAGTGAACTTGTGTATGTACTGTGTGAGTAAGTCATGCGTCATGGAGAGGTAGCTGTAATGTGATAAATTATCCGTTGGAGGTTCAGCCAGTGCTTGAATCTCACTGTATGTGTGGGGTTGGTTCCACAGACTGGTCTCTTGGAGTTCTACAGACTTAATGTCTAGATAAGAACAATCTTGTCTTCAGTACTTCCCTATATTTGGCTCTCTAATAAATGGTGACCCAAAATGTAGCCTGGAAAGTGGGTGGAGACTTTCAAGAAAGTTCAGTGCACTGAATTTTCCTCTGCTCACTACAGTGTCCTCCTTCAGCTGTGAGGAACATGTGTCCCTCCAAATGCTTAATTACAGTTCATGGTAGCCCTAGCCAGCATGGCGAGTGGGGAGGGATACCACCCAGAGTTTGGTACAAGATGGGCAGCTATATAAATGTTTTAAATAAATATAAGTTATAAAGTATTTCTCTCCATCTGGGTATAGTAGCAAAGGATTGTCTTTGGAAGAGGATACAATATTTTGTGTTTTTTTTAAGGAGATCTTGCTTATAAATTAAGTCAACTTCTCTCCCCCATCCTGCTCTCCAGGTGAAGGCTTATGGACCAGGCCTGAAGGGCGGCTTGGCTGGCACTCCTGCCCCCTTCACCATTGATACCAAGGGGGCTGGAAATGGAGGCCTTGGCCTGACTGTGGAGGGCCCCTGCGAGGCCAAAATAGAATGCCTGGACAATGGGGATGGCACTTGTTCAGTCTCCTACTTGCCCACAGAACCCGGAGAGTACAACATCAATATCCTCTTTGCGGACACCCATGTGCCAGGCTCTCCTTTCAAAGCCCAGGTGGTGCCTGGCTTCGATCCATCCAAAGTGAAGTGCTCTGGACCAGGGCTGGAGCATGCCACAGCGGGGCAGGCAGGAGAGTTCAGTGTGGACTGCTCTAGCGCTGGGAGCGCTGAGCTCACCATTGAGATCATCTCGGAAAGTGGCACGCAGGCAGAGGTCCATGTGCGGGACAATGGGGATGGCACTTACACCATCACTTACATCCCACTCTGCCCTGGTATCTACACCATCACCATTAAATACGGTGGGCAGCCTGTACCAAACTTCCCCAGTAAGCTCAATGTGGAACCAGCGGTGGATACATCTGGCATTAAAGTCTATGGTCCTGGAGTGGAAGGCAAAGGTAAGCATGGTGGGGGATGATCCAAAGCACTGAGACACAGATACTGAGCAGTTGGCAATAGGTTAAGGCCAGGATAGAGATGTATTCTCATGAACGTGTCCGCTGACTTTCTGTGGCTGCAGAATACAGGTAGTCCTTGGTTAACTATGGCAATTGGGACCGGAATTTCCATTACTAAGTGACACGGTCGTAAAGTGCAACATCACCTGACCACACCACTTAGCGATGGCACTTCTGTCGTTAAGCAAATCCTGCGCTGCATTAAGCACAACATCATGTGATCACCATTTGTGACTTCCCCATTGATTTTGTTTGTCGGAAGCTGGCAGTGAAGGTCACAAATGGAGATCACATTGACCATGGGATGCTGCAATGTCATAATCGTAAGCCAATCACTGAGCACTCAGCTCACGATCATGTGACCGTAGAGACACTGTGATGACCACAACTTTGAGGACCAGTCATAGGTACCACTCGTTCAGTGCCATTGTAAGTTCGAACAGTTGCTGAATGCGTAGTTGTTAAGTGAGGACCATCTGTAAAAGCAAATACTTGAACACCACTTAGGCTTCCTGCCATTCTCTGTTTTGGGACTAATTCTGTTTCTTGTAGTCATAGAAAAGGATACCAGAGACCTTCCTAAAACATATTCACAGCCATATAGACCAGGAACTAAAATACATGATATATGTATGCTTGTTGCTAGTTACATAGTGTGTTGGCAAATCATTTTACATAAGCCTGGGGCTTTATAATAAGAGGACTTGAGGGCGTGCTGGAAAGCACGCATATGAGGATGAAAGCTCAGGTGGTCTGGGTGGGAATTCTCTGTCCTTGGCTTCTCTCGGCTGCCAGATTATTTTTCATCATCATTATTATTATGCCTTTGAGTCAGTCTTGACTCCTGGCGACTGCCTGGACTAGTCCCTGCAGTTTTCTTGGCAAGGTTTTACTGGAAGTGGTTTGCCCTTGCCTGCTTCCTAGGGCTGAGAGAGAGTGACTGGCCCAAGGTCACCCAGCTGGCTTCGTGCCTAGGTGGGACTAGAACTCAGTCTCCTGATTTCTAGCCTGGTGCCTTAATCACAACATCAAACTGGCTTTCAGCTGTAGGATACCTTAATGATAAACAGAACAGACTGAGGATGACCTTCTGGGTTTCAGTTGGGGTCCATGAGTACTAACTTAAATACCTCGCCTAGTGGTACTGGATATTACAGGGGATCCAAGGTGTTGGTAAGTCAGGATGCAAGTGAGATGGAGGTTTGGGCAGGCAGGTTGGAAAGTCTGTTTTCTAAGGCCTGCCTTAACTGATGCTGCTGATGCTTTCGCCAGGTGTATTCCGTGAAGCCACAACAGAGTTCAATGTGGATGCCCGAGCCCTAACTAAGGCCGGGGGCCCTCACATCAAAACCAGAGTATCCAATCCCTCAGGAAACCTTACAGACAGCTATGTGCGTGACAATGGCGATGGCACCTACAATGTGGAGTACACACCCTATGAAGATGGTGAGTTAGGGGAAAGAGATGCATAAAAGTGGTGGAGGGATCCTGGTTGAAATGGGTGGGATAGAAGGAACTAGTGCTTCTTTGGTCTGCTGGCTCTACAGGCCTGCTGCTTTTTTTAGAAGGGGAGAGGATGTAATGGTAGGTGGGAATGACCTTGGGAGGCAGGAGGAAGAGCCACAGCCTAGACAATGGTCTGATAAACAGAATCTGAGTCTGAAGGAGGGGTAGAGAGAGAGAAAACATCTCAGAAGGGACCCTCCTTAGTTTTTGGGAGAGTAAAATAAGAGAGGGGGGAGGTACTTTCAGACTTGCAAGATTCTGTTACTGTAACTTTACGATAAAGGTAGTGTTAGTACTCATGGATGGTGCTTCTTGTCCGGACTAACATAAAGGACCGACATAGGATGTGTTTGTGTTAGGTGAAAAAGTGCAGCCAGTTATGTGACCTCCAAAAGTGCTTAGGAGTAGGCCCTCCTTATACCTTTTCTTGTCTCCCTTTAGGTGTCCACTCGGTTGATGTGACCTATGATGGCAGCCCCGTACCGAGTAGCCCATTCCGTGTACCAGTAACTGAAGGATGTAACCCCGCAAGGGTGAGAGTGCACGGGCCTGGCATCCAGAGTGGGACTACCAACAAGCCCAATAAGTTCACGGTGGAGACAAGGTAAAAACTAGAAAAAGCATATGCAGCAGTGTTTGAAAAGGGGGAATGAACAAGGGTAGCTCTTAGTTTGGGCTGCCTACTTTTACCTGCGCTTCCAAAAAAGGCATATATTTAAGCAGATCAGGAATACACCTTTTACGGCTATATTTAGCCTTTCAGTGGAATGTCACTGAAGGGTGGGGGGAGGAGAGGCAGGCATTGGGTGAATCAAATTAATCAAGTATAGATCGTATGATCACTCCCTCCTGTAATTTGCAATTGCAATTTTTCCCTGTAATCACACTAAAAATTACAGTTTGGCATCAATGTTTGAACATGCTCTGGGAGCCATACTTAAGGGTTTGGGGCACTATATATGGTGCTGGAACTCAGATTGTATACTCTTGAAGTAAACCAACTACTTCTATGCTTCCCCCTGAGATTATTGCAAAGCATGTTGGACTAAAATGCAAACTTGTGGTGGGTGTTTTGGAAGGCTCTGAAGCACATACCATTGCTGAGAAGACAAGTAATAAAGCCATAAGCATTTGGTAGGAGAAAGAGATAACCCTAAGTAGGTTTTAGGGCTCTAAACAGAAGTGCAGGGCTGTAGGAATGGAATCCGGTTAAGATATAACTACATCCTTCAGAGGTCCAGGATGATTTCTGTAAACTTTATAAATACCTTGGTTCCAAATTGGAACATATAAAGTTTGGGCTGCCCATCCCTCCAGATTGATGTAGTCTTACTGAAATGTTTTAACCTTCAGATTCCTCCTCCCTCCCTCCCTCTCTCTCTGCTCACAGCAGCTGCAATTTCCTATTACGCAGGTTGGGTTCAAAGATCAGGGGCCTGTTTGGAATGCATGACCCAGTTGTTCCTTCTTTCTACTACAGGGGTGCTGGTACTGGTGGCCTGGGCCTAGCAGTTGAAGGTCCCTCTGAAGCAAAAATGTCATGCACTGACAACAAAGATGGCAGCTGTTCTGTGGAGTACATCCCCTATGAACCTGGCACCTACAACCTTAATGTCACATATGGTGGCCACCAAGTGCCAGGTATGGCTTGAGCAGGATATAGCGATAATAGGCTGGTGATGGCAGCACTGATTGCAAGTTAGAATTTGGTAGCTGAGCTAGCTTGGGTGGTGGCAATCCCTGAGGACTTCAACAAGGAACCTATCTGGGCCCTGAGCGTGAGTGTGCAACCTAGCTTAAATGGTATCTATGACTCTATTTTCACTAGCTTGGCAGTTTTCTAGGCTATGATCAGAGCTGGGTGGGGGAAACAATTCCAGGATAGAAGACCAGACTGCCTTTTTAGAATGATAAGATAACATGAGTTGGGTAAAAGCCTTCCCCGCCTGAAGTCCTACACGCCTAGAGAGTAGCAGTCTCTCTATGGAGGAGGAGACCCAGTCCCTTTGAGTGTGGCTGGGTGACTCCAGCATAGAGAAAGGGGGAGTTGCTTTCTTTGCAATATGGGCAAAGAGATCATGATGAGTTTGATGATGGAAGAAGCAGCCAGGCTTCCTCTTCCTCCATTCTGGGCATGTATATTTCATCCCAATCTTAGTCTGGATGAAGAAGCGTTGTGGGCCATATCCAGCCTTTGGCCCAAAGATGATTGCCTAATTATTTGTTGCATTTATATCTTGCTTTTTCTTTGGGCACTCATGGGGAATCTCCCTAATTTTATTTGTACAACAACAATCCTGTGAGGGGCACTGGGTTGAGAAACAGTGGTTGGCCCAAAGCCAGTGAGCTTTCGGGCTGAATCTCTAACCTGCACCCCAGATTTCCCAGCGTTTCTATAGGTATAACCCACTATTGTGGAGTGGCCAGTCTTGAACAAAAGGTTAACAACATGGATGTCCTCAGCTTGGTTGCTTCTACAAAAAGGAATCCATAAGCTGTGTTTAAGTTCTTGGAACACTTCAGCTGCTCTTATCTAAGCAATAATTACCAAACCAGGAGGGGTGGAGCAGGAACTTCTAACTACTGGCATAGGATTGAGAGGGTACATTGTGGTGTCCTGGGCTGAATACAAGCCGCCTGTCCAAGCTATTGTAGCATCCTGGTGCTGGTCACTAGTAGCACAGGTACTGTCACCCTGTGGCTAGAACATGTTCAGAGTCACCAAATTGGTTGATCACTTGCTAAAACCTATACTTTATACCTATAAATCTCAAGTCTCTTTAAAGGCCAAAGAAGTAAGCAGAGAGGGTTTGAAAATAAGGATTACAACTGTGTCTCTTTCACAATAAGCAATGGATGGAGAGAACTCAAAAAGCGTTTTTTTAAAAAATACTGGAAGCATATGCTTAGTCCATGGTGCAGCTCCTTGGTTCAGGTTCAGCTTCTCTCTTCTCTATAGGAAGCCCATTCAAAGTGCCCGTGCATGATGTGGTGGATTCATCCAAGGTAAAATGTTCAGGTCCTGGCCTGACTCCTGGGGTTGTCAGAGCTAATGTTCCCCAGTCCTTTACAGTGGACACCAGCAAGGCAGGTGTGGCACCCCTCCAGGTTAAAGTTCAAGGTCCAAAGGGTAAGTAAATCTGTTCTTGACTGGGCAAATAGTATCTTCCTTGGGCTTGGCTCATCCCTCACCTGTTGCCCTTGTCCTACAGGAGTGGTTGAACCTGTAGATGTTGTGGATAATGCTGATGGGACTCAGACTGCAAGTTACGTACCAAGTCGTGAAGGCCCGTACAGCATTGCTGTGCACTATGGAGATGACGAGGTGCCTCACAGGTAGGAGTGGATTGGTGAAGGCCAAAGAACAGATACTGGCATCGGAAGCCTCTCTGGCAGAAATGCAGAAAAATAGCATTCATTAGCAAACTTCTGGTCCTTATGATGAACAGATCTCTCTTCTCCCAAAGAAGAATCATATCTGAAAAGTGGAAGCTCAAAGGGACTGAGCAGAGCTTCTAATAGCATTTGGGATGCCTTTCGTGGCGGTTTCCTGCTTCATACGTACTACAGGGTTAGTGACAGTCGTAGACAGTCTGTGGACAGTCTTTTTTATAGCCTTTGGAATCACAGAAGTATTAAGAAAGAGCAGACCTGGCTGTTAAAAAAAAAAAAAAAAGCCAGGTGGGCCTCATTCTATAGTAACAGCGCTTGCAAAAAATAGAAATTGCCTAGTAAGCAAATGTTGGGGGTTACTAGGATGGTATCTTGAGCTAACTCTTAATATTCCTCATTATTGTGGTTTGTAATGTAAGAAAAAAGCCAGAAGATGCTCAGGGGATTTCCTTCCCCGCTTATGTACAGCTGCTGAAGCTGAAGCTACACCACAAGCTCTCATTGAATCTGCTCTTGTAGCTAGCTTGAAAATGGGCAGCCCTTAGTCCCTGTTCCAGTTTTTTTCAGCCTAGTGCTGTCTCAATATGTTGAGAGTGAACTTCTCAAAATTCAACCTGGCATGGCTGAAAAGAATTCTGAGGGTGCCATTCCAACTTCTTAGATGGGTGTCAGTTTAGGAAGACTACCTTATATTGTGAAAGAGGACAATAAGAGTAATTGCTAATGCTGAGGAGCATCTATGCACCTTAGAAGGGCAGAAGGAGTCCTTAGACCTTTTGGTAAACTCTACCTAACCCTAGCATTTCTTCTTTCTTGTATTTCTCCAGCCCATTCAAGGTTAAGGTTCTACCTACTCACGATGCCAGCAAGGTGAAGGCCAGTGGTCCAGGGCTAAATACTACAGGTGTACCAGCCAGTCTGCCAGTGGAGTTTACAATTGACGCTAAGGATGCTGGAGAAGGCTTGTTGGCTGTACAGATCACAGTAAGTGGAAATAGGCCACAGAGATGGGATTGTGGGGATACCAAGTGAAAAACAAAGTTCTTGGTGGGGGGTTATTGCTGTTGCTAGATGTGCAGAACCAATAGATAATTTGCAAGTAAATACTCAGCAAAACAATAAATGGGAAAAAGAGGATTGTGAGCCAGTTAAGGATTTTCATAAGCTGGAGATGGGCAGTCTCTTATCTCTCTGAATGAATTGCTGGAAGTGTTTGTTTAATATAATGCCATATTCTAAGGGACACTGGCAGTTTACAATAGTAAACCAATAAAAACAAAATAACCCCCCACCACCACCGTCATACAATAATTCTGATGGCACCCACCCATCATTCTCTAAACATCCTCCCTTTTCACTTCCAGGAGGCCATTGGAATGGCCACTAACCTGGCCTGCATGGGTAAGATAGTCCATAACACAAGGGCCACCATAATAAAACCACATTGTCTGACTCCTTGGTCCCTTAATCTTCTGAGAAGGCAATCCTGAAGATGACTAAGAGCCAAGACTTAAGGGCTTAAGAGGTTGAAACCAGCACCTTGAATTTATTTTATTTATTTATTTATTCAACTTGTATGCCGCCCATCTCCCCCAACGGGTGACTCGAATTGTACATGGGAACCTACCAGTAACCAAAACAGTGCCTGCAACCCCAGCATTACATGGTTATAGCAGTTGTCACCCACCAGTAGACAGACAGCCCTGTGTAAAGGGTAGGCCAATTGCATGGTGATAAGAGCATAAATCACTTGCTGGGGCCTCTGGCAATGATTTTCTGTTTCATCTCCACAATGACACAGCTGCCTAAGAGGATGCAGATGCTAACTCATACTTGGGACATGTCGTGGGTGTCTGTTTTGCTTTGTTTTGAGAATCTAAAGTCTTAAAGTTTCCTTGTTCAGCTTCCTAGATCTGAAGCTATTGATCTGATGACACATATGAGACTGAGAGTCTGTACCCATTTTTAGTCAAAGGCTCGAACTAAGGACCATAAACTACAAACTGATGCATCTGGAGCTCTGCAAAGCCTTTGTTGGTCTCTGTTGTATGATTCAGTTAGTTATGACTGCAGCTCCTCCGTAGCCATCCTGATTTATTCATACCTTAGGATATTTCCTTTATCCTAAATAAGTGAATGAGTTTTTAGTGCTTGTCTCTTGAAAAAGAACAGCTGGTTTTACTAGCAGTCTCTGGTAATTGCAGACTTGGGATAACCACCTAGTGCAGGGGTCCTCAAACTCTTCAGCTCATCAACCCCTTTTTGAAGCTTCTGGTTGTCCATTGACCCCCAAATATGATGAAAATAATGTAATAAATACTACCCTATTTTTCTGACAATAAGATGCCCCCATGTACAAGACGACCCCCATTTTTCCAACCCCAAATTAAGAAATCAATATTTTAAAGATAGTGCAGAACACATTTTTATTTAGTAATGAGTTAACATTTACCTGATACACTCGATGGGAGGAGGTCCAAACCGTCTCTCTGCAGCTCTGTTTCCATGCTCTTTTGCATAACCGATTACATTCAAGCACGAGTGAAACTGCCGATAGCTTCTCTCTGCAGACAGTCTTCCTCTAATTGGTTTGTTCAGCATCAGCTGACGTCAGTTACATCAGGCTCGTGATTGGAGGAAGTCTGTTTGGGAGACAAGCTATTTCACTCGTGATTGGAGGCTCGTGATTGGAGGAAGCCCGTTCGCAGAGACAAAGTATGGGCAGTTTTGCCACCTTGCTGACTTCCTTGAATAAGACGCCCTTCAATTTTTAGGGTAAGGATTTTAGAAAAAAGTATCGTCTTATAGTCGGAAAAATACGGTACTTTCACTAACAGTACTATGAATAATAACAACAACATTGACCCCTTGGATAGTCCCATCAACCCTTGGGGGTCGATACTGATCGCTTTGGGGAACCTTCCACTGGCTCTACCTCAGTCCGCTCGCTTGCCTCCCTCCTTGCTCAGGACCCTGAAGGCAAACCCAAAAAAGCCAGCATCCGGGACAACCAAGATGGCACCTACACAGTGTCGTACGTTCCCGACATGACTGGCCGCTACACCATTCTCATCAAGTACGGTGGGGACGAGATTCCCTACTCCCCCTACCGTATCCGCGCTTTGCCAACTGGGGATGCCAGCAAGTGTACGGTGACAGGTGAGCGCTCTTCCGGGCAAGGGGTCTCAGGGAGGGGGAGGATGCTGGAGGGCGGGTGAGCCACGCTGAACCAATGCCACGCCCCACACAGACTGCTTTTTGCCGGGCACCTCCGGCCCCACTGCGCATCACTGTGGGGAAGGGGATGTATGTTTCCTGTCTGTTTTTTAATTGTGCACTGTTTTGTGTGATTTTTGTCTCACTCTGATTACCCTTGCTCTTTGCCCTTTCACCTCAGTGTCGATTGGAGGTCATGGGCTAGGTAAGCAGCTTGCTGATGGCTCCCCCTCCCCCTATGTCTGCTTGCTCCCCCTGCAATTTTCCCCTCACATGGTCCCCCACCTGCGTTGGACTCCACCTCTGCTTGAGATTGGGCAGTGGGACACAGTTTGAACTGGAAGAGGCAGTTTTAAAGTACACGCATACTAGAACTAGGCCTGTCCAATCAGTCACAGATGTCGGTGTGCCATTTGCCAGAAATAACACAGAGCTGCCATTTATTGTTTCTCTTGCCATGTAAAGGGACATCTTCAGTAAAACATGAGGATGTGAAATGACTTGGAAATGAAAAAAGTAGGCCCTTAAATTGCAGTCTTACTGATCAGTCAGTCAAGACTGTCATTTTAAAAACTGATTATCAGAGTAATTTGTACAGATTTAGCTCTGGCAGATTGATGGGAAAATAAATTGTTTTACTATAAAAATGCCAGACTGTAAGAAGGATTCCTGAGCTGTCTAATCCAGTGTTTTGTTTTGCAATCAGTCACAGCTCTCAAGCCTTGAGCAGAGCAGAGAACTTTCACATCCTGATGCAGAGTTCAGCTCTCCATTCAAACACTAGGAACTGAGCCCAGGGATCCTGCTTTGCACAAACAACCAAGTCCTACCTCTGCTGGGAACAGATTACTTTGTACTTTTCATGTAGCTTAGATGTGTCATGAGTATTGAGCAGAGATGACTGACATTTTCCTCCAATAGTTCAGCTAAGGGTCACTTATAATTTTGGCAAGCAACTCTGCCTGATTGGCAAACTATACCTTTCCTTGAGAGGTAGAAAAACACCTTGAACTGTGTCCAACTCAGTGAACTGCTGAGAAGCAAGCAGGTGGATCTAAATGTCAGGGTAAGATTGCAGCATGGCTATCCTGGAACTCCCCCCTCCCCCCTTTTCAGGTAGCCCTCCCTTACTCCCCCCTCCCCCCGCAATGCTCTTGAAGTCACCCCTCTTGCTTGCACTGTGGAGGGTGTGCATTTGTAATCAGAAATAAATGGACTGGGATCATGCATGTTTCCTAACCTTTTGGGGGAAGGTTTCCTCTCTGTAGACAGGCATGTTGCAAGCCTTGGGGTGGCTTGAGTGACTACCTTGACCTGCAAGAATCCTGTTGTCAAGGTGCAGAAGTCTTGAAGCAGGGAACAGACTGTATTTATAGAGCTGGCTAATAAGATTTCCCATGTTAATTGAACTGCTGGAGATTATTTTCAGACCAGGGAAGTTTTTTTCTCTTTTTCTGCAAATACAAGAATCTAAGCTTATGAAATGAAGCTGAATAAAGGGAAGATCCAAGATAGTTAAAAGGAACTACAGTAATCCTTCACAGAGCACATACACAAAATTATGGGATTAGTTTGCATAATATGTAGTGACAACCTCCAGCTTTAGTGGTTCAGAAAAAGTATTACAGTAATTACTGAAAGATAAGATTGTCATAGCTGCTAATAATGACAGCCATATAGTATCTTTGGTACTGAAGGTGGTCATTACTGGAGAACATGAACCAGTAGTTGCTGTTCCCTTCTTGTCCACTCTGCGGCTTTCCAAAGGCAGTTGGTTGGACACTGAGGAAGCACCATGTTGAACTAGATGTTCCTTCGCCTGATCTGGGCCTAGGTACACAGATCCTCAGGAGCAGGGAAAGATGTGGCATTCCAGATGTTTCTGAACTACAATTTCCACCAGTCTTTGCCAACCTGGCCAATGCATATTGGGAGTTGCACTTCAATGACATGTGGAAAGCTAAGAGCTTGAACAGGTAGTAGTTTACTGGATTCTTTCAATATGAGAGAATAAGTTGCTGATCTCTGAAATCCAAAGAAGAGCTAAAAATTGCAAGTGGTGCATAGGTCTTCAGCATGGACCTAATTTGCCAGATGGTGAGACATAAGAGTAATCTGATCAGGGAAACCACTCACCCACAGCTTGCTTGCGTGTGCCAAATTGGCAACACATAAATTCAGGCATCTCCCTTGCCAACATGCCTTGCCAATACTGAGAAATGATTCCACAGCTGGTAATACTAATCCTGGATTCCTAAAATAGGAGCATAAGCAGCTATAGAAGACTTGATGACTTGGCTTAACTTGTGAGTTCAAAGTTAAAAGCAACAGATTCAGAACAAAATAGCTGAAAATTGAAACAGTGGTATCAAAGCACCTTGGGAATTGTAGTTTATAGAGAGTGTGCTGCCAATTGGAATTTCATCTGGGGTTTCTCTTGGTAAAAAGCTAATGACCATTTAGAACATACTGTTCAGAATCCAGAAAAGCACCTTTATCGATGGCACTGTGCTTCCCATGTTAAGTTTGGGCTTATTTCCCAGCAGAAACAAGATCTTCCAAAAACCTTTGGCATTGGCAGATCCCAGTCACGCAAAACTGTTCCCGTGCTTCATGAATCTGCTGCTGGTAGTGATTGACCATAGCTTTGGTTGCTATAATAACTCTAAGTAATTACTTGCTCTAATTCTTAACATGAAGATGTCTGATCTGGTCCTTAGGGCTGATATGAAGTATCAAGTGTTGCTTCTGATCTAGCTCCCAGCCTCTTGTATGAGCTTGGCAGGGTTCTTAACCCCTATTCTCCCTCCATCCCTGTGCAAATAGCAATTGAGGCTCTACAGTTACTCTTCTCTTGCACCTCAACAGCCACCTCCTTGCATGAAGTGCATGGGCAACTGGGAGCAAGCTACTGAGATGCATAAGGAGAGGACTGGGCCAAAGCGTCTGGTAGTAAGGAATGGGAAGCAACCTTGGCTTATATGGAACTGAGTTTAGGTTGGGCCCACTTCCAGCTGTTTGGCTCTTGCTCCCTTCTAAACATGGTGATTTTCTAAAAGAGTTTACAGGTACACACAATTAGAAGTGTTTGCTGAAACAGCAACAGAGGTGAAGGAACTAGCGCTCTGGGTTTGCTTGTACTGAAAGTACTCTGTTGTGAATATTAGGGAGCACTCTGCTTGAAGGTGCTCTCTTCTGACCTGCACTGAGTTATCCCAATCTGATAATTAAGTCATGATTCTTTTGTCTATTGGTGAGCCAGCCCTTTGATTCCACCTTCCCTGACTAAATGTGTAGGGGAAATTGGCATGACAGGTGTGTATAGGCTGATCCAACCTCTCTTTCAGATAGATTATGATAAGAGCTTCCAGAGTTGACCTCCCAGCACATGTGGAGGGACCCAGTTTGAAGAAGTCTGGATTATTGAAGAGGCTTGGAGTTTAGCAGATTCAGAGTGGAGGAGGGGAGAAAAGGTTGGGTGTGGGTTGAGATCACGTTCTCCATTTCCCATGGTTCTTTCTTTTGCTAGGAGCTGGCATTGGTCCCACCATCCAGATTGGTGAAGAGACTGTGATCACTGTGGATGCCAAGGCTGCTGGAAAAGGCAAGGTGACCTGCACGGTGTGCACACCCGATGGCACAGAGGTAGATGTTGATGTGGTAGAAAATGAGGATGGTACCTTTGATATCTTCTACACGGCACCTCAGCCAGGCAAATACGTCATCTGTGTACGCTTTGGAGGAGAGCATATTCCCAACAGCCCGTTCCAGGTTACGGTGAGTTTTACCCTGATGTGGGAGAAATCTTTATATGTTGAGCAGCCTCCATAGAGTCTGCTGTGGCAGCTGTTGTGGGGAATGCACTGCCTCCCATGCAGACAAAGTGCTGTCATCTCTCAGGTGCTTCCGACTGAATGGGCCTGGAAGGCATCAGCCCCAAAATCTGAGTCTGTGGTGGCCAGAGGATCACCTGAAAGATGCTGTATGAGTAGAAGCATGTTGTGTGCAAATCTGTCCAAATGCTCTAATGAAATTGCTCCCCCAATCTTCTCGTCCTTCCTCTTCACCCCAGATAAATAAAAGGGAGGAAACAGGTGGTGCCTGGATTTAAAAACCTTGAGTGGGAGGTGGGCAGTGTGTAAAGCTAAGTGGTTAATGAGTAAAACTGGTACAGATCAACTCTTGTTTCTGGATTGTATAAAAAATGCAATCAATCAAATTATTGGCTGGCTATTAGGAAAGAGGACTGTATCATAGAGACAAAGTTGCTTGTTCACACTGTGAAGAAGATCAGGCATTTCTCCTTTAAACCTGTCTTCTTTGTCTTAGGCAAATGGCTTCCCCTTCTCAGATCCGAGCTCAGATCTGAGTCCCAGGCTGCCCTTGAGCCGGATGGCCATCTGGCTGTTAAACCTGTTTTTTTTTGCTGTTTGTCCTATTTGGGGGTGGGGGGTGCTTTCCCTTCCATAAAGACTGCCCTCTAGCTGCAGTGCAGCTGCCGAACCTCATGGCTCCCTTTGTTGCTCCTGTGTTCACAAGATCCAAAGAGAATGTATTTTCTGGGCAGAGCAGAGCAGAATGTCTGCTGGACTAGTGATTGCCCAGTTGCCTGCTTTCCAGAGCAACAATGACAGCGCTTCCTACCTAATCCAGTTTTGAGACATGATGTGCTTAATTAAAAAGGGAGGAGCTAGAAGCTATGCGGTCTCTGGATATTCTTTGCAGCTGCTTTCTGGAAAGCTTATTTAAACTCATCCAATTTTGCCACACCGTATATCTGAGAGCTAGAAACTTGTTTTTTTTTTTAAAGTATCAAGACATCAGGGGCTTGAATGCCCCTTGTTTGCCTGGAATCCAGTGGAAACAATTATTAGTATCCCTCTTGTCAAGGATTACAAACATCACCAACTCCCATCTAAATAGAATTTAAAGTGCATTGCTTCAGCTTCTAGGTTTAGGAATTGCATTTCAGAACGCTTTCTTGTGGAAATCACCTGTGTGGAATCAAGGAGTACAAAAGTTATGAAGGAGTATGCATGAAGAAGAGACCATTCCTTCAGTGACCTCCCCCCGCTCCGCTTTACAGTGGCATCTGATGGTTAAAAGCAAGTTAGCAAACTCAAAACTGTGACATGCAACTTATCCTCCTTTAATATGTGACTCATTGTTTGGCTTTTGGACACGGAGCCTTCCTGTTCAAATGTTTGTTACACTTTCCAGGTTCCAACACAAAAGGAGCCTCCTGGCTCATCTCAATAAAAAGAGGGGGAAGGGAGGGGTATTGAAGCAAGCAGTGCCTGTCCCTTTCCTTCCTTCCTTCCTTCCTTCCTTCCTTCCTTCCTTCCTTCCTTCCTCTTGTGTGTTTAGAAACAAGCAAGAATCCCTGAATCAGGGAAGTTTAGATTTGTTTCCCTCTTTCTTCCCCACCCTGCCCAGCAAGCTGAAGGCTTCCCTTTGGAGCACAGATTTTTAATTCTGCAGATCCTGAAACTTAGGAACTTAACTGATGATTTTCCCCTTTGGTGTTGCTTTTGCAGCACCACTCTTTGTGTGGTTCCTCCAACACAAACTTGAAGCATCCTGTGATATCTCTCGGCCACTCCCTGCTGGTCCGTGATCTGCATCTTACTGCCAATTTGTGGTGCCACAATGAGGCAAGTTGACCTGAGATAGCCTTCTCCCAAGCTGATAGTTGCAGATGTGCCGGCCAGCAACTCCAGTCATTCCCAGCCAGCACGGCCCATGGTAGGGGTGGTAGGAGTTGCAATTGAAGGCATCTGGCAGGCAGCAGGTAGGGAGAAGGCTCATCTAAGGCCGTACGGTGATCTCTCTCTGTTTTCCGCTTGGCCATCGACTCCCGGTTGCTAAGGTGGCTCATTACTTTGATGACAACCAGCAAGTTCATTATCCCAACTATAGTGTGACTTGGCTGGTACTTTATTCCCCCACTCTCCCCCCAAACCACCTCTTTTCATGTCTGTCAACAGCTATGTATTTTGGATTTTTAAAAGGATGGAGTCCTCCTAGAAAAACAAGTCTGTATAATAAATCCATCTGCACACAAAGAGCACACATACATTTCTTGTCAAACCCCCAAATTTAGGTGCAGTACTGAAAATCTTTAAAAAAAAAAAACCCCCAAAACTGCTTTTTCTATTTTAATACCTCTCAGTGCATGAGCAAATGGAGAAATTATTCTGCTGAGATTACACTGTGTAATTCTAGGGAGCCTCTTCTCCAAATGTAAATTGGTACTTTGTTATATAACACACGTTGCAGTGAGATCATTATTTTGGGCTGGCAAGCAGCAGTTTTGCCTGTGTGATCCTGGTCTTAGAAAAGCAAAGCCTCCCTTAAATCAAACTGGACCTCCTGGTGACTTCATGGACATGTCCCAGTAATCTTTTTTTTTCTTTTTTTGCAATACCGACATAGCTTGCCATGATCATCTTCCAATTTTTTTCAATTTCCAGTCTAATTTACAGCATTGGAATTTCCTAGTGGTCCCCCATCCAAGTACAAACCAAGCTTGACCCTTCCACTAAGGTCAGCCAGGTGCTGCCACCAAACATTTTTGATTTGACAGCTCTTTAAATAAAAAGAATTGAAGTGTGTGGCTGCTGGGAGGGGGGTCCCAGAGTGACAACTGCTCTCTTGTGTACTCCCTAGTATTTCTTGGTTGCCCTCATTCTGTTATGCAATTGTTACTGAAGATAGCAGTAGTTCTTTTAAAAACAAGTTTCTAGCTCTCACTTTGGCAGCAGCAAGATCCAGGTCAAATCTGAGTCCTTTGCAATGCGTTCTTTTTTTTTTTTTTTTTGAAAAGCAGTATTATATTTTGGCATTGGGGCTGTTGCTTCGGGAAGAATGGAATCTCAAAGATTAGCACCAATTGAGAGAAGTCCGAACCATGTGATTGAATAGCAAGCGCTGAGTTGCTTTATCCTTTGCCAGTGAGCTCTCCCAGACAGCAGGTGGCTAAGCTACCTTCACTGGGGTGGCTCTCCGGCCTCCAAAGAAGAACTGTTGGTCTGTTTTCTGGGTTTGAGCTCTGAAACGGAAGCGCTGTAATGATATCATGGCTCTGAGCCGGCCTTTCCGTCAATCCATTCTAACCGTCTTGCCCCGTTCCTGCCACAGGCCCTGGATGGTGAGCGCACGACCCCCCAGCAGATGGCCCAGCCGATGCGTGCCCCACCCTACGCATACCCACCTGGTGCACAGCAGCCCTGGGGACCAGCAGTAACAGTTCAGTTTCATAGAGGAAAAGCTAGCCCAGCGCATTCTGGGGGTGGGGAAACTGCCCCATGGAATTCAGATGGCTGCTTTGCTTGCCTTGGCACTGCTTGGGGCTGACAGTGCTGCTTGAAAGTACGATGTCAGGAACCAGCCCTTTCCCCAGGATCGGCGCAACTGAATTACTCAGAACAAAAGATGTTGCTCCTGTGGTGGGGAGGGTGGTGGGATGCTACCCAGAGATGATTAGCAAATGTCCCTTGAAGCACCACCAAGCTGCGGAAGTGATGGGTAAGAATTCAGTATCCCCCTCTTGTGACATAGGGATGATACAGGCATCGAGGCCAGATGAATTTTTTTTATTAAATTTTTTCCCCCCATTGGGAAGCTAGAAATAGGCAATCCGAAATTAGAAATGCAGGATGTATTTGGTTCAGCATGATATTTAAAAGCAGAAGTGTGAAATTGTCGACTTGCAGGGAGAGAGAGATCTTGGAGAGCCACTGTGGGTCAGGCTTTCTCATTAGTAGCTGCCTGATCCTTTACCTGGAGACAGTGGGGCTGATTATGAGACCTTCCCCATACAAAGCAGGTGCTCCTTCACTGAACTGTGGTCTCCCTCCGTAGCACAAATGACAACCTGTAAGCTCAGAATCAAACCAGATATGGCCATAATTGCCAATTGGATAAATATGGCTTCCTTTTCTTTTAAATACATTACCTCCTGACTCAGGGACCTTATGCTAATTCTTCCGTCTCCCTTTTGCATCTGTTTTTTAACTTTAAAAACAGTTGGTGCCTCTTATCAATGGGATCACGCTGACAGTCAAACTAATGAACTGCTGAACCTTCATTATTTTCCCCCTCTTGCAAGCATAATCAGCTTGTAGAAATAAATGGGACTGTTTTTAGAGAGCCCTTAACTTTTCAACTGGGTAACTGTTGAATTTAGGATCACCTCCTCTAAGGCAGCTGCTGCTTCTTTGCTGGCTTGGCTAATCGCTGTTGGCAGTCTCTGCAAACATGTAGCATTCTTCGGAGTACACACATTGCCAGCTGGCAATTAATTCTGCAAGGTATGATGAGAAATGGAATTGAAATGAAGGTGGTTGGCTGTCATAAACTCCCTCATGAGCTTATGCAGAGGGCATTGCTAGGGGCATGGTGTTCTCGCAGTGGGGCTTTCTCATATGGCATGCAAGATACTCCAACCGTAGGCTTTGTGGCTCTTGAGGACATTTTTCTTTGCACCATCCCATCCCCAAACACACTCCCCTTTGCTTTATATCTGCTCTGCTTGAATTCCAGGGAGGGAAGGAGACCTTCCAGAATGTGGCAGGTTTGGTGCTTTTCCCAGGGTGTCTTTGTCTGAGGTCACATCCCTCCATCTCTGGATGCCATCCATGCTTTGTGTGTCGTCCTTGTCAAGGCCTCTGCTGGAGAGATCTTCCAAGCCCTATCCCAACCAGGCTGTGTATCGTCCTTATTCCAGGATATGAAGGAATGTGGTTCACCTCTTTCTTTAGAGAGTCTGTTGGGGGCTTGGCTAGCTGTAAGTAGAGTCCTCCTTGGCTTGATCCTGGTCTGGCCTTTTGGAGGAAGCTTGCTGATGGGCATAGCTGTCTGGCTGCCCATTGGTGGGATCCCAACACTTAGCATTCTACCTGAATAGAAGCCAGATGTAGGCAAGCATGCCAGCCAACCAGGGTAAGGTAGCAGAGACTAAGCGGCTTGCTGATAAACCCTTCAGAGGTATATTTAATCTGGCAGCTAGAAGCACAGGGAGTTGGAAAATAAGAGGTCTGTAACTCCCCCAAGAGCAGGAGAACCGGAGCTTGGGGATACACAAAGGAAGCTGGGCAGGAATAGCGATGCTCCTGAGGGATACTATGGCCAAGGTGCTTCTTGAAACAGCTATGGCCAAGATAGTTGCACCGATTCCTGTTTGTCCCAATGCTTCTTAAAACAAAAGGGGAATAAGTGATACGGCTGCTTGAAACTCTCTCTGACTTTGGGGACATCCCTTAGTCTAGTTCTGGCCTTAGAGTTCTAGTTCTTGCCAGCTTGGGAAGCTCCTAAGTATCACAGTTTCCAATTACCTGTCCTAACAGCTATTGGAATAGAAAGCTATGGAGAGAGAACATTCAGCTTCACAGCAAAACCTAGTCATGTCCTTGGTTCAAAGCCTGCGTTCCAAAGTCACGAAGGCCCTATTCTTGCAAAACCCAGACTTTGTAACCCCAAACTTTAAAGAAAAGGGAAATTGTCCATCTCACCTGTATCCAACAGTGCACCTGGTTTGCTAGTTAGCCTATTTGCCTGCAGCATATGCAGTCCCTCATTCATTCTAGCATGTAGGAGGAACTAGGGGGTCTTCAGAGTCTGTCTTTGTCAGCTGTGTTCCATCGCTTTTATGGATTCTTGCCTTCTCATCCCTCCTCGTCATCTTCAAGTGCCCTTTCTCTTTCAAGCTGCCCTCCGTGTTTCTCACTCCTCTTGTTGGGATGGTGGGTCACCTCTGTTTTCCAGGCCACAGATCGTCCTGTCAACGGGCTGGATGCTGGACTGCGGCCTTTTGACTTGGTTATTCCTTTCACTATCAAAAAAGGAGAGATAACAGGTAAAGAGGTGGAGATGTGGCTTAAAAGCAGTTGCATGCATTAACAGCCTGGGAACACAAATTGTAGAATGAGGCAGAATTCAGTTTCCTGATCCCTGTTTTTATTTATTTATTTTATTTTAAATAGCTGTCTTTTATAGCTATGAAGATAATGAGCAATGTCTGCCAAAATTTGTGAGATAGCTGAAGATTTATGGAAATGGGTGGGTTGAGGGTCTTATGTCTGCCTTTCTTTTTTTCCACTCCTCATAACTAGGAGATGCAGGAGAAATACTAGCTTTTATTTTATGGAGATTGCAGGAGTTCTTGATGCAAAATGTGAATTACCTGATTATAATACATGTGGCTTTTCTTCTAGCACTTTGCAGAAGGTGATCTGCATATTGCAACTCTTGTTAAGTGTCATCTCTTACCTGGATATGACACCAAAACTAAGTCCCCATCCTTGGCCAGAATTTCACTTCATTGGTGCCTACTGAACAAGCTTACTGTAGGAATTTACGATCTGTTGGGAGCTGCAGGGGAGATGCTAAGGATAACACTTCAAGCTCAGATAGCACAGCTTCTCCTGTGTCTTCCAGATATATTGGGATGCAACCTCCATCATTCCCAGCTGATATGATGAAAGTTGCAGTCCAACAGATCTGTAAATCCCCAGGCTATGGAAGGCTGCTTTTAGCTTTAGGCTGTCCAAAAATGTCCTTGCAAAATTTTTAAGGGATTCTAGCCTAGTGCAGGTGAATGTCCTAGCTCATATCCTGTATTGGACAACAGAAGTCAGGTTTTGTTCAAACATCCTACTGATTCCATACCAATGGAATAGTATGCTGGCTCTACAGCTTCCTACTCAGACTAACAGAATCCACTGAGCTGTTTTTGTTTCTCTTCCCATTCCCCTTCCAAAGGAGAGGTACGCATGCCCTCTGGTAAGGTGGCAAAGCCAGACATTACTGACAATAAGGATGGCACAGTGACAGTGCGCTATGCCCCCACCGAGGCTGGCTTGCATGAGATGGACATCCGTTACGACAATATGCATATCCCAGGTAACTTCTGCTGTCTGTGGAATTCCCAATTGTCCTGGAGGACTGTTTTGTGAGTTTTGAGTGATATCTAAATAACATCATGATTGCTTTCTGTTTCAATAGGTAGCCCCCTTCAGTTCTATGTGGATTATGTTAACAGTGGCCATGTGACAGCTTATGGTCCTGGACTCACCCATGGTGTGGTCAACAAGCCAGCTGTCTTCACAGTCAACACAAAAGATGCTGGAGAAGGTAAGCTGGACATATGCTCTTCCCATCAGGACTATTTTGGTAATTGTGTCATATCTTTCCCTTTGGAGGACTTAATGTAACATGTACTTGCATGAACTGTACAAATCAGTTATTGGGATTCCTCACACAACTTGGGTGTGGAGCTTGTCAGGGCCAGCCTGTCTTCAGTATTTGGTCTTTTTTGATGCCTGCAGGTGGCCTCTCCTTGGCCATTGAAGGCCCCTCTAAAGCAGAGATTGGATGCACTGATAATCAGGATGGCACCTGCACAGTGTCCTATCTTCCAGTTCTGCCTGGAGACTACAACATACTGGTGAAATATAATGACAAGCACATCCCTGGAAGTCCTTTTACTGCCAAGATTACTGGTGAGATCTGAGGCTACTCTGATGTGAAGTGGGCTAGGCAGCCAGCTGACTCACATTAAAGACCCCTTGTCTGCCTCTGCTTCTACAGGTGATGATACAATGCGCATGTCCCATCTCAAAGTGGGCTCATCAGCTGACATTCCCTTGAACATCACTGAAACAGACTTGAGCCAGCTGACTGCCACAGTGATCCCACCTTCTGGTCGTGAGGAGCCTTGTCTGCTCAAGCGCCTACGCAATGGACATGTTGGTGAGTGCCCAGAGCCTCCCCTTTCTAGCTCACCTCTGAGCCAATTGGTAGAATTCATGGGTAGAAAAAGATAGTAGGTGAGGCTTAACAAATTCTCTCCTTTCTCTCTCTCTTACAAATCTCTCTGTAGGAATTTCATTTGTCCCCAAAGAGATTGGAGAGCACATTGTGAACATCAAGAAAAATGGGCTGCACATCCCCAACAGCCCTATCACGGTGATGATCAGCCAATCAGAAATTGGAGACGCCAGCCGTGTCAGGGTCTCTGGCCCAGGACTCAGTGAGGGCCGGACCTTTGAACCTTCAGAGTTCATCATTGACACCAGGGATGCAGGTACACAAATCCTGAAGTTTTAATATAGCCTCTGAAATGTCTTAAGGTACACTGTTAGATTTTTTTGAATCTGATGTTCACAACTCTCATGGTGGCTATGCTGGCTGGGAATGATGGAGGTAGTAGTCCAATACATCTGAATGGTGCCAAGTCGGGGTAGGCTGCTAAGGGAATATGATGAAGTTCCTGAGGCACACAGGGCAGATCTCTCTTTCAAGGCTTCTGAGTCAAGACAGAAGGATCTGGGAAGTTAATGTGCCATTTTCCTGCCATTAGCTCTATGAGAAGAAAACTGGCCAACTTGGAATGGTTAAGAAGGTCTTATACGGCATTCCAACCATCTGATATAAAAGAAGGCTTAGACTGAATCAAGAACAACTGTAACCTAGTGTTCTGATGCTAGCAAAGTTAAGTGGTAATGTCTGCAAAGTATAATCATTATCATCATCTCAGTGAAGTGACTCTGGGAAAGAAAAGGTTTCATGCAGATAAGGCTGAAGTGTCCTACACATTTCACTTTTATGAGTAATTGAGGTGAAATTATGTAGCATTAGCATAACCTGTACATACAGGTTGCTGTGTGGTTCTTATACATGCACGTTTATACCATGATAATGATGTGCTCAAATGTATCCAAACACTTCTGATCATAAATGGACCTTTCTTTAGGCTATGGTGGGCTGAGCTTGTCTATTGAAGGCCCCAGTAAGGTTGATATCAATACAGAAGACTTGGAAGATGGTACTTGTAAAGTCACCTATTGTCCAACTGAGCCTGGCAACTACATCATCAACATTAAGTTTGCGGATCAGCATGTGCCAGGTGAGTGCATTCATCTTTGCTGAGTCACATGGGACTAGGAGAGCAAAGGTGGGTCCAAAAAATGTTCATGGTGTCCTGGAAGGTGGTTCCAGGTGGGGATCAGACAGAAACATCTTTAAAAGCTGGATTGTTGAACAAGCTGTTGCAAGAGTTCCCAGATTGATAAACTATTACGTGAAAGTCAACTGCAAAGTTTCCCATTGTCAGGGAAGAGACCTGTCTCTGCACTGGATTATAGGAAGAAAGAAAATGAAAAACTCTCCATCATCATGTACTTGGGGATACATTGGTTCTATATGAAGAATGCTTCAGTTGTTGGACTTCTTGTAACGCCATTCTATTCTTCTCAATAAATCTTGCTAAAGAGACCTCCACAAGAATGTTACTTAGAAAAGAATCACTTTGTTTTATGCAGCTGCCAAAGAGCCTTATAGCTGCCAATATTCATCCTCCACTTGTCTGCCAGATACTTTCCTTAAATCAGCATTTCCCAACCTAGCTGAATTATGGGGGTTGTTGTCTAGCTCATTTAGAGAGTGCCAGTACATTCCAGGACTCCTGCTATAAGGGTAATAACAGCAGCTGAAAGTTAAGGTGGACATTATTTTCTGGTGCTTGCTTTTGGATTAAGCAGAGAATTACGTACCCAAAAGGATGGGGGAGGGACATCATCACCCACAAAACACACCTGGTCTTGCACATCTGCATCCAAAAGCTGCATGAGCAGTGGAACTGTATGCTCAGGCTTTGTCAGTTTGTATGATTCTAGGTCCTCTTCCCCAATCTGCTGCCTTTTAGATTTAGGCCAAATTAACTCCCATCTTCCCTGATCATTGGCCCTGCCAGAGAGTTTCAGACCAAAGACTGGAGGGCACCAGATTGGAGAAGGCTGCTTTAGGCGTGGGTAGGAAGATAGATGAGATGCCACATTGTGAAAAGTAGCATGCCTAGCTTCCTTAATGACATTCTTCTCTGCTGTGAGGTTTTTCAATGGAGACAGTCAAAATATTCAACTCTCCACTTCCTGTTTGGACCAATGACCTAATAAACATGACAATTTGCACACAATCATTCAACTTAGTGAACTTGAGTGCTGAAAGAAAAGCTGTTGCTACACTGGAGAGCAGGATATTAACCAACATCTCAAAAGTTGTTGTAGGCAAGCTAATGCTTCCATGGAGTATAGCCCTGATACCACCCTGCTTCTGCCCAAATTTTATGAATCTTATTATCAATTTCTCCCCTGAAAGGAAAAATAAGATCTGACTGGGCTATAAAGAGTTTGGGGCTGTTTAAAACTATCCATTAGCAGCTACGGTTTGCTTCCCCCCTTTTGACCAAAAAGGATGGTTTTTCTGATGCAGGGAGCCCATTTTCTGTGAAGGTGACAGGAGAGGGAAGAATGAAACAGATGATCACACGCCGCCGCAAAGCCCCATCCATCTCCAATATTGGTAGCCAGTGTGACCTGAGTTTGAAAATCCCAGGTAAGCAAGTCCAAGGGGAGAAGTGAGCTAAGCAGAGGGTTGAGCTGCTGTTTATGCATCAGACTAAGCCAGCGATAATGGAGAGCTATTGCACAAGCACCAGACCTTCTGTGAGACCTTCTCTGAGGACAAAGGAAGCATTGAAACAGTTCCACGTGCCCCTGCTTGCTTGAGCAAATGCTAAATTTGGCATGGAACTAAGTGCTCAGTCCTGGACAGTTTCAGACAAGTGTCTAGGTCTTAGCAGCAAGGGTCTGAGCATGTTGTATGAACTCAGCAGTTCTGATTTCTAAACCCTGGTTTATGGCTAAGCATTACCTAGTCAATTGTGGTTTATTTAATAAACTGTGGCTTAGCTTATGTCCAGCATGTGAGATTATAGTGAGAAGTAGCCCCACCAGCTGAAACCAGCATTTCATAGTGAACAGAGAACGTGGCAAAGTTGTAGCCGTGCAGTTCTGTACCCATGTAATTCTTGTGCTTTGGTCCCCAGAAATCAACATCAGGGACATGACTGCCCAGGTGACCAGCCCGTCAGGCAAATCCCATGACGCAGAGATCTTAGAGGCAGAAAACAACACCTACTGCATCCGCTTTGTGCCCACTGAGACGGGCATCCACTCAGTCAGTGTCAAGTATAAAGGACAGCATGTGCCTGGAAGCCCCTTCCAGTTCACTGTGGGCCCTCTTGGTGAAGGTGGTGCACACAAAGTCCGGGCAGGTGGCCCAGGCTTGGAGAGAGCTGAAGCTGGTGTGCCAGGTATGGTTGGGGGAAGAACTTAAATTAAGAGGGAAGACCTTGGCAGTAGGAAGGCAATGTAATGTAATGTAATGTAATGTAATGTAATGTAATGTAATGTAATGTAATGTAATGTAATGTAATGTAATGTAATGTAATGTAATGTAATGCTAGCCCTTATGTGGTAGCTAATGCATAGAGTTTAAGATGGCAGATGGAGATGGATGGTGGGTTAAGGGTCTAGGGGAAGATCTCTGGGTGGTTTCTAGATCAGCAGAAATTGCTGTTTTCTGCTTGTCTTGATGGTACTAATACTTAAAACCTACGTATATTGTCCATGTCCATGGATGGCGCTTCAATCATGCTGGTATTGAACAGCTGAGAATTTGTTTTCCAGAACTGTTTTATATCTAGCAAGGTTCCTCTGACTTTATCCCCAAACTCACAGATAAGGGTCAGGCTTCAAACAGATGCAAAACTATGTAGGATGTACAACAGTTACCAGAACTAATTTTCTACTTCAGTGAGGAAGTGTCAGCCCTTTGAGGTAGACCAAAGAAGGAAGCCAAAGTTATGAATGCTAATATTATTTTTATTATAGGGTTACAGTAACAGAATCTTGTCAGTCTAAATGTGCCTCCCCCCTCCCTGCCTTTATTCTAAAGAGAACTAGGGAGGGTCAAGTCTGAGATGTTGTCTCAAATTACATTTCTGCTTTGGATTCAGTTGTCTTTTATCTGACCGTTGTTTTGGCTGCGGCTCTTTTTCCTGTTCCTCAAGGTTATTCTCACAGTCCATTATAGGAAGCTTGGAAGGAGAAACTTTGCCAGATGGGGAGGTTGCCTTAGCAAGAGAAGGAATAGACTACTGGCATGATACTTAAAATCTGTAGGTGGCTGGCATCTTTACTAGGACCCTCCAGAATAACACAAAATAGTTGTATTCAAGGTCTCTGGAATTCATCATCTAGCAAGATGTTAACAAAAAGCAAAAGATAGGATCTTCATACCTGATGAAGAGGTTCCAGAGCACTCAGTTTTTTACACACTTTTGAATTATTTTGGTTGCCCTTTGCAACAAGTATGTATTTTGAATTTATCTTCTTCATGGATTTATATATCTATGATTGTTTTCTAATAAGAACTGTTTGCCTTGTTCCCCAGCTGACTTCAGCATCTGGACAAGGGAGGCAGGAGCTGGTGGCCTCTCCATTGCTGTGGAGGGCCCTAGTAAGGCAGAGATTGCTTTTGAGGACCGGAAAGATGGTTCGTGTGGAGTTTCGTATATTGTGCAAGAGCCTGGTAAGTGATCAAGGGGGAAGTGAATAGTCATGTTTTGAACTAGACATTATTGCAATAGAGCTAAACATTTTAACTATAGATTAAAGAGAAAGCTAGCTGCAACATGGGTGTGGGAAGGATCTGATCTGTGCATCTAAGCAGAGGAGGTGAAGAGGTAAGGATCTTCTGAGAGATTATAATAATAGTTTCTGGCATGTTCATTATGAAGTGCCGATCTCTTCTCTTAAATCCTGGCTCAGAAGGTGAAAAAAAGATTGTGAACCTGTAGAAGCAGGATAGGAAAATCATGGCCTTCAAGTGTTGCTGGTCTGTCCATTCTGAATATTGATTGTGCTCTTTATACAAGATTCTTTTGGAGTCCAATGCTTGGATTCCAACATTTGAAGACACATAGACTTCTCTCCTCTGCTGTAGAGTAATCAGTGTTATTATTCTGAATAATCCAAAGAATTGTGAGAGAAGATTTATATGAGAGCCAGCTAGGGATGGGGCCAGATGCCAAGTCAAGGCAGTGGAAAGGATAAGAATTGAGAACAAGGAAGAAGATGGTCACAGACCTGAAAGTAGGGAGAGTGAAGACTTTGGGATGGGACAGGCACTAGAAAAATATAGTTGAAGAGAGAGAGAGAGAGAAGATTATTGGAGCAGGGGGTCTCCCAAAGGAAAACATTATTAATCCTCACTAAGGACAGGGATGGCTGCCCTTAACATTTTTTGTAAGGCTGATGGCAATAGTGCCACAGCACACTTGTCAGAGGGCCTCTGAGGGTCTTAAGTCTTGTTTTTTAATGTTAGGGTTTGCATGACACTTTTTCAAGTGGTTCTCTTTCAGAATGGCAGAAAAGTTATTTCCAAAATAATGTCCAGAAGGTTCTGAGAACTGAAAAGAGGGGCCACGCTCAACCCTGGGCCACAGATTGTCCCCCCTGCCATAGCATGACCACTTCTCACTTTCTAAGTAGGACATCAAAATCTGGATGTTCCAGAGTTCATGGGAAGAAGTGGTGTCTTTAGCCCTAGGGCAGTGTTGTCCAAACTTGGCCACTTTGAGTGGACTTCAACTCCCAGAATTCCCCAGCCAGCATGGCTGGCTGGGGAATTCTGGGAGTTGAAGTCCACTCATCTTAAAGTGGCCAAGTTTGGACAACACTGGCCTAGGCAGGCTGTATCTTGTGATGTAGCAGTCCTCCCGTTTGAGCATATTCTCATGTGGGAGCTGGAGAAGCTTCAAAGAAAGATGTGGGCGCTCCTTTCTAGCACCTTCTCTTGGAATAGGCTCTGGCAAACCACTCAGAGAGCTGCGGAGCAGCCAGATTCTACCCTTCAACAGGGCAGCATTTTATCCAAAGTTATAAAGAACTTTCTGTTTGGTAGGGAGGCTGGCAACTGTTCAACGCAGCAACCATCTGGAACACAAGCTGGCTAACTTGCTAAGAGGAAGAAACTCAAAGATGCTGAACCCCCAAAGGGCTTACCTTAAAGCAAAAGATTGTATCTGGAAGCAGCATTATTCTAATCCCACCGTAAATCTTGTCAATGTAGCATTAAAGAAGATACTGTGGTTGTGATCGGCCATATGCTAGAGCTTCAAAAATGCCTTTTAAATAGAGAAATCTAACTTGTTGGAGACCTTGCATTCACATTTTTTTGGCAGCGGTCAAAATGCGTCATCTCAACCAAACGATTAGTTGCCAAATACTGCTGCAAGTTGTGCACCCGGTGCTGCCAAATAATAAATGCGTGACAGTTCCTCCATATGGATACAGGGAGCAAATCTGGGAGCAAATTTCAATTCCAAGCCTTCAAAAACTCAAGCACTGTTCCCTCTGAAGCATTTACTGCGTTCTGTGTTGTTATCAGTTTTTTTTAACTGCTGTTGATTTAAAAAGCATGATGGGTTAGAGTTAAAATGCAACATCTCTAAAATGTTAAGTTTAAAAGCTTCCCAAAACAGGTTTCCATGCAGCAGCCGTTGGGATACAAGCTATCTACACCTTCCTACTGGCTAAACTAGATATCACCTCTAACTCATCTTCAGGAGCTTGCACCCTTGAGTCTGAATTACTGCCTGATGGGGGTTTTTTTCTGTGTTCCCCTTTCCTGGCAGGTGATTATGAGGTTTCGGTGAAGTTCAATGACGAACATATCCCAGACAGTCCCTTTATAGTACCAGCCACCTCCACCTCTGATGATGCCCGCCGACTCACTGTTTCTAGTCTTCAGGTGAGGCACTGGGAGAAACCGCCCACTTGCTCCCCCTGCTGGTTGGGTAGAGTTGGCACTGTTGCTCTCCTGAGCTGGCTTTCCTTCACCAGAGAGAAAGAAGAGAGAATAGATGCTGAACGGGGGGCCCAGGCTGAGAAGAGAGTGCCCAGGGGTCTGTACTGTGGAGGGGTGGGCTGCCTGAGCGTCTTGCAGGGGGAAGGAGGTGCCTCAGGTCAGCTTCACTCAGAACAGTCACGGTGCCAACTTGCTGGCCACACAGGGACCTGCTCTGGGGTTTTTCTCGTGTCTCGTTTAAAGGCTGCTAACAGTCCTGCACTCCGTGCCAAGGTTTAAAGATGGAGAGCTCCCCTGGGCATGCTGCCTCTGCTGACCTTGCTGCCATGCTGAAAAAGCTGCCCAGCCTCCCTCTAGCCTAAATCGTCCCCCTTTGCTTGCCTGCCTGCCGCTCGCGCTGCTGCCCAGCTTCCAGGGAAGCTCTCCCTCTCTAAGCCACCTGGCTCAGGTAAGTGGAAGCCTGTCTTGTGTTTGTCTGATGTGGAGGGGGGACTCTGGAGCTCGATGCTGCGGCCCTCCTGGCCTTTTCTGCTGTCTCATGTGCTCTGTGCTTCCAGGAGTCAGGGTTAAAAGTGAACCAGCCAGCCTCATTTGCTGTCAGCTTGAACGGGGCCAAGGGTGTGATTGATGCCAAGGTGCACAGCCCCTCGGGGGCTTTGGAAGAATGCCATGTCACCGAAATTGATGAAGGTAAGACCTCTGGTGTCCTACTTTTTGGCAGAACAGCTGGTTAGGCTTGCTGCAACAAAGGGCTGGTCGATCCATCTATCTCACCTCCAGCTGTAGAGGAGAGGACAAGGCTGCCAAGGAAGTCTCCTTCTCCAGCTCCGGAAAGTGGAGTCTAGAAATGCCTGTTTGTGTCAGAAGTGGAATCAGACCATTTTGTGACCCAGATCCCAGGCCTCTATTCTTTGTCTGAACAGCTGATGAGGTTACTTGAAGAATGATGTATCCATGTGCTGCAGTGTTAATGTAGAAGCATTTTTAATCTTGAATTGCCTCCTTGGTCAATACTGAAAGTAATATGTAGTTGGAAAAAGGTAAACTGCATCTTGGTGAAAACAATAGTGTATTGTACTGTGGTGTACTGTAGCAGCACCACTGAATAATTGTGCTCAATTGTGTATTGCTTGACCCACGCCATTTAGACTTTCAGAGGAAATAGCCAGCATCTTGAATAAGGCTTGTAAGCAGATGGAGAGCTTTGTAAATGAATGGCAATGCTGTAATATAATCCTACATCCAGCTAAGCTACACTGGTGTTTTGGAGTCTTTATGGTGAGCTCTGTCTAAAACACATTGCACTGATCGGCTGAGTTGCCACATTGTAGATGTTAATGGATAAATCCCTGTTAGAAACCAGTGGTACCCCTTTAAAACTTGCTCTGATAAAAAGGTCTCCTGCCCAGTGTTGCAGCCTGAACCCCCAAGACCATAAGTCAGTGTTTCTCAACCTTAGCAATTTTAAGATGAGTGGACTTCAACTCCCAGAATTCCCCAGCCAGCTGTGCTGGCTGGGGTATTCTGGGAGTTGAAGTCCACACATCTTAAAGTTTCCAAGGTTGAGAAGCATTGCCGTAAGTACATTCTCTAAACAAGTAATAAGTACATTCTCTAAACAAACTAAATTCAGAGAAAAGGCATTTGTTCAGCTTCCTCCAGTCTGTAACAGGACTGGCTCAGCAGCTGACGCTAGAGCAAGAGAGTGGTGGTAGCTTTGGGCTGACCTAGCCCTCCAGAGAGACAGACAAAGCTACTGGCGATACCTCTATCTTCAAGCTACTTTGCCCAGGTTCCCTGGGGTGGGCATAGCACAGGTGAGGTAACAAAAAGTCTCCCACCCTGTTAAGTTCTCCAGTTCCCATTTGCTGCTTCAGGAGGCAAGAACAGAAACGGGAGAGGCAGAAACAGGCCCAGAGCCAAAGCAAAGGCAGATTCTTGGCTCCCTGCCACTTCCTGCTTACTTAAGGACTTTAGCAGACAGATCTTCATTCTGGGGCCTGAACTCTCCAGGATGAGAAACAATGCTTCTGCCCCATCTCCAGTTATGGGGTAGCCAACACCGTCAAACTCCATCTGTCACAAATTCCCATCTGGTCAGCATTTCCCAAGTAGACTTACTAGGACTTAATGACTTTAAGCAGCAAACATTCTGCTCACAACCACGGACTCCACCTACAAGTTGTGAGCCAACATAGTTCAGCTCACTCGTGGCAGTGTAAAATGAGCACTCACAACACAACTAGCTAACACCTGCTGATCCCCCAGATTTAAAAATAAATGGCTGAAATGTACGGACATGGAGATTTTATAAGATTGCAGCCATTACTTTATTCTGATGCATGCATTTTGATTGTTGAATATTATGACTGCATTTGGAGACACTGCTACACTTGCAGTGCTAAAATGTGGCGTTCATGGCCTTTGTGTGAAGTTCCTGCCTTCTCTGCAGATTACTGTCAAGGCCATGACAGGACAGCCTTCACCTCTGATCCAACCCACATTTGCATTGAACGAACCTCCACCCCCAATTCGCAGCACCTCCGAGGAGGCAGTTGATGAGAACAAATTGGATCAGCCTTCCCAAATCTGGTGCCCTTCAGAAATGTCAGAGCTACAGTTCTTACAATTCTGTGATCAGGAAGGCATCAGTTTAAATCTATGTCATTTCCACTTGTATATTAAGCAAGTAGTCTTTTTGCGAAGAACACAGGTTGGGGACCTGCAAAGACATGGAGAATGGGGGAAGATTATTTGCCTGCAAGTCCCTCTTACTTCTAATCAATTATTCACATCTAGTTTGTAAATATATTTGTGTAAGCCCGAGCCTGTTCCAAACATGTTTGTTCTGTCTTGCTCTTAAATTAATGTTTTAAGGATTTTTACACACACATATGCGCATCTTCCTTTATACTGTTTTTTAAGCACTGCACAAGTTTAATATCCTGAATATATTGTAAGATCTTCACACGGAGAGCAGTATAACATCAGATATAGAAGAAAAGGCAGACATTTAGATATCTGTCCTTTCCTTTACCCGTGTATAGTATTCATGTTAAGATTCCTGTTTCTTAAAGATACACATTTCTCCACCCTTGTCTTGCCACAGATAAGTATGCGGTGCGGTTCATTCCCCGTGAGAATGGCATCTACTCGGTTGATGTCAAGTTCAATGGAAGCCACATTCCTGGCAGTCCCTTCAAGATTCGTGTTGGGGAAGTAGGCCAAGCTGGAGACCCAGGGATGGTATCTGCCTATGGCCCTGGCCTGGAAGGTGGTGTGACAGGTAACAAGGGATCCTGGACTAAAGCCAATGACTACTGTGAGGTTTTGGAAAAAGCTCCATATCTGGCTTTGTATATTTATTTTTTTTCTCTCTCTCTCTCTCTCTCTCTCTCATTTGCAGGAAACCCTGCTGAATTCATAGTCAACACTAAAAATGCTGGGCCTGGGGCACTGTCTGTCACAATTGATGGTCCCTCTAAGGTGAAGATGGACTGCCAAGAGTGCTCAGAGGGCTACAAAGTCATCTACACACCCATGGCACCTGGCAGCTACCTCATCTCCATCAAGTTTGGTGGCCCATATCACATTGCTGGCAGCCCTTTCAAAGCTAAAATCACAGGCAAGCACACAATGGGAGAGAAAAGTTGTCTGGTCTGGCTATGAGATTGTGGTCTACTTAGATGTTCTTTTTAATAGTAATCCTAGGCCAATATTTGCAACGTTTTCCCCCTTCAATTGTATTGAATTCCCATAATCTTTAGAGGACTGGAGGGACATAGGTTGGGGAAGCTGTAGACCTCTTCTAGAAATACAACAGTAGTAGAACCTCTTGCATTCTACTAAAGACTAGAGTTTTCATCTAAGCGGTGATGGAGAACAAATGACATATTGCCTTGATACAACTGGATATGCTCTAAACACCAAGGTTAACTTTTTCTCTTCCTCCTGGCAGGGGCCCGCCTTGTTCCCAGCCACAGCCTCCATGAGACTTCCTCAGTCTTCATGGATGGAGTAGCCAAACCTGATGGAGCAGCACCCAAGTTTGCCTCAGATGCCAGCAAAGTGGTTGCCAAGGGGCTGGGCCTCAACAAGGGTTTTCTAGGGCAAAAGAACTCTTTCACAGTCGATTGCAGCAAAGCAGGTGGGTGTAAATGACAATGGATGCAAATCTATATAACATGCTCAATGTACTCCACTTTTGTAGGATCAAACTAGACAGCCCGTGACCCACTGGGTCATCATTTCAGAGATATTTCCTTGCCAGATTCCTCAATGCCTTCAACAATGGCAGAGCTTCTAATGCACTGCCTTCACTGGAAGAGTTCTTAAAAATTCAGGGAGATATTCAGAGATGTATCTGCCTTGAAAATAGCCCATGTCATTCATATTGAACTGTATAGCATGGTCAGACATCAGGAGTTGATCACAGGTAATGTTTTATGACATTTTGTATTATGTCATAAAAAATTTTATAATAATTTTTATGTCATAAAATGTTTTATAACATTTGCCAAATTTCAATCCCATGGGAGTTGTGGGTCCTGGATTTGACACATTCTGTAAATTAGCCCATTTGAGGTACCTTGGTTCAAAAACGGTTGGCCTATGACACACCGTTTTGCCCAGTTAAAGGTTACAAACAAACAGCCACGAGAGTTTTAGTAGTATATAGATAGCAAGAATTATTCTAGCTACCGGACCCAGCCCAAATATAACACATGGATGCTTGCCATCACTCCAAAATGGGCTTTGGGATTCAGGATCTTGATAGAAGGAAGGATTAAAGCAACTTGTGAAAGTCCTCAATTCTTCATCTATTAATGCCCCAAATTAACATGCTGCTTCTTAACAGCAAAAGGTGAAGCCCAGTCTCTGTCAAGGGACCTTCTGTAGAAACATAAAGCTATATTTAAATTTAATATTTTGATGGGGGAAACCAATGTGGGGACATACTCAAAGAGTAAGACAGTTCTTGTGGCAATGGATAACTGCTGAACTAGTTAGAGGTTAGATCTAATCCTGCAGGGCTCAGCTTCTCTCCTCTTGCCTCTCAAACTCATCTGCTCAACTATTTCCTAGTTCTTTTCTCTCTCCTGTGTCCTAATGCTGCTGTCTTAACTAGTCCATGAAATCTCTTCTCCTCTCTTCCCAACTTCGCCAGTTACACAGACATGTTCTGAATATGGCAGCAGAATGAGCCCAAGAGGGTATATTTATCGTTACAACATGTAGGTAGGGGAGCAGTTTCTTCATTTCTACTTGCCAGGATTGGAATACAGGAGAATATGAAAACATAGTCTCTCACTGCCTGCGAGGGAATAGTCTTCCCCATATAAAGGCTGATCGTTGGTTTCTGTACTTTGCGATTGGAAAAGCCAATCAGGAAGTTTCATTGGGTGATTGGGGAAGCAGTATGAGACCCCAGCGTGCAGCCAAGTGGATGGGCCATCAAACAAAGCTAGCAGGACTGTTTCACCGTATGCATTTAACTGTAAACAGAGGCATCTATCTCTGGAGAAATCCCATGCGTGATACATTTTGATGTGCTAAAAAGTGAGGTGAGACATTAGCAGTTCAAGGGAGATGATGTTGCAGCAGTCGATGGAACGGAAGGAGGCAAGATAATGCCAGTGGAAAAAATAGCTCCCAGGTATATTGTGCCTGGGAGATTTGGAAGGAGAGTCCTTGGGAGTGGAAAAGGGAGTTGTTTGACCTGGAGAAGGGCTTTTCTAGTTGACATAGAGTGAGGAAGAAAGAGATGGAAGGAGTGAGGTCAGTGGGCTTGATCATCGCACTAGGCCATTATATGGTTTTGGCTTAGTGGTTTGTGTGGACCTAGTTACTGTGACTTGTGGACCATCGTTTACGTGTGACATGGTTATTCATAGTGTGAGAATCCAGCCAGGGAGATGCATGAGGCCAATTGTTTTAAACTGGCTCTCATTAAGTGGGCAATCTGTTCAGCCCAACCATTGCAAGGGACCTTTGCAAATGACTACTCGCTCTCTCCTTCTTTCTCTCCAGGGAACAACATGCTGCTGGTGGGCGTACATGGCCCCAAGACTCCATGTGAGGAGATTGTGGTGAAGCACTTGGGCAACCGGTTGTACAACGTCACCTACCTGTTGAAGGACAGAGGAGACTACATCCTGGTGGTGAAATGGGGAGAGGAGCACATCCCCGGCAGCCCCTTCCACATCTCTGTACCTTAATGCTCCTCCCCCTGCCTGAGTGTAACCCTGCCCCTCCTAAGCCCCCTTCGTAATGCTACTGCCTCTTACTTACCAGTTGGCAGGGGTTATGCCAAGGAGGCAGGCTTATGGGGTGGGAGGGAAGAGTGTGGGTGGGTTGCCCTCAGAAGGAAGAGATTCCTGTGGATCTGTTTACATGCAGCAGTAATTATTTCCAACTAGTTTTATCTGTGGCTTTCCTTCCTGGGCGGGAGGCTAGATTGATTGATTTTCTCACCAGCATGCCAGCTTCATGCCCATGAACTGAACTTGTGCCCTCCCCCGGGTTTGCCAGAGAGGCCCTCTTCCCCATCATCAAAATATGGCACATGGATACTGCTGGTGCCTATCGTTGCCATCCACTGCTTGAGAAACCGCTGCTTCCCCCGGAAGTGGAGACAGCCTGTCTCTTTCATCTCTTGGTCCTTTCCCTTTTATGGCTTGAGATGGAAGCTCTGCGGGTGATCAATAACCAGTGGCAGGAGCTGCTCCTTGCTTTGCCAGTTTATAGCCAAAACCTTGTTTAGTCCTTCCAAGACTTAAGTCGTTGTGCACAACTGCCAGTCCCTTTCTTTGACGAGGGAAGGGAATAAAAGTTCTGCTTCAAATGCCTGTTGGTGGTCTCCGTCTGTTTTTCCCCCTTTTCGTATTCTGTGTCCTTTTCAGCCATCGTCATTCTGGGTGATGTCCGGTGATGTCCCGCTTAGTTCGTGGAAACTGCTCATCCTTCTTGTTCAGTTCAGCTGAATTTTGTAACCATCCACCATCCCTCAGTAGCTCCACTGCTACAGGGGAAAGCTGGTGGACAAACTGTATCAGAGAAATGTCCTTGACTGTTACCAGCCTTCTGACCACACTCAGATTACTAGGAATCGTAATTGCTTCCTTCTGAAGCAAATACAGTTGTATAAGATGGAAATTGTTTGAGATTTTCTTACCTTGAGCAAACAGTAGGAACTGGCTCAGCTCTTGAATTCTTAGGATTTTTCTCTGTCAGACTGAGTTGAACTCTCGCAATCACATTTACCCATTAAAACATCTACCAGGTGAGAGGCCTTTAACTGATCCAACAAAGAAAATGTTATAGTAGAAGTACGTTGAATACGGGAAGCCTCAAGTTGTCTTGGGCTTCGTTCTGGGAAGATGTCTGGTATGTATTAAGTCTAAAGAGCTGGCTATTAAGGTAAGAAAACCCACAGTGGATGAGACAAAGAATCTAGCTAGTGCAGCATTCACTTCCCAGAGCAGTTAACCAGATGCCAGTGGGAAGTCCATATTCAGGACACAAATGCACAGCAATCTCCTGCTTTTGTTTCCTAGCAACTAGCATTCACAGGCAATGAGCCTATGATACTGGAGGCAACATACAGCCATCATTAGTAGCCATTGATAGTCTTATTCTCTGTAAACAATGCGTTGAGAGCCAGCATGGTATAGTGGTTAAGCTGTTGGATTCGCACTGAGGAGACCAAGATTCTAGTCCCTGCTCAACCACACCAGCTGACTGGATGGCTTTGGATCAGCCCAACCCGCCTCACAGGGTGACTGAAAGAAAAAAAAATGGAAGGAGGAAGAGCTACATATGCCACCTTGAGCTTCTGAACAAAAAAGAAGGGATATGAATCTAACAATCTCTGCCTAGTAGACAAGAGAAGGCGATACAAATGTTGGCTTATTGTTTTTTGGACCTACAAAATAGCAGAAAAACTACTAGAGGATATTTAACCCCATTAGAAGTTGTAATGCTTAAATGCAGAATCATGTGTAAACCTAACCTGACCTAACCAGGAAGAAAATGATTCACCTTTAATTTTGTTGTCAAGGCACACGCATAGTGGTATCCTGTATTTGTTTCCTTTATACAGTAAAGATGGAGTGCCCCTCCTAGTTCTTGGCAAGCAATGACTATTCTCCCCCTGCTTTTTTTTTTCTTTGGATGTAACAATGCTGCCTAGTGGGCCTGAAAACTAATGTCTACAGGGACCAATTGAGAGCTACCTAAATGAAACAGTATGAATGGACAAGGATACTTGGACAAAACTGACTGTCCATTGTACCTAGTGTTTCCATTGGAAAATATATTTGGCATCCCTTGGGGCCTTAAATAAGAAGGTTTTCTAGAGTTAGGGTTACAGTTAGATGAGGCAATCCTCTTTAACTCTCCCTTAAAAAAAAAAAAGGCCCTCTCAGGTGGAGCTGCACCAATTAACTGGCTGCAGGAGCCTCTGTAAGAATTGGACTGCAATTCTGTGTAAGAATCTATAACAGTGTTTCTCAAGCTTGGCAACTTGAAGATGCGTGGACTTCAGCTCCCAGAATTCCTCAGCCAGCCATGGTGGCTGGGGAATTCTGGGAGTTGAAGTCCACGCATCTTCAAGTTGCCAAGCTTGAGAAACACTGGTCTAAAATGACAAGAATGTAGTACTTGGCAGAAAATGCCATTTCTTAAGACCATGCCCATCTTTAGAAAAGCAAGTTTTAGAGCACTTAGGCTGCAAAAGGTAGTGCTAGAAAGGGTGTGGCCAAACTCCCTGAACTCTCAAAAGCTTCTGGCTAAATTTCATTTTCTCAAAGCAAGTGGACGGGGCTCAGTGCTTACCCAGGGACTATGAATGAGCAACATCCCCCAAGATAAGACGCTGGCATATCTGAATAAGCCATCTGGAAGTTGTGACTTCAGGGCAGCTATCAGGCCTGTCTAAGTGGCAAGCTTACTTATCCATCCCTGTTGTATACCTCTCCAAGTTCTGGAGTAGCTCTGTTAGACTGATGTACATACAAATGCACAAATAGAGCAGAAGGACTTTTGGAACAAACATCCAATCCTCAAGTGCTCCAGCCAACGTCCAAAGACAGACTATGCTTTGGGATGCAGAATTTTTTGATGTGGCTTAAGTACCGTGCAGTGAAAGAGAAGCAGTATGATGTGAGATCACTCACCACCTTCCTCCCATTAACTTGGCTAATTGGATGGGCAAGGAGATGCTGAACTGTGGCTACCCTGGATTCCTTGAGGCTAGCAGTCCTGTGTGCCAAAAGTAAGGAGGCTTTCACTTGGCACAGAAACCTCAGAATGGCTAGATGTCACTAGCAGGTTTCCATTCTTCGCACATGGGACAACTTTTATGTGCAGGCAAGCCAATTCAAGGTACAAGATTCATGTAGAATCTCTATTTACTACAAATATATTTTATAGATCTGGTGCAGGATGCTGCTTTAGAAATTGGAATGACGAATTTCTCCCAGTTGCACTTTGGTGTATTTACTTGCAGTTGGAGAGTAACCAGAACAAAGAGTATAGAGAAAATCCAGAAAGTTTGCCAGTCATTCCAACCTGCCTATGAAACAGTGTTTACTATTGAATATTAATTTGGCTGGCTCCTTCCACTAACAATTGGCTTAAATAACAACATTTGGTTCCCACAAATCCAGTATGACACCCAATTTTGTACCATCTCTCCCCTACTCACCCCTGGTCAGCATTTTAACCAGGCTTCCCATTTTACCAAACCCCAAATGGCAGCCACCCACCATTTAAATGAATAAGAGCATGCTAGCAACATGCTTGTGCAGTTCATGGGGTCCTTATACATGAGAGTGTAAATTAGATGTGGGGTGATCATTTTTATATCAAACTTCAGGCCCCATATGGCAAGGGCTGCTTTGATGAGAAGAGAGGCAGGATTATCATTTAAATCCATTCAAAACTATAAATAAGCACTTGAGCGAAATTGCTGGATGCTGAAAGCTCATCCCTTTCTCATAAACTCTTTGCCCAAGGCAATAATAAGAATCTGTAGAGAAAATAAGGAAGATGACCTTGATGGAGATATGCAGGAACCATTACCTAGGCAAAAGAGGCTGAAGCATTTTTAAAGTGTAGAGCAGTGCTTCTCAAATTTGGCAACTTTAAGATATGTGGACTTCAACTCCCAGAATTCCGCAGCCAGCTGAGAATCTCAGCTTTGAAATCTAAGGTAAAGCATTCATTTATGTTTGGAAGAGGAAAAAAGTAAATGGTCACCTCACCCAGAAGGCAGAGTTGCTAGCTGCATGGTGGGATGATGATTCAGGATGGTCAGTGTGGCTTCTAGCCAGATGTGAGCATTACCAACTTCCATCTGTGAATACTGTATGATCAGCCGCTGTGATAAGACAACAGGGAAATTGTTAGGAACAAACATGTTCACCCACACCACCCCTCCCAAAGCCTCAAGCAATAAGAAATAGACCAGGATGCTTGTGGCAAGGGGGCCCCACCCAGCTGGCAGGGAATAAGCTGTCAGATTCATAGACACACAGAGGAAGTAAAAAGCCATTGTAAAGCGGACATGGGGGTGGGGGGAATCTGTTTCTGGCACTACAGTAAAAGTAAAATGGGGAAGAATTGGCCGGAGACAGTTTCTTCCAAGCCCGCTGCTGCCCCCTGCCCGGAATGTGCAAATAGGCCCAGCTGGCCAGATGAGCACCAGAAGTGTTAGCATGGCCTTTGGGGCATGGCTCCTGTTCTAACACCACTGCCTTTCTTCTTTTAATCGCAACATATTTAGCAGGAATATTCACCGGACGTTGATGACAGCCTTTTTTTTTTAAACAAAAGGCAGAGAAAGTGAACCAGAATCGTCCCAAAGCAGACCTATTTCTGAATATAGACACAGTACTGCAATAGAGGCCCTTTCACACATTGTTGTGCAATTCTACCACGCCCTGATGTCGGGAGAATATAGAACCGTTACAGGAAAGAGATCAGAGTCCTGGGAAACCTTGACTGGGTGGTTAGGTATACGTCGAAATAGAGAAGGGCTTTGATAAGACTTCCAAGATTCTGTTACAATACCCTAACCACATTAAGCACATTCCAAGACTCCCAAGAACAGCCTTGTCTTGACTTTGCCTATCTCAAAAGGCTGGCTCCTGATGAGGAAACGGGATTTTGCCCTTGGAAACCCGTTCTGTGCATATTTATTTATTTAAAATATTTATACGGCTGCCCATCTAGTGAGATACAACTCTGGGTGGCTAACAGCAATAATAAAAACACAACAGTAAAACAATCCAACAAACAAACAAGAAAAACCCAGTGCCCAGCCAACATCTGTCCAACTCTAAAGTCCCCGGGGTTCCAACCTTGCCTAACCCAGCGCCTGGGAGAAAGGCCAGCTCTTAACAGCTTTCCGGAAAGCTAAGAGGGTGGGGGCCTGCCGGATCCCAAGGGGAGGGTGTTCCATAGGGCAGGAGTCACTACAGAAAAGACACACTTCCTAGGTCTCACTAGATGGCAAGTGGGCACTTGAGGAAAGGAACATGGATCGTGTCCACTCTATCTGGTGGGACAGGCAGATACTCTCAGGGAGGCGGTCCCACAGATAACCTGGCCTATTCAGTGACAATTTCAGGCAACGTCAGATAACCTGGCCCTAGAGACAGATTCTGAAGAACTGGCTCACAGTAAGCACCACATGCATAGATCCCCACATAATAAGTAAGAGGAGATATCAAAGGAAACCCTGTAAACGAGATATGAGTAAATGGGCGGAAAGTAATAAAGCAATTTGTATAAGGTATATCATCTTATCCAGCCCTAGTTAATCAGGTAGCCAAATTCTGTTAACAGCAGTAGAACTAAATGCAATCTTGTTTAAAGCCCTTTTCCTCAACTTGTTAACTCCAGATGTGTTGGATTCCAGTTCTCATCATCCCATCACGTTGGCTGGCAGTTTGGGGAACTGTAGTTCTACTCGATCGGACAGGCACTACAGTTGCACCGGCTAATTTACGATGTGAGCTACAGCTGTTGGCCTTCAGGAAGACAAGGTGATCAGACAAAGGGAAATTATGAGGAGCAAACATGCTCACCCCCAACACTCCTCCCAAAGCCTCAAGCAATGCGAAATGGACCGGGATGTTTGTGGCAAGCGGATTCCTTGGCTGGCTGTGTGCTTCATCAAGCTGGCACATGATGACGCTGGTATGCAGGACAGAATCCCAGGACTATCCCAGAGAGTAAAGATCTGTAGTCAGATCTTCCCTTCTTTGGGCATCACTCCTTCTGGCAAGCACAGCAGTTGGCTGAGAAAGCAGCACTTCTCGCCTGCCTTTCCAGCTGTATTTCACACTGACAAGGGTGTTCCACTGTTAGGCCTGAGCTCTTATTCTTATAACCTGATGCCACCAGCTGGACAGGACTGCTCTCATATTGGAGGGTTCTTTTTCTCTCTCAAATGCACGGACACACACAGTCCCTGAACTTCCCCAGCCAGTGCACTCTGATTTTTCCAAACAGCTGGAGAACTTCAACCAGATTTGAGGAAATGGAGGGATAAGATACTTCCTCTTGACAGCCTTTAGCAGATTGCAGCCATTTACAACTCATTATCTGCTCTGCTGGTTACCAATTTTAGTACAGAAGGAACAGACTGGATGGAAAGGACTTTCTCCCAGCCCTGAAGCTCCCGGCGGAAGCAGCTGTATTTGCTGAAATTCTTCCTTCAATACTACTGTTAAAGAGAGCTAAAGCCTAATTCTGGCATAACCTTAACCTGATGTTATCTAAGACACTGTTGGTGCTGAGAATGTTAAATTACTTGGGCCACGAAATGCCCAGCTTTAGAATATCTGTGGCCAACTTGATGGCAGGGAGCTGGAGAATCTGAAAGCCTGGCTCCAGCGTTATAGTAGTCTTATATTCCGGCCTGATATTGCAGTGTTGAATTGCCGTTTCCTGCTCTTTAGCTTGGGGTACTTAAAACAAACTACTCTGAGGTACATCTGATCCAGTATGTTCTACTCTGGCTGATTCCATCAACTCTCGCTGAGGCCTTTTCCATCAATTGCTGCCTGTTCTTTTTAAGATGCGGATCTTGAACCCAGGACTTTCAGCATGCCAAGCATATATTCTGCTACTGAACAATGCTCCCTCTTCTGCCGCAACAAAACCCTGCTGGTTCTTCCCAAGATAGCCCTGCCTTTTTGCAGAATATCCATTCCATCTCTTTCCCCATGAGTCAGGATTCACAGTCCAGGAGGCCTGTCACTCCTTGTGGAACTGTTTGGTTCTCTCACTGTAGAGTGAGGTGGGTGGATTTGAACTGAAAACCTTGTCTTTCTTCCAGGTGTGCTAGTGACTCCCTCAGGTGCATAGATACTGCTGCTTTGGGCTTAATCAGAGCCAGCAGCATCAAGCTGAGTTTGGCTGATTTGAAAAAAACTTAGCCAGCTTGGATCCAGTTACTACAGTATCCAGGAAGGTCCAGAGCTACAGAATAAAGTGAAGAGTGTGAAAAATAAAAACATTCAACAGCAAGAAAAGAAAATATAAATGTGTCCGTGTAGTTTTCAGGAGTCAAGCTTAACTTGAAGGAATCTTTACTTGGGCCTCTACCTGTCAGCTTTCCCAAATCTGACACCCTGTTGGGTTACAGCTCTCCTCATCACATTGTGCTGTTTTTATACTGTTTTTAATTGTTTGTGAGCCCCCCAGAGCCTTGTATGGAGATGGGCAGCTATATAAATGTGATAAATCAATCAATCAATCAATCACAAGATTTTTACTCCATATTTGGAGGATTCCAAATTGGGGAACTCCAGGTTTAAGGCAGAACAGAAGAATTATAGGCTTAAAGAGGGGGCTGTCAGTAGAACAGCACTAGGCAACCTTTTGATGGAGAAGCAATATGGGTGTATGGATCACAGCAGGTCTGACAATAAAGTAGATGACTATAAGTAGTCAAGATTGGCCAGGAATTTACATTTTTGCAGTTTTTTGGGGTAGGTAGGTCAAGTTTTTCTTTGGTTTGTGTTTTTGTTTTAAACTCACTCTGTGTGTGTGTGTGTAGGGCTTACACTAGTTTTAGTGTTTCCACTCAAAAAGGTAGAAATTTGGAGTTTTTATTTTTTTATTTTTTTGCAATCATATCCTCAAAATCTAGCAGAATTTTTAAATGGCACACAGACCTACGGAAGATGGTTGTCCCCTTCTGCAAAAAAAGTAAATACAGTTTATGTTAAATCCTAGGAGACTGAATGTTAGGATACCCATTTTACAGATGGAAGATAAAGGCCTAAATGATAGTGTCCTGGGGCAGCTTCTGAAGACACTTGTGGATTTATGACTAAAGTGGAAGTTGAGCTGCAATGGCTGAATCCTCCACACAATCTCCAGCGTCTTGGTCACACTCCCACATTTCCGCTATAATATATAACAAAACGGCAGCATTGTCTCCAACAGAGGAAGAAATGCCTAGATGGAAATACATTTTTTTCCAGATAGCCATAATATGCTACTGTAGTAAAAGTAGAAAAATAGTCTTGTAGCAACTTGTATGTTCATCAGCAACAGGTTTTTTCTTTAAGGACAGACAAAAGCTGCAGGAAAGCAATGATTTTCTTGCTTTCAATTCCTAACTGCTTCAAGAAAGATAAAAGAAAAAATGAGGTTTTAAGAAAAAAAGAATCTGCAAACAAAACCAAACACAGACCACTTAATGTTTCAAAATCTAAAGAAAAGAAAACATAAACCAGACAAGACACTCAAAAGCGGCATTCCTTCACATGCCTCCAACCTGGATTTCTTACCATACTGTACTGATTTCCAAAGAAAGGAAAATACTGGGGGTGGGGTGGGGGGTGGATCTGGCCCCAAAGGACCCTGAGCTTGGCTCCTCTCTCAATCTGCAAGCCGGGGTTAATGCAATCACTCCTCACTATCTAAGGACAGCATAAACCCAACCCATCAAAAGCCATAAAAGTCCATTTTCAGGAAAGAGGCCTGTGATTTATTCCCCTTCTCATAAATAAAAGTGCTGGATGGCTCAAAGGATTAAGGAAAAGGAGACCAATTCAGGGAATATTAGGTCTGAACAAAATACCAGACATAAAAAGGGACCGAAAGCATACAGTTAGCAGATTAGTTGTTCCTTACAACTTACTTATTTTAAACTAACTTTAGTGGATGCCCAATTGAGTGTGTTTTTAAGGGCCAGAACACCATACTCCTTTCTCTGTTTCCATTTGAACTGCATGCTTGGGAATATTCTATTCTCCATCCGAACGTACGATGGAGCTTTCTCAAGCAGAAAGTAGAACCAGTGCCATAAGCTCATACCCCACACCCTTCAGTTCACCCAAGATCACACTCCTGGCAACAAGCATTAGATCTCCTGAATAAACTTAGGTGCAGGTGCAGAGGGCAAGGGCTGAGGGCTTCAAGATAGAGCTTGGGACCCTTAAGGGTTGGAGTTTGATGGAAAGTATGTGTTAATTATCACAAGGCAACACTTGACTCACCAATTAATTCTGTCCCCTCACTGACTTTTTAGTTCTTTGAAGACCCCCAAACAGAAGTTCAACATCTGAAGTTTTCAGTCAAACCAAGACCTGGCAAGATCCATATTTCCACCAGGAATGTGGTAGAACATTTATATAAGTAAAAGTTAAGCCCCAGTTTATTGTGCAAAAAAGGCCTCAGTTCCAGCATGACTGAGGGGCAAAGTGAAGTGCCTGTTTTAGGCACTTGATTTTGGATGCCACTGAAATTGGAGGGAACCAGCTGACTCATAAATATACACCCACCGCATCAACCTAGTTTTCTTCAACAGCCCAGGATGCCTAGTCTATCCATTCTCTTTGGTTTGAGAGAGACCTCTAGTGGTGATAATGAGGGCCTACTCAACTTGTTTTTTTCCATTTGTAGCCAATATTTGTAACGGGGTTCTTCAAACTGCTCAAGCAATAGGAGATATGTAGGAAATAAGACGGGAGCCTAACAATTTAAGTAAGAGTCAAGGATATCAGCAGGTCTGCACAGATAATGTAGTGGGTCTCAAGAAAGTTTCCCCCAGACCACGAAGATGGAGAACTTGTTCACTTTCTTGCAAAATGGACTACAGACTATGGATCCCATGGCTATGGACAGATTCCAGTTGTCACAGCTCTATTGCTCCAAGCCAGTACTTGTGCCCGATCTTCACAACCCTCCCTGTTCCTTAAGATGAACGGCAGCAGCTTCATCAAGATTCTTCTGTTTCATGGAGAGAACGTGGGAGATTCAGGACATGGCATTTTCCATTATCCCAGGGCACACTCTTTGGCAAAATATAACTCAAATATTTTAAGGTATTTTAAAATTCAAAATTTAAAACACCGAAGTGATTGCTTTCCTCTGTTTTGACTGTTATTTATCCACAGGAGAGGATTAATGCGTTGTTATCTGCAGCTTGAGAGGCAGGAAAAACCCCCCATAAATCTATTCTTTCTCCATGCCCAGCAGGAATTTTGCAGGGGAAAACAGCAGAGTCAGGAGCAGGAAGATTTAATGGATCTTTAGTGCTAAAGAATTAATGCAAAACCTGGAACAACTTTCAACCATTTCAGTCTAGAAACAATCTTAACTGAATAAATTTGTGGTTAAGGAGCATGGAGTTAGTGACACAGCCTGTTCTACCTACTAGCAAAAAAAGTACAGTATCCACCTAGTGTTTTTGGCTTTGCCTGACTGCACCACATCATACGGCCTTTCTGGGGATGGGGATGGACAATTGCCAGAAACAGCAGTATTAGCATCTTTTTACTCAACAAATGCGGTACAGGCAAAACCTCAATGGGTGCTATATTCTTCCTCCTCTTCCAACAAATCATAGAAGAAAAATCAATTTCTCACATTTCGGTTCATTAAGCAGCCATTAATATAAGAAGCTCTCCCTCGTTACAACGGAGAAATGGAGCAAATATGGTTCCTGTTATGAAGTTGGTTACCAACTCATTTCCCTCCAGGACTAGTTTGCGATGAATGCCTTGTAATTCTACATCTGCTTTGTGGTTAGTGACTCAATCAAAATTCTGTCCGCAGTTTCAATCGGTGCCTTTTCTGGGAAAGCTGTTCTTAAAATGAGACGCTCTTTTTCATGCCTCACAGCCGTACTGCAAAAATCGTCTGCATCTACAACGAGAACTGCAAATACTTTAAAGATATACCCTGCACACTTCAACTTGTAGAAGACTCCCCACTTCTTTCATGCCTGAGGTAACAATACATGACTCCTGATCAAGGGAAACCATCTCAACCCAGCCATGAAGTTCAGTGGGTCAGTCACTATTTCTCAACCCAACTCATTCCACAAGATTATCATGCATGCTAAAAGAAATACAACTGCCCTAATTTCTGTGGGAAAAGTGTAAGAGAGAAGTGTGCTTGAAAAAAATAAATACAAATTTACTTTATCCAATGTGAACCCTTGCAGAAAGCACCATCAAAATCACTGCAGTCAATCAATAGCACTTCAGGCTCTTTTCACTTGCACATAACCCTAGCACAAACATGCCCCAGTAACCTCTTTTTTGTGCTAGGTCTTCATGAGGACACCTTCTTCTGGTTCCCAGCCCATACCAGAGATACATTTAAGTCATTCTTAGTTGTTTCAGTTTTAAAGAAGATGTTCTCTCTTATCCAGATATAATGCGGATGTAACCTGGCATGTGTGATGGAAGGCATGAACGAGGAGGATCATGGAATGGAGCTTCAAGGTTACAGGGTGGGGGAGAGGCATTCCAAGCATCTCTTCAGCCCCCAGCCGGAGTGTGTGAAAGTTAAGAGAAGGAGCCTGGCCCCTCCCTAAGGGGTCCACGGTTATTGTTGCTGTTGCTGGGGGTTAGAGTTAGTCTGGCAAGATTCTGTCTAATAGGTGTAAGCTAATAAAGTAACCCCTTCATGGATCACTGCCTTGTCGTGGCGAAGGGGCTTGTGTAACTCAGTGAAGCCATGAGCTATACCGTGCAGGGCCACCCAAGACAGACAGGTCATGACAGAGAGTTCTGACAATATGTGGTCCACTGGGGAAGGAAATGGCAACCCACTCCAGTATCCTTGCCAAGAAAACCCCATGGACAATGTTAAAAGGCTAAAAGATATGACGCCGGAAGATGAGCCCCTCAGGTCGGAAGGTGTCCAATATGCTACTGGGGAAGAGCAGAGGGCAATTCCAAGTAGCTCCAGAAAGAGTGAAGCGGCTGGGCCAAAGCCGAAAGGACGTTCAGCTGTGGATGTATCTGGAAGCGAAAAGAAGGTCCGATGCTGTAAAGAACAATATTGTATAGGTATGTGGAATGTAAGATCCATGAACCAAGGCAAGCTGGATGTGGTCAAACATGAGATGACAAGATTGAACGTCAACATCTTGGGAATCAGCAAATTGAAATGGACGGGAATGGGTGAATTTAATTCAGGTGACCGTTATATCTACTACTGTGGGCAAGAAACCCTTAGAAGAAATGGAGTTGCACTCATTGTCAATAAGAGAGTGGGAAAGGCAGTAATGGGGTACAACCTCAAAAACGACAGAATGATCTCAGTGCATATCCAAGGAAAACCATTCAACATCACGGTAATCCAAGTCTATGCCCCAACCACTGATGCCGAAGAAGCTGAAGTTGACCGGTTCTATGAAGACCTACAACACCTTCTAGAACTAGCACCAAAAAAAGATGTCCTTTTCATCATAGGGGATTGGAATGCTAAAGTAGGAAGTCAAGGAGTAATCGGAATAACAGGCAAGTTTGGCCTTGGAGTACAAAATGAAGCAGGGCAAAGGTTAATAGAGTTCTGTCAAGAGAACAAGCTAGTCATAGCAAACACTCTTTTCCAACAACAGAAGAGACGACTCTACACATGGACATCACCAGATGGTCAATACCGAAACCAGATTGATTACATACTTTGCAGCCAAAGATGGAGAAGCTCTATACAGATGGCAAAAACAAGACCAGGAGCTGACTGTGGCTCAGATCATGAGCTTCTTACTGCAAAATTTAGGCTTAAATTGAAGAATGTAGGGAAAACCACTAGACCACTCAGGTATGACTTAGATCATATTCCATGTGAGTACACAGTGAAGGTGATGAATAGATTTAGAGGATTAGATTTGGTAGACAGAGTGCCTGAAGAACTATGGACGGAGGTCTGTAACATTGTACAAGAGGCAGCAACTAAAACCATCCCAAAGAAAAAGAAATGCAAGAAAGCAAAATGGCTGTCTGATGAGGCTTTACAAATAGCTGTGGAAAGAAGGAATGCAAAAAGCGAGGGTGAAAGGGAAAGATATAAGCAACTGAATGCAGATTTCCAGAGAAGAGCAAGGAGAGATAAGAAGGCCTTCTTAAATGAACAATGCAAAGAAATTGAAGAAAACAATAGAATGGGGAAGACTAGAGATCTCTTCAAGAAAATTGGAGATATCAAAGGAACGTTTAGTGCAAAGATGGGCATGATAAAGGACAAAAAAGGCAGGGACCTAACAGAAGCAGAAGAGATTAAGAAGAGGTGGCAAGAATACACAGAAGAACTATACAAGAAAGATCTTAATGTCCCTGATGTCCATGCTGGTGTGGTCACTGACCCTGAGCCAGACATCCTAGAGAGTGAAGTCAAGTGGGCCTTAGGAAGCATTGCTAACAACAAAGCTAGTGGAGATGACAGTATTCCAGCTGAGTTATTTAAAATACTAAAACACGATGCTGTTAAAGTGCTGCACTCAATATGCCAGCAAGTTTGGAAAACGCAACAGTGGCCACGGGATTGGAAAAGGTCAGTTTATGTTCCAATTCCAAAGAAGGGCAATGCCAAAGAATGCTCAAACTATCGCACAATTGCACTCATTTCACATGCTAGCAAGGTTATGCTCAAAATCCTACAAGCTAGGCATCAGCAGTACGTGAACCGAGAACTACCGGATGTACAAGCTGGGTTTCGAAGAGGCAGAGGAACTAGAGATCGAATTGCCAACATTCGCTGGATCATGGAGAAAGCACGAGAGTTCCAGAAAAGCATCTACGTCTGCTTCATTGACTATGCAAAAGCCTTTGATTGTGTGGATCACAACAAACTGTGGCAAATTCTTAAAGAGATGGGGATACCAGACCACCTTACCTGTCTCCTGAGAAATCTGTATGCGGGCCAAGAAGCAACAGTTAGAACCGGTCATGGAACAACCGATTGGTTCAAAATAGGGAAAGGAGTATGACAAGGCTGTATACTGTCACCCTGCTTATTTAACCTATATGCAGAGTACATCATGAGAAATGCCAGGCTGGAAGAATCACAAGCCGGAATTAAGATTGCAGGGAGAAACATCAATAACCTCAGATATGCAGACGATACCACCTTAATGGCAGAAAGTGAAGAAGAACTAAAGAGCCTCTTGATGAGGGTGAAAGAGGAGAGTGCGAAAGCTGGCTTGAAACTCAACATTAAAAAAACTAAGATCATGGCATCTGGACCCATCAATCCCTGGCAAATAGAAGGGGTAGAAATGGAAGCAGTAACAGACTTCATTTATTTGGGCTCCAAGATCACTGCAGACGGAGACTGCAGCCATGAAATTAAAAGACGCTTGCTCCTTGGGAGGAAAGCTATGGCAAACCTAGATAGCATATTAAAAAGCAGAGACCGTCACCTTGCCGACAAAGATCCGCATAGTCAAAGCTATGGTTTTTCCAGTAGTAATGTATGACTGTGAGAGCTGGACCATAAAGAAGGCTGAACACCGAAGAATTGATGCCTTTGGACTGTGGTGCTGGAGAAGACTCTTAAGAGTCCCCTGGACTGCTAGGAGGTCAAACCAGTCAATCTTAAAGGAAATCAACTCTGATTGCTCATTGGAAGGATTGATAATGAAGCTCAAGCTCAGATACTTTGGTCACCTAATGCAAAGAGAGGACTCTTTGGAAAAGACCCTGATGCTGGGAAAGATGGAAGGCAAAAGGAGAAGAGGACGGCAGAGGATGAGATGGCTAGATAGCATCACTGAAGCAATGAGCATGAAATTGAGCAAACTCAGGGAGGCAGTGAAAGATAGGAAGGCCTGGCGCAATATGGTTCATGGGGTCACAAAGAGTCGGACACGACTTAACGACTGAACAACAACAACAAATAAAGTAACTGAACTGTTCCTGGATTTGTCTCACTGTAGTTCTTGGAATGAACCTGACAGCATGCTTCATCACCTCTTCTGTTGCTGACATGATCAGAACACTCCTAGCAGTTGTGTTCAGTCCAGTTCCTAATGGCCACTGGCAGGCATGCCTGTTCCTCTCCAAATTCCCAGCAACTGTCTTCCAGGCCCATTCTGCTTCAGGCAGATAGCTCTTCCCTTATACCTACCAAGTTTATGGTCCAATTTCTAGCTTGAAGACCTTGATCAGCGAGAACAACAGCTGACCAGGAACGGGAGTGAGAGGGGCTGCATAGTAAAGTGGAAGACAGCCAGCTTTTTCTCTGCTTTCATGGAGCAACTCTCCCTGCATCAGACCACTGTTGTTTGAGCTGACCCACATGAAACATTTATGCAAAACCAGAGTGAGTTTTGACAGATGTCTTATCATTTGTCAAAACTTGCTTCCTCCCCATCACCCTCCAACATTAGTGTGACAGGTGGGCATTTTTCTGCCAGCTGATGATGTTAGGTGGGAACAGAGGGAAAGAATGCCTTGTCCTTAACATGCTCTGCACACCATAAAGAATAACACTGTCTTCCAGCATCATGCACATCACAAGTGGTAACAGCAAATTTTATATTGATATCATTTTTTTCCAGCTCAAGGACTGGTGAATAGCACTTTAATTCAGCCATGAGGAAGAACCCCATAGTTACCACATAGTTCTTTTTTTGTAGAATTTGCTTCCATGCTAAGACAGATATGAACTATTTCTCATTTCAAAGGAAACTAATAATTCAGGAATGATGCAATTAGTTTAGAGTTTGTAAGTAAGAATGCTGTCCTTTTTGACTGAAAAACTTGACAATGTTATCTTTTAACTACACTATTTCATTCATTCATTCATTCATTCATTCATTCATTCATTCATTCGGCTTGTATGCCGCCCATCTCCCCCAACAGGTGACTCTGGGCGGCTCACAATAAAAAACACAGTTCTTTCCAAGATGGCTAAAAACTATAAATAATTAAAAACATATTAAAATGCCCTAAAAAACCTCCTCTAATTTATGGCCCTAAAAAACCTGTAAGATGCTGGGGGGGGGGGGGGGGGAGACAACCCATCATCCCACCAGCCATCTCCACAGGTGCGGGCCCCCCTCTGGCCCCCAGGCCTTCTGGCAGAGCCAGGATTTAATACCTTTCCTGAAGGCCATGAGGGAGGGGGCACACCGGACTGTAGATTTACTACTACAACCACATCTACTTTGTTGTAAACATATACTGAGGACAAACTAGTTGGTATACTGGTAAGATGATCAATGAAAAAGACAAGAGGACACTTGTACTTCAATCAGCTTTGTGGAAAAAATGGAACATAAATTCTAAATTCTAAAATATAGGAAAGTCCTTGTTTTAAATCTGGTTATATTAAGGAAACCAATTATTTGGATGTCAGAAGAAACTGAAGATGTCTAAGAGATGGAGATTTGAGCTTTGCTTCTCACCAAAACCTATTCTGATGAAGTAAGCATATTAGCAGAATGGCTAAGATATAACCTTCTTTGTCCTGAATGAAAGAATAAAAAACTTCAGAAAAGGTATGCTAAATGAGACCAAGGACCCTATCTAGTCCAGCCCTCTTTCCACAGTAGACAAGCAGACATCTTTGTGAAACCATCAAGCAAAACATAAAAACAGAAACATCCTCCCACTTCTGCTCTCCACTAAAAATGCAGAGTAAAGAAGTTCTACTTACCTTCCTCAATCTTTTACCATCTAGCTTCATTGGATCATCTCAGGATGTAGCATTTTGACAGAAGCCTATCTACTCTCTCCACATTATACCTAAAGCCACTCTGACCCATCTTCCCAACTCCCTTGTTTTTATAATCTAAAGAGTCGTACATTTTGCAAGGTGTCCTCCATACGGGGGCAGCTCTCATCTCTTCTTTCAATTGCCCCTCTTTTTTTTCACACATTTTCTAGCAAGTCCATATCCTTTATCATACTGTCTGAACTATTATCTTTTCAAATGATCTTTGGCCTACCCAGGTACCTTTTGTGATTCTACCTGTCAATTCATCCCTTTTCATCTTTCCTCCCATGCCAGCATCTATTACCCTATTCCTGTTAATGGCTGTAACCATTCACTTCACAGCCACTTAAATCCTAAAATTCTTTGATGCTTAACCAGCCCAGGAGCAATCTGATCCAAAGAGTTCTTTGCAGAGACCAGACATCTGGGGAATCCTCCATTTGTCATTGCTAGGTATCTGCAGGTTATTAAAAGAGCTGGGAATCAGTTCTTTACCATTCCTTACCAACCCTAACCCTAACCCTAACTCCCAACATTGGAATCTGCCTTTTTCAAAGCAGACACCACTGGCTCAGCATCAGATCACGCCAATATCGTTTGGGCTCACAAGCCAGAAAGAGTCAGACTTGGCAACTTTTAAGATGTGTGGGCTTCAGTGCCCAAAATTCCCCATGCTGGCTGGGAAATCTGGGAGTTGAACTCCACACATATTAAAGTTGCCAAACTTAAAAAACAAAACAAAACATTGATTTAGACACCAGGAATTGAGCTTGATTCAAGGGAATTTTATCTTCACCATCAGAACCCCACCATCCCTTTCCTGGTCAGTAACAACTAGCTCAGAATCTTTCTGTATATATGTGAAATTGGTATTGCTTGCCTTAATCCATGTCACTTTGCAGCTGTTTATACTGAAATGCATTTGCCATTATAGTGCTCAATCATTCAGCCTCAAGAGATTCTCTGGAGCTGTTTAATGCTCCCTTTGGTTTCAATCATTTTAAATATGTCATCACCAAATTTGGCCAGTTCACTGATTATCCTTAATTCCATACCATTTAAGAACAACTTTAAAAAACTCTGGTCCCAATCCAGATGCAGGGGGACCTGGTTTGTTCTATTTCAAGAACAAAACATTTATTCTTCCTCCATCCTTTCTGTTCTTTAATGAGTTACTGATCCGTGCATATCTTAAACTTTTGAAAGTTCAGGTAAATAATGTCAACCAGATTACTCTATCCATATACCTAACAAAGCTTTCTAGCTTGGTCCAGACTATATAGCCTCCTTGACAAAATACCTTCCAGAATAAGGGCTTCCCCGCTACAAAGTGTGCTCCACCCATTTTGGAGTCAGCAGAAAATTATTCCAGCATGACATTTGCTGTCCCCATTTGCCGGTCCCTACCCTGCCTCTATTGCCTTGGTTCTACCTCACTGCCCAATAGCACTGTCCCAATTTTGCTGTGCGGAGTGTGAAAAGCAAAGGGATTAGTAGATTCCTCTGCCTTTCCTGTCCTCCCTCTTCAGCACATCCCTAACCAGGGAGGAGAACATCTGCCAGCCACATCATTGCAGCCTCAGGACAGGAACAAAATAGGTCTGGCTGAAGGACTCTTTCTCATTTCTAGGTTTGTCCCTGTTTCCTCGCCTACCCCCATTCTGCCATAGCCTAAGCTGAATAAGATTGAAAAAAATATTTTGGAATTGCAAAAGGAGCCAAGTCATAAGCAGCATTTTAATTTAGGATTTCTCTCCCTTTCTTCTCCTTATATAGGCAACAAATGCCAACTTCTGGATTCCTGTGTTCTGTTTGGGAGGCAACAGTCCCATCACTCAACTGTTTCATCATTTCAGCCTTGTGCTCAACTTGTCAGGGCCACAGAGTTAAAGCACTTATAGTACTGTTGGCTGAGCAATCCAACCCTATTGTGCTATTGTGATGGACCACCATTTAAATTACTGGCTATGGTTTGTTTCCAACATTCCAGAGGATATGAAATGCTTCTATTCAGGCATCATACTGTGCTGTATGGATAGATGTGTGCTTCTGGGAGGGGTCCATATGCACCCAGCTAGAGCAGGGTTGCCATTGTAATACCAAAAGAACCCATGTGCTAAAAAAGAAAGTTCTAACTCTCTCAACAAATCCAAAAGACCACTGGTACAGCACAGCATCGCCTGCCACAATCTCTTTAGAGCAGTGACAGCAGGACAAAGCTGAAAGGGAGACTGAAAGGGAGAAGATGTGTCTGCATTTGCTTCAAATGGCCAATAAGCACTGCTGTGATCCTGCCAATTCCTAGGCACCTGCCTTTCCTTTCAACATAATGGAGAAGAGTAACAGATTTTGCACACCACAATGGTTGCCCTTGAACAACATCAAATAAAGAGGACAATACTATTTTAATACTGATACAGCCAAGGATGAATTAAGCTGGGTCATTCGTAGGCTGGGGATGAGAGGAAGGTGACATCAGGGACATGGCAGGAAAAAAAAAAATATTGCCAGAGTATGCTTGCATCATGGCTAGGTACAAGTAGGGAAAGGTCCAAACCATAATATGGTTTGTTTGATTTTGTTTTAGTGGGATGTTTGAAACTTCCTCCCCATCAGTTCAAAATGTATGATATCATCAATACAATTACTTTTGCTCTTATTTGTGACTGTTGTCTTGGAATCTCTGGAACTGGGTGAGAACCCAGAATGCAAAAGAAGAATGTGCATGCCGCAGAGAGTGAGAGAATCATTTAGGCCACATTCTATGCAATTAACGCCTTTCACTCATTGGGTGCTATAAGGTCTAGAGGGTTTCTTTCCCTTGGCATAATGAAAAAAGTTTGGTTTATTATCTTGCCCAGACATAAAGGGCATATATCTATGGTAGAATAGACCGTACCACTGAAATATAATACTTCCAGAGACAAATGTATAGAAAGGATACGGAAGGCTTCACTGGAGAATCGGGGGATCGCTCGTATTGGTTTCTCCCAATGATAATTATAAACTTTAAGCCATTACAAACTCCAGTGATCAAGTTCAAACTACAGTAATGTGACTCAAAACCATGGTTCTTGCTTACAGTCACTATTTACAAGACATGATTAAACACATGGAAATTTTGTGATGGCTTTTCATTGTCTATGTTGGGACATTAATAGCTTACATCCAAACACCCCAGTATCAGCCATTTCCCTCTCTTGATGATGGGATTTAGGTTGACGTCCAGGTGAATTTTTAATCCTAAATGACACAACCAAGATCATTAGCTGATTTTTTTTAATGACAATACCTTCTGAAGACTTCCCTCACATTACAACATGGTTTATTGGATAAACCAGAATTGGACAAATTATCTCAGGCTAAGCCACAAACTTGATTAAAAAACCATACAAACTTTTAGGTTTATATAATAAGCTAGCAAAAAACCAATTATGGTAGAGTGCAATACGTGAACTTAGTCATAATAGCAAAAATGGACAAAAACAGGATTATTTATTGAAAGCAATACTCTCCTTCTGTACCTCACTTTGTGACCAAGTGACAGGGGAGTGAGGCACCACAGTGATATTGTATCCTTAAATCCCTGTATTTCTTCAGATTAACTTCCACGGCCTCAAAAGAGCAAGCCTGTTGGCCGAGAGCCACGAGCTGGGTGTACAGAGCAGACATCCACAACTTCTATACCATGGCAGAAAACTATTTGTGGCATTCTGTGTAATCAATGGGATAGTTTCCACACCCAAGTTTCTATTTTCACGGATGTCATGGTTTATTTACCTGAAGAGGCACATTAATTACTATCAGAAGCAGAAGAATCAGCCACCCCAAGCCTTCTTACTTCAAGGCCAAATTCCCGTCAGTTGAAGTGCTTATTAACTTAACCCTTCATTGGCTTTGGCTCCGTTTCCCCTTTTGACTGTAGAGCCGGGTCTCTTCTACAGTACATGCCCATCCGATATCCTGGGTTGAGTGCAACCCCCAACCTCCCCCACATGTAACTGGATCACCACCCAGATCTATGCTTTTTGCTGCAGCAACGTGCAGACGGTTGAAATATGTTCGGCGGAATTATTCTCCGTAACATTTAATTAACCGAAAAAAAGCGGCTCTTATCTTCGTGCTCCTCTGACGAGGTTGCATCTCTTACATCTCTGTTCCACGGCAATCCATCTATTTTTCAATTGTTCCAAACACCTTTTCTCAAAAAGTGTTTTCTAATTATTTTGTTGTTAAGCAACAGCGACTGGGCGGCCATTGCAAAATAATTACCGCGGATATACTTATCCCTAATACGGCGCCGTCTAAGCAATTACACCACTAGCGCTCAGAACTTCCCTAGCAGCCTCCCTTCGGGCGCGCGCGACTGGACCCAACCCGCCCGCGAGGAAGAAACAAGTTCTATGTGACGCCTGCGCAGTTGGAATCGCCTTCGGCTGGTTCCGCCCTTTCGCCATTGGCAAGACAACAAAAGTTCCGAGCAGCCATTTTAGAAACATTCCTTTCGCAGAAGGCCACGTTTCTTTCTGCTCACCCCGCCCCGTGTCACGTGGTACAGCAGCCGTTGCTGGAGTACAGTAGTGCCGCCTCTGCTGATTGGTTGGCGGCCTTTCCCAACGTCCCTCGCGCTGGAGGCGGACGGCTTGGCTTAAGGGGAGCAGGTTGGTCGTTCCTCGCTCTTTCCCTGCTAGGTGATGGCGGGGGCCGGGTTGGGGCTGCTGTGGTTGGTGTCCACGTTGTTGGTCCTGAGCGGGGTGCGAGGTATGGAGATCTTCCGTGACTCTTCGTATAGCCTGTTTTCCTTTCTCATCCACTTCGTGGGAGTCCCTTGGCTCCTGGGCCTGGTCTGGCTCGTGGGCCCTTCCGAGCACCTTCCCTCGTGACCTGCATATGGGGGAAATGAGTTATGAACGATTTATTAATGTTTATATTATCTTTAGCAATAATTGGTAACTACGGCAATTCAGTTTCATTCATTCAGAAAAAGAAAAAAGTGATTTTTTTAAAAAATCCGTTTTGGGAAGAGCAACATAATGATTGATTAGCTGCTAGCTGTATTGTGTAAAATAGAATGTTGGTTTTAACTTCTACCTCTACACACACATTTATCCTAACTGCCTTAAGCAAATCTTCAGTCTCTAAATGCTTTTTATTTATGAAACTTCAGTCCTCTTCACATTTTAATTATCATGGCACTGCCTCTCAACTTAATGGCAAGTTTTGATATAATAGAGCTTTGTAACACATACATTTCCCTATGGATGAAAGTAGTTTAGTTATGAGTTTGATTATTGTTTGCAGTATACTTGCTTTCTTAGTGCATGAACCAATTTACATCCAAAGCTTTTGAAGCAGCTGTCAAATTGTATGTATATATAGTATAGGTAGATAGATAAACAATATAATAAATGTAGTATTCCCTACTCCTGAACAGTTTAATCTGTCATCTTGAACAAGAGATTCTATAACTGAGATGCCATCACAGTGAAATGAGGTGTCAACTTTAGAAATGCTTGTGGAAGAGATAAACTCAACCATCCTTATTCTGGGAACATAAGCACATAGCTATATTTCTGAAGTGTGAGGTAGTTGTAGTAGCTGCTGATTATGGTACAATGCAATTTCTAAGAATGCCTTGAGACGTTCCAGTATGAGATGGCGAGCTCAGTAAGGAGTTCATTTCTTTGAGCATCTTCATTGAATGGCCTAGCAAACTGGTAACCCCCACTTCAAGCTCTAAATATTCTGATTTTGATAAAGTTATTTTTCTTTCCTGGTAGCTGAAACCTGCACAGAACCAGTTATCTCCCCATCCTACTATACTACCTCAGATGCTGTTATTTCTTCTGAAACAGTCTTTGTTGTTGAGATCTCCCTCACCTGTAAAAATGGAGCACAAGTAAGTGCCTGAATGATTTTTTTTTTTTTTAACATTTTAAAGGAAATACAATCTGGAAAATTTGCCACAGATGTAGTAAATTGTGTTCTAATGATTATGATAGGACAGTGAATCTGTCCCATCATGTGCATGGCTTTGGATTTATGGTAGGTCCCTTTCCATGGGCTTCCCATAGTGGACTCCATGCCAGAGAAACTTGTCTCTCCGAACCATTGGCTGGTCTGACTTACTGTAGTCCTAGCTACTGATGTGGGTGGCACATTTAAAAATGACACAAAAGTAGCCAAGTTCTTTTATTGATAGAAAATCTTGACTTCCCTCTCCACTGGATTTTCTATTAAAGGCAAGTTTGGAGTGCATGTTGACATTTGATCTGGGGGCAGGGAATGAGTCTGTCTTTCCTGTTATTCCAGGTTCCTCCTGCAGGACAATTAGAATTTTAAGATGAGAATATTTTGTGGATTTCTGTTACTCTGATACTCATCATTCTTCCTTTCTGTAGAATGTTGCCCTCTATGCAGATGTCAATGGCAAGCAATTCCCTGTTACGCGGGGTCAGGATGTTGGTCGCTATCAGGTAAAAATAAGCACGATTCCTACTATAGTCAATAAATGCTAATTTTACCCTTTGAACAAGTCTGTACTGGATGTCAGTTGAAATTGTAGCATTTTTATACATCAGCTAATTTGAGAATGAATACTTGGATTTGACTTTTCTGGAATTTGTGAGGTTATTGTTAAAATTCTGCCTTGGTTTGTCTTCATATTCTTGCAGTCTTGGTTTCATTATTTAAAAATGGAAAAGGAAGAAACTGTCATATCAGAAATGCTAGTTCATAGTTTGATTTTTTAATATGAAATATACATTCTATCTATTACAGTCTAGAAGGATTATGATATGAAAATCATGCAACATATAAGAATTGAGTTTTGTCTGTGCTGGAGGCAGCCTGGAAATTTGATTGAATAAATAAATGACAACAATACTTACTCTGTAGTAAGATTAAGGGCATTGGCAATGAAGAATAAGTTGCCAATCCTCATACTGTATGACTTTGGATAAGGAAGTGGTTTCGCACCATAAATGCATGGCTCTGGTTTTGTGGTGGGTCTGGTTCTGTGAGTCCCTCCTCCTGTTCTCCATGCTAAAGGAAATTGCCACTCCGAACCATTGGCTTGTTTGGTTTATTATAGCCCTGGCTACTGAAGCGAGTGGCACATCTGTGTGAATGTCTTTGGGTGTATGTTCATTTGTGTACCTGTGTTATCAAAGAAAGAGGCAGCTTTTCTTACCACTGACCCTGTATCTTTTTCTTCGGCAGGTTTCTTGGAGCATGGAACATAAGCTGGCTCGCTCTGGCACCTATGAAGTGAAGTTTTTTGATGAGGAGTCCTATAGTATCTTGCGCAAGGTGAGAGTGCTCTGATGGATGGAAGGAAAAGATTTAGGTAGACTTTGTAGACTATGTGCAGATTTGTGATCAATATAGGAATGGGGAAACTGAATGTTTACATTTTAGTATTAAAGTTGGCAGCTTGACTTTCCTTCCAGTAGCATGATTAAGAAAAAAACCCTTGGTCTTGGAGCTGGAATCCCATGAAGAAATTCCATATTGCCTTCTGTTGTGTGAAAAAAAATGATACAGTTCTAAGTAAAAGAATATTTCCCTTGTTACTGACATACCACAGCATGTCTATGTGTACTTGGAACTGAGACTGAGGCATTCTTCATCAGATGATCCAGGGAGATTAAAATTTAAGAACTACCTCACCTACATTGACTTTGATTAAAAACCCTGTCCTGGTATTCTTTTTCACTGCTAAATGTATTGTCAACCCACCATGCTTTCCTCTGCTAATTCTATCCATGTAGTGTATCTTCAGTGTAAGTAGATAATGGTGTCAAGAGATTATGCCATAGGCCTTTGATTAATTAATTTGAGCCTTAACTCAGCTATTGGATTCTCTTCCCTCTCTTAGGCTCAACGCAACAATGAGGATGTCTCAGAGATCAAGCCTCTTTTTACAGTCAGCGTGGATCATCGGGTGAGTAAAATACCTGCAGCTTCTGTGGGACATTCTGTAATAGGTAGCCAATGTAACCAAGCTGGACCTTCAGTACTATAACCACAATTGGATAAACCAGGCTATTTATAGCATATGCTACTTTCTGAATGCAGTTTGTGTGTTCTGTGATGGTTTCTTTACAGTTACTTGATCAACTATGCTTGGGTACTTGCTGCAAGGAAAGAGTTAATGCCTTCCACCCCAAGGAGGAGGATATTATTTGTACCACTTAGGATTTGATTCAGGGAGAGATGAGATAAAAACCATATACACTATTAAAAGAGGAGAGTGTGATGTGTTAGATATAAAGGGCCAATTCATAAAAAGACTTAATGTATTTTTAATTTGGATTGTAGGGATAGCTATAGCTTACAGGAGGTAGGGAAAGGATTGAATTTGCGGTCAATATTAATATTTTGCTGTATCATAGAAAGGAGGTTCCTAAACTTTCTATACTAGCAAGCACAAAATGATTGCCAGAGAGGATTGTATCTGTACATAAAATGGCTGTCATAATGGGCCACTCATACATCAGACATTTCGTAGGAGGCAAACTAGTGAAGCTAAAAAGTTTGTCTCTGTTTCAAAACACAGAGCTATTCCTTTGAGTCCCCATTAATAGGAAGATTGCTCAAATCAGTTTCTTCCAGATGTGCACAGTGGAAGCATATATGCCACACTTACTTCTGCCCAGAAAATCCCAATGGTCTTCCCTGACAGGCTGCATTTGGGCCACTCCCTCGGTACCTTTACGATTTCAAAGTTTCCCCCTGCTCAGTATCAGTACCTCTTTTTGTGGTCCTTTGACTGTTTTGCTGAATAATGGAGAAAATCTTGAAAAGAGAAAAACCCTACGATTGCGTGATTGATCTAGTTAATTACTCCCCACTGGCCAGTTTTACTCCTTGGCTGAGATTTTTCACACTACAGACAGGCCAAATCTAGATGTAGTTCCTTATGTTCAGATGATATGTTCTGGTACAACTGACCTCTCTGCTGCTGCAGTTGTGTCCTTGTGGTCCAGAGAAGGATTAAAAAATCATAGCACCCAGAAAATTTAGTTCCACCACTTCTCATTCTTTCCTTTAACCAGGCTCTGCACTGAACATGTTTCTGTTCTTTCCACATTCCCATTGCAGGGTGCCTGGAGCGGACCATGGGTCTCCACTGAGGTACTGGCAGCGTTAATTGGTCTCCTGATATATTATATGGCATTCACTGCTAAGAGCAACATCCAAGCATAAAGCACTTCAATAAACTCTCTATACCAACTTTGCTGCTTTCTGCCTTTTCTTTGGAAGGTAAAGATTTCCCCCATAGCTGCCTTTGCCACATCAAAAATAGCCCCCATGTGGCTTATCAGCACCTGATTCTTAATTTCCATCACGCGTTGTTTTGGTTTGAAGCAGGTCAGAATAATAGCTGAGTGTAAGAGCCTGTTGCAGCTGGATCAGAGAGCATTTGCTGATCTTCCTTCTTGCTGCCTTTCAAAATAGTTTTTTTGAGGATAATCAAACTGCCTAACAAAAGAACTAAAAGGACCCACTATAGCAAATGACTTCCATGGAATTGGAGTCCCAGAGAGAAGCAGTACACACACACACACACCATAAAGGTGCATACTTTTCTCTGCCAAACTAACATTCTGAATTGTGAGTGGTTGGCTGTGATGGCTGATTACTTCCCACTCCTGAGTTAAGGCCCATTTTCCTTTGCCTTAATCCCATTAAGCAATGCATCTCTGGGTGCAGTCGTAATTATGCTACAGCTCATTATCTGTCTAATGACAACAGCTCCTGGTGTGAGCCACTGCGGCAAGAGTGGGATTACTTCACTGCTCTAAAGTTGTGTTCATGCCAGATTAAAAGAAGGAAAGCCTGCCATGAGGGGGCTGCAAGGAGAGCATCACTGACTATAATATACTGATCCTAGAAAGGCAGTGAATCTTCCTAATTTGGGAATGGGTCCTTTTTCCAGCAGTAACAGAATGTATGGCTATCCTTATATTTGTAACGTGCTACTGTTACAGTTGAGTAAGGTTTTTAGCTCCTGCAGTCTGCATATGAACCAGTGTGGAAGTCAAATTCAGTTACAGTTTTACAGACCATTGTGTAAACTAAAGGGTTTGAAACTCTTCAGTTTCAAGTATTTTTCTAGAAATCAGAATGTTTACTAGAAAACAGTCAAATGAGGGGAAGAGCATAACGGGAAAGATTCCTGATGGAACTTGCTATTAATTATAGGCCATATTTATTCCATTCTTTCTGTGCCTACAGGTAGTCCTTGTTTAGTGACCACAATTAGGACCAGCAACTTGGTTAAGTGAAACTGTTGCTAAGTGAAAAATTGTATGACTGACTCTTTATGATCTTAAGGTTTCCTTTGCTTTACAGACCTGTGAAGGTCATAAATGCAGGCATTGGTCACAAAGTTACTTTTTCATCACTGTCATAACTGCAAACAGTTGCTGTCTGAGGCAGTCACTAAGCAAGGACTACCTGTAAATGGAAGAGGCAGTGGAAGTGGGTTTTAACATAGAAATAAATTCAAACGGTGATAGGGCTGAAAATTAGGCTACAGGCATAAGAGGGTATGGTTGGTGATCCTGTAAGGCAGAAGTTTGTTTGCATCCTAACCAATTTCCAAAGTACTGGGCAGTTTCTATTCCTTCTACTGGGTTGTAACCTGGAGTGGGTGGTGCAAGCCCTGAAGTGTCTAATTGCTGATTTCAGTTGTAGCTCATTTCAAAGCTTTTGTGTTTATTCTACATTGCCAATCTCTTAAAGTGGAATGAAAGTTAGCATGCTAGGTTCAGCTTTGCTTTGCCTGTAGTGTTACTAGGCATACTTTTTCTCCTGGGTGTAACTTTTTAAAAAAAATTTCATGCTGAGTATCTTCACCTATTACTGGTTTACAGAGTATATAAGAGAATCCTGTTCTTAGTATTGCATTTGACACATAATAAACACAGATCTGTATCCTGTCCTTCCTATGAGCCCTGGAATCTTTATGTATATAGGGAAAAGTATTTCATTCACAACACACTTCTCAGAATTTTTTGTGGAAAAAGAAACATGCTATTTAAGCTGGTGTAATAGAGATTTTAAAAAATTACATCCAGGAGAAAAAGTATGCCTAGTAATACCACAGGCAAAGCAAGGCTGAACCCAGCATGCTAACTTTCATTCCACTCTATGAGATTGGCAATGCAGAATAATTCTGGCCACTGTCCTTTGTTATAAATTGTGAGTTTTTGCCATTATCTAAAACTGTTAGATTGCTTTCAACAGCCAAGCAAGACCTTTGGCTCATCCAGCATACAGCTGGGTGCTACTCTTTCAGGTGCATAGCTCAGCAGGTTTTAGGGATATATCCCCAACTTAACTACCTGAATCCTTTTTAAATGGAGATTCCGTTGATCCAGACTAAGACTTCATGCATGTTTTATATGATATTCTAGGCTATTCAGAAAATATGAAAGTTTATTTAGTAACTAGGGCTTCAGAAATTCCACTAGTATGTTGCGGAAGTGACCAAATTCACATAATATCTATATGAAGCCATGTGATTTATTTGATTTTGGCTTAGTGTGAACTCAGTGTTCAATGTGAACTAATGTGAACTCAACCACTTGTAGTCCATAAACTCTGGATCACAGTTTAGTGTGATTGTAATTCCACAATAATGCTTTATTAAATAAAACAAGGTTGAGCAATTATTTAGCATGGGGTGGGCAACCTTTTGGCAGCTTGGGAATCATATTTCATGTTTTTTGGGTGGGCAGAGCTGGTAATGATATAAAGTAGCTGAGGTCAGAGGCTAGGATTTTCCATATTCTACTGTTTTTGCTGGGGAGGAGAGCTTACAACTGGGGAGCTTCAGGTTGCTCATCCTGACAGTATAATAGGTAAACCTAATCATTGGTTGCATTCACATTGTAGCCTGATGATGTGGACTCCCAATTCTTAAGGTTAGTTTATGAGTCAGCGTGTCATTGCAAACTTGGAAAACTGGATTAATGATGGTTCAATTAACTAATCTTGCCATGCAAGTTAGCTGCTGTATACTGTGATCTAATGTTTTCACCCCTTTCTGCTCCTGTTGCTGTTATGGAATAATCTGCCTCCCCACAAAGGCTCTCCACATGTAACATATCAGTCAAGACGTGGTTATTGTAGAGGTTCTACATCTAAAGCAGGAAAGGGTTTACTAATTTTAGACAGCACCAGTTTCAAAAGTAAATACTTACACTATTGATTTGCATGATTTGTTTTCACTGAATAAAAACATTTTTTCATTCTTTATTGTAACAATGCAATTTCAGCCTCAGGTACAGGGTTGGCCACAAGCTATCCATTGCGCAACCTCCCTACGCTAAGCTGCTGCCTCTTCCTGAGCCGGGAGGGAAGGGCAGTGACACGGTAGAAAATGTAGGAAGGGGGCCCTCAGTCACTTGTGGATTGAGCCTCCAGGGCTCAGACTTCTACCCTGGGAGAAATTAAAAACTGTAAAACCACAATCACAAAAGAGAAAAGAGAGAAGAAAGATGTCACAACATCCCAATTTGGGAGGAGAGGAAGGGTTCATTGGTCCTGTTGATGCGGGGTGAGCTTCCTTTTCTTGTGCTCTGCACATTGTCTGTAGATGAGAGTTGGTGCTTTGTGCTTCAGGATGGGACTGGCATGGACCAAGCTGGCAAAAGCTTTCCTATAAGTAAAAAAGGACAACAGACTTGCACAACTGCTTTCAATATAGATGGTGCACACATCAGGAAAACAGACTTTACTCCCTAGCAGGCTCCCGGTAGCACACTTACTGGCCTATTTTGCCCCCCAGTCCTTAAGGCAGGAAGGGATGCTGGGCTTGTCACGCTCTAAATTTGGTTTATAGAGGAGGGCTCTTTGAGCCCATGGAGCACAGATGGCACTAGTAAAAGGTCCCAGGTAGGTTCAAAAAGCAATCTTCCTATTAAGCAAGGAGGAAACTGCTGTATTTATTCTTCTTTCTCCGGTCCGCCCAGGAGAGAAGAACGGTGCAGCTCCCCTCCGCTGTTCTTTCCTGTACACTCAAACGGTAGTGACAGACAGCAGTGGGTTGTAAACTCTGCGGCCATCTGCTGAGCGAGTGCCGTGAGCCAACATCTCTTGGATGGTAATCCAGTTGTCCAAGATGCGTCGACTCCGTTTCTTCATGGTTTTACGATGGCTCAGTGCCAAGATGTTGACCTCACCAGAAACCCCTCGAGCTTCGCTTCCTTCCCTTTCTCTCAAGCACTCCAGCCGGCTCTGCATCATAAATTCGCGACGTTTCCGCTGCTCACGAGCTCGAATCAAGTGCTGCTTCCGTTCCTCCTTGCTCCAGTAACGTCCCATCTTCATCTCACTGACCGCATCATCATCTGTCGTCATGCCACTGCGTTCCTCTCGGATCTTCATGGCCCTGGCTTTGAGCAGCCGGTCCCTCACTGGTCTCTTGGCCACGTAGCGTGTGCCATCACTACGGACCTTCACCTTCCACTCCATGCGGGGTTCTCCTTTGCCCCCAAGCGAGTCCTTGCAAATGCTGGCTAAGCTCATAGGGCTGATAGGAGCAGGGAGCTCTTCCCGCTGACGTCTACTCAAATAGGGGCTGCTTTCCCCAGCTGCCTTGGGGCTGCGCCGAACCCGCTCTTCCCGGCGGAACTTGGGATGTGGTGGGGAAGGAGGAGCTGCGCGGTTGAGATTGGGGGTCTCCGCCAAGCGACGCAGGGGGCTTTCCAATAAGGGGGTGCTTCGACAACTTTCTCCAGTGTTATAGGCACTCGTGCTGTCCTTATCTGAGCGTTCTGGCAGTTCAGTGATGTCTGACAGCTCATGTTTCTTAGGTTCCCCTTCCAAGGTATACAGGCCTTCCTCCTCAAGCAGCCAGGCCTTCATGCAGCGTTCACGGAGCTGTTGCATCTTCTGTGCTCGCAAGATGTTGCGGCACTTAAATTCCAGGTGGCGAAGCTCCTCCTCTAGCAGAGCCACCTCGTTGCGGTTGACATCCAGGGCAGCACTCACTAGCCCTGGTTCATTGCCATTCTCTAGGTGACACTTGAGCTCCAGCAGCTCACGGTAACGTTCGTACTCTTCATCAGTAAGTCCTGGCATCAGGTCTGTACCCACAGCACTAGGAAGCTCCCCTGCCAGGAGTGAATCCATGCTATAATGGAAGTCACGAGGCTGGAGGCTAGGCCCAAATTTGCGCAGGCTGCCTGGGGTGTTGGCAGCGCTGGGTGCTTCATCTCCCAGCAGGTCATGTTCAGAGCTCTCCTCATTGCGGGTACTTTCATCTGTCCGGCCAACTCCACTATCTAGCTCCTGGCTGTTAGTCAGGGGTGTGGCTGCATCCCCAGAAGGCTTTTCTTGTACTGGTTCATCCTAAGGAGAGGAGGGAGAGGGTACCATTCAGGGAAAGAAGTACAAATACCACCTTCTGCTCTAGTTTTTGGCCCAGAATTTCCTATCTGACACTTCTGTGCCAGCCTTAGACCCTTGCAGCTAAACTCTTACAGGGGCCAGACTTGAATTCGGCAAAAGCTGAGGGACTAGTCATACATTCCACAACTGATTCCCATGTAAACTGGAAAATGGATTAAAGATTTTAACTCCCTTTACAAAGATATGGACAGCTACAAAAGTGTTGCCATTGCTTTCCTCTTACTTGACTACAAAGGTTTCTCTAGCCCCTTTCAGCTCACAGCAAGAACAAACAATGAAAATAGTCCGCATAGGTATGTCCTTGGCTGAAATTAAAGCAACTCTGGGCCCATTTTAGGCTTACACAATCTACTTCACATTTAGCAAGTGCAAAGTACAGGTGAAACTCGAAAAATTAGAATATCGTGCAAATGTTCATTTACGTCAGTATGGCAACTCAAAAGGTGAAACCAATATATGAGAGAGACGCATTACATGCAAAGTGAGATATGTCAAGCCTTACTTTGCTATAATTGTGATGATTATGGCGTACAGCTTATGAAAACCCCAAATTCACAATCTCAGAAAATTAGAATATTACATGACATCAATAACACAAGGATTGGAAATAGAGCAATATCAGACCTCTGCAAAGAATAAGCATGCATATGTACTCAGTACTTGGTTTGGGCCCCTTTTGCAGCAATGACTGCCACAATGCGGTGTGGCATGGATGCTATCAGCCTGTGGCACTGCTGAGGTGTTATGGAAGACCAGGATGCTTCAATAGCGGCCTTCAGCTCCGTTGCATTGTTCGGTCTCATGTCCCTCATCTTTCTCTTGGCAATGCCCCATAGATTCTCTATGGGGTTCAGGTCAGGCGAGTTTGCTGGCCAATCAAGCACAGTAATCCCATGGTCATTGAACCAGGTTTTGGTACTTTTGGCAGTGTGGGCAGGTGCCAAGTCCTGCTGGAAAATGAAGTCAGCATCCCCATAAAGCTTGTCTGCGGAAGGAAGCATGAAGTGCTCCAAAATCTCCTGGTAGATGGCTGCATTGACCCTGGACTTAATGAAGCACAGTGGACCAACACCAGCAGATGACATGGCTCCCCAAATCAACACAGACTGTGGAAACTTCACACTGGACTTCAAGCATCGTGCATTGTGTGCCTCTCCATTCTTCCTCCAGACTCTGGGTCCTTGGTTCCCAAATGAGATGCAAAAGTTGCTCTCATCAGAAAAGAGGACTTTGGACCACTGGGCAACAGACCAGTTCTTTTTTTCTGTAGCCCAGGTAAGACGCTTCTGACGTTGTTTGTTGTTCAGGAGCGGCTTGACAAGAGGAATACGACATTTGAAGCCCATGTCCAGGATCCGTCTGTGTGTGGTGGCTCTTGATGCACTAACTCCAGCCTTAGTCCACTCCTTGTGAAAGTCCCCAACACTTTTGAATGGCCTTTTCCTGACAATCCTCTCCAGGCTGCGGTCATCCCTGCTGCTTGTGCACCTTTTTCTACCACACTTTTCCCTTCCACAGAACCTTCTATTGATGTGCTTTGATACAGCACTTTGGGAACATCCAACTTCTTTTGCAATGACCTTTTGGGGCTTTCCCTCCTTATGGAGGGTGTCAATGATGGTTTTCTGCACAACTGTCAGGTCAGCAGTCTTTCCCATGCTTGTGATTCCTACTGAACCAGCCTGAGAGACCATTTAAAGGCTCAGGAACCCTTTGCAGGTGTTATGGATTCATTAGCTGATTAGAGTGGGACACTTTGAGCCTAGAATATTGAACCTTTTCACACTATTCTAATTTTCTGAGATTGTGAATTTGGGGTTTTCATAAGCTGTATGCCATAATCATCACAATTATACCAAAGTAAGGCTTGACATATCTCGCTTTGCATGTAATGCGTCTCTCTCATATATTGGTTTCACCTTTTGAGTTGCCATACTGACATAAATGAACATTTGCACGATATTCTAATTTTTCGAGTTTCACCTGTATTGGCTGAAAGTGAAGTCAGATGGGAAATAGTGCTTTGGGAGATAAAGTCAGTTCCCTACTGCATCCTAGGATCCATAAGCTGAGATGACCTTATATACACAAAATTCCATATACATCTGAGTTACTTTCACTCAGGTATCCTAACAATCTAATTAAGTATTATTGTGTACATGTGTGTGTACGGGGGTTACAATTGTCATGTCAAACAACGTGGAGTCAGATTTTCTTATCAGTCTACTGCAAATTGTCCAGCAGTCTGCCAGAAGATCCCAATCTCCTTTCTGGTCATCCCAGCTTTCGTGTACCAATCAAAGGCCAAAAAGTGAGCAGAATTGATAAAGCTGCTGGCCCTTTTCACCAACTGAAAGAAGGGAATGATCAAACGCCTATGGAAAAGATCTGCAGCTAGCTTTGCCCTGGTGCAGGCAAGGGAGCAGAATCTTACTGTAAACCAGTGAAGTGGGAACTGGAGGCAAATGGAAGTAGAACCTGCCAGAATGGTTGCGTCAGTTCAGACCAGTAACAGGAAAGGCTGTAGCCCAGTGGTCGAGTGTATCCTTTGTATACATAAGGACCAAGCTTTATGCCCTGTCGTTTCCAGGTGGGTTGGGAAAGAACCCTTGAGCAAAAGCCGGATTTACTGCTGCTAATCAAGCCAGACAGCACTAAGTTAGAAGGATCAGTGGAGTGGGTTAGTGTTCAGGCAGCTATTGGGAGCAAACTTGTCCTCCATGCAATTGATTGGGATTCTCTAAATGTTCTACCATGGAACAGTCCCATTATAAATCACCCGTGTCATGCAGTACGAGATACCAATGTGAGCAATTTCTCTGCTTGGTGCCCTGCAAAGCGTATTATTTGCTTAGTAGCAAAAGCTTCAGCCTGTTCTGCAGAGGAAGCACTTAAATTCCTCTTCTAAGCCACATACCTGCTGGCCTGGCGGAGAAAGCAGCCGTTGCGGTTTTATTCCAGCTTCATGGTCAGAACCAAAATCATCCAGGAAATCCTCACGGTCGCTGTCCTTCCAACGTTTGGACAGCTGGAACGGTGAACAGAGTCACAGTGAAAAAGGCCAGGAATTCCAGTTTCTATTTTCCAGTCCAGGTTCTTTCAAGTTGCCCAATCTCCACCAGCTTCATTACTTTCTACTAGCCTGTACTCTAGTAGCTACTAACTCAGAACAACTAATATAGAAGATAGAAACATATTTACCCAAACTGTCTGATACATTTGACCTCTAAGCTCATTTCATTTCAGATATTTGTGAAATTCACTTATTAAAGTTTTTTTTCCCCTTCAAATCAGGCAAGCATTCACAATAAGAATAAAACCAGAGGTTACCTTGTCAAATACACTTTCCAAAAATAGCATCAGGACTATTGTGACCTATATTCAAATCTTTTTACTATTTGTTTTTAGGTCCATAAACCAAAATTTGGGAAGACAAGATCATACTTGGCCTTTGAGTGGTGTGCTGTGGGCTACTCTCCAAACATGTAAAGGGCAGGACAAAGAAGTAAGGCTGGTCTAGGTCAAAGGCTAAATCTGATTTAATTTAAATGCAATTAATTATTTGCAATTAATCTGCTTGCTCCCCAGCTATTCAATCATTTCCCCATTGTCTGTCATCATTTTCATAAGTAAATTTTGAAGAATTTGCATGTAACAAGTTATCTTGCCAAATTAGCCTTTTCTCGCTTCTTGATGGGATAACGTGTTTAGCAGGATGTTGAAACACAGGACAAGTAGTATTTCTTGCTTTCAGCAAAATATTTGACAAGCTATCCAATGGCATTTTGATGACCAAATTAATGATGTGCGGGCTGGATGGCATGACAGGTAAATGGACATATTGTTGGTTTGAGAGCTGTGCTCATCAATGGTTTCTCATCAAACTGTGTGAACCAAGGCCACAGGGTTAATCTTTGAGTCTTTTCTCATCAACACGTTAAGCGATTGAGAAATTGCTACCAGATTTGCAGATTTTATGCACAATAAGTTTTTTCATACTTTCCTTCTTCAAGATTTGAGCAGCACTGACTTTGGAGGAGCAAAACTGTTTTCAGGTCCCCATAAGAAATATGTCCAGCTTTTTTTCTCCCAATTAATCTTCTGACATCAAGATGAAAAAAGGGGAGAAGAGAGGGGGCATGCCGTTGGTAGATCAGAGGAGGCTTTGGATCTATAGGATCTAAAAGCCTCCCATTTCCCAACCAACTCCTCTAACACAGGGAGAGATCATTTACATCAGACCTATAACTGCATGACTCAGCAGGTGGCAGTATCTAGCTGATTTTGGCTGATTGCTAAAAAAGATAAGTGAGGTCAGATCTGGTTAGTGGTTGAATGGGAGACCACTAGAATTCCCAGGGCTAAAATGGGAAGTTGCAAAGCCATCTCAGAAGAAGACAATACAAGCCCTTTACATATTGTTATCGTGAAAACTGCATAGATGTGTTCTTGAGTCAAGCTGGACTCAAAGATTTTATTATAGTTAGCAGAAAAAAATGTTTTGAGGGAAATAGCTGTCATCTCCTGGAACATGAAAGGAAACAAGGGTGCTACTCTTTTTTCCTCTTAGCCAGTACTACTTTTAAAAGAGTTCCAGCATCTTTGGGCTGTGATTACTCTCCATAGCTTCTTTTGATCTATTGTATATACTCTAGAATAATGTATGTGCAATATTAAAATATCAAATACACACACACACACATATAAATAAATAAATAATACAGCTATATATTCCTTGTTTTATTGATGGAAGCCCCTCCATAAGAATGCATGATAGTTATAATACTTATATATTGTATTATAAAAAATATTTTTAAAATAAGTACAATTTGTAAGATGAATGAGGAAAGGGAATGCTTCATCTTGTGTTCGTTAGCTCATTCACCAATCTTGCTTCCAGCTATTGGACAAAGATATGGGAAAATACGCTAAAATAGTTGGGGACGGGGGAAAAGAGAATTGCAGAAGTAAGTCCAGGATTGGGGGAAATAGGAAAGTTCCCCCTTCACTTCTCCTGTGCAGATCCCAGCCACCCACCCATCCCCCACTTACAATTATAAAATAAGCACAGAGCTGGGAATCTCTTCCACTTTGTTTTCAGTACAAGTCAACGGGAAGTAAGAGGGAGATCTCCTTTCCCCAGTGTTCCATAGAAGTAAATGAACTGGGAGGGCGTAGGGGAAGCTCGCCTTATTCAGCTGAGCTCTTTATCCCATGTATGGCACTCTGTACCACACAGCCAAAGCAACTATCTCAGCCATCTTCTCCCACTGGCATGTTCCAATGTGTTTGTTTGCGATGCCATCATCCCCAACCAGTGCACTGGCTGTGGGTCATGGGGATTATGGACAAAATTCATCTGATGGGCTTGCAGTGGAAGAAGACTGATGTGTTGTTTTTTTGTTTTTTTAAAAGCAACAGTGTCTTATTTTAGAAAGCCTTAGTTTTCCCTCCTGGAGGGGATCAGCTGCTCCTAAAGTAGGATACCTCCAATTGCTTTTGGCTTCGGATGAAGACAAGATGCTATAATGTATAATTTTGCTATGAGAAAATTATAACTCTGAGCACTTTAATTCTGATCCGTTATTGTTCCTTTAGTTACCTCTCCCTTCTAGTTTAATTAGGATAATTTACACAATTTATTTAGGAATTTTACATGAATAGTTTGCCACAGTTTTCAGCTCAGCTCTCCTAGAGCATAAGCGCCCCGATTAAATTGCTGCAAAAGGAATAACAATCGAATCATGCAATCTTTTTTTGGACTATGAAAAGAAATGTACAGGTGTGGTGATGTCCAAAAATAAATTATAAAGTGGGGAGAAAAATATTGGAAGTTGCAGCGAGGTGCACGTGTGCAGAAGAATGGATTAAGTGAATTTCCTTTTAAACTCTAGTAAACTAAATCCAGGCTTAAAACAAAAGAACAATAAGTGCTTTACCAAAGAGGGTTACTTTTAAAACTGTATCAGGTTGTCCATATTCTCATTTTGGAGAAAAATTATTAAAATTAGTCAGAACAGGATATAAATGGAGGAACAGTTCCAGCTCATCCACAACATCAGGCAAGGCCTGATTATTATTATTATTACTACTACTACTACTATTACCACTACTACTACTACTACTATTATTATTATTATTATTATTCCCTGTGAAACTCTCCATCCCCCTTCATACTTTCCACAAAATTTTCTAAACAAGGCGCTGAATGCACATGTTTTCTTTATCATGCAAAGCACTAACTCTTTCTTTATGGCGCTCTGTCTAAAGCAAGATGTGTTGTACTAGCACATCCAGCATCTTATGGCTGGCAGTGATTTTCTTAAGTTTCAGGTAGACATTTTTTCAGCCCTCCCTGGAAGTCCCAAGGACGAAGCCAATACAGGTAGTCCTCACTTACCAAGGGTAATTGGGACCAGGAGCTCTGTCACTAAGCGATGCAGTCGTAAAGTGTGACATCACATGACTTATGATGGCAGTTCCAGCAGTCCCAGTTGCCCCATTGATTTTGCTTGTCAGAAGCCGGCAGTGAAGTTCACAAATGGCCATCACATGACTGTGGGGTGCTGCAACGTCATAATTGCTAGCCGGGGAGACTGCAATGGCTGCAACTATGAGGACCTGTCATAAGTACCCCTCATTCAGCGCTGTTGTAACTTTGAACAGTTGCTGAATGAGTGGATGTTAAGCGAGGACTACCTGTATTTCAAGCTCTGGCCCCCTTGTGTAGTATACTACAAGTCTTCTCTGGCTGAGTTACAACCCAGCTCCCCTAGTCCCCCTTTTCTTTTAGCCATGAACTGCATCTAAGTGCTTCCCACCTCAGTCTCAGGCCTTGCCAGCAGCAGAGAAATGTTTGTTCGCTCCTCCTGGGTAAGAATTGCTACAGCTTCCTCTCGGTTTTGTACCTCCATGCCGTTAATCTAAAAGTGAAGAAAATGTAAAGAAAAACAAGTTGATGGCTAATGTTATGCCACATTAAATGAATAAATACATACAGCCAGCCTTTCCAAACTGGGTCTTCTCCTTTTATCTTGGATTACAATCTGCATCATTTCAAGCCAACAAGCCAATGTTGTGCTGACTGGATATGATGGGAGTTGTAGTCTACTACAAGTTGGGGAGGGCTATATTAGTCTGTCATTATTAAAATCCACAGCATTCCTCCCCCCAAATTACTTCCCTTAATGTTCACCTGGACAATGCGATCACCTTCTCGAATCCGTCCATCCTTAGCTGCAATGCTATTAGGACTGACCTAGTAGAAGAGAAACCCACATTAGGAGAACTGTTAGGACTTTTTGCTTCCTATGGTTGGTGACCATGAGAACTGACCAACCTTGAATCTGGGCTGGGCAGCCGGTGGCACTTCAGGTGTTACTGAAGTATAACAAATGTAATTTTTCACCACGGACCACGTTTAGCAATATCTAGAAGCCTATAGGTAGCTAAGGCCCATTTTAAGAGGGGAGATTTGAAACAATATGAGAAAAATCCAGGTTCCAGAGACTTCCAGGTGGAGAAATGGCAAACTAACCTGCCTTCGCATTGCGGGGACAACATAGAGGCAGAGATTACCAGCTGGTTGGCAAGCCCAGACCTGTGGAACTTTTCTGAACAAGGGGAAGCTGTGAGATCGCCCACCTGTGCTCCAGAGGAAGAAAGATCAAGCTGACAGCCTCAAGATGAGCCTGCTAAAGGACACTGAGTTCACCAACTCCACTTTCTAGAGTACGTTAGAGAAGGAAAAATTTTAAAAGCTATAGACCAGCAGAATACGTAAACACCTGGTGAGTACACCTCCAACCTAAAGGATGAAAGTAAAAAGTAAAGAAATAATTATATGGATTTAAAAAGAATTAAAAGCAAAAAGTTTGCCAAGACTGGGGAGCTAAGAAAGTTTAAAACAGATTAAGGGGATAGCTGAATTTGGAATATTGTTTATTAAAGTACTTTTGAACTAATTAAATAAATAATACATACCTCCAGGGGAAAGAGGATTGTTTAAACTCGTTACGAAGGATGATTGGTTGATTTCATTAAACAACTGACTGCAGAGGAATTTAGTTTTCAATGATTTTCATATGCACAATTAAGAGAAAGATTTAATAGAGATAGAAAAGTAACCGGAGTTGAACAACTAAGACGGTATTCAAAATCGAATTGTGTACAAATGATGAACATGTGATTGCTAAAATGTATAAACTTTTGTTGAGGTTTGAAATGGAAGAAGAGCAAGTTAAAGAGTGCATGATAAAATGGGCTAAGAACTTTGATTATAATATACAGATAAATCAATGGGAAAGAATATAGTTAAAAGGACTGAAATTCACAGTGTGTTACCATTTAAGAGAGAATTTCTATAAAATGATGACTCCAGAGAAATTATCTGAGATGTATAAAGGTACTTCTAGTGAATGTTAGAAATGTGAAAAACATGAAGGGACATTATACCACGCGTGGTGGACTTGTGAACAAGCTAACAAGGATACAAATACATATGATGATACAAAGAATTTTAAAGATCAATATTCAGATGTAACCAGATTTTTTTTTAATGGATAACCAATTAGAAAAGACTCATGGAAGACTGGTTTTGTATATGGTAACTGCAGCAAGACTATTATATGCACAATACTGGAGAAATACTGAAATACCCACAATGGAAGAATGGATTGTGAAGATGGCAGAATTTGCAGAAATGGCAAAACTGACCTGCTTGATCAGGGATAAACAATGAGTATGTTTATAAAAGGCTGAAAACCTTTTATGGACTTTTTGCTGAAAATGGAAAAAAATGAAATGGTGATTTTTGGATTTGCTGACTAAATTGGGCTGAATATGGAATAGAGAGGAACTATGTAACGTAATCTTAGAGAGGGAGGAGGGATAATAAGTTTGTAACTGCTGGAAGAAGATTGGAAGTCACTTCTTTACTGTAGTTATCTTTTTGTGTGCTGTTTTCTTTCATTATCTGTATTGGCTCCCACACTTTTTCTTTTATATCTTTTATTCCCGACTTTACTTTATATGTGTTTTCATGTTTATCTTTTATTCATGTAAAAATCTTCAATAAAAATTACTTACTTACTTACTTACTTACTTACTTACTTACTTACTTACTTACATACATACATACATACCTACCTACCTACCTACCTACCTACCTACCTATCTATCTATCTATCTATCTATCTATGAAAATCCAGGTTCCCTCAGATCAGAGGTTATTTACTGCCATGGCAGATTGGGCCAATGACACCTGGGTTCAAATGCTTGCTTGGCCAGGAAGCTCCCCTTGCGATGGTCAGCCCCTCTTGTCCTAAACTACCCGTTCAAGCTGTGAGAAGGAAGGAGCAGAATATGCTGACCACGGACTTGGGAGAAAGGTGTTAATAAATAAGTCACTTGAAGATAAATGTCTTGCAAATCCAATCTCTACCTTAAAGATATATTTATAGCAGTATCAACTGTTAGAGGAAACAATAAATTCCACAGTGCACTAGAGATGCTACTGTGGTACTTCAGAGAGTATTGATTTATTTTTTCATTGATTGATGTCCATTTACACTCAGACTGCTGGTACAGAATGCCACAAATTGAATAGCTGTTGGATTTTATTCAAGAAACGTCTTGGAATCTTGATTTGGGGCAAAACTAGAGATGACATTTAAAACCATAATAGTGGTGATTTTTTTTTAAGATTGTAAATAACAACTGCAAAGGACTAACCATGACTTGTACCACAGAGAGTAGAGAAAGCAAGCCATGATACCAAAGAAAATCTCCAACTCAGAGTACTACATCTGGGATGCACTATTCAGGATGACCACCGGATGGCAGCAAAGAGTTACAATGGTCTGTGTCCCTTTTCTGCCATCGTGTGGTCACCTGGAGCTTTGCAGCCCAGCTATTATAGCCCTATACAGACATGAAATTCCTATTTCCTTAGGAAGGAAGCCTCTACAGAATTTACACATTCCTCCTTCTTCAATGAAGATAGTCTATAAGATTTCATCCTATCTTCAATTTGGAGTCTGTGCTTCTGCTGCCTCCAGTAGTAACCACCTCCACCTCCCCACCAAGGATACCCTTGCCAAGTAATGGAGCTATGCAATATCACGTTATGCTCATTCTCTAAACACAGGATCATGTGCAAAGAGACGTGGTTCTGTGGTTCACCCCATCACACACTCATGCACAAAGTGAATACTTCTTGCTGCTGAAGCAAGAGCAAAAAATCAGGAACTCGGTCAGTTCTCCCTGCTTCATATAGCTTGAGCCCCAACATGTAGCTCTCTCTTTCCCCCATTTTCTTATTTTAGCCTCCCTGGGCCACACACTGCATGACTTTAGGCACTGCCCCTGCCCCCACCTCTCCAACGTAGATGCCTACATCGTCCTCGTCATCAGTTCGATAACAAACCATCAGGCCCAGCTTGTCCCGGTGACTGGATTTGTACAACTCCACCTCCTGTGAGACAGAGAGAAACACCAGACAAAGATCACCCAGTGTAGCAACCTATCCACCTCCCTTAGATCAGGGTTCCTCAACCTTGGCAACTTTAAGACGAGTGGACTTCAACTCCCAGAATTCCCCAGCCACCAATTCCCTTGCTGGCTGGGGAATTCTGGGAGTTGAAGTCCACCCGTCTTAAAGTTGCCAAGGTTGAGGAACCCTGCCTTAGATGACCTGGGAGCAGAAGGTTCCTTTGTGTAGGACCTGTAGTCTGATTTTCAAGACTTCATGCAGTCAGCTGACCAGAAGTTCCAGATCTCATTAAATTGGCTCTGTTTGGCTGCCTTTCTTCCATTTATACTCAAAGAACCAAAGGCAGGTTTTCTACAGGGGTTATTATTTTTCTTAAAAAATGTCACCTACCCATAGCACAGAAGGAGGTGACAGCTCATAACATGTGAGCTGCACGCAGCCCTGTAAACTCTTAAAGCATCCTCAGGTTTTGCTGCCAAAATTTAGCGGTCTGCTTATCTGTTCTCTCTGCAATAAAAACAGTGCAAAATAGGTGCACCCAAGCAACTAAAAGACTTCTTGCATCTATTTTGCTTTTTTTTAAAAAAAAAAAATCCAAACTGCAAGGATACCTCTGCATTTCTGGACTGCCCTTATAGACCTTGGAAGTCAAAATAATTAAAAAAGAAAAAAAATCTTTTTCAGCCACTCCCTTCCAGTGACTTAGATATGGCTAAGTAAGGTTCAGTTCACACAAGCATACTCAGCAGTTGATGGCTGTGATCTCAGCTGAGCATTTATGAATGCACGTGTGAATAATGAACCCACCCACCTTTGTATCACCTCAGATGCATTGTTCTTCAGTGGCATTCAGTCAGCCATCAACAGGTCAAGTACTGAGTACCAACGTTACATGCAGAAATGTGCAGATCAACTGTTCTCTCCTATTTCTCTGCTCAGGGCATCAGTATTATATTCAGGAAGACCAGGTGAAGATCTCCCAGAATGTTCATCAACCGTTCTTTTTAGTAGTGATTATTTCTTAAGGGTGGAGATAGGTCTTCTAGAAATAGAATGTAAGGTATTAACAGCAAAATGTTGAAGGGTAAGGAGAATAAGGAGGATCTGCCACAAAATGCTGCAGTACATCCTCCCTCTAAATCAGTGTTGTCCAAACCTGGCCACTTTAAGATGAGTGGACTTCAACTCCCAGAGTGGACTTCAACTCCCATGGCTGGCTGGGGAATTCTGGGAGTTGAAGTCCACTCATCTTAAAGTGGCCAGGTTTGGACAACACTGCTCTAAATGGAGGGGCCATGTTTAAAATTCCAGCCCACCACTTGGTCTTAGCAGCGTGTTCTGCTACCTTCTCCCACTGCATTCCATTTTCTTTCTAACAATTCCATGACATTAAGTGGCTTCTGAGCCTCTCAGTTCAAATTTGGTTGTTCCGGAAGAGTAGCAAGCTGTCTGTTTAGACCACGATCTCCTCCTGAGCATGTTCCCTCCTTTATGGTCCTTTTGCTTCTAATTCTAAAGGGGCTCATCTCCTGAGTTCACAACTGGAAGGAGCAATCTGCTCCCCTTTTAAGAATGAGTAGCCCTTTCTCCTTGCTTCAAAGTTCTCTCACAGTGACAATAGGCACCACCCTATTTTTGGCCCTGGCAGCGGATGCTCAAATATTTTCCATCGTGCAACCTGCACCCTTTTTAGAAAGCATGGCTATAAACTTTTCGCACCAGTGCCTGTTCTGGATTTGGGGAGCTATTGAGAAAAGCATCAACTGAGCTGATGGTCTGTAGGTATTCTGAATCTAGCTTTGATTTAAACACCTGAAATTTATTCTGGTGTGAAAAGACATCATGGTAACTGAAAATCCTGCTCTACAGGCAGAAACTTGAAATGAGATCCCAGTTTCAACACATTCTCACCTCGTATTCTAGGTCTTCTGCTCGCTCGGCCTCTGGAGCACCTCCTTCCATGAATTCCACAGGGTCATAATATTCATGTGCAATTGAGGGGCTTTGAAGAAGAAAAAATATAGCATAGGAAGGTGAATGTTCCATTTTCCCACTTAGAACTTTCCCATGGCTCTGTTCTATCAAGTGCAATTTCATCAAAGGCAAGTAGATAAAAGAACTTGGAACTTGAACATGGTGCCAGCTCATAGTCACCCAGGGCTCAGAGGATATAATCTTATACATGCTCGTAATTGTTAGCCAACCTATATAAATATAGGGAAATCAAGCTAACAGCTAATGAAAGTTTCTCAGCATTAATGCTGGGGAAATAATGCGCCTGGGATCCAGTTTATTTTTTAAAGAAGCCTGACGTGTTCTTTTGCTTTTAACATCTGATCAGTGTGCAAGCTGAGGGTTCACAGGATGCACTGACACAGATACTTGGTACCAGATCCAGGTGCAAAATTCTGAATGATCACTAGATGACAGTGGAGAGGCACTCTAAATTCTGTTGCCATCTATGGCCATCTGGATTTTTGCAGCCAGATAGCCCTAAAATATTGCCAGCAGCTAGATTAATACACAGTGAGTTGCTGTTAAATGTAGACTTATGGAAGCATGGACTTCCTGAAATGTGGATGTATGTAATGACCAACTGAAGGACTGGCAAACTTAAGAAGAAAGGAGGAAAGTAGGAAGGAGCCAGGGTTTTGACTGGATGATATGAAAGGAAAATTGCTATTGCTTATTTTTTGTTATTTAAAGTTGCAATAACATATTGTGATATTTTAATGTATTTAATGCTTGTTAGGATTTTATTTATGTTGCTAGATTGATGTTGTTAGCTGTCCTGGATTGGTTTGTACCAGGAGCGTACAAGATGTAAATACAACCAATGGTAAATAAAGAAAACAAGAGGGTATCGTGTCTTCCTCAAGATAATGCTCACAGATCAGGCAGCCCATAGGGTTCCATCGTCACAGCTGGAGGGCTTGGTGGCCGGATCCTGCTTAGGCCCAGTAGGTGTTCAAAGGTGATGTCTGTCTGGGTTCCACTATCAACCAGTGTTGTGACATCTCCTTGAGAGGTGGATCCCTCACCACCTCCACCCCGGCTACGAGGACTGCGCCGTAGCACCTGGATGACCAGAGGCTCCTTAGAGCACCGGAGGGCCTCAAGGGTCTGCTCCTGTGAGAGACGGGACAGTTCCCGACCATTCACCTGAAGGGGGAAGAGAGAAAGAGGATGTCATAACATTCTAAATCCCTACTCTTTCTTCATGTGTCCACTGTGAAGTCATCCTCAGGTATCTTCATCCTTGAGGTGTTGTTCATACAGTACTGATTTTGCAACTTCCCAAAAATAGCTTCCCCTCTTTTTTCCATGAAATATTTTCTCCTTTATGAAAGTTACAGCAGACTGGCATCCATTTTATTTGCCAAAGGTGGATTGCAATTCGCCTTTTCCTCAGTTCCCTGCTGGAAGAGCCAATTCTAACATTGGACAAAGAGAGACTGCTGGGTTACACAGCAGGTTCCAAATGTCACAAAAGAGCAGCTGATCATTAAATTATTTAAGATATTATCATTATATCTTTACTTCCATGGAGAGCGAAAAAATGTTATCCCAGGAGCCACAATAACTTGACATGATCTGGGTATTATATATCCTGAATATATACGTGTGTGTATGTGTGTGTGTATGTGTGTGTTCCTGCAAATATCTATATATGGTACCATGTATCGATGTGGTACCGTGGGATCTTCACCCTTGGGCTACTCCTGGCTGTTGCCCTTCATACATTCCCAACCCCTCCAGGTCACATCCATATCATCCCAGCCATATTTATTTGCAGCAGGTGATTATGGGATTCCAGCAGTTGCATTCAGACAAACTTCCATTCAGTCCATTTTAGCATTTGCCAACATCATATCCTCCAGATTACAATTCCCATCACCACCAAATTGATAGTGATAGACTGTACTGCTCAGGTCCATCTGGAGGGGGCCAAGTTAGAAAAGATAGCTACAGTTTTGAAGGTTGACCCTAGATGACTAATAAGTTCAAGGCCCTAGACTAACATGATTCCATTTTCCCAATTTACAATAGAAAAACCACACAGGCTTTTGAATCCCGCAAAGTTTGGTCATCCCAGCCACTCATTGTTTCAAGAGGGCAAAGCGGTTTATTGCAAACACAATGCAAAAAAATTGGAATGATAACAGTTTGTTAAGTACGCTAATTACAGAGTTAATGGCTTTTATAGTTCCTTTTTATCCTAGAATGCTGTTTTAGCTTTCATGCAAATTATTACAAATCGGTGCAAGGGAGTTCCTAGAAAAGACAGGAAGGTCCTGCAGTTTGGGAATGTCACTCTTTCTGGATTGTACCAGGGAAATGTACATGTCTGGCAATGCCTCTTCCAGGAGTCATTCACAGCAATACAGAATGGACCCACAGCAATAAAATGCATTAATTATTATTCATATAAATGTACTAGTCCATTGGGGTCTTGTTTCAAATGCAAAAGCACAAAGACAAAAGTATGATCAGACTCCATAATTAGGAGAATCTATTTATTCAGTACTCGGCTTCTGTAATACAGACAGCCCATACATATTATGGACAATTCATAAATCAAGAAGCTCAGTAAAACATATATAGGATATATCCAATTTTATCCTCAGAACTATCTGTAAAATAGGCTTAACTCTCAGGGGTAATAAACCTGAGGCTGGGAATGGAAGCTCATTAAGCTGAATACTCTTTAATTTAAAAAAGCCTGCATGGATTTTTTGCATGTTAGGGAAAGAGCCATCTTCACAGTCTATTAACTCTATCACTGTATTTCATGATGAAAATCACATATTAGAAATTCTACAGGTAACCCTGTATATAACCATTAAAGGAAAAGCACAATTTCTTTGTTTTTTTGCCTTCCAAATGTCTCCCTCTGTCCTCTAAGCCAGTGTTTCTGGCATGCTGGCTGGGGGATTCTGGAAGAAAAACCCAAATCAGGCAGACTTTGTTCATCATTGGCTGACAGTTATACTGATTTTTTTAGGTAGGCCTGCATGCAATAGCAGTTCGGTTCATTCGTCATGCTAACCCATGGTTGGTTTTAATCAGTTTGTTGAAAAAGCTGCAATGGATAGTTCATATATTCTGCTTACCCAGAAATTATGGTTTATGGACTACAGTGCCCCCAACTGAACAAAGCAGCATATACTGTAGCTTCCTCAGAAGGGCATACCTTAAGGCCCCAGGTGGCTCCTGAAAACCTTGGTGCAACCCTCAGAGGTCTCCAGAAATTGCCACCATACTGCAATTGTTATGATCTCAGAAGAAGAGAAATTACACAGTGCACATATTGGTCAAACTTAATTTGTATCAGACTGTAAATGAAATAAAATTGAATTCAATTTTTGACCTGGCTTCATGCACTATTTTTTGAAAGATGACTGGCTCCGGCATGTTATTTAAAGGCCATGTTTGGGCTTCAGTTCAAAAACACTATACATCATTAGACTGGCATGTTTCGTGAACCCAACCACTGTATGTTGCAGAAGGATCTGCTAGAAATTGAGAACACGCTGCTGCTCTGTTCTAGTTGGCTTGAGTTTAAAAAGAAAAGGAGTTGCAGTGAACTGAACCAAACTGATCCTGTTTTGTAAGAATAGGCACCTTAACAACTGGTGGAATTTATGGGTCCATTTAGCCCAATTCAGACTGCGTTATTTGGCAATGCTCTCCAGGGTGACCCTGCCAATGTAGATGGACTCCAAGTCCTTTCATTCTTGACCATTGGCCATATTATCTGGGATTCAAGTCCAAGAATAGGTCGCACATTGTGACAACCATCTTCACCACGCATGGATTACAGAAGCCAGATCACTATTTGAAGGTAGAAATTAGCTATTGTGCTGGCTCCCTCTGTGTTGGGATGAAAGGAAGATAACAAGTCTTGCCAGGGTTCCTAATGATCAGCTCACTTTCTATTTTGTTCAGCTTTATCAGCATGTTCAAAATTCTGGTATCTGTAGTGGTAAGTTAAGGACATAGTAAAGGAGCCATTAGATGAACAAAGAAAGAAACAAGACAAGGGGCTCATTTACTCATTCAACGGTTGTATTAGAGGTAGCCCCTGGAGAGCTTTTGTCCTGGATTCTGTCCTTACAGTTTACCTCACTTCAGTTACTGATTCTCAGAGGCAGATAAGGGCTGGTCGCAAGCCTCTTGGTTTAGGCAATTCTCAAGAGTCCTGATACTCTCCAAGTTCAGAGCACAATGCATATCTCCTCATAAACCTCACATTGATAAATAATTCTGATCGTTCCAAATTTTCCAAACCCAGGTAGGCTCCCCCTATTTAGGCTCCCTGAAGGCTGTGTGTGTTCTGTCACATGCGAACACAATGCAAGACACGGTGCGGTTACTGTGGGAACTTGCCCAGCCACCACTTCATTATGCGTCACAGGCTGACGCACCTGTGGGCTTGTCATTGTGCAGTGCACCCTCATACTATATGCAGAAGGATTTCACGCATCACATTGCCTTTTGCTGAACAGACGTGTGTGTGTGTGTGTGTGCGTGTGTGTGCATGCGCGAGTGCATCTCTCTTTCTCCATCACTGCAGCTGCAGTTACCATGGCAACTGGAGTGATTGATACAGGCATCTGCAACTGGGGAGAAAAAGGAAGATATGGGGAAAGGGGATCAAAAGCAAAGCACATCTCCTTCCTACTCCCTATCCTTAAACTCTGGAAAAAATGGGCGGGGGGGGAGTATGAATTATCCTCCTTTCTTCTTCCACTTGGGGCTGTGAAAGTTCTTTTTTTTAATTATTATTATAGAGACGGGGCTGTGGAAGTTCAAGGTGGGCAGGAGGACAACCTGGGAAAACAGATAAATTGCTTGCTTGACTTGAGGGCCACCAGGGGAACTTTCCCCAGAGCTGGGGTGGGAGAGATAAGATCTAGAGAAACAAATAACAGAGAAGATTGTGGATGAGGTGGGGTAGGAGGCAGATGATGGAGCATCAGAGAAGCTACGGGGTGGAGGAAAGAGGCTACATTAAAAAAAAACAACCTGGGAGGAAGACAAATGAGTTGGGGAGGGGCTGTGGGTGGGAATGAGGAGGACATTCTTTGCCTTAGGAAGGCCCTGCAGGAATTTGTAACAAATGCTAATCACATTCCTGGAGTGTCATCCAGCCTCAGCCCTTCAGCTGATGCTTCCCCATAGCTTTCCTTTGTGTGTTTCTTATTTTCTTCTTCCTTTTTCCCAAACGGTTCTTCCAGTGATTCTTCACCATTCTCTAGATCCCTACTTTACAAGATGTTTTTCTCTTCTCCACCTTTCTACTGAGCCATGACCACCCCCACCCCCCAACTTTTGTAAAAACCTTTGGCCAGAATCTAGCATTGGAAGGCATGGTTCAGTCCCACTGGAGCAGGGAAGCCACTGTGCGCTCTAGAGAGATTTGTGTGTGTGTCTACTAGGATCATTGCAAGTGGAGAAGAGAACCAACTATACGTAAAAGCATTATGAAATGATGGGCGCCACAGAGTTGTTGATATTTTTCTAGATACATATGGCATTATTTGCGAGTGTAATTACTATATGTTTTTGCCTGAAATATAAGATGTATAGCATGTGTTCACAGGGTGTTTATAATACATGCGATTATCTTCAAATGTCATATGTTGTGTGCACGATGTGCCTGTGTGTACAACAGAGTTTAACCAGTGTGTGTGTGTGTGTGTGTGTGTGTGTGTATCTGTCTCTATTACAAGAAGCAGCCATATTCCTATCCTGTTAAGGATTGTATGTATTCATGTGTCGGTGCACACTGAACACGAGAGAAAGAGAGAAGGGGTTATACTATATTTTGTTTTTTTGGGGGGGGGTTGGCATTGATTATGCATACAATCCTTAATATTGATGGTATTTATTTATCTATCAAATTTATATGGCTGCCCATCCCCCCAAAGATGACTCTGGGTGGCATGCAATAATCCAGTAAAAACAGTGCATATATAAAAACAATCATATAAATATATAAAAATTAGTGTAGATATATTTGCGTATATATTGCATAACCATTTGGTTTAGCCTGATGGATGCATACTTTTACAAATGTGTTGACAAATCACACTAAAGCCAAATCAAACCAAACACACAGTGCTTTAATTTGATGGCCTTGGCCCATCAAACTTTAACTACTGTGCTCAGGTCGTAACAACCTAAGCCACAACTACAGGTAATCCTCAGTTAACAACTTCAATTGGGACAAGCGACTCCATCGCTAAGCGATGCAGTTGTTAAGTGAAACATCATATGACCATGCAGGACTTACGTCAGTTCCACTGTGTTCGTTAAGCAAATCACCTACAGTCATTAAGTGTGACATCACGTGACTGCAACTTGTGACTTACAACTTACTGCCAGCTTCTCCATTGAATTTGCTTGTCAGAAGGCAGCTGTGAAGCTTGCAAATGGCGCTCATGTGACCACGGGATGCTGCGACCGTCATAAGTTTGAGGACCTGTCATAAAGCTACTTATTCTGCGCTGTCGTAAGTTCGGTCACTAAACAGGGCAGTCATTAACCAAGAACTACCTGTACCCAAATGTATTTCCCCCTTGGGAAGTAAACCACTGATGGCAAACTTTTATTTGCAAAAGACCATCTTAATCCCGGTCCAGCATTTTCTACCAAGCTGCAGCCACGTCTTGGGCAATTCACAAACCTGTAGGTAGGTTCCTACATACAACAGTATCTCATATTCAGAGCTATCCTTTCGATTATGTAATTACCATTTAGCTAAGTCTGAGCATAGTATTTCTCCACAGGCTATCAAACCTGGTCTGTAAAACTCCAGACCAGTGTTTCTTAAGCTTTTTTCTCTCAGGACCCCTTCCCACTTTTAAAAATTATGGAGGACCCCAAAAGAGCTTTCGTTTGTATGGGTTATATTTATTGACAATTACCATATTAAAAATTAAAATTGGTACATTTGCTGCTGCTGCCCCTTCTCATGATTGTTTGATGTTTTTTAATATTGTATTATTTTTTACCATTTTTTTTTTTTGTCTGCGCTCAGTGACTGCCTGGACGAGTCCTTGCAGTTTTCGAGGCAAGTGTTTCGGAAGTGGTTTGCCAGAGCCTCCTTCCTAGAGCAGAGCCCAGCTGGCGAGCGCAGGAGGCGGGGTTTCCGTTGCTTCGCGCCCTTTTTGGGTGAGCGCGGTTTCGCGCTTACCAGCAACTGGTCCCGTCTCTCTGTGCAAGGCGCTGCCAGCATTTTTCCTCCCACCGGAGAGAGAGTACCCATTTATCTACTCACATGAGTTTTTGACCTGTTGGGTTGACAGGAGCTGGGGAGGAAACAGGAGCTCACCCTGTTAACGTGAAGGCTGGGCTTGAACCACTGAAGTGTCGACCATTTCTGGCCAGCAACTTTCAGCGTCATTAAGCCACTGCGCCACCGCATCCCCTACCATTTTTTACCATAGGCTGGCAAATAATTTTGATTTTGCAGACCCCTGTGAGGGTCTTGGGGGGACCCCAGGGGTCCTAGGACCACACTTTAAGAAACACTGCTCTAGAATCTGGGGAATTCTGGGAGTTGAAGTCCATCTATCCTAAAGTGGCCAAGGTTGAGGAACACTGCTCTAGAGAACTGCAATAGTTTCTTTGATGCCATCTAGTGGCTACCTCAGTTCTTGCAGGCCAGAGTTAGTCCCCTAATTTCTCCTCCTTTCATTTGTGTAGTGTTTTGTGGTGGCAATTGGTCCATTAAACAGTTTGTGAAGTTACACAAGGGGGGAAGGTCATTTTGTACCACGAAAGAAAAAAGGTACATGGTTAAAAGTTATGTGCCAGACCCCACTACTTAGTTGCCATCAACCAACAACAAATTTTGACACACATTCATCAACCACCAAAGCCACAGACACAGGGTCTGCTGAGAAAACTCACATTTTCTTGAATGGATCTGCTTAGATAAGACTGGAATTCTGTTTCATCATTGCCTTAAACATATGTGAACATGAGGACTAGTACATACAGATGCCTATATTCACTGATTTTTCATAACTTAATGACTTGTGGCTGTACATGGGTCCATTTTATTTATACACACACAGAGTGCAATGAAAGCTGTATCTGTGCAATTTGGTCTATTCTGAGCAATTAATGTCAGGGTTAAATTATTCTACTTCAGACACATGCAAAGACCTATCTCTCTGGAGAAGGCTCTAATGCTGAGAAAGGTAGAAGGAAAGAGAAGAGGATGACCAGCAGCAAGGGGGATGGACTCAGTTACCATGACGATGGGTGCACCACTGGAAGAGCTGAAGGACCAGATAGGGACAGATCGTCATGGAGAAGATCTATCTATGTGGTCGCTAAGAATCGAACCAACCTGAGGGCACGTAATCAATCAAGCCATAATCAATCGAATGATGGTCAAATAATAAAACATGCAGGAGCCAGTCAACCAGGAGAGAAAAGTGCATGCCCCATCCGAACAACAAGATGCGCATCTCTGTCATACTCTGAGAACCAAAGAGGTGTTTGGGGTTTACGGAAATAGTTTCCATCCCTAAAGTTCAAAAGAAGAGGCTTGTTGTTGCCGGTTGTCAGAGTTCATTGTGTACTGAGAGTTTGGGAGATAAACCTGGAAGACCTGAGTATGGACTGCAGCCCTTCGATTGGTTTGGAATTTGGGGACTTACAGTATTATTGGATTTAGTGGCTGCCAGGCTGATAGTGAAATTCTAGATGAGATTCAAGTCACACAAATTGAGGGGAAAAAAAGGAAAAGCTGGAAAGTGCCATTTGAAATTATAGATACATTGTAAGAGTTCAGATATTTCAGTGACATTCTGGCTATATTTTAATATTGGTGATCTCTGGAAATATCTTTATGTACATGTGATTAATAAAATATCTAATAGAATGTACCCATTAAAACTTTACACATTAAAACTATAATGTGAGACCTGGAGACCTTTCTCCAGAGCTGAGTTAAAGTGCTCTCCACCCAATGGACATGAAATTCACTGACTCTACAAGTAGTCCTTGCTTAACAACCACAATAGGGACCAGAAAATTCATTGTTAAGCAGGGCAGTTGTTAAGCGAGTTGCACCCGATTTTACAAACTTTTCTGCAGTGGTCATTAAGCGAATCACTGTGGCTGTTAAGTGAAACATGCGGTTGTTAAGCGAATCATGCAGTTCCCCATTGATTTTGCTTGCCGGAAGCCGGCTGGGAAGGTCACAAATGGCAATCACACGACCCTGGGACGCTGTAACCATACTAAGTGCGAGCTGGTTGCCAAGTGTCCGGATCGCAATCACGTGACTGCAGGGGTACTGTGACAGTTGTAAGTGCAAGGACCGGTTGTAAGTCCCTTTGTCCAGCACAGTTGTAATTCTGAGCGGTCACTAAATGAATGGTTGTTAAGTGAGGACTACCTGTATTGCTGATCCCTACCCTGCCTCTACCATATCTACGCAATGATACTGCCCTGATTTTTCATGTGCGGTGTATGATAAGCAAAATGATTGGCTGATTCCTCTGGTTTTGTAATCCCCTCTTTTGCAAGTCACCAGCCAGCTGGAAAAATGTCTGCCAATCACAGGCCTGCAGCGGGAATGGGGGTGGGATCTAGCTATGGAATTCTGTTTGTCATCTCTAGGCTTCACCCCGTGCCTTTTCTTCTACACTCTCTTCTCTTACAATCCAAGGTAAATAAAGTTACAAAGGGAGCTGTGTCACAAGGAGCACTTTTACTGAGTCCTTCTCCTTCCTTCCTTCCCTTTCTCTGGGAGGCAACACAGACGCTGCCTTCTACATTCTTCTGTGCTAATGTGTTTAGTCCCTTAGCAGCAGACAAGGCTGATCTGAGACCAGATGAGAGGGTGTGGGGGGGGGGGTGCCCTCATCAGCCTGAAATGGCCAGTAAGCACTGCTTTGACCCCACCCACTGCTTGGTCACCTGATCTCACCTCCAACTTAATGGGTAGCAAAATGGAAGAGATTTTACACATTTTGCAGCTGTTACTGGATGGTCTCGGCATAAGAGGAAAAGCACTGTTTGAACTCTAGGTCAGCTAATAAGGACTTAAAATTGTGCCACTCAAGGGCTGAGAATGAGATGAAGGCAACATTGTGGGGACATGGGCATCAAAAAGATGCAGCCAGGGATATATTTATACCATGGATAGGAGAAAGGGGGAAAGGCCCATAGACTTTTAAGTTCAGAGTATTTTAATTCTGAACTGAAAGGTAATACTGTTTTCCAGATTACTTAAATCTTTATGAAATTTGTTATTTCTTTTCTTTGGCCACCCATATATTTCATAACCAAGAAACAAAGAGTAATTTCTATCATTTGCTTGTGGTAATGAATAAAACATTTGACCAGATGGTATTTTTTGTGTCATGATTTTCTATACTCTGGATACAAGCAAATGCTAGTAATCTTTGGATTCAAGTAAGTTTCACCTTGAGTTAAGCAAGGTTTATTTGCTGACTTTTTATTATATAATATTTTTTCATATTGTATTTATTGTTTGACACTTTGGAAATGTTTTTGTTTCAGACTTTGTGATGCCTTATAGTAAGAAAGAATGGCATTATGAATTCTAAAATATCTCATTTGAATGTTAATGAAGGTAAAAATGTGAAGCTAGAATTTATGCTGAAAACAAAATGCAACCTTGTGCCCCCTATACAAGATGGACCAACATTCATTGCCCATGCTGGTTGGAAATTATGAGTTATAAGACATCACAAAGTCAGCAGGTTAGGGAAGAACTCAAATAACCTACTCGTTCAATTTCTACCCCACCTGTCTATTCTAATAAATATTCAGGCTAAAAACAACTGGAATATATATTCAGGGTTAGGCAATGGGGTATCCTCCAGCTGCTGTGACTACAACTCCCATAAAAACTATCTACCATGGCCAACCGCCAGAAATTATGGGAACTGTCTTTCAAATATCTGGAGGGACCAGGATCCCAACCCCTTAATTTTATCTGAGCGAGAAATGGAACGGGGCCGTGCACAACAGAACAGGAAGAGGCTTGGCTCTTCCACTCTTGCTGTCACCTGTTGAAAACCTAGTCTGCAAAGCAGGGTTTCTGGATAGGAGGGAAATGCTGAGAGTACAGCAAGATCCCTTTGCTCAGCTCACAGGATAAGCCACAGGTTCTCTTTTCATCCCATTTATTTCCCACAGTGAGAGGCAGTTTTATTACAAGGAGACGAAGATAGGAAGAACCTGCAGGTCTGAGCCTCATCATTAGCTGATCAGATTGTTCTAATCTAATGCACAGACTCTCTTGGCCTTTCTTTGTTAAAAAAAGATAATTTATCATATTGAGGTCATCAGTCAAATCCATTCTGTTTCATGATCAGCAACTGGAATGAAATTACAAAAGGACACCCTACCCCATAAATGGCTCTTGCCAAATGCTGTGCTGACTGGGAATTATGGGGGCTGACGTCCAACCCATGTTGGATTGAGGAAGGCTGATGAGAGAAGATGTTATGAACACCTATCAATCACAGGAATATACAGACAGCAATACTACATGCATTTGGATTTGATTCTCAGTTTGTATAATGAGCTTTTTTGCCAGTCTCATGCTATAAATCTCTAAATTAACAGCATTTAAGTACCGAGGAAGTAAAACAAAAGAAAATACGGTCCCTTATGGGGCAAGCAAGATTATGTACATAAACACAAACACAACCCCTGTAATGTACATAGTGATAAATGTACAAAAAACAGCTATGTAACTACTTAGCCTACAGAAATATATAATGTTGTATATTTCTGTTCTGCACATAGGCAGATACAAATTTACTGTGCAGCTCTGTGAGAGAATATTGGAAAAATCAGCCTGTTTGAAATGTATACCCTTTTTTTAAAAAAAGCCTCTTGCTTTACCTAATCACAATATAGCTTCCGTCTCTGTGACCCAGACTAGCGGACTTTGTCGGATTTTGTACCCATGACCTGGGATGAGAGAGCGGGATGGAAAAAGACCTGGATAAACGGCACATACAAAGGAAAGGGAGACAAGAGGGAGAGAGAGAAGAAATGAAGGAGTGACTGAAAACTAGACTGATGGGAGAGATAAAAAGACAAAAAGAGGAGGGGAGGGAGGAGTAAAGAAACAGATACCTGAATAGGCAAAAAAGGCGGACTGATTAAATCGGCAAGGAAACTAAGGGACTGAAAGGAGTGACTGGGATGAAGGGATGGAAGGAAGTGAATGAATGAATGAATGAATGAATGAATACCTGTCACTCCCCTCTCAAATCATTGCTTCACCCTTCACTGCTCAGTGTCATTCATCCCAATTTATTCTCCCCCCCCTTTTTTTTTTGCAGAAACCCTCTCCCCATTATTTCAGGCACTGTACGCTATGGGAAAAGGGGGGAGACTAGTTGCTAAGCAACCTCCCCTCACTCAGTACCTGATCCCTCCCCCATTGCAGCATTATCCCCCCCCCCCATTCTCCGAATGGTACACCAAATCCCCACCCCACCCCCAGTAGACAACCTGGGATTCCTATTCTGATATCCTCCTCCCCCCCCCCCCGCCCCACAACAAACACCTTTAATCACTCTAGATTACCTCTCCATCCCCCAGACACCTCCATCTTCCAGCCCTCCTTCTTTCTCCCCCCACCCCAGGACTCTTCCTCATGTCCCAAACAGCCCTTCCACTGGGAACGGCTGGGAACTCTCTTGACCCTTTCCAGTGCCTTCCTTCTCCCCAGACGACCCCCTTCTCCTCCATTTTCATCTTGCACGGGTATACCATCCCACGCTCTTCACCCCCCCCCCCCAGTCCTCTCAGTGCTTCGCTCACCTCACCCCAGCAGTCCGATCCCAAAGATCAATGCCTCCCCCATCCCTGCCCTCCCCTCTCCCCCCCCTTACCTGAAGCATGACCCGATATTGTTCTTCGGGTTTCTCTACCACACACATGTTACATCCCATGGCGATGCCGCTCGAGGGGGGCGGACCGAGGGGGCCACAATTTAGGAATGGGGTCAACTCATGGGGATCCTACAGGTGGGGGGGCGAGTCGCTCGCCCTCCCGGCCCCCCCACCCTGGCATAGCCCTGGGCAGGGAGGGTGGAGGTGCCCTCCGGTGCTTGCCCCCCATTCACCCCCCTGGCGGCATAGCGGCGGGCTTAGACAGAGCAGAAAATGGGGGAGGGTGGCAGGAGATGTTTCTCTCCCCCTCCCTCCGCTGGAGGTCGGCGCAGGATCCCCCGGAGGCGAAAGGGACGCCTGTCGCTGCTGCGAAAAAATGCACCCTCGTCAGCCGTCTGGTCTGCCTCGCTCCTTCGCTCCGTTTGCCAAAAGGAGGAGGGGAGAGGGCGGAGTGAAGAGGGGGGGGACGACGGACGCGGCGTTTATAAATATGGATGACTTCGGGGAGGGTCTCGGAGCCCAGCCGCTGTTGGCGCGACGAGCCTGCCACGTCCCGTCGTCGGTTCCTCCATGGATTGGCCTTTCCAGGTGGCCTCCCTTTGCTCTCAGCGCTGCCGCTCTCGCTCACCCGCCGCCATCCTCCGTTTTCCCTCTGTCCGTCGGTCGTCCGTCTGTCGCCGCATACAGCACCCGGCCTCCGGATTGCATCCGTCTAGTCTGCTCCCGTCCGATCTGGAGTGGCCGGCAGCTCCCGTCCCGCCCCGCCCCGCCCCGCGCCGCGCCGCGCCGTCCCTGTCCCTGTCCTGCAGATGCCGGCGCTGCCTGTTAGCATCGGCCGGCCTGCACCCTACTTTGCCCCCGCCATCCGCCTTCAGATGTTCGGTCTCAATTCACGCGCCCCTTTGCCAGGCCCGGTGCTTTTCTCATAGTTTAGGGAGCGAATACAAACCACCCGTTCAGTTTTTCACTCTGTCCGTGGATCCAGTACCAAAACAGCTCTTGTTAGCTGCCACAGTGGACAGGTGAAAACGGCAAAGCATCATAAGACTGAGAATTAGCGACAGAAAGGGAGAAGCTGGTCGAGGGGGCTGTTTTCTGGCTCGATTCATTAATTATCCATTTACACCCATTCCCACTGATGCTTCCCTCCGGATAAGGGCAGGTTTAATGTCATATATTCTATAGTAATAAGCGTACTATTGGACGTGTATTTAAGCTTAGTATTTAATACTAAGATTATAACACTATAACAAAAAAAGAGAATTGTATGACAACCAGTGCGGTCTAGTAGTGAGGCCTTGGATTTCAAAGCCCAACCTACCTCACAGGGCTGTTGTTGGGGCAAAATGGGAGGGAAGAGTGCTATGTATGCCTATGACGATTGGATGGTGGAACTGCCAATCAAAGCATGGGAATGTGGAGTACCGCCTCCCAGTTTATATTCCAGGAGGATGGGGAAACAGAAGAAACAGGCTGTGTGTGGAGGGATGGGCCTGAGGGAGGCTGAGTGTCCCAGCCTGCCTGGCAAAACCTCCCTCTGTCAGGGAGACAGGGCTAGAGGTTTTTAGTGCCGGGGAGGGGGGAAAGTAAGTGAACCTGTTTAAAACCCACTTTTTATTTAGTGAAAAGTCCATTTGTTCCTTTGTTCCTATGTTAACTAGATCTCTCTGCCACCCTGCACCTTCCCCACATTCCGTCCAGGTACTTTTCTTTAGAGACCCAAAGAATTTCTGAACCAGAAAAGGGGGTTAGCAATGCCAACAGAACAAAAGGATCCTAAAGGGAAAGGCCTCACCACAAGAGTGGGGGGTGCCACCTTGCCTTGTGCTTCTGAACAAAAGGTGGGATATAAATCAAACCAAGAAGCACATAAACATCTACCATGTACCATGATTGTTAATGTCATGGCCTCTAGCAAAGGGTGTTATGGTCTGCAACTGTGGGATAGAAGGAGGAGCAGACGGTCTGACAACCAGTGAGAAGAGAAACAGAGAAAAACCAGCAGGGTCACTTTCCGTGTCTGTCATTGTCCTCTCTGTTTAACCCCCCCCCCCCCCCGCCCAGGAAAGGCAATTTCACAGCACCCGGTCACCTCCAAAAACCTGCCTCAGAACCAAGTTATAGGAATACATCTGAGAAGAGTTCCATGGTTGCCTCCTAAGTATGCTGTGGTTTGTTTGGAGGTTAGACAAATTCATATTCAAATTCCCCCTTCACCCACAATGTGAGTTCTCCAGATGTGCTGGACCAGAATGCCCACGTTTCTTATATTCCAAAAATATGGGATTTGACATTTCATGAAGAACACTGTCTCAGCGGAGTCTACAGATCCGCTAAGAGGATTATCCTTCATAGCTGGAAAGACAGTAAGTCCTTAGATGTTAAAGAGTGGGTTCAAGAGATCTATTCTCTGTTGACCTTGGAAATGTCCCTGTACCTTAAAAATGACAAGACAAAACACTATGTTTCTATATGACCTAGATTTAATAACATGTAATAGAGCTGAGCTTGCTATATATTAATATTCTTTATTGCAACTTTTCTTTTTCTTTTTCCAATGTATTCTTATCATGACTCTTTTTGATTGTATTATCACTGTTGCATTGTTTTTTAATTTGTCAGTTCATTTCACTTACAATATTGTTCAAACATTAAAAAAAAAACCCAAACCAAACTCCCCAAACCAGGGAACTAGGGAAGGTGTGTGTGAGCCGGGTGCTTCCTCTTCCCACGCCCTCTCCCCCTCAGACCCAGCTGATGCCAGCTCTGGGAATGAAGCAGAAATAAGGCAGGGATTAGAGGGGGTGAGCAAAGAGAAAGGGGGACCATTTGTTGTTGCACGCTTGCCGCGGGGTTCCCTGCAATATCTCATAAATGATTCCAGGCATGGAGTGAGTCGAGAGGTAAATTGATTCTTTGATTCATTGTGACAGGCCAGGGCTGAGGAAGAGCAGAGAAAGAGCAGCCAGTACAAAGAAGTAATGGGTTATGAAACGCACAACTGTTTGTAATGGAATTCCTCTCCCAAGGCTCGCTCTCTGGCTGAACGTACGGCTCCCCAAACTCACTTATGGTTGGGGCACCACGCCTCTGAGGTAGAACGTGTAGATTTGAGCAGCCTCCACCCCATTTTGTGGCACCTTCTCAAGAGACCATCGCTGCATCTCGGTTAGGAGGCAGCTGTCCCAGTCAGGAGAAGCAGGGAGCCTCATCTGCCCTAGCTTGCAAAAATGATGAAAGGACCCCAAAGACCAGAAATTATAACCATTATAATCTTCCTACCGTTCAGTGTTCTCTCATTTAGTCTTCTCCAACTACAAAACGTGGGTATCTGACTAGGGACTGCCTGTGTTTGTGTGTGTGTGTGTGTGTGTGTGTGTGCGCGTGTGTGTGTGTGTACATGCGCCTTTGGGAAAAAGGGAATAAATACTGAGATGTTTATTTTAGGATTTATGTCATCCTTGCCAACCTAGCATCCTTCCAGGTCGACTAAAAAGCATATGATCTATTCTGGGCTCTGAACGGGAGGCACTCTAGTCCAATTAATCTAGAGCAGTGTTTCTCAACCTTGGCAGCTTTAAGATACGTGGACTTCAACTCCCAGAATTCCCCAGCCAGCTATTGAAGTCCACATATCTTAAAGTTGCCAAGGTTGAGAAACACTGATCTAGAGGGTGTCAGCTTTGGCATGGCAGCAGTATGTGGAAGGAAGCTAGTAAGATATAATGGTTAAAGTCTTGAACTGGCCCTGAAGAGACCCAGTTTCTAATCCACCGTCAGCCACAGAAACTCTCTGGGTGACTTTGGGCCAGTCACTCTCTCTCAGCCCAACCCACCTCACAGGGTTGTGGAGGGAAGTGAGAGGGAGGTGCACTATGGACGCCTGCTTGAGCTTCTGAAGGAAAGACAGGTCACCAGTCTAACCAACCAACCTGCAAATAAATAAATCTCTTGCCCTGACCTACTGGGCAGGGTTGTTCTTGTAGGGATAAAAGAGGAGGTGACCCACCATTTATGCCATCTTGGTTTCCCAGAGCAGAGGCAAAACATAAATGTAATATGAAAAGCAATAGCACTAGATCGGCATTCTTAAAGGCCCCCTTACCCCAGCAATGATATATTTAAGAGAGAAGCTGTGAGAGGAGTTAAAGAGGGTAGATGCACCAGCAGCCCCTCTTTTTTGCTACCTTCCCCCTCTTGCAGCCAGCTTGCTGAGGTTATTTTTCTCTCTGCCCCCCCCCCTCCAGTTCCAATACTAGAAGTGAGTCCAGCAAGGATAAAAACAGTTTGTGGACAAAAGGGAAAGACTCACTGCAGGAGAGAAACCAGCCAATTGAGATGGAGCTCCATAACCTTCATCCTCTTGTGCTTAAAATCAGATCCATCAGTTAGGGGTTTTAAAGGAGACAGGCTATGGTTCCTTTTAAAGTTTTAAAATCTGCATCTGCTCAATGTCATTTGGCCCTCCCAAATTGCTTCTGAAATGTTCGCTGCAAATATATTTATTGTCCATTAAATACCATATAGAGTGGGCTCTAAGCAGAGCAGTACCTGTTTTTCACACTTATTCAAGTGTATCATACATGCGAGGAATTGGGTATGGGGAACAGAATTGAAGAACCCGAGGAATTCTGAATTTGGTTCTTTCATTCCCTCACCTTTTCACTTGGAAAGGTCCAACTCTTCAGCTTCTAAAGGTAGGTGTCAAATCAGTATTCATACAGTATCCTTTCTTGCCCCTTGACATATGAAGCAGCTCACAGATCTCTGAACCATTACGAGCAGTAGCAAAAGGATGGAGAATTGCGGGGTTCTAAGTGGAAAATCAAAATGACATCCTTCTCTGGCGCTGGCTTAACAAAAGAGCAGGCAGGCTTGGTGTCAATGTTGCAAAACCCAGCAATTCCAAAAGTTGAATTCCCTTTCCAACCTGCCATCCTTCTATTAAATATTGCTTACCCTTATATTTCTACAAAGTATACTGAACTAGCTTTGTATTTGCTAACAGCTGCTGGGGTATTCTATGCTTCTCCTTGGAAAGTCCCTACAATTTCTTTGGTAGAAGAATGGCAATAGGTGGGGGTATGCCTTGACGTCTAAAAAAATCTCATATTTGAAAAATATATCTGACATAGAATTTAATTTGACACAGGAGCTCTTTTTGGACTATAATGCCATTCATGGCTTATACCACATCCAAGCTTTGCATTTCTCTTAACATTTAAGTCATGCATGATTTCTTCAATAAGGATAGATTTCTGATAGATCGATTGATTGGACTGGATTTAAAGGCCACCAACTCCAGAAGAATCTGAGTGGCTTACAACATTAAACGGTAATAAAATAGTAAATCAGTAAGAAACACAATCCATGTGCATCTGGCAAAAAGCAACTCCTCCGACAAATAAAATCCTATAAGGGCTTGGCATCCATCTTAACCCAACGTCTGGGGTGAGAGCCCGGGTTTTCAACGACTTCTTGACCCTCATCAGCGTGGGAGCCACGGGGGAACGCTGCTCCAGAGGGCAGGCACTGAGACAGAAAAGGCCCACTTCCTGGGTCCCCAGAGATGACATTATTTATTGACTAAGAAAGACTGTAATTTTTCACTTTAAATTTCATACTCTGCTGATTACTGTCAGGAATGCCTATACATTAACTTGATTTTAATAATGATCTGTAGTTTTAAAATGACATAAAACATTTAAATGTGTAGAACTAATGTTATTTTGAGAGTTTGTACTTACTCTCCTGATGCTTGCACATCGCTTGTCTATTTACTTGTGCTTTTCTTTTCTTTTTCTTTTGCTTCTTCTTTTTTAAATGTTCAACAAAAATTAAAACAAGAGCAAAAGGACAGGCTGGGCAATCGGAGTGAGAAGTAGCCCCAGAAGGGCTCTAGATCTGCCCGCTGCAAGGCAGGAAATCCAGCACTGAAGCATATGGCAAAGTCACTCAGCTGCTTCTTCAGCCTCAAAGCTCCAGCCCAAGACCTGAACAGTTCATACAAAGGGATTTTTACATTCATACAAACTATAAATCTTTTGCAGGAAATCTGTACTGAAATATGCCCGTAAACCTCATCCAAATGAACGGAGTCAATGGAATTAATGCTCTGTGCATCCAGACTGCTTCTCCAGATAATTTCTTACTGGATTCCATGCCCCATGTTACTTAGATTTTACACCTTCAGACAATCTTGCCGTAAGTTGGACATGTTTTAGCTCAAATTGAATCTTAATTACAGCCAAAGACCAGCAAAATCAAACATTAGCAAATAATAAAACAAGAACAGTACAGGTAGTCCTATACTGACCACATTTGGGACCAGCAACTCCATCATTAAGTGAAGCGGTTGTTAAGTGAAATTGTGACTGTGTTTATGATCTTACTTTGGCTTTCCTTTGCTTTACAGAGTTACGAAGGTTGTAAATGTGAGGATTGGTCGCCAAGTTTCTTTTTCATCACCCTCATAACTGTGAACGCTCACTGTCTGAGATGGTCGCTAAATGAGGGCTACCTGTAAATACTATGAGAGCAATAGGTTTCTGGTTGCTTCTTGCAAACTACTCAGTACTTTTCTAGTAAGAGTAAATTGTGCTCTGCTATCATTCACAAGAGCGTACCAGGGCTTCTCTAAATGTTAACTTGGGTCTAACACTGCAAGCTGTCAGACAAAATTTTACACAAATACTCTATCTGATAAAAATAAGGAACTATGAAACAAATTCAGCGAAGTAGTAATTTTGCGGTTTCACTTAGCAACTGCTTCGCTTAATGACCAAGTTGCTGGTCCTAATTGTGGTCACTAAACAAGGACTATCTGTACTGTCCATGTTTTATTATTTGTAAATGTTTGATTTTGCTGATCTGCAGCTGTAATTAAGATTTTTAAAACCCTCCCTATGAAAATTACAATATAAAAACACATTATCTAGGGCTCTTGATTGCAGGGACTCATGAACTCCCTGAGTGGGATGTTACTAAATCTACCCTGTTGAACTGCCAAAACAAGCAAGTCAAATCCTATTTTGGGGAATGAAATTTAAAAAAAAAAAAAGACAACTGGCAGGTTTCCTCTAGGCCGGATGAGTCTCTGTCTCCTCCCATTTGGGAACTCATTTCTTGCTAAAGATTTGCATCTTCTATACGTGGCTGTAAGGACATTACTGCTGGCTTACTGTTTAGGGAGAGTAAAATATCCAGGCAAAGGCCAAGGGGTCATAGCTTTAAAGTCATGGCTTGCTTCAAGATTGCCGTTTATAAAGAAATACATATGGAATGAGGCAAATGGGAAGATGCTTCGTTTTAGCCAGTAATTGGGAATTGTTATTGAAGTTCTGGTTCCAGTCTTCTGCATCTAGGAGTGCATTCAGGGTGCATCTGGATGGCTGTAAGCTGGCTCTTGTGTTTTTGGTCTGTGCCAATTCAAATGTAATTGAAAGAGGGGCCCAACTAAGCACTACAGAAAAGCTGAGCCAGTGATTTTGCTTGGAACAACCTAATGGTGACAGGTACCAATCTGCCCCCTACAAAGATACATATTGGGAGCTCTGTAAGGTGCACTGTTAATTGTATTAATTAATTAATGAGTAATGGTTGACTGCCAGGAAATCCCAGAGAAGCTGGAAATTTCAGAGGAGGCAATAGTGAACAACTATTTCAGTATTATTGCTCAAAAACAGTTGGAGGGAGATTTTCTTTCTTGATGTCAAATAGGTCCTTGGTCTCCAGTCAGTGAAGCTGAGGTTCTCAGTCATGACTGTTGAAGGATGTGAGGTTCACCACACCTTTACTTTTGTCTCAGAGATCTCAAAAACTTCACGCTTGTAAGTGAATAATTTTTATTCAGAATTCTCCAATTTTCTCAGCAACAAGTACCCGAGCAATTTAGTGGTTCCCCTGATATGAGTTCTGCTCAGAGGGAAAGCACAGTGATAAAAAACACATTTGTTTGAGGAACCAAAATAAAAAAAAGTATACCATTAATAGAAGTAAAGTTGTCCTTCTTTATCCTTTCTCTTTTATGATACAGAGTTGAGTTTGATTTTCATATTCCATTTCTCTCATTTTTTGTACACTTTGTAACAACTATGAACAGATGACGATTGTAGGTAAACCAGACTTACTAATGGTGTTTATACAGTCACCCTACATAGTTTGACTGTGTGCACATCTGTATCCATTTCAGTGAGAATATGCTTCTTGCCACTTCTCCAATTACATTATTCTTAATAAAGAATAAAAGATATCAGATAAAATGGAAATAAAAAGGATTTTTGTGAGGATACATTATATTAAGTCCTGGGCCAACAACATGGTGCTTTTGGCCTCCATCTCTTTTGGCATTAGGTGCCATCTACAAGTTAATTTAAAATGCTGTTATACAAGAGCCAGATATTTTTCAAACATTTGTCTCCAGTAGTTTTATCCAAGTATAGTTTTCAATTATTTGCCAAGAAATACTGATTTATTATACCAATTCTTTCTTTGGCTACGATTTTTATGGATCCCATATAGACATCATGGCATTTCTGATCTTCATTGTAAAGATTCATCTCAGTACTGGGGAAAAAATAAATGACGTTGTAATACTTGGGGGTGTGAGTACCTTGTTCACTGTGGAATCAGAAGCCAACAATCTGTGTGCTACATATGGCAATAAAATGATCCCATGCAACTGTTTCAAAAAGGAAAGTAGGAGTGCAGTCACGGACACGTTAACCCCAAAGTCAGATCAAGTTCAGCGGCACATTCAGGTAAGTGAATATAAAACAATGTCTGTAAAGTCCATTCCTGTACATATTTCCTTGGAACTAAGGATCTGATTTGATTTGGTCTGATTTGACTAGAGTTTATTTCCTGGCAAGAATGCATTTGATGGCAATTTTATTGTGCTATTCTATACATGTCTCTTTAGAAGAAACTCCAGCTGAAGTCAGTGGAACATGTTAACAGGATTTCCAAAGGCCGCAGTTTTTGCTGAATAATGCAGATGTATCATTCAGAGCTTCCAGAAGTTCTCTCTTGATAGTGTCAGATGTTTCTAATGTCTGCTTAGCCTTGATTTCAAACCTGAACCGAAAACGACCCCAATCCAACTACTGGTGTAATACATTCCTTTTCCTCTGAGGCAATAGCAGGAAGGTGGAAAGATGTGAAATCAGCCAGTGCAGAGCTAAGGAAGGTTCCCCCCCCCCCCCCGCTTTTTTTTGCCACTGGCTTCTTCCACATTTGAGGATGCTCTGCTCGTCTTTTAATCTCCATCCCAGAAAAACAAACAACCGTTACTAAGGATCAAAGGGACTTGGTGTCAGAAAGTCTTAGCTTCACTGATTTAATTGTAAAGCAAATGTGAGAATGGATCACTGTGTTGGGAGGAAAAGGTGCTGAATTTTTCTTTTGCCAAAGTCCAGATTTCATATCTTTACTCACCCCTCCCTCAAGTTGAACTTAGCCCTACTGGTGAAAAAAAAGTGCAAAACTGAAGGCATGTCACAGGTAAGGGAAGGAGGTTAAAACATCCTGTAATTGGAAACTATTCCTGGATTATAATTTAATCCACTGATATGTACCAAACCCCAAATTTGTGGGTTTCTACATATGGAGCCTATATTTCAACTTCATGAGAAATTGGATTTCCAGTACTAATTTAATTTATTATAGCTTATAATTTTAGTTGGTGATTTATATTGTGTTAACCAGGTATCCTTAGAATTTTTACAGTTTCTTAAGTAATTAATGATATATTGGAAAACTGTAATCTCTATGATATTTTAGATCCCTTTACTTATTCACATCTCACTATTTGTTCTTTACCCTTTTATTTTTTTACATGTCTTTTATCCCTCCTTGTCTGTATTCTTCTTTAAAATATTTAATAATATAAAATACCCTTCACTTGAAGGGTTGTCCAGCCCCAATTCAGTTTAATGGTATTTTAAAACACACACACACACACACACACACAAGCGAGAGCAAGGAAAGCTTTGAGGTTGCCCATCAATAGCTCATTCTTTGACAACAGATTCAGTAGACACACTGATCATCTGGTCAGGTTTCATTAAGGTGAATTTTTTCCTATTTCTATATAAATTACACCAATTATTCTACATTTATATCTATAAACGTCAATCAGAACATGTCCATTTGATGGAATTGCGTGCCCCCTTGTGTCCTCTTTTAGCAAATATTATTTACAGTACTCTTTTATTCTTTGGCAGGACACTAATGGATATGCTGAAAAGTGCACAAGGGGAAGTGCTAATATTAAGAACCAAACTGCTCTGCATCAGAGGCAAGACTGCTTTAAACCACTGCTGTTTTAAAGGTTTAAAAAACAAAAAAGCTGGGAGATGCAGTTATGGATCTACCAGAATACATACAGTACTATATGGTTTGACCTTATTGTGGAACCCAAACCACATGTTAATGTTGCGGTGCTGTATACCTTTAAGATCAGTAGCCTTTGAATTGAGCTTGACTCTCGATGACCTTTACATAGGTGCATTCCTGCACCTTCCTTGGCAACAAGATGTGAATGATCTGACATTGTCTTCTTCTGAGATATTTTTTTTTTTTACTTCCCAGTCTAGTCTACAGATCTGGACAGTCTTCCATCTACAGTATTAAGCAAATCCAACTCTGGTGGTTCGAGTCCAGCCTTTCGGGTTAACAGGGTGAGCTCCTGTTTCCTCCCCAGCTCCTGTCAACCCAACAGGTCGAAAACTCACGTGAGTAGATAAGTGGGGACTCTCACTCTGGTGGGAGGAAAAATGCTGGCAGCACCTTGCACAGAGAGACGGGACCAGTTGCCGGTAAGCGCGAAACTGCGCTCGCCTGAAAAAAAGGGCGTGAAGCAACGGAAATCCCGCCTCCTGCGCTCGCCAGCTGGGCTCTGATCTAGGAAGGAGGCTCTGGCAAACCACTTCCGAAAAACAATTTCCTTGAAAACTGCAAGGATTCGTCCAGGCAGTCACTGCAGGATCAGTAATGACTGAGCGCAGACAAAAAACAAACAAACCATTGAACACTGTTGGGCTTCCTTCTGAACGAACATGCATAGGATTGTACTATATGTCTCTCTTGTGGACCATCAAGTACACACAAACACACCACTCATTGTGAGAAATCTAGCAGGAGAGCACCCCCAACGTCTGAAAGCCAACCACTTCATGGTCTAAGTAGAGCAAGCAAGTCAAGACAAGGTTCAGGCAGCTGAAAGCAGGAGCCCTCTGGAGATCTGGATGTGCTTTTTTAAAGACTCTGGGCAATGCAGCTGTAGGCTGAGATCAAATGTCTGAACATGGCTCTGTTGTGGGACTGGAATCCTATCAATGTATAACAGCATCTGGATTTTGTTTTTTAAATAAGATTTAAAATTGAAAACTGTGCTGATGGAAGCAGATTCTGCATAATGATGCTTAAGTGCTGAAGTAGGAGTTTTGACATCTCTGGGGCATCAACAGTTTGCTGTGAGGAATCATAGCCCAAAGAACTATGATCTATGGGAGTTTAGTAGGCTTTAGTGATGTTTTTATTTTATTTTATTTTACTTTATTTAGTACTTTGTTTTGTTTTTAAATGTTTAATCTGCCATAACTTGACTCTCTGGCTATTGTACTGCCTCAAATAAATTTTCCTTTTTCTCCTATGATCACATTGGACAATCTTTTTTTAGGAGCTGCAGAAATGGAGCTGATGACATCAGGATACCACCGGAGTGGGCCAAAATTTTGGCTTTTTTTTTTTAAACTTTTGGGGTGGGGAGGAGGAGTTTATGGGCAAAAGGGGTAAGTTTTGCAGTTTCCAAAGCAATGGAATCAGGATTCTAGGAACTACTCAGAATTACTTAAAACATAGCTCAATCTGTAAATTTAATTAGAGCTAAATACCAATTAAGTTTTATCTGATTCCCTGACTTGGGGAAAGAGGGGACTATCCTCTGTAATATCCACATTAATTGGCACAAGTGCCAAATATTATGGCCTCAGTTATTTCATGGTCTCCGCTCCAGTCCTCCAGTCTTAGAGTTTTTCAGCGGTCTCGAAAGACTGCCTGCACTCACGTGAACCCACCTTGCCCTTGGTCCCTTATCCAAGAAATGCTAGATCAATGGAACAGAGCATGTTTTGAGGTGACTCCACATTTGTGGAATTCCCTAATTATCAGTTAATCATGGAATGTATTACATTATATAATTTTAAAACAAATGTGAAGACTTGTGCAATTTCAGCCTGTACTAGTTTCCTGACCTGAGGATTTTAATTTGGTTTTGTTTTAGATGTGTTCAATATATATTCAGGACCCATGGGCTTTTTATTGGGGTTACTGCATTATGATTAAGTTTCCTTTGATGTTTACACTCTTTCTTGTGAGTCTTTAATTCCTGAAAGGTGAGCTGCTGATGTATTCATAAGAAAGAATACATAAGCATCCCTGCCACATAAACCGAGCTGATCCAAGACATTTGGCCACCTGAAACAGCCGTTCACCTGAGAACAGCCAGCTAGTTTGGAGGAACAGAAGAGTTTCCATGGCAGAGAAGGGAATAACTGGAGGACTAACAGCCCCCATGTATGCCTGAGGTGGCTGTCTCAGTCTGGCTTGGCATGAGGTATCTCCTCCACTCAGTTTTCTCTACCCAATAGAGAGCTCAATTTTCTCTGCCCAGGGTGGAGCTCCTGGGAGAATGGCGGTCTGCAAACATTGTTTTTCTGTGGTGGTGCTGATATTATGGAACCTCCATCTCCTTGAAATCTGCTCAGCTGCTACCTTGTTAGACTTCAGGAAATCATTAAAACAGATACTTTAAAGAGCACCTTTGATTCATAGATGTTGCCATCTATTTTTACTGCTTTGGGGTTGGTTTTTTAATTATTTTATCTGTGGATTAATTTGGGGGACTGTTTATTGATATGTAACTGTAAATAGACTGTGGACAATTTATTGTAACCCACCAAAAATCTCTCAATTGTGACAGGCCAAAAATTGAATGAATGAATGAATGAAATCTGGCTCATGAGATCAACTTTGGACCAAGCTATTTTCAGGACTACAAAGCAGGGACTCTAAGCAGCATGGAAAGAGACACCCATGACAGTTGCTATATGTCACTTGATGATTTAGTTTTTCTATGCAAAGTGCTTGATTTTGGGATTCTTTGCTATTTCCCTTCTTATCTGACCACTGTGGGATAAAGGAGCACTGTGTTGTCATTCCTGCATGGGTTGAAAATATTTGCTTGCTTCTTTGGGCTCCCCCAGGCCCTAGGAAGACCAAAAGTGCATAATTCCTTATTGAAGAAGAGGCAGTTTACAGAACTTAATGTGGGGAGTGTCCTAAAACTTCATTGTTGATGGTCTGAAACCAGTGAGGAACAAATGTTGCCAGCAGGATCGAGGACTCTGTTTGTCCAGTGTATTTGACCCTCTTATTTGACCCTTTGGAAGGCACCCTGGTACACTGTGGGTAGGGCAGAGACTGTCAAGAACCGCTTCAGCAGCCAGGCCATGCTGGCCATGGTAGGAAACCTTGTAAGGAAAGATAAAAGCATTTTCCCCTGAGACGCACCCTCTACCTCCATGCTCACCACAGAAAGCAAGGCAGATGGATTGGCCAGCCGTTGCTCATCTCTTGCCAGTCCATTTCAACCACCTGGATCAGAAAAGGGGAGATCTCAGATGCCACAATAGCAGAGACTGAGCCAACATGCTGTGCCTGTAATGACATTAGAGCCATCTGCTTCACTGTCGTAAGACAGGCCACATGTGCTGTTGTATTTACAAAACACGGTGGCTTTGGTGTTTCTGAAAGGTCCATAGCCACACAAGCTTTCACACAGATGTAATAAAGACTGGGGTTTTAGTTGATGGTCTGCACAGAATGCTTGGTCTGTCTCTGAGAACTTCTGGAGTTTCAAGAAGGAAGAATTACATCACTTGCATCTTTTATGTACAGTGCAAGTACCGGTAGATAGGCACAGATGTAACATATTAAGAGCCAAGATATCATGGCAGTCTTCTTATACAATTTGGTCAACCTTACAAGGTTCAAGGAGAAATTCAATACTCTTCATTACCAGCATTATGTGGCTGTGAAGCACTGTTGAGTGGCTGATGTGATATCGTTCCCTCCTATTGCATGTGACCAGGCCAACAGCATTTTTAAAAAGATATATAATGCTGAATAAACTAGCAAGATATTTGGTAACCTGAGAACCAAAAACCTTCTTGTCTCTTCCTCTTCACGCTCCACACACCTTCCCACAACAGCAGTGGTGTTGGAGGCAATTGTATGTACCATTTGAAGAGCAGGGGAGAAAGGGAACCAAGCAGCAGAGAAAACGTGGTTGGACTATATGCCCATGTTGCCTTTTTAGGCTTGATTTTATATCCTTCTCTTATAATCACAGCTTGAAGAAAGATTTGGAAAATCACCAGTTAGAGACACGCAGCAATACCTCTGATTGGCACAGGAGAGACCATTTCTTCACCAATAAGCAAGTGCAGCTTTGACTCCCCCACTTTTCTAGTGAAAAGGCAGTATTTCCATCCCAGGGCGATTGTTTGTTAGATTGTTTCTAACAATGCTTGAGACTCTGCTTTCCCATTTTAAACACTGATAGCATTCCCATAAATGCCTTTAGAGAATGCAAGTTGGGTATATATATGTAAAGAAAGGAAGCAAGAAAGCTCACAGCAAGATGTGGGAATGGAAGGGTGAAGTGCTCTAGAAGGCATGTAGTACTCCAGGTGGAGAACATCTCTGGAAGGCATCGTGCACAGGGCCCTCTCAATCTTGGTAGAACCACTAAGCACAACATCTCCTTTCTCCTTCATTGCACTGCAGATTTGTGGAGAGAGCCACATCTGGAGGGATGGGCCTGTCTGCAACTCACTTAAAGCCCTGGCTGTTTCAGGGGGTACAGATTTACAAAGTATGTTGAATGTCCTACCACAATCAGAGCTTTTCCTCACTTGCCGCAGTGGCACAAACATGCCCCGGAAACCTCTTTTTTCTGCTGTTCCCTCATGAAGTTGGCTTTATCCCATCATCAGCCCATCCCTGAGGCAGCCTTAGGTCATCCTTAATTATATGTTGTAGTAGTATTTTCCCCATTATCCCAAAAGATACAGTACAATCTGATGCACTTCCCCAACCATTCTTTGCTAGAGAGGTGATGCCTAGGATAGAGGGTGGGATCAGCTCTAAGGGGCCCCTTTCTCCCTTCTGGATACTGGGACTTGTCTTAAAAGGATCATTCTGGTTTGGATAGCTGACAGTCCAGTCTTTTCAAACCAGACTCAGAGTCTTGGATCCACCTGAATACAGGTGAGCAGTAATAAAGCGGTGGGGGGGGGACTATACAGTGAAGTGGGAGAGTTTTCTTTCTTTACTGCTCCATGGTGCTTCTCCTCCCCCCCACCTGACTCCCCCCCCCCACCTGACAGCTTTCATTTGGGCTAAATGACATGGATAATCAGGCTTTTTTCAGACATGGGTTTAGTACTATTCCAGAATAGCACTGCTACTCCAGAACAGCTGATATTAGCTGGTGGCTGGACTTTCCTTGAACCTGTGCAAAAGCCCTTGCACAAAACTGGTATTTTGACAGATGGATAAACCTGCCAGTCTAGCTATCTATAGAAGCTCACTTTCTCCCCAGTGACTGGTGGCTATTTTCCTGCCAGTTAGTGATGTTTGATGGGAGGGGAGAGGGGCAGGAAGCAAAACTGGGGGAATCCAGCAATCCCTTTCCTTGGCATGTCCTGTACTGTACAACAGGAAAGGGATTGCCATTGGGGGCAGAACATTTTATACTAGTAAGAGTTTTTGGTTGGCTCAAGGACCCGTGACTGGCACTTTAGCTTGGCTGTGGGGAGGGAGGAACCCTTCGGTGGATTGGAGGATAGAACAACAGCTCCCTCTACAGGCAATACCTACAACTACTTAATTCAGTTTCTTGTTTCAACATCTTTTGTCTCACTTCTCCAAAGGTCAGAACTCTAGGAAAGTTCTAACCCCAGAACAGAACTCTACCAAGATATCATCAGCTTCATACCAAATGGTAAGGTTAACAACATGTACATGTCACAATGAGAAGCAGTGTAATAGATTTGGCTGCTAGGGTAACATGAACATGGGTTACATCCTTGTTTCAGACTGATACAAGATTCCTAGTGGCCACAAGAAGGAAGGGATTTGCTCCAGAATCTCAATCAGAGATGTTGGGATGAAACATGTGGACTACCTGTTAGCATGCAAAGTCTGAGAAAGTCCTCCATAAGACTGCAAAAGGCCTGTGGGTGGGCCAATAGGGTGGAATCAGCAGGCGACTTGCAGCCCACAAGCCTTTCTGTCTTAAACCTTTTTGAGCCCAATATGTAGTGCACCAGAGGCCACGTACTAACATTTTGTAAATTTGAAAACTATTAATAATGTTGTGGTATGGGCTGCTGTCAGTTATTCTTGAAAAGTGAACTTTGACTTTTTTTCCCCAGCCCCAATGAATTAATTAAGTAGCATTTCTCAAGCTTAAGTTTCAGGATCAGTACTGTGTAACCATACCGATCATTTGTGTGGAGGCAGGGGGAGCGATACAGGAGGCTGCGTGCCATCCCATCTCACCCTCCCTGTTGTCATTTCATATACCTACAGTATCCATGTTCTGCACGATTCATTGCCATTGCTGTTGCTAACACGTCATGACCTTCTGATATCTTTCTTTGCATTTGGAGGGCTGTAAGATCTCCTGCTTCCGTAGCAACCAATAAGGCTATTTCGCTGGCATTCAGGGTAACTGAAGCTTTGGCACGCTGACTCGGAAGCAAGCTCCACTGTGCATAGAGGCAGTTTGAGCTAGTCATTGTATCTAGTTGAAGCAAAGTCTGGTGGGGGTTAAAAGAGGTCATTTTTCATCCAGCTTCCTGACTGGCAGGCAGGAAGCCATCTATGGCATCTTATTCAGAGTGGTTTACATCCAGATAACTAAGTATTGGATTGCAACTCTTTGCTTTGTTTCAACATGGGTTTCTGCCAATGCTTTTGTTCTATAATTCTCATTAGCCCCGGCCAGCATGATGAGGAAGTATTGATTACAGGAATCCCTAATATATAGATGAATCCGCATTGGGAAAGGCTGGCTTGCAACAAGATGGGATGCCATCTAGCTCACCTCTGTGATTTTCTGTTGCAATATCAGTGCACTGATGATGTACCCAACCAGGGAATGAAACGTCTGCAAGCAAATAACCAAGCTCAGAGAGCACCAAGGACTCCACAAACAGCAAAGTCTGCACTAAGGAATTTTGCACACAAAAATGTCATTTAATTACTCACTATTCCTCAGTTTCATCTTAGTGCTCTAGCAGTGGTTTTTAAATTATATATCAGGGAAGCCTGGAATTTCTCACAGTGTAAGATTAATGAGTAACATGCAGAGGTATCATGGCAGATTAATCAGTGTGGAAAGATTTCCTTAGTTAGAAAAGCTGGAAATTGTTGTGCTAACAGACCAAACAGGCAATCTGGGAATCATATCCAGAAATGTTCAAAGTACCATTGTGTCACTTTTTCTACTAGTTGATTTAAATATAACGTTATTATATTTGTTCATCTTTTCCTAAACTCTTAATGGAGAAACTATTATTCATCAAGAAAAAGATCAGTATTTCCTTTTTCTATAAATTCAGGGATCAGGGGATATAGAATATTCACATTACCTTAACATATCGATCCAAAAGACTTTCCCAACAAACATGTACAAATCTCTTTAGAATTATGAAAAATCTAGATTTGGGAAAATATAAAAAATACACTAATTTAAGCTAAATGTGACCAGTCTTGCTTGCATAATACTCCTTCTAGCAATTATATCTGAAAAGACAAAATTATCTGCCATTGTTGAATACAGCTAAAACAAAAAGCCATCTTTTTGTTCTGTTTTAATCAAAGTTGGCAGAAGATTGGAAAATGTTGCCATCTAGCCTCCACACACCAACATGCCCTTCAGTCTCAGGAACACTAGTTAATCAAGGACAAACTTTAATCTGTGATTAAAGCTTTACTTGATTACTCTACCAATTATATTGATTAAATTACATTGATTAAACAGATGCTGCGAAAGGTATAAGACTAACCCACTCTTGTTTCTTCATGCATATTTTTAAACCAGAAAGAAGAAAATTAAACAATGTTTAGCCTGGTCCATTCTTTACAGCAAAAACTAGGGGATCAAACTGGAATTTATGACAAGTATGCAGGTATATCTACCATTAGGTCCATCTTCTCCTTGATGTACTTATTTTTTCAGCAGCTCACTATTACTGCAAAGGGCATCAAACCCTATGTTTTCAAAGGTCTAGCTCAAGAGATCTCAAAAGAGAAGAAGGTAGGGTAGAAGACACACAACATAATAATTCTCCCTTCTCAAAAATCTCATGCTGCTTCTTCCACATTCTTATACAAAGACATCTCCCTCCTCCTAGGTGCAAAGGAGCCACAGAAAGCTCTACAGAATCAGGAGGGCACTATTTCGCCTAGAAAGCACTGCCAATGAGAGCCGAGAGAGAACCATGTTTCCAGTTTCCTGAAATCTGAGCAGACTCCATCTTTCATTATCCATTTTGACTGGGAGCAGCTTCCTGTGGTCTTAGAGAGACTTTTCTATCACGTTCCCTCCCTAATTCTTTTTTAACTGGAGATGACAGGGATTGAACCTGCAACCGAGGATGTGTTCTACCCCCGACTTACTCTTCTGCTCTGTAATGTACAATCCCAAAATTCCAAGAGGAATTGGCAAGAGGAAAATTGATTTCGTTTTAGAGACCTTTCCTAACTCTCATCCAGGAGTCCTATGAGAACATACATGAGATAAATGTCCCCAACCATGTTTTCCCCATCACCAGTCCAAGCAAGTTCCAATTTCATCATTTATTTATCATTTTATAATTCTGTTTATATATATACATATATATATATATATAAAAAGCCATCAAGAGAGAAAGTTAGATCGCAACAGGCCTGACAAAAGAGAATACATAGGGCAGGGAGGATGGATAGGTGGAAATGGTATCACATTTCAGGAGAAAGAGGACCGTTTAAAATGCTTTTTTCATTTTTTTTCTCTTTTTAATTCCAAGCCACCTTAATAGACCCACTAAAAGACTTCAAAAACACCAGTCCTAAGACATCTAAAACAAACTCAAGCACAAGAGTTTGAAATATTTACAGAGAGGAAAAAGGCAGGATTGATTTTGTGTAGGGCTGCTCAAAACACCAGAGTACTTTTATTATTTTTTATTATTATTTTAAAAAACTTTGTATGCAAAAAAAGCAAGGATTCATTTCATCCCCGACAAGCAAGAGAAAAAATAGTCATAATTACAATAGACGGAGGTGGAAATGGGGTAGGGGTTGATTCAGTGAACAAGAAGCCACTTTTGAAAGACAAGAGTGTGTTGCAAGGCAGCTGCGTGAGATGCATTCAAGAAGCAGGGAGGGTCTTGGGTTTTTTTCTGCTGTTCGAGGGGAGAGTTGGGACTGGAGACGGGGTGGGGAGGAGGGGGAGGAGGTTGTCAAATGGGGGATTTGGCCCTGTGGATTTTGATCATCTGATGAAAGAGGAGATGCTAATTAACATGACAGAAAAGACAGAGAGATCATTCTAAGTGGGCTGTTCAGCACCAGGAGAGCAGGTTTTGGTAGCAGTTCTCAAACTGTGTTCTAGGATACCTTGAGGATCTCTTGGCAATTGATTAGACCCTTTTATTCGGGTCATGGTAAACAAGTACTACTTTAATGGCAGGGCAATGTCCAAGTATAGAGTCATTTAATGTGAAGTAACAAGGATGCTCAACAGGACCAACTGGTCAATGTCCCTCACGGATGCAGAACAGGTCCCAACTTCCATGGCTGACAGGTGGGAGCATCTTAGTGGATGAGCAGACATGGAAAGGGTTTCCTCAAGGTAAAAAGTATGAAAGCTAATATTTTGAGAGAACTGCTGCCTTGGCAAGGCCTGTTTAGAAAATGAGCAATAAAGGAAAGTGACAGATCAACAGAGAGGTGTTCAGAAGATTTGGCTGGAGCACCCCTTCCCCTCTAAACGAAACTTCAGGAGACCACCCTTAGCTGAATCCATGAGAAGGTGGTAAATGGCAAAATTGAAAGGCTCAGACCCTTTCTGGCTTCCAGCCCAGTGGTTTTCCTTCCTTTTGCACAGCCACGACTTCTGGCTCCTAATCCTTTCTACCCACCCTTTCACTCAGAGGCAGAGAAAGGATTCTCTGTTCCTTGGCTCCCATTCCTTTCAGGTCACCATCTGTTTTGTCTCCTGTCCTGATTTGGGTTGGGATTAGACATTGCAGCACCATCTAACATCCCCTTCTTGAACATGAGCAAAGAATGAATATTTGAGGGTCTTTTGAAGGGGGTCATCTGCTCTTTTGGCAATTTTGAAACCTGAGTCCCTCCCCTCTTATGAAGCCAAGAAGCTCATACCTTGAATCATATCATATGCCCCTCCCTTTCTCCCTCCCCTCCCCTTCCCACCACACAAAACATGGACATAGTTTGGCTGAAGGATAACTGGTTTGCAGGGAAGGTGTGGAAATGAGATACTTTTTTAGGTGGATCATTTGAGGAATCCCCTGATTTTCTAACCCTCCCTGATTAGTTTTTTGGGGTGGGGTTAGCCAGTAAACAAAGGGGTGGATTCCCCCAATTACTATTTCCATTTGAGGAACATTGATTCTTTGATTCTTTGCCTGGGTGAGGTGATTAACCCTGTGCTCACTTCCCCTGCCCCCAGCAATCCATAGGGAAATCCTCTTCCCCAGGGCTGGGGGGGGGGGGTATCCTTTGGGAAAATGCCTCCACTTATTCCAGGGCAGTGACCACATTGGTAGGACTGGTAGCCCCAGAGCTGTCATTTCCACCTCCATCTTTGCCTTTTTGGCCGCTGTACTGGCCAATGAAGGAGCCGTCCTCATTGAACTGGACATCCACACTGCCCCCATAGTCTGCCAAGCTATCATCACTCCCCAGAGCCTTGATGTCACCATTCAAGGAAGGCTGGCTGCTGGTGAAGGGCTTCTCCTCATTGTCACTGTAAGGGGAAAAGGACAACAATGAGAAAGGATAATAGACCTGGAAGGGTCATATCTTTATTTATACCAATAGAAATTCAAAGTCAGATAAGCAATCTGAAACCCTGCAGTTGTTTTGGACTAAACAGTTCCAAACCGTAACAAGGATCCAAGTTGCCTGGGACTTGTGGTAGTTGTAGTCCAAAAGATCTGGCAGGCAGCAGGTTGGCAACCCTGATAAAAGCCACAGCATGCAAGAGAATACATAATAAAATACAGTAGTATAGGGGGAAGTGTGGTAGTATTATATATGTGCACATATAAGCAAGTGGTGCACAGCTACAGATGAACATGCATACAAACTCACGCCGGGGGCAGTCCACATTCCATAAGGGGGCTTCACACATTCTCAGAATGACTGAAAGGGAAACTCCAGCTGTCTTTGGAATTTGCATCTCACACCAAAATGACCTTGTCACAAGATAAAATGAAATGGCCCATCTTTAGGCAGCAGGTTATTAAGTGTCTGGAAGGCAAATCGATCAGGCCAATGGGGCTTAAATTACTCAGAAGCCATCCTGTCTAAGCCTTCCACGTTGGTTTCAGCAGTTAGTGTGCAAGAGAACTTCCCTACGTCTTTTCTTAGCTGGTGAAACCATCAGGCCACCTGGATCGAACGTTCCATTCAGGAACCAGAACATAAGACCCTGGTTGCTTCTCCGCTAAAATACGTCCTAAGAGTCTGTCAATGAGCAGCATGCTGTAAGTCTCCTTTGGAAGGTGTGAAATGGCTTTCAAGATAGGAGCACACAGGTTCTGTCAGCTCAAGGAACAAACCAAGTTTTGTATGACAGGCCACACTCCTAAAGTAGGCAGAGCCAAGGCCCATTTTAGAAGAGGGGTTCAAGAGTTTTTAAAGGTACGACTCAAGGCACCCTTTTTGCCACTTAAACACACAAAACACCCAAGTGAAAAGATCAATATATTTAGCTTCATTCTCCCTAAGGGGAATGTCAAAAATATCAGAAGGTCTAATGCAACCCCTGGGTCATACTTTTTGTGCTCCTGCTTTAAGAGGATGGGATACCAAAGCACAAGTTCTCCGTAGTACACCAGAGTTGTCATTTATCTTTGCTTTGGGGCCATGGTACTGGCTAGCGAAGGAGCTATCCTCCTTGAACTGGACATCCACACTGTCCCAGGCTGCCAAGCTGTTACTCCCTGCTCAGGATGTTGATGTCACCATTAAGGGAGGACCGGCTGCTAGAGAAAGATGCCAGAAATAAAGTGTGTGTTTGTGTGTGTGTACACATGAAAGGGATCTCATTGGTTGGATCTGGTCTCATCTTATCCCATTATAATCCATTAGTCATGGCTGGGTGTAGTCAGACTGTGCTCAGGTAGCCTTATATGCCAAATTGTAATGAATTTATTTAAAAATTGAATGTAATTAAAATGGAACAAAATGCAAACATCCAATGTCTCACTATATCTCACAGAGATGTTCTCAATTTTTTTCTTTATGCAAGCCCTTCATACAGGGCAGGGACCAGAAACACAGGAGGAGGGAGGGTCATTACAGTATGACTTTCCCAGATAATGTCTCCAAGATCCCAACATTAAAGAATAGATATTTTAAACAAATGATATTAGAGGAGATTGTGGCCATCTTGCAGGATGTTTGTATTCACACCTAAATTTTGTGACATTTTGAGTAACAATGCCAAATAAACTGAGGAAATTTCATGCAGACCACCTGAAGTGCCCTCATGACAGGAACCATGGCTAACAAGCTATTAAATCTGGAGAAGCATATGCTTAAAAATACTTTTTCGCCTATCAATAAATAACAGCTTTCTCCAAACATGTGCTCTCTGTGTATGTTGGACTTCAATTCCCAAAATTTGTAGCCATGGTTTCAGTTTACGGGAGAGGAACCCTCACACATCTGGAAAGCAGAAGAAGCCTGAAGAATTCTATCAGTGATTATATTACAGTAAATCTCTGATTTTATGGACCTCAATCTGTGGACTTTGGATGTAATGGACAAAATCTGACTGCATCCCAGTGGCAACATTCAGTGTCTTTCAAATCACTCTGGAGAAAGTTCATACACTGTGGAGTCCTTGAGGTTCTTTGAACTTGGTTGTTTTCTTGCAGACATTTCGTTACCCATCTAGGTAACATCTTCAGGTACATTCTAAAGATGTTACCTAGATGGGTAATGAAATGTCTGCAAGAAAACAACCAAGTTCAGAGAACCCCAAGGACTCCACAGTTCAACCCAGAGCTACATCTATTCCCTTCTATTGGTGTTCATACACTGTTACATCCATTATATTTATTTTACATACATTTTATGTATGCATACAATCTCATTCCCATATTAATAGACATGAGACTAAGAGTCTCCTTCCCCTCATTTATCTGTGAAATTGAGGGTCTACTATTTAATGTTAAGCATATCGACTGATTTTGTTGATCAGTTGAAGTCTTGATTTTATAGACAGCATGCATATTAAGGCAAATAATAAGGCAAAATAAAAATACAGTGTAATTAGGAGGAAGCCTACAACTGTTGTAGATTGATAAGTACATTTGGAATTCTGAAACCATCTTAGGGACTCTCTTTAAAAATGGCTGCTGAGAGACTGGGCCTTTCAGAAAATGGCTGTGATGGAGGACATTAAGCAGTAACAAAGCATAAATCTACCAGTATGGTAACTGTTATCTCCTCCCTCCCCACCCACTCCCTCACATTGCAATGCTTTCTAATACTTCTTTTAGGCCTTTTTCTGAGCACACAGACATACTCACAAAGAAAGCTTATGGGATCCTGTGGCAAAAGTGTGTGCATGTTTTTGGTCAGAAGTAATAAAAGTAAAAGAATGATTACAGTATGATAAAGCAGCTTAGGTACTGGGCTGGAAAATGGGAGACCATGAGTTCTAGTCCTCCCTTAGACATGGAAACTCACTGGGTGACTTGGAGTCAGCCTCTCTCTCACTGCCCAACCTACCTCACAGGGTTGTTGTTGGGGGAAATAGGAGGGAGCATTATGTGCACCACTTTGAGTTGTAAAAAAAGAAAGGTGAAATATAAATCGAATAAATAAATACATTATTTCGTGGATAAAGAATATACTTCAAAATCTTGCTGTCACCTTCCCCTCCCAGAGACAAATTTAAACTCGTTATACTGATATTATCTCCTTTCTAACATTCTTTTTTTCCAGATACTTATATGTATGCACAGGGAGAAGTCTATGATCCTCTCTTCTTTCCTTAAAAATTATGAATAATTAAAAGTTTAACCATTACCGCTCTATTAATAGAGGGCATAGGATATGAGTTCTTCCTTTTAAAAGAGCTATATCAACAAAACTCCTTCTCAGTCTTTAATTACAGAATAATTTTCACAAGGACTACCATTGTTTTTCTTCTCTTTTATGTATATAGAGAAGACTTGTCTCATTTCCTTTCTCTACCTTTCCACTCTGTGGTACTGTTCACTCCCCTGCTCCTTGTATGTCTAGGCCAGTTTTCTCAACCTTGGCAACTTTAAGATGTCTGGACTTCAATTCCCAGAATTCCCCAGCCAGCATGGGAGTTGAAGTCCAGACATCTTAAAGTTGCTAAGGTTGAGAAACACTGGCCTAGGCCATGTCCTCATTTGCATCTAATCACAGTACCAATGTCTCCTAGCAACATCTCTCCTCTGTTGAATCTCCATGATATTGCCTTCATCGTGTCCGTAGACCAAGCATAAGCAGATGGCGAGCCAAAACAGATGCAGGAAAGTGATTGAAACAGGAGATGGCAAATATTATGCCACTATAGTTTTCTGATGACTTAAGGAAAGGCGGATAGCATTTAAAGTTGGCAGCAGAAAAAGATCCTGAGCTTTCTCTCTGTCTTTCCTTTCAAGAAGTAGCTGGTTAACCCTTTATTTGCATTCTACCAATGTAATAATGATGGTTTCAACACAGACCTATCTGGGGTCCAGGAACATCCTTGGAACAAAAGCAATGCTAGAGGCTGCCTCTTGGTCTGCGGCATGCCAACGTCTCCCTTTTTTTTTTTAATTAAACCAGTAATTTTTTTAAGTAAGAAGCCCACTGGACCATGGCTGCTAACAGGAGACAAGGGAAATGTCTGATGCATTGAACCCCCGTAGGTATGAGGGAGGAAACCTTAATATTGAGGTTATATATCTAACTGCCTCAGATGAATATTCCAAAGGGCAGCATAAACATGTAATAAATAAATAAGCAAGCAAGCAAAATTCCTGAGTAGTCTCTTACGCAACGTTTTGCCCTGCTCACGTAGCAAACAGAGATGGAGGCCTCTTTGTCACTCCGAACAGAACGGAATGAGAGGTGAGTCGGGAAAGCCTCACCTGACCGGGGTGCTTTAAAGGGAAGCAGGCCAATCAGGGAAGGGAGGAACGACAGCAGCAGTGCGGATAGATGGAGAAGCACTCAGGTGTGCTCCACCTGTGGACCTGCTCCGTTTCTGCTTTCTGGGCAAACATATGCCTACTTTTAGATTATTATTAGTTTATCCCACCTTTTTCCCACAAACTCCTGTATGTGTAGTTCTTCCATCTCCCACCTAGATACACAATTTAGCTCCACGATAACCCTGTGGGCTCTGAGATAACAACTGTCCCCAAATTACTCCCTGAGGGAGTTGAACCCGACTTTCCCAACCCTCTAGCCACGCGATCACACCGACCCTGTGTGCTTAAGATACATATATATGTCTAGATTGGCTTTTCATCACTGGAAAATCATCACAGTATTTACTAGGGCTGCAGTACCCACGCAGATCTGCAAGTACAACAATGTACATCTAAGCTGATGGGTGTGCAATGTACGTCTAAGCTGACGGGGTAGTACGAAATATAAAAAGGCAGAATTAGGAGCTGAGACGTGGGTATCCCTATGGGAAGGAAGGCCTGTACTTCAAAGAAGATAGCTGCACACTCGGGAACCTCAATGTTTACAACAGTTTCATCTAAAGAGGACACACCTAGGAACGGATAACAAATACGGGATGTGTTGGAGAGCTCGGATTCACCCCACTCTAACAGTAAAATGTCTGTGTTTGCCTCACTGGGTGAGGAAGGTTCCAATATGCAAAAGGAAAGCATGCAGAATTAGGAATCTGAATGCCAAGTTCCAGTGAGCAATGAGCATGCATGGACATGCATACACTTAAACGGAAACCCTGTAAACATGCGTGGAGAGCCGAAACGGAACAGAAAAGCATCCAGCCAAATATGTTGAATGAGCAGGCAGATGGGGAAAGTAACTAGAGGCAAAGCAGCACACAGGAAGCTCATTTTAGGATCTTGCAGCTGAGTTCTAAACCAACCAGAGGCTGTACAGACTGACCCAGGGCTAGAGAGGACTCTGTGAGCTTAGAAGAGGGGAGCAGACAGACTGCACGGTGCTTCGGGAGAGCATCTGTTCGGGGGTTTTCAAAAGAGGGACAGCCACCCAGTATCCCTTCCTCTGAGATCCAACTGGGGTGGGGCAGTTGACTAGACACAATTTTGGTACCCAAGGTACATTAGAGGGAAAATAGCAAGAAATGGCAGGCAGGGAAAGGGAAGGGAAGGCAAGGCTGTTACCTAAATCTAATCATTGATGAACTTCATGAAAGGAAGACAATGAGAAAGAAAGGGAGGACAAATCATGCAGTTAGCACCGATCACTTTTACCCCAATAGCATGATTATGCCTCTCCATACATACATTCACGCTTCCTCTTTCCATTACACTGGGTGCACCTCAAGTTCATCAAGACCACTGGGGAGCTTAGCCATTGGTTTCAAGTGGGGAAAGGACTGCAATGGCTTTGTAATCGGTACAGAAGTAAATTGGTAGGATATCATCTTAGTCCCTCCCCAGATGCAGTATCCACATGCCATAGGACTGCACGGGTTGTCGATCTCCCGCCACCCCCCACCCCACCCCCCAGTCCTGAGTTTGGCTCTTAATGATAGTTAGGAGCTGTATGCAAGCCAGTCATGGAAGATAAAAAATAAAGTACAAGTTTCACATCTGAGAACACTGCTGCTGATCAAGGATGCCCAACAAACGTAATTGTGTTTTGTTATTACTGCTGCTGCAAGTTTCAGTAAAAGAACCCAGCAGAAGATTGGGATTGTTCAAAGAGTGGAACGGTTCTCTTTCTGAATGTTCACTCTTAACAAAAACTGCTTCCCAGAGAATGGAAATCAGAATTCTGGTTTAGGACAGACAGGTAAAATTCGTATTCTCAAAGACAGCTCTGTTGACCTTACAGACACATAGAGCCACATAACGTAAACACAAAAGAGACTACTTTTTAAACAAGGCAACCCTGAAGTATGAAGTCTCAGTATTTTCTTTTAATAATTTGATCATATTTTATGTTCCCTCTGGAGGGAAAGGAGATGATTCTTTGATAAGGATGTAAGGGATCAAATACATTTATTTCAGGGACAGCAAGCTAAATTTCTGTCTACCTGCAACTAAGGTGGAGACACTTGGCACATGCCATTTTAGGGAAAAATGTACTCTGAAATTTGAAAAGCCATTTTCACATGTAGCCCCTAACAAATATTCTTTTTAATGTGAAATAGCCCTCTTGCCACTGCTGTTCACTAGAGAGAAGGAGAAGCAGAAGAGAATTATTTTAAAAGTAGCCATTTTTAGGATAATTTTCTTCCATTAATTAAAGCGAGGGAAGCAAAATTTCTCCGAAGTTCCCTTTATGGGAACGGCTTGTCTTTCTTCCTGGTATGAGGAGGTCAGTGAATTCCAGAAGCATGCCAGTGGGAAAGGTTATCCTGGTCCTTCTAACCTCACCTTCCCCCAACAACATGCAGTGCAAAATTCAGTGTTTCCCCCTTCCATTCTTACCTCTCCAGGGACCTGGGTTAGTCAAATAAGAGGCAGGGGAGATGAGAGGAAAAAGAAAAAAAGAGAAAACTAGCATCAGATTTCAAAGAAGTAAGTCAAGAACAAAGGAGGGAAACAGAAGGCACCAAGAGATTCTGGCACCGTTCAGATGGCCACGCTCATATACACACATATACACATACACGTATGCACATACATATACATATACATATACATTGAGATCACTATGAACTTTCCTGTCATTTGGTTCATTGTCAATCCTTGTCCTTTTTGTTATCTAGTACATCCATGAGCATAATTTAGCAGTCTTGATAACCCCCAGACTTCTATTGATGCACCATGAAGGACAATACTCTTTTTGCTGCTCAAATACACCAAGCCACTGAAATCTTGCTGTCAGAGTCTCATAAGTGTATTAAATCACTCTATCTTCTCCCCTCCCCTCCCAACATTAACCATGTGTTGGCAAGTTAATTTGCCCTCATTAGAATCTGTGGAAAATGCCTCATCCCCATTCTATCATTTTTGCATTCTTGTCTTGCTGTCATCCTGCTTCCTCACTCCCTAAACCTATGACTGATAACCCCAAAGACTTAAATAATCAGGGCTTCATGAACCCAAACCTTCCAAATGTGCATCAAGATAATCCAAACTGATCGTGAAAATGGCATATATTATAAACTAAAGGAAATATGTATGTCGTTTATTTGGTGTAATTTACTGTTTGCTAGCCATGAAAAGGAACAATGACCTATGCCAGGCACTGAAGCAAGATACCTCCTTCCCGTAGAAGCTTGTTCCTGTGACTTGGGGAAGAAAGGTCAGGAGGGAGGGAGGGAGGGAGGGAGGGAGGAAGGACAGAATCTGCAGCCAGGGAATGATAACATGGCTTTTCTGAGTTCTCGGAAATTAAGTTCATACAGAGATTTGTCAGTAATTTACTGAAAGTATAACTATATGGTATGGTGGGAAATGTGATCTGCTAGCTAGGGACTGGGCACCATTTGAAGCAGGTGTTTTCTAGTCCTTCAGTATTGACTCTAAGTGGAGTCACCTCTATGTTTTGAGATGGGGCAATAGCCACTGTCAGCAGGCACCTGTTCATGTTTAAGACACAGGGGTAATTCCCCAGAATTCCAAACCACATCTGTTTACTAGGTATCTGGCTGCTAAACCCCCCAGTTCTCCAAGAACTGGGATCAGGATCTAGGGACACAGGGATGTTTTTAATCTCTTTTAAACAGAGATTACCATACATACTTGCGGATAAGCCCACCCGCGGATAAGCCGTCCCTTGGATCTTCAATCAAACTACCATGAAAAATGTGCCACCCATGGATAAGCCAACCCTCAAAATTTTCATAATTTTAATTTTCATGATTGGCTTATATACCGCAAGTATATAAACTATATAGGCAATCTCTGTTTAAAAGAGATTTTGGATATGTTTTGGAACCTAAAATCCTTGGCTTATCCATGAGTATGTACTGTACATTTTGCTGCCTGTATACTAATAACTATCACCTGGATAAAATGTAATCTTGTGGTATTGTGTTTGTACATGGGAGAAGAGGTCATGTTCTCCTGGGGAAAGGAAGTCCATGCTACCTTTCCATCTCCACCAGCTCATCCTGTTCATTCATAGGTATTTGGAGAGGCATTTCCCCTTCTCTCCCTTGTACCTGTATTCTCCAAAGGTCTCATCCTTCATGGGCCTGGCCTCGGAATCCACCTGGGTATCTTCTTTGTCTTTCACTAGGGTAGAAAAGAGAGTATGTTACACAAGGCAAAAGGGTTGGTGGGCAGGGACCATCCAAAGCAGGACCTTGGGATGGGGGATGGGCAGGGGGATCTTCCAAGAAGCTTTAAAAACATGGAAAAGAGGAGCGGTGGGGTCTCCCAGTGGGGCTAGGTTTCTCTTTAGCTCCTTGAAATAGGGGCAAAACCAGCAAAATGCAAGGGCCCGATGGGGAGGGTTGAGGAGCAACCCTATAGCACTAGGAGGTTGGATTTTATCAGAATTGGGAGTGCCTGTGGAGAGTTAAAGGGACCGTTTGAAGGAGCATTTCTCCACCCATGTTGTACCACAGCCTTCCCCAACCCAGTGTTCTCCAGATGCATCGGAACTACAACTGCCAACACTCCCAGACAGAATATTCAGTAACAGCACTGGCTAGAAAGAAATAGCGATTTATGTCCCATACCTCTGAAGGGTGCAGGATTGGGGAAGACTGAAGTACACTAATCCATTGTCATCACTGGACAGTTTTTAAGACACTTTTGAAGCATTATAAAAAGAAGCAATAGTACTGTAAGAACAATGGCTCCATTGTACTACTGCTACTACTATTACTATCTTCGTTATCTTGATTTATGTCTTGTATTTCTGCTCAAAGGCTCCTTTTTATTCTTGAATTAAAAACAACAAACAGATTTAATTTTCTCAGCTTCTTTGGCAAAGAGTGATGGGAGTTGTAGTTTTAGAAGCATGCTGAGAATCTGGTAGAAGAGCTCTCGCCAGCTACGTTTCCCAGCCAATTTTCAAGGAAGTAGTCGTCACTAAACCAGATTAAGCAGATAGTACAGACATGTCTACAATATCTGCAATATTTCCCCACTACATAGCTCACTTTCCTGAGCCTGATGTGCTCTCTTGATTTCTGGACCTAAAACTCATAATCCCCTGCCACCCTGGTCATGCTGGCCGGCAGTTATGTATGTTGTAGTCCAATAGATCTAGAAGACCCCAGCTCAGGAAGTCTGGCTTAAACTTATCTAGCCCAGCCCGGCAGCTCGTGTTGGTTGTGAGCTCGGGGCACAAGGGTCAAACTTTGAGCTCAGTTGTAAACTGCCCCATTTTTGGGGCTCAGCTTCTTTTCTGTAAAATGGGAACGATAACAACCTACCTCACAGGACTGTTGTGAGGACGAACGGCACCAGGCACACTAAGTGTGCTATATAACTGACAACTGATAATAGCCTGGGGGGAGGCCCATGGGGGTCTGCTGCGAGGTGCTAGGGTGGGGCTGGGGGCACCTCACCCGAGTACTTGCCGCCCTTGCTGCGCTTGATGAAGCAGAGGAGCACCAGAACCAGGATGAGGAGGACAATGGCGCTGATGAAGCCGATGAACCAACCCTCTGCAGCAAAGTTATTTGTCTCTTCAACTGTGGAAAACAATTAGAGCATTAACATCCTCTCGCCAAACTCTGCCCGTTCACTACCAAGCAATGCTCTTATCCAAAACAAGGGGGAGAAAGAGGCTCAGCTTGGTAGCCTCCACAAGTACACAGTCCACACAACAAGTACATCTAGACCAGGCTACAGAGGTGGAGAACACAGTGCTTCTGCTCCCCTTGAAAAAGCCACACTGGCTGGTGGAGAGTATTGGGGACGGATTCCAAGCGCTGCTTTTCACCTCTCCTGAGCTCAAAAGAACCCTGAGAAGCTGCCCCCACAGACACCCATCCTACTACGTTCTGACTGAGAGATAACACCCATCCTCCTTCTGCATCTCTGAAGGGAAATGATCTGGGGTCTATACTGCTATATGGAGTATCACCCCAGATATACTGATCCGTATAAAAAAGAGCTTGCTTATTTCTAAAATGCATGGAATAAGGAGGGAAGTTTTAAAAGATAAGTTAAACTTAACACGTAGGGTATAATATTCATATGCATCCTTGAAAAAAATACCACTGACTTGTGGGGGGCGGGGGAGAATTATATGTTAAGGACACTGATTATTTCCCTGATATGCTTTCCTTGGGAGGAAAGCAGAAAACATTTGCAGCTACTTTTAACTGAGTCGCTGGTTTCTCTTTAAAGAGAGCCTTTTCTTTGTCGAATATTCCCAGGAGCATACATGATATGATCCTGCAGCCTGTGAACAATATAGTTGAGGATCTCCCCATCCAGTCCACAAACCTCTGATGCCAGGCCCCATCCCCTTCCCATTGTCTCCAGTGCCAGGTCACGCCTTCCTGCTCACAATCCTGTTTCAGAATCTCTCTGCCTGCTCAGTTGAGCAGTCTGAGGGGAGCCCCCAAAGAGCTGTGGGGAGCCCCCATGGTGCTGTCTCCTGCCCTTTACAGTGGAGAAAACCTGAAACAGCTGAGTTGCAAGAAAAAGGTACTGTGGATGCTTTGCAGCCCTCTTTCCTCAAAACTGTTCATGTTTTCAAGCTGGCAGTTGAACTGGAGGACAACAGGAGGCATCTTCTCCTGCCTTTGATGGTTCACAAAAGGTAGCCATCAATCCACACTCAGCAGCATCTCCAGTTGTGACTTGGTCAAACCGGATTTTTCTCTTTAGCAATTCCTTGAGCTTTTCATAGAAGAATTGCTGGATCAGAGGAACTTCTGAGAAGCCACTCAGAGCTAAGTCAAACATTGTAGCAGTTAGCACCACAGTGGAAATTAATTGGAAGGACTCTACTCTATTCACTTAAAGCTGTTCTCTTCTAAGCAAATTTTCCCAGAAGAGAAATTTTCTGAGGAAGGTTCTTTGTTGGCCCTTCCCCAAAACTGCTAATTGAGTTCCCCTCCAGAGAATATTCTGTGAAATCCTTTTTCCTACACAATGAATGGAGAATTTGGAAATATAATTTCAGCTCAATAGATCCTTCCAAATTGCCATAGCTATAGACTGAGGGCACTTCCACTTCTCAATATTTCCATCACTTCCATTCTTCAATCCCCCAAGGCATTTGAAGCCTCCTGGGCGTCCAGAGAGATTGTTTTCACTTATGCTGATGCTAGAAAGTGAGAAAATGAGGAACCAATCATTGTTCCCCCTCCAGCTGAACAATAGGAATATTGCAACATTTTCACCATCATCTAGCCTAGGGATCCCAAAACTCTTCAGCTCATCGACCCCTTCATGAAGTTTCAGATTGTTCATCCACCCCCAAACATTTACTATATGAAAATAATTTAATAAGTAATACTTTAACTAACAGTACTACGAAGAATAATAATGATAATAACATTGACCCCTTGGGTAGTCCCATCAACCCTGCAGGGTCAATAATGTTTCCTTTGGGGAACCCTGATCTAACTAATGTAACAAAACTCACTATTCTCTCTAGAAGAAAAAAACTGAATTACCGTACTACTCCCTTCCCCCAGCAGCTATTTCCCCCCAAATCTGAGCAAATGGTAGGTGCCTGCCCATCGAAACACCATTCTACCTGCCTATGAATTCCCATTGAAAGCTGTGGCAATGCCATGATAAGAGTGGTCTTGCTGGCAGACCCTTTTCTCAAGTGCTACAACCCTGTGAAAGGGTTACTAGCTTTTCTTACCCTGTGAAAGGGTTACTAGCTTACTAACCCTGTAAGCTAACTAGCAGGTCAGTCTGCTGATAAGATTGCTCAGGGGAAATCTAGTTCTAGAGTAGAGTTCAGGAAGAAGGAGGAGGAGGAAGAAGAGGTAAAGTTCCCACACACAGAAAGACAGCCTGCCCCCAAGTTTAAGGCACTGGGTTTCACAGATCAAAAGCTGAGTGATGTTTGTTGTGCCCTAGCCAAGCTGGAAGAAAACTGGCTGGGCTGGGGGTATATTTTTTTGAGGGGGGGGACATCATGACATGGTGCCAGTGCCAGAACAGCACCACTACCACGCGTGGAGGGACTCTGGAGTTCCAAATGCAATCCAATGATTATTAGTGCAGCCCCAAAGTCCTGTGAAAAGCTCCATCAGCATATTGCTAATTTCCTGGGCAGTATATAAATAAATGTTCAATTATAAGACTTAAAACTAAACTAAAACAAAATAGCACAGAATAAAAGCCACGCCGAGCCAACAGGAAAGGCTAAGCAGGGTACAATCTGTCCGTCCACCTACTTACCTATCTATTTAACAAGTGTATATCTTACCACTTACGTACGTGGTGGCCATTTTAGAGGCAATGCTCTAAAACTAAATATATGAGGCAATTAAAAATACATATTTTTGAAAAACTGACAGGTTGTAAAGTACTAGCTAGTCACCACGTACATAATGACTTATAGCAAAATCAAAATATAATCAACTACTCCCCACCCTTAAATGTATGCCTCAAAACCCATGAAAATAAGTTAGAATCAACAATTGTACCAACAGCAACTACTTCAACTCAGAAGCTCAAAAACAGCTAAAGACTCGAGAGCATAAAATAATTTTTATCTGGTGCCTAAAAGGTAGTTAAATAGGCTCCAAGAAAATCTTCCTGTTTGTAGCCTTCCCATAGCTTGGAGCGTAGAGTAAGCAAGGGAAAATGCCAGTATAAAATTTCTCCCCATCACAAACAACAATAAAACACCGAGTTCTCATGTTTTACACCCCTATAAACCTATTATTATTCTTCTGTTATCACACTCAGGTCTTCCTAAAATTCATTTGTCGGTTATATTCTATGAAATATATGGAAAGAAGTGGATTTCTTGTCTTTGTTGCTATAACATTTAAAATATTGCAAGAGAGTTACTAACTCCCTGCCTTCTTCATCTTTTCCAAAGCCTAATGCACTTCAAGGGTTGCCTTCAACATCTCGCTTTTCAGAAATATGAAACTGTAACTTTTTTTTCAAATGCTGGAGTGGTTTTCCTTTCTTTAAAATGTCACATCAAATAACAACAGCTATAAATAATACATCACAAGATTTATTAAAATGCCTGGGAAGTCAGGAGCGAGGCAATGCTCTAAAACTAAATATATGAGGCAATTAAAAATACATATTTTTGAAAAACTGACAGGTTGTAAAGTACTAGCTAGGAGTGGAATCCAAAAGAAAAACAAGATCCTTTCACAAATAATTTACCTTTAAAATGGAAACGTTGTCTTAAGATTTGCTGAAAATACAATAATGGAAGCCACTAGTTTTTTTTTTTCTTTTAATCCAATTTCACTTTTCAAAGAGGGGATTTTATTAAGTTCTTTGAGCCAGAAAAATACAGCTATGAACTTCCCTAATAATAGAGCTCCTAACATAAGGAGTACAGTAATAGCCCTTCCAAATGAAGACTACTAAAGATACAGATCAAAAGACACTGTGCTTCTTTCCAATCTTTTTCATCTTAATATATTTTCGAAAGAAAGAGCAGAAGCATTGGGAAGACACATGCAAATTGCAGATGATTGATAACATGTCTCCTTTTCTTCCTTTTAAAGTGCTGTAATTGAACCAGGATGATTCCACAAGAAAAGGCCCCCATTGGATAAATTAAGATTACTGATAGCCTACTTTAATCCAACAAGCGCTAATTTGGAGATTAAATATTGAACAATTACAATCAATGTCATTTTTTAAAATTAAATCTTATTTTAAGGTATTTTATTTTAAAAAATGAATATAGCTCAAATATAATGTTACAAATGCTCCTAATTCCCTCCTGAGACCAGACTAGCCCTGTTGAATTTTAGGAGAGCCATCAAAACTTGGCTTTTTAAAGAAAGCCTTGAAAATGGATCTGGCATAAGTTAGAAGCCCCATCCTCAGTTATGTCTGGATATTTATTGTTCTTCAGTGGCCACAGTCTTGTTTGAAATTTTTGCTATTGTTAGTCTTGTTATTTTGTTTTATTGTTTTAATCTTGTTGCTGTAAAAAGAGAAAGTAACCTGCTCAGAGTCCTCCTGGGCTGGAGCAGCATAGAAGGGAAGGGAAGGGAAGGGAAGGGAAGGGAAGGAAAGGAGGCTAGAAATAAGTTTTAAAAAAAACACAGAGTTCCTAAAAACCTCTGTAGCCTCTACTGCTGTAAATTAGGGCCAGAGCTTTTGTTCAGAAGAAGTCAGTGTGGAGGTTGGACTGGGGTGGAGAGAGATCCAGGTTCTAGTCCATTCTTGGCTATGGAAGCTCAACAGGTGATTTGGGGCCAATCACTCTCTTTTTGTCTCAGCCCAACCTATTGTGTAGGTTGTTGTGGGGCAAAATAGGACTATTACACAGTTTGAGCTTTAGAGTGAAAGACAGGGTACAAATCCAGTAAATAACTGTTTCTCAGACAAGTATTTCAATAGTGAGTCAGAAATAGCACTAGCAGCCAACAATTAGGTAATATTTTAGCCTTCTCTTCCAGTTCAATAAGGACCTTCAGCCTAAGGATAATCCAAGCTCAAAGCTTTATCTTCAAATGTACCATAGTTCAAAATCAACCAACGGTTCCTCTAGAGCCTCTAAGCCTGAAGGTATGGACTCATCCTTCAGCAAGAGGAAAGAAGGAAGATCCAGCAAACTACAGACCAGTTAGCTGACATTAATACCTGAGAAGAATCTAGAGCAGATCATTTAGATACTGATCCCAAAGCACCTTGGAAACAATACACTAATTACTAGAAGTCAGCATGGATTTGTCAGGAACAATCCTTGTCAGACTAGCCTTATCTGTTTCTTTTTCAATTGGATAACTTTCTTAATAGATTGTGGGAATGCAGTAGGCACAATGTAACTTGATTTCAGCAAAGCATTTGCAAAATGCTCCATGTCATGATGATTAGCAAGTTAAATGTGGGCTGGATGGCATTATAAGTAAGTGGATGCAGAGTTGGCTCAAAAAGCATATTCAGAGTGCTCATCTATGATTACTTTTCAATAGAAGTATAATTTGCAAATCACAGGAAGTTCCACTCTATTCTGCTTTTGGTCAGACTCCTTAAGTAGTGTGTTCATTTCTGGGCACTACATTCAGAGAAATTGGAACAGGTTCAGAGAAAGGCAAAAATATGATCAGGGTACTAGAATCTGTTCTCTTTGGTTCTAAAGCACAGAATGCAGAATGGGTTTAAGTTACAGGAAGCCCAGTTTTTATTGAATATTAGAAAAAAAAAATCCTAAGAATTTCACCATTTCAAAGAAGGGGCTGAAATCTGGAAAATGATTTCTTAAACTGGCTTCATCTCTATCTGATCTACACGGTTTACAGAGTGGAAAAGCCCTAAGGCTAGACCACAGGGCCAATTTCCAACATTGGCCGAGTGGCTGAAGCTGCATCGCCACACCATTTTCATTTTTCCTAGCCTCACAGCTGGACCAATTAGCTCCTGCCTTGGGAGCACACAGTCCAGGAAGCAACAGAGCAGCAGCCCTCTCATTGGCTGGTAGTGGATGGTCAATCCCATTCATTCCTAGCTCAGGGAATCACCCTACCCTTTAAAATAGCAGGATATCAAGTCACTGGACAGCACAGCACTGGCAGGCATGCAGGCAGAGAAGGATGCTTTGCCGAGGGTAGGCAAACAGCAGCAAGGAGAAAGTGACAGTGATGCCCCTGGGAGGGATTAGTGGATTCATCTGGTTAATCTGATAGACAGTTGTGAACAAAAAAGGTGTCCCTTTACAGACCATCCCCTCAGGCTCTCTGTTGGAAATCTGCCATGCACATTCCGACAAGACAAGCCTTTTCCCTTATCAATGTAATCATACTCCATCTCAAAACAAAAAAGTTAGGATGTCACTTGGATTTTTTATGAGTTTGAACAACTTTTTCTATATTCATAAAAATCTAGTTTTCCTATATCCTTGTTTGAATAAAACAAAAATGTTATGGGCACTGTAAAAATTTGCCAGATTTTAAAACAGTGTAATTCAAACAATGTTATAGTGCACCAATCTCTGTGGCATTTGGAAGTCTAACTTTCCTGCATCCCTTCCTGTTCTAGTTTTTAAAATAAATAGAAGATAGATAGATGAGAGAGAGAAAGAGAGAGAGAGAGAGAAAAGATTTATTTAAACTTTAGGCTTGGTCTTTCCCAACCTGCTACTGAACTGGGAAATGAGTTAAAATTGATCATTTCCAGAACAACCTAATCAGATAGGCTGTTTCCAAAGTCCTGGATACATCCTTGTGAGAACATCTGGCAGGCTTTACACAACCCTTCTCCAAACTATAAATAACAAAATGAATCAAGTTTCCAAATACAAAATGGAATGATCTTAATAGCCCAATTCTCAGTACTAATTCCTTAAACAGAAAAAAGCAAAATGGAGTGCAAACTGTCAATAGGCATTGCTAATTTACCTTAAAATTACACCATAGTACATCGGATTCATTCTTTTGTTGCTAGAAAACTTCCTTGTTGTTGCTTTTCTTGCATTCTAATAGCTGTCTTACCAGAGTGACTAGGAAACGTCAAAATTTACCAAATATGACAGTTTATCACATAAATACCCACTTTCTGATCGAGTGAGAGAGGAATTTGTAGGAATGGTTCATAATCTAGATCCACATTAAACTATGGGTAAAACTGTTACAGGACCTCTCTCCTTGACTAAGTTAGCTGTCCTCCAACCTCTGATCCTCTCCTGGCTAAATAAGTTAATTAAGTAAACCACAAACAAGTAATTTTGAAATCGAATGAAGTTTGAGCACTTTTAATGACTGCTTCTTGGATGATTCCTGAGTCTCCAGTGTAACTTACCCACACCACTGGTCTCCACGTCTGACTCCCAGATGATTTGAACATCCCCAGTCCGGTGTATTTTCACCAGCCGAACACGATACTGCTTGCCTGGCTGCAAATCTGGAATGCTGTATGAGCCCTGGCCAGAACTGGCCTTCCCTACATCACGCCATTGTCCTTTGTCTGTTTGAAATAGAGGGAGAGACAGAAGGGCTACGGTTGAGTTCTCCACTGGGTTAAGCCAGAATGTGTTGCCTTTGATTTTACTCCAGTGTCTGTTGGGAATCCAGCCAGTTGTAGCTTATCTTGTGCCATGGATGAACACACCATTCTTCATTACTCTTCAGCTAGCTGATGGAAAGTGGACTTTGCCTCTCCCAGGACTATGTTGAAAATCATGGATTTCCTCATTAGGAAACTAGGAATTTACAAGCAGAGGCCTTGGAAAGGAAGAAACTCTTCCCCTTCCAACTAGCAACCACTTGCAGATCACTATTTTCCCAACATGTCAAATCAGCAGTTTCAGCAAATCTGCTGGCCAGGCAGGGAGAATTCCTCATCCCTCCCAAAGATGTTGTTTCAGATGACTGGGAAGTAGAGAGAAAAGAACATTAAGAAGAGACCTGATGGGAAGAGACCCATCTAGACCAGCATTCTGTGTTACACAATGGCCAACTGGATACATTTGGGAAGCTCACGAATTTGGAGACCTGAATAGGATGAAAAGGGTGTGTGTGTGTGTGTGTGTGTGCGCGCCTGCATGCCTGCATACCTGCAGCAACAGTGTATGAGAGGGGAAATGTGTCAGGATGGGTACCCGTATGTAGGGATAGTGTGGTAGAATGTGAGGTGGCAGTGAAAGAGGATTTTGTAGGGAGCATGCATATATGAACAAGTATAGTCCCTAAACCAGAGCGAGTGATCTACACAGCTTTTCAACCCCAAAAGATGTCCACCCACAGCTGGCACAATGGCATGGAGACAATAGTGGAAAGAGGAGTTCCACCTCCCTGCTCTTACCTGTTTTACTCATGAGATGGACTGCAAACTCCACATCCCGCTGGTTCTGACGTGGGATCCAGATGATGGTGGTGAAGTTTTCTCCTGTCTCACCCACACTGATGTTTACAAAAGACAAGTTCACTGGGCATAGAGGCAGGGAGAAAATGAGAGGGAAAAGTATTAATATCACAATGTCTTCTCTTGAGAATCTACACAAACCCCACCACCTTAAGCTCCAGAGGGAACAGCAATGTCATTAAGACTGTGGAAAAAGCGCCGGATTAACTATATTTCCACTGTTGCTTTGCTTTCATCATTTGCATCTTTCTAAACAGCTCACACCCACGCCTTCTAGAGCAGATGTCCTCCCAGCAGAAGTCCAAGTAGCTCAGTATTGCAATCTGGAAGAGGTGGGACTTGACACTCTTAACTGGAGGGTATCATGGGGCAGAAAAGGGGCTTCAACCCGTCACACGTTGCTGTGCAATTCTTGCCCTTGCTAGAACACTTGGTAACTTCTAGACCTGCTCCTCACATCCCTCAGAATGATTTCTTTGAGCTGGCTTCCTGGTCCCGAGTTTTGCTCATTTAGAAACTGCCAAAGGTTTTGTTTTGGGGGGTATTTTATTGATGGCAGAAGCAGCGACTGGTCATGGTGAATTAATTTGCCTCCCTTTGTGTCTTTATCCTAGTCTGAGTGATATAACAGTGATGTTTATGTGCCATCAGGTCAATGTTGGCTCTTAGTGACCATAGATCTTCTCCAGGATGAGATATAACAGTCACTCATTATTTTAATATAGGCAGTTCAAGATACTACTTTTTCCTCTCTCTTTCGTTTGTTAAAATCCATCTGATTAATATTATAAGGTTCTTGTGTCAGAGTCTGCTTACTCATTCCTAACACATAGTAAATCCTCAAGAAACAGGTAGCTCCATCAAAGATTTCTTTATTAGGAAAAGCATACAGCATCAAAGTTGTTGAGACTGAAATCAGAATAGAAACTCATCCTCCTTAAAAACCCAATCTCCCCCCTTTGCAGTCTTTTGATTCCCGCTTCCGAACTTCGCGCCTATTTCCATTCTCACACGTACTCCTGGCCTTGCAGATGTTATTGTTAAGATAAGTGCATTCCTCTCCTCCTCCCTTCTTTCTCATGGCAGATCAAGCAAGCGGTTAATTAAAACATTCTTTGCATTAACTCTTGGCACAACAACCCTTTAAGCCCCTCAACGTTTTATATAAATGAATAAAGCAGATATGAGTAATAAAAGCATAGTCATACAAATCAAAAGCATAGTGATAACAATCTAATAATAAGGTCTTGCGCAGATCCTGACATCTTGATCTCCCATGTCCCCTGAAATATAGGCAATGTTCCTGCCCTGCTTCATCCAACAGCACCTAAGTTCTTTTGTGCCTCTTCTCCAAGACTCTGAAGAACTGAAATTGTTTGCTTGTTTTGTTTTTCTTTTTTTAATATGGACCCAAGTCCTGCAAGAAACAGACTCCCTATAGGTCTGCTTCCCTTGAAAGACTGAATCAGGTAATAATATCTCCTTTGTTACTGGATCACCAAAACGTTGATCTTTCAAGAAGGTGCCAGGCCATGACAGGAGATAAAAGTCATTCAGAAGTTGTGACCATGACCATTTCCGTGGTTTGTGTATGCCTATTTAGGAATTTTCAATATCACCAGTTCATGCTATTTCCCAGTTCTTAATCCATACAAACAAATCCAATCATAAACCAATAAATCCCACTAAATTTGTGGGATTACTTTCAAGTAAATGGGTGTAGGACTGCAGCGTACATCAAGTCACAGAAATTAATGTATGAGCAAATCAGCCTTAAGTTTTAGTCTAACTGGAAACACTTCAGTTAGCATTTGGAATGAACTTAATTACTGTACATGCCAATAGCATAAGGGTGAACAACGTGTAGCTCACAGACTGTATTATAGACCTCCAGCCCCAGGGAACTCTCAGTTTGCAATCCTCCAAAAAACCCCAAGATTGTGCTGCCAAAATTTAGCGACTAAATGGTCACTTCTGTGACATTTAGCATTAGTTCACTCACATAACAAAATATTGCTAAACTTTTAATTTTTGCTAAAATAAAAGTCAAATGTTTGGTCTTAAATCTCAACTAATACAACCCTTCAAACAGGACACACCATTTTGTTTCCACTTATTTTATGACATCACTGCATCACTGGACACATTCCTTATAACCCTTGGAGGCCAGAAGAATAAGAAAAAGTGCATAATATGGATTAATAGAAATAATGGAAGTTATGTTTTAACCTTAGAGTAAGAGTTGGATGTATATCGTTATTTATATCTGTTGTGAGGAGGGTCGGAAGTAAATTCTTTTTTTCCTTTGATTTTTCTCTTCTTTTTCTTGTTTTTTACACTTTTTAATCTTGTATATCTCTCATTTCTAATGTTTCTTTCTATATTCTTTTCTCAATATTAGTTTTTATTAGTTTTTATTGTTCTTTTTTTAAAAAAAATTAATAAAGTTATTATAAATAAAATAAAAAGTGCCACCTCTCCAGGCTGAGAAAGTTTGCCCGCCTTGGAAATAACACAATAAAACTGCACTGGAACACATTACTTTGACATAAATTTTAAAGCAAGGAATGCATTTTATTGAGACGCTTAAAAATGTTCTGCAGGAAAGAGGAAGAGGAGAGGCAAAAGCAGAAGCAGAAGAAGTCTAAAACCAGCTGGAGATAAATAACTGAAAAATAGTTTTTAAAAAATATTGAAAGGGTAAAAGATCCCCTCAAGCTGGACTGTTGGTGACCTCATGGACATACACTGCTCATCTAATTTCTGTGGCAGCAATACAAAACTACTTTGCCGGTGCTTTCCTGCAGTCCACGGCCTAGCAAATTCCCTGGTAGAGTCCTTGGGGTTCTCTGAGCTTGGTGGCTGTAACAACCCCAAGGACTCCACAGTTCAACCCTGAGCTACATATATTCTCTTCTATTAATTCCTTGGTAGTTTCTCATCCAGGCCTGCCCCTGCTTAGCTTCCCAGCCTAGACAAAATCAAGCACCTGGGGAAAAAATCACTGGAAAGGAGCTTTTTAGAAGTAGAGAAGAAGCTGAGATCATAGGAAGAATGCCTATGCAACTGCACAAAAGGGTCCATGTGAATACTGATATTTTCAGCTAAAAATTCAAGGGACAACACTTTTATGTTGTGTGTGTCTAATGGTTACTCTCCCTGTAAGTTCCGATTACATAACCTGGTACCAGGTTGCCGTGGTTTCTTGTTTTCAAATTGCTTTACACACACTGGACCATCCACTACGATATCTAATACCTCAGTATTGCTGAGTAGATACATACATACATATCATGTTATTCCCTTTTGGGTGAGCAACGTTATGTAGAAATAGGAAGATAAAGAAATTAGAAGTATGAGATAAGGGGAAAAATCAGGAAACAAAGCTAGAATCTCAACACCATTCACCATCTCTCTCCATATTTTTATATCATGGTAAACCACTCCTTCCTTCTACAGTGTCCTTACACTGCTCCATACATTGCCTATTGTTCTTTAGATGTCTCCCCTCTCTCTTTTTCAGGATCTCAACAACAACATACAACCATGATTTTCTTGGCCTTCCTCTTCTTCACCACTTTACTCTTCCTTGATGTATTAGTTGTGCAATTCAACATTCATTCTCTCTACATGACCGAACCACTTGAAGGTCATTCTTCTGTACTGGCATTTAATTTTGAATTCAATCCAGATTCATTCAGCACCCATTCATTCTTGGCCCTCTCTGTTCTTATTTGACCACACATTAAGTAACTCATTCTATTGTATTCAACTTATTTTCATGTATCTTCTGATATACTGTACCCAACTCTCATTTCTATATAGCAAAGTAGGAAGAACGCACTTATACACAGCCATTTTACAGCTGAAAATAGGGCAAAATGAAAGTGAATTGTGACAGAGAAAGGCACAGGCTAACTGTGTAAACAATTTGAGCAGATTTCTTCTGACAGAAATGTAATCTATGGAAATATCATCATCTGACCAATTATGGTCTGTAAATACAATGATGTTTTTTATTAATACGGAAGTTTCCTTGCACACACATTGAAGCTGCCTTAGATTGCCAAGTTTTTGATTACAGCCTATATAATGGCCACTCCTGGCTTGTGAGTATCAGGTATTATCCATCCCCTCATCCGCAACCCTCCAAAGCCTTTGCCCGGAGCTGCCTATAAGCTGTGATAGGGAATTGAAATTCCTTGCCTCATTACAAAGAAAGAAAGAAAAGGTTTAAAATGAAACTGAGTACAGTGGTACCTCGGGTCACGAACAGCACCGTTCGCAAAATTTTGCTTCCGTTTGCGAACGCTGGATCGGGTGACAAACAGGATCCGCGGCCATTTTCCCTGCCGTGACACGTGGCCGGGGCTTCCTGTAGGGAGGGGGACTCTCCCTCCAAGCAATAACCGCCTCCCCACCCGCCTTCCTGTCCTCCACGCCAGAAGTCGCCTTGAGCAAGGTCAGCGTTCTCTCTCTTCGTACTGTACTTTGTGTCATATTTTTGTGGTTTAAAAAAAAAAAACATATGGTTCAGAACGCATTAACCATATTTACACTGAACCTTATGGGAAAATTTGATTCGGGTCGCAACCAAAATCGGTTGGCGACCAAATTCGTAGGGGTCAGAACGGATTAACCGTATTTACATTGAACCTTATGGGAAAATTTGATTCGGGTCGCGACCAATTTGGGTCGCGACCAGAGTCGCGGAACGAATTAAGTTCGTGAACTGAGGTACCACTGTACTTTGGTTACTTCTATTGAATATCCAATATGCTGTCCAGCACAGTTACGTGGGATCATTTCTAATTCTGCAGTCTGACGGCATGGAAGGATCTTTATGTAGCTACTGATCACCACATGCTGTCCTGATTTTGGTTCCTGAAGCCAGCTGCAATGTGGGGAGGGAGATAGATTCAGGGGGTGGTCAATTCATCTTGGCAGTATGAATTGTGCTAGTGGTCCTAAAGGAGGCAATAGCACGTCCACTGGAAAAGGCCTCCATGGATCCAGGGGTTTATGTCAATTACCACCCCATCACAAATATACCCGTTATTCAGCACTTCATTAAACTTTGACTACATGAACTAATATCAATCTGTCTTTCCATCATGTCAATAGAGAGCCAGCTCATCATCAAAAGTGAACACACGTTAGTGGTCCAAGATTGAAAATCTGGGGTTGCAACATCTTCTGTCCTCCACCTCCTCATGCTCAATATATCCATAATTCATCACGGAATAATGTTCCAAATTTTTTGGTATATAATTCAAAAGTACATTCACACTTTTAAACAATAACGTTCTTTTAAAATTATATTAGCAAACTTATGGATATCAAACTACAACCAGCCATCGGTACAGGAGAAGCCCATACCAAGTTACACTTCCCAGATTACATTTCCAAGAAAAATGAAGTTAACAGCCTATCCTTTTAAACATTTTCTGTGGTGGCTGGTAAATGTGAAAAATAAAATTAATCTGATTTTAAAATCATAAGAAATGGTATTATTTATCAATCTTATCCAGTGGTTTGTTAGTATGAGATGTTTCAAACCTTATTCTAGAATTCTTGCAAATAACTAATATCCATCATGCTTGAATTCTTTTAAATTATTGGACATAATTATTCCAAGGAAAGTTCTTTTTATTTGTGCATATAAATATGTCATTTTTAAAAATCTTAGTTCAGAATTGGAATGGATGGTTAAAATCTCACTGAACTTGTGAACTATGAATGTATGGTTAATGGGCAGGCAAGTCCCCACCTCACATTCATTGAGAACCAGCTGGCACCTAGGTTTGAATCCATATCATTCATAAGGAGAGTTGCTTTTTCTGCACACAACAGGCATATCTCCTAGCCTCTCCCCTCTGTTCTTTTAAAAGTTAGAGAGAGAACTCTAGGGGCTAGAAACTACATTGAGCTTGGGCAGAGATTAGCTTCTTTAAGGAAGAAAAAGAAAAATCTACAAGAAGCTAAAAAAAAAGTCCAAACAATTGCTCTAAGAATCAGATTATTTTAGTAGAATAAAATCTATCCAGGAACTTGCATTAGATTATCAATTTCTCTCTCTCTCTCTCTCTCTCTCTCTCTGTTTCTTACTCTCTTCTCTTTCTTTCATTTAGGACTAATAGTTTTCCATGAAATTTATTTTATCTGTACAGGCTTAGTAATTGTGTTTTTTATGCAACCTGGCACTGCTTTACAACAGAGTTGCTTCTAAATTAGGAGCAGACCATATTTTTGTTTATATATTTTTAAAAGAGATCCTTTTTTGTTGTAATCTTTGATATGAATAGCGCCATATTTTTACCTCTTTTGTCACTGAAGGTTTGCGTGTGACTTCTTAATGCCTAAAAGGGATTCTTTACATTCTATCTTTTCATTTTTTAAAATCAAAATTTGATTTTATCTCTTGTGGAATTGGTCTATTTCCCAAAGGGCAGGGGGGGAAAGGGAATTCCCTTAGCCTACATACTACAGAGCCAAGAGGTGGCAGTATAGAATCTATTTAATTTTTTTCTTTTCTTTTTCTTTTTAATTTGCCAGGGAGCCCTATCTCACATGCCAGAGTCTGAAGGTGAACACCAAGGCAGCACTTTCCAGGAAAATAGCTAGTGACAGCAATAACTACCAAGCAGCTACCTCAAGGCAAATAGTGGAGCTAGGATGTGTAGACCCAGGGGACTCCTGGGAGAAGATCTCCAACTATAGCCATGTTACTACAGAACACGGCTTCAAGATTGATATATCTAGGTAAATCTACAATTGTACTTATAACTGCTCTAAAGAAGATTGGAAGCCACTTCTTTCTATTTTTTCTTTCTTTTCTATTTTTCTTCTACCTTTTTTCTTTTCTTTTTTCTTTTCACATCTTAGCTTTCTCTTTTATTTCTTCCTTTTCCTTTTTTCTTTCTTACTCTATTTTAGTTTGTATTAATTTTTACTCTTTTAAAAAATTTTCAATAAAATTATATTAAAAAAAAGATCGATATATCTACTGGGGGTTGTTCCTATGCTAATATTTTAAAATTATTTTAAGAAGGTTGAGATTTAAAAAATATATGGGAAGGACTTTCCCAATGTTCAGCTTTACCACTGGGCATCTATTTTTTACTTCAATTTCTTTATTGAATGCAAGTGATCAAAACAAAAAAGCATCATAGAAACAATTAGAAAGTTTCTATATGATCTGTTTGATATCATGGCAGGTGCTTGCTTCTATTTTTAGCCATAGCTCTTTTGTATTTCCTGCATTAAATGCTGCAAAGAACATTTGGAAGACATTGGGACAGAAATATAATTTTGACTTTTATTCATACAGTAGACTTACATACTGGGACAATCCCAAATTGAAAATAGCTGACAAGTCTTTTTTCAAGAATCATAGGCAATCAGCAGTATTAATACTTCAGATCAGCTTATCAATCAAGATTTTAAACCATTTGAGTTATTGCAAGAGGAATTTGAATTTGAAGAGGATCTGGCAGTATACTCAATTAAAATATCTCTTGATTTCACAGTTTGGTCCAGATGCCACCCTGTTCAGTAGTCTCCACACATACACACCATTCTTTTATTTTGAAAAGCACAGGCTGGAAAACTGGCCTGGGCAAAGTGTTGAGTAAAGGAGATAAATAATTAGTTTCATAGAAACTTTTCCAGGGGGAGAGTTTGGAGAAGTGAAAAGTTGCTGATGTGCTGGCAGGAAGAGGGGAGTTAGTTCAACTTGGAGTTTGGAAGGAGAAGTGAACTTGGATGGATTTTAGGCAGCTCTGGCTGCTGAAGTCTTGCCTGTTGCAGAGTAGCCCTGGACAAGACTATAAGAAAGAAGATGGACAGCAAGACCATCTCAGTAAGGGACATATTGACTGTGAAGATTATCTTAATAGGGAAGATCCAGGAAACTATCATGCTGCCAACATGAGAAATTACCAGCCAAGAGTAATTAATTACCAGCCAAGAGTAATTAATGTCCTTGCTGAACCCTAAGCGGGGAGGAAGTTGTCAAAATAGCTACACACATAAGAGTTGATTTGATGGCATCTAGTCAAAAGGAGGAGCTTTATTTGTAGGCAGAAAAATAGTTAACTTAGAAACACTGGAAATGGTAGGCTGTAAATCAAGTATTGCCTTAGTGTATCCCAACCTTGTTAGAGCAGAAGCCGTGAAAACAGGGAAATGGGAGGGGAAGATCTACAGACCCAGTTATTTATTAACTGAGCTGAAATTGCACATTTTCATGCTTGAAAGTAGAACTAAGAGTGATCTCTGTTATGAATTAAGGGAGGGAAGTTCACAAAAAGGTCTGTGTGCTGGAGCTGTCTCATCATTTCCCAAGAATACAAAGCCTCATGACAAACACTATTTCTGAATGCAAGGTCCAGGTCCTCTCCTTTAGAAACAGGTATCTCTCATGACATCATTGTGAATCTACATAGTGCTCTAAAATGAGGAGTGTGTCCACATTATTAAAAGCAAACCACAAATACAGCTAGGCTTATTCAAAAGTCAGGAATAAGACACTTTAAAGCAATAGACATCCGTAACTCCTCTGTAGCTTCTTAAAACAGTTCTTCCAATAACATTGCAAGAACAAATGCTTTTAAAAGTATGTTGCGTGGTATGGTTCTGAGAATGGAGCCTGAACACTTTCTGCTCAGGCCAGATGCAGAGCCTGGCCAAAAGTTGTCTGATCAAGTCAACTGTACTATATAGCTTTTAAAAAATAGCTGGGAGAAGGAAAATTACGTACCTCTTGTTTCCCTAAAAACTGGCTCAAAAGCAAACTATTTTTTTACTGTAACATTTGAAGCCCAAATTATTGGAACTTCCACTGCTGCAGTCCTAATCAATTTACCAGGCAGCATCTCCCATTCAATTTTGTGTAAAAATGCACAGGATTGCTGCATTACAATATAAGGCATACATATATTTATTCCATCCAACTCTCACTTGTTCTCAAGCGAACGCCACACATTTCTGAATAGGATCAATAGCCTGAAAATTCGAAACAGTTCTAGTTCAATTCATTCAATAAATATTGATCTAATCATACTGCAGTATCTGAAACCATCAGCTTTATCAGAAAACAGTTTTAATCTTCCATAGGTTTCAACACAAAATTAGTTCATTGTTGTGGCAAGACAATGATGAAATCTCAGTAACTTTTAACAAGGTAATACAAGGTTTCTATAACGTTTGAATAACTTCCCCTCCCACCCCCACCCCGGGGCCTGTGCAGCCTGAATAATTGGAGAATACAGTAACTGTTTTTAAAAAGCAAAAATAGAGGCATTGACTTTTGCCCCTGATGACAGCTTGCATTCCTGCATCTATTGAGAGAGGTGGCAATTGTTGAAGGAGACACTTTGCTAAGCTGCACAACCCCAGCATAGGTAAAAGTCACTCTCTCCTACAATAATTATCCTGAAGATAACAAGCAAGTCTTCATCAAACAACAATTTCAGATGGCATTATCGAAGCTTTAATGGCACAAAGAGCTTACCACTCTATTAAATATCCCCTTCTCTTTTACACGCTTGTTTTTTTTTTACTTATCATCCTCCTTAAAGGACAATAATATGGATCCTGCCAACTCACACAACTTGCAGCTCATTTTTATTGTTAGTTTTCTTTGTTTCTTGGTACTTGATTTTTTCCCCCAATGATCCAGCATGGTTCTTGTTCTGATCCACTAAAGCAGAACTACATATCAAAAGAGATCATCCCACCTATTTTGTGTTCCTCGTTCTACCAGAAGTTTTAACTTGCGAGCAAGAGTCATCTGTTTCTCTTAAAATCCTCAGCTTGCAGCTGAACATGCTCCCTGTCCTTGAGCCAGGAAAGCTATCCCACAGCGAAACAAAGCCAGCACAGTCATTCAGATAATAAATACGTATTTTAAATATTAAAGAAATTAGGCAGAACAAAAATATGGATGTGTAACATTCAGTCAAGATTGATTTGAAGTCACTTGCTAGCAAATGAAAGGCCTCAGTTCCCTGACAAAAATTAATTTTTTCCTAATTGTACATGTATTGATCTGATTAATGCTCAGTTTGGATGGTTTTCTCTTCTTTTCCTTCCTGAACCCCTATTCCCTGCAGAAAATCCCTCTCTCTACTTCCCTATTTTTGTGGTTTACATGACTCCAACTCAACTGCTATATACTTGATTATTCCTTTTATTTTCCTTTCATGCCTTTCTTTTCATGATCTCAAACCTATGTGGCTAATTCTTTCAGCCTAATGGGGAAGGGGAATGGGGGCTCCTGTAGCACTCCAGATGTTGCTCCAACCACCATGGCCAACAGGGAGAAGTTGGAAGTTATAATTCAACGGCATCTAGATGACTATAGAGTTCCCATTTCACTCTTATATTTTTATGCTAGGAGCAACCATCTTATCTGGGTCTGGCCTTTCCATCCTGCTCCCCCTCCAGCTGAAACCTTTTAAGATTTTATAAACTTATACAAAATCTCACAAGGTTTTACGAGTTCATAAGATCACAGACATCTTGAAGATTTTATAATCCCTTCCTATATTAGAAATTTTTAATATTAATTTGGAGGCCACAGGAGCAGCGTTTGGAGGGGATCTGCGTGGGCTCTGTTCCCACAATTGGATTTATGCTCTATTTTCTCTAGCACAGGGATGCAAAACATGAAGATTCAGGAGCATGTGCCCACAAAGCACAGTTCCCAATATTGCACTTTTCAATAGGATTGAAAGAGAAAAGAAATAATGCACTTGGGGAGTAATCCTATTAATTTTTATTGTAAACTGCCCAAAGTCACTTCCTCGTGAGATGGGTGGTATCTGAATTTGAAATATAAATAAATAAATAAATAAATAAATATTTTAGGATGGAAACAAAAAAGATTTGTTTGTATGGTTTTATTTTGAATGACAGCTTATGTAGTGTAGTGGTTAAGGTGTCAGACTAGATCCGGGAAGCCCAGGTTCTAGTCCATCCTCAGCCATGGATGCTCAGGAGTGCCCTGTCTCTCAGCCCAGCCTACTTCGCAGGGTTATTGCGGGTGAAAATTGAAATAGGGAGCACTATGTTTGCAACTTGAGCTCCTGACAAAAGGCAGGGAGTAAATCAAACAAACAACTAATTAAAAATAAATACTGTTAAGCTTATCACACTAACCAAGGCTTCTGTGTGAATGTTATGGGAAATGCCTTCCCTTTCTCTAAGATTAGGAGGAAATATTTTTAAGGCTTCACATACCTGACTCGTGCATCGTATGCTCCTCCAGTACGGATACTTCCCCTCGACCCTCTTTGGTTTCCGCCCACAAGGAGAATTTATAGGGAGTGTGGGGGTCAAGGTCGCTGAGATTGAGGCTTAACTGGGTGGGTGGGATGTGGATGTTGCTGATGTCCACCTCTGTCTGATTGGCTAGGCACAAGAGGGCAGAAGAACAACAGGTCAATTATCAGAAAATGATGCATGCCATTGTCACCCAATCTGCTGTCCACAGGTGATGGACTTCCTTTCCTAGAACCTTGTCAGCCTGGAGAATGCTGGTATCATGCAAGAAAATCCAAATCCTGTTGCTGAGTAGGCAGTGTTCATCAAACATAAAACAGGTAAGGAGGAACTGTGCATTAAGGACAGGGAAGATGAGAGAGATTAAACATGGAATCTGATTTCTAGCACATTGTGGCAAGAATCACTGCATGCTAGCTGGTGATTCTTGTCACAATATGCTAGAAATCAGATTCCATTGTTAATATCTCTCCCATCTTGAGGGTCTATAAACCCATTCAGATTCAGCAGAAATACTGAGCGTATTTCTATATAATTATCTACCACTGAAACCAAAGGAATTGAAGAAAGACATTGTAATAAACCTTCTCCTCTTCCTTTTCTATTTCAAATTGTCGCTTCTAGAAGTGGTTGTGATGCTGTGGCACACATTCTTTTTTAAAACACGCCTTCCCCTTTTAAAAAGGTACCTTTATCTGGATTGTGTCTGTGGCTTTTCAACTGCAAATTCAGTGGGGCATTGGAATAAATATTTGTAACTATAGTCTTATGCCTAACTAATTAGGAATAGGATTTATTGAATTCAGTGAGGCACATTGCTGAATTAAAGAGTAGAGGGTACAGCTGGAAGCACCATATGATCCATCTACAATCTAGAATCCTAGTTGCATTGACTGGTGACATCTAGGGCAGAGATGACAATCCATGGCTCATGTGTGCCTCCCACCATCTACGGCCCATGGATTCCCAAGATTGTGCATGGCCATTAAGCAGTACAATTTTCATTCAATTTGAGAGGCTGAGGCTGTTTTAATGGTAGGAAGGGAAGACAAGGTTTCCATGATGCAAACATCCATTCCTATCCTTAGAGTCCTCCTCCAAGCCCAATGTTTTGTGAAAAATGGGACAAAACTTTTCAGCTCTTCTCCTCCCAGAAGTTTCACTGTGGCACCAGAAGGCCTTCTGCAGTCTACCAGTAAATCAGGAGTATGAACTCTGGCCCCTGACTGAGGAGAAGTTCCCTACCACTGACCTAGGTTATCAGATGCCAAAAAGCGCCCCTGTGCCTTAATAATGGCCTTCTTCTTGCACAGCTGTCTTCTTTTTTACCTGGCTACCCTAGGGCAAGTGAAAGTATACCCCACTAAGCCCATAATATGAAGAGGAGAGCATAAAATCCCACCAAAATAATACAGAGGCCTTCAAAGTTTCACTCTCCAATTCTGCCCAACTAGGAAATGGGTACTTTGAATCCTGTACAAAAAGAACATGCATTATTGCATTATTGACTAAAATGTCCCAGGTCTTTGAAAAAAGAGCAGATGAAAATCTTCAGTCAAAATGGATCCCCCACCTCAAAGCATACAAAGGAAATATAAGGCAGAAATGCACAGATAACCAACAGAATCTGCAATGTGTAAACTGCTTTGGAGGGTTAGTATCGGGGAATTTCCTTTCTTGAAGGCTTTCCAAGCTGGATTTGCACACATGTCGAAGCTTCTGCTGGGGATATATTAATTATGGAATGCCCTGCAGACAAGGCTAGCTGGTCACTGAGACTCTTCCAGTGTTATAGGAAAGTTGCACTGCATGCTTGCCCATTCCACTTCCTGTAGAGAGAACTGCACAATAGAGAGAGGTCAATGTTTTAAAGGAGGAAGCAGGCACCACTCAGTTGCTTACCAATATCAGGGAGAAATGTAGCTGAGCAGGAAAAGAGGGGGATCAATAGTAATAGTCGGAGTCCATACTGAGAGGAATGGAGGAAGACCAGGAAAGCCATTTCGGCAAGTGAGTTATACTTAAGAAACCCAAACCCACTGACTATTATTCTTTCCTATTGATGTATACTGGAAACAACAGACAAACCAAAGGAAAGCTGGAACATATATCCACGCGTATGAGACTCTGAATAAATTAAGGAATTGGAGCCCCAAGAGATGTTTTAATCAATCCTTATTAAGGGGCAGGATATTGCTACAGAAAGCAAAACTCTAAAAGTAAACAGCTGATTAAATAGATGGTGTCTTGAAACTCAACATTAAAAAAACTAAGATCATGGCATCTGGGCCCATCAATTCCTGGCAAATAGAAGGGGTAGAAATGGGAGCAGTAACAGACTTCATTTATTTGGGCTCGAAGATCACCGCAGATGGAGACTGCAGCCATGAAATTAAGAGACGCTTGCTCCTTGGGAGGAAAGCTATGGCAAACCTAGATAGCATATTAAAAAGCAGAGATGTCACCTTGCCGACATAGATCCGCATAGTCAAAGCTATGGTTTTTCCAGTAGTAATGTATGGCTGTGAGAGCTGGACCATAAAGAAGGCTGAGCGCCGAAGAATTGATGCCTTTGAACTGTGGTGCTGGAGAAGACTCTTAAGAGTCCCCTGGACTGCTAGGAGGTCAAACCAGTCAATCTTAAAGGAAATCAACCCTGATTGCTCATTGGAAGGATTGATAATGAAGCTCAAGCTCAGATACTTTGGTCACCTAATGCGAAGAGAGGACTCTTTGGAAAAGACCCTGATGCTGGGAAAGATTGAAGGCAAAAGGAGAAGAGGACGGCAGAGGATGAGATGGTTAGATAGCATCACTGAAGCAATGAGCATGAAATTGAGCAAACTCAGGGAGGCAGTGAAGGACAGGAAGGCCTGGCGCAATATGGTTCATGGGGTCACGAAGAGTCGGACACGACTTAACGACTGAACAACAACAACATTTTGAACTCACTGGTAAAGAGGTAAGGTGAGCCTCACGGGGATTAGGAGAAATAGGTTTGTCAAGAGCCTAAGAAACTTAATCAATAGCATTTTGATCTGACTTCTGAGGGAATGTCAGACATCCAAAACTAACTGCAGGGCCAGGCATTAGAGATAAGAGGATGAGTGACAAGAAGATTTCCAGAAATGTCCACATGAATACACCAGACAATCCAAGAATAAGCAATACTGATGGGCTACAATATCTATATGCACAGATTATAGGAAACAAATAAGAAGAATTTGAAATCTTAATATGGAATGATATCATCATCATTATGGATATCATAAGTTCATGATTGAAATTTAGCAACTGAATTGTAACCTGCCTCAAAAGGAGGAGAACCAAGAGAAAGGGAAGAGAGGGAGCTTTATAGGTAAAGAATGAGAAAGCGTCATTTTCAGCCATTTTGAGGTTGGAAACATATGAAAACTATAGTTAAAGATCTGAAATATGACAGTTAAAATCTAAAGATGTGTCTCCCCCCCCCCCCCCCCCCAGTTTCACACATATGCATAATGTGACCTCATCCACTTCGGGGCCCTCAGACCTCAAAAAAACATGAAGTCTGGCCACTGGTCACCAAAAAGCATTCATCCCTGTAAAAAGGATTCCCACCATATCCTTGCTGAAGATGCTAAAATAGAAATTGGATGCTGTTGGTAAGCGATCCGCTACTGGTACCACTTACCATGGCTAACAAATGATGGTTTGGAACTGTTTGCAAGGGGTTATGGAGCAGAGACCACAAGGCTCAGTCCTAGGTTCTCTGATCTTCAACCTTTTCATGAATAACCCAGATAAGGATATAGAAAAGCTGGTGAAATCTTCTTTGAAATAAGCTGGCCCTGGAGATTATCTTGACATATCCATTTCATTTTCTTGTCAACATTATGGAATTGGTTTGCCATTGCTGCCTGCCAGAATGTTTTTCTACCTTCCTGTCTAGCTCACAGATCTCAGATGTTCCCTGTTATATTCCATCCAAATACTAACCAGATCAAAAATCTCAGTGTTGCCACCGAGCAACAACATTATAAAGGGAACGATAGTGAGTTCTGAAAATGAAACATGGCCGTAAGATTCCATAACACTATGGAAGATGGAATCTAATTTTAAAAATTCTTAACAGATTGAAATAGTGGGCTGAACCCCAAACCAATTTCAGAAATAAAATTTAATTTATGTGTTTGTGTACCAAAAAATCAAGGATGTAAGAGTGGGCTGGTAGAGATCTGTCTTGGCAATATGTATGAAAAGGAATTAGATGCCTTAGCAACTCACAAGAAAAATATGAGCCAGCAGTATGATACAGTGGCTAACAACAGTAATCTGATCATAGGTTTTAATAGAAGCAGAGTGCCTGGATGTAATCATTTTGCTTTCAGAACACTATGACCCATTCTGGAGCCACATATTTTACTAAGTCATTGATATATGAAAACCAGCATGATGAGGATCCTGGAAACCAGTCTTTGCCTTGAAGAAGGATTGAAAGAAGTGGTAAATTTAGCCCATAGGACACAAAACTAAGGGGAACATGTTAGGATTCTTGAAATAACTGAAAGACTGTCTTGCAGGAAAGAGGGCAGAATTGTTCTGTATTACACCGGGAGGTAGGATTGCAACAATCAGGTGGAAACTGTGGGAAAGTAAATTTCAGCAAAACGTCAGGGAAGTATTTGACCCGAGATGTGGTGGCTCTCCTTTGTGGGGATTTCTAAGTACAGGCCAGATAGTCATCTCACAGGGGTTCTCTAACTGCATCCTTCATTGCTGAACCTGAAGGTTGGACTGGATCACGTTCAAAGGTCCTCTGACTCTATAATTATGGATGTAACCATCATAATCACTCAAAGAAAGTTGCAATAAGAACAGCAGCATCAAAAGCAACTTGCCTAAATATAAAATGTGTGTGAGAAATTTCCATTCAAGGTTCCCAGCATGCTGTACCACAGACCCCTGAAAAACCCACAACTTTTACAGACTCACCTTGCTGGTATCCCAACACATATCTCAGTAATTTCCCATTAGGGAATTTTGGAGGCATCCATTCTAGCAACACTGCTGTCTCCGAGAGATAGTCCAACTGAAAGGATTCAGGGATGCTAGGTACTATGTAAGGAGGCAAAGAGAAATGGAGAGTGAAGGACACAAGGGATATATCTGGAAGAAGAGGGTTATAAATGGTAGTGGGAAGAAAGCTGTAGTAGACAGGGCAGGCTCCAGCTCTTTGGATGCTCCAAATAGATACCAATACTTGGAGCAAACTCCCATTAGCAAGAACAAGCCCATTAAAATAAAAAAATCTGTCTATCTACCATTAACAGAGCATTCATCACACAATCCTTAATTTACCTACCCTGTCTGCCTCCTTAGTATTGCAACCAAAGCTGCAACAGAGCTCTTGATAGAATGAAATCGCTGTTGTTCTGAAGAGAAACTGAAATTATCCTACAGTACAATGGATGGGAAACCTCAGGTCCCATAGACAAGTATTCTGGAGTCCTTTTTTTAACGACCTAGAGTCTTTTTTGACTGCACTGCTGTACTGCAATTTTCTGCCACCGTGAGGGTGGAAAATAGAGAGCTAGAGATGTAATGTAGTGTTGTGTCATCCAGTTCGGTATAGCATATCTGTACTACACGACACAACACGACACGACATGACACGACACGACACAACACGACATGTGCCTATCATATGCATGCAAATTGGGAGCGCTTGCTGAGGATTGCCAGACCACAAAGACTGAGGGGTCCTGGATTCCAGAAACAAATTTCTATGACAGCCCTAGCCCAATGAAACGGCTTGACCCTTGAGATCAGGATAGTGGTGGTTCTGTAATCTTTTAAGGTTAAAAAAATTAAAGATCCTTTTCCATAGAACAGTGTTTTTCAACCTTAGCAGCTTGAGGATGGGTGGACTTCAACTCCCAGAATTCCCCAGCTAGCATCTGAAAAATAGGTTGTCAACCCAAGGGCCTCGGCTTCTCTCTAGCTGTTGTTTTTAGTGGTTTGCATTTTTATTGTTATGCTTTTAGGATTTGTGGGTTTAGTAAGGATTTTAGAGGTCAGCCACCAAGAGTCTATGATTGAGGCAGCATATAAATGATGCTAACTAAATTTTAATGACACAAAGAAAAAACTAATTTCCTCCAATCCAGAAAAATCCAGCTCTACCCACATGCTCACAAATATAATATAACCTGCCCACTTTCTATTATCACTCCTCCTATTGCATTGCTCACCCTCAATACATTTTTTCACAATCCCTAAAAGGTTGCCCACACCTACTATATTATTATTGCTGTATAATAGTATTAGTAGCAGTAACAGTAATAGTTTTTTTCCCTCAATATTTACCTAGTGCAAACTTTCACTTTTAAGACAAGTTATGTTTAAGACAAGTTACTGCTTAAGACAAGCAGTAACAGTAATAGTTTTTTTCCCTCAATATTTACCTAGTGCAAACTTTCACTTTTAAGACAAGTTATGTTTAAAGGCAAAAGTTGTCACAAACCGGTTGTTTAATTGATTGATTGGGCAGGGGAAGCTGTGGTTGATGGAGGCTCAATTTAATTTAATTTATCTGATTTAGGCACCTCCTGACTCCAAACAACAGATTTATGCCTGAAACACTGTTTCCCTGATTGTATTACCATTTTTTCTCATGAAGTTAAGATGCCATAACTGGGGTTTCCAAATAGGAAATCAGTAGAAAGTTGGGTGGCCCAGGACTTGCTTCGTTTCAGCACATCCCACACCTTTCAGACCATATACCAGGATCTGGTTTGCGAGCAAAGAATTTCTCTGCTTGCAGCTCACATTTCAACTCTTCTACACATTCTCTCTGATATCCTGCACATGGGCTACCAAATCCAAGTTCTGAATAAAGTAATGTGGATGGAGAGAGCTTCTAGGAGTAGGAGCAGAAGTTGGGAAGAAGTTCAGAAGGTGCATGGAGGGGAAGAGACAGTGGGAAAGGTCTGTGGGCGAAAGGCAGCAGGTTCTTACCTCCCTCAGGTGTCACAAACTCCATGGCCTCGCTGTGGGGCCCCTCCCCCCGCCCATTCAACACAGCCAGCTGAACCTGGTACCGGCTCCAGGGCCTGAGGCCCCCCAGTATGACTTCAGACACATTCCCCAAAATCAGCAGTTCCCCGTGGGAGTGGAAGTGAAGATGGGCCTGTCGACGGCTACGTTCTGCCAGGGTTCCCAGCCTGGAGTAATACACCTGGTGAAGGTGGAATTTCAGAGACAGAGAAAGAGAGAGGGAGACATTATTTGCCCAGATTCCAGGACACCCACCTCCACCTCCACCGGCTCACTCAATTTTGGCACGTTTTTTGAAAAATGTCTCTGATCATGAGCGGAATAGGTCACTCCTCCCCTCCAAAATGTGATGGAAGAGGGCCTCTGAGCACGTAAATAATTACTTCTCCTTCTTATTTTGTAAGAATAAAAGGCATACAAGGCCAAAATGCTTTTCAGCATGTATTGAGTGTTCCCTTCCCTGAAGGGCACCTTTTACAAGAAATCTGTCATAAAAAGCAGGGAAATGACACAAACAAAACATATAATTTCTGACTTTACATTCAGTTGTAATTCTAGCCTGGTCAGTAAAATTCTGGCCGAATGGCAGTTCTATTCAGAGTCTTGTTGAAGTCCCACAGGCCAGTGTTTACCCTGAGTTTAAAAAACAAAAAATTAAAAGGCAATTCTGCAGCAAGTCAGTCTCAGTTCTGCACCATAAACATCTGCATCCTGTCACCTGTGTAGATATATTATACCTGAGGACTTTCCATAGTTCCTCTTACTTGGTGAAATTTATTCTGCATCACTTGACTTTTTATGTCATTTATTCTGGTTTTACTATTTGGAAATGCAATATTGTAATAACCTGGGAATTTGTATGAAGGGCAAAGTTTACATTAATTCTGGTGGTACAGGTTTCTCCCGCCCACCCCCGAACCTGGAGCCTTCCAAATATTTTGAACTTTAACTCCCATAATACTCCAGCCAGTCTGGTCTTTGAGGATTCAAAGAGTAGCACTATCATATCTAGTCAACCACTAGATAATATTCTTCGCTGCCATGTAGCAGTAGCCCAGATTTATGCAGCCCATGGAAGTGTCAAATTCCAATATATCTGGAGGGCACCAAGTATGTTAAAAAAACTCTTCCAATGCTGTCCTTCAGGATGCAATGCAAAGTTCTTGTGCCATACCTTGAATCCCTTGAGGTGTCCCCAAATTTTCTCTCTGTTGGGAAGGATCCAAGAAAGCTTGATGGTAGTGCTGTTGATCATCTCAATCAGCAGATCCTCCGGGACAGCCTCAGGCACTGGGGGAAAGAGGGGTCCTTTATTCTTACAATTTCCGCAAGAAAGGAAGAAGAGATGAAAGTTCAGTCTGGCAGTTCTACAAAGGGAAGTGGCATTGGGAATTCTGCAAGCATCAAGATTCCAAAACCCCCAAACAAAGCTATACATGAGGGGGGAAAATCCACATATGTTGGGCAATTCCTCTATTAGGATAGTTCCAAATCTCACAAAATAGTAAGCAAGCTTTTCAGTTCTAAAATATGCTTTATCAAGTTGGAAGCCAAGCAAAGTTGGCAAAGAGAAAAAAAGAGCAGAAGTGGGCATTCCCATCCTTCCGAACAGTGCAGAAAAACGTCTTCCTGCCAGCATGGGACAGACAGGAGAAAAAAGCTGGAGTGTCACTGAAGGCAAAAAGATACATTAATTTAAAATGAAGTGGTAGAACAAATCTCTAATTTACTGTGCAATATTACAAATTATTACTATGGAACCTCCCATTGAGTTGAGCTAAGTAGGCTAAACATTGGAATGTTAATTGGGTCAAGGTTTCCCAGTACTACGTAAATTTCAGCTTGGATTTTTGGGGAAGTTTTAGTTGGGACTGCTGGCTGAACAAGCCGACAGTAGCCTACCCCCAATTTAGAAAAAAAAAAATCTAGCAATTTCAAGAACCTGTCTCCAGTAATTTTTTATTTGTGTACTACCAAGATGACTATGGTGTTGAAAGCAATACATTAATTCCATCATCAAAGACTTCTGTATGCCTAAACTATCCAATTATGCAGGAGAATGACTGTTGGTGTAAACTGTTGCTCATCTTTCTGGGAGTTTCTGCTGGGGATGAGTGGGAGATAAATCCTGCTCCATTTGTTTTACTGAATGGTAAAACCACTCCCAGTCCGACAGAGCTACCTGTCCTTGAAGGAAGCAAGACATTATAGGAGGAGAGCCACAATAGACTAGGGTATCCAAAAATCAGGAGAGGTCTGGCAGCACTTTTCAAATTAACAAGCCTGCAAGGATGCTATCAGACTTCTTCTGACTGGAGGAAGCAAGAGTAACTCTTTGGAATACTATATAGAAAATAACTCTTACATAAACATGGGAGGTGGGGGATCAAAGGTAATTACAACTTTTCTCATTTTCAGAAATAAACATTTTCAGAGATAGGGATTTAAAAAATGCCTCATCTATCAGAAATGAGGGGAAAATGGAAATCTTATATCCAGAGTGGGGAGCCATGATAGCACAATATTCTACTAAATTGTTTAAAGATGGAGGTCAGAGCTCAGCATCTAATTTGGTTTCCCACCACTGTTGGCACTGAAATAATCTACATTAGCTCCCCCCAGATGACACCTCTAGATGTGTTGGGATTAAAACTCCCATAATTTGTAACATAGCTGAGTTTTGTTGAATCTGCGGGCATAATGTTATAAGGATTCCTCATTACTTACCATCCTCCCCTGAGTAACCTTGTTCACTTTGAGGTTCAGGCCCTTTGCCAAAATCATTGTGGGCCTGCACCTTGATCTCATAGGGTGAGAAGACAGGGGTATCTGTCACCACCACAGGAGGGGCTTCAACTTCCATCTCTTCCCATTGGCCTTCATTCTCTAGCCGCCACTGCACGCGATACCTCAGTGTTGGGGCATTCCACTCCTTGTGAGCCAAGGGCTGAAATAAATAAGGCAGGAGGAAGAGAAAGAGAGAAAATGAACAGCAATGCTGGGTGTCAGAAAGGTTTCACTGAATAAGAACACTCTTACAGAGCTCTTTCCACTGTCAGGTTTTTCAAGCCCTTCTGAAGCAGGCCAGGAGACCATTTTCACTCCTGCATAACAACAGCAAAACAAAACTGTATGTTGGCATCAAACAGGGAAAGGCAATCTGATCCCTACTGATTAGTTTGGACTTTCACTCCTAGTTGCTCCAGCCAGCATGGCGGGAGAATTGTGAGAGAATACTGTTCAAAATGAAGGTGGAAACTTTTCACCATCTCTTGCAATTCTAGAACTCTGGGTCACCTAAAGAAGACAAATGGTGAAAGATTTGTGACAGACTAAATAATATGCTATGTGCAGCACACAGTGCATGGATTTTGCTATCATAAGAAAAAACAATAGCTATCAACCCAATTGCCCTTAGAAATGTATTCGAAAAATCAATGGGGGATAAGCCTATCAATATCTATTAGTCACAATATTTTCAAGATCAGACGGAGTAGGCCTCTTGATACTAATTGCCCAGGAACACAAAGAGAAGGTTTCTAACCTGTTTTTGTCTTGTCGGTGACCTTCCTGAGGCATTTGAAACATTACGAAGTTGATCCCTTTATCACTAACTAGAAAATACTAGTATAAGATGTGATGATTGGCAGGTGATTACTTGTTTGGGCAGCTTTCTTTTTTAAAGTAAATTCATGGAAGGAATCAATTAGTTGTGTTTACACATAACGGGAAAGTCCAGATGGTTTAAACCATGGTGACTTTGTGTATATATAACAAAGCCATAATGAATGGACTCATACATCTTGCTTAGCTCAAGTCCAATCAATCGCATTATAGCTTAGCACGATATGTGAGCCCACCCATCCTCTTGATAGTAGCTTTCAGGAAAAACAAAAAAATGGGCCATGACTTCATGGAAAGCAAGATAAGGGATATCTGCTCAGAAGAGTATGGAGTTCTCCTGATTGATGCACCAGTGTGATTGCAATCAAAGAGACTATCTCTGAGTGTCAGCCGGTGCATACAAATAGGCATTGCAGGTTTGCACAGCTGTGCTGTTAAAAGAATGAGAAACATAAACAGACTCCATACTGGAACTGGGTGCAAAGGGGCAGCATTCCATCACAGGCAGAATAAAGGATATCGATTCAACAGATCTTTGAAACAATTAGTGGTGCAAGAAGATGGTATAACCCATTACAGGAACATATTCAATTGAATTAGCTGTGAGACATACAACCAAAGAGATGACAAGTTGAGACTTTTTTCTTTAGGCAAAAGAAAAGCAGAAGGATCACTGACATATTGCAATTTTTATAGCAAACTTAGAAATAAAAGTCCATCGTAAGGACACAGGATTTCCTAGGAATTAGCAACATGACCATCTAGATGAATGTCTTATAGGAGAAACCATGCTATTAAATGGAGGTCTGTGTAATACATCCTGCTCTGTCCTTGGAAAATAAGTTTTCTCAAATATCCAGAGAAGGTCCCAGTGAGAGAGGCAACCTTTAGTTGCCTCTGCCACTGTGGGGTTATGAGAATGCATAGCAATAGTGGCTGGAGAAGGCAACAGTAAATCTTAGTAATGAGAGGGATTAGAGGAAACACATATAAAAGTGACTTAATCCAATAATCGGCTATCTGCCAATTTCTAATCTTGAACAGACACTTCTTCAGACACTGCTTGTTAGTAGATGCAAACAGACGCAGGCTGAGCAGAAGAAGAGAAGATTCAAGGCTTCAGACTAGGGCATCCATTTGTGGAATGATTTGTTTACAGCTTAACATGGCTGCCTGGCTTGCAATGTTACCAATGCAATGTCTGCCTGAATGCATCCATTTCAAAGATCAGTAGTTAAGCAAAGCAGAAACTGAGACCGAGTTCCAATCTGTTAAAGAACCACAGATATAACTGAAGCAGTGATGTTCTGAAAAGTAATTTTGGGAACCTAGTAGTTTGGATGTAGGAGTTTAGGCCCCTGGTATCCAAAACTGAATGGGTATCCCCATCCTTTGGAACAATGCAGTAAACCCCCTTACTGCCAACATTGGGGAGACAAGAGAAATTGCTCACTGGCACAATAACTCTTTCCCTGTAATCATTCGTTGGTTAAGATGGGAGACTTTTAAAGAACCCAGGGGCATAGCCTGACCTGATAACTATGAAGACCCAGAGCCCAATGACATGGACTTTCAGACAGATGTGCGGAGAAAAAGCAAGGGTCCAGTGCACACAAATTCTGGGACCTGCTGTTATCTGTGGAGTCTTTCAGGTTCTCTGAGCTCGGTTGTTTTCTTGCAGACATTTCATTACCCAGCTTTGTAACATCTTCAGTGCTACAAGGGAGTGGGGTTTCCTCTCTGTTTATATACAGTAGCTTGGCTTGTCAAATACCTCTTCTATTGATATTTGTATCTATTCCTGTTTAGAGGATGTTGTTAGAATGGTCTCTGGAATAGTCTCCAACCCAAGATGGAGATGCACAGGGTGAAGATGTGGAAACTACAACTTAAAATCAAAAGCTGCTAGACTGAGAGCATGGTTGAATTGTTCCCAATTACCTTTATCATTGTCAATTTCTGCATTTGATCCAGCTCTCATCATTAATGGTAGGTCCTCCCCCTCTCCACATGCTTCCTGGGTCAGACCCACAGATCAACGTCAAGCATACTGAGAAGTGTGGCAGCAACCATCAAGAGGCTGGAGCTACAATCTGCTAACCTGGGCATGTGTTCTGTTTTGATAATACAGAGACTTCCACAATATTAATGTGAATAACATCCCACTTGTTTTAAAGAAAGTGGGCCAGAAGGTATGCCAACTTCTTTTGTAGAAAAGCTGGTATCAAGCTGAACACACATCATTTGATTGATGGTGATTCTGAAAGCAAGTATCTCTGTAGAATATGACTTGTTGATTATCATTCAGCTGATAGACCTTCTAGTCAACTGGAGCAGTAAGTGACCATTCCTACTATTGTTCAAATAAGGACATTTATCATTTAAATTAAATTAAGTTAAAATATAATTTATATTATTATTTATAATATATGGTTTATATTATACAGGTTCTCCAACTGTCAAGATGTGGGCTGCATGAAGGATATAGCTAAGCCATTTCATAACTAATGTAGGCAGAACCTGGAGTATACTTAGAGCATTGGCTGAAAGTTCTGTTGGAACTCAAGAGCATAATTTAAGAAAGATAATTGTTTCACATGAGGGCTATTTTTCTCCTCTAGAGAGAATGTAGAATGTAGGTCTCTCACTTCTGGGCCAGAGGTCACCAAACTGCGATGAGCCTGCATCAAAGTTGAAGGGATTAGAACTTTGTGGCAGACCACTGGGTTGATCGGACCCCAAATTCTGGAGGTTTAGTTTCCAATGCAGCAGGATCCATGGAATGTAGAGGAAGAGTTATAAAAGGCGGGAGTCTTACCAGAATTTTGTACCAATGAGATGTGGGTGCAGAAGACAAATTCTTACCCTTTGGGTGCTGTTCCAGACTGAAAGTACCTTTTCCAGGAAAGATTTTCACAGCGCCTTCATTAAGTAGACTGCGCTGAGAAGGTCAGGATTACAGGAATTTTAGCAATTGAATGATTATTCATACAGAACTAATTTATCACCTGACCTAAAGTATCTTAGGAAGGGGATTTACCCCATTTCTTCTTAACCGCTTTTCTGTAAAGTATTGAGGAGGCAGGCACCCTTGCAGATAATGGATAACTTTACAGTTGAGTTTACCAAATCAGTTCCTGAATCTAAATCAACCTGTGACCTAATCCTCACACAAATAAGTGGGTATTTCAGATCTGCAGGAGGCAGAATCCTGGCCGGCAGATAAGATATTGTAGTATTTCATATTTCCTGTCTTGGTGATGGGAAAGTCAGCTTTCAATATCTATAGCAGAATGGAGGCAGGTATCACTCACAGCAAGCCAGATAACTGAGCCCATCCTATCCAAATTCCTGGAAAAGTGAATAGCATTTTAAAAATACACCCTCTCTAGCTCAGAATAGAGACCAGAACATTCCAAAGTAGTGTTCAACTCAATAATATGATCTTTGATGGCAATGATACAAAAACCATGAGTCTGAAGAATCATGTTGCAGCAAAGGATTCCAGAAGGTGGCAGATTGAGAGCAACAGGTCAATCTACTGTATTTGGTCTTTGATCTTCCATCTCTTTATCACCTCTTCCTATGCACAATCCAGAATGTCCACTCCTGATTTTTCTTGTAACAGTGAGAATCATAGCAGCAGCAAGTTGTCAAATTGGAGATAATAAAGGGACTATGAAGTAGAATACTGTATGCTGCTTTTTCTTGTCTTGGATTCATGGCTATCACTGGCTGTGATGTCAGGCTGATTATGTGGATAGAAAAGGACAATGGGAATCCTGCTTCCTTTTCATTTTTGGTTGGCCCATGAAGCAAACCTAGATGTGTCACCATTGACTGTATTGTGTTTGGAGGAGAGATAGAGAGTGATGGGATAGATAGATGGGAATACCAAAGGAAGAGGCGAATATTGCCTTTGGGATTGTGGTTACTGTGATTGGTTGATTGATTGATTGTCTGTCTGTCTGATTGATTAATTTACAATAATTTGTATGCTGCCTATTCTCCAGATTCTAGTTGCCTGTGCCTTTGGTGTTTGTATTTTATGTAGGGCAAACCTGTATGGCATTGAGCAGACCTGCCACTGCCCACTGCTACTAATGGCTTTCTCCATGTCCCCAAAAATAAAAAATAGGAAAAATGGAGGGAAAAAAAGAAAAGTGTTCCCTCAGTATTTCAGGATACGTGTTGAGAATTCTTCTGATGATGATGATGATGCAGCTACAGAGAAAAGGCAGAAAATGTGAGCCAGGTGTACACGCATGAGCAGATGTATTTCCTGCCCCAAACTTGACCGCAGGCAGCCACTCTTGTGTATAGGCCTATTGCCCCTTATACATGCAGACTATCATAAGAATTCAGTTTACACTGAAACAATGTCCAATTGCCCAGTGTAACTTTCTCTATGTTCCTGTCCTACCTGAAGTAGCAACAGAGAGACCGCTGACAAAATGGAACAGTTGGTGCAGGGGGGATGAGGCAGCCCAAAGAGTTTCATGCTTGTTGTTTTTAAAAGTATACTTTCACTATCTGTACATTGAACAGGAGAGAACGGCAGTGTGGCACTGTCCTTTTCCTTTACTGAACATCAACCCGAGTAGTCCTGTCATGACCAATTGCTTGCCTGAGGTAGCTACCCAACTGGCCATCTAAGCAAAAGATGCGTTCATTTTCCATCTCTTGATTCAACAGGAGGTAAGACAGCAATGGCCAGCTCTGAAAGTAGGACCCCGCACAGAGAAAAGATTGAGGAAACCATGCATTAGAAGCACCGCATGTCTCCAAAGCACCAGCAGATCGAGGCCCAAAGATAGAAGAGATGGGGGCCTGAAAAAAGCAAAGACCTAATAATTAGGGCCGTTGCCAAATTTTCTTCAGGGGCCATTCTTCTGTGCTTTCAGCCAATGCCTAACGCAAAATTAAAGTTTGCCTATTACAGTTCTCAGTGTAAACATCTCTTCATCAGAAGCAAGTCTTACTTTTTGTCTTCTGCCCAAAAAAGAAACAAGCAAACAAACAGAACTTTTTAAAGTGATAAGCCAGATTTGTACTCTTAATTCTACTGAGGAAATTCTAAAAATCTTAGGATTTTTTTCATTAAATTCTTCTGTTCATTTAACCTCCTCCTTATAAGACTATGACGTGCCCAACACTTCTTGATTACATAGCTAGTTTTCTTATCCCAATTTTACTGAGTCAAAATGGGAAATCCTTTGCTTATGGGAATCCCGTTGGCTTCAACAAGGAAGAGAATTTCCATATCCAACTCCCCCTTTTCCAAGAAGAGAAAGACATTTCTAATTCAGGAGACAAAAAGCAACTGGCATCTTTGAAATGTGTGGGATTTTACATGGCATCTTCCCCTGGGCGCTACGAGTGAACCTTGCGAAGCAACCAGTGCCAGCCCAGCTGTAGCAGGAGAAGCAGCTGAATTTGGTAGAAGCCTCTCTGAACTGAAGCATCTGGCATCAATTCCCTCCTGGGAATTCAGCCAAAATATCCCATCATTATGACAAGCATGACAATCCAGAGACAATTCTGGAACAGAAGCACGCTGGTATGCGGCCACCTATTTCTGCCGGAATGCAAACAACACAGTAAACCCAAACAGAGTTAAGAGACTAAAATGGACAATTGGGGTGTGTGTGTGCATACACGGCTTCAACACAGACACCATTTCCACGCCCTGCAACACACACATTCTCTGACTGTCACTCTCACACACACGGCAAGTCGAGCCCCAGTATGCATGACAACCTAAATAAAGGAAGATCCACCATGAAGAAGCCTATGTGATTTTGAATGGTGCAGGAAGCAAGCAAAGAGACAGCAGTTTAGCAGATTTGCGCATAAGCAACATATCTGTATTGCTGTCAACGGCCTTAAGTGCTTATATATGCCTAGCAGCAAGGTACCTATTTAATAATAAATAAATAAACCCCATAAGGGAAGGTGGATGTGATAAGCTTATGACATTAACAGTCTGGTGATACAGAACAGCCTTTGCTTCCCACTTAAAATACAATAAGGAAGAAGCAGACCACAATTTCTCAAGAGGAAATGTCATAATCAAGAAGCTGTTATTAAAAAGTGTCAGAATCCTCGCAAGATTTTATAGTAGATTATTATATGGCTAGTTTAAAAAAAAAAAAAATGATTTTTTCTACATGCTGCGGTTCTGCCATTGGAAAAGGGGAGGGGGAGTAGGAAGGAGAAACCGTTTGATGCAGATGGTTTCTTATCACAAGCCCTGGAATGTTCAAGGCCATGCCAGCAAGGGAATCAGAAGACAAGAACTAAGGGCGAAGAAAGGGGGGGAAAAGAAAGAAAAGCAGTTTTTGGCGCGCTTTTATTCAGTCTCAGCAATGCTTTGGATCTGTACACTTATTCTTAATAAATGAACTTTCTTTTGAATCAATATTGGTTGCAAGGAGAGTTACTGGTTTTAAGATCAACAAGTGGCAGTTCGTTACAAAAAGCTCTTGTGTACTCATCCACTTGATCTCTGAGGGCAGGATGTAAAGCAAGCCAACTAAAGTTTCTCATAAATTATGGTCATGTTTGGATAACGGTGCAAACTGGAAAGATTCGAGTTCAGATATCACAGGAATGTAAGCACCCTTCCACCCAAAGACCCATCGGCACACGACTGTTTTCGGAGCATTGTGAAATGCAAATTCAACCAGTTGAACAGGATGTGTGTAGCTGGATTTGGAAAATGCTGTTTGCCTTGAAGGAGGCAGCGATGCCCCAGCTCCTGAAGAGGCACCCAGTCTCCACCAAGTATAGAGTAAAGAGGCCTGCGCTAGTCAAATGTGGGTCTCTAATCAAGTACGCTACTTCCTTGGAAGGTCTGTTTAAGCCTCCTGTGTGCCCAGCTAGTGGACTGTGTTCGTGACGGTGAGCTATATTTGTGCAGACATGCTCAAGGACCTTATACAATAGAACAACTCTTTCCATGAAAACTAAACCCATCAACCTTGAAAATTTACCCCACCAAGGGGCTTCTCAGCATTTCTTTTCAGTAAAAATTCAACAACTCCAGCAGCCCCTCGCTCACTACGAACATAGCCCTGCAAATGATGCCAGTGGCACTGACTCCGTGAGTGAGGAGCACAGGAGATTGGGACCGGTATCCCAGAGGCGAAAGGATCAATATTTTACCGTCCAGGTGATGATCATATTAGTGGTTTCATTTCCTTCTCCTCTAACATCCTCTGGGTTTCGCTCAGGTGCTGGAAAACATAGAGACCAGAGTTACATTGGCACGTCTGTCTGTCTGTCTTGTAATAACCAATAGCAAGCGTCCACTTTGCCTCCCAGACTGAGAGGCAGCCATGCAACTGTGGGTAATACCAGAGTTCCTTCCTTCTAGACTGAAAACACTTAAACCAACAAACAGAATCTAAGAGCTCTGTGTTTATTAGAATTAAGTTTAAGATCATCAGCAGATTATTCTAGCAAGCAACTTAATTTCAGATCTCTCTCTCTCTCTCTCTCTCTCTCTCTCTCTCTCTCTCTCTCTATATATATATATATATATATATATATATATATATATATATATCAGCAGATTATTTCAGCAAGCATCTTAATTTCAGATAAGACTATACACACAAACACACACACACACATCCATGCATAGATGCATGCATGATGCAATTTAGGGCAGCAAAACTCTGCTTTTTTTTTTTGGTCTGTTTCCTTGTCATTTTTCAGTAGAAGCTTGCCTTTTTGTGAAGGTGGGGCAGCCTGCATCTATTCCCTGTTTTGTCTTTTACCAGTAGGAAAAGTAATTTCCAGAGAATCACAGAGTTCGAAAGGGCCATGGAGCCCCATCCTCTGCTCAGTGCAGGAATCCAACTCAAACATCCTAACTGATGGCTGTCTAGCCTCTACCTGTCTGCATCTAATGAAGGGGAGCCCACCATCCCTCAGAGTAACTGATTCTAATGAACCCCCTGATTCCATATTCTAGACCACTCATGAAAATCCCAACAGAACAACAGTATAATTCATAGTTAGTGTAGAGTTTTAATGCTTCTGTTAGCGGGCAAAGGACAAGAAGCTTTACAGAGCACTGAAGTCACACACTTGTGTGGAATCATCCTTCCACCAAACTTTGTGAATGCTCTTTTAAAGTTCATTTTCTCAACTACAGAGACTAGTTAGGAACTATTTTCTGAAATGTTCAGGATCTCTTAACCCATTTTCTTTATTTATTTGTTGATCTGTTAATAATTTTAATTGGCACTCTGCCTTTTGTCAACTCAGATCTACCACAGTACGATGGCAAGCTGGAAACCAAAGAGCAAGTGCTTTCCTACTTGGGCTTAATTTACTAAGAAGAAGCCACTGTTACCTTGTTGGACAAAACAGCACTTACAGTCAGGAATGGCCTGGCATGCCTGTCCCAGAGGTATTAGGAGCCAATACATGTGAGCCAGGACTGTTTTGAGCAAGGCATGTTTGTGTTAACTCTTACAAGAACCATTGCCCATAGGAAGTTTCCATCCCTATATAGGTAGTCCTTGACTTACAACCATTTGTTTGACAACCATTTGAAGTTATGATGGCACTGGAAAAAGTGACTTATGACCAGTCCTCGCACTTACGACCATCACAACATCCCTATAGTCACATGATCAAAACTTGGGCACTTGGCAACTGGCATCTATTTACGATGATTGCAGCATCCCAGGGTCACGTGATCACCATTTGCGACCTTCCCAGGGGGCTTCCAGCAAGCAAAGTCAATGGGGGAAACTGGATTCCCTTAATGACTGTGTGATTTGTTTAATGACCGCAGACATTAGCTTAACAACCGCGGCAAAAAATATTGTAAAATTGGGCGCGAGTCACTTAATGACTGCATTACTTAGTGACAGAAGTTCCAGTCCCAATTGTGGTCGTAAGTTGAGGACTATTTGTATCCTTCTCCCAGCATCCTGAACCTTCTTACCTGCAGGATCTGTGGCATGACTGGCAAATTGGCTGCTTAATTCACTTTTCCCCTGGTCATTGCTGGCCTGTACATAGAAGTTATAATTTCTGAATGGAGAGAGTTGAAGAATGGCCCATGGCTGGTTTCCTGGGACGGTGGCTAACCATTCCATTTCTGCTGGCCCAAATTTGGTTTCTTTACAAAACACAGCATATTCTGCGAGGGAGAGGGGAAGCATCTTCTCAGAGTTTGAATGGTTAAAAAAAGGCAGGCAAAGGTCATTAAAATTGCTGTCATGTTTAACTAGGATCCTACTTCCTTCCTAGGTTCATGCTACAAGCTAAGCTAAAATGTGCCTGTACACAGATGTGGTTAATTTATGGTTCAGTATAATGTGCAAATCCAGGCATTCAGCAACTCAATTATTGAATACAGTATAGGAATCCAATTGACTGAATATTCTCTGTATTTCTACACACTCAGAAACAGAGAAATGTAAAAATGACATCTTCACTAATGCATGACTTATGTCTAGCTTCAAAATTCAGGGGTATCTCTAAGGAAGCACTGAGTCATTTTACACATCACAGACAACTGCATCTTTCCAATCAGCTAATCTTCTTCATTGCCTTGCTTTAAACTGTGCTAAGTGACAAATAACAGTGGCAATATAAGCAGAGAAATACAAAGCTGTTCTCTATGGCACTCTCCAGCCACAACATTGTTTTTAAGTGCTGCTGCGAGAGAAAAAAGAAGGAATGAAGCCAGTGGGGATTATGATCGACATCTTGCCTGCTCGCCCAAACTTCTTCCAAGCAGAGGCATCCAGGGGAGGGTCCAAGTCCAAAGCAAGTGACGAAAGCAGTGCTGCAGTGTCAGCTCTGCCCCTTCTGTACACGTGTCATGACCCAGCACGCGCATACAAAAGGGCCAAAGGTTGTGGTGGGACAGCGCAACACTGCTTTTGACAAAAGCAGCCGGTCTTGTGGATGCCTCTGCTTCCAAGGAAAATCCATGAGTTCTGATTAATCAGATGTCATTTCTCTCTAATGGAGAGAGACCCAGCACAATTCCTTACCCGTTATAGCTCTGTTGTGATCATCTCCAGGTGTCCATGTCAGCTTTACCTGATGATTCTGCTGCCTCTGCACCTCCAGATTTGACACAGGGCCAGGTGTGCCTGACAAAACAACAGTAATGAGACAGCTACCCAGCTATCTGTTCCCACCAGAGAAGAAAAATCCAGGATTTCCCCCCAAAACAGATTCTCCAGGGCTGTCCCACAATGTGAAAATTTGAACTAGTGGTCCTTTTATTCCACTTTCAGCAATAGAATTACAACATTATTATAAATTATATGCTGACAGAGTAATCCATCACCTAAAATTGATGAATCACTGGCCTTTAAAATTATTGGCTGATTAAATGTAATTAAAACTCGCTTGTTTAAACAGGTTTATGGAGTCCTTGGGGTTCTCTGAGCTTGGTTCTTAGAACCCCAAGGACTCCACAGTTCAACCCTGACCTACACATATTCGCCTTTATTGGAAACAGGTTTATTTCTGTAAATTCTGAACTATGTCTACATTTTCTGTACATTTGTAATTCAAAGCCATTATTCATTTCTTTTCATTCTGTATTTTTGTAACACACTAGAAACAAATTCACCTTATAATAACAAAAAACAGGCCACTGTCACTTTGCTTTTATATGTATATAAAATATAAATTATATTATATATGTACTGTATGTAAATAGTATAGCATTTATATTTAAGTAATTTGTCAATTATATTTTGCTGTCAATGGTTAGAATTCTCCACACATCAATGAATCATCCAACTTAATTTTAACAGAGTTAATACCAATTCCTCCCAAATAATATCCCACTAAAATTAATTAGTTTACCAATCAGAACGTACACTCTTGGATTTCTGAAGATGCACAGCTAAGGAAAGAGATCTGCCTGGAATTAACTGGGGCTAGAGCTTTTCCTTATAGTTTTTATTAAATAAATGTTTAAAAGAATAAAAAGAATACGCATTTGGAAAGAAGAAAGTAAGGAAAAGTAATAGTACAGAAAAAGAGCCTTTTCTGTAGCTGTCCCAATGCTGTGCAATTTCTTTCCCATCAAGATACAATTTTCACCTTCTTTAATTACTTCAAAACATAATCTGAAACCCTATTTTTGTAAGCTGGCATTCCCTTCTTGAAGTTCATGCATATTTGGACCAACAGCTGTTTTATAACTGCGATATAGTGTTATTTTTATTTATCAATGTGTTGGTTTGTTTCAATTATGTTTTTATGATTGTACAGTGCTGTAGGTGGCTCTGCCAGAAGCATATGTGGGCACAAATTGCAAAAATAGATAAATAGCAAAGAGCTAGTGCTTTTTTAAAAATGCCAATTTGCTACCTGTGTGTCAGGAATATCACTGCCTCCCTTTGAGATCTCCCTAGTCTGAAGTTTAACCTCAAGAGGGAAACAATCCAAATCTAATGTTTCCTTTTTTGGTACTTGCCATACACCGAAAGCTTGGCACTTTCTTCTACAGAGTCAAGGGCTGTCCAGGCCAGGCAGCTGTACATTCCTTGATCAGAGTAGTCCAGGTTGGTGACTGTCAGAGACGTGTCACCGATGATGTATCTACGGAAAGGCCAATGGTCAGAGTAAAGGCAATGCAAGAGTCCTTCAAACCCCAGGCCTTCATTCAACATGATTGTGCTCTTTGCACTTACTTGTTATCATCATCTGATTCTTCAATATCTTCTCCATTTAGGCGCCATTGGATACCATGCTTCGGAATACTCTCATCAAACAGTACCTTGCAGTGGAATGTCACACTCTCACCTTTCTCCTTTTCCATGTTGGTAGGACCCTCTTCAATCTGTGTGGCTCCTGGAATGGAAATGGAATAATGTATTGTAGCTTCTCCACCCATGAAGTCTCACTGTGGGCATCTATTGTCCTCTCATAAATTTATCCTACATGGCTTGTTCTTTCTCCACCATTCTGCAGTGTGGTTTGAATTCTTCCTAATACAGACATGACTGACCTAAGACATTTTGCAGCTTGAAAATCTCAGTAGCAGCCCCTCATTTTCACCTTAAGGAAGTAAAATATGATTCCTTCCACTGAGAATTTGTCCTGCCTATTTCAGAGATGCCGTCTTCTCAACACACACTGAACCACAAACAAGACAACATTTGAGCCTAGCACATGCCCTGAAACGAGCCAGAAAAACATTTTCAGCTCATCTGTCAGCGCTATTCTTTTATTAAGTTCACATAATGCTTAACCATGCTTTACTCAGTTGAGCCAATTTTGGGGTTTGCACAGTGCATTGAACCATACAGGATCCATGAGGGCTGAATTCACACAATTTGGTAGGCTAAAATGTTGTTAGTTGCTAATCTGTGGTTCAGTGTATTGTGTAGACAAAGCATTTCACATTTCATAGCACCACAGTCCTCTAAAACATTCATTACATTTGCTCCCAATTAAAACTGCCATCTACTTAGCTTTAAATAAAACTCTTCAGGTCATTTTCCATATGAAGAGATAATTTCTAAGCAGTTCTCCACACTGGAGAAAAGACAATGCATTTTTAAGTACAAGGACATTATTAGCAAGCACAACTTCCTTGGATTCTCATCTCTGGGCGGGCGGGGGAGACCTCAATTCTCTTATGGAGAAGGAAAAGACTGGCTTACCAGATTAGAAGCTTAGTTTGATGCCACAGGCAGAAGGCCTGGCAGAGCCTCATTCACATGGACATTGGTAGGGGGATAAGGAAGGGGCAAATGATGAAAGGAGCATCACAACATTGCACTGCAAGCTCTTGATACGTATTGTGATGTCATATGCATGTATGTACAGTAAGGGAAAGAACATCATGAAACAGTGCTCATTTCATAATCCTAATGAAACCACCGGATTTTGCCGATGCCTGTGATGTCATGACCAAGAGGAAAAACAGTGGCATGATCTGCCACATCCACTTGTGAAGTGGAATGTCATGGAAGAAAGACAGTTTTGGAGGATTTAGTTGAAAGCCACAGCACTTTCCTTCCTTCTGCTGAGGCCCCTCTTTCCACATGCCTTTAGATGACCTCTTAAGCTGCAGAAACCTAGAAACTGGACTCTCTGTCTTCCAATCTCATCATCCTGACCGACCCCTGGCTACTTTCCTCCTATCATGTTTCACTCTGTCTTATGGTCAACCATGTTCTATCATACTTCTCTTTGATTTAAGGCATGCTTGGGAAACTTGATCTCACCTTTGACAACCAGGCGGGCAACGATGGAGACATTGTTCTGATCATTCTCCGCAAAGCACGTGAAGTTTCCTGCATCTTCACGTTGGACTTCCTGAAGTTTCAGGGACCCATTTGTGAATATAAAAGTTCTTTTATCTTTTAGGGCAGGGTTCATGTCTTCCATAAACCTGGGAAATGAAAACAAGAGGGGGGTATGACAAATCGGAATCTCTCTACAGTATTCTCAGTATGCTTAGAGTGGCTGTGATTTCTTTTGCAAAACAATCCGGCTCCTAATAACTTTTTCTTATGCTGTGCCTTTCATTGCCTTTAATTTCTTTCGCTTACAATTTCTTAGACCTTTACTGTATTTTGCATCATGTTGCTTATCCCAAAAGAGGATAGTGCAATGGAGTACGCATGTTTGTTTTTACTTTCCCCCATGTAATTTCTACAACTTCCTGAGTATGCCGATAGTATATTTGTATTTTTCACTGGCCCAATTTTCTTCCTCCATTGGCACTGGCATTCTGCACATCCGTTTGTTATCTGAGGGAGCGAGGTGAATAAAATGCAAGGAGGCATTGGATTTTCAGTGTACAAATGAAAGAGACTGCATGTACTAAGTATCACTGAGTGATACTAAGAGAACTTTGATATATAAGTAGGATCTGGAGGTTGAGTCATGGCAACTTGTCCAAGCAGCGAAACATATCAAACCAAAAGAAAAGAAGACCAGTTGCCATGACTCAGCCTCCAGATAATTCCACCTGGATGACTGAGAATCTTCATCAATATGTAAGTGGGACTATATAAATAATGTCAGAGCAACTATGGACAAATCAAAGTACTCTGTGCCTTCTGGAAAGGGCCCAAAACCGAAAGCGTACCACTGCACTTTGGGCCTGGGTGCCCCAAAAGTCTTGCAATGTAGGATCACTACTTGGTTCTCCACCACAGCATACTCGACACCATCTGGGGTCAGGATCTCTGCTGGCAACCCTGTAGTAAATCAAAAAGGTAAATGAGTGCAGGGCAGGATACTCATCTCCTCAAGAAGCTCCACCTAGCCCTAAGTCCTTTCAACCCACAGTACCACCCCAGAAGAAGGGGACTGTAAGTCAATGGAAAACAACCATAAAAAAGACCCTCTTTATTCAACAGGTTCAGTTTCTTCTTTTAATACTACGGTGAGCACAGATGGTGGGCTCATGGGCCAGAACAGCAGGCAAGAATAAGTGTACTTCTCATTAGCCAGTGAGGTTAAACAAACCTTCACTTTTTAATATGTTTCCTTAAGTTAAAGGCTTCTGGGAAGATCCATCCCTAAACACCCGAAGATGACTTCACCCTTCCTCAGTGGGGTGCTATCTCCAATGCCCTGTCTTCACACTAGTTTAGAGGCAAAAAGGGTATAGAGAAACAGCCTCTGTACATAATTTATAGGTATGCCATTCACTGGGAAGGTGACTGAAGTGCTGGCTTAATTCACACTCCTATCTTCAGGAAAAAGAGCTGCTGGAGTAACATTAAAATGAAAAATGAAAGGATGGGGATATGATGGAAAAATTGGGATAGTGAAGGCTTTGCTGGTTTTTGATCCTAATACATTCCTGTCCTTTGAACAGAGGCCAGCCCTATTTTGATTTAAAGTGGAGAGATGAACTTACGGACAACGAGGATGTATGCATTGGCTAAGATACTGCCATGCTTATTGTGGGCTTGGCACTGGATAACAGCTGTATCATTGGGCTGCACCTCGCTGAAGATTAAAGCCCCTGGTTGGGTCTTCCTTCTTGGATCTGGCATCACATCTGAAATGCAGCCAAGAGTTTAGGCCCGGGAGGCTAAAGGTGATATTGTAGCCTCTCTGCTCTTTCCCCCCCTTTCCCCGCCCCCACCCATCCATGCACCTTTTAGAGGAGTCCCGTTTATGCTCCATGACACTTTTGGCTTGGGTTTTCCATCAACTTCACAATCCAGGCGGACATTCTCCCCTGGTCCATAGATCTGGCTCGTGGGTACTTTTATCCAGTATGGAGCAGCTGAGAAAAGAAGACAAGATGAAAATAGCACCCATGAAGAAAAATTTAGCTCACTTCAATGAGGAAAGCTGGCTTCCCCAGGTCTCTTTTTCTAGAGAGTAGCACAATGCCCACTTTATAATGAGCTGTCCTCAAACTCCCTTTTTATTACCTCACATGACCATATTTCAGTCAGGAATAGGCAACTTGATGCTTTATATCTTTTGAACCACCATGCCAACCAAGAATTAGGGTCTGGGGGCCATCGTGCAAAACATCTGGAGGGCAAAGGTGGCCTATTCCTTCTTTTATAAATTCCTCAAGACAGGGAAGAACCTGCCTTTTTCTTCACCTAGGAAATTCCATCCATTTCAAATAATTGTCATTGTTTGTTGCTGGGAATCATCTGTCTTTTGCTTAAGCCCTAAAGCACAAAATATAGAGATAATGGTTGAGTAATAAGAATTATTATTATTTAATTATGGGGGGGAACAACTCAATTGAGATTGGGAAGTTTAAAGTTTAATGGCCTTCAAAGAGGATAGATTTCCTGCTTAAATTTGCCCCAGTAAATGCAAAGGGGCTTATGAGTGCTAACTTTGGGCTGGGTTATAGTTAGCATGTCTGGTAAAGCTTAATTTCTAGGCTTTTACTCAGTATTTTAGTTACATTTGGTTTTACACCACAAACATGCATAGAGCACTGAGCTGCTAAGACCTGTGGGTTGGATTCCCCAGCTCTCATCTTGCTGCTTTGCCACTAAAATTAAAATATTTATTACTGGAAAACTACATGCCCTTATTTAATACAGTTCTAATTAGAGGGACTAGTATAACTGGCTAAAAAACAACCAGGTGGTTTTTAGGTACACAAAATTTTAATAAGAAATTTTAAAAACTTCCATCCTTCAAAGTAAGTTGCCTTATTCACATATTTTCCCATTTATCCAACTCCTTTTCCTTCTCTCCCTTTTTCCCCAAAGCATTAAAAATGTCTGTTGCATCCCTATCTTTTTTTCCTCTCTTCCTGCTAACATCCTGTATCACAGAACATGACATAATGGTGCCGTGCCTCCATTCCACTTGATCCTCTTGCACACAACTGAATGCCATTAATGAGAGAAACACAACCTAATTGTGTCACATCAAATGGTATGCTGTAGGAGAAAGCAATCTGGAGTGACATTATCTCTATTTTGTAACATTTACTAATCTCACCATCATCTTTTCTCAAAAGAGGCATCTTGCTATTTGCAGGGTACATTCCTCTGGAGGTCTCTCTTCCCCAAACCTCTCCCCATTCTTATGCTATCAGACCCCACTGGATTAAAACTGTGGGAATACCCTCAATGTTAACGGTATAGGTGTGGCGGACACTGCCATGCTCATTACGAGCGATACACTGATAGTCTCCATCGTCATCTTCCGTCACTGTTGGGATCGAAAGGGTTTTATTGTAGTTCTCAAAGATCACCCGAGGTGAAGGGTTCAATCTGTTCAGCTGGATCCATTCCACTGATGGTGTAGGACTGCAGAGGAAGGGAAGAAGAAGATGAAAAAGAATGCATATAAAAATGGCTTTTAACCCTGCTCTTGGCAACCTGATTCAACATCACTGGCCTAAGTCACTGCTTAAAATTATGTTGTTCAGCTAAAAAGGTTGGACTTAACTTAAGAATATTTTAAAAATAAGAACATATAAAAACGGCAGATGGGAGGATTCATCTTAGAAGAGGCATCTTTCACCTGTATGGTAAAGCAGAGGGGAATACCCCTTCAGTGAAGAGGCTTTTTGTGAGGTTTGTGGATATTTTCTTTAAAAAAAAAGAAGAATTTATTTATACACGTATTTATTTGTAAAGGAATTACCTTTCTTACCTTTGAAATTATTTTTTCTTTAGAACTAACAGGATGCATCTGAATCAAGAGAGTAGTGCTACTGATATCAGTGAGACTTAAGTCAGTCTTCCCCAACCTAGCACTCTTTGAATTTCTTGGATTCCAAAGCCCATCACCTACATCCCTATGGGTTCATTGTCTGGGGATGACAAGAGTTGTGCTCCAACACATCTGGAAGGTGCCAGATTAGTGAAAGCTGATTTAGGCCATGATTAAATGATCTCATTGATTTAAATGCATCTGGGGTTATGATGGAGAACTAGAGAATCCATCAGATGCTCAGCCCACCAAGCTCATCTCCTACCAGATTCGTTTTATCTTCACAACAAACCTGTGAGGTAGTTTTGCCTAGAGAAATGTGAGCTACATAGAGTAGGGATTGGCTTGCAAACTGTCTCAGCAAGACATCAAGCTGTTTGTGCCTCCTCAATCCGCTCTTTATTGTTTGTTTGTTGCTACCTAACAGCACAGTTAATTAAACCACTACTAAGCATGTAATCAAAGGGCATCATTCCACTTCTCTGCTGATGTTTTCCTTCTCATCATCAAACCAGCAGCTGAATGGCAGGAGGAGCTGAGTGTCCCCGGAGAAGCAGACGAACAAGATGTTTATCTAATTACCACTGATGTATTTTGGTTTTTAAATATGTGTTTCTTTCCTACTTCCAAGCCCGCTCAAATGATGGGGTGATTTTTATGCAGTCAAAAAGGAAAAAGAGGACTGATCTTGGACTAGAGATTTCCACTGCCTCACCAAACCAGTAAGTAGCAAAAACTAAATCCCAGGCTCTGTCTTTTCCCCCTCAACAACTAGGAGTCAGCAGTCACAACCCCTTAAAACATATTCATTCCCTTTCAAACACGCATGCAGACATACACCCCTCGGACCTACCGGTCTGTTCACAAGAGAATGGGATCGCATGAGGGATCACATTAGAACCAGCTACTGAAATCAGGATATGCGCTTCTCAAATTGGCCATAACGTTTTTGTTACCATAGCACAAAAGGTGTACCCAGCTGCCTCACTTGCAGAACATCCAATGCATGTTCCCAGCTGTCTTCCTCAGGTTATTCTTTCCCCCAACCTTTCCTTTTACCTTCCTGATTTTATGGTGGAGCATGGGTGTCCACAAGGAGGGGGTTAAAAAAGTCAAGGTGGCAAGATGCACCTGGGGTAGGCTTTGATTGCATGGTTCTTGCTGCCATCTTGACTTTTTTAACCCCCTGTGAACATCCCTGTATAGCTGAGGCTTTTGGACAGTGTTAGCTTTTCTATGCTGTTGAATGCAAGGTATTTCAGAGTTGTGACGTTTAAGGCCTGCGTGAGGAAATTAGAATTTGTCTCAGTAGGGCGTGCGGTGATGCCAACTGCTGAAACCAAGGTGGTTATGAAATTGACAAGGTGAGGCTTCCTTGTAAAGAGCAGATTGTGAAATTGACCAGAGAAAAGGCAAAATGCCAGGGAAGATGGAGTAGAGCCACTGATCTTGTTTCCCTTAAGGGATTTGTGGGAAAGAAAGATTGGTTTCCTTTTAAAAAAAAACCTTCCATCAGATCTGCAGGAACAAAGAATCAGTGTGTGTTTAAAGTCAGAAATGTTGATTTAAAAAACATCCCTCACCAGAAGCAGGCAAGTACCAAAAATTGGCCATCAAAAAGTACCCCTCCCATTTCTTCCTTAGGAAAAAAAATGTGCATCACACTTTCTAAAGACAGTGGATGTTACATTGTGCTTTTTGTCATAAGTCCCCTAAGTAACAATTATATTTTACAAAATTACTGCCACCACACCGAGAAGGAGATCCAGCAGAGATCCTCTCTGAGAGGAAGTGACCCTTTCCACATGAATCACCTTTGCTCTGTGGAAGCCACTGCCAGAAGACATCTGTGAAAGAAGTAACTACCATTTGAACCGATCCACATTTGGAATAAATCATATATACTTGATCAGTGTATGGATTTAGCCAATGATCTTTCGAATCATGCACTAGCAATCCTTTGGCTAACATTCATTTTCTTTCCTTTGTACATTCAATCTCCCCATTTCTCTCTCTCTGCAAGGAAGCCTCTCTGAACTCAAGAGGACCCACGTGGAATTAGAAAGATATAGGATCGCATTGCCTGAGATCTTTTCAGCAATATATTTTATTTTTGATGGCAGATATTTCCAAGTACTTACAGTCCTGCTGCAATGCATTCCAGTACCAAGGGCTTTCCCAACAGGGCCACATAGCTCTTGCGCGTGCTGTCTGGCACAATTAGAATTGGTTTCTGGTGGGAGAAAGTGTTGGCTGTGGAAGAGAAAGAAGAAAAGAATTACTGGTCACCAAAAGACCAGACAGCAGCAGAAACCTGCACAGATGGCCTAGCCAACACAAGTTGCTGAACTTTTGGCTTTTGGCTGACTTTATATTCATATTCTGAGAGTAAAGAGCATGTCGGTGGCTCCACTAATTTACAAGGAGAGGCAGTCTGACTCACACTCCTTCACAAAGCCTTCCTCCATCTCATGCTTTCCAAATTAAGTTGTGACCCAGCCATTAGCTATCCCCTTGGACATGTCTTCCTCTTTTACGTTCACAACAGCTTGGTGAGGTATATTAGGCAGAGAGATAAGAGACCAGCTGAAAGTCCCCCCAATGAGCCTTGATCCCCAGTTTTATTCATCAGCCTACCTACTGTGCAATACTGTCTCTATCATTACTAGGAACATACAAAAAGGTTCTACGTCACTTCTCTAAGTCTTCATCTGTGGTGTAGTTTCTTGCTATCTCTGGTAAATTATGTGATTTACCAGAGATAGTAAAGATATCAGATAAGATAGATATCTTTAATAAAGATAGTAAAGAAACTCAGATAAGTTTCTGAGCATTATGTAATGATAATAAAGAATAAAGAATATCCTTCTATAATCCACTGCTACAACACTCTTCTCTCACCAAGCTGTTGTGAACGTAAAAGAGGAAGACATGTCCAAGGGGATAGCTAATGGCTGGGTCACAACTTAATTTGGAAAGCATGAGATGGAGGAAGGCTTTGTGAAGGAGTGTGAGTCAGACTGCCTCTCCTTGTAAATTAGTGGAGCCACTGACATGCTCTTTACCCTCAGAAGTTTTAAACTTTGTATGAACATACCTCTCAATTTCCATAGCCTCACCACTGATTATCTCACAAACCCTGTCTCTACATGTTTGAGCCACTTATCTCTAAGCCCTCTAGGCAGGAAGCAATGGATTTTTACTGCCAAATATTAAAAGCAGTTTTCCAAATTTAATTTTTTTTTTTAATGTTCTACCTTATTCTGCATTGATCAGATGCATTTTGACTAATATGTCCTTGAGGAAGATAATGCAGGACACAGAATAACAGTCTTTCAATTAGAGGAAGGCAGATTTTGGTTCAATGTTACATGAAAATTCCTAATGGTAAGAGCTCTTTGATAATGGAACTAATTATCAGGAGAGTACTCCTTTGCTGGATGTGTTCAATCAGAAGTTGGACAACTATTAAATGGAGATACTTTCATTTGGATGCTGGCACTGATCACTGAACTAATAGCCCAGATGGGCCCTTCCAACTCTATGATTCAATGAACAGCAACACTGTGCAAATACTGGCCATCAGGTACCAAGCGGGAAATACCAAAGAACATTATTGGGGATCAAATGCTGCAGTCTTACTCAATCTGTTATCCATTAGATGCTTAGACTTTAACTTCATGGAAGCCCAATACATCTGGAGGGCAACAAGTGGGGAAAACTGAAATACTAAAATTGAAGCAAATGACTGATAACCTACAGCAAAATCCAGGCAAGAATTCATTCCATGATATTATGGCACATTTCCACAATCCCAGCTTAGTCACCAAGAAGTTCATATCTTCTCAGTTCATATGTTAAGACCATAAATTAAGCTGGGTGGGCAGAAGGCCAGGATAAAAAATGTGGCTGGTATCTTCCTGCGACAGCCAGCTACTTCCTCACACCACAACACAGAGCACCTCAACATAGGGTGTCCTGAAGACTTACTGGGGATGACTTTTAGTTCAATAGGTTCTTTCTGGATAATGAGTCGGGGACCCTGGAAATGGGCATTGCAAATATAGTCAGGTTGACTGTCCTTCATCTGTACATTGGCAAAGTAGAGGTTTCCATCCTGGCCCACAGTGACTCGTTCGTCTTGGGCAATGTGCTCAATCCCTGCAGGAAGAGAGAGGTGAAGGAGAAGAAGCAATGAGGCATAGCGAAGGAGAAAGAGTTATCGTAAGATGGCTGAATGCCAAACCACTTTGCTTCTTGGCCCAAGCACCCATGAGAGGAAAGAAAGCAAACTAAGTCTATTCCTTTTAAGTCATAATGATCACCTTCATGTGGAGATTTTGGAGGAGGTGGTCACAGTAGAGGAACTTTCTTCTTTACTGTGTTTCAGAAGTGGACTGTCACTTCCAAAACAGGTTCCAGAGTCTTGGGAGTAACCATAGTGTAAATTTATCCCTGGGAGTGGAGGACTGGACTCAGGTTCTTTGCAGCCAAACCTTCTCTTTTCAACAAAACCCAATTAGATGTCTCTGAGAAGTTTACAGAAAGCCCTTTCCTTTCTCTTGCTTTCCCATACATTCTTCCCAGTTGGCATGTAATATGATCTGAAACGATCCAGTAGCCAGTTCCAAGCAAAACACCATACATAGTGCATTTGGCTATATTTTCATAAGCAACTGTTTACTTGATTCTATATATTTAATCAGATTATCTGTAAGAGTTCAGTGTCTTTCTTGAATGGCACGATCAAAGACGTACCTGGGACCACGTATTTGCAACACTTGTGTGCCAGTATTGCAATTCTCCCTTCCTCACCTACCCTGCTGCCATTTGATATTCATCCATCCATCCATCCAGGTCCCTTCACTTCTGACGGGACTCTCTTACCATTCATCCAAAGCACCAAGCTTACTGCCAGCTCCTCTGGTTCTGTGAGAAAAGTAATCAGTCTCTGGATTTTGGTTAGATCAGTCACAATCAAATCCACAGTCCTTGGAAAGCACAGTCTCTAATACTCACTGCTGTTGAGCCAATAGATTTTAGGCGGATCTGCACTGGTGGGTGGGTTGCAGGGCAAGACTGTGTGGGTCCCTTCTTCTGCTGTGATGGGTGCCACCTCCTCCTTTCGCCACTGTGCATCTGGAAGGCAATAAAGCAGGAAGTGAAGCAATTAGTGAATAGGAAGGGGGTGGAGGGGAATTGCCAGGGAGAAAAAAAGACTACTGTACATTGAGAGAAATTGTATGCATAGTCCTCTGGGCTAGATTCTTAACGTATCCAGTTATTCACTGTCCCTCGGGAAAAATGTATTTTTAACAGGTTTTTGATCATTACTCAGTGAGTGGAGATGCTTTGCCATATTCAACCAATTAAAGCAGAGACAGTTTACCAACCCATCTGCTGCCTTGGAGAACTAGTAATCATTTATACATTAATGAGTTTCTTGTTGAGATGCAACTTGAGCCAAGGACTTCTTAACTCATGGTTGACTTCTGAAATCTTTATTAATACAACATCCTCAATAGCAACAGCCATAGCGCTGTTATTATTAAGAACAGGCAGATTTATTTTGAGAACTTCAGCCGAGATTAAAAATAAAGGATTGCTCTAATTTTTGAGCTGAGAGAGGATTTTCTTCATTAGTGCTGAAAAAAAAAATCCTTTCTGGTATCAGTGGGTGTCTCCTTTCCTCTATCCCTCCAGCTTTTAAATCTTCCCTTCTTCCTTGACAGACGTGAGGAAAGCAAGGCTGAGATGGAGAGAAAGAGGGGAGGAGGAGGAGGGGCTGGCAATTACATCACATGATACCATGAAACCATGACAACTGTATCCATGGGAACAGGAGCAACCGGCTGCACTCCGGGGAGCCCAGGCAGGTAAAGGGGAAAAAGAGCTAGGGATAGACATTTATTGCAAGGGGGAGGGAGAAATTTATTTCTCAAAGAATCGGGATGGGGAGGGGGTATGTATGTGTAGACATGCTAAGCTGCCTCATTGTGGGCCCCAAAATAAGTTTCCTCAGCAAAGCCGGTGTGAGAAACATTCCTGTGTGGGTGCACATGGGTGTGTGCAAGTGACGCAGAGCTGAAGGGAGACAGAGAACTGGTGGGCACACTTATAAAACAGGGCGGGAGAAGCAGGAATGACACCTTGGGGGAGCAGAGGGGTACTCACTCTCAACAATGATGTGGCTCTCAGAACTCATGGCAGTGCCCAGTATGTTGCTGGCGTAACACCGATACAGCCCATTGAGCCTGGTCGGCACATTCTCATTGTTTGCATTGAAGATCAAAATCCCTGAATCCTTCCACTGCTCTATCCCTCGCACCCGGTTTGGATCAAAGTGTTCCCCGTCCTTGGTCCAGCGGTATCTGCCCAAAGGAAGACACATGAGAAAGGGAAAGGGCATACAATTTTCCTACCGAGTTTCTGTGCTATTTTTTCATAATCTCTGGCTGGCAGGTTGGTCTATATCTATAAATAATCTTGGTTTTCAGTATGCACTGATTAAGGTGGGTGGGACTGGAGAGGTGGCAGCGGAAATGCAAGGTTAGGGGAATTAAAAGCAGGCAAACAATTATTTCTCTGATACGCATGAGAACTGGGGTAGAGAGAGAGAAACCCATTAGGAGAGGAGCAGAGGTCCAAGTAAGGTCAGGGACATTTCCAGCATAGGAGGGAATAATGGAGATATTAAGAACAGAGTGGAATTTAGCAGTATTGTGCACTGTGAAATGTCCAATATCAATACCTGAAATCTCTTCCTAAAATTAGTCAGTCTCAGGGCTGTTCCCATAGTATCTTAGTCAAATTGAGAGCTCTGAAGTGCAATGAAAATTCAAGGATTTCTGCAAATAGATGTATATTGTGGAGGTAAGTAGTATCTGTTAGATTGCTTTGCTCTGAATCAAAATTGGGACTTAGACTTGAAACAGAGGAGGGTTATACTGTAGCTGGAAAAGATGGAATCTATATAGATTTGTTCCTAGCAGAATGACTACTTCTCAGGAAGCATATTGTTATTATACTGGCATTGTATCTTTAAAAACACAAGAAACTGCAACCCGCCTCAGAAAAAGAGAGTAGTAAATAGTGGGGTAATGAAAAATATGGTAGTTCATAAATTTAAATCACTAAAATCTGGTACTTCCCAAAGTGTACACTGAGAACCAGCTTGGTGTAGTGGTTAAGGCACCAGGCTAGAAACTGGGGGACCGTGAGTTCTACTCCTGCCTTAAGCACAAAACCAGCTGGATGACCTTGAATCAGTCCCTCTCTCTCAGCTCTAGAAAGGAGGCAAGGGCAAACCACTTCTGAAAATCTTGCCAAGAAAACTGCAGGGACCAGTCCAGGCAGTCGCTAGGAATCAAGATTGACTTGAAGGTGGAAAAAAAGTACACCAGCTGATTTAGATACTGTTGTTTGTTCTCAATATGCTTTATATGTCCTTCCAAGGAACTCAGCATTCTTAGCCCAATATAGAAGCTAGATGAGTGAAGTTGACACTGTACACCCACATGCTCTTATATATGGAGAAAATGATAAAGGATCTGCGATTACCTAGTCCATCCTCAGTCACAGAAAGTCACTGGATGATTTTGGGTCAGTCACTCTCTCTCAGGCCAATTACCTCAATTGATTGATTGATTATGTGCCAACAAGTCAGTGCTGACTCTTAGTGATCACATAGGTAGATTTTTTTCCCCATGCAATCTGTCCCTAACTTGGTCCTTCAGGTCTTCCAACAGTTCAGCCATTGCCACTGTAACTCAGTCCATCCACCTTGCTGCTGGTCATCCTCTTCTTCTCTTTTCTTCCACCTTTCCCAGCATCAGAGCCTTTTCCAGAGAGCTAGGTGTTCACATAATGTGTCCAAAATAATATAATTTGAGCTTGCTTGTTTGTGCCTCAAGTGAGAACTCTGGGTTGATTTGTTTGATAAATACTTCAAAGGGTGGTTGCAATGGAGGAAAATAGGTCTTCTACTGTGCTTATTTATTTGACTGATTGATTGAAATGGCCGCCCATCTTATGAATGTGACTCTGAGCAGCTAACGACATGTGAAAACAATTTTTAGAAAATTAACAGAGGATAAAAACCTACACTGGTCACCAAGGGTGAATCCAAACAAAACAACTAACAAAAAACTCTCAATGGGCCATCTAGCCCCTTGACCCCCCAGGCCCTGGAGCACATTCAGAAGGCCAGTAATGTTGGGGCCAATCTGATCTCAGGGGGTATGGTGTTCCAGAAAGCAGGTACTGCAACAGAGAAGGTATATTTCCAAGGTTCCATAAGATGACATTCTTTAATTGAAGGGACCCAGTGCATGCCCCACCTATGAGACCTAACTGGACAAGTAGAAACAACTGAGGAGAGGCTGATTATATATCAGTACATACTGAATAACAATACTATACTACTAGTCTTGGTGTTGCTGAACTTTAACTACAATTCCGCCATTCCTCATCTCTGCCATACTGGCTGAGATTTCTGGGAATTGTGTATCAGCAACATCTGGAGATCCATACATCCCTAATGCTCATTTAGTTCAAGATAAACCTGCAATTTGAACCAGGGACTTTGAATGATTCATAGCCCAATCGTTAGCCTGCTCTCCAGTGCAACATATATTAAAAATAATTCACTTTCTTTCTTTTCATCAGCCATCACTGCTTCTGGTTTTGCATTTATCTGTACCCTCTGTGACTATATGCACTTCAGTCAGTGACCTCTACAAGAAGGTGCCTCTTACTCTGACATCAGCCTTCTCTAGATTGCTAAATACATTTACTACAATCCCCATAATCCAGCACATTTGGAGGGCACCAAGTTGGGGTTGGTCTCTCTGACAATAGCCTTTCCCATTTTAAGGGAAAGGGCTTCCACTGTAATTCAGAAGAAAAAAGTGTCTCCAGGCCAAACTATATTGACTTGGGAGATAAATGATTAGATCTCCTGATGCCTTTTTCTTCATTTAGAAGGGGTGTGGGAGGGGAGGGAATGTTAAATTAAATTATGGCCATAGCACTGGGGAAGGGTGGTTAACCTTTTTTTATTCAAACTGTGGCCCAACCTAAATCCCCTCCCCACAATAAAGCTGCTGTTATTATAGGTCAAATACCTGCCTTGAAAAAAGAAGCAATTTTAACCAGAGAAACCAAAGAACCAGGGAAACTGCTTAAGAAAAAATAGTTAAATCTGTTTCTCCAGATCAATTCCTTCTTGCCCTGCCACAACACAAACATATGTCTATTTTTCAACAAATAAAAGCAAGGAAAGATATGATTTGGCCTTTAGCTGTCAGAGATATGGACAGTATTGTCCTAAGATACTAAGAAGAAAATTCCCACTTAAAATTTCCCATTCAGAATGGAACTGGGGTAAGGGAAACAATATTGAACCTTGTCCATACTCACGTCACTGCGGGATTCCCAGTAGCCTCCCATTTCAGGACAACCTCATCAATGGGATATAAAACAATCTCTTTCTCAGGCTGTGTTGTGAATTCAGGTGGTTGTGGCACTAAGAAACAAAGTGGGGAGGAAAGTGAGCAATCAAAAATGCCAACACTTAAGGGACCATTGGTCCCATACTTTGAAGACCTCACCCTACCCCGGAATGATGTTATAACTTTACACTGCACAAGGGTAATAAAAGTACTGTGCTATTTAGATCAGCAAAGCAATCAGTGACTGTGCTTGGCTCCTCTCCCATCCCAGCCCAATCATTATCATCACCATCACCCATTTCATGGAGGACTCACAGTTTGTCCGGTCAACTGCGTCAGCAAGAAAACAACAAAAGAAAAAAGAGAAGTGCTTATTAGTGACCATTCTGCCATTCCTGTGCCTCAAGAAAAATATAAGCATGCAATTTGTGAGAGCAAGACTGAAAAGAAGAAAAATCCATAGCCACAGCATGATCAGCCATATGAGCACATTTTAAGCAGGAAGCACAAGTGTGCAAGACAGAACCCATATGTGAGATGATCAGGTGCAAGTGAGAGTGAGTGGGAAAGAGAGTTGGATGTTAGCATGCCACATTCAGTGAATGAGAGAGTTGTGTTCTTCTGCACCATTAGAGAATTCAAAGCAAGGCAGTGTGCAAATAGTGCTTCTGTAGAAGAGCAGAGTGAGTAAAAATCTGCGTTTGAGAGCAGAACAGCTGCAGGAAACTCATCTGATAAAGTACAGGGCTTGGAGTATACATCAAAAGGGGAAAAATCACTTTCTCTTGCCTTTGTATAACCTAGATGCTGATGGCAAGCAAGAGATGTTTGAGTAATGTTTGGCTGTGTTTGTTCTAAAGCCATGCCCAACTCCCAGGGTGAAACTAATGTGGTTTTTTGTTCCTGCTGTTGTTGAGGGAAGAGTTAATTTCGTCTGCTTATTTGTTTTGTTGCTTTGTTTCCTTCTCATGCTTTTTTCATTAATAAGAAATCTGGAAAACAGCAAATTGGGGATGGGGGAAACTAGATTTTTACTGCCTGCATGCTTCTCCCATCTCCTATCTCCTCTTAACACATACTTGTCAGTTAAAAAAAAAAAATTAGGAAAACACCAAGAAGAAAATTTTCCCTCATAATAGCCTTCCCAACCTCTCCAGACATTTGGACTTCTATAACTCTCATTGATTATGATGACTCAGTTTGTAATGAAGCCTGGCACATCTGGAAGAAGAGATCAAGTTGGCAAATGCTGATCTGTGGAGATTACCTCAGACTTCTCACTACTTGGAAAAGTCATACCTCTTGATATGGCATTCAGTACTTCTAAGAGAAAAGTTATTTAGATTAGATTTAGATTTTTTTTTAATCCTGCCTTTATTAGTTTTATAAATAACTCAAGGCGGTGAACAAACCTCATACTCCTTCCTCCTATTTTCCCCACAACAAGAAGCCTGTGAGGTGAGTTGGGCTGAGAGAGAGAGAGAGCGCCTGGCCCAAAGTCACCCAGCCAGCTTTCGTGCCTAAGGCGGGACTAGGACTCACCATCTCCTGGTTTCTAGCCTGCTGTCTTAACCACTAGACCAAACTAGCTCTCTGTTGAGCTAAACAAACTTGTACTCCCATCAAATGTTACCTGAACACTCAAACAAAAGGAATGGGGATATGTTTTTTCAATGTACTATGAAATGACAGGAGACACATTTCCCTTCAATAGCCAGTTCAATTCAGAGTTTCCTTTGCTCTCTGAATTGGCAGTTGTATTCTAGAATATACCGTAATGCAGAGAGTATGGACAAATATGTGGGAGTGTAGAAGGAGCTGCTTTAAAGAGGCACCTGCTTTGAGACATACGATACAATTTTGAAGCCTTCCAGCTTTATACTGTAGTGCAGAACAAAAGAATGCAGATGGAAAATATAATAACAGTACAGGTATAATACGTGGATATGATTTTAGGTGGAAGTGGTGTGGGCATGCATGCATATGGACATTTAGAGAAGACATGATGGTGACGCTCCTTCATGACCACATCCAGCTCCACAAATCTATACTGATATGCAAGAGATGTTCAAAACAGGTTATTCCATCCCCACAGGAAGTACTACCAGAAGTGTCCCAAGTTTAGAGCAACACATTTCATATTTGGAACGCCCATTTCAAGCTGACACAGCTCCTGGTGAGATTGGAACAGTGTCAAAGCAGTGTTGGATCAGCCCATTTCAAGTTCAAAATATTTTACATTTGAAACAAAAACTTCACACACACACACACACAAGCACCAGATTTAGCAAAATGACTAATGGGACAATCATCCTAAGAAATGCCTTTGACTGAATCATTTGATTGGTCCAACTCAATTGGACCAATCAGGATATTAGGACACACAGTTTTGTAGCTTTACCTGGTGATGCCAAGGTCTGAATTTAGGATATTCTGTATGCAAAGCAGGTGGGCTTTGCTATAAACTATGACCTATTCTCTTTATTTCACTACCCAATCAGCACAATGAGACGGTGCAGCTTCCCTTGACATGAAGTGCTACATTTTCATTGGGTTCCTTATAAGAAAAGTTGCTTGACATTTCTAGGCACAATGGACTGTTTCCTACAGGGCCATCTGAGTGTGCAGGTGGCTAGCCGGTTGTGTACCGCATAGGATTGCCAGTGGCCTGGGGAGGAAAGAGTGCTGAAATGGTATCCTTAACAGCAATGACAATATAGAAAACAGCAGGTGACGTTTTCACAGCAGGGAAATAAACACTATTGCTTATGAATGTCTGCAGATCCCAATGCACTTGCAGGAAATGGTTTATAACCTGGCAGTCTTATTGTGGATTGGCCATGTATAGAAAGACATTTCCTATGCCGGCGTCTTTTCACTTCCTTACAGATCGAATGTACCATGGATGAGGCCAAACGTTCAGCTAGCTTCCTCAACCCCCTTAATTTAACAAGCTGAATTGATTCAAGTGTTTGGTTGAGTCAGCGACAGGTTGGAAAGAGGCTCCAATCCAATTAGTGGAGGGAAAGGGTCTCTAGGGAACTCCTTGCCTACTCATCCAGACATAAGGGGAGAGGAGAAGAGCAAAACACACAAACACAGAGAGTATGGGGAGGTGGTGGATGGGACAATAATAAGAAACCTAAATAGAAAGGTGAAGTTTTATGAGATTATGAGAGAAAGAGTTCATATCCACTGTATTACTCCTCTAAACTAAGATATGCAAACCATAACATGATTCCAGAACGCTGTTGGAGCCCAAGGCAAGTCTCATAGCTCTATATAAAATAAAAATGGGAAATGGAAGAAAGTTCTTGAGTTTATTAGGGAATCAATCATTATTTAGAATTAGAAGTGATTTTCATTTGATTTCTGAAAAGACTGGAGAATGGACCTCAAAATATTATACTGTATCTATTATCAATAGCTAAAACTTTAATAGGAATGTGTTGGCTTTGGGAAAAACCTACTTTGCATACAGTTTATGAAATGTGAAAAAAATAAAGTTAATGCACTATAATTTATAGTGGGACATACTTCTAATAAAGAGGATGATATTGCATATGCACTGAATCAGAGACTGAATATTCTAAACTGTGGATGTCTGTAACCAATGTAGCGATGCTAAGAGACCCACAAGCAATTCAGTTTATGGGCTAAACAGAAAGAGTGCTGTCTCTTTCCCTTCTCAGTTGGTCATTAGGTTATTTGAAACAATTTTTATAATAATAGTATTTTATATACTCCTGAAATTGTATTTAAATATTATGGAAATTAATCTCAATTTGGCAAATTTCATTTTTGTTCAAGAGCATCATATTTTGCAATGTTTTGTTTTGTTCTGAATCCAACACACGAACATTTTAGGGTTTGAAGTATCAGTACAGTTTTTCCCAAAACTGGTGCCTGCTGCACTGGCTAGAGATTATGGGAGCTGAAAACCTACATAACTGTGCCAGCAAAAATCAATGACTGAGTTCACACATCACAACTAAACTATAATATAATTGTTTATAATTTAGTGCATTGTGTGAATCTAGCCACTAGCTTATAAACCTTGGTTTATAGCTCAGAACTGTGTAACAGTGCAGCCATTCAAAAGTATGGCTAAGCAACCAAACTCATAAAATAGGAGCTTTATTTTATGAGTCTGCTTATAAATTCAGCCATATCCAGCTTTCTTTTGGCAATTTCATGCCAAAAATGGGACATTTTTCTACTAAATTTCTGCACTGCCATCTTGAGGTTCTTTGGGGGCTATAGCCATCATAGGTGAATTAAAATTTGTCTCTGTCCCCCAGTCTTGCAATTTATTATTTACTGAGCTACAAGAGCAATCTAAAATCAAGAATGGACCAGAATATCTATTTCTTCTTTTAGTGTTTTTTTTAAAAATCATAATTTAACTATCATACTATTGTGGTTTCCATTAATCATTCTGGATTAGACATTGTCCCCTATCTTGATTCCTGGCCACTGTCAGTAACAATTAGTATCTCAAAAATGTAGCCATTACGATTTGTTCCAAAAGATTTACATAGCAGAGATAGGTGTCACCAAAATTTTGTCACCACAAATGCATAAAACCTAACACCTACGTATGAATTTTCTCATATGCTCAAGTCCACTTCTAAAGCCTTGCACTGAGTAAAAAAATGAGGCTAACACCATGAAGGAAGAGACTTTTCAGTATTCATAACCTCAGCACAGAATTCCCTGACACTAAAGATCCCTCAGACTGGCTTCACCTTGGTCCTTCATATCCTGTTCAAAAATTTCAAAAACAAAAGAGATTGGCTTAAATCAAGGGTAAGCAATACAGTGCTCATGGACATCTCACTTGGCTCTTATCAGACTCCCTGCCCCACTGGATTTTTTAAAGATTCCTTTGATACAATCATCCTCATCCTCATGAAGCTGACATGCTGCAAAATAAAGCACCGGCTTCTAGCATAATTTTTATCTGGAAGCACACATATTCCTTCTTTATACTAAACCAGACTTTCAGAACCTCCAGATGGTTAGATTCCAACTTACATTGAGTAGAGATAGTTTAGCCCTCCTAAACTTTACCCACATATCTTTGGAATTAAATGAAAATCCAATGTATCTCCCACTTTCACATCCAGGAGTATGAGCAATGTCTAGCAGGGATGTTGCCAGAACAGGAAGGACTAGTTTGTTCCACAGACTTAGTGATTAAAAAAAAAAATAAAAATCAGGGAGCTCTTTTTTCCATTGTTCTCCTCTGCTCTAACCTACACTTTCACTTATTGGTCAGGACTAACAATTCATGCTTATTAGGTGTACCACTGCAAGATAAAACCTCATGAAGGGACGATATACGTGGGAGCAGCAGAGGCTAAACTTGAATGCTCTCCCTAGTGTTAAAAGACAATACAGTACCTGCTTCCTGGTCTCTGTGTGCTGTCCTTGGTACTGAAAACTAATCTGCGTTAAAAACTTGTTGCGAGGAACAAACAAGATTCAAAAATACAATTGAAATCAGTACGCAGAGGACAAGAAGGTAAGATTTGTAACGTCTCCTATATTTGGCAAATTGTGTTAAGCATAAAGTACAGTAGTGCAGTTTAGTGGAGCAACTACTTTTGCAATGTGATCTGGTAAACAGATTTCTGGATTTCAATCTGGAATGTGATTCATATTATATAAAAATAATCCATATAATATGGATTGTCTGATTATATAGAGTAAAGAAAGAGTGGTCCTGAATGAATGTGGACTGGATACAAAACAAAGTCTCCAGCACCTAAAAAACACATTTAGGTGTTTTAGTCATACAGAGAGAATGAATGAGGTTTGGATTGCAAAACAAATATATGAAGAGCAAATGGGCTGAGATGGATGAGTTATATGGATGCAGATATAGATGGATGGAGTTGATAAGATTATCAAAAAGAGAGGGGTAAGAATTAAAAAAAAAAGACAATGTATGAATCAGTGAATGAATATGGTAGAAGCAAAGATAGTTTTGAAGGACAGAAAATTATGGAGTATAGAAGATGGTATTGGTGTAAATTACATTTAGTTAGTACATTGTTTGTTCTTTGCATAACAGTGCTTAGCCCAAAGCGAATAATGTGATGAGTATATATACACATGTACGTGTACATATGAATCTAGAAGATAAAAGTGTAACTTCTACTACTAATACCGTAGATGACTTGTATCCATTATCTATTAGAACTATGTGTCTGCCTTTAAATGGTATTGTGACCAATCCATCTGAGTGTTATGAGAATGTCAGGAGGAAGAACTATGAAATTGTTTGCACACTGAAAATATCAAAGAATATATAAGAAATGCACATGACTAGTAAGAAGTTCACCAAATGATGGCACTGTGTGTAGAAATGATACCATAAAGCTGAGATGCAGCAAGTGGGTGCAGAAGTGTCTCTTTAAAGTTGGACTTAGTCATTCTTGTTTCCCCTTTTATCTTTCTTCTTTTCATAAGCCATGCAGAATCACCCAGTTGTACTGATCAACATCTGCCTTAATATGCTTCTTCTTCTTCTTTTTTTTTTTTTGGTCCTGTTAGGGTGGCAGTATGAGTTGTTATCCCAAGGAGGTCCTCTCTCCTAGATTTCTGATGGTACTGCTCCCACTTGCATAAGCAAAATGTCAGGAGGAGATAGATAAACAAACTAAGATGTGGGACATTACTAGAAAAGTTAGTAACAGAAATAATACACAAGCAAAGACACTGCACTATAGTGATTGGGGAGTAGTCTCCCTCTTAACTATGGATCTCCTTGGGTAGCTTTGAGCAATTCACTCTCTCTGCCTTTCTCTCTCAGTCCAACCTATCTCACAGAGTTGTTTGGGGATAAAACTGGTGAGATTTCTTTCTGTGTGTGTCATCTTGAACTCTCAAGCAAACAGCAGAATATTAATTCAATCAAGAAAACAGAGAGAGGTGCCTTAAACACAATAGAACTCTGTAACTCTAATAAAACATTGAAGAAGAAAACCCCATACACCTGCAAATCATATATCTCCAGAACATATGTGTGCCGTTTCATGAGTCCAAAACTAACAAAAGATAGCCAGAATGCCTCACGGAGTCTCCTGTTTGCGAAAGCTATGTTCAGGGAGAGATCCCACCCTTCCCATTTTAAAACACATGTAGAAGAAGAGGTAATGCCTTTGCTACTCACAGCCTTCAGGAAACTTGATGGAATCTGCTGGATCACAGAGAATCAGAACCAGCGGCCAGAGCATCAGCAGACAGGCTGGGGTTGAGGCCATCTTCTCTGGCAACAGAGGCCAGGCCTCCTCTCTTCACCTGGGTAGTACTATAGCCAAGGAGGAGGCAGCTGCATGCAAGCCCCAATGTGACTTGTGGCTGAAGAAAGAACAAGAGAAAGAGCATGCATTAGCAAAAAAAAAAAAAAAAAGTGTAAATTGGTTTCCTTCTCCCTCCCCCACCCCCACTCCCAGTAAAATGTCCTTTCCCCAAGGACTATAGTGCACACTGCAAAAAAGACTGGAGAAAAGGAAAGAGGCAACGAAGCCCTGTATTTATTTGTCTGTATCATCCTTCAGTCCAACTTGTTGGAGGAATGTGCTGTGTGTAAGTGGATAAGCAATTAGTGAAGCATCCTTTCACAATGACTATTAAAATGGGGGTGGGGGAGAGGGGTACAAAGAGAAATAGAAATTAGTGTATCCTTAAATTAGAATAAAGGAAGAGTACACCCCAAGTCGGCCTACGGAGAATTTGCCCTGCAATGCTTTCTCAGTATGGAAGGAGAAGAGGAGAGCTCCTTTTGTTCAGGGAGAGAGAATGGATCATAAGAAGGCAGAGTGGAGGGGGTGGGAATCTGGAGAAAGGTTTTATGAGGATGGGTGTTCAGGGGGAAAAAAAGAAAGAAAGAGAAAGGAGATTGTGCAAGGACTAATGGAAAAGAACCGAGGGTTGATGGATGGAAACAGCAGAGTAAGGAGAATGGGAGAGAGGAGAGAGGCAGATAAACAGACTAATAAGATGGAGGATAAGAGAGAGAGAGGAGAGATTAAATGAGTTTCTGAACACCCTAAATATACATAAAGATGGAGAGATAAAATGGATATGCAGAAGGCAAAAATCGAATACTGTAGGCCTCAATAAGGTTCCATTTTATCAGCTCTTATTGTCAGCATGTATTCATAATATGCTGACCTACCCCAGAAGACATTTCTGATGACAGGGAAGATTTTTTTTAAACACCAATGCAGTATAGTGCAAGCAAGGTATTGTCTTTGGCACTCTGTAGTCAATAGATGAAAAGGTCTATGTCAGTGCATAGGAGTGCCAGAAAAATACCCTGTCAGGGTTCTGAAGCTGCATCACTGTTTGAACAACCTATGACCCACCTAGCCAAGTACAGCTCATGGCCTACATACTGTACAGTATTCCATTGTGAGTCTGATCAATCTTCCTCCAAATGGTACCCTCCAGATGCATTAAATGAAGGGAGGAAGTCTATGTGAATACAATGAAATCCCTGTTCCAGGCATTCCCCCTCAAAACATGGAGACATGGAGGGAAAGAGGAGGAGATGAAATGTATAAGTAAAGCTAAATGATTGGAAAGTAACTTTTCACTACTTCTCCCATTCTTATCTTGATTTTTCTCTTAGTAAGGTTAAAGAGTGGACTTTGCTCATTCATGCAGGATGCACAAATGGCTGCTTCATCATAGTTAACCTGGAAAAGACCTACTGGGTCTATACATGAGAAGGGAGTTGCCATGTCCATGCTAGACTTGCCAGGAATTAACTTACTGGCTGCAGTCTAATGTAATTTCACTGAACTTGTTTGCAAGACATTTAACCAGGTTAAACATGTGTGAACAGCTAAACCAAATCAGCTGTTGGGTCAGAATGGTTAGGCATGGCATAATTCAAAGCCTCCCTGGCAGACTCCTCCATCAAAGAGTTCCCTTGTAAAATAACTATCATAGACTGTCACCAGTTGGCTGAATCTCCTGACATAACTTTTTTTTTTTTTTAATGCCTTTGGGACAATCTTGACTGCTGGTGACTACATGGACAAATCAGTGCAGTTTTTCTTGGCAACGTTTTTGGAAATGATTTCCCATCGCCTTCTTCCTAGGTTGAGACACAGCGATTGGCCCAGAGTCATCCAGATGACTTCTGTGCTTAAGGTAATGACAATTCCCCACACCTAGTCCAGCACCTTAACCACTAGACCAAACTAGCTTTCCTTGATGCCCTGAGAAAGTCATTAAGTCAGCCAGCTAAATTAATTTTTATCTCCTGCAATGAACCTTCAGGCTTCATTGCAAGGGGGATGGTTGGAGTATCACAGACATAAGAGAGACAATGTAGAGTTAACCCTGAAATCTGGCTGCTGGCACAGAAATGAAGTCCTAGAACAACCCTGCAAAAACAGGGCTGCTCTAGCAACTTTGTCTTGCTTTCCAATTTTGCAGATTTTTTTTTTTTTATGTTGCAGGAGAAAAAAAACAGAGGCGCTCCAAATAATAGTAGCCTCCAAATGACCTTTGCCTGTCTGACTGGTGCGTCTGCAATCATACATTACCAGGACATGGGGCTAAATATTTCCCCAGGGGCAGCAACTGTTTGGGTTAGCCAAGTTGTCAAAGATAGCCACTGAATTCCAACTACTCACAAAGACTTTTTTATAATGGTTAAGCTCTGTTTGAGTTGAGGCTTGCATATAGGCAGGACCTGGGGAAAGGGGGCATGGTCCAAGCAAAAAAACCAAAAACAGTGTGTCCAAGTAAAGATGACATTTGTCTTAAACCCCATCTTTTTTATCTTAAGTGGGTTCTCTACCCTCGCTCCTTCCATCCTCTCGCATATTAGCCACCCATGAAATTACGAAATGAAATTTATTTTTGAATAGCACCAGCAGCAGTTGATGTAGGGGCAGGGGGCTGCACAAAAAGCCTTGAGCCTTTGAACCCATGGCTGATGAAGTAGGCTACATGTGAGTGGAATAACTGTTTACTGCTACCTGAGCTCTTTTAATCTACACAAGGAATTGCTGTACAGCAAGTCACACCTTGCACTCTGAGTAGCAGCAGCTTTTCAAGGAACGGCACTGGATATCCGTTGGCATAGCCTTCCCAAATCTGGCATCTTCCAGTGAATCAGTCTACAACTCCCATCATTCACAATCCACACCTCCCTTGGTTGGGTGAAGGGAGTCCCAGAACAACTCATATGGAAGGCACAGTGATGGGGAAGATTGCCTTATCTGGAATGGAGGCTAGGTCTTGTGTGTACACAAGCTGTCTTCTAGCTCTGAGAGACTGCATTCCCCGCCCTCCACCACTGCCATAGATGGAAACTAAAGAAATGGAGTTCAGACCAAAAGCCAGAATACTTGCTGAGTTAGGATGATTTCTGAATCAGTCCTGGAACTATCTACAGTTCAGGAGTTCCTGGTCTAGCCTAGAAATTGCTTGAGAGAGCGCCATTGTTCTGGGCATTCTACAAGGGAGGGGGAAGAATTGGCTTGCCTAAAAATGTTCTGTGTCTTATAAATGTACTGCACCTTTAAGGAAACTACTCAGTCTCTTCTGTACAACCTCCTAGCTCTGAGCAAGCCTCTCTGCAGGACATCAAGAGAATGATCCACTGAGTACATCAGCTGATTCTTGGTTAAGGTTATTCGTATACCTGTCCGCATGGTTATTGTTTTTCTAATGCAAATAGCAAAGCTGTCCTTATCTTAGAGATTTGATATTTTTCATACTGGAAGCCCCAGGATGGAGGGAGGACATTTCCCATTAGGAGACCCACCCCCCATTTGGTTTTTGTTTAAAGTGAATTGCACTGGAGCTGGAGATATCATGCCTGAAAGTTCTCTGAGGGAGCCTCTCCTTCCATGCAGTATAGTTTCTGTGTTAGTATAAGATCTACATGCATGTGACAGATGATCCAATACAACTCAGGGATAGCCCTGATTTTGCTAGACGTTGCATTGTGTGCCTGGGGCCATAGATATGGAAGGACAATGTTGTAATCTATCTCTCAGCGTGCTGGAACCCTTGGATCACATAAGCTATATCTTGGGGGGTGTCTCTTCAGTGTGTCAGCTTCAGGCTCAAAAGTCTTCAGCATGGGAAACTGCTGTTTATACCCATTTATACCTGTTCTGGATGACCTCAAATCATGCAGAGTGTCACAGCACAGCCCGGATCATCAGGTAGACATGTTTTCAGCTGCACGTGTCTGGTCTGCCCTCTGGAATCCTTTCCAAAATTTCACATTCCACACTACCACTGAAACATAATTCAATTGTTCATCCATTCCAGGGATTGCCCAGCTATCTGGAATAAAACCAAGCAGCCTTGCCCATTTCCAGTGTACATCCCTAAACATTCACCATATTGTCACGGTGGGCACTCAATCATTTGCTAATTCTGTTATCTGAATTACTCTGGCCAGCAATAGAAACCATACCTCCCTCCTTTACCACCTCAGAAAGGATAAGCAAGAACAGAAGGGTGGTAAAATTCTCCTCCCTGATGCACAAAACAATGAAGATCATCAGTTTGCGAATGGTTAAGAAGCACACCATCCCAGATTACCATTGAGTAAAAGGTGATTTGCATTCACACTTTACATGTACAGACCCAGGGAGCAGCACTTTTCCTGGATTCCATTAATCCAGGCGATAATACGGATGGATGGCATTCCTGCACCAGAACCACCTCCTGCCGCTTCCATTTCCCTCTGGTGTCTCCCATGATCTTCCTCTATTCATCTGGCAATTACCAAGCGAGGAGCTTATGTTGTTAGCACGGCAGGGACCCAGCGAACAGCAACCGGGATGCAGATGGAGCCAAGGGACAGCTACAGGGAGCTGAATTATTTAAGAAGGGAGGGGGAAGGGAGATAGCAACCTGTCAGCCAGGGCTTGGGGGAAGGGGGAACCCCCACAGGGGACAGGCTAGAATTTTGATTAGCCTTCCAAGGAAGGTCAAGGCAACGCAAACAAACGGGACTGGGGGTGGGAGGAAATCATAGGTGGTAGAAAAGGGAAACAATGCCAATCATTTGGCCATTCAAATCACAGGATAGAACAGAACTAGAGAAACTGGGTATGCTTCCAAAAAGCCCAAGGATAACCATGTTAGCCCCTGAGAAAAATCCAGTACGGCCATATCTTTATCAGAAATTAAAATCTCCTTCAAGGTGATCTTGAGTCCTGAAGACTCAAAATACAGAATTGGTCTGCCATTTTTGAGATGCTCCCCCCTGCCACCCCTTTCTGGTTTAGCTTACAAGCTTGGTCGTCTCTGGACATCTCTCCTCCAGGTACTCACCAGGCCCAACCCTACTTCAGACAAAGCCAGCCAGGTATTGCCCCCTGCCAAGACATCTCTGGACTAGGACAAACCGCCCCAAAGCGTGCAAGTTTCCCAGTTCTCTAAGCCTCTTCGTCTTCTTTACCCAGAAAAAGTGTCAGGCAAACACTTAATGTCAGGAAGGGAAGGGAGCTTTTGCTATAGAATTCTAAATGCTCTTTAAGCATTTCAGCTCCTTCGGGGAAAAGCATGCTATAAATAAAAAGAAATAACAATTAATAGTAATATCAGGGAGTTCGGCTAGAGGAGACTAGGAATTATGCACACTCTCCAGATGCATTAGATTCTCCAGCATAATGCATCTGGAGAGTGTCAGTTTAGGAGCTCCTTCTTCCAGGCACTGGATTTGCTCAAGAAGCAGACACACTCAGCGTTTTGATTCCAGAAGAGGCAGTCAGATGCCCTGAGCCCTAGCAGACAGGACTGCCCCCTTCTTAATTGCCCAGCACATAATCGGTAAGCCTCAGAGGCCGTGTGCCTCTGAGCACGGCGTTTCCATTTTGTTTAGTTTCGTTCTTGTGCTAATAACCCCAGTACACTATTCTACTCTGTGATAGGTTCAAAAAGCCATTTTCTGACAGGGTAAACATCGTACCTGGAAGCAACAACCATGCCGTAATTATGCACTACTTTCTTTTGTGAAACCTGAAACATTCGCCGTGTCATTTAATGGGTTTTTTTGAGAGAGGAAGAAAAATCTATCAAAAATAAGCTGCTCAGGAAAATAGCAGAATACTCATTTCTTCGTCAGTGGAAAGATCAGAAGAGTTTATATTAGGACTGACTTTTAAAGAACTAGACCATGGAAGCATGAACCCTCAAATTACAGAACTTAACTATTTGAACCACAGTGGTGGAACCCGTCCAACAAACCCTGTTTTCTGGTTGTCAACTGCCACTGATTTAATGCAAGGTATAAATTCACATCAATGATGCCTCCCACTAGCAAATGCAATTAATCTACAAATTCTAATTAATTTGATTGTGAACTGCAGACTGTGTGGTTGAAAGATCTGGCCTAATTCTGGGTATTTGTTTGCTTCTTCACAGACCCTTGTTTTTAGATCATGATGCCTGAAGCAGAATTCTGGGAAACAAAAAAGCCTTTTGGTTGGCTCCAAAGATATTACTGAACTATTTTCTAATGGATCAATTTGGGTATGATCGTTTTATATGTTATCTCAGGTTAAGGATGGATTATCATGGAGAAAATCTATCTATGTGGTTGCTGAAAGTCAACACTGACTTGATGGTACATCATCAATCAATCTTTGCAATAGCCACCTGAGGAAGGTCAGTATTATTATCCCTATAATTAGAATGTAGGCATTTAGTAACTCTAATGGACTCATGGATGACAGAAGACTTGAACTAGGAATATTCAGATTATACTGGCCTTTAATAGACAGACAATCTCTCAGGTTTACTATGCTCTGTTCATGAACAACCCAAAGGCAACTGACTTAAATAATAAAATCTTCCAACTGAAAAAGATGAACTAAAAGGGAGCCAATGGGGCATAAATATGCTGCCCAGCGCAACTCTGAAATTCCCAGTGTTCATTGTTCATTTGCTAAAAAAACAACCATGCTTCCAGCTCTCATGGTTACACAGAAGAAAAACAATCACAGTCTATTGTTAGAACGTGGATTTCTAGCCCAAGCCCAGGGCATAGGCTTCGCCCTACAGACTTTCACAGCAAGTTTCTGGGGCAGCACCTGGATTCTCAATTTACACACTGCCAACTGAAGTGGCAAACTAAACTTGGCAGCATTCTGGTCATCAACCCTGGGCTCCACTGCTCAAAGGCCAAGAGACAATGCAGCAACCGCTGCTTCCAAAGAGTCAAGAAGACCCAGTTCACAGAAAGGACTCCTGTACTCGAGCACGGGTTTATGAAAGTCATCATCTTCCTAGGTAGCCTTGGCACCACAACCCAAAATTGCTCTAGATTAAGCCACATATTTACTCTCAGGGTATTTAAATTATGATGTGATTAGAGTAATAGAACGCATGGAGATGGCCCATTGAAAGCAAGGTCAGCCCAGCATCTCAGACGGCTGAGGATATCACCAATGGCTGGCAGGGTGTAATAAAAGACAGATGTTTTACAGAATGGAGGCAGCTCTCTCATAAACGCAGCTTCACTAAAATAATGGGGAGGGGGGAGATCATCTTTCAACAGCTCCAATTCTTTTAAATGAGGCTGTTTGTGCAAGAAGTCCTCAGAATCAACTGGCCCTAAGCTCATCATTCAGAGAGAATCTGTTTATTATTTTTAGATGTTGACGGGCATCCAACTGATCTTTTACCAGTATCAGGTAACACACACAACAGTCATTTGTCCAAATCATGCACAGCCACTTTAGCACCATCCACCTCCTTATTCCCCACTATTTTTGTTGGGCCAGCCCTTCTCCATGCATTGCAGCCCTCTCTTTAACCTTTTCATATTTCCTTTCCCTTTCATATTCCCATCCTGGAAACGGGGGAATTAACAAGAGAGATTGCAAGCCTTGTCAAAAGCTCCTGTGACAGGAACTAGGAAAAGAGAGAGGGCAGACTGAGCCTAAAGGAGGGGAGATTGTATGACAGGCCCTAATCAAGTGCCTGGAGATCTTTGGGGAGCTAAAATGCCACTGCATTTAGTCCTTCTTCTAGACCTTCCTTTAAAAATTGTATTAAAGGCAAAATCCCCATAGGAGAAAAAAAAATCCTTTTAAGACGATCAGTAGAAATGATCTAATTTCAAGTGGATTGATCAAACAGTTGTCTTTCATTTATTTATTTATTTATTTATATTTCAACTAGGGTGTTAACAAAATTCTGTAAAAAAAAAAAAAAGGCAGACCAAACGAAGTCCCAAAACTGGACTCACAACATGTGCTAAGATATGATTTTTATGCACAGCATCTGAGACGCCATCCAGATTCCTGGTTATGGTCTGAAGCTAGCAGAGTCTCATCTAGCTGAAAGAGGCAACAACATATAGACCAACCTACTAACTAAGGCTTATTAAACTACTTAATTTGTACAATTTAATAAAACGGAAGCAACTGCTTCTTCATAAAAGGAAGAGCAGACTTGGCAGAGTAAGTATATCTGGCCCCACTGTAACATGGTGAGAAATTAAGAGATGAAAATAATCTATCCCCGGCACCAGCGTTATTTCTCCTTCTACATTAGCTGATTTACTATTATCAGCCCCGATGCCCTCTAGAGGATATACGTAGCATCTGTTTAATTTCCACCAAGCGGAGCCCTTCCCATCTTTCTGAATTAACTGGGTCTTTTGCACTTTCACTGGGAGGTTTAGTCATGGTTTCAGTGTTTTTAAACAAATAAAAAATAAAAGTTCAGAGGGCATTAGAAACTGTTCATCTCAGTGTTCAAATGTGCTCCCGGCAGAGGGTGGGATTTCAGACATTAGATGTCAAGGCAAACAGGTTCCTGCTTTCGGCTCCTTCCATGTGAGAATCACTGCCTACACCAACAATAGCCTAGCTGCTACACTCAGCACTTAAAATACTCAAGTTAACTACCTACAAACAATGATCTTAATGCAGATTGAGATTGTCCAAGTCTCCCTGCTTCTAATACATAGCAATTACTACTCTAATAATTTGATCTCAATGAGTTTCTCACAAAGAGAGCAATAAAAAAAAAAGAGTTTGCCCCCCACTGCCTCCTTTTTGTTGTTATTCTAAGCCATGGGGGATGCAAATGTATTAGCAGTTGTATTTTAATTAATTATCAGGGAATACACGGTGCAGCCAATTACCTCTAGCAAGTGGGTGAATTCCCCTACTCTTTCAGCAGGTGATAGACTGCAGAACCTCTGAGAACCTTTCTAATTTTATGATTCTAGGGTTCTCTGATTCCACAATTCTGTACAAAATCCACTGTATGCTTTGTGATGATTTCAATTTAGAGATTTTAGTATTTAGTCCTCCAGATGTAACATTTCCACTGAAAGTTCTCTGGATCAGATTGGTGTGGTTTATTTGTTATCTATAATGATCATAGTAGAATCTTTTGTCTCAAGAACTTAAGGCAATCCACAGGAGTTCAGGTCTGCCCTGTGTTATTCTCACAATGAGACGCAGGCTAGGTGGAGAGTAAATTACACAACCAAATCCATCCAGTGAGTTTCGCAGTTGTCTGTATTTGCACAATCCACTTACAAATGAGTAACTTAATTATGGTTTACTCCATTAGTAACATTTTCTGGAATCACATGGCATGCTAAATCATAAACTAGCCATTCAGGCTGAGTTTTTGCAGCACATAAAGCCAAAACAAGGTTGCTTAGCTGATGCATCAGTATGTTTTGCATACACTGGTACAGGTAGTCCTCGTTTAGTGACCACAATTGGGACCAGCGACCTGGTCATTAAGCAAAGTGGTCACTAAATGAACTGCAACTGTGCTTATGATCTTACTTCATCTTTCCTTTGCTTTACAGACCTGCGAAGGTCATAAATGTGAGGACTGGTCACCAAGTTACTTTTTCATTACTGTCATAACTGTGAACAGTAGATAAACAAGGCAGTCACTAAACAAGGACTACCTGTAATGATGATTTGACCCCAGGGCTTCCCATTCCAACTATATCACTTCTAGACCATGATTTTCATGAACATCTGTTCTACTGATACTTACTGTACTATACTTGTTTCATTTCAGGATACAGTGCTTTGCATAAATAGAAAAGCTTAAGATTGTGCAGTAAACCAAATATTAGACAGTAAATTCCACTGTGTTGGCTATGTGGTCAGAATTCTGTAGGGTTGAAATCCCAACACATCTGGAGGTGAACTGGTTGGAGAAGGTTGTTGATGTTAGAGTTTCAAGTATATGGCAAATCAGGACTACTGGCTCCAGCAATGCAATGGACTGCAGAATTGATGTTACCAGCAACTTATGAACCAATAACTTATCCTATTGCTGATGAGGGCCTGAAGCTAATAGAAAATGTCTTACAGGTAGACCTTGTTTAGCAACTACCTTGTATGGTGATGAAAATGTAACTTTATGACCAGTCCTCACATTTATAACCTTCACAGATCTCTAAAGCAAAGGAAAGCTGAAGTAAGATCATAAACACAGTCGCAGTTTCACTTAGCAACTGTTTTGCTATATGACTGAGTTCCCAGTCCCAATTGTAGTTGCTAATTGAGGACTACCTGTACTTTGAGCCTAAGGCCACCTAATGAATTAATGGCAGGGACAAGAGTCATATGCAAAACTTCCTCATCTGTAGCTGCCTCTCTTAGCCACTCTGCATACTGCATCTGAACATGAGTGAAGCTTCATATGGGAAAACACTCAGAGGGCCTTTCCCCATGGCTGAGTTAAATTGCTTTCCATCCTTCCTTGAGTCAGCCAAAAACTATACCAGGACAACACTGGCTGTCCCCATTACTGATCCCCATTCTACCTCTATTGCTTGCAATCATCTCTAAAAGCCTAAAAGCCTAAAAAAAAAAAAAAGCCTAAAAGATTTTACATACCTAGTTGTGTGCTCCTAAAGGGTGTCAGAATAAAGAGGAAAATATGATTTTAACCCTGGTTCCGCCAAAAACAATTTTAAGCCTGTATCACTCATGGGCTGGGGATAAGATAAAGGCAATATCATGCGCTCACAGCAGAAAAAAAGAGGTTGTCAGGATGTCTGTGCCATATTTAGTTGCAAGTGGGGAAAGGCCCTGAGAAAAAGGACTTTTCTTGGATCTTTTTCCATTGAGTCTCAAGCCTGGGGAAAGATTTGAAGCCCAGTCTCATTTACATCCTAAATCTATCTGATCCATCAGGTGTCTGCATCAGATTGGTTCATTTTAATCATATTTTTATTCTTTTGAGATTGGACAATCACAGGTATTTCCATGCGTACACATACACAGCGATGCTTCAGCACAGCCTTGCCACCTCACACCCAGACAACATCTAAGCTGGGCATGGGCTGGACGTGCTTGAGGGATGGAAACGTATGAGTGAAGGTAGATACATATGTTTGATTTCTATCCCACCTGTTTTTGCCTTTAATCTTGTCAATTGCCAGCTTAAGACCCCTTCATGTTTTCCTAAGAGAAGATGGAAGTTGACATCTGGACAGAGAAAATGGATTTTCGGTACCCTACTTAAAGCTAAAAGAATTATTGTTTGGCATTGGAAAGATAAACACATGGCCTTAACTATGCAGTGGACTGCAGAATTGATGTTACCAGCAATTAACGAACCAATCGATTATCAATATTGATTAGCTATGGATTATTACAATGAATTATGGCTTCCATTCATTGAGATGTTTATTGTACAATTTTCATGCATGTATGTGTGTCAGTGAATATATGTCCTGGATATTTTTGTTCTTTTGTTTAGCCGTTTTTTTTCTTTCTTTGATTTTTATTGTTGTTGTTGTTGTTGTTTCAATAACAAAGAATTCTTGGGTAAAAGAAGCAGATATTAAAAAGCTTTCCCAAGGGAACATAATTTTTAACATAACATTGTCCTCCCCAAAAGACTTTTCCTAGGCATTAAAATCTGAATCTATTCTCATAGCTATCACTATAAAAGAAATTACTCAGATACCCATTTTACAGCTGAGCAGCTGAGGCTGCTCGATAATAACTAGACCCAAGCGACACAGCGCATCCACGCCTACGTACTTTATTTTCCTGTGAGCGATAAAGATCCTACCTCCTTTCCAGCTCTTCCTTCATCTTTGTACATGATTGCATGTGAAATTGTGACTGTATGAAAGCATATATGTATGCATGGGGTTTTTTCTTCTTAGTTTGTAATTTTAGTTTGTGTGGGATTGTTGTTTTTCTTCTCTTTTTTAAATTTAAATATTGCTTTGTTAAAGTGTATGTATAAAATGTTTAGAAAAAGAAATTTAAAAATATATGTATGTGGGTGGATTGGTGGGCAGTCTTGAAGGCCTGTTAGCTTATCTTCACCCATGGTTACCATGGAGGCCAAAAATTGGCATAGGCTTATAGTAGGGCCTGTGAGAAAGTTGGCCCTGAGCGGAGGATGCACAATTATATCACATTATTTGCAAATCTACACCCAGCCCAGAATGATGCATATGTGCCACTGGGACAATGGGCTCCCCCTCCACTTCAATGTGCACGAGGAATGGAGTCTGACTTCCGTGGACCTAAGGGAGTGTGCCAAGGAAGGGCATGATTTGACCAGAGATCCAAGCTTGTATCACATACTAAGTGACCCAAAGTACCTGTTTCTGACAGCAGTGAAGAAAACCACAGAAGATGAGCTTCCTATGAGGCAAGAGGTCATGAAAGACAAGCCTACATTTATCAGGAACAAGGAACTAAGATGCTTGGAGCATTTTCACGTGCAAGTTTGTTGATCCTTTCTTCCAAGAAGTCACTATTTTTGCTTCAGTCCGTGGATGTCAGGATTCTTTTAAAAATCACAAAATATGAAGTCTACCTTCCCGTTCTTCCTCAGAAATCTTCAGATCCCACAAGATGGTTCTGGCTGTCTGAATTTACTTTTATCTCACTGCAGACTAACAGGGCACTGGGTTATCTCCTCCCCATCTTCCTTGAAGAGAACTGGAACTGAAAGAAAGCAACTGAAGTGAAAGCTGTCCAAGGCTTTAAAACATCACTGTTGTTCCCATTTTCACAAAGGCTCTCAATTGGGACTCTGGGCCAAATATTCTGGGCAGCTCAAGTTTTCAAGAGCCTATTCTGGGAAGTGTGGGAGATTCCTGGAGTTGACCCAATGTGTTCTGGTTCCTGTAGCAAAAAATCTCAACAGTCTCATTTCCCACTACTTCATTTAAGGCACATTCTACCACACCATTCTTCTCTACCAACCCCATTAAATTTAAAGAGCAGCTGCACGCAAGCTGAGTTGTTTTTCTCTGCCATTCATTTCAATACAACGTGCCCAAGAGAAAGTCGGGCTCATTAAATTTGCTGGTTTACCCACAGCCAATGCTTACTGCCTGGAGGGCCACTTCATCTTGCTTCGAAGGAAGCCCATCTTCTGGGGATTTCTTTATTGTTGTCAGGAACAGGTACTTCAGGTTACAACAGAAGAGAATATCTGTAGCTCAGGGATGAACTGTGGAGTGAAGTTACCTAGTTGGATAATGAAACATCTGCAAGCGAAGAAGCAAGCTCAGAGAGCACCAAGAACTCCACTTCAGGTTATTTAGTACGTGATACATGCTCGGACCTCTGGTCAGATCATGTCCCTCCTTGGCACACTCCCTTAGGTCCGCTGAAGTCAGACTCAGTGGAGGGGGAGCACATTGTCCCAGTGGCACATATGCATCGTTCCAGACTAGGTGCAGATTTGCAAGTAATGTGATATAATTGTGCATTCTCAGCTCAGGGCCAACTTGCAGTACCTACTATAGGTCTATGCCAATCTATGGTCTCCATGGTAACCATGGGCAAAGATAAGCTAACAGGCCTTCAAGACTCTGCCCACCAACCCACCCACATACATACATGTATTGATACAGTCACAAATTCACATGCGGTCATGCACAAAGGAGAGGGAGGAGCCGGGAGGAGGCACAATCTTTATTGCTCACAGGAAAATAAAACCCAAGAGAAATGGCTTCTGCTCCAACCTGCTCTAACCAGTAAATCCCCCAACACATATATACTCGCGCACACACATCCTTTCCAGGATCAGAAACAGAAGCACCTGGGCCCCCAATTCCCAATTCTTCCCACTGATTTTTCTCAACAGTGACAACAAAAACAGCCCAGAGATCCCAAGCACACAAAGACCTGTCCTTCCATTAGAGAATAACAGGTTAACCATCGCTGCCTCCCTTCCCTCCATTGGCCTCATTTGCAAAAGAAAACATGCAAATCCCAACAAGGAAGGGGAAAAAATATCAAGAGAAAAGAAGGCCTTGATTATGGGGTGGGGGTGGGAAAAAACAGTGTCTCTGAATCTTAACAGGTGGCCCTTCTAATTCTCACTCGGGGACCGATGTCACCCTTTCAATTTCTATGGCCAATCCTTCCATCTGGGGGCAGGGGGAACTGAACCACAAAGTTGAGGATTGTCCTCCTTCCAAATATCTCCTATTGGTATACGTACTCCACCCCACCCCTTTGTATCCTAACCATTCTCTGCAGCAGCATTCCCCAGAATATTTTGCTTTCCACACAGTTCTCAGTATCTTCTGTCCTGTAGAGGATGGGAGTTGTAGCTTTTGGAGGCACATTGGAGAAGGGCTCCTCTGTATGATGAATAGTTACAGGACAGAATCCAGAAGTAAGAAAAAGAGTATGGCTGAAAATTCATCTTCTTTAAGATCGCCAGCAAACAGCCCATCCCTCACCTTATTTTCCTGTTACACCCGCTCCATCAGAGATCCTTTGAGGGTTGGATCCTGAATCTTATTTGTCAGACCGAGGATGCCCCAAATACAACAAGGCTGGCTTACTCCATCTTGTAGCTTGTGAAGTCATCCTTATTTTCATCTAAAAGGCATCCTAAAGGCAAGACTGGAAAATGACTTTGCTGTACCACCGGTTAGCATTGGAATAGAACTGAGAAGCCAGGGTTCAGATCCTCAATCCACTGCAAGGCTTTTGCCAGGCGTGACTTTAAGGCAGTCAACAATTCTCTTTGTAATCTACCTCTCACATTTATTGTGAGAATAAAACAGGAAGAGATCTACCATCTTGAGTTACTTGTCAAAGGGGAGATGGGATAAAAATAAATAAATGCATCAGTTCTGGACATTTTATTTTTATAACAAATTAGTTTCCACACCACTCCCCCATGCACTGATGATGTTACCTAGCCTGGTAACGAAACATCTGCAGGAAAACAACCAAGTTTGGAGAACACCAAGAACCCAACAGTTCAACCCAGAGCTACCTATATTCTCTATTATTGGATGCTGAAATATCTGTATTTTTCAATCAAGATAGAGAGAAAACATTCTGAGTTTTCTTAGTTCATTTGTTTAAAACACTGTTTGCAGTTTGGGGCTGCGCCTAAATCATTCTGGAATCTATTGATTTCAGGAGAAACCTCAATACATTATTTACTATTTTATTTTGATTTTGATTTTTAATCAGCTTTTGGGTGACCTTAGGAATGTGGCAAGCAGAACGCCTTCATGAAACAAATAGAATCTTTCCATTTTTTAAAAAAAAGTATGTTTAGACCTCAAGAAGCAAGCCGTGTTCTCTTAAACAAGTTAGGGAAAGCATGCAGGATTTGGCTTCTAGAATTCTTTCAACCCTTTTTCCTAGCAGTGACCCCAGAAGATTATGACTTTTTTTCTGTGTAATGAAATAATGAGTTGTTTTTGCGTACATGTTTCTGCTTTTCCTTCATGTTGCAGCTGTGTGTTTGTATATGCTTTGCTCTGAGTCACGTCAGCAGGACTGAGTGGGGAGGGAGACACCGCAGCGTTCTGAGCTGCTACCCAACTGCCTCTCCCACTGGCAAGCTTGGGGGGATTTTGTTTTTCTGGATTTTTTTTCCTGCTCAGCCCCAAGCTGGATCCAACCCATTTTCAAACCCATTTTTTTCTTTTGCTGGCTTCTCCCACCCCAGCAAATTTGGTCCCATTCTAGTCACTTTGTGGAGAGTTATCCTTCTGACCAACAGATGGATGGAGTCACAAACTCCTTCACATTTCATTGAGTTGGAAAGAGCAAAAATCCCAGGGTTACTGGGTTGTTGGCCAAAGTGACTGCTTGCAAGAAACGACGAGTATTTGGCTTCCTAACCCTTCAGTCTTCTCCACTGGCAATCCATTTCACTCCAAGCTCTAAGAACGGATGTCCAGTGAGACCTAGTATGAATGGTCAAGGTCGTTCAAAGTGGATTAATATCGCCCCCCCCAAACACATTTAACATCCTTTGCACTCCCAACTGCTTTAAACCAGATAGTACTTAAAAGGATGGATCTACTGTGTTCTCCCTACTCTGCTTCAATATGTATTTATTTAATTGAGAATAAGGTCTAAGGTCCTATTCACAACTGTGAACTCAGAACTCCCTCCCGCTCTGCCCTACAGTCCATCTGAGACTGATGGCGTGAGTGTGTTCCCTGATCTCAGAATACTGACATATCACTGCTATTTCAAAACATGGCAAATTAAGACAGGGCAGTTTTACAAGATTCTCTTGCCAGTCATGGGTACAGACCACCTGACAAATATTCCCATCCCTCTTGTTCAAGACTGATTTACTGGCATCAATCCTTCATCCTAGGGGAAGACATCCATCTTGGGAGAACACTGACTGACTTACTTACTTACTTACTTATTTTAATCTTGATTTATTTCTATTGTTGTGTTTATCATTTTAACCCATTGTAACCCACCCAGAGTCTTTTATGTTGGTAGGCTATAAAACCTGGACAATAAATAAATAAATCTGTAAAATGGAAACACGAAGGCCCAGTTCTGCAAGATTATTATTAATTCAAAAGTAATTAGAGTTTGCACATTATACACAGCATGGACCTCATAATCATTAACAAGTTCAGAGCTTGCATTTTTGAAAGCAAGTTCTCATTCACCAATTCTGGAATTTGCAGCTAAATGAAAAGTAGCATGTGATACATGATGCTAAATCTCATGTCTTTTGTTTCCAAAAGAGACATGAATTGTATTGATTTTAAGTATACCAAGATTATGTTTTAGCCACTTGCAAAACATCATTTTGAGTTGTATTTGGTCTTTTTTGGGGTATGTATCCTGTTTTCTATCCTGACCTTGCTAGGATACAACACAGGCTTGGAATGGGCCTCCTACTTCTGGAAAAAAAGACCCAGCAAAGGACATCTGAAGGAAAAAATCTAATGCTAACACCTGAACCAAAACCTGTAACCTATCAGGGCCCTTAAAGGCTCAAGTTTGCCTATTAAGTTGCTCCATGGGTTTGCTTACCTATAAATCCAATCTTTGCTATCAAAATAGTATGATTGATGTATCAACATCATGAATAATCAACATTTATTGTACAACTATATAAAGGTTGCTTGTACCCTCCCTCAGTGGGCAGAACCTTGTGGTCTGTCCCCTGTGCAGTTCAATCAACTTGGGTCAAGCAGATCGTGTGGTCTTCACTCATCAGTTGGGTTTGGGAGAATTTTCCCCCACACATCTTGCTTCCCAGAAGAGCCTGATTCTCCTACTGACAGAATAACAGAAAGAATCATCCATTTACTTGTCCCTTTCTCTGCCATTTGTCCCTCTCTACTAAACTGCTGATGTCTAGCCATCCCAGCTGGTTTCCCAATCCTGCTTCCCATATATCAGTGGCGCATTCCACCAACTCTGTTTGAGATCCCACCAGTCTGCCTGATCTCCAAATCAAGCTTGCTTTGTAGAAATGATGCCTTAGGGCTGGGTCAGACTGATGGCAAGACAGCGGAAACTTGGGGGCAACAATCTGTCCAGTGAACAGCACACTGCAACTGTATAACAAGGCACCAATTGTTCTGGACCCAGATTCCAGAGTAGTGATGGCAGCGCTGACAGATGACAGAATGACTACAGAGCCTCCAAATAAACTCTGAGCTCCCAACCCACTACTCTTCTTTAAGAGGCCCAGTTAAAATCTAGGGAGAGAGCCTACCCAGACTTTTGACTACTTGTCCATCCTTGTTTCTAGGGCCATCCCAGTGGAAGATCACTGAGAATGGCAAGAGCAAAACAGTGATGATTACACTCTAGAAACACTCAGCCTGCTTCCTTACTTCTGATCTAGGTGAATTTTAACAATCCTAGGTGGCTGTGTAAATTCACAGACAGCTGAGTGTACATTTTCTTATCTCCAGGATGGCCTGTCTCCATGAACGCAGAATACAGTACACATATATGTCAAAACATTGTTATCCACAAATAGGAAAAATGTTTGCCAGATTTGGCAGGACTGGCCTAATGCAATCCAGAAGAGGGGAACTTCTGGCCCACTAAATGTAAAGAAACTACAGTTCCCAGAAGCCTTAGCCAGCATGTCCAATTGAGAAGGACGCTGGTAATTGTGGTTCAACAGCACCAGGAAAGCTACCAGTTCCCAACCCATAATAGGTAATACAAGCAGCTGCTTGGGACTGCAGAATCACACGGGAACCAAGCAGGTTACTAAAAGAATGAGGAACCTCCCCAGCCCCCACCCCACACTTTTTAATTCAAGAACCATCAAACAATAACTGGGTGCTTCAAAGGAAGCCTTTTATATGTAGTCATAGCATTTTACCAGGCATACTGACCTCCATTTGTAGCCCTCCTGTATTATCCTACCATTTCCCCCACTTTTTTCCTTGTCATGGGAAATCCATGGGGAAGATGAAATAGGTGCATAATTCATTTTAACTGTTCATGCTAGAAATTCTCTGTCTGCAAATATACAGGTTCTCGGGGTTGGAGAATTACAGCTTTGCTTTCTTTATTCCATACAAGTGGATTTGCCCTTACAAGGTGGGAAATAGGGTTGTAGAAGGAAAATGTACAAGGGGTAAATGAGACTTACTCCAAACAAACCATATTGTCTGTAGGGTCAAAAAGCATGAAAAGCAGCAGGAACAGAATCAAGGAGATGCCTGAGGGATTTCAATGGCTGCCAGTACATATTGTCAGATAGAGGTATAGAAACAAAATTAAGATTTGCCTACAACATAAGTTTATTTGAAACAGCCTTGAGTGTCTGGTTCTGACCACAGCACATACTCGATTTTTTTTTTTTTTCAGAAATAGGTTTCTGGAAAAATCAGGAATATAACAAAAGGGCAAGATGTGAAGAGTTATAGACATTTGTACCCAGTTGAATGGGATGGATTCTGCTATTATTTGACCAAAAATGTGACACCCTATCTTCCCAAATCAGATAGGCCAGTTACAGTCTGGCTAGAATTCTATTTTCATATGTGGCAGGTTCATTTGGAAGGGAAGATTTCAAAATGCCATCCCAAAATCTTGACTCACATAAGCATATACATATACCTGCAAGGAAATCCCTCTAAATGTGATTTGTTGAAGTGAAAGAGAGCTGTGTAAGATTGTGACTGCTGTTGATTTCAATAAGACCTGTCTGGGAGAATTTCTTGGACACTGTACTCCGTGGGTCAGGTTTTCTATCTTTCCTTAATAGCCCAAAACATCCGCTACATGTTGCAGCAGGGCAGGGCCTAGCTTTCCAAAAACCATCATGAGAATTATACTCATTTTTACTACCTCCTCTTCCCCAACTTATCTGTGATATTAATCATTTCTGGCTCATCGAAAGTCTAATCAATCCTCTTTCAGTTAACAGAGTTTTCCTGCTTGATCACTTGTAAACAATCAGCAACCAAGCAATGGGTGATTTCCTAGAGTGATAGAGGTATTTTGACCATTTCAGCCATGAAGTCCCTTCAGTTGGCTCATGTCTTTCTGCTCTCTGGTCTCATGGATGGTCAGGCAAGGGCAAGCTGCAAGTGCATGTACACAGCTCAGTACCTGAGAAAAAGGGCCCTTCCAATTTTATCCACTTATGAAAAGGACCCAGCACCTAAGCAGTGGAGTATCATCTGCACGGTCAGTGGAAGCTAAAAGTTCTCACTCCTCTGGTGGCTTCTTTGAGAGTTATGGCAAAAAGAAATCATAGCTCTGTGGAACATCCCTTTTATCTATAACAGTGTTGTCCAAACTTGGCCACTTTAAGATGAGTGGACTTCAACTCCCATGCTGGCTGGGGAATTCTGGGAGTTGAAGTCCACTCATCTTAGAGTGGCCAAGTTTGGACAACACTGATCTATAATATAGCTCAAGGCCACAGGCAGGCAGGAGAGGCATTACGTTGGGAACCTATCTTTTATCTCCTCCTTTCCCGTTCCAATCTTATTTCTGCAGATGCTGAGGAAGGGGTCCTGGAGATCTAGGCAGACCAATCAGCAGTCTGGACAGAAGGATGAGTCATGATGTCTCTGGTTACACTTAATGGATGTGCAGGTGCAGCCCTGGTGGCGCTGTGGACCTGGGTGACTTCAACAGCTGCATCCACCCAGCAGCCATTCAGAAGAAAACCCAGGCTGTGAGGTAGCTGGAGATCCATGAATCCCAGCCTCTTCCTTTCCCTTCTGCCCCCACCCAACCCCAACCCAGAGAAAAAGGGAGCCTTAGTCTCCAGTCCTGTGGCAGCCCTGGGAAGCACAAAGCTGGGGACAATGTGGTCATTGGACAAGGAAACAGATTCCTTGGAACAAAGGGCCCTTCATGGAAAACGAGAGATCAGGATCTGATGCGGAAGGAAGAGAGGAGAGCAGAGATAACAAGAGGGAGAAAGGGCTGCTGGCCATTCAAACCTGCAGGAGGGAAAGGGGGGGCACAGCCAGGAGGGCAGAGAGCCCCAAGTGAGGGCATCTCTGCAGCTGGGTACATTGGCCCTTGGTATTTCCCTCTATCCTATCACTAGCACTATTGATAAGCCGGATTGATGGGGAACATGCCAGACCATAATTCTCTGTTGCCCAGCAACATATAGCTATCTGTTCTCCATCCCCACCAGCAGCAGCAAGACAGATTCTCCTGTAAATCAATTGCCACCTGCTGCCCCGTCAGCACCAGCCCCCACTGCCTCTTGTCAGGGCCTTGGAGGAAAAGAGACAGACTGGGGACAACCAGCTTTGCTTCCTTGCTCCTGTTCTTCCAGGAAAGAGAACATTTTAATCATTAACTATGTTTGGCATGAGAGTGGGAGAATGGGTCACCCACAGGCCAGCACCCCCTCCCCACTGGAATAAAAGAGGCAGAAAATAAAACTAGAGTAACTCCCAAGTGGACTTTTGATTACCCTCATATCACAATTATGTTCCTGGATATTAAAATTCTTCTGTTATTATTATTAGCTTGATGGAAGGGATAACTGAACAGCATCTCCCTAACAAGGGAGCCAGCAAAATGATTAAACGATATAGCAGGTTGTCCCTACCAAAAAAGAAAAAGTCGAAGAGAAAAGGGATTTCCCCTTTTACTAAATATGAAAAAATCAGAATCACAAGTGTGTTCCAGCTTTCCAGAATACATTTCCCAGACATCTTAATTAACTCAGCTTTGGGGACTTGTTTCACATTACCTCTCAGGGCAGAAAATGCCCTTCATTTCCATTCATTTTTCTAAATACCCAGTTGATTACTGCAGTATCTGTGTTTAGGCCTTAAGAATTCAAGCACTGAAGGTGTCAGCAGATGCTAGGTTTGTCAACTCAGATCATTTCTGAATAAGCAGGGCTTTTGTAAAAGTCCAATATTTGGGAGTATCCCCCTTCTCCCCACCAATCAATACTGAGTCAGGGCTTCAGGATCTATTTCTTGTTCTTCCAAGCATGCAAATGAAAAAGGGGTGGAAAGACCAAAAGTCATACATTTCTGCCTCCCTAATATGAGCAAAAGATGAATCAATCTTGGCAAATCTGATCTGGTCCTTTTTCCCAAAGTATAAAAATGGCAGAGAAGGACTAATCCTGTACAAATCTGAATATTATGGATTGCAGATCCCAATAAGAAATGTCTTGCTGATAAGGGCACATCCCCACCAAAGCATGGAAATCATTTTCCTCCAAACTGAAATTCAAGGAGAATCCAAGAGATTTGAGAAAAAGAAGGGATGCATTTTTCTCTTTCTTTTTCACCCAACATGATAGTTGATACATCTGGGAGCCATTTGGTGAAACCTACGGATCCATTCTCAAAAAAATGCATTAACTCAGCTTTGGGGATTTGTAACACAAATAGATTGCATTACAAAGTTAACAAGCATTTTTGGAGTCTAGAGGCTATACGTTACTTGTTGCCTACATACATAATTGAATGAAAAACTCAACTGCAGTTAAAAATTAAACCTGCATTTTTTTCCCCATCTAAGTTCATGGACCCACTGAAATCTATCCATTGACCCCAAGGTTAAGAATCCCTGGCTTTGACTGTATTAAAGGTGCATCATCCGGAATTGGTCATGAGTTGTCCATACCATGTTCTTTAAACAGATGGACATCGCTTCCTTCTCGGAATAAAAGCTTGTTTGGAATATCGCAGCCACTGTAATAAAGAATCCAATTCTTTATTCTCCCTTTCCAGTTGCAATGAATCAGTGGCAAGAGAAAAGCACTCTGTGCATGATAGAAGGCACCCTTTTTAAATGGTGGCTTTACCAAAATGAAATAGATCTGAAAGCTGGGCATTCAGTCAAGCTCTGTGTTTCTGGATGTTTAAAGGAAGGCAAGCAGGATCTCATACAAGCAGAATTTTGCATGTATGCTTCCATCATCCTCAGCAAAGTCAGACATCCACACCTTTCAGAAGAGCGTTACCTGTCAAACCCACACAGGGTACAACCTACAAGCAAAAAGATCATGACCGAAATACAATACAAGAGCTAATGTCCTGTTCGGACACTCCTCTGTGAAGAGTCTGAGATCAGCTGAAAGCCACTAGATCCGTGCACTATCAACCCCTTGTTCACAGGATCCAGCATTTAAGGAATAAAGTGGCCAGGCTCCTTCAGTCCCCGCAACCTGGCAAATTAAGGATGGCTCACAACTGTGAAATAAATGCACTCTCCCTGTGAGTGCTTTTGGTCACTGGCTTAGTCTTTATGATGAAATTCCAGGCTTCAGCCAGCAGTTTGGACTGGCTGGGCAAGCTTTTGCACAAACTAAGACCTGTTGCACACACACAATATTGCAGAACCCAATCCGGAAGACTGCCCTGCAGGGACACATATCCTGGTACTTCTCCACCTTGAAGACACATCGTCACAGGCACCGTGCTTCTCAGATACCCTGGGTACACAAGGAGTCCAAACAAAGCTGAACGTTTTGAGGTCATAATGCAGTCAAAATACATACAGCTCCCTTCATTTAACTACATGCAAACTGCCTCTCTTCTGGCTTCTCTTTTTCATGCACGCACACACACACACACACAAAGAGAGAGAGAGAGAGAGAGAGAGAAATCTATTAGATGTTCCAATATCCATTGCCCATTCCTGACATAGTCAAAAGACACTTGATTTAAACATGAAAGATGATGCACAAACTCCATAACAAGCAGAAAATCTAGAGGCTTACCAGTCATTTAGCCACATTTTAGCCATACAGGTTGCACTGTGCACATAGCTACATAGCAAATGCATGTAAAGACCTTGGATTCCTCCCCATTCTCAGCCCATTCGCCCCCACCTAATACAGAACAATTCTGCACACACGATATTCCAAATACCAGGGTACCTCCCCACACTCTTCTATACAGATGCACACCATCCAGTGAATATTCCCTCATACCCATAAGCCCCATTTATTACACCTCAAAGGGCCTGTTGCTTGTATCTACAACAAACACACACAGCACAATCCACAGCCTGGACACATCGATCCCCATCTTACAGATCTCCCTCTGAATCTGATCCCTCGGTCCAAAACCATCTGCCATGTCCCAGAACAGCACAGCTTCACATAATACCCCCCACAGAGAGTAATGCTTCATCAAAACCGCTACCCCTCCTCATACAAATGAACAGCAGGACACACTTGCCCTTGGGCACATACAGACACACATGGACAGTACTTGAAAGAAACAACAACCTGAAGCATCCTCTGAGCACAGACGGATCCCAGCAAATGGCCCACAACCTTGTGCTGCCAAGGGCAAACAGCACCCCCAAGATTCTCCCTCCCCCCCCCCCGATCATTCTAATACATAAATCAGAAATAACATGCCCCCCCCCCCAAATCAGCTGCTTAAGGCAGGTGATCTCATCCTGGATGGAACAGCCTTCTGCTTTAGGCCCAGATCCAACTGCCACACCCTTCTGCTGCTCACTCCACAGCCATAACTCAGCCCCACATGCTGGCCACAATTCCCACAGTATCCTCCTCAGCACACAATGCTTCCGCTCCTCACACCCCAAGCTCCCCACTCCCTGTACTCTTCCCACACACGCACCTCGCGCGCTGCCATACACCACCTCTGCTGTGGTGCATTCATACACAGAGTGGTCTCCTCTTCTTCCTCCCTCCTTCTCTTGATGGCACCGAGAGACCATTCCCTGATGTACCACAAATGCCCCATCCTGCAGACAGCCTTACTCCTTTTCTACTCCTAGCGTAAGCCTTCCCCCCTCACACACATACGTGCACCTGCACACGCACAGACATCTTTAACCCTGAAACATCCTCCTCCTTGGCACATATTCTGAACATATAAGGGCTACATATATCTCTGCATTTTCTCCTCTCACCTCTTTCATGCCCACAGCTTTAGTTCACCCCCAGCACTGCTACGATGCTCCCCGCCCTCATTCTCCATCTGAAATATGGTTTAAGAAACTTAATTTTGATCCCGATCTCCTGGTCCTCAACACGGGAACCCCGCATTCCCATACACGGGCTCTGCAGAGGGGGACCCCCTCCTCCGCCAGCCCACCAAATGGTTGGGGGCTGTTTGCCTCCCTCCCTCCCACCCTCCCACCCTCCTCCTCCTCAGTTTCTTCCTGCAATAAAATCACGGACCACCAACCAAGCACACCGGAGCCTTTAAGTTGCTCTAGATTCAGGGAGGTCCTCATCACCCCCACACCCAGCCGCGCAACTTTTCTCAGCGGCGGAGGGGGCCACCAAAAAACCTTCTAACGGGGAGGAGGATGCTCTCCAGGGAATCGTAAGGAGAAGAATTCGCGCCCACTTGGGAACCTCGTGATTCTCTCTTCCCTTCCAGATTTAGGGAAACCGTCCCTGTTTTTTTCGGGTCCTGACAAAGACGGGCGGGGGGACAGACACACCTCCCAGCCAAGAAAACACCCCGATCGGTTTTCTTCCCCCGCATCCGACCGTCCACCCCACAGCCCCGAGGTTGAGGGAGATGGCAGGGGCTCTGCTCCCCTCTGCGGTCCACCGTGCCCCCTACCTGAGCCGCGCCCGTCCCTCCGCTCGCTCCGCGGCCGCTGCTGTCGCCCGGCTGGCTCCTACTGCTTCGGCTGCAGCGTCTGATCGATGTGACATAATCGGCAGCAGCGGCGGCGGCGGAGAGTCCCCTCCCTCCGTGCCCCGCCCTGCCCCCCACCCCTCCTCCCCGTCTTTCATTCCCAGCTCCGGTTCGGCCCCAGAGCTGGTGGGGAGGAGTAAGATGGAAATTGGTTTATTGGCACCTACACACAGCCGCCCCGCCGTGTTGTAAGGAGAATTTGGAAGACTGGGGTGGGGTTGGGGTGGGGTTAACCCATACGTTTATTCTCAGCACCCTGGAGCGGGGGGGGGGGGGGACGCCCCGGTCCGTCATTTTGAGCTGGGGGAGGAGATGACAGGGGGTGTCTCCGGTGCTTTAGAAATGAACTGATGAGGCAGAGGATGCCTTGGCGGGTGAAAACGAGGCAGACGGAAAGGAGTAGTTGGGACCCCGCAGCAAGTCCGGAGCAAAAATGCAGAAGGGGAGAATCAATCAAGAGGAGGGAGCCAAGCGGCAGACTCCTTATTTCCCGGATCTGGTGAGTCCGCTTGAAGGTCACGCCCAGATCACCCGGTTCCCCGCAAGGCCGCGCTTCTTACCGAAACCCTTCGGGGCCAGCCAGCTGCGTTTCTGGCGCGCATGAGCGGGAGCGGAGTCCCTGTCAGCAGCAGCCAGACCCTCCGAGCCAAATTCCCGATGGAGAGTGATCAACAGCCTTCCTCCGCTTGCAGCTCTGTTGGCCGGCTGGGGATGATGGCCGTTGCAACTCTACAGATCTGAAGGGCAGCCCTGGCGGCTTGGCCAAAGGAGCTAAGTCGGCGCCACGGAGCGCTGGCAGTTGTGTGGGGAAGGAGAGGTCCTGCAGAAGCCGGGCGCTGCAATGGCAGAGGCTCGACGGCCAATGTCTTCGCCGCGGCCAGATGCGGTCGGGCCAAAAAGAGTCCCGACGCCAGCCGTAGGGCTATATTTCACAGGCCAGAGCAAGGCTGGGCTGCTCCTTCCTGGCAGTGAAGATTCTCTTGGCGACTTGAGGTTTCTGACGGGCAAGCCAGAAGCTTCCCCGTGTGGAGGGACAGAGGAGCCCCAGGGACGAAGAGGCAGAAGCAGCAGAACAAGGCTTCCTGGACCAGAGCATGTTGGGGAGGGGGAGGGGGAGGGGGAGGGGGCGGCCAGCCTGTGGCCTGCAAGTGGTTTCAGAGCATCAACCCCTCACCCCAAAAATGGACCGAAGCGTTTGAAAAGGTGGATGCAGGAGATGTGATGGATCAGAGGGCTTTGGCATCCTTAGGCAAGGAGGAATGGAGGCCAGACCCAAGGGCTTCCCCAGGGAGCAGGAACTTTTGAAGGATGAGCAAAGGGGTGAAGTCCCATCATAAGGAGATAGGAAGAGCTGGGCTGGATCAGAGCCAGGCCTGCCTTCCGTAAAGGAGAGGACCTCATAGGACCTCCCTTCTGTCCTGTTTTGAGAAGCCTGCTGTTTTCTTATTATTTATTTATTCCAGTCATGCTTATGCTGCCCAGCCTAAAGATTCTGGATGGTGTACAAACCAGCAATATCAAAGATGCATCTGGCAAGAAGACTTCATAAGTAAAACAGTATTGAAAACATAACTAACATTACTGAAAGTAATTTGACTAATAGCCCTTGAATGCCGTATCCCTGCCTAATCCCCTTTAAAAGACATCTAAGCCAGGGCTCCATCCACAGCAGTGGTGAATAATCTTTGGATGGCTACAGGAGGCATTTAACTTCTTCGGGGGGGGGGGGGGCGGGGGGGCGCAATCTTGACAGGAGATGAGGCAATTTTGCAAAGGAGATGAGGCCATGTCAGACCCATTGGCAAGGCCAAGGTTTTTGGGGTGCAATTCAGCTTGGGAATTTTCTGTTCCCAAAGAGCTTATATCTCCTGCCTCAAATTGGCAGGAATCCACCCTGCCAACTTTCTGACTATCTGATGAAATGTGGTAGAACTTTCATTGGGCTTCCAGAACCACAAAAATGAGTTTGGGAGGTCTGATGTATAATTGAATTAACCCTGATAGATGACCTCTGTTGTTGAAGAGGCAGAGGGTGGGGGGTGGGGAGTGAGTGCCGCATCTGTTGATCCTGCTTGATCTCTCAGGAGTTTGAAGCAGCAGCACTGGCTGCCAATTAGAAGTCCTGTAGAAGGCCCTAACAACTTGGCACCAGGATGCCTGTCAGACATCCTATACTGTAATAGATTTGGTCGGATCACTGAAATCATTGGGAAGCAGCAAAATGTATCAAACCAAAAGAAAAGAAGTCCAGTTGCCATGACCTCCAGATAATTCCACTTGGATGACTGAGAATCTTCAACGTATGTCCTGCTGCATGTACCAAAGGCTGCTAAATGCCACCCAGTGCTGCTTATGAGTGAGCCTTCTCTCTGTTGGTGCATATGCATTCAGGAGATGCTATATAAAATTGTAGGGACCTCATGAAAATGTGCTTAGTCAGGCTTTCCCAGCCTGAATGTTGGAAGAACTTTGGGGGGGCGGTTCTATTTCCCCACCTTTTTAATAAATATAATGTAAATGATTGCAATTACTGTTCTATATTGTTTTAACATAGAACTTTAATTCTTGATTTAAGTGCTATCTATTTTATTGCAGCTTTTAATGCAAACCATCCTGAGATACTTCAGCATCTAAGCCAATATATAAATGTGCAGAAGGAAGGAAGCACTGTGTGAAGACTACTTTCTCTCATCTCTCACCATGCTTAATCTGCCACTATGTAGCTTCACTGGATGATCCTGACAAGAGGACGAGAAAAGCTTTTTCTTATTTGCTTTCTCCATGTATAATGTGTTACACCCCTTTTTCCTCTTCTCCTCTTCTCCAGTCTCTACAACTCAATATGCTGCATTTGTTCCTCCAGGGGAGCAGCTTCAGACGCTTGATCATTTTGGTGGGCCTGATTTGCAACTTTCTTAGTCCTTTACTGTCTTTTGGGTACCAAAAATAGAATTGAAATGGTGGCTTAGCCATGTTTTAAGCCTGGCTTCTTGAATAAACAATTTAAATGCTAATAAGGTTTGCTTGGTTTTTATCTATCTGTATTTGCTAGATTTCTATCCTGCCTCTTCTGCAGGAGCTCCATGGCGATCTCCAATTCTTGTAAACCCAGTGACTTTTCATGGCCAACAGTGGATTTGAATTTGGGTTTCCCCCTTTCTAATCTAATATCTTAACCAATATATCGCATTGGTCTTTAGTTTTGGCTTAAGATGTATGACTTCTGCTATGTTTTGTAAACCATGGTTCATGGTTTAGCAGAATATTGGAATCCAGCCAATTTTTATTTATTCAATGAATCACAGAATCATAAGCTATATGAGTTGAACAGGACCAACAGATCATCTAGTCTAACTCCTACAGGAATCTCCTGAAGCATCCCCAACAGGTGGACATCAGCCTCCATTGAACAACCTCAATAACAGGGATTCTCCCACTCTTTTGGGCAGAAGTTTCCATGGCTTACAAGCTGCTATGGCCAGGAGATTCCTCCTGAAATTCTTAATTCATTTTTCTTTTAATTTCAACCAAATGCCCTTGTCCTGCTCTCGGTTTCAGCAGGAAAAAACGGTCTGTCTCCTATTATACATGACAGCCTTTTAGATGGTCATAGATAATTACTGTATTATGGTTCTTTTGTTCTCCATAAATCCTGCTCCTTTAACTTTTCCTCACAGGGCTTGGTTTCCAGGCCCCATACTGTCCTGGTAGCTCTTCTCTGAATCCTCTTCAGCTTCTCCATCTCCCTTTTAAAATGCAGTACCTAGAACTGCAGTGCGATCTAGTCAGTTTTGAGTACAATGGAATTATTCCTTCCTGTGATCTAGATAAAATGCTTCTGTTAATGTATCTTGAGACTGTACTGGTCTTTTTAGCTATAGTTGGAATTCCACAGCTACTCCTAAATTATTCTTATATACACGGACATCAAGATAGGTCTCCCCAACCCTGTACCTATAGATTTGATTTTTTTTTCTGACCCAGATGCAGGATCTTACATTTCTGACCTATTTAACTTGGCTCATCCTCAAGCCTACTGAGGTTACTGTGAACTGTGATTTTGTCCTCTAAAGTATTAGTTTGATGCCATCTGCAAATGTTACACATTTCCAGCTATTCAAAACCAGCACTGACATTCCCTTGCAATGATAATTAACAGGGAGGTTGTCAATCTGGCTCTGATGCACCTTGCAAGCTCTCCTCCCTGCCTGTGACCTATCACTCAAACCATTTCTCAACACAGATCTAGTGCTCTTTTTGAAAGAACATTAAACCCACATCCAAAAATAGCCCGGCAGATAGGCTAAAGGCACAACATCAGGCTTGGGCAACAAGCTGGTCAGTAAATTCTTGTTGCAACCATTGGATCAACATTTGGTTGATCTGAAAAAAGCGGACCCTGAATCTGTGGAAAAGCACTAGGAAGAAAAAAAAAGAGATAGATGGCATGCAAGAGGGATGCAGGATGAAGTGGGAGAGAGCTGTGAATGTGTACATATAATCATCCTGTGTGTACACACCTGAAAATCCATATATACATTTCAGTGTTCACATATGCATGAATGTGCACACGTGTGGATGTATGAGAGTGCATATCTATGAATCTATGGATGCAGACACATACATGGGGGTTCAAAGTGGAAGGCGAAGTACAGTAGCTGGATTTTAATAGCAGAGATTACAATTTAATTGCATGAAAGCCAGTGTAGTATTGTACAGCGGTTAAGGTCTGGACTAGGAGCAGGAAGACCCAGGTTCTAGCCCTCCCTTAGGCATGGAAGCCAGCTGGGTGACCTTGGACCAGTCACTTCCTCTCAGCCCTAATCAGCATCAGACTCTGGAACAAGCTGGCTGATAAACAAAAAGCCGTTTCACTGTAAGAACTAGGTGAGCGAAGTGCAAAAACCAGCAGACCCTGCAGCCATGTGAGACAAATACTGAGAAGAACAATAATTCAATTACATGTTCAATTACTCTTCTGGGTGCTGCCAGCTTTGAGGTCAGAACTGGACTCCTTGATCACTGACTAGTAGCATTGCCACTCACTTGTAGCAAACCACTAAATAAGTAGAGACATTCAATTACACTTTCAATTACAGGGAGACACTCCTACTACAATAAGGACTGGAATTCACCCATTTCTGTGTTCCAGTACAAAATAAGGGACTAATTTTCCAGCATTACACGGAAGCTATCAGCAGCAGCAGCGTGCTATTTTGGCAGCTGTGCCTCACTCTTTCCTTGCACTAAGTACTGCAATGCAGTCCCCTGTTAGCTACCTTGCTTGACAACCACAGAAACAGTTGCGTTTTTGCAAGAGTACAGCTTTTCCAGAATTGTGCAGTAGTGCAAGAGCACTTTCTATCACTTCTGTGCAACCCAGGCATGACTCCTCTCACTGCCATTGCTGGATATTGCATGGGCACTAATCAGCACGGGCAGGCAGAGCTACGAAGGGCCAAGCATATGCCATGGCAGACTCTCTCTGAGGTCTGCTGGTATCACTGAGTTCTATGGAGGTGAACAACCCAGACTGTATCTGCCATTGCAAGGTTGAAAGTGGAAGAAGCACTGGGAGCCCTTGAGGGGACAGAAATCACAACCCAGTGTTTTGCAAAAGGAACCCAAATCTTGCAGAGGATCTGGGCCTTCTTGCTTCAAGGTGGCAATAAGAATACGACACTTTGCTTTTCAGCAGAGGACAAGATGCAATCAGCAATGACCTTACTCTGTGCATCCATGGCAGTGAGTTCAGCTGATATTGACCTTTTTTTAACAATAGATTTAGAATAAAATGAGGCACCCTTCCTGAGATCACAGACTGGCTCCAGCGGCTGCTCCAGAACCAAAACACAATACCATACCAGTTATTTCTGGAAGAGGAAACAGGGGTGATAACCATGAAGTTACTGCTGCTGACAGCTGATCCTCACCAGTGTTCTATAATGATGATGCTTTGGTAGTTGGCCACTTGCTTCTGCAATAACCTCTCACTTTACCCATTTATAAGTAGATTCTAAAGATACTTACTTTCATTTAAAAAGAGGAAGTACATGTATATGAAACTGCCAGTGTGGAAGAGTGGTTAAGGTGTTGGTCTAGGACCAGGAAAAACCAGGTTCAAATTCAATGGAGCAACCATTGAAACTCCCAGGATTATTTTGGGTGAGTTGTCGCCTCTCAGCCTAATCAGCCTAATGACACAAAGAAGTGTACTTAAATATATATATATGAAAACAAGAACATCTGGGGAAGGAGAGGATGGTAAGAACTTGGATGGAACACATGGGAAGAATTAGGGTAAACTGCCCCCCTGGGACTCCAAACCTTCCCTCCACTTCTTCAGGATATGCCATCTCTGGTTCTGTACCTCCAGGAGATAGTTTACTGTTGAGAAAAGGCAAAGAAAGGCCGAGTGGGAAGCTACATCACCAAGGCTGACCACAGACTAGTGATTTCATTGTGAACACCAGGCCTGTTATTGTACACGCCCCTTGTTTGCACTTTACAGTTTCTGCCAACCCATATTCCAGCGTGAAACAGACCGGAATGTCACCAATATTCATGAGCTCTGAGCACCCACCTTGCTAGGTGAAAATGTGATAATTCCAACTCTAGATCTGAATGAAAACATAATAATTAGTAAGCCTCGCAACATATGTGCTTAGCAGTCTGTTCAAAATAATTGTCTTTCCAGTTTATCTATCTATCTATCTATCTATCTATCTATCTATCTATCTATCTATCATATTTACATAGCCACCCATCTCACACAAAGTGACTCTGTCAGTTTAAAAACTAATGTTGCTTTGTTATGTCAGCATTTGGCAAAAGCCTGCCAAGAGTCCTTTTTCCTCCCCCAAACCAGTAGGCTCCTGATGTATTGTGTCTGTCACTCCTGTCATCCTATATTTTCATTCCCCTCTGCTCTTTCTTATGCATTCCTGATTTCTCAGCCGAGGTACCTTTATGAGATCCAGTCTGGAAAAGCGGTTAAAGGCGCTGGACCAGGAGATGGTGAGTTCTAGGCCTCCCTTAGGCATGGCTGGGTGACTTTGCGCCAGTCTCTCTCTCTCAGCCCAACCCACCTCACCGGGTGGTTGTTGTGAGGAAAATAAGGGGTGGGAACATAATGTATGCTGCCTTGAGTTGTACAGTAATAGTAATGCAATTTCCAGTCTGTCTGGTCAAACCTGGGAATGCTGTTCCCTACTAACTGTATACAGCAGAGCTGAAGAGAAGATCCAGGGCACAGTTATCTACCCCTCTCCTGCTCTTGGGGACCCTTTTGCACATGAAAAAGCAGGTGATGAGTTCCCTCAAAAGAGGGAAACGCTTCAGCCTTATGCCTAGAAGACCAAGACCCTGAGGTCCCCCTGAGAACAGCAGAGGGACCCCAAGCTTGTGTTCTCTTCCCTTGGTGGGGGGGGGGGGGGGGACCAGCAAAGCACCTTTGGCCTCAGTTCCTTTCTCTCCCTGCTTCCCTGTGTGATAATATAAATGTAGTCTCAGATATGAGTTGCTTTAGCCTCCTTTTGGAACAACTGCTGCTAGAGAATGGGCATTAAGTTCTCAACAGGCCATACCTTGCTACCAAGAGCCTACCCCCCTTGGGCAAAGGGGGAATTATGGGATGTAGTAAGCAGAGGATGCATCTTCAAAATATTTGGCACATGCCCTGCATGTTAGTCCCCACATGCTGAGCAGAGGAATGCAGAGGGTAGGTGGAGCCCCTGTTTTACCACATCACTTGGGGCTGCCTGATTCCTCTGGTGATGTGGAGATGGAAGGATGGATGGAAGGATGGATGGATGGATGGATGGATGGATGGATGGATGAGGTTCTCTGGAGGTGCAGCTGATGGAGGAAGCACTGGGGGAAGAAGTGGAGAACTCCCCTGTCTTGCAAAACTATTAATAAGGGACGTGTTGATTGCTCAGGCCCCACTCATACCCCAAAGTCCATAGTTGTGTTTGAAGCCCAGCACAGGCAGCTCCCGCTTCCAAGTACAACACTGTTTTTGGATACTGTGCTCTGCTGGCAGAATTGACAGCACCCCACAGTTGCCTACAGCCACAGTTAGCAGCAAGGTCCTTGTCCCCCGGCTGGCTCCAGGCAAGGAGAATGTGGGTGAAAGGACCTTGGTCTTGCCCTCACCCACCTGATTTCCTGATGTTGACATCCTGGGCAGTGCAGATAGTGGTTGTAGGGGCATTGGAATGTAGTTCAATAGTGCACCTGTGGAAACAGAACATAGAGATAAATGCAAGAATGGCAGAAAGTGGATCTTTTTTGGAGATGAACATGTCCGTGTACCCAGCAACAATCTTCAGGTGGGAGGAAAAGCTAATACCCTGGAAAGGAAAGGAGAGTTAGCAGCTCACAGTAATGCAACCACCTGCAATGACCCTGCCCATAGCTAAATGTACTACCCCATTTGAAGCTTGACCTGGAACCGCATGAACTCCCCGGAGGGGCAATCCCAGGTCTCCGACATCATCTCTGACCTGTGCAGACTGATGCCTCAAGCATCTCCTGTTTCCAAGTGCTGAATCCACCAGAGGGGCCCTGTAATAGAGGAGATGAATGAGTTGCAAATGAGGGAAATGGCAAGCAGACAGTAGCAATCTGCTCTTGTACTTCCTTTCGCAATGGCATAACCAGCATCCCACAGAAGCCTCTCCAAAGAACTGAACCTTTTCACTGTAGGGAATACTGGGGAGTGTTGGGGGAGGGGGTTGCTTCCCAAGAGCAGTGCCCCCCTCCCCCCCCCCCCCCCCCCCCCCAGACAGCATCATGCCTGAGGATTGGAAACCAAGGATGTTACTCAGCAGCACACACTGGAAATACTGGTCTCCATTGAGTGTTTTATAAACAAGAGACAGATGGCAGAAAACATCAATGCAGGGAAATGAGTAGCTACATGATAGACCACTCCAAAAGGTGGAAGGCAGAGACCCAGGAATCAGATACATAAATGGAAGGATTCCTGAGGGTTGTTATATTACACGAAGTTCCTGCATGTATGGCTTCCTAATTCTCTCCAATAAATCTTTTTATTTAACCTTTTGGGGTCTGTTGGGAGAATGTGGAGAGGAGAGAGAGTCTAACTGCTGGGAGTTGACAGCTGGAGGCTGGAGATGTCATTCTGTGCTGGTCTTTCTACTGCCACAGAGTGAGGAGGATTTCCTTCCTAGGACCCTCATACTCCCCCTGTGTTATGAGCTCCACCCGCAACTCTGTTCCTCTGTCACTTTCTACTTCTGGTTTAGTTTAAAGTCTTCCTAATACAGTACAATTCTCCAGGCTGTTCTCAAATGCTGTTTCTGCCATGGTGAGGACAGCTTATCCCTGCCTTCCCCACACGCTTGATGTAGGTCATGGTCCAGTAACTGAAATCTTTCTCAGAGACCTCTGCTTAACCAGTTGTTATTTTGGGGATCCTGCTCTTCTTTCTGCTTGGACCATAGCGGGGAAGATGGATTCATACCCTGAGTACCTTCTGCAGCGAAGACAGAAGCAGACACTTAATTCAGCTTCTCTGCAATTTCCTCGTCCTTCTTTAATCCTTTTCTCGTTCAATGATCCAATCATTTGGTAGCTGGTTTCCTGCTTCTGACCTACTTAAATGCTCTTTTTATTATTGCTCTTAATATTATTAAAAATATGGTTCTCAAAACTTTGTCATGCAGAGCTTATTGCATTTTGTTTTAATTTGGGAGGGCCTGGTTCACATTTCTTTTCTCCCTGCCCCTTTCAGGCAAGAGTTTCATTTTATGAAGGTTTCTTTTCTATAATATTTTCATCAATATTCCATGCTACCTGTGTTAAACACCAGTTGGATTTCTGGCATCTTTCCTAATCCAAGTTATGCCTTCTTGCTGGAATTATTATACAGTACTGTGATTTTGGATATCCTCTAAGCATGCTGGAGAGGTCTGCTCCTGTCAGCTTTCCCAGTGACCTGCTGGCTGGAGCCTATGGGGATCAGAGACTCACCACATCTGTAAGATGACAGTTCCCTGCCTTTGTTGTAGAATGACGGATGCCTTGGAGTTAGAGGCACTCTTGAAGAGCAGACACCAGATGGATTCCAGCCAGTCAGGCTCCAGCAGCAAGAAGGACACTCGACCTCAGTGCCTGCAGCTGGTATTTGGAGCTGGCAACAGGGGATCTGACGTTCCCTCTAAAAGGATTGATCCATCAGCGAGCGCTCAACGGTAGCTACTGTTTCTCACATTGGTGCAGAAGTGTTCTGTCTCTCAGCACCAATACTTGAAGACCATTTGGGCTGGTAGCTTGTTAATGCAAATGGTAGCACAACTACCACTGCACATACAGTATCTCTGATCCTAGGTTTCTGCACCAGAACCCTTGGAACAAATCTCAGGGATATCAGGATACATCATCATCATCATCATCCCCCATCGCAAATAAGTGCTTGGGCAGCTGCTAATACTATCAAACTAGTTCTGTTAAAATTGGAACCATTTACTCACCTGGAACATGCCACAGGCATGCCATATTGCTCCTTATATAGCTCTATTTCATGCCGTACAATGTAGTTCACTTCCATGTAAACATGGATAAATGCTTAACATTCATCTTTAACGTAGCCCTATCCTGTGTACAATCTGTCTACCTCTATTGCCCTAATTGGGGCTAGGCAATGTTTTGGTGGCTGGGGTGTGCCTTGCGATTCATATGAGGGTGTGGTTTATTTTTAGCATCCGAAGACTTGAGGATGACACAATAACATAGTGATGTCACCAGAGTACAGACATACATATCCATCACGCTGTTCCCATTTGGGGTGAGCAACATTAGGCAGAGTGCAGAAAAGAAGAAATTAATAGAAATTCAAGGCACAAAAACAAGAAAAAGGAAAGGAAACTTAGCTAAAACCGGATTAAAATCCAACACCTTTCACTGTATCTCTCCATACATTTCTAATCCTCACAAATCGTATTTGCTGTTCGTACTTGGATTCATACTTTGACTTTATTCCTTTAAATTTTTTCATCTTTCTGAGGATACCATCAGCTCTCTACAACCACAATTTTCCCAGTCTTCCTTCTCCTCTCAAAAATTCGATCCCCATTCATTCTCTCTATAAACAATCTCAATGTACTTCTCTCATAATGATTGCTCACATTTGTATTCAGTCCACGTTCATTCAGCACCCCTCTTTTCTTGACCCTATGTCTTGTTTTACCCCACACAGTTCTTAAGTACCCATTCCCACTGCATTAAACTTCTGTTTCTCATGGAGTAACTCTCACTGCCATATAACAAAGTGGGCAGAAGCACAATCCCATTCACAGCCAATTTTGTTTGTTTTAACATTCATTCCTTGCAACAGACCACATGCTATACCTTACCTTTCTAATAGCATTTACACATCCTGAAGTTTTTCCATCCATTATTCCATTGCATTCCTTCCATCGTTTCCATTCTAACTCTTCCTTGCTCTTTCGCCACATAGTTGTACTAAGACAATACATTTCTCTCGTCCTTAATCCCCACGCGCATTGTTCCTCATCCATAGCTTCATCATTTACTGAGCATCCCTTTTTACGCTTCCCGCTCCTTAATTTCTTTTCACTCTGTTTAAAGGAGTTTCCGCATCCTCCTTCCTCACATCCATTTTCCATTCATTCTGTTGGAAGAGTGATCTATCTTCTCATATTTTTTTTCATATAGGACTCATCCTTTCTCTCCTTGTAATTGTTTTCCTTCACTTTTTCTTCCATGTCCATTTTGCCCAAGATCCAGCCTTGACACTGCCAAAAAATAGTAGCTGCTGCGTCAGAACCTCTCATCACTCTTTGTCCTTCATTAACTCTCTCCATCTTTCATCATAAACAACGAAGCCAATCATGCTTTTAGATTTACCATGTGTATGTATGAGTAGACTTATAATTAAACTATGTATCTGAAAAACAAACAGATGTTTTTCTAGGCAGATACTTACCAAAAAACCCCACCATTCTCATTAATTCCTGGATCTCCAAATGAGATAATCCCTTTTTCTGTAATCTCTCGTTTCATTCTTACCCATCCATTCATGTTATTTGCCGAATAATGTTTTCTCCTGGTTCACCTTTATTCAGAATATTGCAGTTTTTCCCCAGATTCATCTTTGGTTCTTCCATTATTGCCATTCACTGGAGTAAAACACGCTTCTATCACCCATCTATTGATTCCAACTTTTATGTGCATCCAGACCAAACTAGATGACCCTAATTCATATTTTCTGATAAACATTTTAGCTCTGTCTTCACAATTAATCCTTCACTCAGATGTTATCTTCTTCCACCTTCTCTTAGTTTCATGTACACACAATTATTAACTTTTCTTTCCTTCATTTCATTCTTTAACTTTACCATTTATTCCAAGTTGCTATCTTCCACATGCCATGGTCATCACCAGAGAGGCCATAAATATTGACCTGGACTGCCCGTCATGGCTTCGGTCAATCAAGGCTCTCACGTAAGGCTTTTTTGAGAGATGAAGATATGGACTAAGTTACCAGCTTTAGTTATATCCATGCCACACATGGTATTTTCTGCTAATGATAAGACCTGGCCAGTTTGGGCATACTTTGGCCAGTGTGCCACAAGCACAACAAAACCCCATTTTTCTCCAAAAGTACCCATGCTATTCTATGCAAGCCAGGATTTATAATCTAGGGGTACCTCAAGATGTGTCACCAGAGTGGGTAGGCTGAAAATGTTGACCCAATATGTTCAGGGGTCTTTGAAGGGGATTGCATGAAGCCTAGCAGAACCTTAAGGTACTTATTTTATTTTCACTGAATTTGAGAGAAAGAGACAGAGGGAGAAAGAGAGAAAAAGAGAGAAGATCACACAGTTGAGAACCAGTACTTGCTGCTTAGTTTTAGCAGTACAGCCTTGGAAAGCTTTAAGGGGTTGCAAAAACAAGCCAGAAGTTTGCCTTTAGCCTACAGGAACCTTGGTCATCAGGTTCAGTTTTAGTCCATTACAATCATGCCATTATTGTTCAATCTATAGCTGTTTTCCTGCCAAGTTAGAGATTAATAAAAGCCAGAGCGTCTGAAGACTTGTTTTGGATTCGGGGTTGGCACCTCATCTGTTCCTAAAATTATCCTCCAAATTCTCTTCTCTGAATGCTGATGTCTAAAAAGCTACAAACGATTACCTTAAAAAAAAAAAAAAAGCCAAATATCTGACATCTGATTATATATTATTTCGGTAGTGATTTTTTTTTTTTAATCCATGTCCAATTCTTGGAGACTGCCTGGACAAGTCCCTGCAATTTTCTTGGCAAGGTTTTTCAGAAGTGGGTTGCCCTTGCCTCCTTCCTGGGGCTGAGAGAGGGGGACTGGCCCAAGGTCCCCCAGCTGGCTTTGGGCCTAAGGCAGGACTAGAACTCACCGTCTCCTGGTTTCTAGCCTGGTGCCTTCACCATTACACCAAACTGGCTCCTCAGTAATGATACAGGACAGCATTTGATAGCTCATAACCAAATATATGCTTGAGAGAGGCTATAGAACAGCATTTAGCAACTGACACTTATGGTTTCTTATTTGAAACTTGCCAGTCTCAGCTAAGGTGATGTCAACAGTCCTGAAGTATTTGCATGTTGTCAAATGTTTACATTTAGAATGCAGAGTTCCAATTCCCCATTCAAACTCTTGCTTTTAGACGATTTGAATGGCAAATGTGAGGATTTAAACAGAATGTATTATTCTATTCAAAGCATCTAACTCATTTTCATGGGTGTAGTTTGCCCAGAGAAGAGATTTCTGCATAAGGAAGTATACTTTCTAAGAAGACTTGAACATTTTTTCCCCTCCTACCCTCTACTTTTTTCAAATTAACTTCTGCAGTAATTTTTTTAAGGGTTAGACCTTGATTTGGCCACTAGGTCCTTCCAGGTGAACTTATTTCCCATAAGAGGGCTGGGAGAAATCCTGAGTTTAAAACACTAGATTAGAAATAGACAATAAAAAGCATTAAATTACAACTCCCTTGTCATAGGCCAAGCAGGCTAAACCTAAGGAGAGTGAGGTGCAAAATACCTGGAGGGCATTACATTACCTAACTTTGGTGCCTTCAAGTCAGTCTTGACTCCTGGCGACTGCCTGGACAAGTCCCTGCAGTTTTCTTGGCAAGGTTTTCAGAAGCGGTTTGCCCTTGCCTGCTTCCCGGGGCTGAGAGAGGATGACTGGCCCAAGGTCACCCAGCTGGCTTTGTGCCTAAGGCAGGACTAGAACTCACCATCTCCTGGTTTCTAGCCTGGTACCTTCACCACTGCACCAAACTGGCTCTCATAGAAATATTGCATGCAGTATTTATTTATTTCAAATATGGCTGCTGGGAGAGAATTGGCTATGGAAGAACCAAAGTCAGGGTGCGAGCACAATTTTAATTGGTTCTTGGGTGAGAGTCATTGCTCTGCCTGGCTTGTTAAGTTCCTTCTCATAAGGAAAAGCAGAAGAAATTAGACAAATTTCCTGTTTGCATTCAGCAAACAGATTGCAGAATATTTGTATATGGCACATAGCCCAATGTGAACACTTCAATGCATGTTTTATAAAATCATAGAGATAGTGAGATTTATCTCACAGATGAGGCAGTGGAAATGGAGTCTTTTCATTTGCACTTTTCAAAGCTCCTACAAGAATATTGTGGTTCTAGGCTGAGATTCTTTTTGATAATGTACAGTTTTTGGATGCCAATTTGTTTTTTGTTTGCTTGCTTTATTCTGTTTTTTTTTTTAAATAAGGAACTCAATAGAAATGAATGGCATGGTCGCATGGCTTTGGTGTACTACCCAGTTTCAAAGGCTTATTGAAATTTAAAAAAATAATAATAAAGGATGTCAGATCAAGCATGGTAGCAGTTTGCAAGAGTGAATTTTTAATAGCTGCAGCTAGAGGTGGCTGTTCTGCAGCTGGAGATGAATTTGATTTTTGACGCAATTATGGGTGGTGGACTGCAAGACAAGCAGATCTGAGACTTACGGAGCATGATCCATCAGAATGTCTTCCTACAAGCCTCACTGAACACAAGGGCTCGATTGTTTCCATCTTTTTTTTTTTTAACTATCCCCATTCCTATGCTTTTAATAGCAGTCAAGCACCCAGCAATATAGCTGATTTTGCTTTTCTGAATATAGAGCTAAACTCAAGTGATAAAGAAAGCTTTCCTTTTATTTCTGCATATCAAGATATTGTTAAGACACAGGAATGGGACCAGTAAAAATAAAAAATTGGCAATCTAAAAAGTAATGAGCAAAACTTACCGGAATATAAGAGACCAGCATAGAAATTAACACTGGAAAAAAATAAAAGATACTCCAAAAGGCAGTTGACTGGATTCCCTTCCCATCTTGTCCTCTATATTTTGGTTTGCCATTTCTTGAGCTAAACATTCATCATAATCACGCAAATGATTTCCTAAAGGAACATCCCGAAATTTGGACCTCTCCTAATGTATATGTGGAATGGAATACAGTTTCCAAAATTTTCATGCTGGTTGGAAATACTGTGAGTTGTGATTTGATACATCTGTAGGGAGTGAAATTGGGGAAGGTAGCTTTGCTGCGGATCTGGCACTGGTAAGGATAATAGAGTTGGTCCACGGTCCCAATACCCAGAAAAGTTCTCCAGCTTCAATACAGTTTAAATTAATGGGCACAGAAGGGGGAAGACAGGGCTTGTATTGCGATGCCACTTCTACCATCTTGCCTTTTGTGACCTGCACCCCCCACAGACACTGCCAATGGGCCCCCTCTATTGGAATGTTCTGATGAGGAGCACGGGGAAGCCTGTAAGGTTCGCAGCTACCCAGAAAACTTGAAATCAATCAGCAACACAAAACAAGAGACTTCAAGTAGGGGCTTCTCTAAGCAGCTTTTTATTTGGCCAAGCAAAAGTCTGGGTGCCCACACCATGCACCAAGAGAGAGCTGGGTGGCACACCCTTGGAGACAAAAACACAGCCTTTTATCTTAATTTCAAAATAGCAGAACTTAATACAATTATAATAAAAATGAGTTTCACAACCAATCAAAGAAACCTAAGCAGAATACATTATTCTCCGCCCTTGTTTGTTTATATTAATTCCAGAATACATTATTCCCCTCCCCTGTTTGCTTATATTAATTCAAATGAGTTCCCTCCCATGAATGCCCCTAACTCTTATTCCTTATAAGTCCCTGTAGACCCCTGTTCTGGATCATTCTTCCCTTCTTCAGGCTACAGGTCTAGTCCTGGGAGGCACTTCCTTATTTCTGGAGCTAGCATGGTTCGTTTGTGGTTAGTTGCTTCCTCTTGTAATTTTGATAAGTGCTATTAGTATTGAAGCTTGGGTATAAAGAACAGACAAAGGAGTTGGCATGCCCACCCACATCTAGGGTGAGCTAGAACCCTCTCCTTCTCCTTAATGCACAGTCTGACTCTCAAAGTAGAAAGTAGGCCAACTGATGTCTTTCAAAACTGGACAGGTCCAAGGAACTCTGCAGCTGTCAGACCTCCTTCTGCCTTGTTGCTGTTCCTCCATTGGTTGACTCCCCTCGGCTTCTTCTATTTGCTGTAATCCTCAAGGACCTCCTAATGGCCTTGCTTTGTCCGTGAAATCAAAAAGAAGAAGAACCTCCCTTTTTTCTGGGCAGCATTTGGGACAAAAGGTTGTGCATAGGGCGTAAGAGGGCAAAACCTAGAGATGGAACAGTTTCACATTCTCTGGATAAAGGAAATATCTTGAGGGGATCCAAATACAGATAGATATACTCTAAAACCCACATCCATACCTCTTGAATGGCCCAATGCCATTGCATAATCTTTGGGTGATTTACTGTGGCTTATTTAAACCACAATTTCCACTTTTGTCTGAACAGGGAAAGAGTGACATAAAATTCATTTATATCCAGATAAACTGTGATATAAATCTTACTTATTACCTGTGATATACAACCAAGGCAATGGGAAAATGGTTTATAAACAAGTTACAATGTCACATCAAAACAAGCACTTGACACGAAAGGCAAGAAAGGAGCATCCTAACCCTAGTTTATAGTAAAAATGGCTGAACTGTATCAGTAATGTATGCATAGATTACTTGGTTCTCCACAGGATACAATTAAGTGAAATCTCATCGACACAAAACACAGACAGGGGAACCCTGGCCTCAGCAGCATCCATAAGAAGTCACAAGGTGTAGAGGAATGTAACTCTGGCCCTGAGAAGGAAGCCAGGAGGCAAAATAGTTGCTCAGTCCTGGGAAAGCAGAAAGTGTGGGAGACCCAGAACTGCATCACCTTGATCCTGTTGTTCTTGAAAAGGGGCAATGAAGGTTTTGCGCAGGATTTTAAGATTCTGTTAAGATACACTGCAGCAATAAAGTAGCTTTCCTGGAATCTGTAGGTGACCTGGCCTAGACACAATGCCATCAAGATGAAATGGTACAATAATGTAATATGTAATGATATATGATGTAGGTACCTAAGCTGCATCATTTGGGTGCTGAGGTCATGACTCATATACCTTTATTTGCCCCACCACTTGCCCCTCGTAGGCACCCATGCTTGGGCAGTCAGGGGTTATAAGGATTCCCCTGACAACATGTCAAGGTTGGGAATGATGGGTATATTCTGACCTCTGGACAACACGGGCTCCTCACCACTACTATGAAAGTATATTTCTTCTGTTAGAGGAAACTGAAACCCTCACCTTCCATCTTTTCTGTGGAAATTTCTTACGGCACGAAAACACAAGGCTTTCAGTTCAAAAATCCTGACTGGTTAAAACTACATTTTCCCCACTGGATGTTTTATTTCTATCTTTCACAGAAATGCTGTACTAGTCCGGTGTCAGCCTAGTTAACACATTAGTTATTCTCCACTTATTGTGTGGTCATAGAAAGAATGGAATAGAAGCTGCAATGATTATGCTGAATGGAAATCTTGTGAAAAGAAGAACTGTTAATAATGAATCTGTCATAGAAGAGAATGTGCATTTCCAGCTCTGTTTACGAGAACTGTGCCAGACAACTAGACCTCTCGATAGAGACATCTTTTCCTCCTCCAGATGTCCCTCCAAGATACTATTAATCCTAGAAAGGAGGCATCATTATTGCCAATGGAAACTTTGTCTTTGTCTCCACTGGCAGTTTACTACAACACCAGCATGCCCTCACAACTACCACCTTCCTCTTTGATCATAGGATGCTGCCTTCACATTCTGCTCCCAAGTTAAATAGTCTTAAGGCCTCACATCCTGTATTGGAATAAAAGTGATCTCCCCCACACTTAAATCATTACTGTGCCATTGCAGTTTCAGGGTCTGTAAAATCTGTAACATTTTGTCACTTGATATCTTGAAGGCAAAGTCAGGTGGCCCTTTGCAGGCATGACTAGAGGTGTGTCCTGGGAGTGTTGAGAAGCAGTGCAAGCACCATCCTTCCCTTCTGGTCACAACCCAGCCTTTCTGTAGCCATTTTTCTCCCAAACATTTGCTCTCCATTAACACTTTGTTTCCTGAGTTCCTTTCCAACTTCTCTCCAACCAGAGAAAAGAGAGGACAATAGACCTCCACTATTTCTCCCACTCCTGAAAGTTCACCCACAGACCCACAGCAGCAGGATGGCACCAAGTTGGAAGTCCCACTGTGAGGACATGTCCTTAACAAATGGTAGGCAGCCCATCGTGAGACTAGGACAAGGACGGTGTGTGGATGAGCCCTCGCTCAGAACTTATCCTCCACTACCGCCTTTGTCCAGGTTCTGTAGAAGCCAAGTTAGCACATTTCCATCACAAACTAATCTGAAAAAATAATAATAATAATCGGCCTGCTCTTAAACCATCAGCAGTGAAGCACCCTTTGCCTGAAAACATTTGATGATCTGTTATAGGCAGAGAAGCAGGAGCAGGAAGATACATTGGCATCTCTCCCCAGTCAAGCCCATGCAGATTCTCTATTCCTGGATTCACAGCTAGAGATAACGCGACTCTCCTGGTTCCTCAGCAAAGAAAAGCTGGGGCTGCCCAGAGTATGAGGCATCGCTGTGTGCCAAGAGAGTGGTGAACAGCTGAAGGGGATCAGGGATGGTTCATGCTGAGAAAGGGGACGCATGCAGCTGCTGTCACTTGCTTGTCTAAGAGGATCTTCTTCAGTGAAGGGAGACTGCTGACATCTCTGCCTGAGCAGCCTGTGTGTGTTCCCCCCACCCCCTTTACTGCCTAAATGGAGATGGGTCGGTAAAGTACAGAAGACTGGCTGTAGGTATAGAGGGCTCCATCCTCCTCCTCCCTCCATTTCCAGGTCTCTGTTCCTTGGGCAAAACATAGTGGGAGGGGGAAAACAGAGAGCCTCTCTCACTGTCTTTGATTGGGGGACTAAATTCCTAGTTTGGAAAGAATTCCCTATGGTTTAAAGGGCTCAGGTCCTACAGATCAATATAGCCCTGCCCTGCCAGTTTCTTTACAGCAGTCTTCCCCTCCAATGCCCTCCAAATGGATTGGACTGCAGCACCCATAATGCTTTTTGGAGATATCCAAGATCTCAAACCTCTCCAAGGCAAAAGATCTACAAGGCATGAAGCCATTTTGTTCTGGTTCTTAATTCCATCAATATGAATTGGCAGATGCTTTTCCAGTTTATCTAGGAACAGACATACGCAAACCTGGATCTAAAGGTTTACCTGCCTTTCAAGGTTGTAAAAAACAAGAACATTCCACAGGACTGGGCAACATTTCTCATCCTTGGAAAACATCATTCTGCTCCAGTTCCCCACTCTGCACAACTGCCAAAGTCCAAGTGAGCTTCAGGTGATGTTACCATCTTGTGGGCTACCTGTACCATAAGTGAAAGCCTAGCTGTCATCAGCTGCTGATAAAGGCACCTGAACTGGGATGATCCTCAGAGAGCATCTCTCAAAGCCTTTACTCTGCCCTCTGTTGCCTTTCTCCATAAGCTCTGTCTGTCTGTGGTCCTCCCTTCCCCCACGCCTTGCATCTTGCTGCTACAAGAATTAATTCTCTGCTCTTCCTCACACAAGAGAACAAGGGTGTGATTTTGCACATTTACAACTGATTTCACCTCTCCAGATTCATTGGGTTGTGAAAGGCAAGGGGACAGAGCAAACATCACTTCAAGCCCCAGACGGATGTCTTCCCCCACCATATGCACTCCCTCTCCTCCTCCTACCTCTTCAGCTTCACCCCAGTTGTGGGAAGTTCAAGGACCTGAAATCCAGGGACCATTTCAGGGGCAGAACAGAACTGAGGCTGGGAGGGGGGCAGGAAGGTGGGATGCGGCCTGAATAATTCATCGGCCCTCCTCAGGCACCGCCTGGCAAAGTACATCTGAGCAATGGCAGACCTGCTATTCAGAGCCACTTAGCAAGCCAGCCAGCTGCAGGCTAATGCACTCAACATCCACTGGGCTGGCTGATCACTCCGAAGACAAAGAAGGCTGCTGAGAGGACTTCTCTTCCTGGTGGGCCATAGGCTGCCATTGAGGGCTCAGAACATTTTCCCCTCCTGGTGTCTACTTTACCTCCCAGAATTCCCACTCCGCCAGTTCAGAATTCTGGGTCTTGAAGGGCCACACTTCTGGAGGACACCACACTGGAGAAGGTTTAGATCAACTGTGGAGATGTTTGCCAACCATTTTTCTAACTATGCTCCTACCAGTGTTTTTCAAACTTGGCAACTTTAAGATGTGTGGACTTCAACTCCTAGAATTCTCCAGCCAGTGTCAGCACACTGGCTGGGGAATTCTAGGAGTTGAAGTCCACACATCTTAAAGTTGCCAAGTTTGAAAAACACTGTACACCTAAGAACAGCTTTAGGACCAAAAGTCTATATCTGTAGCAAAAGTAGCTAGAAAAGGTTTCCCTTCTAAAGGCTGGTGAGGTCAGGGCTATTAAAAGCACCAGGCTAGGTCAAAAGTGGCAACCCTGAGAATTTGGGGAGGGGAACAGAATGTGAGGCCTCCTCCATCCACATCACTCAGTAGGCTGCTCACAGAAACGTGATGGGGGGCAAAAGCAATTCAGCAGCAAAAGCCAGCCCAAATTCAGAGGAGCAAAAGAAGAACCAGTACCAATAAGATATACATCCAAGCAAAACCCCAGTCAAACAGCAGGCAAGTGGAAACTCCCAGCAAGGTACAGAATCAGCCAATTTGTTCTGACCACACCTCTTGCAAACAAGTATGGTGTCAACTGAGCGGGAGACACAGTGTTTTCTCAGAGGTTACTGGTGCCATAAGGGCAGAGACCCATAGGCCCAATCTGGAAAATGAGTGGGGCTCTAAACAGGAAGAATCCATTCATCACACATTGAGATAAGCAAAATAATACGCAAAACTACTGGAAAAGGATTTGAGAGGGTGGGGCTGGGTTTGGGAGGGGAATTTAATGGTGATTAGCTAATGTAGCACTCACTACACACTTTGCCTCTGAAGATGCCAGTCACAGTTGCCAGCAAAATGTCAGGAAAGCTGTTCTCTAGACCACAGTCACTAAACTCTGAAGTCCAACACCGCCCAACAGGTCCCGGCCGTGAAAGGCTAAACCATTATACTCACTACACATTTTTCATCTATTTCTTATATGGAAATGGCAGGAATTTATCCCTTTAGTTAGTAAGAAAAAGTGAGTGACATCTCAGACCTGAGGGGTAAGAACATTAAATTTCCCTTTTCCCCTCTTCATTGCTACCTATAAAGCCAAAATAGCAAGGCCCCAAAGCTAGTTGAGCTGGCCTCAAGCTATGCACTATTGGCTGCTAGAGGGGATGAGTGCCAAAATAGCATTGCCTCCAGTGTCATAACTCCCAACAAAGGATCCTTTCTCCCACTGTTTCCATACTTTATTTGCTCAGACATTGGTCCCTTCTAAAAGTCAGTGGTGTCGACAGAATTTTCTAATGCTATTAAAATGAATACTTGGATCTGCAACATAATGTTGCAGAATATCCTTATTCCTTGATATAAGCTGTCCTGTTCAGGCTCAGTCATGACCTCCTTGCAATGCTTTAGATTATAATGCCTATCATTCTAGATGATTGACACAGTAAATGTTTGAGCACACTCAATCTCCAACAGCCCAGAGTCTTCTTGGAGTTGAGCAGCCTTAATAAATCATCATCATCATCATCATCATCATCTCTTTTGGGAGTGGGAGGATCTACCTTAATTTGTTTTCTATTATAAGCTTCCGCAGCGCAGCACTTAGCTGACCTTGGCTGTTTTCAAAAGCTGAGCATGGCTGACCCTAGTATTTGGATAGACAGCCATCTGGGAGTTCCAAGGCTACTGGCTAGGCTGGAAAGTCTAAAAACTATTTTGGAAGAAGGCAAAGGCAAGCCCCTTCTGTAATGCTGCTAAGGAAGCTACATGGTGCAGTCAACAGGAGAAGAGTTTACGAGAACGTCTTACTTTCTTTTTGCTTGTCTCAGGATTCACTCATGCAAATTGATGCTTCCCTCTTCTTATATCCTCATTGAGTGCCCCATTTTGGCTCTGTTCTTCTTGGCTCTCAACCAGCTGAATTTCCTGTTAAAGGGGATGTTGATCAGACCAAAGTTCATAATGATCGGTTGCTTTCATAATGGTTTTCAGGGACAATCTCCAAATGGACAGACAGAAAATTTAAAAAATGGGGAAAAAACCGGCCTTCCCAATAGCCTATGAATTTCACCTGCATGGGCTTTATTCTGCTAAACTGACTTTCTCAAAGGGACTTTTCCCATTCCCATCCACGTAAAAAAACAAAACAAAAGCATGAACTTCTAAATGCTCATATAGCAGAGTAGATGGTCAATCTTTTGGAGATCACAGGCTATACTGAACATTTTGAGGCAGATGGCAGGAGACAGGGAAATAATACAAAATAGCTAAGGCTGTGTCATGTATATACACAGGGCTTGGATCTTCTTAGTTTTGGTATAATGGATTCTTTGATTATTAAAATCAACAAGCTAATGTTGGGACTTATACAACATTTCTGTATTTCCTTCCTCAAGAAAACACGAGTTCACTTACTTTGCAGCCACGATCAGAGGGAGCTGCAGGGACTGCAAAATAAAAAATTGCCCCATGCCTGTCATATAGAAATGGTTTGCTTTGGCTTTTGTTCTCCAGTTTGTTGCTTTGTAGGTCACAGAATAGAGTCCTAAGAATACTGGCACTTCTGAATTCACAGAAGTACATTACAGTGAACTGAAAATTCCAAAATCTAGAATTCTGGAAACTAGAGCTATCAGAACTGGTCTGTAAAACTCCAGATGACCACGAGATGTCAGCAGAGAGACAGATATTTTGCATCAGTTTGCTGCCATCTCCTGGCCATCTAGGGTTTTGCAGCCCATTTATGGTAGCCTTACCCTGACCTGTAATCTCAGAATAAGGCCATTTCCTCATTAGTGATTTAGAACTTCTTCTAACATATACATCACTGTAATGATATAAGGCCTGCCTTCATTAGTATAATATTAACACAGCCATGATTGGAGAATGTTATAAATCACTAGTGAGGAAAGGATTTAAGGCTCTGAAAGGGTCAGCCACTGGAGGGGGAACTGGAAAGTGTTGACACGGCTTGTGATTCTGCCCCCAGTCCACAAGTCTCAGCTATTCCAACACAACTGTCTACCTCCAAACGGCTTTCTGTGATTCTGCAGGGCAAAGACATCTACTATTTGCAGGAAGCTGTCTTGAGAAGTCTCTAATAATAAAGACTATTACTCTGTAAACCTTCATCTTCCCCTAACGCACACACACCAATCCTTTTGTCCACATTAAGATGTGATTTATACCATTCATGTGTGCCTACCCTAGGTGTTCAGGAACATCAACCTCCTCCAACCAGGAACATTATTCCAAACAATAATATTTCTTAATACCCAATAAGCCTGAATGTCATAGATTTTGGGAATGGGAGCCCAATTCACCCATAGGGCACCAGTTTGGGCTGAGCTACAGAGACATGGACCATGCATTGCACAGAGCCCTAATACAGTTGGTTTGGTTTCACATGCAGTGTGAATTTAGCCACAGCGGTTTGTAAATCATGCTGTACAGCTTAATGCAATGGGCACACCAAGCTCATTGTGGCTATTTCAATAAACCATGGCTGAACAAACTATAGCATAATGCAGTTTATGGATGCAATCTATATATCAATAGCATATGGTCCAGCAATATAGCTTTCCTAGCACCATGAATGGGTGATCGTAGTGCAGGAAGTTCTACCTTGCACAGAAATATGAAGTAAACACATGACTGGCTTGCAGTGTGGATTCAACCTACTTGAGATCATTTGGTACAATACATCTGCATGGATTGGAGGGTGGAGCATGAGCACAGGATGACATCAGCCAAAGGAAGCTTATGGTTGCCATTAATTATTGCATTTATATAAGACAAGGTGATGAATAGTTTGAAATATTGTGCATTCTAGAGATGCAGTAAGCGAGCATCATCTTCCATGAAAGCAAAGAAGGTGATTAGTGATTAGTGATTAGCACCTCGCAAAAAAAAAAAAACAAAATTGTCCAGTCTGCTCTTGTTGTGCTACTTGGCTACTTGCAGGGGGGGTGGGGGTGCTTCTTTGTTTAAAAGAGCGTTCATAACTGCAATTCTCTCCCCTCTCCTCCAATCGTAGGTGATACAGTCTGTACTACTAATGCATTAAAATGGCATGTGTACACCTGACCTTCAGAAAACAACTAGAGTGATCAGCATCAGAGAGGATTGCTGGCAAGGCATCCCCCCCGCCCCTGTCTTCCAAAGCGTTGCAAATCTTTCTACTATGCATTTGGCAGAGTGGGAAAACTCTCATCACAGAGACCTTTTTAAGACAGCCCCTATGATGTAGTGGTTATCACGTTAGAATCCGAGTCAGGAGAACCATTGTTCAACCATGGAGCTCATTGGTGACATTGGGCTGGGCATTATCAGCCCAGCCTACCTTGCAAGGCTTTTTCTATCAGGAAAAATGGAAAGAGGGACTATTAGATACACCACCTGAGCTATTGGAGGGAAGGACAGAATATGAATTGAATCAAGAAAACAAATAACTGAACATCCATCTCACCCAAGTGAGCATATGCAAGCTAGGTTGCTGAATGCCCCCCACCCACCCAGAACCTCATTAGCAGCACCTAGAAGGGGGGTCCTATCTTCACTCCCCCACCTTGGCATAGTGTTTATGGCATGTCAGCTCTATTCCTGGGACAAGCTGTGTTCAGCTGATAGAGAGAGACTTTACCCAGCTGGGCCACTCTCTGCTCGCCTGGTGGGTGCCTGAGCCGGGGCAGCACAAGCAACTAATCCAATCTGACAGGTCCAATTGCTTAGAAAAGTCCTGCATATTTCCTCTGCCCCCTGGCTCTAGCTGTGCATCAACTCAAGAGAGGAGCAGGCAACCCTCAGCATGATCCTGGAAGCACTACAAGGTCCATTCAAGAATAATAATGCCATACCCTGGACTTAAACAAATCTAGTGAGATAGTCTATGTCTAGATAGACCAGATGTGAGAAGTACATAGTAAAAATTATTCCTTTCACTGAACTCCTCTTTACTGATCACTGTTGATCTCTTTCATTCATTTCTGCCTTCTATTGTCATCTTAGACTTTTGAAGAAGAGGAAGGGCAATTCAGCAAGGGTGGGACTTTACCTTATTCTTTCTTTAATAGGAAATACTTAAATTGCATGCCATTCGCATTTGAAACATGAACCTACCTTGTGTAAATTGTAAGAAGTGCAGTTAACACTTTTTAAATCAAGTCAATGTAAATACCTTCAAAATAAATCTAACTAACCCTTTCCAATGACAGGCAATGAAAAAGAAAAAAAAAAAGATGCTGTGGGTCCCCTCCCTCCATGTTATTTTTTTTCAAAAGGGAAGCAACATATGGACTCAGGCAAACCCAAAATCAGAGCATGGTTGGGTGGTCCTTCTGCCAGCTCTTGTCATTGCCTGATTAGCTCATGCTACCTGCTGTTTTTGGGGAACCTGAGTATGGCTACCCTTGGACCTCACTTGGTTTGATTGCAAGGTAAACAGATCCTTCCAAGGGCTTCTCCTGAATGTAGTCGTGTGCCTTCACTTAACAACTGAAGGAGTCAGTTCCTAAATTTGGGGAATGAGCTCTGGTAACCAGTGTTCTGAAGTTCTCCAGAAGGGAGACAGGAGACATACAACTGGTTGGGCCAGTTCTACTCTGTAATACTACATCAAGGATTGATGAGTGCCCTAAGAAAGAGTAGAGTTTTTCTATAATTAATACTGATGCAATTTTCCCTTTCCCATACAACTGCTTGGTTGTATTGATTGGGGGATGTTTCTTAGTGTTCTTGGCTGCTATTTTTTGTTATTTATACATTTGGTTATTGTTTTTATTCTGTTTTGTTAGCTGCCCAGAGTCATGCATTTTTGAGATGGGTGGCTGTGTAAACCTATTAAATAAATACTTTTTTAAAAAAAATGCAGCTCTACTTCAGTTTTGCATATCTCTCTCCTACACACACTTCTCCTTTGGACAACGTCCCCACCACAACCCCAAGTACAATACCTTCTTTTCCCACCCCACCCTTTTTTCTGATTCTCTCTCAATTCCCTAGACATGAACTGAGATCTTGCTTGTCTCATCCACAGCTCCCTTTCCCCCTCCCCACTCTGTGCCTGATCTTTCTGGTTCCTTGCTTCTTGCTCCTGGGTGCTTATAGATTGAATTATTTTATACTTGGTAGACAACTGGACTGCTGTGATTTACAAGGCCATGGGGAGAGAGATGGCATCTGGACAAGAGATGCAGAGAAGAGCATCAATGAGATAGGAGGGGGGTAGGTGGAAGGGAGGAGATTGGGGCCCCGCTGGGAATCCTGCATCAGCACACCCTTCCTTTTTCTGCTGACATATGCTGCCTTCTAGTGGAAATGCACAACACAGCACATTAAAAAAGGTCAGCTCCTCTGGGTTTTTTGAGCAAATCAGTTATATCTGCATACCTGCAACACACACATAGTATACACAAACCCAAAGGTGTATATTATCAAGGAATATTTTATAAGTTATGGAATAAGGCAATCAGAACCTATTTTCTGTATTGGCAGGCCAGGCCATCTGGGAACAGCTGGCCTTTTATAAGCCTTTTTCAAGATGCACCAGCCAAATAGCCTAGACTGAATGTCTCCAAGCCAGCAGAAGGGACCACAGGCTAGTTCACCCAGGCTCGTAACATCTCTTGATATATTGAGCCAAACGCAATAACTAGCTGCATGGGAAGAAAACGTTACACTGGGCTGGCTCTGAGACCCATAACAGTTCTGTCTAAATCAAGTAATGTGCTTGCTGGTTCATGCAAAAAGATGCTTCTTCCTTGATTCAACGAACCAACAAGCCAACACTATAACCAACGTCTCAGACATTACTTGCCATTGGCAACCAACTGATCTATGAACCAGCCCCACCAGAATTGTGAGGAGCTACATCAAGACACTCCACACAAGCAGATAGGCACATTTAGCTTCAGCACTGCAAAAGTAATTGGCATGAAATGATTGTAAGTCTAGCCTACTAGTACTGCAGAATACTATACAGAGTCCCTCATTCATTTCAGCTCCAACAAGCCCAAACTATATCTGAGAGTCATGCAGAAACCATGTTCCTTTTATGAACTTTCAGGGATAATATCAAAGTCAAGGAGAGCCTCTAAAAACAGCCATACGCTATCAAAAGCTGAATGGTCTTTTGATAGAGGCATACTGTCTTTTGACTGGGAAGGTTGAGGACAGGTCAAAATAGTTGCAATAACTCCTAGCCAAAGAATAGGGTATATGCAGGCAAATTCTGGGGTCAAGTGGCCATCTTTGGACTCTTAGTCATTAAGCACTCTTGTCACAAAATGGCCACCATGGGACAGTTACCTCTTCACAAAATGGCTGCAACAGCAGGCATAGCTATTCACCAAACAGTCACTTACCAGAACAGAAGTGAGTGAAATTCACCCTGGTGACACCCTCTAGCTGCCTGTTGTGCAGGACTTTGGGGGAGCTATGCAATGTAGGATATGACTATAATTCAGCCACATAACATGCAATGCTACACACTAACTGTTGTACATTTTTCTTTTATATGTGATCTGTTCTTTGTGGCATATTCCATGACAGAAACACAGTACGGCAACCTTAACAACTATTGGATATTTTTGTCAACACTACCTTTTTCTTAATACTGACCACTGGGCTTGATTTGTCAGGAAAATAAACCCACGCTCAGACCATTGGTTTGCCTAACTTAGTACCGTCTACTGACTTGCAGGGACATTCCTAAATATTAGGCTGGTTTAACCGAATCCTAACCAGAACTGTTAGCCGTTAAACCTCCTCACCCTCACCCCCCCAATATCATGTAGAAAAAGTACTTTGACACTGATGCGGAGACAGGTTTCTCCATAGTAACTGACAACAGGAAACGAATTTTAGAAGGTTATTTTGCTCTCCAAAATAGGGTGATTCCTTGGAACTGTCTGTATCTCCTGCCTGAGATCATTCCTCATTCTTCCAAATGGTAGGGCTGGTTCTTAATAGCTTTAATGTACAGCAGGCAGAGCAAAGCCTTTGCAGTATATAAACAGACATGTTGGGAATGAGAAGACACGGCTTGTTTTCATCTCTGAAAATGTAGCACGGAATTCACTATACTATATATACCAGGTGAACGTATCACACAGGATTGTGGTTGCAGCCTTTCCAGTTTTAAGGAATTCCTTGTCAGATGATGGTGTTCAGAGCAAACAAGAGAGGGAAGAAGATAAGGGAGGGAAAATCAATGCTGCACTGTTAGGCAGATGTTTGCCTAGCCATATCTGCTGCTTTTGGAGAAAATGAAGCAGGAAGTTAGCCACGAGCAGACATTGTTAATTAGATTACCGACAGGCCCCTGCTGGTAACTTTCAGAACAAAAAAACCCAACAACAACTCTCCAGAGACCACAAGAGGAAAACAACAACTATAATTCAAAACTAAAACAAAAGCAAAACCACCATCATTTAAAACAATTTATATTGCTGCCACTTTCCTCAGCCTTCTCTCCTTCAGCTGTCTCCTTCAGCTAGAGATCCCAGAATTTCCCCAGACTGGGAATAAATTCTGGGAGCTGGACTGTACATATTGAGCAAGCCCTTGGCTGAAGAAATCTCCAAGAAATTCTGGAATGCAGAGAATGGATAAAGCCAAACCAAATAGCCATGATAAGGCTAGAAACTAACTTGAAGAGGATGTTCTAAAGCAGTCATTTCCCACTTATTCACCCAAGGGCAGCCTCAAGGATTATAAACTCAGTTAGGCTTTATCATCCATTACTTTGACAGGAAACCAGGTCATTGGCAGTGACTGGAAAGAAAGGCTGGATGGATACTGGGAGGGGGGCCATGCATTTCAAGCCCATATAGTTCCCTGCTGGTTCTAATGAGGAGCACATGAATTCAGCAGTGGAGAAAAGGACGGATTTTTTGGGTCAGCTTCTCTCCAGCCAGGCAGATCCCCACATTACATGCACCTGGCTAGGGGGAGGCAGAGGTTTTTCCTCCTTCATCCAGGTGTCTCCTGGCTGCGCAGTTTTTAATAGCAAGCAGCCTAACAAGGAGAAATGGGGGGATTTTGTTAGTGCTATGGAGGCAGCCTCTGCTGATTCAAGGATAGGGAGAGAACACGTTAAGTCAGCGCTGAGAAAAGGCCTTTCTCCCCATGCCTCCAAACACAGTACAAGCACACCCAGCAACCTCCTTATTCTGCTGTGCCCCTCGTGATGTCTTCATCTCATCCTCAGTCCATGAGTGAGACAGGCTTACTTTGTCCTTAGATGGTCTGGTTGAAGAGTAGGGTTTTCCGCTGCAGCTAGCAGCAGCCCATGGCAGTTTCAAGACATCTAAAATCTGATGCTCTTTGACAACCTTTTTGTTTTTCAGATGTGCAGCCAGATGACCCCTTGTGGTCAGGGATAGCCCAGCACCTCTTAGTTACTTCAGGCAGGCACTCTGCCTCCCCATGGGTCTGGGCCCTCTCCTCTGCTGCCGTTCCTGTGGGTTTCCCTCTTACAAATTGCTGGACACAGCTACCAGTGCTGCTAAATCTGGCCCCGTCCTGCAGCTCACTGGAGAACTGATTGGCAGCTGGGATTGCTTTGCAAAACCCAGCAGCATGAGCTTCCTTTAGAGCAGTGTTTCTCAACCTTGGCCACTTGAAGATATGTGGACTTCAACTTCCAGAATTCTACAGCCAGCATGGGTGGCTGGGGAATTCTGGGAGCTGAAGTCCACACAACTTCAAGTGGCCAAGGTTGAGAAACACTGCTTTAGAGGAATTCTCAAACCAGTGTCCCAGCAAGTGTATCAGGAGAGATAGTTTGTTGGCAGCTGAAAAGTATTTGCTTCTTCCCTCTAGTATTTCTGATCGCAGTTAGCCTAATAAGGAGAAAAGGGGTAAGTTTGCCAGGGCACTGGAGGCAGCTGCCTACGCTACTCCTGGATCCATGAACCATCCCATGTCCAACTTCTAATCTCACAATGCTTTATTTCCTAGTGAGCTTAACAAGAGTTTCTCGTATTTAAGGGGCCACTTCATGCCTAGACAATACTCTTTAGCCATAATATCCCCCCTACAATATCCTTTCCCTGCTAAATGCATCATGTGCCCATAACAGACTCCAGAGAAAGACTTATACCCGTCTTCCCCCCAGCCTGGTACCAGCTGGGTGCACTGAATTGCAATTCCCAGCATTCTCAGCCAGCATGGCCAAATATTGAAGAAAGCTTCCTGTCCATTAGTGCTTACCCTCCATGTATGAAATCACAATTTTAAAGACCTGAAGCTATTGGCAAAACTGTTTTGCAGTTTTCCTCCCGTCTCTCTGATATTTAGATCCCTCTGTGGGATAATCTCATGTCTTTTGCTGAGAAATGCTATGCCTCTTAAGAGTTACAGGATAACTTGGCCCCAGGGAGATACTTGCAGACTGCCTTCTCTGCAGAGAGGCAGTTTGCCCCGTGCAGACCTGCCACCAGTATCTTTCAATGGTCCTCCCTGTCAGGGAAGGGAAAGGAAAGGAAGGGGACCGGGGCTCACAGTCACTGTTCTTCGGTTGCAGTCCCATTTTACAGAACAGGCCCTCTAGAGATTAGATTAGCAACTTCACTGCTGGCCTTCCAGACATGACTGCTCCAGAGGGCCTTGCGGGAGTGAATGGTCATCATTGTACCTATTGTTTTATGGCAGTTTTGTGCCTTTATTGCTTTTTATGCTTTTCTATTTTATGGTGTAAAGTGCTTGGAGTCTTCTGAGTCTGGCAGTACGTTGTCACAATTATCTAATTAAAATGAACAACCTGGGAAATATCTTTTCTATTTACTAACTCAAGGGGAATCAACCCACTTCCAAGCTCTCATCTACAGTAAGGTCACTGTGCTGTTTAAAAGTATACTCAAATACAGGCATAAGGATCAGTATTGTGCTTGAAGCAGGGAAAGTGCTACCGCAGGGTTGGGGAAGCTGACCACAAAATGTCTGTATTGAGTCAATGGAGTCTGGCTGGAGGCCCCTTCCCTGAAGCCATGCCTTGTGAGGACAAGATAGCAGACAATGTTCATTCTCCACGAACAAGATAAGAATCAACTAAGCCCAATCAAATGCCCTCCAGATGAGCTGGAACTACCATGCCTATCATCATCATTAATGACCTGGGGTGTTGTAGTTCTAGTTACAGCTCTCTCTTGCTAAATGCTTTGTATCACTAAAAGTCTTTCAGATTGTCCAGGGCAGACAATATGGGAAATGAGTAACCTCCCAGGGCAACCAGCATGCAGCAAATGAGATGAATGAAAGATTAAAAGGGGTGAAAAATGAGGAAACAGTTTTAATAGAGATTCCAGGTGATCAGTGAAGCCGGGAACAGTCAGTGGCCAGGCCTCCAAGACCTAGGCAGACTCCTGCAATCTACAGATCTTGTCTGAAGGCTAAAAGTCTCTTTTAACTTCTGGGAACATTTCTGCATTGCAACCAAGAGTAAAACTAGAGGGTGTGAGGCACATGTTTTTGGCCCAACCACATGTTTGTCCCATTACTCAATAATGTCAGAGATGGTACATTCGGAGGGTAAGGCAAGATGGTACCTTTTAAATATTATTCTGTTTACAATTTTTCCTCCACAACCCTAATATCCCTGATTCTTTTTCTTCCACTGTTTTCTTCCATAAGCAGATAATCTGGAAGTTAGTCCAGGTGGGAAAAGAGGAGGTTGTTATCATTAACAAGCAAGAATGTGGGAGACTACCTTGTGGAAGCCCAAGTTGTGCTCACTATGAAGGTCTTATGAAAAAACTCTCATATCTTGTCCAAAACCCATCTCCTGTAATCTTCAAGCTCCTACCCACAAGTGCCAGAGGATCTGGAAAGAGAGATGGTTTCCATGTGCTATAAGGAGGAAAAAAATCTCTTGCAGGTAGTAATAATAGTAAGATGTACAGTATATGTGTATATTCCTTTCCTGTGGGTCTTCAAAGCATTTTTATAAACACAATAGAGCCTCAGAGCTCAGATGCTGCTGTGGAACTTGCTGCCTTCACTAGCAATCCAAATCCTGTGATGGCAAATGTGCTCTCCTTATTTACAATGAGCAAGGCACATTGACAGGGATTGGTGGAGTCCCCTGGACTTGTTTTCCTCCCCTCTCATCAAACATCAGCAGCCACTGGGAAAATACCTCCAGTCATTCTCCTTAATGTGGGATGGGACTGTAGAGAACAGCAAGTTTAGCCATCTGTCAAAACACGTTCTGGTTTTGTGCAAGTATTTTACGTGGGTATGTTCAAAGGAAGTCTAACTATCTGGACATGACAGAAGAACACCAAAGCTGTGCTCAGAAGCAGCCTGAACAACTGACAGGCCTGAGGAGGGTTGTGCTATGAAGCAGCAGAGTGAGAGAGAGAGAAAGAGAGAGAGAGATCTTGCTTTCCCAGTTCACAGCACAGCCCTCCCGCCCCTTCCAGTGCCATTGTTGGTCAGTTACTGACTTATCGCTCAAAGACCTGACAGATATAGTTTTGAAAAGATTGGACTTTCCTGCTTCACAGAGCAGAATGGTGCTGAAAGACAGTGTCCAGGGACCAGAGAAAATGGCCTGGCTGAAGCAACCTAAAGTGGCCAGTGGTTATTAGGCTGATCCCATTCCTTAAGGTAGGTATAGTCCATCAAATTATAACCATAGCAAAACCCATCAGGATAATGGGGAAAACACTACTTTACACTAGCACAACTAAGGTTGATTTAAGGCTGACACAGGTATGGGCTAGAGTTCAGATGAAGGCACCCTCATGAGGACACAGGAGAAAAAAAGGCTCTTAGGACATGTTTGTTTTTCAATTAGATATAGGTGAGGGAAGACTGAGGAGGTCTGCTTGGCAGCTGCTGCCCTCCTCTCCTCATAGGCAGAGAAAGGGATATTGTCCATATTATACTTTTCAGCTAGAATATGAGGTAGAAATGGAATTGAACCTGAGATTGTCAGAACTGCAAAGCTAGCACTCTACCCCTCAGCTGAAATCTCTCTCTGACATATAGAGACACATCCTGCATATAGATGCAAAGAGCATCTAAAGCAGTGCTTCTCGAACTTGAGAACTTTAAAGCTTGCTGGGGAATTCTGGGAGTTGAAGTCCGCACACCTTCATGTTCCCAAGTTTGAGAAACACTGATCTGAAGCATCTGGGTCCCCCTAGTGGGGGACATCATCAAAAGATCTATGATGCTATAAATAAGGAGGACCAACTTATTTATTCCCGCACAGGCCTTCATAGGCTATAGTCCACTTCCTCAGTCATACCTGTGAGAGTATGGGAAAGGGGGGTGAAGAATGTACTCTCATCCCCCAAAGAGCGGGGGAGAGATAAGAGGATGAGACTGGCACCTCCCTGAGGAATGCTAATGATGTTTATGGATTGACCCTGGGAACTACTCTCAGTCTGGGAAGATTCTTTGTATAGTGTGAAGCCAAATAAACCTTGCTGGATTGAATCTGTATTGTCTCCTGGAGTTTCCTGGGCTAAACCTGACAATACCGATCTATTAGAGGTGAATCCAGGCTAGTTCCCCCACTTTCAAAGCAACAGTTAAATCTGTTGAGCTTTTGTGCAAGCAAAACTAGATTAACGCAGATGGAATCTGGAGAAGCAGATTTCCTTGTTCCTGTTTTTTGCAATATCATTTGGTACTTTTGGAAAAGGAAGATCGGCAAGGAACGGATTCTGTTTTACTGCACTCAGCGAATGAGAAGGCAACCTTATGATACACCTAGCAGATGGGGGGCAGCTGTGCAAAGTGGGCAAAACTAGAAACGTGGATTTGGAAGATCTGGCTGGCTTTTGCTTTGTTATAAAACCCTATAAGCCTATTTAAGGGTTAACACTAGCAATGTTATCCTGCTGCCTCAAATATAGAAGAGTAAGCCAAAGGAACTTCTGAAGATTGGGGGTGGGGGAACCCCACCAAGCCTGGGTTCCTATGCAGTCATGTAAAGTAGATAAGGCAGAAGGAACTTTGGCATATCAGGAGTTAAGAGCTGGTTGGCTGGCTGTCCAATTTCCTGAATGGGCTCCTTTTGCCAGTTGGCCAGAATTGTGAGTTGCAGCATTTATGTTCTTCAGATAAAGTGGGAACATGCACACTAGCTGGCTGGCTGCCCACTCCACTCCTCCCCCAGTATCCACCCAGTTGCAATCAAGAACTCAGGGTGAACCTGCAGAGAACCTGGGGGGGCAGGACCGGGCGTGATAGAAGTTCCAGAAATATTTAGACTATCCTGCATTTTTTCTGGCTAGGTTCCTGCATCTTTTACATTCAACAATGACATTTCTCCCATTAAAGATGTGGTGATAGGAAAACGTGTTCTGTCTGCTTTGATGGGACTTCTGCCAGGAAAAAAATTGATGAAAACATTAGATGCAGATAAAAATACTTTTTCTTTCCTGGCAGAATTTTTACTACCTGGTGCATGTGTGATGAATAAGGAATTCTACCAGTCTAGAACAGAATGAAATAATCGGAAAAGCTTCCTGTGTAGAATTTCTACCTGTTACATGAGCTTTACAAGTACATGGATCTTGATTTTTTTTAAAAAAGGGACAAGCTCAAGTAGGGGATGAAAAAAATGATGTTTCTCCTTATCGGTGTCAAAGAATTCTTTCTACAGAACACATGTAAAAGATTATTCTAGAAGATAAACTTTAGCTAGGTTCACACAATACAATTAACCCCCAATCTAGATTTTAAGAAAACACAATAGCTTTGTTTGTATAACATGCTAAGAAAACAGCCACACAATACAGGAAAAGATTATTACATTGGGCAAATTGTATTTCAAGTAGCTTGTCTTCCATTTTTCTGAGAAAATAAACTTCTCCTGTGAGAATATATTGTGTGTGCGTGTGTGCGTGTGTGTGTGTGTGTGTTTGTGTGCACTGCACAGAACCCTCAAATTCCCAGGCCTCTGGTAGAGGACCCAAGATTGAGGAAAACATGTGTCACCCATAGGGGTGAGAGGGGAATTTATATATATATATATATATATATATATATATATATATATATAATGTCTGTGAGGTATAGAATCTCTGGCCCTCTATCTATTGTTGGACCCAAAATCCAGGCAGCCTCAATCAGTTTTTAATTAATGGAGAGGCATTCTGAGAATAGCTGGAGGGGTTCCAGAATCTATTCAGCTGTAGAAGGTCATTGTTTGAAATTTCCTCTGACTTGACAGAAGACTTGGTCTTCCAGCCTCCAGACACAATTTCTTACAATGTAAATGACCAACAATACTAATAATAATAAAGCCGCTATCTGGATCAGATAGATTGAGGCTGCTAATTTCAGAGTGCCCTCCAACAGATATGACAGTACCAAATTGGACAAAACTGGTCTATACAGAGCCTTGATGCATTCAAAGCTCTTTGCAATGTTGTACGTTGTATAGGTTTGGGGCTGTCCAGAAGGACTTTGATGTGCTGTACATCATGATTTGGGGTTCACCATCACAAATACAACCCTAAACTAGCAATGAAAGTGCCAACATCACTTTGCTTTGTATTTCCAACTAAAAAAGCAAATGGACAGGAATACAGGAATTGGCATTTGGCAAATGTAATGGGAGGTGAGATTTTTAAGCCAGGTGTAATACTAAGATCTCTCTGCCCTATATCCCTTTGTCTGATAATGTGCAGCAAAATGTTGAGAGAAAGAAAGGCTTTAATAACTCAAGCCTTTGGAGCTCTAACATTGCCTGGCTGGTTTGATTTTCTCTTCTTTTGCTCCTATGTTTTTAACATCTGCATGGCAGATACTGAGGCTGACAATGGGGGCCTTACCTATAAAATTCTCTATGCCGAGTTAAGCAAACATCCCATCAGAGGTGACGATGACCTAATCCATGCCCATGCAACTTGTAGGTCAACAAATTGTGCAGGCCTTGCCATGGGAAGGAGTGGAGTCTACCAATTAAGGCACTTGGGAAGAAAGAATACCTTGACTTCAGGAACTGGAGTGTTATCTATGAATCATGATGCCCAGGTTAATGCATTCTTAATTTGAAAGCTGCCAGACCAAGAGCTGGGGGGATGCACTGGAGGAGAGGAGAGCTATTAATACCTACCCTGAACGTTCCCTGCTTCTCTTTCCAGCAAGGTTTCATTCTGTCTTGGGAAAGTCTGTCCAAAGTGTGTTTGGCATCAAGTCAAGTCAGCAAGTTAACTTCTACCAGCCGTGTTGCCTGGGGGTGGGGAAAAGCAAGTCTAATTAATTCTCTTCCCCCCACCCTCTTCTTTCTGGGCTCCCTCCTCCTTGATTGTGGTTACTCAAAGCTCTGCGCTGTCTTTTTCACTACATCTCATTGAGAAGAAGGTGAAACAACTTCTTCACAAAGACCCCGGAGAGAGCACAGAATTCAGGATCTCCTGGCTTCCTTCAGATTTATTTATTCCTCACCTCTCTGAGCAGGCCAGTTTCTCTTGTTTGCCCTGAGTGTGATCTGCAAGCCAGCTACCAGCCAGCAAGGTTTATCGATTGAAGCCACTTGTTGGCTGATGCTCTGATTATGAACGAGAAGGTAAGGGTTTGAGTAAGGGAAACCTAACATCAAGGCAGCAGGCTTAAACCTGGACTTTTAATGTTGCCCTCTGCCTGTCTGCCCCCCTCCTGCACCCTTCCCCAACTGCTGACTTTCCTTCCACTCTTTTTCAATCCCTCACAAAGCAACCCAAAATTACTGTGGGCTGAAGACCAAAACTGATTGGGGTTCATCGACTTTCAACCCAAAACATACTCCGACTTATCCAGCCCTGCTCTATGTCATTTTCTTCATTCTGGCAGATTTGTTCAGGATGGGTAGAGAGATCATGTTGTTGTTAAAACATTTGACAGTTAGAAATGTACCAAATACTGTAGTAGATTCCAATCTATGTTCTGTCAACTTCTGAGATACGAAGTTTTGAAAGAAGAGCAATGAGACTTCAAGGAAGTAGCTTAATTCAGGGTTTTTCAAACTGTGTTCTGTAGAATGCTACAGTTCTGTAAAAACTTGATGGAGTTTCATGAGATTAAAGGCAAGAAGAAAAAGAAAATGTTCACTTGAAGATCACCAATTTTCTATCACTGCAGTCTTGCCTCTTGATCAAGGGTTCTGAGAATTTTTTTTCTTAATTAGTAGGTTCCATGGCTTGAAAAAGTTTGAACCCCCCCCCCAACAATTCATCTGTTACATACTGTATACCTACTTACTTACTATAGCGATATAAGTGGCCAATATAAACCAAATTGCCAAACCTTTAGCTCTTTGCCATGGAGGAGTGAAACCAGTATACCAGCACCAAAATACAGTTAATTACAGATGTTGGCCCAAAATCTTAAAATCACATTTATTTTAAAGGCAATTAAATCTAAGGGTTTAAGTCTATCTGAAAAGATGCCCAGGAAGATGCCAGGCACCTACAGTCAAGATGCCACCAATAAATAACCATAATGTAACTGTAAGACAAAGGGCTTCCTATGCACAGTCCTTCTGTACTATATTACCATCCACAGACTTTTTAAAAGTAGAGGATAGTACTGTATATCTGTTGTAACAATATATAAACAACAAAGAGTGAAAGAAGAATGGAAGCAGGAGGGTGCAACGTTCTTTTTAAAATCACCTTCTTCTACCTGATGCATGGGACTACAAGTCTCAGAATTCCCAGCCAATATCTGGAGGGGCTGGAGAAGTTGGGGAAATGGGCACATATTGATCTGCTCTTTTTTTCCCTGTACCTTTCACAGGACCAAATGCCAAATGCTTCCTCTGTGCTTTTGGAATCTACCTCCAATGCTTCCCTCCCTCCATCCGATGACCGCGATGGTGCTTTGGCCCAGGCTGAAATTGCCATTCTAGCTTCCATCTTCCTGCTGGCCACTCTGAGCAATGCCCTGGTGCTTGGAGCTCTGTTCCGCCAGGGTCGCAGGGCCAGCCCTATGCATCGATTCATCCAACACCTCTGCCTGGCCGATATGACAGTGGCCCTCTTCCAGGTGCTCCCTCAGCTCATCTGGGACATCACTGATCGCTTCCAAGGCCCAGACATCTTATGCCGCGCCATCACTTACTTGCAGGTGGTCGGCATGTTTGCCTCATCCTATGTTATTGTAGCCATGACCTATGACCGCCACCGTGCCATTTGCCGGCCCATGCTGGCTTTTCAGAGAGGCTCAACCTCACGTCATCGACCTGTGCTATTGGCATGGACAGCATCCTTCCTTCTCAGCCTGCCACAGCTTTTCATCTTCTCCAAGACTGAACTGCCCAGTGGAGCCCATGAGTGCTGGGCAGCCTTTGCGGAACCCTGGGGAGCCCGGGCCTATGTCACCTGGGTGACTCTGATGGTCTTCCTCCTGCCCACCTTCTTCATTGCCACCTGCCAAGGCATGATCTTCTGCGAGGTCCACCGCAGCCTGCGTTTGGGGCCAGAAGCAGCCCTGGCTCACAGGGGGAGCCAACGAGGGGCCTCCCCTATTTCTGGTGCAGTAGCTAAGACACTCAAGATGACACTGGTCATTGTGCTCACCTATGTATTCTGCTGGGCTCCCTTCTTCCTAGTACAACTGTGGGCAGTTTGGGATCCTCAGGCACCCACTGAGGGTAAGTTATCCAGCATTCAGAAACTGCCCTTTAACCAAATTCTATCCCAGCCTTCCCCAGCCTAGTGGCTTTGGTCATGTTGACCAGGAGGAATGATGGAACCATGTCCAACTCATTTGCAGGATATTGGATTAAGGAAGGCTGTTTTATCCAATAAAACAGCATAGGAAAAGAGGGGTTTCCTTCTCTTTCTGCTAATTCCCATGGCAGCTTTTATGAACAGGAGGTGCCTGCCTGCCTGCCTGCCTGCCTGCCTGCCTGCCTGCCTGCCTGCCTGATTTGCATCCTACTTTACTTTGATGCTCCCTTCATTTTATTCCTTCAGCAATAACAACCCTGTAAGACAGACTGCACTGAGAGAGAAAGGCTGGCCTAGAGTCATCCAGTCAGTCTGAACCTGAGTCTCCCCAGTCCTAGTCCAATGGTTTAACCACTACACCCCACTAACTCTCAAACATATTTTTAACATTTAGGCTTACCATAATGTGTAGAGCTAATATACTCAGAACCACTCCATAGAAGGCTCTGCTGGAATGTTGAGTCTGTCTGTCTATCATCTAAATTCTATCATCTATCATCTATCTATGATGTTGTTTTCTCCCCTGATATTTTTGTGATTCCTCTGAGACTTTGCCTTCTGCTTTGACTACCTACTGGAGAGTCCAGGGTTCTGAAATGATGGTCCAGTTGCCCAGCCTTCCCTTCACAGTTTGTCTGCCTGCCACTTCCCTGATCCTGGGCTAAAGTTCTTGTCTTCTTATTCTGTGATCCAGGACAAGCAAATATTCATGCAAAAACATCTGAATTAATTCAGCAGATCTTGAGATCAAGCACCAATCAATCAATACATGCAATAAATAAATGCAATGAATCAGTTGCATGCCTTCTACTGTCTATTTTGAATATAAATATTGCAGATTCAGTCAGAATGAATTGGAAGTCAAGCAAGGGTTCAGTTGAGTGGCCAGTTTTTGACTAGAGAAAAATTGTCATGCAAAGCTCTTATTTTAATCCCAAGCACAGTTTTTAGTTCCTCAGTGATGATGGACCTGCGTTTACTGAATAAGTTGCAAGATAAGCTTTGGCAAGTCTTAGCCTCTGTTGATGACTCCAATGGTTGCTCATTCCTGTTATTTACTTCAGGCCCAGCTTTCACTCTCCTGATGCTCGTTGCCAGCCTCAACAGCTGTACAAACCCCTGGGTCTATGCCACATTCAGCAACAGTATCTCAAGTGAACTGCGCCGAATCTTCTGCCCCAGGTGGGCCCATCGGCAAGCCAGGTCCCTATATGAAGACTCCACTGTCACAGCCAGCTTCTCCCTGGGTCGAGACCCTCTTTCCTGAGACAGCAGCTTGCAGGCAGAAAGACAGGTGCGAAGGGCACTCCTGCAGAATAACTCAGCAACCAGCCCAGCAGGCAGAAGGCCGCCTCTCCGTTCAGCAGAGATACACGTCTGCTCAGCCATGCTAAGGAAATGGAACCTGTGTCATTCAGGATTGCAGTACCAGCAGGAGGAAGCTCCTGAGCAGATGGGGGTGGGGGGAGGTCTGCCAAGGGCTGAATTCCCTCAGTGCTAATCTGCTGCAGGGGCAACATGGGGCAGGTTCCAAAAAGCACTGGGAAAGCCATTTCTTTTCCCAATATCGTATTTCCTCTATGATGTTTTTGCTTGCTTTGAGTTAGCAGAAAGTTTGAGGTTTATGGTTTAGCATGATGTGCAGATCTGGCTATTGCTATTTAATTAACAAATCACAGTTTAAAAAAGAATAGCATAATGTGTGAAACCAGCTAGTATTTTGTTTGATGTGTTCCTCACCAGCCTTAGGGATTCAAATTAAAAAGATGGAGACTGCCCACCATGAAGCAAATTAAGGTGGTTGTTCCAGCCTCAGAGCTCTGTTGAAGAGGGCAGACAGCCCATAAGCCACATATGATTTTGTACAGACTGCCTTGGCTTCAACATGGCTTGTGAGAAGACTGTCCCACTGGCCTATCCTTTGTGTTAACTGGAGCTAGAAGATGCCACTGGGAATGTATCTGCTCTTGATGTAACTCCTTACTGACCAGTGAGTAAGTAAGATCAAAAACTACAGTGTCACTGCTGTGGTTGTTGTTCTTTGCATTTCTTTTACACAATGGCAGAGGGGTCTGCTTGTTTTGCACTGCACTCACCTACTTCACATGGTAAAGCAAAGAGGGTTTTTTTTAATCAATCAGCTTGTCGCAAAGCTTGCTGGTGATTAGGGCTGAGAGGGAATGCCTGGCACAAGGCCACCTAGGGCTACTTCCATGCCTAAAAGACAACTAGAACCTGGCTCTCTTTGATCCAAACACCATGACACCATGCTGGCACTCTTCCACGGTGTTGCTATGTGAAATAGAATTTGAACACCCCACAAGACAAAGTAAGAGGATTTGGATTCTAAAACAATAGAACGGATTTGGAGTCACCCAATTGATGGGATGGGATGTGACATATGACAACTAATATGTGAGCTGGAAAATGTAGGGGTTAAAAAATAGATGGATTCTTGAAGTTCTCCACTGAAATTAGGTCATGAAAATACTTTGGAAATGTCATAGAGCCAAATGTGTCATAAATGCAAGTAAATTATTTTCTTTAAATTATTTGCTTTAAAATCATAACATAGTGGCAAGTGTAAACTATGGAACATTTTCCATAAACAGCCTTGATCTCTCACTGGGAGAGAAAATAAGGTAAGATTTGCCCAACCGGAAGTTTCATAAAATTGTATACAAGGAATATGCAAGAAAAACTTCACAGGTCCCGTGAGAAATCACGTGTCTTACTGCAGGCAGTATAGGCATCAGGTTGAACCTAATGCTCAGAGGGGTGCCTGGACTACAGCTCTAGGTCTTTCAAACTAGATTCCCTACAGAAAGGCTCAGAACCGTAGAAAAAAGTATGTGTTTCTCCATCTTGGGATCCCTTTAGGTCTCCAGAAACCTGAGTAGATGATTTTAAAATGCCCTCCTATAGCCCTTTCCTAAAGAGTTGAGGGATTCTGCAGAATCCATTAAATATCCAATTCCCCCCATGCTGGCCTTAGGGCATAATTTCATGTACGTGTGCATTGCATGATTGTGTGGTGGCACATAATGGGAATCATTAAAGCATCAGCTAGGAGTAATGCTGCCCTAGTTCTGCCCTGGCTTTTGCTGCACTCACAGGGCTTCCTTGCCCAATCTCTGCTTGCCTTATATTCCTGCTCTCTGAAGCCACAAGACAGAACGGAGGGAGAGGAGAAATGGAATGACAGAGAAGGGGTGGCTGGGATTTACCACACAACTGCAATCTGGGGAGTAATTTAAGCTAGGGCTCCCATCATCACCAGCCATAACCCTCCTTATATGCTTTCCCATTCTCTGAAGCCATACCTTTCAGTTGCTGCTCTAATGTTGCAGGTAGCATTGGCCAACATCCTCTGGGTCCTAATACTCACCTCTCTGCATACTGTCTTTGTGGGGGATCTAAGGGGAGCTTCCCCCCCCTGCTTTACACTGGTTGGGAATGCAAGGTATACATTAAAGCAAAGGGGGTGAGAGAACTATTAAAGTAGCATGATATCTGTAATAGCCAGTCTTCTCCTGCCTATGAAGGAAAACTCCAAAGAGCATCCTTGCTCTGCCCATCAGCTGGTTCTTAAGGCTGCATTATTTGCTCAGCTTGCAACTTCAACAAGTTGGACAAAAACTCTGATACAGCGTTACATGCACTTCTGGGTTCGGCTTATGGTCACACACAGCCTATTGAGGCATGCAGATCTCACAGGTCCCCTTGCTCTTGACCTGGGTTTTCCAGATAGGCGCAGCAAGAGCATATGAGACACACAGTCCTACAAAATCATGGGTGAATTATGACTGTTTCAATATTTATTAATGAAAGAGAGTATCTGGAGTGTATTTGCGTGCACATACATATGCACAGAGAGAAAGAGAGATTGAGATTCATAACCAACCAATGGCTTTGGAAAGCCAATACTGAGAACCTCAGAATGCTGTAAATGCAATGGATCAATTTTTGAAACTGAAGATTTAGCTTTATTAAGTTTTGCTCTTTTGAATGACTCTGAATGCTTATTGTCTGACTTCACGTTTATTGTCTTATTGTCTAAATGTTTATCTTCTTCCTGAATCCCCATCTGTAAGAGGAGTGAAAAATAGTGAATGGCCGATGTGGGGAATCATATATGTATATATACATTTATTGCAATATATGCATGTGTTACATATATATATATATATATACATACATACATACATACACACACACACACACATACATACACACACACACACACACACACACACATACACACACACTAAGGAGCCATAACTGGCTACAGTTCCCTTGCACATGACAACATAGTTTATACATCATAGTAGTATATCTGTATCCTTGTAGCTTAGCATATTGAGTGTGAGCCTAAGTATTCTAGCTTTAAGCCATAATTAATGGCTTATCACATTCTGTAACCTGGCCAATTATAGTTTATTTAATAAACTATGGCTTTGCACAGTACATGAATCCAGGTGAAGTGTGAACTATTCCTAATTATTTCTAGGATCTGGGTTTTGTGCAGTTTCTACATAAAAACATCTTTTTTCACTTCTGCACTGTTCTGTAAGTCTATGGGAAGGAGTTCAGTGACCGCTAGATGGTGCCCCACATTGATGAAACCCACTTGGCTGCATCAGCATAACTTTTCTGCCTGGGAATTCTTCTGCTGTAGTCCATGGAACCCCATTCTAATCCCAGGTGTAAGAATAGCTTGGCTCCGTGTATATTTAGCTGGCCTGCCTTCCTCCTCCCATTTCCGTCTCCCAGCAAAGGATCACTGGGACAGTGGCATATTTATAACCCTTGTCCCTATCCATGTGGCTTGCCCCATAGCTGAAAATACCAGGTGGGGGTATTCAATTGCCAAGATCCACCCTCCTTGACTGCCCTTTCCCTCCAGTCTATGTTGGCCAAAGCTGAGAATAGAACTGGAGTCAGATTCCTGTACGCCAATAAAGACACTGAGAAGAGGCACGACAGACATATGGGATAATTTCAAAATAAGAGGTAGCCTTTGTAAAAAGGGAAAGTGTCATAGATTCAGGTATTAGGAGGTACTTGACAGCATCCCTGGATCCACCGTTCAAAGAACCCTTGAGCTGCTCTCAAGATGATCAGTGATAAATACTTGACGGAGTATAAATTAGACCCAGAAGATCCTCATCTGCAGGAACCAGGAACCACTATGCTCTTGCAATCCACTGTCGACATACCACCCAAAGCAGATCCCCGAGATCCACAAGGGATCAACCAACACCTTAAGGTAAGAAGGGGAACCAAGGAACAACCATGTTCAGGCTGTCCAAGATCTAAGAGCACAGCTCTAACAGCCCTTCCATCCAACGTGGGAGCTGTGTCCTCATTAAAACTCAATCTCCTCCCACTTTTGACATGCAGGCTTACTTATGTTTCCCTGCTTCATCCCCAAATGTTCTGTCTTTCCCGATTGCTGTTTCTCATAATGTGTCCCAAAGTCCATCAGTAGTCAGTCAGTCTCTCTCTTTCTCATAACACACACACACTCCTGTATTTGTGGGGAACCTGGGAAAGTAACAGGAGGAATATTAGACATAACCAACGGAGAAAGGAACAGAGTTTATTAGTAATTTATCTCATAAATGGCAGCTCAGTCCAGGCTGCTAATGGCCCTGGGAAGAAGAGGTTCAAAATCTCCAAAGAGATTCCACCATAATGAACTCCCTAATAAATTAGGGCTGGGGTTTCGTATTGCAGTTTCCAAAATTCTGTGCTTATTCTTGCATTAAAATTCCTTAATGTCTGTGTGATTCTTGCTTCCTGGGTTGTGTCCTGCAGAACAGAGCTCAACAGCACCACACATACACACACAGAGAACCAGAGTCCAAGTTCCTTTGCTCTGCCTAATCTAATTTAATCTGTCCAGTGGGGAGGCGTTAGTAACTCGATTCCCGTTCTTCTTGGTAGCTGGAATTCTCCGACATCCTTGCAGAACCTTCCTCATTCCGTACCTTTGACCGGGTTTGGACCTGGAGTGGCATCATCTTTGAGAGCTCCCGCCTCTGGTGCTACCGTATTATCTCGCTGCTCTGTGCTGTGCCAGTCTCCTTATGTTCAGGCTTTCTCTTTGCCTGCCTAGGCTGCCTCCATATCTGGTGAGCATCTTCTTTTGGCTTTGTCTCCTAACATCTCTTGGACCTCTAGTGTTCCCTGCCAAGCTGTGTTCCCTGCTATTTGCCCATTACTTAGTAACAAAGCAACCTCTTAACCATCAGTAGGAGAACTATCAACTGCTGCAATAGGCCATGGTGGTTTTCAAATGGTGGTTCTCAGGTTACTTGCATGTTTACTGATAGTTATCTCTGTATAATTTTCCGATCCATGATTAACTTGACAATGGTTTACTGAACTAATCTAATCACCTTAGTTTGTACATCTACAAGCAACCTCTAAATAAGATAAGAAGGGACTGATCTGGTAACAATTTGGATAGGAGACCCCTAGGAATCCCAAGGCTGGGGATTCAAGTGGGAAGTAAAAAAAAAAAAAAATCCCTGAATAAAGCAATAGGAAACCACTTCTGGACTGGTATTTAAAAAAAAAAAATCCGACCTGGATATGTTGATATGATGATGAGGAATTAAGCTTCCTTTTTCTTTCTTTACCTTGCCTTGGTTCACATAACTCACTGAGCCATAAAACAACCTCATTAGGTCTGTTTGTACAACACACCAAGCCATCAGCTAGCCAGCCACATTTTGGCATCCTGCACCATGTGAACCCAATGCAAAAAAGGGCCTTGGAAAGACCAATTCCTAGCTACTACCCATCTTCCTTCTACCACATGCTACCTTAGAAGAAATTAGGCGCATCATAAATGACATGTCACAATCATGAAGAGGAAAGTTTTTTCATCTACATCATCTTTCCCTAACCCAGCCAGTCAAGAGCAGATTGTGGAAGACTGATCTATATGCCAGACAGAGGTGACCAACCAACACCCCATATAGATTCTCAGCCCCTTTGACTGTGGCCCCCTCCACCAGCATCTCCTAGACCATCTTTTCCCCATGGCACCATCTGAGCCTTTTCCCCCCTTTTTTGTAAGGGTTCTGCAGCAAAGTGGAAAGTACACGTGTTGATTTTTTAAAAGAAAATAATTTCAAACTTATTGGGTAGAACAGACGGAAGCTTTGTAGGACTCAAACCAGCCATAGAAATCTCCACAGCAGGAAGTTGTAGACTGTGTATGGGGCTCCAAAACTGCCCACTCATAAGCAGACTTTACAGTGGAGTTCCCATGTCTCTCTTTGGTAGCCATAGATCCCATGGAAAGCAACAGCAAGACCCAACTATTAACTACAGTGCTCTCTGCTGGACAGGAGAGGGACATGAGAGAGGAAATATGCCAGGGATGCTACTGTGCAAACTTGAGAAATGAGGTACAATCTGTAAGACAATTACAGGTAGTCCTCGTTTAGTGACAATTGGGACCAGCAACTCGGTTGTTGAGTGAAGCAGTCACT